>OX451363.1:5472445-6722445 GCA_949629185.1 Apamea crenata | reverse complement strand
TGCAAAGTGTTTGTTATTTTCACACGACAACGGAGCAAAGTTTGTCGTGATTTTTTTAAAGACTTAGATTATGGGGTGTTGTATTTAAAAAATCTGTAAAAAAATGTTTTTATCTTTAAACCCACAGGTAGAGGCGGTAGACATCGATGAGGGTGAGAACGCACGCATAACGTACAGCATATATCACGTATCTAATAATGGCGGAAACAAGTTCACTATACACCCAAACACTGGAGTTATATGTAAGTTGCACTTTGTATTTGAATACGACTAGATGTAGCTGTGTCTAGAGAGGTATTTGTGTGTCAGTTTTATTGGTCGTATGTGTACGAGTGGTTTTGTGTTGATACAGTTGGATTAAAAACCGGCCAATTGTGACTCGGAGTCGAACACGAAGGGCTTTGTACCACCGTACAATATTTAAAACTCGATCAATCTGCCTACTCTTTTCCCAACTACGAGGGCGGAGTGATAAGTCTGGTAAAAATTAAACAAGGAGTCAATTTTATTTAATTATTATTGTTTATTTTTCAACGTAGTTTCTTCGTAACTCAATGCACTTCATCCAGCGTTTCTCTAGCTTTTCGATCCCTTCCATAAAGTACGACTTAGGTAACCCTTCGAAATAGGCATCGGTTTCGTGCATGATCTCTTCGTTGGAGCCAAATATTTTCCCACCAAGCCATTTTTTAAAATTCGGAAACAGAAAATAGTCGCAAGGGGCTAAATCTGGCGAAAACGGTGGGTGAGAAAGCAACTCATAGCGCAACTCATGAAGATTGGCCATGGCAATCGCGTAGGTGCACTCGTGCGTTGTCTTGGTGGAAGAGGATTTTCTTCTTAGCCAAATGCTTTAATGGCTGCCAAAAAAATAAACTTACCGGCAGTACTGGCTAAAAAATTTAATTTATTCCTTCAAAAGAATTGTGAACAAGGAGGTTCCATGCAATTTGCGATCATTTTATTCCAAAATAGAATTTTACCAGGCTTATCACTCCGCCCTCGTATGTTTGAGTCGGCTTCATAATGAAAAGTACTCGAAACGAAGAAAGAAAAACTGTATCAATTTAAATGACTCGTAACGATACGACCTCTTTTGTGTGTTTGATTGATATCACTGTGTTAGCATGAACTCACGATAGAATAATTTCTTCTATATTCACTTAGATTTCCTCACTACTTAATCATTTCTTGTATGTGTTTTGCTTTGAAATTATATCAGTAACCATGATTTATTTTCACCATTCTCTGGAACAAAAAACTAAATCACCGTTTCCGGTCAAGAAACAAAGTATTAAAACCTCTTTGTTTCCCTTCCACAGCAAGCACAGGCCGTTTACAAGCAGGCGAACAATACAGCGTCACAATTCGGGCCACAGACGCTAAAGGCCTCAGTTCTCAGGGCATTGTTGAACTGTCCGTAGCACCGGGGCCAAATACCAGGCCTCCACAGTTCTCATCCCGAGATTATTACGCGCCCATCTCTGAAGGCGCTGCTATCAATTCTACTGTCACTACTGTAACTGTAAGTATTTTAGACTTTATGTGAAAGAGATAGGGTTCAATTTATAAGAAGAAGAATTATATATTTTACCATTAGATACGTCTACCGACGTTTTCTTTTTAGAGCGGGATTTTCAATCTCAATTTTTATTTGAGGAATAAAACAAAAACCGGTTTGACAGCTTCTGTATAGGAACTATGTTTAACCGTCATATTCAATACTTTATCAAAATCAAGAATCATTTATTCAAATTAGGCTGAGAAGCAGCACTTTTCGAACGTCAAAATTACAAAAGACAGTCCCCGAAAAACGCCCGCCCTTTACCACTTCCTAGTGCTATCGCTGGGAAGAAGAAGTGGCGCAACAAACTCCCCAGCAGCACAGCTATCTGTTCAGTTAGAAAATACTTGATTGTATACAATAATAGGTATGTTAAGTAATTAACATTACAAGACACAGAACATTAAATTAAATTATTTGCCATATGTCGGTCACTTTAACATGAACACTGCCCAGCCTCAACCTATTGGTGTAAATTGAAAAAAAAAATAACCTTAAAAGTTTGAGTCAATCTTCTCTTCTTACTTTGAAACTATAATTGAATTATTTCCAGGCCAAAGACCCAGAAAACGAGCCAGTGACATACTCCATAGCATCGGGGAACGACCTCCGACAGTTCGCGATCGGCTCCAACACTGGCATCATCACAGTCATCCGGAGTCTCGACAGAGAAGTGCTGACGAGATATCAGCTGGTAAGGCATTTGTTTTCCATATGACGACAGTGATTTAACCTCTTCATAGGGCGCATATGAACCCGTTGGATGCGAGAAGCACAGAGCCGGTCGAAGTGGAGGTGCTTGGGACGCCTATGTCCAGCAGTGTCTTTCGGCTAAAATGATGACGCTGATGAGCCCGGTGCTTTTACTTTCAAACGCTCAGTGATGGAAGTAAGCTCAAGCTGGCTCTTGGTTGCGCAAAGATGCATTGAAAAAAGTTCTGAATTTACGTCACGGCAAGTACGGTCTGTATAGCATACTTGTTGATTCCGACATCATTAAAAAGTGCCCGGCGTGTAACCGTGAGGCACAATGTGTGTTTGTGCTTGCTTGGCCCCTGTGTCCACTGCTACACTCGAATAATATGCTATTTAATACTTATCTACGGACGGATTCAGATCTATGGGAGGCTTTTAACAAAATCCTTATAATATTTCAGATGGTGCGTGCGGAAGACCCAGGTAGACTGTCGAGTACAGCGACCGTGAATATCAAAGTCACTGACATCAACGACAATAACCCGAAGTTCGACGAGGATTCCTACATGTTCCATGTTAAAGAAGGTAAAAACTAGATCTACGACAACCACATGAACAACAATTTAACGCCTACTTCTCCAAATTGTTATTATGTATTGTATACTGCCACAAAACAGGGGGTCTACTCCGAAGTAGTATCGGTGGAATGCTCGGCCGTTTCCTGGGGGTCTACTCCGAAGTGCAGAGTGCGAATGTTCGGATCGGACCGACACATAACCGAACCGAATATTATTGAAAAATGCGAAAAAAGTTTGGATCGGCTTTGTTGGGTCGGGACCACAGTCGGGACCATAGTCAATATTCGAAAGAGTGTAGGAGTGTAGGATCGGAACCGACCGAACCAAATAGTAACTTCGTAGCAGGAAACGGCCGAACATTCGGCCGATACTACTTCGAAGTAGACCCCTTGCTACGAAGTTACTATTTGGTTCGGTCGGTCCCGATCCTACACTCCTACACTCTTTCGAATATTGACTATGGTCCCGACCCAATTGAGCCGATCCGAACTTTTTTCGCATTTTTCAATAATATTCGGTTCGGCCATGTGTCGGTCCGATCCGAACATTCGCACTTTGCACTTCGGAGTAGGCCCCCTTAGCTTATAGAACATGATGTCAGACTACCTATATGAAGGTTTACCCTGTTCAATAAGTAAACCGTTTTTTGACAGATGAAACTAGTGATTGCAGCAACACACAATACAATGATTGATACACGTACGGTATTATAACATCTGGGCCCTATTTCTCGAAACTATTAGTTTACTAGTATATTAGTTAATAATTACTAGTGTAAAAATTATAAGTCCTAATATTTCCTGTTTCTCAAAAACAGGTACTGGACTAATAACTAATTGTAGCAGACTAATAAAAAATATTAGGCTGGCTTGGCTGAATACCTACACATACATATTACCCATGCCTCTTTACTTAAAAAAATACGGAAAAAGTTCCCGCCGTGTTTGGAACTTTGGACTCGTTTGATTTTGTCGTTTGCACATTGGCGGTAAAAGCGGATTGTTTTATTTTAAGTATTTCTTTTTTCTCTACTGATATTTATTTAATTAAATTAGGTAGCCACTATCTGCGAGTAATGTTGTGTTAGTTACTCCAGCCATTTTCCATTCTACGAAAAAGTCCACTGTGGCGTAGAGCTCTCGAATCGTGCACTGACCCTGGCCCATTAGCATACGAATAATAAAACTGTAAAGCGGGACCGCAAACTACTAAACTATTTGTTGAGTAGTTCCCGTGCCTATCTACAAATTGTTCTTAGTTTTCATTTGGGGCATTAATAGGCACTAATATGTCCGAATCTGACCACATTTTTTTTATTTTTTTTTTATTAAATTTACTAATAATTTTGGCTAATATTTTTTACAAGCCTCCTGAGACTAATAGCTTTATCAGTGTAATTTACAAGAGTATTTAATAACATACAGTTTTATGAAACCAAATTGAATTTACTCAGGTAATTTTAACTAATATTTATTAGTTGGCAACTAGTAACTAATATTTTACTACCGTAGCTTCGAGAAACGCACACTAGCAAACTTGTAAAAAATATTCGTTCATGGACTCATATTATTAGTCTAATAAGTTTCGAGAAATAGGGCCCTGTAAGAAGTCATAAATAAGATAAGGCAGTTTATATATTTACTTTATTAGGCATATTAAAGCTAACTTTTACGTAATCTAGAATAGTTTTGGTGCTAAGCTGTCAAAAAACGGTCAACCTAATGGATAGGGTATACTGCTCAAAATGCGAGAGCAAAAAAGACTCAAGAATTTAGCGTCATACCCAATACCTCTAAAATAACTTATCTCAATTTATTCACGACTCCACACAATAAAATTACATGGATTTAAGACCATATGCTTACATGCCAACTTAATATCTTCCAGGCGCCGCAAACGAGTTCGTAGGCTACGTGCACGCAACAGACATAGACGAAGGAGTAAACGCTATGGTCAGCTACAGCATACCGTCGCACCTGCCGTTCAGCATAGACAACGGAACTGGCATGATCAGTACCAACACAAAACTTGACTATGAGCAGACTAAGGTAAGATACAAATATGTGTATATTAAGGTACTAAATTAAAAGACTAACTAACGATGTAGGTAAATAAATACAAAAACTTAAGGATATTTAGGCGTCGAAGTACTCGTCCGCATCGCTGTCATCCGGAAACGTGCCGAGAAGACTGGCAGCATTGCCACGTTGAATGGCAATGCTAATTCTTTGGCCAAATAACGACCCAGCCCTTTGGTCATGTGACGTGTCGATCAGCCGGCGTTAATATATGTACATACCAACCGTAAACAATTTGATCATAGATAATGTTGCATTATACTGTTTATCATATAAGAAATGGTCACATAGTAAAACTATTATTAATTCTTTTTCCAGGACTACGCCTTCGTAGTAACAGCAATGGACGGCGCGATAGACAAGCGACTCGGCACCGCCTCAGTCACGGTACAAGTGACGGACATACCCGACGAAGCACCTGTATTCACCAAATTCGTCTACTCTGTGCATGTGCCCGAAAATGCTGCTAATTACCCTGTTGTTAAGGTCCAGGTTAGTATGGCAGCATTTACAATCTTATACTATCAACGATAAACGTCAAAAACCAAATAAATAGGAAGGATTGACAGCAAAACCAAAGAAAAAATATGTAATTACTAATATAATGTTTCCTTGCTGTCGTTTTCACTATGAATAGTCCATTCCATGGGCTCGTAAAAAGCACCTAATAAAACTATGTTACATTTGACAACTAACTGGACTCGTTTCAGAAAATTATCGATCACCAAACCTATTCGGAAACGCGGTGATATGGTTATATTCTTGTACAACTTTCCATTGTAGCAAACCACCTCCAAGTTTAGCAGAGTCTTCACCCCAATAAAAAATCTGAACTCATTTATTCCGTACATTAAACTAACGTATAGTTATCATATTGACGGCACGGTTGGCGCAGTGGTTAAGCGATTGACTGCTGCGCTGCGTGTCGCGGGTTCGATTCCCGCACGGAACAAATATTTGTATGACCTACATGTATTTGTATGACCTACATGTAAATGTATATAAGTAGTTTATCTTGTTACCATAACACAAGCATTAGGTTGCTTAGCTTGGGACAAATGGTGCTGTGTGAAATGTCCAGGGATATTACTATTATTATTATATTTTCAGGCCGAAGACCCAGACACGATACCAGAAATAACCTACACGATCCTAATGGGTGACACCGAGCTATTCTCAATAGATCGCAAGTCTGGTATGATACGGACCCTAAAGGCATTAGATCGAGAGACGTCGGCGAGACACCGGATCATTGTGGGGACTGAGGAGAACATGGAGGAAGGACCCGGCGCTAGTACTACTGTTGAAGTTTTTGTTGATGTGAGTAATGAATACGTTAAGAGCTCAACTGTCACTAATGAGACACAATTACTTATTATATTGTTACCGAACTTAATAAGTTTGCCTAACAAAGATATCTAATAGCAAGTAAAGTTGTTCTTCGTCGTCGTAGTAACCGTGGACGGTACTTTAGTTTGAGCTAACGTAATGTCTAACGTCTAAGGTTGGTTAATTCAAACTCTGACGTGAGGGAAAGGGATAATCCCATTTGAACTGAACATCATACTTATACTCAGCCTATAATGTTCCCACTGCTGAGACACAGGCCTCCTCTCTGTGAGAGGGAGTGGGCCATAATCCACCACGCGGGCCCAGTGCGGGTTGGTAGATGTCACATGTCTTCGAAATTACATCAAACTGAACACTGTCTGTAAATTCTCACCAAATTACGTCATGTCAAGTAATTCGATTTGCTGATATAGCATTGTTATATTGCGAAGCGACGCGCGCTTTGCTTGTGTTTACCAAGTGTACAAACACGCTTTGAATGTGTGTGTAAGCGCAGGAGCTCTCGGTACCGTCCGAGACAATGGCGAAGTCGGAAGTGTGTGTGTGTTATGTTCTAACAATGCTAGTCTTCTCGCACACATTGAAAGCGTGTTTGTACACTAACCCCAATAAAGCGCGTCTCTTCGTGAAATATAAATACTGTAATATGTTTTCCAACCAATTAAAAATTATATACATGAGAATTACTGGTCAGGGCATTGATCAGCCTTTCGTTCGGTTTCTCCTGTATGACAATGATGATCAGGATCAATGATTGACAAGTCAAATAGCGTTAAAGCCTTATTGTTCCATTCCGACCATAATGACTTACGCTACGTAATTTACATTCCAAAAACGCTAAAACGCAAGTAGTGTCGTATCTATTTATTTTTGACAACATTGGTATTTGTATTTCCAGGACAAAAACGACAACGCCCCTATATTCACATCCGTTGTTCGCCCTGTTACTATCGAGGACTCGTCTTCAATCGGCAGTCTGGTACAGACAGTGGTCGCGATGGACTCGGACGCCACGCCGCCCAACAACAGGGTGCGCTACAAGCTGGTGGGCAGAGCGAAGGCTTCCATATACTTCCATGTTGAACCTGATACTGGCGCTGTTAGGGTACGAGATGATCTGCGGAAGGAGACTGACAGTGAATATACTGTGAGTAGCATTTTAAATTATTTTTACTTTATTTAAGTCATCAACCCATGATCTGCCGAGCGTTTTCCCAACAATGTTTGGGTCGACTTCCGATCTAACCGGAATTCATGGTTACAGTTTGCGCGTCTATGTCCATGCCACCCTGTTACGATAATGATTCACGATCCGTTTAACTTTACACGTTGGTTATTATAATGACAGTTTTGGTTTCAACATTGATCACCACAATTTTTTAAATGGTATAAAACTCTGTATGCCAATTGCTCACTCAAATCTGAGACATAGTATTCTACTCAAAATAAAGATAATTTCTCATCAGTTTCCATCTGTTGTCAGTCGCCATATCTATGTTGAATCTGACGTGGATGTTTTGAGAATCTTTACCTATACAATTTTAGTCTTGAGAGACCTTTTCCCAACTATGTTGAGGTCGGCTTCCAGTCTAACCGGATGCAGCTGAGTACCAGTATTTTACATGGCGCGACTGCCTATCTGACCTCCACAACCCAGTTACTGGGTAATATGAAACCCCTGGTAAGACTGGTTGTCAAACTTAAGACTTTAGTGCTGATTTAGGTACTAGCTGCTCCGCGCGGTTTCACACGCATAAGTTTCGATCCGTCAAGCTATGTTGATAATCACTTACTCACCTTTTACAACCTGTTTCTTTCATCAGACTTATATGATTAATTAATTAATTTTCCAGGTGGACGTGCAAGCTTACGACCAAGGCGAGCCTATGATGTCTTCAGTTTCTAGTCTTACTGTTTACGTCAGCCATTCTGCTACTGTGCCGCCAGATGTAAGTACCTACTCTGAAGCATTGGCAGCTAAAAGTATATCATGATAAATCTGAAACAAACAGCAAAATAAATTGTTTACCAGTCGTTGGTTGAAGGCAACAAAATTAATCAAATTTACCTACTCTCTAAGGCGTGGTATATTTGTTCGGATTGGCTCATTCGATTCGTCAATATTTGAGGAACAACAAAATCAACCCAAAGCAATTAATACATAATTATATTCATCTGTACATTTGTGTGCTTAAAATAAATTTAAATAAACTAATTATGTATTAAAATAAATACGATTTAGCTGACAAGGAGACTGTCTTCAGTCGAGTTTCCGTCTGGCGTCTACCTATTTATAATAAACTTTATTTATTAAAAAAAAAATTAAACATCTCTCTCTCTCTCTCTAACACTTTCCTAATCCCCCATTTCTATCACTTTCAGGTGGGCCTTGGCTTCGCAGACACGCTTTATACGGAACATGTAGCAGAGAACTCTGCAAACGGCACGCTAGTCAGAATTCTGCCTTTGTTGAACAAACGCGAACACTCTCCCGACACGCCACTCAAGTGTCGTCTCACCGAGTCCTCACAGCAAGGTAAGGTGGAAGGTTAGTGGCAAAATGAAGATATCACTGTTTTTCTGTGTTACTTCTCTTTTTGCTACTCTGTGCATCTACTTCTTTAGTTTTATGTTTTTGTGTGTATTTTGGTTAACTGTGGTGATAATATTTTCCTTATTTCTAAAGTGTTAGCAATTAACATATATTTTTAATGAAAACGTAATGTTGAGGTATTATTTTTTTAAATGTTTATGGGGTTATATAAAACCCTAAGGAGAGAATTCTGTTCTGAAAAAGTAACAGTTCAAAATATTCACGGCATGTTTCAAAAATTCTCGACATGTGTTCACTCGAGCGAAGCCTCTGCTGTCCGCCCGTCTGTCCTTCCATACATCCGTTCGTCCGTCTGTCGGTCAGCGGACTCTATCTCGTGAACCGTCCGTAGACAGTTGAAATGTTCACAGAGTGGGTATTTTTATTGCCGCTATAACAAATAATAAAATTCTTATTCAAAAATAAAATAAAGTTAAAAATTAAAGGGGTTTCCTTACAAGGAACATGTTTCTTTCGGCATTTTTTGCGTTGTGGTACAAAACCCTTCATATCCGAGTCCGACTCTCAATAGGCCGGTTTTTTTTTTTAAATAAAACTAACATAAACCATCTTTAACAGGAGTATTCTACGTGAAACTAACAGACGAACGAGACTGCGCAATCTACCTCAACACAAGTTCCTTAGACTACGAAACTCTTGGAGAATACTCTTTAGAAGTCCAACTAGAATCCATCCAGGGGTTGATAAACCCTGAAAACAGTAAAGCAACGATCAAAGTGCATGTAACCGATGCGAATGATAACGACCCAGTGTTTGTGTTCCCTGAACAAAGCAGCGTTTCGGTCGCGAAGGGAAAGTACTTCGCGATCGTGACCAAAGATATGTTGTTGGGGACCAATGTTTTACAAATCAAGGTGAGTTTTCATACTTTTTGTATTTTTAGTATTTATTTTACTAATTTCTGTTCCAAAAGTATCGAATGGAAGTAGAAACGATCTTTGTTCAATTAGTAACACATTCATAATCTGTATTAAGAGGGTTTCAATTTTATATCTCACCATACCTCAAACAATTATTTTTTGAATAAAATTATTAAATTGTACAACAGAAACACCCGAATGTCATAGCTGGGAATACATTATGGCAGGTTGCGATATTAGACTTTACTTTTCGAAATTCATCAAACTATTAACTACCACGTAAATTATTACCCTATGATACATACCCTGCGCACTATGCAGTAAAATTGTACTTCATTATTTAAATAGCGCACTTAATCATGTAATGATAAAACTAATTAACAATACATTGCATAATTAGTTACATCATTACCATTCCATTAATATTACGAATAATTTTTAATCGTGAACCATTTACTAACCGTTTACTTATTTAACTCTAGGCAAAGGACAAGGACAGTGGGGATTTCGGCAAGCTGGAATACCATAAGAACTCTTGGACGAAGGCTGCCGAAGAGTACTTCAGTCTCGACGCTGATACCGGAGTGATAAGCAATATAAAGACGTTTGAGAACGTGCCTAAAGAAGTGCTACCGTTCAAGTTTAGTGTGACTGCGAGGGACAACCCTAATTCTGCGCAGGATTACAATATTGCGAGGGCTTCGGTTATTGTGAGTATTTGCACTTTTTTTTGTCTTTTTGATATTCAAATGTTATCAATAGTGAAAAAAATGTTATTTGTAATTTATATTGTCAGTTGGCTTAATATCAGTCTATACAATACTAGCTTTTGCCCGCGGCTTCGCTCGCGTTAAGAAGTATAGTTTGACTAAGTTTCATACAAACTTTCATCCCCTATTTTATCCCCTTGGGGGTAGAATTGATCAAAATCCTTTCTTAGCGGATGCCTACGTCATAACATCTACCTGCATGTCAAATTTCAGCCCGATCCGTCCAGTGGTTTGGGCTGTGCGTTGATAGATCACTATGTCAGTCAGTCAGTCACCTTTGAGTTATATATATTTAGATGAATTTGATATTTTCTTTAGGACAAAGTTGTGCAATGGTTGGTAAAACTTACTTCGAATTGCGTATTCAATACGTACAAGGAAAATTAGTGTCTATCAAATAGTAGTGTCCGACCGAAATTTCGGTTTCGGTTTCGGTTTCGGCCGAGTTTCGGCCAAAAATCAAGTTTCGGTGGCAGTTTCGGTTTCGGCCAAAATTGGCCGAAACTTTTGCCGAAACCGAAACAGTAACAATTAGTGATTTGATTTATTGGTAACTGATAAACATTTTGCTATGAGAACTTAATTTGAAAAAATAATAAAAATATTATTAATATTTTTTTATATTATCTATCTATATAAAATTCAAAGTCCTGACTGACTGAGACATCAACGCACAGCCTAAACCGCTGGTCCTAGAGACATGAAAATTAGAGGGTGTATTCTTCGTGAAGAGTAGGTATCCACTAAGAAAGGGTTTTTCGAAATTCCACCCCTAAGAGGGTGAAATGGGGGGATTTTGTTTGTATGAAAAATCTTATTCCTTGAGTTAATAAACTTGAAACTTGGCACGAATACTTATCTAAGTAAATTATGAAGTTGGGCATTTTTTGTTTTTATAAACTACCCCCTAAAAGGGGATTGGGGGGTTTCAAAGTTTGTAGGGAAGAATTTTAGCGCGCGGTCCGATTTAATCGAAACTCAGTATTTATACCTAAAATTTAAAGGAAAGAATAATGATTATCAGAGTTTTTCGAAAATACCCCTGACAGCCTGAAAAGGGGTAGTCAATTTTACAGGGGAGGAGTTTACAGCGTGGCTTGATTAACTCGAAAATTGGTATAAATAATCTGTGAATCAAGTTATGAACACATTCCAAATGATTTTTCAAAATTCCACCCCTGTGGGGGTGAAAAGCGGGGATACAGTTTATATGAAAAATCTTATTCGTTAGGTTAATAATCTTGAAAATTGGCATGAATACTCGCCTAAGTAAGCAATAAAGTTTATCATTATTAGTTTTTCAAAACTACCCCTCAAAGGGGGATATAGGGGCGTTGAAGTTTGTGTGGAAGAAATTGAATGCGCGGTCCGAAACTCAGTATTCATACTTTCGACAGAAAATAATTAATAATAAGTATGTAAAGTTGTCGAAAATTGACCCCTGACGGGGTAAAAAGGGGTAATTCGGTTTTTAGGGGAGGTTTTGAACTTGAAACTGTATGTTACATTTTTACGCCTAAGCCACTGAACTTCTGATTTGGCAAAGCGATAGATGGCATCCTGGGGAAGCACATACTTTTTATCCTGGTAACACGTTCCCGTGGGATTCCGACATTCACGCGGGCGAAGCCGCGGGCAGAAGCTAGTATTAAATAAATGATTACAACAAAATTAATATACCTACTGTGTTTCCATTTCATGTCCTAATTAATGCAGAATAATGGGTAAAATGCACCAAATTTCAGTATTTTAAGGAATTTAATACTTAACCACGTGAGTTTCGGTTTCGGTTTCGGTTTCGGCCGAAACTGAAGCCACGGCCGAATATTCGGTTTCGGTTTCGGTTTCGGCCGGAAAACCAGTTTCGGTCGGACTCTATCAAATAGTAATTCAGTGCCGATAGAATTGTTAATGATGTTGTTTGCATACCGTGCGTGATGCTTACTTTTCATCTAGAAATATCTCAATCAGTCTTTTAAACCATATATTTTAACTCATTACTTATTTATTTTATTATCTTCTTATTATTATACTTCTATTTCCAGATAAACCTCCTCGAAAAAGAGAACCAACTAGTCTTCGAAGTGTCAGAACTAAACGCGGACGCTATGCGTCGACGATCGCGAAGCTTACTCACTGTCATCGAAGAGAAAACCGGACTGTACGCTGGTTTAGAGAAACTGACTTCAAGACATTACTTAGGAGAGAATGGAACGCTTGAGAGTGATACGAAGGGCACCGATGTGTGGTTGTATCTCATTGATCCGAATTCGGGAGAGATTCTTAGTAGGGAATCGAAACCTGTTAAAAAGTAAGTTAATTTCTATTATAATGTTCATAGATTATGTGGTAAATAGTCTAAATATGAAAGAGTTCATCTCTTCTGTTATTACTAGTTAGGTGACTTGAGTTTTTGAGGTTTGAGACTTGCTAATGAAAAGTTGATAGCAGTTTCATGTCAAAAATATCCTTCATATCAAATACTCGCTTCACTTATCTCTACCGAGAAAGTAGTATCAGCTGGTTGGTTCAGCTTCAGTATTTGAATATCGGTTACGCTTAAAACTAAACAGCTTTAGGAAGTTAAGCAATGTCATACACGTTCGTCTAAAATAGCTTTACAGGTATCAACAAAAAATAAATAAAAAATAGACTGCTACCCATAAAATTTATATTATTTCGAACATGCTACAAAACGTCGTTACATCATAATTTCAGCCGAAAGTCGTCCATTGCTGGACATATACCTCCCGCAAGCACCTCCACTTCGACCGTCACCCCAATTGCGTAACACACAATCAATCGGAATCTGAATCATTTTGAAGCAAATTGCTAATCCATTGCTTCATAAGTTCGAAAAGTTTGTCTGCTGAACACGTAAATAACGCAATGAACGTTGTTGAACTGTCAAAATGAAACTGATTCCGATTGATCGTGTGTTACGCAATGAGGGTGCGGTTCTGTGCTTCTCACGTCCTTACATACATCTAACTAGCCAACCTTCCCCCCCCCGCAGAGCGACAGACAGCGGCCTCCACACGGCCGTGGCGGCCCGCCTGCAGGCCCCGGTGGGCCCCCCGCGCGCGCCGCTGGCCCCCGCGGAGCCCCCCCGCCGCCCGCACGTGGCGGCCGCCCCCCTCGCCACGGCGCTGCCGGCCGCTTTAATCGCTTTAGCGGCCGTCGTACTAGTCGCTGCCATCGCTGCTACCATCTATATTTGTGCGTCTTGGAACAGGTGAGGTCATAACTTAACGCCACGCCTATATTCCTCGAAGTGCTAGAGGTACACCTATAGTACACCCACATATCGCCAGTTAGGTTTAAGTCCCATTTAATAGGGAGCGACCCTGTAGCCATCAATCGGTCACATATCCAGACTCCCGGACAGCTACGAAATTCCTGATAGAACAACCCAATAACACTTTGCCCAACCTGGAAATATAACCTCGGACCTCATGCTCAGCAGACCAAACAAGGGTTTAAATGACTTTCTAAAGCCACACAGTTTTCTTCTATACAACATCTATCACAAAAGGTTCTATCGAAACGAAATTATTAACTGTCCCATAAAAAAATTAAATACCTAATCGACCCAAATGTATCGCAATATTGCGATGTTGGTACCATGGCGAAAATTGTTCAGTTTGATGGACACACCCCTATACAACGATACCTTTGTGATAAATGTTGTAATATGATGTTTATAACTTGATACTTTTACATATTAAATATACCGGAACCGGTAAAGGACTATATCTAAACAATATTTAGAAACTAATTTTCAGTATCGAAAATCTTCTTCATTTAATCTCAAGAGAACTTCCCATTACTCTTGGATCTTTAACCACGCATATTCTTATTCACAGGTATTTAAAGAAACCCATGTTAAGTGATAGATGTTAAAGAGCGGCAGTGGAATATGGAAATAAATTTGTACTAAAACACTAACTTTATTATCCCCAGATACAAGAAACACAAAGAACAAGCCATACAGCAGTACGGCACGCTCAGTATGAGCATGCCAACACCACGACCGGCGTCGGGTTACGAATCTAGTGAGGACGAACCCGCGCCCCGGTACGAAACACAGGTAAATAGACGAGTATGTACTACCTTTTTCATTACATTCGCATGGTAACAATTAGTGCTGGCTTCGCATGCGAGATGAAAAATGTTGCACGTAAGTTTGCATAAGTTTTATTTAACTTATTGGAGCGATTTTAAAATCGGCAAATAAGACGTGAAAAATGTCAATCAACGTCCACTGCGGGACATAAGCCTCTCCCAGGCTGCGCCACAACACCCTGTCCTCCGCCTTCCACATATCCGCATATCGTATTCCGCGCATCTCATACTGCGCTTGCCGATACGAGTTCTCCACTCAAAGACTCGTCTGCTCCACCGGCCATCGGTCCTTCTAAAAACATGGCCAGCCCACTGCCACTTCATTTTGCTTACTCTGCAAGCTATATCGGTAGCCCCGCACCCCAATTGCGTAACACACAATTAATCGGAATCTGAATCATTTTGAAGCAAATTGCTAATCCATTGCTTCATAAGTTCGAAACATTTGTCTGTTCAACACGTAAATAACGCAATGAATGTTGTTGAACTGTCAAAATGAAACCGATTCGGATTGATCGTGTGTTACGCAATTAGGGTGCCGGTTCTTTTTTGGATTTCTCGTTTGATGAAGGTCTTCAACCCGTTCAGTTCGTCCTTTCCATTATGACACACGGTGCCGAAACGTGGACACTGACGGTCGGGCTGGTCCACAAATTCAAGGTCGCTCAGCGCGCTATGGAGCGGGCTATGCTCGGAATTTCTTTGAAAGATAAAATCAAAACGGAAATATTTACTAAAATATTTTTATTGGGGACATCAGTTCGATAAATTATGTAAAAGCTAGTGAGATCGAGGTCAAGAGTAAGCCCAATACGCAATAAAAAAGGCATGCATAAGTAGATACTCAAAACAAAACAAAATGCTTTGTCAAATGAATTATATATTAGTACTAGCTGACCCGGCAAACGTTGTTTTGCCATATATAAATTATTTCTAGCTGCCCGGCGCTACTTCGTTCGCGGGGTGTCCTACCCCCTACCCTACTCCTACCCTACTCCTACCCTACTCCTACACTACTCCTACCCTACTCCTACCCTACTCCTACCCTACTCCTACCCTACTCCTACCCTACTCCTACCCTACTCCTACCCTACTCCTACACTACTCCTACCCTACTCCTACCCTACTCCTACACTACTCCTACACTACTCCTACCCTACTCCTACCCTACTCCTACACTACTCCTACCCTAGGGTGGACATCCCTTATCACTTAAGGGTTTGAAAAAAAAAAAAATAGATAGTAGCCGATTCTCAGACTTACTGAATATGCACAAAAAATTTCATCAAAATCGGTCAAGCCGTTTCGGAGGAGTATGCAGACTAACATTGTGACACGAGAATTTTATATATAAGATTTTTATTGGGGACATCAGTTCGATAAATTATGTAAAAGCTAGTGAGATCGAGGTCAAGAGTAAGCCCAATACGCAATAAAAAAGGCATGCATAAGTAGATACTCAAAACAAAACAAAATGCTTTGTCAAATGAATTATATATTAGTACTAGCTGACCCGGCAAACGTTGTTTTGCCATATATAAATTATTTCTAGCTGCCCGGCGCTACTTCGTTCGCGGGGTGTCCTACCCCCTACCCTACTCCTACCCTACTCCTACCCTACTCCTACCCTACTCCTACACTACTCCTACCCTACTCCTACCCTACTCCTACCCTACTCCTACCCTACTCCTACCCTACTCCTACCCTACTCCTACCCTACTCCTACACTACTCCTACCCTACTCCTACCCTACTCCTACACTACTCCTACACTACTCCTACCCTACTCCTACCCTACTCCTACACTACTCCTACCCTAGGGTGGACATCCCTTATCACTTAAGGGTTTGAAAAAAAAAAAAAAAAATAGATAGTAGCCGATTCTCAGACTTACTGAATATGCACAAAAAATTTCATCAAAATCGGTCAAGCCGTTTCGGAGGAGTATGCAGACTAACATTGTGACACGAGAATTTTATATATAAGATGTTTAACTTGTAGCACTGTTTCTAGCATGTTTAATGTCTTGTAAGAAAAAATAATAATATTGTGATCACTTTTGCACGCTGTAACTTCGCAACAAAATGCGCTCATTATTCATTGAGAACGATTTAGGTAGTGGTTAAAAATATTAATATCATTATATTTACAGGTCTTAAACATGGCGGTGGATGACGCAGATTTACAGCTAGACTTCAGCCCAAACAACCACGCTTTTAACATACACAGCGTGCAATACCTATCGAAAGATAATGGTAAGTTTTACTTGTTGTATCTATACTTACTATCTATACTAATATAATAAAGAGGTAATATTTGTTTTTTTGTTTCTTTTTAAGTATGTAAGGGGTAATCTCCGGAGTTAAAGATCCAATTCTAAAAATTTCACTGGTAGCAAGCTTCATTATTCCTGAGTGTAATTATATTTATATCTTGATTTTTTATTAAATAAAAACTCAGCCAACATCATTGTAAACCAGTATACACCTCATTTCATGAGCCCAAGAGTACTTATAACAATTAGTCGTTACCTACATTTCATATCTCTAGCGAACGTTACGATAAATCGACTCTATAAATAAAGTCATGGGTCATACAAGAGGCATTGAATATGTTTCTTGCACAACAACTATCAATGGTCGCTCAACCAAGCGATACAAATGACTTAGCTTATCATTACAACGTGTCTTATCCCTAAACACTGTAAATATTGTCAATTACCTGCAAAAACATATTTGCAACCTAATCGACAACCTTTTATGATAAAAACATGAAAATATGATATGGCTAACACAAAGTAATAATTATCATCGCGTTTTTTAGGTGAACGCAGCCCAACCCTTTCAGAAACAGCAACCACAGCCCGCGCCTCAAGCGTCAATGAGAATGGCGGCACACTGAACAACATGCACAACAGCCAACTATTCGAGCCAATAGCCAACAACACGACACTCATACGCAACACTCAAACGCTCAACCGTCGTGTGCCAAACGCTCATCCGCTCAACAATGCGATAGGAACGTTGCCACGCGTCAACAACAATGGAGTTGGTGGCGGGTTGTTGGCTACGACGCTGGGAAGGAAGATAAATGGTGGAAACAATCATAAGAAGAAAGCTACGCAACCTATTATGGCGTATGATGAGATACCTGGATTGCAGAGGTACGTTTGATTATTGTATTTTCATTCGTACCTACAGTTTGAGAGGCTAAAAGATGGAGTAATTTGACGATGCCTTTTTTCAGCAGTGCACTTAACGTGCACATTTTCACACTTGGTCACCGTTTAGTTACGAAAGCCCTTCATTAGAGCACTCTATCTGCAAGATTAGCTAAATCTGTCTTCTGCTGTACTGACATCTTGTTGGGTCCCGTCTTCCCGAGTGGCTATACTGCAGCTCGGGATACATTTAGATCAAATAGCATGTTCCGATGATTTATCGACCCTTTTGACAATTCTATGGATAAATTGGTTGCCTCAACCCAACACGTATGTTTACCTAACAAAAACTTATCGTAATAATAGTTTTTTCTATTCCAGGGCATCAGACAACGATAATGTAACGTTCGGCAAGAGAAACTTCTCCGGTTATAATTACGACCAATCACCAGTGGAGACCACTACGGAGTTATAAAACCACAACTATAACATAAATAGTGAATAACAAGACTTTCTCTGTTAAAGTGTTAACACAAGACTTATAAAGTGACTAAAACCCTGAAGTGAATAGAAGTGGATTCCGTCCGAAAATCATTAATTAATTTTAAAAACATATTTTTATAACGTTTGTGTTCAACGAATATAATAATTCTCTTCGTGTAAGAATACGACTGAACTTTCAAATAATTAAAGTTTAAAAATGTGAATAACGAATTTTTAGATAATTATATTTTTGTACTTAATGGTAACGTGATTTCTTAGCCAAGGCTAGTCCCGTTTTTATGAACAAATGTGCATAATAATGATGTAAATATGGCATTACATGGTGATGTATATTTTTAAGGTACCTGAATTGTAAATACAGGTACAAAGACTTCTTTACTATTTTTGTAAATCCCTATTTTTACGCATCTCTGGCAAAGTGCCATCTATCAATTTCGTTTAAATTTTATACGTAATTTGACATCGTTTATATTGGCGCCAATGTTTGTTCTGAAACTTTTGTAAACAATCGATCATTGACTGCCTTGTGTGATCAAACGTTGGACCCAATATATTGGCGATAAAGTGAATTTTTCTTACGATTAGATGTAGCTTTTATCTGATATTTCATTCTAGATTTCTTGAGAACAAAGCTTTTTATCTTTCTTCTTTTTACATATTCTTTACGAATTTTGTGCCAGTTACTGTTAAAATGTATTATAAGGTTTTTACTACGTCTTTACTTGCGTGCGGAAGTCCGCAAAAACGCGAACTTTCTCCTATTTTTATAAGAAGGAAACATTTTTATACCATCATAACAATACGTGGGCGTAGATTTATAAAAAAATAAAATATTATTAGCATAATAAATAAAAATGCTCAGTTTTTTTATAGAATTTTTATTTTTGAATCTGGCGTCAATATGTGATTTGTGCCAAACCGATACTAACGTTTTTTTTATTTTATTTATTACGTATTGGAGAGTAAAATGTTACCTAATGTAATTTCATTGTATATCTTGTAAAATAATAAAATGTTTATTTTGATTGTGAAGAATAAATTGTATCATAATTTTGTGGTAAAATTGTTAATATAATTTTTGAAATAAATTAATTTTTATTATCAACTTTTGTTTTGAATAAAATTTCCCATTTCAATCTACTCAAATGTTGGTTCGTGTGCATTTCAAATTGGCATCTTATTGTGAACAAGTTCAATTTATGGACCTTCTTACGGGGTTATTTTTAAAACACTAATAACCTCGAGTTAAATATTAGTAACATCATAAACAACAACTTTTGTTCTATTATTTTTTACAAAATTTAATAGATTTACCAAAAAAAATAGTGTCAAGGTTTGTAGTTTGTTTTTTAGATCTGTATTTTCTAGCGAGCGATCAATTTAAATATGTTTAAATTAATTATGAAAAATAAATAATGAATTATTAAAATTCACAAAACAAAAGTTGTTATTTATGATGATAATATTATAGTATTACGCGGTTATTAGTGTTTTACAAATGACTCTGAATAAGAAACTACCTACCTAAGGCTTTTCAAATTTCTGTTGCCAAATTATGTTATTTCAAGTTAAACAGATATCTACTTTATTAGTTTTATTGTGTAGGAACAATTTTTCCATAAACTCATATTTAACATTTTTGGCAAATAATTCGCGAATGCAGATTACCTACTTTGTTCAGAATTGATATGACAACAGTTCTGGAGTTTAATGAACATCACTTCGCGGAACTTACTAAAGCTCAACACAAATAAATCCACTTACCCTTACAATATACCTTAACTCCTTAGTTACAACTCAGTAAAATAGTGTACCTACCCTAAGGGCGACGTAAAAGGCATTTATAGGGTAGACCCAAAGACCCCTTTATACCATTCTGAATGGTCGTGTCAAATTGAATTTTAATGATCAAACCCAATCCTTTCCTTCAACCTTCTATGACGAATTAAGTTAAACCGGTAGAAACCCGTCGAAACTTAATTCGTAAGTAATTTCATGGGTATTATGTTAAACAAGCTTCTGCCCGCGACTTCGTCCACGAGAAATTTTTGGTTCCCCCGACTCAGGCGCGGTCCCTTACTAACTACTAACTTACTACATGGTGACCGCCCCCCCTAAAATCTTGGGCTGCAACCGCGCCTGCCCCGACTCGACCCGTCGCAACTCGCAACGCGTCGCCTGCCCGCGCTATTTCTTCGTTTTCGCTTAGCGTTATTTCTTCTTTCGGACATTTTTTCTCTCTACTCGGCTCCGAAGAGTCGCAGCGTGATGTTAAATAGCCTTTCTCAAGAATTGGGCTATCAATCAAATGCAAAAATATTTTTTCATAATAATATCAGACTGGTAGTTCCAGAGATCGCGTTCAAACAAACAAACTCTTCAGCTTTACTATTATTATTACATTTATTGCCTCAACTTGAGATAGAAACAATCGCAGACCAGAATTACCTACGAAGAGGAGAAGGAACGAAGCATTTAAAACAACCAAATTCAATAGAAATCAATAGAACGACATCCGATCAATTTACATCACCCAATGGCAATACCGACAATGTCATTAATCCGCGTAAAGTATGGACACCGCGAGTCAGAAAACTTACGTATTTGTACAACGGTATCTATGGGTAAATGGATAAATAACGTCTGCACAAAGCATGTGTATTCGTGAATGTTTTAGCGGCATTTTGCCTTTTAGTAATTTTCTATTATCTCCGAAACTACATATATGACCAATTGACATACAGTAAAGGGCAAATATTATCTCTATAATGCGATCATAAAATAATTTATTTTGATATGTAAGGATTCTTAATTATAAATTATATTTTCATACGAAAGCATGTGAAAAAATACTTTTTTAAAACATAAAAGTGATGTTAAAAGATAAAATATAAAAGATAGAAATATGGTGTCGCGGACTTTTTTATAGAACTATTTAAGGCGGACCAGATTGCCATAGATACCGTTGTACAAATACGTAAGTTTTCTGACTCACGGTGTCCATACTTTACATAGATACCCTGCCTGTAATGTTCCCACTGCTGGGACATAGGCCTCCTCTCGGTGGGAGGGAGTGGCATCACTAACCGTAATCCACAACGCGGGCCCAATGCGGGTCGTTTTGCCATTACGAAATTGAACCCACCCTGTAGCCCTAAATTTTTACTTAGGTACATAAAAAGAAGGGACCTCATTGAGAAACCGCGAGCGTCAACTTTTGATGGATCGTGAAAACGCGGAGATGTCGAGAGGCACTTATTTCATTGCTTCAAGGAGAAGGATTACCTACTTAATGATGGAAAAAATGTGGACTCTCAACTCATTACTTAAAGAGCACTATCATGTTATGGGTAAGTAACAGGTCAATAAGGGCTCGATTATACAGAATGGGACAGGCACTTTAACCGATGTAGCTACAGGAAAAAGGTCTTAGTAGAAACTGTCCTTAACTTTTAAGAAATTTTGATCTGCATTAACAAATTCTGAAAAAAAATTACACTCAACCAGAAAATGGGCAGTTTTCACAAAAACTTTTTAATGCCAATCGAAGATGTTTCTTATAAGGATAAAAAAAACTGTATTCGGAGCAACTGAGGTTTTGTACTAGAAAAGGCGGAAATTACAAAAAACTTTTCCCATACATTTTGTAGGAAATGAGACTCCAACTTACTTTTTCTAAAAACAAAATGATTGATCAATTTTGGTGTAAACCTACTGAAAAGCTACTGCCTAAAACTTGAAGAAACGGCATTAATAGTGACGGATTTTTTCATTTTAACAAGAAAATATCTTTCGCAATAAAAATTAAAAATTCAACACTAAATGGTGCATAAGTAATTACATTACCCAATCTCGTCTTCAACCCTTCACAGCGCGGCCGAATATTTCGCGAGCACATCGGTCCGCGCCAAGCAATCTTGCTTGCGTACATTTTTAAATTTAATATAGCTTTGTAGCGTGGTCCTCTGGGAATATAACGTCGTACGGAATTACAGAAACGTCGAATGATATAAAATTCTATGTTGCCTTACCTAATAGCTTATTCCGTTGCCGACCTGCGGGATAATTGCGTAACACACTAATGGTATGAATCACTTTCATTTTGACAGTTCAACCACATTCATTGCGTTATTTATGTTGTTGAGCAGATAAATTTTTCGATCATAAGAAGCAATGGATTAGCAATATCCTTCAAAAAGATTCAGATTTTGATTGGTAGCGTGTTACTCAATTTGGGTGCCGAGTGAGTCGGTAACTCACTCGGCACCCAAATTGAGTTCGAATTTTTGAGTAATGTGTGATCTTTGTTGTAAGTTAATTTTACTAACATTCCCGTGAATTAGCCCAGAGTATAGAGTTTACATTTGATTTAACATTTAGGTAGATGAATCGAACCTTCTTTTCGATTTGTATCAAGCGCTAGAGAATACACGTCAGACAAAAATGGAGCTGCATGTAACTAAACGGAGTCCTAACTGTAACAAAATAACCATCTTATACTTAGATTATAGAGAACCGAACTTGACCCATAAAATATCTGGACCACCCGCTTTAGCTCCCAGACGGACATCGCTCACAAATTAATGTTTGTGAAATTAGTTCCAGTTTGATGTTTCTCCGTAGCTGCTGGCGTGGGAGACGTTGTCCTCCCTTGTATTGTAAAGGCGAGAAACGGGGACGCAATAGTGTGCCTTCTTGCCACATTGGAGCATGCTATTATGTAGTAGGTACCTATTTGGAATATTCCCGATTAGTTTTGGAGCTGACCGAAGAAGTTCATATAATTATAAATTCCTCTCGCGACGATGTTACGTAATATGCATGTGGCTAAGTAAGGAAAGTTTACATTCATCACGATGACTAGGTACTTCGTTGTTAAAATTGCCCATAAAATTCTCTTTCAGCCTGTTCCTAATAAATATACTGGATCTAAGCTCACAGGCCCGGTTCCACAAGCAAGCTGATAACTACTAAATATCTACCTACTTAACGAGGTATTTAAGGAAAGTACTCATAATCTTTTGCTCTTTAAATAGCCATCATAACCTAGCTTTTTCATTGATTATAAAATCAATCATTAATCAAAAAAGTTACTTAAAACAAAGAGTATCGTGGGCCCGTGGCAAACAACACAACAGCTGCACGGGTCGATCGTGCTGCGGTCAAGGTTTGATGGTCATCCAATACATCGAGACAGTCGTTACGGGTAGTCAGAAACCCACAACAGTCTGACAGGCAGTCTTACCAGAGGGTAACCTGTACCTAACTGTGTTGTGGCGGTCAGTTGCTCCAAGTAATGTAGGTAATGGTATTCAGGTGCATCTGGTTGAACTGGAAGTGGAGTTGAGTTGAAGCAAAGGGAACAGCCTAGGTGCTGCATTTCTAACTTAATAATGCATGGTGCCTGCAGAGGAATAACACGAAGTTACGACAGTGCAACCTAGCCTTAAGGCCTTAACAGTCTGTTAATGCTTATGACCGGACCATCGTTACTTGCATACTAATGCGCCTGATGAGTTATGGGACTAAGTGAAGATAAATCATGATGTCTTATTTCAATTATGTAGGTTATACGTCTCATCTCATTGTATAATACTATGTATTCTTTTTGTTTTCAAGTAGACACGAATTATCACAGTTCCAGACTCAAGTTGACAACGCGTTTGCCAAATCGCTCGCCTACGCGCACGATGTGCATCCCATTCCTTATTGACATTTCACATGCTCTAAATTTACTGTATAACACGTTGAATCAGATATTTTAATTTGGCGCACCTATTCAATTTCATCCTATATTTATGAAATGGCAAGAAGTTACACCCACACAACAAAGCAACAATAGTTTGATTTACGAGTACGGAGTAGGTAGAGATTTTACATGTATATCTATTAAAGAGTAACTCTGAGGTTTTATGGATGAAGATATACCGTATTAATCATGCACTATAAATTCGAGTAGGTTGATATCTAAGTAGGTAAGTTAAGCTAAGTCGACCATTCTTCCAATATCAAAAGTGAGTTATAGAAAGCGCGCATGATAAAAAAAAATACAACAACTGAAGGTCAATAAAAAATCTTCGATTGATACAGTTGAACACAATGTAGACCTAGTAGGGTTAATATGGGATTGAAACCAACAAAGAAATAAAAAATAATATCAAAGTCAATTACCACCTAAGCATATACATTGTAGAATGCAATAAATGATTGAGTATTGAGTATGATAAGGCCTCTAGTCGACTTAGCTTAACTTACCTACTTGGATATCTACCTACTCGAATTTATAGTGCATTAATACGGTATATCTTCATCCATAAAACCTCAGAGTTACTCTTTAATGTAAAATCTCTACCTACTCGTAAATCAAAATATTGTTGCTTTGTTGTGTGGGTGTAACTTTTCATTTGTATTGTGTTAAATGCATATTATTATTTTCCACACTTAACAATTTGAATATGTATTTTTTATAATTGATGCAACCTATTATTTATTTACTTAGTTGCACATAAAACAATGACAAAGGTTTATAAGCAACATTGACGTCCACAAGTAATCCTATTATACTAGTTAGAGTCATGATTCATTATGCCAATAACAATAAGACCGTCAGTAGTTAACACACAAGAAAACGAACGACAAAAAACCTGGATTGATTCTAGTTGCCCCATTTTTTCCCGTGTGGAAGTCCTCATGGGTACTCTCCGTCTGGGGAAAACAGAGGGTGATGACGGACTCCTATTGACTTAAACTCCACTCTTCCTTCTACTACCATAAGTCGGGGGCCCGAGAGATACATGTACATTCGCGGTCATTCGCCGCACCCCCGACTGGTATCAGCCCGCTATGCTTAGCAGGCCCCGTCGCCAAGCGCAGCCGATCCCACGACCACACGTCCTCCCATAAACGTCCTGCCACTTCTTTGGGAACTGTTCGAGCGATACCTTCTAAAATGTAGTTTCATATGGAGACGAATGAGCGAGAAACTAACTCTTTTAAAATGTTTTATAATATTTTGTATACATTAATTACCTATATTATATTACTATATGTGAATACGAGGCATCTAGAATAAAATTACTATACAAAGTAAAAGTAAGTAAAGTAAAGTAAAAATAAGTAAAACGAATTGGAAATAAAGCAATGACAGATTAATTATGATAGAGATATATGGGGCTCACATATATTATTTACCAACATTGTAGTATTATATAAGTAGTTTATCAGCCATCTTGTTACCATAACACAAGCATTAGGTTGCTTAGCTTGGGACAAATGGTGCTGTGTGAAATGTCCAGGGATATATTATAATATTATTATTATATTGTAAAAGTCACGATTTCCTTAAAAATATATACAAGAAAGTTAAGCTATAGGTCCGTAGTAAAACATCCAATCGGAAAATCGCCAAAGGAAATAAATAAAAACCTGACTGATTGCCTATAC
This sequence comes from Apamea crenata, assembly GCA_949629185.1. NCBI lineage: Eukaryota > Metazoa > Arthropoda > Insecta > Lepidoptera > Noctuidae > Apamea > Apamea crenata. The sequence continues at coordinate 6,696,704 of OX451363.1, read as the reverse complement.
CTATTGGGTCATCTTTTAGGTAAGGGATCACAGATCGGAGACGGTATTCTGCCTCTACTCCAACATAATGCATATTATTATATTTTTCATACATATCATAACATCACGCTTGGTTTACTCGAAGGATTGAACAGAGGTGTAACTTAGTGCTGGGGAGTTTGTTGCGCCACTTCTTCTTCCCAGCGATAGCACTAGGAAGTGGTGAAGGACGGGCGTTTTTGGGGGACTGTCTTTTGTTATTTTGACGTTCGAAAAGTGCTGATTCTCAGCTTAATTTGAATAAATGACTTTTGATTTTGATTAAGTACACCCACATTTCGCAAGTTTTGTTTAGTCCCATGTATATGTGGCGAGCCTATTGTTGTCAACCGGGCAGAAATCCAGACTCCGTGCTGCTACTGAGAAATCTCAGCTAGAAAAAACCCAGTACTTTTCCCGACCTGGGAATCGATCCCAAGATCTCATGTCTTCATGCTGCCTCAGTTTATGAATCGTTGGCTTAGCGGACGTCGACGCAAGAGCTACTGCTGAAGTAGCGCCGCGAACACTAAATCGACGATTTTTCATAAACTCCAAAATTAACAAGTACCTAACTCTACCAATCTATGAGAGAGCAGTGGTGGTCCAGTGGTAACGGCTGCGACTTACGAGTTGTAGGTCGTGGGTTTGTACCCAGACAGGCGCTTTACTTTGTGTAAATTATTTCATCACCACTGCTCTCAAAACGGCGAAGGAAAACATCGTGAGGAAACTGGCATGTCCTAGAACTAAAAATTCGAAGACATGTGACATTTACCAACCCGCACTGGGCCCGCGTGGTGGATTATAGCCCACTCCCTCTCGAAGAGAGGAGGCCTGTGTCCCAGCAGTGGGAACATTAAAGGCTAGTTATGTGTGCCAATCTATTTACCAAAAAATAACATATACGCCTTTTTAGAAGCAGGACGGCCATGTGTACCTTATCTTAATGTTAAAAACTGACCCAAAAAGTATTCCGTAGACACACAGAGGGACTGAAAATCAATCAAAAGGGATTGAAATCTCAGACAGAGCCTAAAAGGTTCACGAGGTTTCCTTTTAAAACTGAAAGCCTTTTCGTATGTTCCTGTTTACTTATTTATTGCAGGCATAAGAAGGAAGGTTTATCAACTTTGTTACTATCCTACCATGAAATATAATAATATCCTACTAATGTTATAAATTTGAGGGGAGCCTGCCATTTTGCCAAAATTATTTTGACAAAATTTCATCATCCAAACAATGTCAACAACTTTTTTTATACCAATGCAATATTTGGAATGATTTAATACGCATATTTTCATTTGGTAAAATTTTTAATCGGCAGAATATTACCAAGGATAATGTCATTAAGGCATTTGGTCTTTAATCAAATGATTTATTACAGCAAACAATCTTTAGACAATAAACATTAAGTGAAATGATTTGTTATGAAAACAAATTTAACGACAAAAATAAGATTTTTTGGGAATTGTATCTATAATTAAAAAATGCACTTTTATTTGATGTCATTTGCATACTTCTTTCTCAGATTATGTGCTTGAATTTTTCTAAATCAAGTCATATGTATGCCTATATCTATGTTTACGAACGACAAATGAAAAACGAACTACTACCAGGACTGTAGGTTAGGTTAGAATCCATTTTAATATTATATAATTATTTTATTTTAATTGACATGACGTGTAGTTTATAATTTTCTTAGAGTTTAGTGAAATTTGCAACGTAACACGCACATATCTTTTTAAATCGAAACAGCTATTAGGTTTGGTTAGGTTAGAACTGTGACCACACAACGCCAGAAACATATTATTTTATAATGTCAAACTAAACCAACAAAGACATTGTCATTTAATTAACATTTCATCGAACTAACACTAATATATACTATATACAATTATATACAAGTATATAATACGAAAAAATATTGAAAAAGGCAGGAGCTCATTGGGCATCAAAAAATTCGTCCGCATCACTGTCAATCGGATAGGTGCCCAAAAGGCTGGCAGCATTACCACGTTGGATGGCAATGCTGATTCTTCAATTCTGATTTAATTTGTATATTTTGTGCAACTGACATAAAATTTATATTTAACGAAAAATGCAAATCTTTGTCATTGACTAAGCAATTGACTGAATAGAAATGGTAAATTGAAAACTGACGATGCTAAATATTTGGCTTATTTTATTTTTCATAAAATATGTTTCATAAACGATGATTAAAGTTAAGTAACGTTTAAACGTCAAAAATGTATGGTTAAACAGTCGCTAATCACTGCTTAACTTTAAACAACGTTTATGAATAAAGGGGTTTGTGTTTAAGTCATGAAAATCAATCTACTAGTCTGCCTAGCCTTTTCCCAACTATGTTGGGGTCGGCTTCCAGTCTAACCAGATGCATCTGAATACCAGTGTTTTACATAGAACGACTGTCTATCTGACCTCCAGAACCGTTACTGGGTAACACGTACCCCTTGGCAAGATTGGTTGCCAGACTTTAGGGCTTCTGACTACCCATAACGACTGTCGAAGATGTACGAATGACCAAGGCACGGAGGGGTTTCAATATGTAATGGATGGTTACCCATCCACGAACCGACCGCGGCTAGAGTAGCCTAACCTCCGATCGACCGGTTGTTATTATTCAGCCACGCATCCCTCTTTAGCTACAGCTACGAGCCCTTCTTTAGACACGGGCCCCTCTTTAGCCACAAGCCTCTGAAAAAAAACATGAAAATTGTTTTGTTGTAATGCCTGTAACTGAAGTAATAAGTGCTCCAAGGTCAATGACATTATATTATTATGTTAATCAAGTAATGTTCACATTCAGCGGTTCTACAACGTTTTTCAATGTACGGTCACCAAAGAAGATAAGTAATCAGGGGGTCTACTCCGAAGTAGTATCGGCCGAGTGTTCGGCCGTTTCCTGCTACGAAGTTACTATTGGGTTCGGTCAGTCCCGATCCTACACTCCTACACTATTTCGAATATTGACTATGGTCCCGACCCAACTGAGCCGATCCGAACTTTTGTCGCATTTTTCTATAATATTCGGTTCCGCCACTTTGCACTTCGGAGTAGACCCCCGGTCGCCGGATATAATTGAACGTTTGTAAGCAACCGATGAATGTTTTGGAATACAATAAAATAAAATTAATAGAAAACAAACAGTTCATATATCAAATTAAATTTCATTCGAAAACATCCATCAGTTTGTAACTAAACTTCGAGATGACACAACCCTGGTTGCTTATGTATCTCCTTTGGTGACCGTACCTACATTGAAAAACGTTGCCTATGTAAGTCTGTATTAATTCGAATTCGTTCCGCGACGGTGTAAGTTTTTCACATTTTATTGTATTGATTTAACGAGTAAAATCATATTATAAGGTTGGTGTTGCCTAGGTTATTATACCTAAAAACGGAATTCGTGGAAATATTTCAGTAATACCCATTCGATGTGCCCAACCTTTTACAGATGAAATAAACACAGAAAATAGGTACAGAAATAGAATTTAAATGTACTTACAAAATTAAATGTAGGGACAAGAAGAAATTCAGGGAAAATGATAATCAGGCTAAGTGAATAGGAGTCCTTGAAGTATTTTAGAGTCGCTAAGGTACCAAAGAAACGGTTTGGGATCCTTATTTATTCATCATCATTTTAGCAGAAAAAAGTCCACTGCTGGAGATAGGCCTCGCCTAAGCACCGCTACTTCGACCTGCCGATCAATTCTGTAAAAATCTCACCGTGAAAAGTTAGGTGAAGTGAGCTTAGAGTAAGCTGTCAATAGTGTCATTCCCTAGCATTAGTTGAAATGACAGCTCACTTCACCTAAGTTTTCACGGTGAGATGGTTACAGAATGACACTGCTGTTCTGTGCTTTTCGCATCCTGCGGCTTTCACCAGGTCATCGGTCCACCTTGTGGGAGGCTATGCTACGTCTTTCAGCACGCGGTCGCCACTCCAGAACGTTTCGGCCCCATCGGCAATCGATTCTGCGAGCAATGTGCCCTGTCCACTACGATTTAACTTTGGCAATTCTTCGGGTTATGTCGGTTACCTTGGTTCTCCTATGGATCTGTAGCGGTATCTACAACGCCACATGCAAACAACGCGTCATACTGACGTCACGCAAATCCTGCATCTCACAAGCAGAGTTTACCGCGCAATGAGCATAAATAGGTACAATTTCCCAACATCAATTGTTGGGCAATTGCCCGCCAGACACAACAACCGTCTGGTCGGAGGATCCTCCCTTTTCTATGGAAGATGAGTGAACTTTACAACCTGTTCCTCATACCTCCAAAGATCTCTTCATTTTTGATGCAATCGCGTAGGGAAACGCCAAGCATAACCCTCTCCATTGTTCTTTGGGTGACTTTCAGGAGACCCATTGTAAGTGACCACGTTACACCTTATTTATAATTAAAGATCTAATGACTAACTAATTCTGCTTTGTTTGCATCTAAATCACTGACGCGAGTAGGCAGCGCCATCTAGTGGCTTCCAATTACAATTTATGTCGCTAGCTCGCATTCAGAGTCTGCCTTCAAATATAGATGGCGTAGCGTCCTTATCAAATCAGTTTTTTTTACCAGTCAGCCCTATTCTTGCAGAAGACTAAAACATAAAAGATCTTTCGTATCCTTAAGTACTTACTCAAAATACAGGACCTGTTATCAAAGTTACTCTTAGCCGGTTTTATAATTAGAACAATAAAATTAAACATCGTTTCCATATTATACCCTACCTAATAAATAAACGACCCAGTCAATTAATATTCCCGTTGAACTAATTTAAACATTTTCATTGACAACAATAAACGAATAAAAACAGGCCAAGTGCGAGTCGGACTCGCGCACGAAGGGTTCCGTACCATTATCTATAACAATCACGTCTGTTGTATGTGAGCCCCCCTTAAATATTTATTTTATTTTGTTATTAGTATTTGATGTTATAGCAACAACAGAAATGCATAATTTGTGAAAATTTCAACTGTCTAGCTATCGCGGTTCTTGAGACACAGCCTGGTGACAGACAGACGGACGGACAGACAGCGAAGTCTTAGGTAGTAATAGGGTGCCGTTTTTACCCTTTGGGTACGAAACCCTAAAAACGAGCTATGGCCCGATAAGAACACATAAATCTCGTACTCACACGAGCGATTTTTTACCGCGACGATTTTCAATCTCGCACTGGATTTTCAACGCACTGCTGAGCGCCGAGAGTTGAAATTTAACAGTGTATTTTTTTGACGCGCTGGGATGGGATTGATTGTCAATTCTCGGCCCAACACCGAGAGTTGAAAATCAAATGCGTGAAGAAAATCTTCGCGTTAAAGAATCACCCGTGCGAAACAGGGCATCGCGTTTGTTAAAATGTCGCTCACAAAGCTAATGATGCGACCTGTTATTTTATTTTACGACTAAACGGCGCACATATTTTTTTTATTGATTAATCGTACAAATATTCGCTCAACGTTTAATTATTTTATCGGATTTGTTCAACTGTAATCATGCATGTTTTTTTAATTGTTTGAAACGTTTTCAATAGATAGTGAATAATTAATGTTTGCACGGCGAAGATAATAAATACAACTACGGTTGTACTAAGTACAAACAGTTCAGTTGTAATGTTGGTGTACGTTGGTTTTTTTATTTTAACTTTTGCAGGAGGTATTTTGTGCGGTCAAAAGCCACCACCATGTGATTCAGGTAGGCTTATTTCTTTATTTATTTTTCATGTTTTTTTTTTTTTTAATAAAACGTAACCAGAATGTTGTTTAGTCAAATGCCTTCAAAGAAAATTAGGCAGATATATTATATATCATATATGATGATGATCACGACGACGATAGAAAGAAAGAATAAAATAAAATACATTTATTTGCGGCAAACATGACGCATAAAAAATGAACATAAACACACAAAAAAAAAGAAAAAATTATAACAAGTTGCGGGTAAACATGAGTCACGATTGCTTTCGAGACGACGGGATCAGATATGCAAAGGCAGTTCCTGTGCTTAGAGCTCTTAACATTCTTATGGCCAATCCTACGTTTAATATGACATATGTAGCAGCAAATATGACTGTTCAGATTTGGTAAATAATTTAAGTTATGTTGTACCTAGAACTGTTGTAAGACGCGAGGTGCGCGCACGCCCTCTATTTGCCATTCCATCTTGCCGCACCAATGCTGGAGTTCGCGCACCTCTACGTCGCATGGCAAATAATTATTATTTTTTTCGGACATAGACCTATTTACATTAACAAGTACAGCTTACAGTAATCATAAAATTAACTAATTAAATTTATTTATTAACTGTAATGTTAATAAATTATATAAGGTAATGTAAATTCACTCGCTCGTCTACTTAGTTCTTAAAAAAAATATTTAATAGGTAACATGTGGATAACGTGGTGAGTTACACTACTATTTTACGTTTTAAGTTACTTACTACTAACATTAGATACTAAGGTTTTATTAATTAAGAAACTTTGTGTAATTGTTTGTTTTCCCAAAGAAATAAATAAATAAATATAATACATTAGCTTGCGGCTTCGCGTATTTGGAGGTTAGAAATTATCCTACGGAACGCGCTGCCGGGGTAAAAAGTCAACCCAACCCCGGTCAGGTCATGTCTCAGAATCCGTTTGCCAAAATTCCTTCATTTAAATCCAATCAGCCGTCAAGGCGTTAAAGTAACTTATGTTTAGTATGGAATGAAAAAGTTCTACTAATATGGTTTTAATAAGAGATTAAATGTTCACGTTTATAGATCCGTCCTGCCCAAAAAATGAACATTATACACGAAATAATTCACGATGCATAAGGACCTGTGCCAATAAGGGGGTGCCGATCTCCAATAATTGCAAACCCTTCACGGGATGCGTCTGCGACGGTGACCTTGTAAGACTCAACGATGATGCCAGTGGACCCTGTGTTCCTGAACAAAAATGCCGTAAGTGGACATTATTTCAAACTAGACTTAGAGGCAGACATTAACCCGAATTTAAACATCGCATCAGGAGTGATGCACTTGAAAGGATAAAATAGTTATTAATCCTCGTCATTTGGTGATTTTTAAGCAACAATGAGGTTTGGCTTCGCAACTGTTTTACATTGCTCTCCTATTTTTGAAACTATATATCTTTATAACGTGTAACTTTATAAAACCAATTCGGACATCTTGGAGTTGCCAACTGGTCGTTGCTACCCTGTGTCTTAACGAAGACGACATTAATTATAACGAACAAACGCGACTTGCTTCTGTTTCAAGTCATATCCATACAAATTAACGCGACAATGGTATAGTTGCGCGACTATCGCTTTCGATTAAGACACAGCCGTAGACTATGGCCAAAGCCTACAGTTGACGAATCCAGAATTAGTCCCAGGTCTTCACGGTGACACTACCTACAGGCGATGCATGATGGTAACCTGCACTTAAGAGGTAGACCGCTATAAGAAATTAAGTCTAGTTAATCCTCATCATCATCGAGGAGGACCTCCTGACCTTATCCTAATTCATTTTGGGTTGGCGCAGCATATTATTCTTCCATACTATCTTGCATTATTATCTATTACCGCGGCATTATCTGTTATCCTATACCTATTCACACTCCTTTTATATCATAGCTATATCACCTTTAAATTAGTTTGTCCAGCATGCGGCAGACATGTCCTGTCCAGTCCCATTTAAATTGGGCAGCCTTTTGAGCCACGTCAGCTATCTTTATTTTGGAAGCGCAGTATTGTGTTTCGAACACGTTAACTTAACACCTAGTATACTGCGCTCCATTGCTCGTCGGAAAACCTTGAGTTTGGACTTCTGGATGTTAGTCAAAGTCCATGTTTGTGCACCATAGGTTAAGACGGGAACAATACATATGTCCATGAGCCTACGTTTCAGTGCCATAGGCAACTCACCCTTAAATAGATCCTTCAAGGACCAGTAGCTCTGGAGGAGGAATCAGTAGATCTGGAGGCCAAAGTCCTCGCCTACATATGGGAGTGGCGAGAGGAGGCAAAACCCGGGGCGTAACTCCGCTGCCGCGAGAAATCACGATACAGCGGATAGAGCTCCGGCGGGATCTCATGGCGGCATGGAGAGTGCGATTGTCGCAACCCAGTGCTGGGCACTGGGGGACTGGAGGCGGCACTGGAGGGCACTGGAGGAGTGGCTAGATAGGCGCCACGGCGCCCTCACCTTCCGCCTGACGCAGGTCCTGACCTGACACGATTGTTTCGGGAGGTTCCTGTTCAGGATAAAGCGGGAGGAAACGCCAGGGTGTCGCCACCAGGAGGACACGGTGAGGCATACGGTGGAGGTCAGCCCGGCTTGAGCGGAGCACCGCCGCGGCCTCGTGACAGCGATCGGCGGCGGCGATCTCTCGCATCCGGCCCTGGTCCAGGCCATGGTACGGAGCGAGAGTGCATGGGAGGCCGGCACCTCCTTCTGCCAAGCAGTAATGCTCGCGAAGGAGGAGGCGGGCGCGTGAGGGAGAAGCAATCTCTGCGCCCTCACGCCCCTAGTCACCGCAGGACACGCCCTGGACGGGAGTCAACAGCCGACTCCCGGCCACCTTAGGCGCGGGCTTGCGGGCGGCGAGCAATGGGCAGCTCGCCGCCCGGTAAGGACCAGGCCCGGGTCAACGGCGTATTTTGTTCCACGCGCGCCTCAAAGAGATGACGGGGTCCGCTAGGGCCGGTGCCTGCCAGGGTTGCGAGTTGTTCGAAAGAGATACCGTGGCCCCCGGCACAGGCAACTGACAAAACAAGGGTAGGTTTTAGTCAGTAAAAGTCTGACACGCCCTTGCGCTCAGCCCAGAGCGGGAGAGGTCATTTGATGATTTCCCACCAAAAAAAAGGACCAGTAGCTCTTCCAGGCGTTTTCCATTCGTCGTTCTTGTGATTACTTTAACTTGTCTTGTCTGGAAAGAGACTAATTGGCCCAAGTAAAGGTATTCCTGGACATGTATTATTTCCCCGTCTACTTTTATGCTTCTAGGAGTAGTTTCGTTGCACATTACTTTGGTCTTCGACATATTTATCTTTAGTCCAACCTCAAGGCTTGCATTGCTAAGTTCATGGAGCATCCGTACAAGTTCAGTGGCTGAGGATGAAATGAGAAGAATGTCGTCGGTGAATCGTAGATTTGTCAGTTTCCCTTCGCCAAGAACAATGCCGCTTTCCCTCCATTCAGCTGCCAACTTCCTGAAGATTTCTTCAAGGGTACTGATGGACAGTTTAGGAGATAGCGGGCCGTCCTCTTTTACTCCTTTCACTATTTTAAATTTTGTACAGGTTTCAAGTTTTATTGCGGCTATACTATTTTTGTAAATGTTGCGTAACAGATTTATAAAGGTGGGGTCAATGTTTTGGTTGCTTAAGGCGTCAAAAATGGATGTGTGTGAAATGCTGTCAAAAGGTTTGGAATAATCAACAAAAGCGAGGTATAACGGGATTTTATATTCTTGGTGTTTTTCTATGAGTTGATCGACTATACGTAATGTTTTAGTATAAACTGCCGTTATATGAATCTAATAAATATGAAATGTTAACATGTTAACAGATGGTACAATTAAACAATGTATTAATATGTTTACCAGACTTGTTCGTTACAATAACAATATATCGCCCAAGTGTTTTAAAAAGTTACACAGTTGGTTTCATTCACGGTTAATATATAATTGTTATTTGTCTAATAAACAATAGTAGGTACTTAGATACGTAATATACATGAGGTTTAAAACAATCTCGTGCGTCAACATTATTTGTTTTAAAAGCGTAGATAATTAAAATAGCGTTAATACGTTTTTGTTGACATTGTTTCCACACAACCTAGAAGTATGTGTTTTTTTTTTGTTGAAAAGTCGGTAAAATTGGTAGCGGGGCAATTAGCCTTGCTACCAATTTTACCGACTTTTCGAATTTTTTGTTGGCATTTCCAAGAACACATTGCATTCTATGATTAATAGAAGAAAAATACGTCAGTTAGATGTCTAATAACTATACAAATATACTCAAATTGTGTTATTTTACTTGCATTCTATGTATGTTAATCGCCTAAAATATGTACTCTCTCTCTTTAACTAGCGTTGCGTCGTGACCAATTAAACTTCATATATTTTTTCATATCTGTCACATTCATCAATATACTTTTACGACATTTCGTGAATCATGCTTTCCATTATTTACCTTTTCAGCTTGTAGAGACGATCCGAAAAATCCGAACAATCCAAAGCGTCAAGTAAATACGGCTCATGCAGAAGCTGTAGCTTTCGCAGCAGTAACTCAATTAAAGACAACTTCAGATGGAAAATCATTAAGCCATGCCAGTGCAAAAGCTTCATCTGTTTCTAAATCATCATCTTCTTCTACATCTTTTATATCTAGTAACTTTAGAGGTGATTCTTCTTTCTTTATTTTTATTTGTATCTTCTTTTATATTTTATTCCATCTTTCTATATATATATATTATGTAACATAATTTTCTTCTTTCGTAATCATTCATTTAAGATTATTTGATGTAGGTACAAGGCGAGCTTGACTCAAAATTGAGTTGAGATATAGTAAACTATTATGTTTATTAGTTCTTTGGTGATATTTTCCTTTTCTTCATTTGCAAATGTACGGTGTCACTATATTCCAGGTAAAAGATTCAGTGATACAAAGATTGTCCTAATCCGTGTCTCCTGACATGTGCTTAACCAAATCCATGTGCATTCATAAAGGGGGTTATGCGCGTGCCTCAGGATTTGTTCTTAGTCAAGCTAGCGGTAGATTTCTCAGTATGACCAGTCCTACCTTTAATATACACTAGTTCGCGGCTTCGCCCATTTGGAGGTTAGAAAGTATGTCCCAACCCAGATCATGTCTATCCGTGTACCAAAATTCGTTCATCCAAATCCAATCAGCCGCTAAGGCTCTAAACTCTGTCTGTGACAAACAGACACAGTTACTTTTCCATTTAGTATGGAGGTATGGGTTTAATAAGATATTTAATGTTCACGTTTATAGATCCGTCCTGCCCAAAAAATGAACATTATACACGAAATAATTCACGATGCATAAGGACCTGCACCAATAAGCAGGTGCCGATCTCCAATAATTGCAAACCCTTCACGGGATGCGTCTGCGACGGTGACCTTGTAAGACAAAACGATGATGCCAGTGGACCCTGTGTTCCTGAACAAAAATGCCGTAAGTGGACATTATTTCAGAGGAACATCCGAATTGAAAGATCGTGGATGGAATTATCACAGAGGTGACTGCCAATAACAGCACCCACACGAAATGGTATAGTGATTGTCAGAGAAATACGTTCGTCAGAAGCTTATTATTAGCAAATATAGTCAATTTGTGTAATTTTACTTGCATTCCATGCATGTTAATCGCCTAAATTATGTACCATTTTTTTTAACTACCGGCGCATAGTATCCAACTTTATTAAACTTCATATATTATTGTAATTGCCGTACAGCGTTCCAGTGTGAGGATAAAAAAATAGAAAAAATAAAATAAATTATATCTTTTCATATCTTTCACATTCATCAATATACTTTTACGACATTTCGTGAATCATGCTTTTCATTATTTACCTTTTCAGCTTGTAGAGACGATCCGAAAAATCCCAACAATCCAAAGCGTCAAGTAAATACAGCTCATGCAGAAGCTGTAGCTTTCGCAGCAGTAACTCAATTAAAGACAACTTCAGATGGAAAATCATTAAGTCATGCCAGTGCAAAAGCTTCATCTATTTCTAAATCATCATCTTCTTCTACATCTGTTATATCTAGTAACTTTAGAGGTGATTCTTCTTTCTTTATTTTTATTTGTATCTTCTTTTATATTTTATTCCATCTTTCTATATATATATATAATGTAACATAATTTTCTTCTTTCGTAATCATTCATTTAAGATTATTTGATGTAGGTACAAGGCCAGCTTGACTCAAAATTGAGTTGAGATATAGTAAACTATTATGTTTATTAGCTCTTTGGTGATATTTTCCTTTTCTTCATTTGCAAATGTACGGTGTCACTATATTCCAGGTAAAAGATTCAGTGATACAAAGATTGTCCTAATCCGTGTCTCTTGACATGTGCTTAACCAAATCCATGTGCATTCATATAGAGGGTTGTGCGAGTGCCTCAGGATTTGTTCTTAGTCAAGCTAGCGGTAGATTTCTCAGTATGACCAGTCCTACCTTTAATATAATACAGTAGCTCGCGGCTTCGCCCATTTGGAGGTTAGAAAGTATGTCCCAACCCAGATCATGTCTATCCGTGTGCCAAAATTCGTTCATCCAAATCCGATCAGCCGCTAAGGCTCTAAACTCTGTCTGTGACAAACAGACACAGTTACTTTTCCATTTAGTATGGAGGTATGGGTTTAATAAGATATATTTAATGTTCACGTTTATAGATCCGTCCTGCCCAAAAAATGAACATTATACACGAAATAATTCACGATGCATAAGGACCTGCGCCAACAAGCAGGTGCCGATCTGCAATAATTGCAAACCCTTCACGGGATGCGTCTGCGACGGCGACCTTGTAAGACTCAACGATGATGCCAGTGGACCCTGTGTCCCTGAACAAAAATGCCGTAAGTGGACATTATTTCAGAGGAACATCCGAATTGAAAGATCGTGGATGGAGTTATTGCAGAGGTGACTGCCAATAACAGCACTCACACGAAATGGTATAATGAAATACGTTCGTCAGAAGCTTATTATTAGCAAATATAGTCAATTTGTGTAATTTTACTTGCATTCCATGCATGTTAATCGCCTAAATTATGTACCATTTTCTTTTAACTAGCGTCGTATCGTAACCAACTTTATTAAACTTCATATATTATTGTAATTGCCGTACAGCGTTCCAGTGTGAGGATAAATAGAAATATAGAAAAAATAAAATAAATTATATCTTTCACATTCATCAATATACTTTTACGACATTTCGTGAATCATGCTTTCCTTTATTTACCTTTTCAGCTTGTAGAAACGATCCGAAAAATCCAAATAATCCAAAGCATCAAGTATATACAGCTCATGCAGAAGCTGCAGCTTCCGCAGCAGCAGCAACTTCAGATGGAAAATCATTAAGTCATTCCAGTGCAAAAGCTTCATCTTTTTCTAGCTCATCACCTTCTTCTACATCTGTTATATCTAGTAACTGTAGAGGTGATTCTTCCTTCTTTATTTTTATTTGTATCTTTCTTTATATTTTATTCCATCTTTTTTTATACATTTTATGTAACACTAGCTTCTGCCCGCGGCTTCGCCCGCGTGGATGTCGGAAGTTATACCACGGGAACGTGCTACCAGGATAAAAAGTATGTGCTTCCCTAGGATGCCATCTATCTCTTTGCCAAATCAGAAGTTCAGTGGTTTAGGCGTGAAAATGTAACATACAGTTTCAAGTTCAGAATGACCCCTTTTTGCCCCGTCAGGGGTGAATTTTCGACAACTTTACATACTTATTATTAATTATTTTCTGTCGAAAGTATCAATACTGAGTTTCGAGTTAATCGGACCGCGCATTCAATTTCTTCCACACAAACTTCAACACCCCTATATCCCCTTTGAGGGGTAGTTTGAAAAACTTATAATGATAAACTTTATTACTTACTTAGGCAAGTATTGTTGCCAAGTTTCAAGTTTATTAACCTAACGAATAAGATTTTTCATATAAACTATATCCCCGCTTTTCACCCCCACAGGGGTGGAATTTTGAAAAATTATTTAGGATGTGTTAATAACTTGACTCAAAGATTATTTATACCAATTTTCGAGTTAATCAAGCCACGCTGTAAAATCCTCCCCTGTAAAATTGACTACTTACCCCTTTTCAGGCCGTCAGGGGTAGATTTTCGAAAAACCCTGATACACATTATTCTTTCCTTTCAATTTTAGGTATAAATACTGAGTTTCGATTAAATCGGACCGCGCACTAAAATTCTTCCATACAAAACTTTGAAACCCCCCAATCCCCTTTTAGGGGGTAGTTTATAAAAACAAAAAATGCCCAACTTCGTAATTTACTTAGATAAGTATTCGTGCCAAGTTTCAAGTTTATTAACTCAAGGAATAGGATTTTTCATACAAACAAAATCCCCCCATTTCACCCTCTTAGGGGTGGAATTTCGAAAAACCCTTTCTTAGTGGATACCTACTCTTCACGAAGAATACACCCTCCAAATTTCATATCTCTAGTACCAGCGGTTTAGGCTGTGCGTTGATGTCTCAGTCAGTCAGTCAGTCAGTCAGTCAGTCAGTCAGGACTTTGAATTTTATATATATAGATAATTTTCTTGTTTCACAATCATTCATTTAAGATAATTTGTTAGGAAATTATCAGGCTCCGGCGCGGTTTTAGTGTTATGACGGCTATAACCGTACAGGACCCTTGAAAGTCCTAATGAAACGCACTACCGCGATAAAAACTATTCTTTGTCTCAACCCAGGATGGTCTATCCGTGTGTCCAAATCCGTTCAGCCGTTAGGGCGTAAAAAGATAACACATAGACAGACCGACAAACAGACAGAGTTACTTTCGCATTTATAATATTAAGTATGGATTTAATAAGAGATTCACATTTATAGATCCGTCCTGCCCAAAAAATGAACATTATACACGAAATAATTCACGATGCATAAGGACCTGTGCCAACAAGCAGGTGCCGATCTCCAATAATTGCAAACCCTTCACGGGATGCGTCTGCGACGGTGACCTTGTAAGACTCAACGATGATGCCAGTGGACCCTGTGTCCCTGAACAAAAATGCCGTAAGTGGACATTATTTCAGAGAAACATCTGAATTGAAAATCGTGGATGGCGTTATTGCAGAGGTGACTGCCAATAACAGCACTCACACGAAATGGTATAATGATTGTCAGAGAAATACGTTCGTCAGAAGCTTATTATTTGCAAACATAGTCAATTTGTGTAATTTTACTAGCATTCCATGCATGTTAATCGCCTAAATTATGTACCATTTTTTTAACTAGCGTCGCATCGTAACCAATTTTATTAAACTTCATATATTATTGTAATTGCCGTACAGCGTTCCAGTGTGAGGATAAATAGAAAAATAGAAAAAATAAAATAAATTATATCTTTTCATATCTTTCACATTCATCAATATACTTTTACGACATTTCGTGAATCATGCTTTCCATTATTTACCTTTTCAGCTTGTAGAGACGATCCGAAAAATCCCAACAATCCAAAGCGTCAAGTAAATACGGCTCATGCAGAAGCTGTAGCTTTCGCAGCAGTAACTCAATTAAAGACAACTTCAGATGGAAAGTCATTAAGCCATGCCGGTGCAAAAGCTTCATCTGTTTCTAAATCATCATCTTCTTCTACATCTTTTATATCTAGTAACTTTAGAGGTGATTCTTCTTTCTTTATTTTTATTTGTATCTTCTTTTATATTTTATTCCATCTTTCTATATATATATATTATGTTACATAATTTTCTTCTTTCGTAATCATTCATTTAAGATTATTTGATGTAGGTACAAGGCGAGCTTGACTCAAAATTGAGTTGAGATATAGTAAACTATTATGTTTATTAGTTCTTTGGTGATATTTTCCTTTTCTTTATTTGCAAATGTACGGTGCCACTATATTCCAGGTAAAAGATTCAGTGATACAAAAATTGTCCTCTTGACATGTGCTTAACCAAATCCATGTGCATTCATAAAGGGGGTTGTGCGCGTGCCTCAGGATTTGTTCTTAGTCAAGCTAGCGGTAGATTTCTCAGTATGACCAGTCCTACCTTTAATATAATACACTAGCTCGCGGCTTCGCCCATTTGGAGGTTAGAAAGTATGTCCCAACCCAGATCATGTCTATCCGTGTGCCAAAATTCGTTCATCCAAATCCGATCAGCCGCTAAGGCTCTAAAGTCTGTCTGTGACAAACAGACACAGTTACTTTTCCATTTAGTATGGAGGTATGGGTTTAATAAGATATTTAATGTTCACGTTTATAGATCCGTCCTGCCCAAAAAATGAACATTATACACGAAATAATTCACGATGCATAAGGACCTGCGCCAACAAGCAGGTGCCGATCTGCAATGATTGCAAACCTTTCACGGGATGCGTCTGCGACGGCGACCTTGTAAGACAAAACGATGATGCCAGTGGACCCTGTGTCCCTGAACAAAAATGCCGTAAGTGGACATTATTTCAGAGAAACATCCGAATTGAAAGATCGTGGATGGAATTATCGCAGAGGTGACTGCCAATAACAGCACTCACACGAAATGGTATAATGAAATACGTTCGTCAGAAACTTATTATTTGCAAACATAGTCAATTTGTGGAATTTTACTAGCATTCCATGCATGTTAATCGCCTAAATTATGTACCATTTTCTTTTAACTAGCGTCGCATCGTAACCAACTTTATTAAACTTCATATATTATTGTAATTGCCGTACAGCGTTCCAGTGTGAGGATAAATAGAAATATAGAAAAAATAAAATAAATTATATCTTTTCATATCTTTCACATTCATCAATATACTTTTACGACATTTCGTGAATCATGCTTTCCATTATTTACCTTTTCAGCTTGTAGAGACGATCCGAAAAATCCAAATAATCCAAAGCATCAAGTATATACAGCTCATGCAGAAGCTGCAGCTTCCGCAGCAGCAGCAACTTCAGATGGAAAATCATTAAGTCATTCCAGTGCACAAGCTTCATCTCTTTCTAAATCATCGTCTCCTTCTACATCTGTTATAATAATATCTAGTAACCGTAGAGGTGAATCTTCTTTCTTTATTTTTATTTGTATCTTTTTTATATTTTATTCCATCTTTTTTTATATATTTTTTGTAACATAATTTTCTTCTTTCGTAATCATCCATTTAAGTTCATTTGTTCGGAAATCATCAGGCTCCGGCGCGGTTTTATTGTTATGACGACTATAGTCGTATATAACCCTTGGAAGTGTTATCCTACGGAGACGCACTAACGGGACAAAAACTATCCTTTGTCCCAACTCAGGATGGTCTATCCGTGTGTCATAATTCCTTCATCCAAATCCGTTCAGCCGATAACTTTAACTCGAGTTACTTTCGTATTTATAATATTAAGAGTATGGACTTAATAAGAGATTAAATGTTCACGTTTATAGATCCGTCCTGCCCAAAAAATGAACATTATACACGAAATAATTCACGATGCATAAGGACCTGCGCCAATAAGCAGGTGCCGATCTCCAATAATTGCAAACCCTTCACGGGATGCGTCTGCGACGGTGACCTTGTAAGACTCAACGATGATGCCAGTGGACCCTGTGTTCCTGAACAAAAATGCCGTAAGTGGACATTATTTCAGGGAAACTCCACCCAAATTTAAATAAATGGAGGAGGAATCAGGAGTGCAATTTAGTTATTAACAATAATAAACGCCTGCACCACAAGTCACTAAATTCGTATAACTGTTGTTGACGTTTTCTGTCTCTGTCAATAGTTTGAAGTTAATAGAGTTAGTACTTTTTTATTCACATTGTTTTCTACATAACCTAGAAGAAATTAATTATTTTTTACAAGCTAACACTAAAATATATACAATGTGTAACCGAATTAATGCACATTATGAAAGTAGTTTGTTCAGAATCCTTTACTGAATCGATTTCTGTAATTTTTAATATAGGATATATTTTATCCCAGAAATAATTAAAACTACGTAAATTATTACTGTCACACTTCCGTTGTACAGTCAAAACAAACCAAAATGGATGAAATACCCACTAAGCTAGACCCTTATATGAGTGCGACTGTGTGCATGCGTAGATTTGTAATGTGACCATAATTTTCTCTCACAATCAGTATAACTAATTAGTTAAAAAAACAATGTTTTTCACATAGTAATAAAAATTCAGGGTATGTATTATGATTAAAACATAATATTCTATTTGAGGTGTCTGGTGGTGTGCGTTAATTTCGGGACATGTTGTGTACAATTATATAAAAACAAAAAAAAATAAAGAAATAGGCAAGAGCTCATTGGGCATCAAAGAACTCGACCGCATCGCTGTCAATGGGATAAGTGCCCAAAAGGCTGGCAGCATTACCACGTTAGAAGTATGTTTTTTTTTGTTGAAAAAATCGGTTAAATATACAATAGCAGGGCTAACTGCCAACAACACATTGCACTCACACGTAAGTAATTAATATAAGAAAAATACGTCCGTCAGAAGTTTATTATTCTGCAAATATACATAAACTAGCTTTTGCTCGCTACTTCGACCGCGTGAAATTTCGGCCACGACCCATTGCGTTGCATCCCATCGCCCGTCCGAGCTACTCTCCGTTTTGGCTTAGCGTTATTTCTGACTGATTTCCTCTTGCTCTGCTCCGAAGGGTCGTAGCGTGATTTTAAGTCGCATATAACCTTCCTCGAGAATTGGGCTATCAAATGAAATTTTTTTTTTTCAAATAGGACTGGAAGTTCCGGAGATTACCTCCTACATACAAACAAAACAAATGTTACGTCTTTATAAAAATATATACTTTTACGACATTTCGTGAATCATGCCTTCCATTATTTACCTTTACAGCTTGTAGAGACGATCCGAAAAATCCGAATAATCCAAAGCATCAAGTATATACAGCTCATGCAGAAGCTGCAGCTTCCGCAGCAGCAGCAACTTCAGATGGAAAATCATTAAGTCATTCCAGTGCAAAAGCTTCATCTTTTTCTAAATCATCATCTTCTTCTACATCTGTTATATCTAGTAACTGTAGAGGTGATTCTTCTTTCTTTATTTTTATTTGTATCTTTCTTTATATTTTATTCCATCTTTTTTTATATATTTTATGTAACATAATTTTCTTCTTTCATAATCATTCATTTAAGATCATTTGTTAGGAAATTATCAGGCTCCGGCGCGGTTTTATTATTATAACGGCTATAACCGTATAGGACCCTTGAAAGTCCTAATGAAACACACTACCGGGATAAAAACTATCCTTTGTCCCAACCCAGGATGGTCTATCCGTGTGTCCAAATCTGTTCAGCCGTTAAGGCGTAAAAAGATAACACATAGACAGACCGACAAACAGACAGAGTTACTTTCGCATTTATAATATTAAGTATGGATTTAATAAGAGATTCACGTTTATAGATTCGTCCTGCCCAAAAAATGAACATTATACACGAAATAATTCACGATGCATAAGGACCTGTGCCAACAAGCAGGTGCCGATCTGTGATGATTGCAAACCCTTCACGGGATGCGTCTGCGACGGTGACCTTGTAAGGCTCAACGATGATGCCAGTGGACCCTGTGTTCCTGAACAAAAATGCCGTAAGTGGACATTATTTCAGAGAAACTTCACCTGAATTTAAATATGGAGGGGGAGTCACGAGTGCTATTTAGTTATTAAAGCCCGCCTGCACCACAAGTCACTAAATTCTTATAACTGTTGTCAACGTTTTCTGTCTCTGTCAATAGTTTGAAGTTGATACAGACAGAGTGATGTTTTAAATAGGTGCTAATATAATTTATGGTGCAAGCTAGTCTGATTTAGTTTGTTCAGACCAGCTTCCACCATAAATTATTACTATTAATTATTATTTTTTTTTTCTACTATTTTTGAAATTTTCTTTATTTCGTGAAACTGGTTTAATGTCATTTATACAATTAATTCGGACATCTTGCAGTTGCCAACCTGTCGTTGCTAACTCGTGTCTAAACCAAAAGCGGCTATCGCACGAATACGCGATCGTTTACATGAATTATGACGTACTTGACAAACGCAACTTCACTGGTCGCACGAGTACGTCATATCCATAAAAACTAGCGCGACGATCGTGTACTTGCGCGAGAATCACTTTCCGTAGGCCGTAGACTATGATCATAGCCTACACTTGGCGAATCCATTTAAGGTCATTTGATGTAGGTACAAGGAGGTTAACTCAAAATTGAGTTGGGAATAGTAAACCATATTTTATTAGTTCTTTGGTGATATTTTGCTTTTCTTCATTTGCCAATGTACTGTGTTACTATATTCCAGGTATAAGATGCAGTGATCCAAATGCAGTATACAAAGATTGCCCTAATCCATGTCCCTTGACATGTGCTCAACCAAATCCAAGGCCATGTGCATTAATGTGCATTAATAAAGGAGGTTGTGAATGTGCCCCAGGATTCGTTCTTAATGAATCTACCGGTAGATGTATCAGGCCAGAGGATTGTCCGGGTACGAATTTCAATATTATTTTGGATTGTTTTTGATTTATATTAATTTAATCCGATTACGTTGACCTATAAAATATGCATTATTCGAATTATCACTGTACACTGTTTAAAAATTATATTACCAATATTTTAACTTCTTTTAACCAATATTTTTCTCACTATTTTAGGAAACAAATGCAAAGATCCAAATGCAGTGTACAAAAGTTGTCCCAATCCATGTCCTGTGTCATGTGATCAACCATTTCCAAAGCGAGTATGTAATAGGGCGTGCGTTGAATTTGGATGCGAGTGTGCCTCAGGATTTATACTGAACCTTAATGACATGCACGGAAAATGTGTCAGACCTGAAGATTGTCCGGGTACCTACTGAAACTTTTTTATTTTAATATTGCAGTATATACATAATTATAACATTTTTTTTTTGCAACATCGGTCCTTCCCTCTATCTTGCGACACCGCGCTCCTTCTTTCCTGACTGACAGATTTTAATTAATAAGTATATAATTTTTTTCAGTGCCAATATTGTGCCCAAAACATTCACATTACGTTTTAAACGATAACCAATGTCCAAAAACTTGTGGGAATAGATTGATACCTACTAGTGACGTAGCCGGCGCCTGCGTTCCATTCACAGGATGTACCTGCAATCCAGGTTTCGTCAGAAAATATGATAACGTTACTGGACCTTGCATACCTGAAAGAGAATGCCGTAAGAATGGACCTTTTTTATGAAATAGCTTGCAAAATTGAAAATGAATCCTAAAATAATGTTGATACTTTCAATTTTCTAGCACCAATTCCGAAACATTGTGGAATTAATGAAACACCAACTAGCTGCCGGATAATCTGTCCTCCACAAACATGCGAAAGTATCTTCTCTAAATACGCGTGCCTCCCGACCGACTGCGAGCCAGGGTGTAACTGCCTCAACAACTATCTGAGAAATAAAAATGGACGTTGCATCCCGGCTGAGGATTGTTTCAAACCTGAACGTAAGTATTCTTGTTTTTAATCTTATCTTAACTGCATAATCAGCCTATAATGTTCCCACTGCTGGGAGACAGGTCTCCTCTCTCTATGAGAGGGATTGGGCCATAATCCACCACGCGGGCCCAGTGCGTGTTGGTAGTTGTCACTGCATGTCTTCGAATTCTTGGTACTAAGACACCGATTTTCTCACGATGTTTTCCTTCACCTTTTTGAGAGCAGTGATGATGAAATTAAATACCCAAAGTAAAGTGCCGGCCTAAGTTCGAACTTACGAGTAAGTCAGGGCCAATACCACCGGGTCAGCATTCCTCTTCAATCTACTCTTGCACCCCTCAAATTATTCTAAACATTTTGGAGCTGCACCTACGATGTCAATTAAACTTCGGGTATTTTTGTTTTCAGCAAAAGAATGTGGACCACATGAAATCTGGTCTGACTGTGCAATTGTGTGCCCCCCTCAGTCTTGTGAAAGCCTGTACACAACATACTTGTGTTCCGAAAAGAAGTGTTCACCTGGATGTAATTGTATTGACGGTTATCTAAGGAACAGTCGCGGCGTCTGTGTGCTGAGTGACGAATGTTCTAACGGTGCGTGTTGAACTGAAATAGATAAAGTTTTATTTTTATTAAAATGTAATGTAACACAAATGAGCTGTCCAAATAAACGAGTATATACAATGCATCATGAAATGTATCGCAACAACAAGGCGAATTTCAACGTGTGTTACATTTCATGCTGCGTTTTACCAACGTTTACTTGTACCTATGTATCTGCTACCTGTAACTTTGTATTGTGTTAAATGGCTTGCGCTGTGTTCATAATACCATTATCTTTAATTTAGTCAATTGTGCTACTAACCAATATAAACTATCGCGCTTCTTTATCACATTCTCTATAAATTGGGAGGTCTGGCTCTTGTGATACACGAACTCCTAATACAAGAGCCAGGGCTACACTGATGCTTGTGTCTTGAAGTGAAAAATAAATAAATAATTATTATTATAACTCACGATCTTTTCACCTTCATTAGTTATTTAGATTTTATTATTTTTCAATTAACCACCCCATCCTTTCAGACTAACAAATAGACTGGTTACAGTATTACAAAGAGTGCCACAAGGTTCTATCTTAGGACTAGTATTCATTTACCACTCTTTATCATACCATAGATCCAGCTGGATGCAACGGAGACCGCAATGCAACACGCGTGCGTGGGTGCAGTGATGCGTGTCCACCGACCTGTGAAAAACCGAACCCTACAGTGTGTCCTGCTATTTGCGTGTTAAACGGATGTGATTGTAAACCAGGATACATTCGGTCACGTGGCGACGGATATTGCATTGATCCAAAAGATTGTCCAGGTGAGTGAATATATTCTTTTGTAGCAGTCTTTCCTGATCATAGACTTGCTGACCCGATGACGATGACGCATGGCGAAGTAGGAGAAGTTTTCTTGAATAGCGATCGTGCCTACAGGATCTTGGGATGGCCTGGGTCACCAAGCACTTATTCCTTCTTAACTATGAGCTTAGAACTGTTTTACTTTTCAAGGAATCCTATAATGCCACCTGCTATGTATCTTCATATAAATTGTAATAAATTCTTTTCAAAACATCAATTGCTTTTGTAGGTGGATCGCCAAAATGTGGAGCAAATCAAACATACGTCGGTTGCAAAATAGGTTGTCCAACAAACTACTGCCCAGTTGATGATAATCGGGCTCAGGTAGCTTGTTCCATGCCATATCCTTGTAGAGGCGGTTGTGCTTGTAAAGCAGGACATTTGATAGTCAGTCGTGAAGACCCGCGATGCGTGTTAGCTCCAGATTGTCGTAAGTTAACATTTTCACTTATTTCGATTGCAATAAGAGTTAGTTTTCTGTAGCAGCATGATAGAAGACAATTTAACTAACTTTCATACATTCATCCATCATTCATTTCACTTTATATCCAATTTTAATTTTGGATTTTCTTTGAAGGAGTTCTATTGAACCATGAAATCATTTCTACTTGATTTTTCAGCTGAAGTTGAATGCAAAAGACCAAATGAAGTTTGGGATCGCAATCCCACCAGATGTTACCTAGAAAGATGTGAAGACAGAGGCACTGTATGTGACCAGTTTAACCCGTACCCTGGGCCAAGATGCGTCTGTGAAAAAGGTTTCTACAGGAATGAAAGCGATATTTGTATTCCGGCTTCAGAATGCCGTAAGTTATACTTTAGATTAAACTGTTTTATATCATGTGTGTTGTCAGCAAGTAATATTGATCAACTTCTAAGACGTAGGTATCGTTTAAAGATGAATACTCTTTTAAGGAACTTAATATTTATTAACAATATGACCGTTGATGAAATACTATTTGATGGGAGGACCTGGTTCGCCCTGGGGTGAACAGGAAAGAAAACTTCAGTAACAGGTGAAACCATTTCTTCTGAACATTAAAATTATAAACCCTAAAAATAAATAGTTTTATTACCTGTTACT
The DNA here is from genome assembly GCA_949629185.1 of Apamea crenata. NCBI lineage: Eukaryota > Metazoa > Arthropoda > Insecta > Lepidoptera > Noctuidae > Apamea > Apamea crenata. The sequence goes on along the minus strand of OX451363.1, from coordinate 6,672,969 downwards.
GAAGTTTTCTTTTTTAGTTGTTTTTGCTTATTTATATAATTTAATGGTTTATGGAGTTACTTTGTGTAAACTATTTCATCACCATTGCTCTCAAAACTGTGACGGAAAACGTCGTGATGAAACCAGTATGTCCTAGAACCAAAAATTTGAAGACATGTTACGTCTACTAACCCCCAATCGGCCCGCGTGGTAGATCACGGCCTACTCTCTCTCTCTCACCGAGATGATCCCTGTGCCCAGCAGCGGGAACATGCTAATTGTTTGTCTCTCAAATGTTACAGCACCACTTGCTTGTAAGGGCGATTTTAACGCAACACTCACACAATGTCCGTCATCATGTCCAAAAACCTGTGATGATCCAAACGCTGGAAGCGAAGGTTGCATAGACATATGTCTTCCAGACGACTGTGAGTGCAATCCCGGATTTGTATTGACCAAAAAGAAAGGAGGAGTATGCATCAAGCTTGAAGACTGTCCAGGTAAGACTTTTTAACCTTACAGACTGACAACGGGTCTTGCCAAGAGGCATCGTATTACACAGTAAATGGTTTGAGGAGGTCAGATAGGCAGGCGCTCCATATAAAAGCTGCAGCTGCGGCAGCTGCATCCGGTTAGACTGGAAGCCGACCTCAACATAGTTGGGAAAAGGTCTCTCAAAACTAAAATTGTATAGGTAAAGATTCTCAAAACATCCACGTCAGATTCAACATAGATATGGCGACTGACAACAGGGACACTGATGAGAAATTATCTTTATTTTGAGTAGAATCCTATGTCTCAGATTTGAGTGAGCAATTGGCATACAGAGTTTTATACCATTTAAAAAATTGTGGTGATCAATGTTGAAACCAAAACTATCATTATAATAACCAACGTGTAAAGTTAAACGGATCGTGAATCATTATCGTAACAGGGTGGCATGGACATAGACGCGCAAACTGTAACCATGAATTCAGTACATGATTTAGACCCTCTAGCGTAGAAAATTGTACGGAACAGTCTTTTTTTTTTTAATAACTGGCGAAAAATTTCAACGCACGGGTTCAGAATCGTGTACTGAATGGTAACAGGTTGCGCGTGGAACATTTTTTTTAACTATGCGCGTCGATGTGCCCTGTATAGCTATGGATCATAGTCTATCTACGAGTATCATGTTTGTTGCCCTGGTTTGTGTGAACAAGAACAAGTTGTTCCTTTATGTCCCTGTTACATTGCCACCAGGTTGTGGAGGAGATTTCAACGCAGTATACAAAAAGTGTCCGAGTGCTTGCGAACCGACTTGTACTAACCCGAACCCGCGAGTATGCACCAAACAGTGTTTGCCAAGCGGCTGTGTTTGCAAACCTGGATTTGTGAAAAATGAAAAGACTGGAAAATGTATCAAGCCTGAGAGCTGTCCAGGTAACATTTTAACTATAAACTTACCTATGGCAAATATTTGAAGGGGATGCGCTAGGTAGCCCGCGGATTCAAGTTTTCTTACGTTTTTTGCAATTGATATTTTATGATATAGTCATTTTCACAAAGCCTCTCACAAGGTGGACCGACGACCTTGTGAAGGCCGCAGGAACCCGTTGGACGCGAGAAGCATAGAACCGGTCGAAGTGGAGGTGCTTCGGGGAGGCCTATGTCCAGCAGTTGACGCCTTTTGGCTGAAATGATAATGAGGATTATATGAACTTAGAGGGTTGTGTTGTTTATTTTAAGGATTAAAATTCTTTAAATACATACTTGTTACGCTCGCGAATCATATTTTGTTCAACATACAACCTCACACTGACCTGCAAAGTGCGAAAAAAGTAAGAAAATTTGAATTTCGCGTGCCACCCTGGCGGTTCCCCATAAAGTTGACAAAAACGTAAGTTTTTGTCAACTTTATGGGGAACGTTATTAAGTTTAAGTTTGTACGTTTTGGGGACTGATTTATTGGGAAAATCTTCGAAACTCGATTCGATGAACGAACTATTTACTTAACTAAAAGTTTGTACGGAAACCTCTGTGCGCGAGTCCGACTCGCACTTGGCCAGGTTTTTTTTATTAACACAACTATTCAATATGAATAACGAACTGTCTTTTTCATATTAGTAGTGGGATGCAAAGGTGATTGCAACGCAACATACAACGAATGCCCCAGTATGTGCCCTCTGACTTGCGCAGAACCAGACCCGAAGCCTTGTATAGACATGTGTGGCCCTGCTGGCTGTGAGTGCAACCCAGGATTCGTGAAGAATGAAGACGGAAAATGTATCAAGCCTGAAGATTGTCCAGGTAACAAAAATTCTTGAATAAAGGATTACCATTACAAACCGCTGATCGGACCCGCGGGACTTTATTATTAGACTCCTCTGTGCTTCAAATAGCATGTTAAGCCGTTGGTCTCCACTGTCATTCGTGGATCTTTGGCAGTCGTTACGGGACTTCAGTAGCTCGAAATTCTGACAGTCAGTCTTACCAAGGGGTACCGTATTACCCAGTAACTGGGTTGTGGAGGTTAGATAGGCAGACGCTTCATGTAACATACTGGTATTCAACTGCAGCCCGTGAGACTGGAAGCCGACCCCAATATTGTTGGGAAAAGGCTAGAAGCCGATTGTTTTTTTTTGTTAATTAACACAACTATTCAGTAAAATTAACGAACTGTCTGTTTCATATTAGTTGTGGGATGCAAAGGTGATTGCAACGCAACATACACGGATTGCACCAGTATGTGCCCTCTGACCTGCGCAGAACCGGACCCGAGGATTTGTGTAGCCATGTGTGGCCCTGCTGGCTGTCAGTGCAACCCAGGATACGTGAAGAATAAAGACGGAAAATGTATCAAGCCTGAAGATTGTCCAGGTAACATAAATCCTACTAATATTATAAACGCGAAAGTTTGTGAGGATGGATGGATGGATGTTTGTTACTCTTTCATGCAAAAACTACGGAATGAGTTTTAATGAAACTTTACAGTAATATAGATTATACATTAGAATAACAAATATGATACTTTTATCCCGATATTCCCACGGGATCGACACTTATGCGGGTGAAACCGCGGGCGCTGCTAGTGCTTGAATAAAGTATTTAGAGGTAAAATGTAAGGGACGACTTGTACACACTTGTTCAACTCGGTTCAAACAGGGCAGCTCAAACATTCAATTCGTAAGTATTTTTTGAAAAGAAAAGTCGACTGAAAGCAATTGTTACACATGTTCAGACATCATCCGACTCGTGCCAATAGGCAAACTCAGTTTGGCATCTACCCTCGCTGATATTCGGGTCGGCTCGGCCTAAATCGAGCTAAGCCGGCTTTTTCCCGAACACATATATATCTACATGGTTGATTCATTAACCCGGAAAAGTGTGTAGCAACCCTAAAATCTATACTTATAATAAATCTGTAGAGAGGTCAATTCTGTACATGAAATATATTTCCAAAATAACTATCAGGGGGAGATTAGGGATCGATACTGATGCCAAAAATGCAATTAGTAAAATTTTTGTCTGTCTGTCTGTCTGTCTGTCTGTCTGTCTGTCTGTATAACCGTTATAGAAACAAAAACTACTCGACGGATTTTAATGAAACTTGGTACAATTATTTTTCATACTCCTGAGCTGGTTATAGTATACTTTTCATCACGCTACAATCAATAGGAGCAGAGCAGTGAAGGGAAATGTTGGGAAAACGGGAGAAGTTACTCCATTTTTTACGCTTCCGTCGCGTGTGCAACCTTAATGGTTAAAGCTACACAGAAATCATGTATGACGGAAATATTCTCCTTAAAATTATATAAAAAATATCCCACGACAGCATATGTCTATCTTTTATGGTTGACTCACAATAACACGTGTAACTCCCGATAGCTTAGAAGCTTTCTGATTATATTTGTCTACTCTTACATTTATAACACTCTCAGTCATTCTTAATTAAAAAAGTTAACATTATTAACTATTCCATAAAAAAGAATCATAGAAATCGGTATAGAAACACCAAAGTTATACATGAAATACGCTAATAATAAGCCATCGCGCGTGAATACTGAATCACGCTCGACGCAAAATACTGTCGAATATACAGGGGGAAAGCAAAGTTTATAGTTCAATAAATAGAATGGTCGATGAACAAGAAGCCATTAATTACCCGATAGAATTTTTAAATTCTTTAAATATGCCCGGACTTCCTTCTCATGAAATTTGTTTAAAAATTGGCATTCCGATTATTCTGCTCGGAAATTTAAGACCACCACAACTTTGCAATGGAACTCGGCTAAAAGTAACCCAGTTGCAACAAAATATAATCGAGGCTCAAATTTTAACAGGTTGCGGTGCAGGAGAAACCGTCTTTATTCCCAGAATTCCCATAATACCAAATAATTTTCCATTCCAATTTAAAAGAACGCAATTCCCAGTATCGGTGTGTTATGCAATGACAGTTAATAAGGCTCAAGGGCAAACTTTTCGTGTTGCTGGAGTAGATCTCGGTGTCAGTTGTTTCTCGCATGGTCAATTGTACGTCGCTCTTTCCCGGGTTAGCAGTTCTAGATCTTTATGTTCACGTGCCGGACGGGTCAACTTTCAACATAGTTTACCCGGAAGCTTTGCGCTGAAGTATTTTCGTTCTATAGGTACATTTTTTTTTTCTTCTGGATGGTAAATCATCAAATGACGGAGCGGAAGGGAGTGTCAGACTCTTACTGACTAAAACCCACCCGTGTTCCTTCCTTAGCCCTTTATGTTCCAGGGCAGCGGTAACCCTTTCGGACGATCGCGCCACCCCTTCTATAGGTATAGGTACTTAAGCCTCATGTGAACGTGATCTAAACAATATTACCAATACATTAACTTAATAACACACAAGGAGTTACACGCTGACGGAGTCGCGGGCACAGCTATTAACAATAATATTGTGTGGTTCCGTATTGCGATATTTTTCAAAAGTATTGTAGATTGACATATTATATTTCCCTACTAAAATACGAAAGTTAATCTGTCTGTTACATCAAAACCACTGAACCGTGAGGAAGGACATAGGCTACTTTTTTTTACGAAAAACGGCGGAAACGTGGCCGAAGTCGCGGGCAACAGCTATAGGTACTATATGTATAAAATTATATATTCTGTCTGTAGGTATGTTACATTTTCACGCCTAAATCACTGAACAGATTTCGATAAAATTGCCTGCCAGCAGATGCCAAAGAGATAGATGGCATCCTGGGGAAGGACATACTTCTTATCCTTTCCGACATTCACGCGGGCGAAGCCGCGGGCAGAAGCTAGTCTGAAATAAAAGCATTGGCGATTTGATTGAAATGATCAAAAAATTTGAACAGTTGGGTATATTGTACGGTTACCGCAGTCGGTTTGTGGATGAGTGACTATCCATTCAAGACCCCTTCGTGCCTCGGAAAGCACGTTACGCCGCTGGGTCTCGGCTGTCATTCGTGGATCTTTGGCAGTCGATACGGGTCGTCAGTAGCCCGAAAGTCAGACAACCAGCCTTTCCAAGGGGTATCGTATTGCTCACTAACTGGGTAGTGCAGGTCAGATTGGCTGTCGCTCCTATTAAAATACTGGTACTCAGCCGGATCTGGTCATACTGGAAGCCGACTCAATCGATTCATCAGCCTGGCCATTTCCTAACTATCTTGGGGAAAAGGCAAGGTTGATTTATTGAGTTGGTTATTTCCTTACCTTCTCAAATAATTGCAATTCTCACATTACAGTTGTGGACAAAGGATGTAACGGTGATCTTAATGCAACATATCAAGAGTGCCCAACTGCTTGCCCAGTTACTTGTGAGAATCGGCACAGTATAGGAAAAGAAAACATATTGTGTCCCGCTGTGTGTGATCCGAGCTTCTGTGTATGCAAGAAGGGATACATTTTTACTAAGAAAGGTGGAAAATGTATCAAGCCTGAAGATTGCCCAGGTAATATGAACTCCGTAAGGCTACGTGCGCACTGACAGGTGGCTTGCTTAGCGCCTGGAGTGTGTTTCTTGCCTGCTCTTCTCCATAGGAAACGACTAATTGGAACCGTGCGACTAGCTTCTGATGTTTCATAAGTGCCCATGTAGGTTTATGTGAAATAAAATATTTTAATTTTAGCGAGTTACCTTGCGTGGAACGAACGCTTTAGAGTTTTCACAATCAGCCCTAATGCGTGTTTGGCGCCGTCGCTAGTCTCGTAGCGTAAGGATGTTAAGTCAGTGAGCTCTAGGCTGTAAGCAAGCCACCTGTCAGTGCGTACGTAGCCTTAAAGGATTATCATTTATGATCTTAGGAATAACTTTTCTTTATATTGAAGTGCTCTATCTATACTATATTAAAATAATAATGAATGCAGGACTAAAGTAATTAAAGTATTGAGTTAAAAGCATAATATAAAGACGAAAACTGTTTTTTTTAAAGCTATTATCAATAAGAAAATCGCGTTGCCTCTATCATTACTTTATGCAATTAAATTAAATCTTATTGCCTTGAAATAACATTTAATTTTGTTTGTCAGTATGGCAAAATACATAATTGTTGTTAAAAATAACAGGTATTAAAAGTTACTGAAATCGATTCAGTAGTCAGTTATGAACAAACTACTTTCAGGACTTGCGTGTATTCTGTATTTCTGTTACACCTTGCTTAATTTGGAACCTAGTGTAAATAGTTGAGAGGGGCTTGTGACTAAGTTATAACAGTCGCACGGGCCGATCAATCAGGTTAAGCAACGATTGCCGTGATTGGTCCGTGGATGGATGACCATCAATACATACCAAGACTCCAAGTAACTGGGTTGTGGAGGTCAGATAGGAAGTCGCTCCATGCAGAACACTGGTAATCAGCTGCATCCGGTTAGACTGGAAGCCGACCCCAACATAGTTGGGAATAGGCTAGGCAGAGGTGGTGACATGGTGTAAATAGTTAGATGTACATAAACGATTGTATATTGGCTACACCCCTTTCTTTCTCACTACTCTCTCCCTACACCTACTCACTACATACTCACACACACATCCTACACTTACTCTCTACACACACACACACAGACTCTACATTAATTCACCACACCACACAGTTAAACATCTTTCATTTGTGTTTCTTATACATAAATTATACCCTGTTTTCTTTTACACCATTTTCTTATTGTTGAAACGTCCCGATTTAGTATAATATGGCTTTGTTACATACTAAGAATCACTGGCTCCTAAGACACAGGCACCTACACCTAGTTTAGGAGTCAGAGAATTAAAACTATTGTGACCTAGTTATCAGCCTTATATGTAATGTGATGGCTTTTGGTGAAATAAATCATTAATTAATTTATTTAATTCTTCCACATCTATGTCCCCCTTTTTTTTTTTTGGGGTGGGAAATCATCAAATGACCTCTCCCGCTCTGGGCTGAGCGGAAGGGCGTGTCAGACTTTTACTGACTAAAACCCACCCGTGTTCTGTCAGTTGCTTGTGCTAGGGGCCACGGTATCTCTTTCGAACAACTCGCAACCCTGACAGGCACCGGCCCTAGCGGACCCCGTCACCTCTTTGAGGCGCGCGTGGAACACAACGCGTCGTCGACCCGGGCGGCGAGCTGCCCATTGCTCGCCGTCCGCAAGCCCGCACCTACGGTGGCCGGGAGTCGGCTGTTGACTCACGTCCAGGGCGTCTCCTGCGGCGGCTAGGGGCGTGAGGGCGCAGAGATTGCCTCTCCGTTACGCGCTCTGCCTCCTCCTTCGCGAGCATTACTGCTTCGCAGAAGGAGGTAACGGCCCCCCATTCACTCTCGCTCCGTACCATGGCCTGGACCAGGACCGGACGCGAGAGATCGCCACCGCCCCTATAATCCCCCCATGTCCATCTAATCTATGTCCACCTTAAGTAGTAACGTTATTTTTGGTGCTACTACTATTTAAGTTGCTTTTCAGTCGTGGTTTTTTATAATTATTTTCACTCCTTTATTAAAACAGTGCCAGGTTGTGGAGGAGATCCAAACGCAGAGGAAAGTGAATGTCCAAGTGCATGTCAAGCGACTTGTGAAAAACCAGACTCTAATCAACCATGCACCAGGGAGTGCCTGCCAACGGGTTGTGTTTGCAAACGAGGTTTTATTCGGATTAAAAAAGGTGGAAAATGTATCAAGCCCGAAAGTTGTCCAGGTAATAGTTTCTCAAATTCATTTTAAAAAGGATACCGGCGGCGATTGGGTCGATACTACAGGGTCAAATGAAATTAGCTAGAGAAACTTCGCAAACGTAGGGTATATATATGTAATATTTAAACATGACAATTTTTTTTTTGTTGGGGTCAATGTCCATAGGTAGTGTATTTACTTGAAATTTCAGTTTAAGGGCTGATTTTTCAATCGGCAGATAATTTTTATTCCTGGCATAAAATTGAAGTCTAACAGATTTTGTATGGAAGAACTGTCAAAAATTCAAAATTAACCCTCCGATAAAATTATCTGGCGTTGGAAAAAATCTGCCCTAAAACAAATAAGTATATTTTTTGTGTAAACTACTCAGATGTGATGGATATCTAAACACGGATAACGCATGCAATTCATGCTTTAACTAAAAATAATACTACCAGCGGTCACTGACCTCAATTTTTAGTTTTTTTTTAGATAAAATTTTACCCTGTAGTATCGTCACATTTTGATTACACTGGTTTTTTTAAATTACTTTATTATCGAAAAGACTTGACTTACTTCGTGACTTGAGAGTTTTACTTTGAGTTTCTTTTCTAAAACAGTGCCAGGTTGTGGAGGAGATTCTAACGCAGTGTACAAAGAGTGCCCGAGTGCTTGTGAACCGAGTTGTGCCAACCCGAACCCCGAAATATGCACCATGCAGTGTATGCCAAGCGGATGTGTTTGCAAACCTGGATTTGTTCAAAGTAAAAAAGGGGGAAAATGTATCAAGCCCGAACAATGTCCAGGTATGTTATTTTTTAATTTCTTCTTTCTTTTAATAATTCAGCGTAAGAATAAGCATAATTAGCCTATGATGTTCCCACTACTGGGACACAGGGCTCCTCTATTCTACCACCAGTGCAGGTTGGTAGATGTTACATGTCTTCGATTTTTTTGGTTCTAGGACATGTCGATTTCCTCACTATGTTTGCCTTCACCGTTTTGAGAGCAGTGGTGATGAAATAATTTACACAAAGTAAACCGCTTCCGGTCTAGGTTCGAACCTACGACCTAGTCGTAAGTCGCGGCCGTTACCACTTGGCCACCACTGCTCCTAATTCATTCATTGCTGATAATCCAGAAACATCTATAACTAGCCGCTTCCCGCGGTTCCACCCACATAAGTTTCAATCCCGTGGGAATACCTATATGTTATAAACCATCTATGTGCCCATCCAAATCCTTTCAGTAGTTATTGCGTGAAAGAGTAACAACTGATCCATCAGAAAATACGTCTGGAATCAGTTACACACCTATTTAATCAAATTTAGTGATCCCATTTTCAGATTAACAATTCAAATGTATGAACACTTTATTTAGTATTTTTTTCCGTTTTAAATAAATGAAAAATAATGTACGTCTAGGATCCATCGGCGACCGCAACGCCATTTTGGTAAAACAATAATATTGCAGTTACAATTGTAGATCTATGTAATGGGGATCGTAACGCAACATTCAGCGAGTCTCCAACTTACTGTCAGCCCACCTGTAAGTATCCGGACATTAATGGGCTAGGCAATGACAAGTGTACCACCCCAGGCTGTGTGTGTAAACAAGGATATCTTCTGACCAAAAGAGGTGGACGGTGTATCAAGCCTGAAGACTGTCCAGGTGAGAAAGATATGCTAATTTTTAGCCTAGTAAGGCTTAGAAGGTAAGTTGCACATTGCTCTGTCATCTGTCAAGTTTAGGGTCGAACTGACCTAAGTAAGACTGCCATGTTTGGGTTTACATGAATAGAACAGCGGGTAGGGTTTGATATTACGTTTTCTCGTTGCAACCGTTAAACAATTGCTTGGTTGCTTTGTTACTTTGGAGGGATGCCCCATAGGATTCAAAACAAAAATGACTTGCCTACATTAAAGGTTGCTCCTTTTTATCGGTGTGGAAAGTTTCAAGTTGTCCATAACTTACTAATATATTATTATTCCTCTTTTTAATTTAGGTGGATGGCCGACTTGCCAAGCGAATGAAACCTACGTCTACTGTAAAGTAGACTGCCCGACTAACTATTGTCCAGTCGATGACAGCCTGGCTATGATCGCTTGTGATCCCGCGTTTCCTTGCCCCGGAGGCTGTGTTTGCAAAGGAGGCTACTCGAGGGTCAGTGTGGAAGATGAAAGATGCATTTTGTCTTCAGAATGTCGTAAGTACAATTTAATTATTTTCTTAGCTGAATTCTTACAATAGTCGACCAAATGAGGAAGATGTTAACGGAAGGCCAATCAAAAAAACAATCTCATGCCAGCGACAATCAAATATCAAAATGTAGGTAAGCTTTATACAGATTAAAACTAAGATGAGATTGCGTATGTTCATAAAAAAACCGGTCAAGTGCGTGTTGGGCCACGCGCAGTGTAGGGTTCCGTAGTTTTTATAACAGCCAAGTGTGGGTCGTATTCGCTGACTGTTAGTTTCGTACGAAATTTTTGAGTCAAATACTATTGGTCGACTATTACTCGTAAACTTGTAAAGCCCACTTAAGTGTGATAAATTTTCCTTTAAACTTCGTTATATATAGGTACTACTACAGTGACATTTGAATTTCTAACTACAACCGTTTAGTTGGTAGATGGGGGGACACTTGACTCTAACGAAAATTGATACTTTAAAGCTTGATAAGTCACGAACGGCTTACTTAATCAAAAAACGGTCTTCCCAAACCCCTAATATTTTTGAAAGACTACTAAGACTACTATCCAACGATATCTCACACTATGGGAAGGACGAAAAAAAAATATCATCCCCACTTTACATGTAGGGGAGGTACCCTAAATAATTGTTTGAAAATTTTTATTTTACCACTTTTTTGGCGCCATTAACGTGTATACTCATGCCAAATTACAACTTTCTAGTACCAATAGTTTATGAGCTAAGCCGCGGTCAGACAGACAGACAGTCGGACATAGCGAAACTATAAGGGTTCCTTGTTGACTACGGAACCCTAAAAACGTGAATTGCGCGTTTGATTTAATTGAAGCATTGTTATTCGGTTAGGGTAGTGGTGTTCTTGAGTGGAGGCCGCGAATCGGCAAACGTAAGGTAGGACGCCCTCAGGCTAGGTGAAGCGACGATCTTCGCAGGATGGCTGGTCGCAGCTGGATGAGAGTTGCCGAAAATGGAGTTGACCGGCGTGCAATAGGAGAGGCCTATGTTCAGCAGTGGACTGCTATAGGCTGATTATGATTCCTATTAATAGCTCTCATGATTTGGAATTATGGCAGCATATACCTCAAAGCTAACATCGTTTGTATCTCTCGAGATAAATGAAAATGCAGAAATCCTTTAAAAAATATATATTAATGTTTTTTAGCGGAATTTGAATGCACCAGACCGAATGAGGTATGGGACGCAAATGCTCCAGGTTGCTTACATGAAAGATGCGACGATAAAGACATTCCTTGTGATTTCCAATACCCCGGTCAACCAAGATGCAGATGTATTAAAGATCACTATAGAAATAAGGATGATATCTGTGTACCGGAATGTCAATGTCGTGAGTATTTTTTTTTAATATGAAAAAGAGTTCATTCACAGAAAAAAAAATACAAAATATTCATGCTTTCCTTAAATGAAACAGAAGCTGACACAAGATTTTTTAAATATCTTCTTCTTTTTTCTTTTCGTGTCGTTTGTGGCTGAAGCAATAAGTCTAACAGATATGGCCAACATCCAGTGTTCTTGTACGTTTTTTAGCCTTAGGGCCTTATCATCCTTCAAGGTTAAGGACTACCCTAAGTCTAAAATAGACCTAATGTGATGTGTAATAGTAGTGAAAGTAATTATGAATATCAATATTTTTTCCTCTTTATGGCATCACATTATTATAGACTGAATCGAAAAGCGAACTTGCCAATGGACAAGTACCGCACAAGACTGTCAACAAATTCCTTCATAAACCTTCCTGAATGTCTAAGCAGAGGGGTAATTCTGGTAAATTTAAGAACGTTCACAGTCTGATCTCAGTCTCAATCTGTCAAAAATACGTGAAATTTCCCCACATTTTGACAAATTTTTGACATTTGTTTGTCGCGGAGATGAGACTGCGACTAGATTTTGATCGTTTTAAATTACGAGAATTGGCCTGCGAGTTTGGAATAAAAGAGGAAAAAAAACTCTCGTGGGAAATATTTGCAAATATCGAAGAATCTAAGTTATGTATTACCAGTAACAAAGATACACATATTGCAGCTCAAAAAGGATGTAACGGTGATATGAACGCAACATTATCAGACTGCCCTAGTAAATGTCCTGCAACCTGCTGCGACCCTGATCGAACATGCGACAAAGAATGTGCAGAACCCGGCTGCGTATGCAATGAGGGATTCATTAAGTCTGATCCTGATGGTCCTTGTATAAGATCCTACGATTGCGAAGGTAAGATCATTTTCTATCTCCACCAAAAGAAATTTCAGCTTAACTAAAATAGCATTATTGACCTGTATTTTTTGTAATCCATGCCTGTACATTCTGATAGTATGTCGTAACTATATGTAAGAATTCTAGAACTTTTTTAGTATATTCGTGTATTTATATTTTATATATTTGTTTGTGGTGTTATTTACATATAATTAGGTATATAATATATATTATATTGACACCAGCCCGTATTACCTAATTACTTTACTACCTAATTATATTATATTCATAGTTTTAATAGGATTTTACGTATTTTCACATACAATACTACCACTGTTTGTCTGTGCATCACCCAAAAGCTGACTGGTAGAAAATGCCCGTGGCCTTAAGTCCACCTCTGTACATTTGTGTGCTTAAAGATTTAATTAGTCAACAATGAAAGTCTCCCTTCAGGTGGTACTGTCAAAACTCAATTTTGTACACAACAACACTGAAAAACAGTGTATCGAATGATTTTGTGTCAATTTATATCATAGGTTCTCAACGTGGGCGATAACGCCCCCTCGTGGGCGTTCGAGACTTTCAGGGGGACAGTAGAAAACCCAAAAAAAATTATATATCCTATCTTAACGACTGTATAATATTACACGTTTAAATAATAATTGTGGAAATAGCTGTTTCAGATTTGCGACAGATAGTAAGAAAAAATAAATGGGGAGAGAAAATAGATTGGCAAAGTGAGCGGTTTGCAAAATAAGTTTGAGAGCCTATGATTTAGATGATACATATACAATAGAAAATAATAATCGACTTTTCATAGCGCTATCCAGTTTGAGTAGAAGTAAATAATGTTTCTACTTTTTAGGGGGATCTCCACACTGCGGTAACAACATGACCTACGTCAATTGCAAGATCGATTGTCCGATGAAGTATTGTCCGGAGGATGAGAATGAAATATTTATAATTTGTGATCCTATATGGCCCTGTCCGTCAGGCTGTGAGTGCAAACAAGGCTATTTGATGCCGAATACAGCTAATAAAACATGTATTTTGGCTGCCGATTGTCGTGAGTTTTCTTATTTATTTTACAAAAATTGCTTTAAAAAAATACAAATAAGACTTGAGCATCCTGATAGTATAAAATTAAATTAGAATATAGCTAATCATTTTAGAGCCACCCTGAAACAAGGCTTATTCACATCATGTTTGAAGTTTCTCAAATTATTATGCAAATAAAAAGTATAATCTTCTGACAATGATCGCTTTGTCTACTGACAAAAATCTTAAAATGTCTTTCCCATCTGCAGCTTCAAGGGAATGCACACGTCCTAATGAGGTATGGGATCCCAGTCCTTCAATTTGTAACTTTGAGAAATGTGACGAAATGTACTATGTATGCGGAGATCCAAACCCCGGTCGGCCCAAATGTGTTTGTAAGGAAGACTACTACAGAGATAAAGATGGTGTTTGTATTCCTGCTCAAGAATGTCGTAAGTACCTTGATATTTTTCCTAGATTACCAGAAGGAAACAATTTCTACATACAGCGGCAGCTCAAGGGACAAAGTTTTTAGTTATCCACTTCACAGATTGTGTGGTAGTGCAATTTCATCACGCCCAGAAGATGAGTTGCACTTTGTACTGTACTGTGTGTTTGTAGGAGTTGAGGAGTCTTAAGATCATTATTCATAATAACTGCACCGCTAAAGCGCAGTAACGGCGACTGCCTCGGTGAAAATTCACCGGTTTGTCGCCAACACGCCATCAGCAAGACGACCGCTCGCTGCTTGCTCGCCACCAGTGAGATGACAGCTTGTTGTTCACGCGCCGCTTACTATTTGATAGCTCCCCGTGCACGGCTAGTTTTCAGCCAGACCGGGTTGCGAACATTAGTGAGTGCTCTTGCTTAAGAAACAGACGTTTCTACATTACTTTTTAGTTTACTTTACGCGAACAAGTAATCATAGCACTCGACAACGAAGATAATAATTTGCGGGCGACAGCCGTGCGAGCGGTGCGAGGACCGCGCTCGAACCAGCGCGATCTACAAGCTGCGGTGCTCGATACAAGATACAATCATCAATAAGGGTTTGGTTAATAATATTAACAGCAAGACTAGGGCTGGCCATTGCAAAACCTTGGTAGTGGTACTTACTCACTTTTCACCTGGACAAAAAACCTTTAGAATAAGAAAATTCAGTCCCATCTACGTGGAGTCGAGAAAGATTTATTGTCGCTTGCATTTCAAAGATATTGCAATAGAATAACCACGGCGGTTGGACACTGAACCTTATTTCCATATTTTTCATTTGAATTTTGTCAGGATGCAGGGAGATCTTGAGCGTAAATCTGTTTGAACAAAAATGGGAAAGATTTTTTAGCATTCTATTGTTGAATGAAGAATTTATGCGTTAGAATTAATAAATAGAATTTAACGAAAAATTTTGACGTCTATGTTCATAGTCACTTCCATAATTCTTTTTGGCGAGACTACAAATAATTGTCTTCTAATGCTGACAATGCACTCGTTATTGTAATAAATATAGAATGCAAATTTTAATTAAACTGCTAAGACAAATTGATTATTTGTCTTCAAACAATTCCGTCGCTGTCCAAGGGTTTAAATGAGAAATGCGTTTACTCCAACTATTGTTTGGACAATTCAAAATCCTAACAGGTACCTTTATTTATTGAATCAATTTGTTCAAATGCCATTGAGCAAATAACACGTAACTGAAAAGTAGAAATAAAATCCCGGCTTTTTGGAAGGAAAGTCGAATGGCTTAGGTGGAAACCCAAGTAGAATGTATACATTTCGTTGGATTAAGTTGGATTACGCTTTATCGCCATTTTTGTTTTATATATGACGCTCTTTTAACATTGAAATACTATGTAGGGGATTTTAATTGGACAGAATGGTTACATATATTATATGTCGTATATATTGAACGATTCTTAATCGAACTGCTGTGAAATGTGCTAATTGAAACTTGTGAAAATAATTTATTGTAAGAAGCGTTGTATCGAGCAACAGTCAATTTATTCCTCGATAAGTTAATTATAGAAACGTTAATGAATTAAAACGAGCTTGCAATTTTTGTTCATTAATTATTTTTATTTAAATGTTTTCAATGAGGTGTTGTAAGCGCTTGGTGTACTAATTACATGTCACAAATATGTTTTAAGCCACAGTAAAATGATTTTAAGCGCGCCGTAAAAATGAACGTTAGGAATATTATTTTCGGTAATATCAGCTTGCAAAAATATATAAATGGCGGCAACGTTATTCCACAAAGTAACTATATATGCACAATATTGCACATTTCTGGTCCCTGTTCCGTAATAATGGAGTGTCAGTTGCTGTTACTAAGTTACACGCTATTCTGTTCGTCTGTCTTTTGTTTACTTGTTCATCTTACGAAGTGTTTTGAAATGTATTGTTACGTATCGTGTTTTGTTTTTTCTCCTGTTGTTTGTATTGGTTTTGTTTGATGGAAGGACGAACACTTAGGTGCGTTGTTCAGAAAAACATGTTGTTTTATGTCACTGGTAAACACTGAAATCTACTTGCGAGTTACGATAACATTTTCAGGATCAAGGGTATATGATGTCACATTTTTTTGTAGCTGATAGTGATTTCGAGTAGACAGTCAGTCAACCCGGGGAAGAGACTAATTAGACCTCTTCACCTATATGACTGCAGACCAATGACTGTTTATTATGGAAACATGACCTAAGAGAACAATATATTTCATGGTTTAAAAAAGATTTAAAGCATTTTCACTGGTATAACCTATCAGTACAATGTTGTCAATTTCATATTTCTATACTGTTTTATCACATCAATTATTATGACGTAGGTAAAACACGAACACCACCGCTCGCTTCCAGGAAATACAGATTTTTGTACGGTTGAGTAAAAAAAATCCCCGCGTGAACTACGTCACAAACTTCATAGTACAATCTTATATCATCTGAGTCATATCCCGGAGGGTAATGGCGTAACACATCATCAGTACCAATGACTTTCATTTTGACAGTTTAACAACATTCATTGCGTTATTTACGTTGCTGAGCAGACACATTTTTCGAACATATGAAGTAATGGATTAGCTACATTCTTCGAAATTATTCAGATTGAGTTTGATAGTGTGTTACGCAAGGGTGCTGGTTAAGTTTAGTATTATTATATCCTCACACACTTTGTTTTGCCGTGTTCGTCATATAATTCATTCGTCATTTATTTGAGAGGAATAGTGTCAAACAATGTTGTTCGTTCGTTCGTATCTTTCTCTGTTTGTACTTTGCTTAGTTTTTTTGACGACACGGTTGGCGCAGTGGCTGAGCGATTAACTGCTGCGCTGCGTGTCGCGGGTTCGATTCCCGCACGGAACAAATATTTGTATTGCCTACAGGTAGTTGTTCCGGGTCTGGCTGTTAGTGTATGTGAGTTTAAATGTTTGTAAACGCACCCAAGATACAGGAGTAATTCCTAGTGTGGGGCAACGTTTTTATAAAAAAAACTAAAAACTCAAAGTTGGTATTGCTGTTACAAAATACGTAGAGTACTCGTAGAAGAAGACGTAGAAAGTGTAGCAATCTTTTAACGCAAGCTTTAAGACTAGATTTTGTAGTTTTAGTTTAGAAATTATTTAGTCGGGTTATTCGTTTCGTCTACATCAGTGTAACCATCTGAATATTAACACCAATTCATATGTTCATAATATTCTAGTAAAATATGTCATTCATTCATTCATCATTGCTGAGTCTCGTGTGAGTTAAGAGGTAGGTAGGTAGGCATTTGGGCACAGATCACCACGTGTGAGGTATGTGTTAAGCCACTATTTGTAAAAAAAAATTGTTGTTGTATCTACCTATTAAAAAGTTTTATGGGGTGTTGTTATTTAGATAATGTCTTAATAAGACTTTGCTGTCTGTTCGTCCGCCTGTCTGTCACCAGGCTGTATCTCAAGAACCACGATAGCTAGAGAGTTGAAATTTTCACAAATTATGTATTTCTGTTGCCGCTATAACAAAAAATACTAAAAAAAAAATTGATATTTAAGGGGGGCTCCCATACAACAAACGCGATTTTGCCCTTTTTTGCTCGATATCAATAATGGCAACAGGTAGGCACTTGAAATATTCACAAAATACTCAGTTGTATTTTTACTTTAATAATAAATAATAAAATTAAGATAAAATAAATATTAAGAAAACGCCATTTTTTTGCCTATTTTTGCTCGATATCAATAAATGGTAATAGGTAGCTACTTGAAATATTCACAAAATACTTAATAATATATTTACTTTAATAATAAAATTAAAATAAAACATATATTTAGGGGGGGCTCTCATACAACAAAAGTGATTTTTTTGCCGCTTTAAGCCCGATATTAAAATCAGCACCAGGTAAACGCCGGACGCCGGTTTGTGTAACTACTATTGTTTACCTAGTCAATAGTACAGAACTCTTCGCGCGCGAGTCCGACTCGCACTTGACCGGTTTTTTATTGCTACTATTTTCATTTGTCGTTCGTCTCTGCCGCCAAGCAATGCCAAAATGCGAATTAATTGACCTACCGATCGTATTATTCAACTCGTACAAGGGTTTTTTGGCGCGTGGTCGAAATTGGAACTAACGCCGCCATCTTGTTTTTTTTTTTCTATTTTACCTCTGATTTTGCATCACTGTCCAAATTACAGTGATCTTTATTCTCATTTTAATAAGGTTGGTGTTGGGTTGCTGCCACGTACGAGTCTGTCAAAATCATTGTGGTCTTTATTCTCGTTACAATAAGGTTGCTGCTTTCAGAGGTACAATTACTGTGAACGGGTAATAGTAATCCCTCATATAAAAAACAGTGTTTTTTAAGTTTATATTATCCGTTAGCGTCCCACTGCTGGGCTAAGGTCTCCCTACTCTCCTTCCAACACTCTCTGTCCAGAGCTGCCAAGGAGCAATCTTTACTAACTAGCTGTTGCCCGCGACTTCGTCTGCGTTCCAGGATGAAAAGTAGCTTATGTCCTTCTCCAGATCATGGTCTACCCATTTGTGTTAAATTTCACCTAAATCCGTTCAGAGTTCTAGCGTAAAAGCGTAATTCTTAAATTTTCTAATTTTCTGCGCAACTTTCTTATTTTTTTTTCCGTAACAACCTTCTAAAAAGTATTAGAAAGCTTAAAAAAAATGGATGAAATCGGTAAAGTCATTCACAAGTTATGACGTGACCAAGGGAAATAGGGATTCATTTTTATATGTAGATAGATAATTTATATAGATACTAAAAAAAATCTACGAGCTTCAAGTTTGGTGTCGAAAGAAAGAAGGGGGGTATCTTCAACTTATGACTGCCAGTAATATAAAATCGCGCATAAAGCCACTCATTTTATTCTAAATTCAAACACAAATTATTCAAGTAAATCCACAACGGGCCCATCAACGTCAAAATCGTATTAGTACCAACTGAAATCTGGCCTTCTATTATTTTGGTCGTTATCAGGGGCTTTATAAGCCTCCAAATGCCTTAATGACAGCCTCTGTAGATGATAGTCGGGTACAGAGGGCTTAACTGCCTTTTCAAGTAAGGATTTGGTATATAACCATCTTTGGAATTGATTTTCAGTTTGCGTACGTTTGTAAACTAATGCTGTTTCGAATCGTGGTCATTATTTTTTCCAAGGTACTGTTAGCATCACATGCTGACTGTACCAGGATTAATGCATTATAAAAAAGTTTGTCGTATAACTTTGATTGTTATTTCTATACACGATTCTATGTTTATTACATTTTTATACCTTGACATCCCCTTGTCAGGTAAACTGACTCCTAATCCTTTTTTCGTATTGGCGTTTATCTCACTGTCTTATAATTACTAGAAAAGGTTGCATGCCACAAACTATGCATGTCATAATCTCTACAGTACTCTGGGATAAAGAATCTATGATTGATCTGGGATTTAGAAGTTCTTTTGTTTCATATGATACTAACTTTTCTTCAAGTATTATATTAACTCCCTAGAGAGAGCCACTTACATATTACTTTAAGTGAAACCACTATAAACTTTTTGTCCATCCATTAAATATGTATTTTGTTTGAGTGTTGAATTGTGTTCCAATATGTTTTATACTTTTCAATGCTTTATTGATATTTAAACTAAAAAGAACTAGCTTATGTAAGGTTCACCTACACAAGTTTATTTTAAACAATTACTAGCTGACCCGACAAACGTTGTTTTGCCATATAAATTATTTCTAGCTGCCCGGCGCTACTTCGTTCGCGTGGTGTCCTACCCCCTACCCTACCCAACTCCTACACTACTCCTACCCTACTCCTACCCTACTCCTTCCCTAATCCTACCCTACTCCTACCCTACTCCTACCATACTCCTACCCTACTCCTACCCTACTCCTACCCTACTCCTACCCTACTCCTACCCTACTCCTACCCTACTACTACCCTACTCCTACCCTACTCCTACCCTACTCCTACCCTACTCCTACCCTACTCCTACCCTACTCCTACACTACTCCTACCCTACTCCTACTCTACTCCTACACTACTCCTACCCAACTCCTAGGGTGGACATACCTTATCACTTACGGGTTTGAAAAAAAAAAAAAATAAAAAAAAAATAGATGTTGGCCGATTCTCAGACTTACTGAATATGCATAAAAAATTTCATAAGAATCGGTCAAGCCGTTTCGGAGGAGTATGCAGACTAACATTGTGACACGAGAATTTTATATATAAGATTTTCATGACCAGATTAAACAAGACGAGATTATTTGACACCATTATTTTTATAGCCAAAGCAAAATGTGGTTACAACGAAGTAGAAGTCCCCTGCAAACAGATATGTCCACCGCAGAACTGTGACATCGCATACACTGACTACGCTTGCACTGAAGAATCAAAAATATGTGAACCAGGTTGCAACTGTCTACCCGGCCATCTTAGAAATAGTAGCGGAATATGTATACCGGATGACCAGTGTTCGTGTAAGGATTTTTGATTCAACATTTTCATCATCTATTGCTTAACTAGTTCAAAAATGAGAATCTGCAACTAAGACAAAAAATATGCATGACGAACTCAGACAGCTGCTTTACTTTGTGTAAGCTATTTCATAACTACTTCTCTCAAAACGGTGAAGGAAAACATCGAGAACCAAAAATTTGAAGATAAGTGACAACTACCACCCCGCATTGGGCCCGCGTGGTGAATTACGGCCTTCTCCCTCTCACCGAGAGGAGGCTTCTGTAGTCAGTCAACAATGTCCCCATATTGTACAATGTACTGATTATGCAGTGTGTCTCTAGTATAACTATAATCAAAGCTTCAGGTTCCATAAACTATACAAATTATTGCCAAGCTTTGTTTACACGCAGCATCATAATACTCTACGATTCCGAGCTTTAGACAAAAGATTGTATCAAAATTGCCATCTCGACAACTTTTTCGAACTCAATTCCGACACTGTACGTCAATTTTAGATCCATCAACTCCCGTGTGTGGGATAAATGAAATAGCCAGAGACTGCAGACGCATCTGCCCACCACAAACTTGCCTGAGCAAGTACGCGTTATTCCGTTGTATTGAAGACTTACCCTGTGAGCCAGGATGCGACTGTGTTCCGAATTATCTGAGGGACGACGAAGGAATATGTATACCGAGCGAACAGTGTCCAGCGCGTAAGATAATGTTTCACATTGACTGTCTTGGTTTTCTGTCTTTTTTCTTCCTCTTATTTTTTTCTAAAGTGCTTTATTGAGGTCAATATTTTTAGATGACTATCATGATGATCAAGCTTTGTATTTTGCACATATAATGGTATATGTTCGGAATGATGTTTTATGTTGACTGTCTTTGCTTGCTGACTTGTTTTCTTCCTCTTCTGTTTTTTTAGTTCTTTTTTGAGATCCAAAAGTCTATTGTTGTGATTGAACTACTGCACTGTAAATTGCGTGTATAATGCAAGAAAGATGATTAGATATCATCTGTAAAACTACTGTTTCCAGTAGTTTATTTTACACCATGAATTATTTTATAGCCGAACCGATATGTGGTTACAACGAAGTGGCAGTACCTTGCAGACAAATATGTCCACCACAGAATTGTGACATCGCATATACTGAATACGCTTGCACTGAAGAATCAAAACTATGTGAACCAGGATGCGACTGTCTTCCCGATCATCTTAGGAATGGTAGCGGAATATGTATACCGAATGAACAGTGTCCTCCGCGTAAGATATGTTTCACGTTGACTGTCTTTACTTTTGGACTTTTCTCTTCCTTTTCTTTTTGCCTAAAGTCCTTTATTGAGTATCAATATCTTTGATTGAGATTAGACTACTGACTTATATTACGTTGAAAACAAAAATAACATTTTCTCCACATATACCAATAGTTCATTTTACACCATTACTTATTTTATAGCCGAACCGATATGTGGTTACAACGAAGTGGCAGTACCTTGCAGACAAATATGTCCACCACAGAATTGTGACATCGCATACACTGAATACGCTTGCACTGAAGAATCAAAACTATGTGAACCAGGATGCGACTGTCTTCCCGATCATCTTAGGAATGGTAGCGGGATATGCATACCGAATGACCAGTGTCCTCCGCGTAAGATATGTTTCTCGTTGACTGTCTTTGCTTTCTGACTTTTTTCTTCCTTTTCTTTTTTCTAAAGTCCTTTATTGAATATCAATATCTTTAATTGAGATTAGACTACTGGCTTATATGACATTGAAAACAAAAATAACGTTTTCTCCACATATACCATTAGTTCATTTGACACCATTATGTGTTATAGCTGAACCAATATGTGGTTACAACGAAGTGGCAGTACCTTGTAGACAAATATGTCCACCACAAAACTGTGAGATCGCATACACTGAATATGCTTGCACTGAAGAATCAAAAATATGTGAACCAGGATGCGACTGCCTTCCCGATCATCTTAGGAATGGTAGCGGGATATGCATACCGAATGACCAGTGTCCTCCGCGTAAGATATGTTTCACGTTGACTGTCTTTACTTTCTGACTTTTTTCTTCCTTTTCTTTTTTCCTAAAGTCCTTTATTGAGTGTCAATATCTTTTATTGAGAAAAGACTACTAACTTATATTACGTTGAAAACAAAAATATTGTTTTCTCCACATATACCATTAGTTCATTTGACGCCATGTGTTATAGCCGAACCAATATGTGGTTACAACGAAGTGGCAGTACCATGCAGACAAATATGTCCACCACAAAACTGTGGGATCGCATACACTGAATACGGTTGCACTGAAGAATCAAAAATATGTGAACCAGGGTGCGACTGTCTTCTCGATCATCTTAGGAATGGTAGTGGCATATGCATACCGATTGAACAGTGTCCTCCGCGTAAGATATGCTTCATGTTGACTATCTCAGCTTTCTGTATTTTTCTTCCACTTCTTTTCATTTCTTCTTCTTTAGTAGTTTAAGTTGTCAAGGTTGAACATCTATAAGATAAAAGGAAAGTAAGTATTGCTCCCGTTTAACTCTACATATGTATGTTATACCATTCCTGCGAGTTTTCATCTTATTATTCAACAACTCAAACGTGGCCCTCTCTCATTATCAGTTTCAATTTTAGGTTTAGTATAATTTAGTGCAATCTGTCAATTGAACAACAATACTTTCGATCTCGGAGTAAACTGTTGTTTTTAAATATTCAGATTAGTTTTGTAGTAGGTCAAGGTTTGATTTAATTAATGTTTATGCAACATGTTTGTCTTGTTTCTGAAAAATCTCTCACTCTATGTTTTGCCAAACACGTAATACGAAAACTTGTTTTTACCTCGCGTACTGTACTGGATACATTTGAACAATTGTTTTTTTATTAAGACTTCATACCAATATCTATCAGACAGTAAAGTGCTTTTCTACAAGGTTTGTCTGATTGGAAGTCGACGTTGGGAGTACCCAACGTTGCCCACCGAGTACGGTGGGTGACAGTTGTGAAAAACCCAGATGAACGTATGTTTGAACATAATGAACCATGTCGCTACTTCTGTTACAGCCTGCCAAATTCCCGATGAATGCAAGCGAACATGCGCAAACCCGAATCCTCCAAACTGTGTATATAATCCACCAAAAGTGAATATGAACGGTTGCGATTGTAAAGATGGAGATATTCTGTCAGAACTAGGAGGGAACTGCATCCCTATTGACCAATGCCCGCGTAAGTATCAGCATCTTATATCATGCTATCTTATTATTATTGGGTTAATTTTATTCTTTTTTTTTTAGGATTCTACAAAATACATTTTGATTAGATTAGGTTAAAGTAAGGGAAGTGTTGAATCAATCAACAGGTTTAAAATTGCAGTTACATTCTGAGATTCTCGGCACTGATACTTCTTCTACAACTTCACAATTAAAGTCGATGTGCCAAAGCTACAGTACTAGTAGGCTTTATTAAAAAAAAAAAACTTTTGGATATCAAAACCGTTTTTGCGACTGTAATGTAGGGTCGTTGGGCAGGACACGATTCAACAATCTGGTTCTTAATAGTATATCTCTATTATAACTCTTTTGTTCATTATATTTCAGCCGATATAGCCTGCGACGGTGATCCCAACGCAAGACCCAAACGTTGTCCTAAGCCATGCCCATCTACTTGCGAATCACCAAACCAAATTCCTTGCAAGAGAAAGTGTGAAGCAATCGCATGCGAATGCAAATCTGGATATATACGATCTAATGTTACTGGTCTATGCATCTTACCTGATACATGTCCTGGTAAGTGAAACAGATACATAAATGCGTAATAAAAAAAAATTGACCATAATAATAAAAAAAGTAGAAAATATGGCAAAAATCTTGTCATATTTTCTTATTTTATTCATTGCATATTACCAACACTTTTAATTTTTTTGGTTAATATTTTTTTCTTCCGGCATTTTTAGCCTATGACTATGAAAAAAGTTTCTCTAAAACCTAGATGAGTCAAAGCATTGCTGAAAATAATTTAAGCTTGATGATTTTTCGATTTAATTCGGAAATTGATAGCTTTCTGATTATTGCTATCACATGAGTTAAAAAACTTATTTTCAATATCAGGGACGTCTGATAATATACCAATTTTCCAATATTTTCTTAGGAGGAAATCCATGTGGCAAAAACGAACTCTTCGTCGATTGCAAGTTGAATTGCCCAGGAGTCTATTGTCCAGTGGATGACAACCGCGACTTAGTATATTGTGATCCTCCTCCAGTAGGAGAGTGTCTATCGGGCTGTATTTGTGATCTGAATCATAGAAGGAAAAGCCTCGAAGATCAGACATGTATCGTGTCGTCCGATTGCCGTAAGTGATTTTTAATGTTAATTGCGTTTTCCATTTGCGAGGATTGCCAAAATAATAGGAGCTGGAATGGAAAATTGATCGGTTTTATTGCCTCCTATGCAGAAGCAATTTTGCGTTGTAATGTTTGTCATTATTGTGATGTCAGAGCAATAGTTACTGATTGGGAATATATTATTGAAAGTAAAGTAAATATTGTGAAAAGAAAGGATCATTTATATGTTTTGTATAACAGTAGTATTTAAAGATTTTGAAGCTTGATTGTTCGTATATTGATAAATGTAGCATAAACACACATATTGGTACCGATATATAAAAGGATTTAATAATAGTAGTAGCAAGCAAATATGTAGATGAAGATGAGAGAAGATGTAGATGATCCAAAACCGTATTTTATCAAAATTAACTTGTTTTAACGTTTCAGCTCCAGTAAATTGCACAAGACCAAACGAAGAATGGTGTTCTTGTCCATCAGCATGTCTTGCTGAAAATTGTGAAGATGTAAACAATCAACCTACTGTTTGCAATACTTTGGTGTTGAACTGTGATCCGAGATGTATCTGTAAGAAGGATCATTTCAGGAATTCAAGTGGAATTTGTGTTCCTGCTAAAGATTGTCGTAAGTTGAGTGGTTGCAATGTGTTATTGTGTATATTATATTGCTTTTGGTTCCGTATTTCTTTAGGTACGGCCAAATAACCACCGCGGCGCTGCGGCGTCCCTTCAATTTAATTGAAAAGATAAAAAGTGATAGTTCATTAGGTGATAACAGTGAACCAAAAACATCTTAGAAAGGATTATAACAGATATCTTAATGTTAGCTTTTGGCTTCGCCACGATTGTATTATATATATGTAACTGTAAATTACCGACTAGTAATAAAGATATAAGTAAAAATAAATATTGCAGCTCAAAAAGGATGTAAAGGCGATATGAACGCAACACTCTCGGACTCTCCCAGTAAATGTCCTGCAACCTGCTGCAACCCTGATCCAACATGCGACAAAGAATGTGCAAAACCCGGCTGCGTATGCAATGTGGGATTCATTAAGTCTGATCCTGATGGTCCTTGTATTAGACCCTACGACTGCGCAGGTCAGACATTATAAATGATAATTATTAAATAGTTTTTATATTAGTTATTATTTTTATTTATATTATTATTTTTAAATATGATTATGATCATTATGATATTTATGATTATTTCTAATTTTAATTTGTTGACTTTACCAGTTTAATTTGTAAGTAATAATGAAATTGTGTGTTGTGTTTTGTCTTATTTTTCTAATAATTTTTATTTATTACATTATATAAAAATTATCAATAATGTATATATTATATCGACACCAGCCCGTATTACCTTTATATTGCATTCATGGTTTTAATAGGATTTTGCGTATTTTTATCTCAATTTTGACAATGGTTTATTTTATTTTATTTTCTATTTCAACTAACTTTTTTGCACTTTTAATGAAAATTTTAATGCAATCATTAAAAATAAACAAGTTTTTAATGTGTAATGTTTTATGTATGTAATTTGTGTTGTGTTTTTTGGTAATTTGTAGTGCTTAATATGGGAATAACTTCCTGAAATTAATGATTATTTATTGTTTGTCTCTCCATCACCCAAAGGTTAACTGGTATTAAATGCCTATGACATTAAGTCCTCTTTATACATTTGTGTGCTTAAAGTATTAAATAAATAAATAAATGAACAGTCAACGATGAAAGCCGACCCTTCAGGTGGTATTGTCAAAACTCTAAGTTGTACACAACAACACTGAAAAACAGTGTATCGAATGATTTTGTGTCAATTTAGATGATACATATAAAACAGAAAATAATAAACGACTTTTCATAGCGCTATCCAGTTCGATTAGAACTAAACAAGTAATGTTTCTGCTTTTTAGGGGGATCTCCAGACTGCGGTGATAACATGACCTACGTCAATTGCAAGATCGATTGTCCGATGAAGTATTGTCCAGAGGATGAGAATGAAATATTTAGAATTTGTGATCCTGTATGGCCCTGTCCATCAGGCTGTGCGTGCCAACCAGGTTATTTGATGCCGGATAAGGGTGATAAACGATGCATTTTGGCTGCTGAATGTCGTGAGTATTCTTATTATTTTACCAAAAATAAAAATAACATAAAATAATACAAACAATGCAAAATTAAGACCTTAGCATCCACGATAGTATAAGATTAGGTTAGGCTTATAATTTTAGAGCCACCACACCACAGTTGAAACGAAGCTGATTTACATACTGTTTGATGTTTAAAAAAATATTAATTATGTAAATAATAAGTATTATGCAAAATCTTTCTACCAATGATCGCTATGTATTTTTACGGAAATATTAAGATTCTGTCTCATCTGCAGCTGCAAGGGAATGCACACGTCCGAACGAAGTATGGGATCCCAGTCCTTCGGGTAATCACGGTCGGCCCCAGTGTGTTTGTAAAGAAGGCTACAACAAAGATAAAGATGGTGTTTGTATTCCTGCTCAAGACCAGAGTAAGTACCTTAATATTTTTCCTAGATTACCAGAAGGAAACTTTTTCTACGTAATATTGCAGCAGTAAACAGAAGTGAAGAAACGTCTAATCATAGTGTTTGGCTGAATCTGAACAGTTTTTAGTTACCCACATTCGCAGATTGTGTGGTAGCGCTATTTCGTGACGCTAAGATGATGAGTAGAACTTTGTACTGAACTATGTGTTGGCAGGTGTCTAGAAATCTCGTTGGATACTTAGATTTAAGGTCATAAATCTTCAAAAAGAGTTTTGTTAATAATATTCACAGCAAGACGTACTTACTCACTTTTCACCTGGACAAGAACCTTTAGAATAAGAATATTCAGTTCCATCTACGTCGAGTTGAGAACGATTTATTGTCGCTTGCATTTCAAAGATATTGTAATAGAATAACCGCAACGGTTGGACACTGAACCACTGACCTTTTTACCATATTTTTAATTTGAATTTTGTCAGGATGCAGGGAGATTTAGATCTGGTCTAACAAAAAGGGAAAGATTTTGAGGATTCTATGGTTGCATGAAGAATGTATCATTACATAAGTAATTTGAAAAGTTTTATCGTCTAGGTTCATAGTCCCTTCCATAATTCTTTTTTAAGTGTTGTCTCAACTAGCAAAAAATTTCTTCTAATGCTGACAAATCGTCTTCAATTCAGTTATTTATTGTGATAGTTGGAGGATAGTTTAGGTCAAATTAATTCTAATTAAACTGCTCAGACAAATGGATTATTTTTCTTCAAAAAATTCCGTCCATGTTCAAGGGTTTAAATGAGAAATGCGTTTACTCCAACTATTGTTTGAACAATTCAGAATCCCAACAGGTACCTTTGTTTATTGACTCACTTTGTTCAAATGCCATTGAGCGAATAACACGTAACTGAAAAGTGGAAATAAATCCCGGCTTTTTGGAAGGAAAGTCGATGGCTTAGGTGGAAACCCAAGTGAAACAGGGTACTTCGATTTAAGTTAATGTAATAGAAAATATTCCGAAGTTGGATTACGCTATATCGCTATGTTTCTTTCAGAGGTGACGTTCTTTTAACCGTGAAATACTATTTAGGGGATATATAGTGATATCGTATTTGTCGAACGAGTCTTAATCGAAGTAGGTACTGTAAAATGTGCTAATGTCAATTTGTGAAATGAATTTATTGTCAAGAGCGCTGTATCGGGCAACAGTCAATTTATTCTTCGATAAGTTAATTATAGAAACGTTAATTAAACATAATGGTGGTACTCGTATTAAGTAATCATTTAAATAATTTTTCTTTTAGGTAGGTATATTACTTGCTCAATTTGTGGATGTTTGTTTTGAGTTCTCTTGGTGTACTAAATAAGAGTCTCATAAATGTTTTATACCAAGGCAAAATTGTTTTAAACGTACGTTAAAAATTTACTTTAGGTTGGAGTATCAAATGGAACGTTATCCGACAAAGTAACTTTATATGCACAATATTGCACATTTCTGGTCCCTGTTCCGTCATAATGGAGTGTCAGTTGCTGCTTCTAAGTAACGCGCTATTCTGTTCGTCTGTCTTTTGTTTACTTGTTCTTTAGGGCTGATTTTTCCAACGCCACATAATATTATCCGAGGAACAAGTTTGAATTTTTGACAGTTCTTCCATACAAAAACTGTCAAACGTCAATTTTATTCCACGAATAAAATCAAGTTATCTGGCGATAGAAAAATCAGCCCTTAGTGTTTTGAGCTGTATTGTTTTGTATCGTGTTTTGTTTTTTCCCTTATTTTTTCTATTGTTTTTTTTTTTGATTGAACAACAAACACATATAGGCCAACCGCTTAACTGAGACGTTGCCTGAGGTAGCTGCGCGGTGCGGGAGGGGTGATAGTTCTCACAAACTGACGAATCCCTGAGCTCTCGCATCACGTCACCACACCCCTCCCGCACCGCGCTGCTACCTCAGGCAACGTCTCAGCTAAGCGGTTGGCCTATAGATAGGTACGTTATTCAGCAAAACATGTGGTTTTATGTTAGGTACTTACTGGTAAACGCTGAAATCTATTCACAAGTTGAGAATAGATTATCAGGATCTAGGGTATACGGCGTCCCGCTTTAATGGCGACATTAATTTAACACACGTAAACGGTTTCGCGTCCTCGTTTAATGAACATAGGTATTTTAGTTCGTTAAACGTTATTATTTATTTATTTTCAATTTTCTAAAAGTGCTGATTCTCAGCCTAATTTGAATATATGACTTTTGATTTGATTTGATTTGATTTAAAGTAGTATCTTGCGTAACCCGTACACCGTAGCGCAGGGGTCATTTTCTGGGATCACCGATGATAACTTCACATCTATGAAATAAAAACAAATAACTTGCAAAGAGTAAGCGAATTGAAGGAAAGAGAGAGACCCCACGGTTAGCGAGCGGCGCAGGCGGTAGTTTTTAAATGACGAATTATTTTATGTTGTTATAATTTTAATGATTACTGGCCACTAGCCCTACCCGTGTGTTAAATTAATGTCGCCATTGTAGCGGCACGTTGTATGAGGTCACAGTTTTTGTTTGCTGATAATATTTTTTATTATACAGTCAATGCAGGGAAGAGACTGACAATGAGAACTGGACAAATTAGAAGCATGACACATAACATAACACACACAGCATAACAGTAAAGTACTTGGTGTAAATTATATTAAAATCATTTTTTCAATCTTATCAAATTTCAATCACAGTTTATGCCAGTGAAAAGGTTTATGACATTGATAATATTATAATGACAGCATTACATTATTATCAATGTCATATTTCTATACCGTTGCATCACATTAATTGACATTGACAAATGACGTAAGTAAAACACGAATTCCACCGCTAGCTGCCAGCAAAATACAGAATTCGTACATTTGAGCGAAAAAATCCCCGCGTGAACTACGTCACGAACTTCATAGTACCTCATCTTACATCGTCTGAGTCATATCTCGGTCGAGTTTAGTGTTTTTATTTCCTCATATATACATACTTTGTTTTGCCGATTTAGTAATATAAGTAGTGTCGAAAAATGTTGTTCGTGTATTTTTCTGTTTGTGTACTTTGTTTGGTTCATAGCGGTGTTGCAAAATATGTCGAGGAGAAAGGTAACATTAGGTTTATGTTTATAAATTAGTTGTATTTTTTTTGTGTTGGATGTTAACAGCCGAATTAAATAAGTGAAGAGGGCAGGTTTTTTAGGTTAATTCATTAGCCATATTTTGTAACATAACATCACTTCTGTGGACGAAGGGTTAGTCAGAGGTGAAACTATAGTACATTCACGTTATGTTCAAGTCCCATGTAACTGGAAGCGAGCTTATTGCAGCATCATGCTGATTATGAGCCTTTTGGCCTCGTATAGGACTTTCTGTTTCATTTTTCTTTTTGTTACTTTATTTTTATGTAATTTAGTTTTTTACTTTTAATTTAGTTTAGTTTGTGATCTTCGTGTACGATTCGCAATAAATACTTTTTTCTTTCTATTGCCATCAGCCAGATTTTGTAGTAGGTACCTACATGTTAGATCTCGTGGTGGTCGTTCATTCCGGAAGTGCTTAAAAATAAGTGATTAATAACCGAGAATAACCGGTATAGACTAGGCAGCTGAGGTTGACGAATAGATAATTCAAATATAATTTTTGAGGTATGAAGTTTTAAATCTAGAGTCTTTACTTCAACTCGACTTGACTCTCACAAAATGCTCATTTATTATTGTTACTATGATCGTCAATATTTTCGTTCTTCTCGCCTGCCAAGCAATTTCACTTAATTGAATTTAATTAATTAAACTGCTGCCATTAATTTACGGTACATTGGTTTCCAATGTTTCCTTTGTTTTTGATATAAAATTAATTAACTCGTGTTTATTTGACGATTTTTTGGGAAAAATGATTTCGCATTTATTAAATACTAGCTGCGCCCCGCGGTTTTACTCGCATAAGTTTCGACCCCCTGGGAGTATCGGGATAAAAAGTATCCTATATGTTAATTCTGGTTATAAACCTGTGTGCCAAATTTCATCCAAATCCGTTCAGTAGTTTTTGCGTGAAAGAGTAACAAACATCCATCCATTCAAAATGTCACGTTTATAATATTAGTAGGATTCATATATGGATTGCTGACAGTTTGAATTTGTAAAAATGACAGTTGAACGAGGACGGTTAATTTTGCTATCGTGTGATATGTTTTGGCATCACTTCATCCGTGAACTGGAAAGATATGCAATAGTGCACCTCCCTATACTTTATTTAGCAAATTAACTCTGACTCGGCTTTATTAAGTAACTTTTTGTCAGACGGATAAAGCCTGAAACTCGTCCTTTTCATTCCAGTGAAATGAAAAAACTATTCTCACGTGCCGGGACTTTTAGCGAATATCAATTCAAAAAAACTTTTTATCTGACTTCATTCAGTAGTACGATATGTCAAAAATGCGAATTACTTTACGAGAGAAGAAAATCTTCCTCAGTGCGTCGATGGCAATCTCAATTGTATAGGTACAGAATTTGGCTACGAGTTAGGCGCCTTCAGTAGCGCCCAAAGTATTGGCAGTACCAATACTTTGGGAGCTACTGAAGGCGTCTTTTTTAAGAAATTTAATTGTTCAGTTTAAAAGGATATAACATTCTCCCACATCAAGGAATACTATGAAGGACTATGTTTCGACTTCGGTATCAAAAGAAGGTTTTAATCTAATGACTGCCAGTAATATAGGATGGAGCATTAGTAACAGTCACTCATGTGCTCTAAATTCAAACACAAATTATTCAAGTAAAGCCACAACGGGTCCATCACCGTCAAAATCGTATCAGCACCAACTGAAATCAGAAGGCCAAGTCTCGTAGTTTAAAACGTACAAAATCTAGTCGCAGTGTCATCTCGGCGACAAACAAAATGTCAAAAACTTGTCAAAATGTAGGGAAATTAGAGGTATTTTTGACAGCGTGAGACAGCTGTGAACGTTCTTATATTACGAGAATTGCCCCTCTGGCCTTCTATTATTTTGGTCGTTTCAGGGGCTTTATAAACCTCCAAATGCGTTAGTGACAGCCTCTGTAGATGAGAGTCGGGTACAGAGGGCTTAACTGTCTTTTCAAGTAAGGGTTTGGTATGTAACCATCTTGAAATTGATTTAAAGCTAGCGTTCGTTTGTAAACTAATGTTGTTACGTATCGAGGTTATTTTTCTGAATGTATAAACGAATATTGATCTCGGATTTAAATCCCCAAAAGGAAAAATAAGTCTAACTTATATACTTAACTTACTTAACTTATTATATTAACTCCCCACAGAGAGCCTCTTACATATCACTTGAAAGTGAAACCACTAAAAAACTTTGTGAAATACTTAAGTTTTACTTTGTTTGAGTGCTGAATTGTGTTCCAATAATATTTTTTTTGTACTTTTAATTTCCTTTGTTGATTGCTGAGAGGTAAGTGCTTTTAAAATCCAAAACTAAACTGAGAAGCTTAAGTAACATTCACCCTATGTCACAGTTTATTTTAAACAATATTTTCTATGGTCGCATTAAACTACACGAGATTATTTAGAAGAAAGAAAGTAAGAAAAAGTATTTATTGTGACTCGTTATATTTTATCTGTCCTTTATATTTTATCTGTCCTTTTGATGGATTCTTATTTTGTAAATGTGAGGACTTTGTAGGCCTTGTAGACTTTAGATCTGTAGACCATTTTTTATTTTATCAAGTACCTGGTTCTTGTTGACAGGCCTACGCTGTCATACCTACTGTAATTTGAAAACATTGTAAAAGCCAATTATTTTTAAAAGTGTAACCGTGGAATTTCTTGCCGGTTCTTCTCCATAAAAAACGACCAATTGGAACCATGCACCTAGCTTCTGACGTTTCATAAGTGCCCATGTTGGTTTATCCTACTAATATTATAAATGCGAAAGTTTGTATGTATGGATGTATGGATGTTTGTTACTCTTTCACGCAAAAACTACTGAACAGATTTTGACGAAATTTAGCACACAGATAGTTTATAACCAGGATTAACATATAGGATACTTTTTATCCCGACATTCCCACGGGATCGAAACTTATGCGGGTGAAACCGCGGGGCGCAGCTAGTGTGAAATAAAATATTTTGATTTCGTACAGGAAGATCACAAACTAAACTTAACACAATTATAAATAAAAATTAAAAATAAAACAAAATTATATAAAACGAAAGTAAGAAAAAAAAAAGAAACAAAAACTCCTATACCAGGCGAAAAAGCTCCTATCTCAGAATAATGCTGCGACATTTAAAAAATCAATGTCGCAGCGCTGCTATTCTGATAGGGCCTCCTGTAATGTCACGTATTGTATTTGACATCATTATTTTTATAGCCAAACCAAAATGTGGGTACAACGAAGTAGAAGTCCCCTGCAGACAAATATGTCCTCCTCAAAACTGTGACATCGCATACACTGACTACGCTTGCACTGAAGAGTCAAAAATATGTGAACCTGGCTGCAACTGTCTTCCTGACCATCTTAGGAATGGAAGCGGAATATGCATACCGAATGAGGAGTGTCATTGTAAGCGTTTAACTTCAGCATGACCATCATCTGTTGCTTTATTAAGGGGGCACCGAGTTTCTAGCGCTAATCGATTTTAGGTATTCTGTGCGCTCCGTGTATGTGTGCGTGAGGCACACCGGCAAGAGAGCGAACCGCCGCGCCGAGCCGTGCGTCGGTCGACTAGCGAGGTCAGCGAGGTGCTACCAATATTTACAAAATTAAACAAAAAAAAAGATTTCAAATACTTTTATTGGAAATATACAATTTTTTAATTTATAATTTACCGTCGTTAGGTGGGTATCTATGATCAGATCAATGAAAAATTAATATTAGGTATTTAGTCGAATAATACTCAATTAGTTACATTTTATGATAATATTCTAATGTCTAAGTAGGTAGTAACTTGCTATCGTTAAGCAAGTCAAAAAAATCAGGGTCAAGCGATTTTCGACCTTATTGACATTTAAAATTTAGTTTGTTTTTTCTCGCATTCTCGTTGGCTAACATTGCTCCTTCATTAAAATCCGGTGTTTGCATAAATGTCAATAAGGTCGAAAATCGCTTGAACCTGTTTTTTAACTTGCTATCGTTAAGCAAGTCAAAAAAAACAGGTTCAAGCGATTTTCGACCTTATTGACATTTAAAATTTAGTTTGTTTTTTCTCACATTCTCGTTGACTAACATTGCTCCTTCATTAAAATCCGGTGTTTTTGTTTTGTAGTGAGGTGCCAACAACTGGTACATTTGCCCTATAAACAGAAAAAGATAGAATTTTCCAGCGTAACTATTTGTTAAAATATCGTAAATAGATAGATAAGTGACAA
Source organism: Apamea crenata (assembly GCA_949629185.1). Lineage (NCBI taxonomy): Eukaryota > Metazoa > Arthropoda > Insecta > Lepidoptera > Noctuidae > Apamea > Apamea crenata. The sequence goes on along the minus strand of OX451363.1, from coordinate 6,638,212 downwards.
CTATGTACTTACTTTTAATAACTGGGTATAATAAGTAGGTAGGAAGATTATACTTACGAAGCCACAGTATTCTCTATATCCTCAAAATGTTCTATCTGTAGTTGTCTTTCTCTCTCGGCATCAGATGATTTAAATTTATTTTGCAGTGAAATGTCAACAACTGGTACATTTACCCTATAAATAGAGAAAAATAATACAGAATGATTCAAATCATAGTAGAATTAATCCGTGATCCGTGATTTGAAAAATATGTACATATTAGTATATAAACATATTTTCCAAATTTCAAAATTAATAGAAAAAAAATACGAAATTCACAAAGACGGTCATCGAACCTTGATACTGAGCACTTACCGAGTCTTCAGTATGAATTTGGCTGCATGAGTTAGTGTCACCAGATAGGTACTAGAATGTAGGTAGGTACTGTACTGAGTACCTATACTTATGAAGCAACAGGAGTACCTATTCTCTTTGTCTTCAACATTCTCAGCCTGTACTTTTCTTGCTCTAAAAGATAAATTCAATTGTTTTTAAAATACCCCATTAAAAAAGAATAACACCACAGTAAGGCAATTAGTAAATAAGTAGGTAACTATACGAGTTTTACTTACTTCATTTCTTCATGCAAGCGTTTAGCATTGGTTTTTCGCCAACCCCTTCTCTGTCTTGATTTCTTTACTTTGTTCCCCATTTCAAATACGCTACAATTAATTTTCACTCAATTTTCTTCGTTACGGTGTTAAATCCGTGCGTAAGCGCAAGCGACACAAGCTCCCCGTCCGATGGCCGTAGCCGGACTAAAGCGGACAGGAGGGCGGCGCGGTAGCTCTCCATAAGATGGGCGAAACTCGCGCGACTTTAGGTATTTCCTTCTTATTGTTAAACAAATACACATTTTGAAAATGTAAAGTGTATAAGTTCTAGAAAACATGTAGTTTTGTTATTATTAAAAAACTGATGACCTTCCGCGAAGTATTCACGCCGTACTAAGGTTTTATTGTGTTTTTTAGAGATAACTTTGTGAATTTATTCTATCGAGCCAACTTTATCAAATCGTGTTTCCACCGTGTATACTGCCTAGTATATATGGTCAATAATACCAATTTATTTTCTTAGATTTTAATCTAATTGTTTACTACTTCAAACAACCGTTATAAAATCGCGTTTTTGTGTATAAAAAGCTCGGTGCCCCGTTAACTTTATTAACCAAAAAGGTAGAATTATAATTTGAATATACAACCGGCATCAGTGGAAAGGCTGAAATTTGGAAACAAACCCGCTTCTGCGCTAATATTCTTTATATTATTCTTTATATTTTTCTTGGCCATTGGACAAATCACAAAGTTCAAAATGGAAGAAAAAACCCCCAATATATAGACTTGAATAAAACAATAAGTTGCAGTCTTATCCTATATCAAGAATGAATATCACAAAGCTTGAATGGTCCATAAATCATAAGACTTCTCAGCTTTACATAATACATTGCTACTAAATATCACTTTTTTAACATCGATTCCGACACTGTACATAATTTTTAGATCCATCAACTCCCGTGTGTGGTATAAATGAAATAGCCAGAAACTGCAAACAGATATGCCCACCACAAACTTGTCTGAGCAAGTACGCGTTATTTGATTGTATTGCAGACATACCCTGTGAGCCAGGGTGCGATTGTGTTCCCAATTATCTGAGGGACGACAAAGGAATATGTATACCAAGCGAACAGTGTCCTCCACGTAAGATATGTTTCACGTTGACTCTCTTTACTTTCTGACTTTTTTCTTCCTCTTCTTTTTCCTATAGTCTTTGTTTGAGTCCCAATATCTTTTATTGAGATTGGATTACTGTCTAACTTCGCGTTTAAACATAAAAACAAATATGATGTAGTCTGCAATCAGTAGTTCATTTGACCCCATTATTTTATAGCTGAACCAACATGTGGTTACAACGAAGTGGCAGTACCATGCAGACAAAAATGTCCACCGCAAAACTGTGAGATCGCATACACTGAATATGCTTGTACCAACGAATCAAAAATATGTGAACCAGGATGCGACTGTCTTCCCGATCATCTTAGGAATGGTAGCGGGATATGTGTACCGAATGAGGAGTGTACTTGTAAGAGTTTTACCTATAGCATGACCATCACCTGTTGCTTTATCAAGTTACAAGAAAGAGAATCTTAAGAACTAATTGCATAGAGTGGATAAAATAGCGTCAATAGTGAAAAGAATAGGGTTCAAACCTACGATCTCTTTTTGTCGGTCTGTCCAATCACCTGTTAAATTAATGACGTTGTGCAATCTGTATGATAAAAAAAAAACACTTTTACTATCGAGCTTTAGAGTTTCATAAACTTAACAGAATTTCTAAGCTTAACACGAGACATTGAATCACACCAAAATTGGTAGATACTAAACATCACCATCACCAAGCACATCAATCTCAATTCCGACACAATAATAATAACACACACACATAATTTTTAGATCCATCAATTCCCGTGTGTGGGTTAAATGAAATAGCCAGAGACTGCAGACGAATCTGCCCACCACAAACTTGCCTGAGCAAATACGCGTTATTCCGTTGTGTTGAAGCCTTACCCTGTGAGCCAGGGTGCGACTGTGTTCCCAATTATCTGAGGGACGACAGAGGAATATGTATACCGAGCGAACAGTGTCCTGCGCGTAAGATGTGGTTCATGTTGACTATTTGCTCTCTGTTTCTTTTCTTCCTCTCTCTCTTTATCTTCTTTTCTTTGCTTTGTTACTATTAAGTTGACAAGGTTTAATGCATGCTGCAGGCTAATAAACTATTGACCTTGGGTAGCTATCATTCAAACTCAAACTCAAATAATTTATTTCAATTAAACCATTTACAGGCACTTTTGAATTGTCAAAATTAAATAGTCGGTCAGTTAGTCAGAAAGTTGAAGCTAGTCGCCCATTCCAAATTCCCATTTTTTGGCATCTATATCTTGCTACAGAAAGTTATGTTGTTTTTCCAATTGTTATTCCTATTCGTAAACTTCTCTAACGTTATATCAAATATCAGGAATGCAAATGTAAAATATGACACTTAAGTAAATTTTATTGTACTTTTGATTGAACAGCATATTTTAGAACAATATTATTTTTGTTTTTTATCCACTATTTTGTATGTTTCCATTTAACATCAGTTGAGAACAAGATTTCCGAAACGTGGAAGTAAACGTTTTATTTGAATAACTGGTTTTATAGGTTAATAAATTGGTATTATGAGTTAAATTGTTAGTTGATCTATAAAGTACGAGTATATTTATGGCTTTAACATACGAATTAGGTATATTACAGGTTGATGTTACAAACCAAAGGATATGAAGATACTATACTAATTTTAAACAGTGCAAAAATATGTATCGAAACAAAATTAACCCCTTCTCTACTCCTGTTGCAGCCTGTCAAATTCCCAATGAGTGCAAGCGAACCTGCGCCGAACCGAATCCTCCAAACTGTGAATATAATCCACCAAAAGTGAATATGAACGGTTGCGATTGTAAAGATGGATATATTCTATCAGATATAGGAGGGAACTGCATACCTATTGACGAATGTCCACGTAAGTATGATTTGTTTATTTAATAAACCTAATGCAACATAAAGGTACAAATCATTTCCTGGTAAATATTGAACAATTGATATTGGGTTTATTTAATCCTATGAGTATAGAAATCAGTATACTCGTATTGTTAGGATATAAATTAAAATTAGAGCAGAGTTGAAAGTCACAAAAAGTTTATAATTGCAGTTCGTGATGAAGGTTCTCCGTGGAGTTATATTATAAACAACTAAATTCTCATTCAAAAATAAAATCGATGTGCCAAAGCAAGTCAGTGCTAGTAGGTATTGTTCAAAAGATCTGAGTGTTGAAAAAGGTCTTTCGAGAAACAAAACTGCTTTTGACTATATTATTGGGGAACGATGCAGCAATATGGTTCAAATTAGTCTATCTCTATTTATCAATAACTCCTTTGTTCATAATATTTCAGCGGAAATTGCCTGTCACGGTGATCCCAACGCAAGACCCAAACGTTGTCCTAAGCCATGTCCGTCTACATGCAAATCACCTAACCAACTTCCCTGCAAGAGAATGTGTGATCCAATCGGATGCCAATGCAAATCTGGACATATACTATCTAATGACACTGGTCTATGCATTTTACCTGATAAATGTCCAGGTAAGTAACATTTTGACTATTTTTAAATTTAAGACCAGAAAAATGTAGAAATATGATGAGGTTTCATCTAATGCTGGCATTTTTGGCCTATCTTGCTAAACAATAGCCTTAGACGAGTCAAAGTATCGCTTACATACAAATTTCAAGGTGGATGATTTTTCGATATCACTCGAGCTTTTTTGCTCTTGGACTTTGCCGTTACATTCGCTCCAGAAGTTATATCCTAGATAAAGGTTGTATTTGAAAAAAAACATTTTTGCAATATTTTTAGGTGGAGACCCATGTGGCAAAAAGGCACGTTTCGTCAATTGCAAGACGGATTGCCCAGGAGACTATTGCCCCGTGGACGACAATCGGGACTTAGTATTTTGTGATCCCGCAGCAGAGGAATGCCTGTCGGGCTGTATTTGTACTTTCAATCATAGACGGAAAAGCCGCGCGGATCCGAGATGTATCGTGTCGTCCGATTGCCGTAAGTGTCTTTTAATGTTAATTGCATTTTCCATTTGCGAAGATTAAAAAAAAATAGGACTCCGAATGGAAAAATTATCGGTTTTATTGCTTCCTATGCAGAAGCAAATTTTCTTTGTAATGTTTGTCATTATTGTGATTTAAGAGCAGTATCTTATGATAGTGGATATAATATTTAAAGTAGTTAATATTGCGAAAAGAAAGGATAAACTGTGTTTTGTATATCAGTAATAGGATTTTGCATTTGAAGATAAAATAGTTCGTATGTTTAGGAAACACAAACAAACAAATACACACAACAACATACACAACCCAACACACAACAACACACACACACACACATACAATTACACATACAAATATTGGTACTGATGAAGAAAATTATTTAAAAATAGTAGCAGCAAGCAAGAATAGTAGATTTCCGTACCCTATGTGTATTTCAGTAAAAAAAGTTGTTTTAACGCTTCAGCTCGGGTAAATTGCACAAGACCTAATGAAAAATGGAGTTCCTGTCCATCAGCATGCCTTGCTGAAAATTGTGAAGATGTCACCAATCAACCAACTGTTTGCTATACGTTGATATTGAACTGTAATCCTAAGTGCATCTGTAAGAAGAGTCATTTCAGGAATTCATCTGGAATTTGTGTTCCCGCTAAAGATTGTCGTAAGTTGAACTGTACTATTGCAATGTATTATTGTGTATCTTATATTGCATTTCGTTCCGTATTTCTATAGGTACGGCCAAACCATCTGCGTCCGGCGTCCTGGCGCGCTAATATGCATTCAAATGAATTTCGAATTTGTGATCGCAGCGATCGCAGGACGCGCCGGGCAGTCCGGATACGAACCTACAAACAAGTTCATAACATGTAACTAAACTCCGTGCATGCCGGACGCCGGCAGTTTCGCCGTGCCTTTTCGCTCCGTTTTCTTTCCCCAACGGAAATAGCGAAAGAGCTATTGAAATGCATATCCTGTTAAAAATGGGCTGCGTTTTAATGTGTTCTAATAATAACTTGTGGTTTACAGCAGTAGGTTGCAATGGAGATCATAATGCAATGCACAGCGACTGTCCAAGTGCTTGTGAACCGACGTGTAATTGTCCGAACCCCGAATCATGCTCCGCGGACTGCAAGCCGGCAGGCTGTGTGTGCAAACCGGGATATGTTCTTAATGAAGACAATGGAAAATGTATCGAACTGGAAGATTGTCCAGGTAAAAGTTTCTTCAGTGTTTTAAATACGACCTCTGGGTATTTATTGTTGTACCGTCAAATTTTGATTTAACTTTTCGCTGAATGCGTTTATTAATTAAATTTTATAGCACTGTGTGACCTGAACCCGCACTTAAGTAGTCCATTTTTACATAGAAGAGCGTGACTTAATTGCGCGTTTAGGTCACACGTGCTATAAAATAGTATACGATACGTGTGACTTAAGTAGTATAAATGAACGACGTTTAGCACCCTTGCTGCGCTCGGGCTAAATTTTTTTAATTTTTTTTTATTTTCACGCCGAGCAATAATGGACTTCTTTAGTCACACGTATTATAATGTACTATTTTTTATTGAAATAGGTTGTGGAGGAGATCCCAACGCAATGTATAAAGACAATCCAAGTGCTTGTCAACCCACTTGTGCTAACCCGAATCCTCAAAACTGCACAGATGAGTGCAAGCCAAGCGGCTGTGTGTGCAAAAGAGGATTTGTTCTTAATGAAGAGGATGGAAAATGTATCCATCCCGAGAGTTGTCCAGGTAAACTTTACGGTTTTTAAACATGTGCCTGTTAGGTACTTTATACTTATGACATTACAGGGGATAATCACTTATTCTAATTAATTCATGTTGTTTTTCAGACTGATGAGCACGAATTAATTATTATCTCCACTTCTCAAGACCGGTCTATTTCTGCAATTAATATTCCTGGGGAAAATCATCTATTTTATTACTCTGTTCTAGTTCGAAACTAATAAAACCAAGTAAACACTATTCCTGTTTTGTTGAAACGAAATCAAATTTTAGTCTTAATAAATAAACAATTTTCGGAAGAATCGCAGATATTTTTTTTATTTCGAGAAATATTCTTGTTTTCCCACAAAGTACAATAAAAGGAAGGGCTCTTGAATCAAATAAACACTATTAATTTGTTCTGCGCAAAAGATTTGTGTGGGGAGATAAATCGGCCCATCGGTTTGATTTTTTTTTATTTTTAAAAAACGCTGCCCCACACTAGGAATTTCTCTTGTCGTGGGTGCGTTTACAGACATATAAACTCCCATACACAAACAGCCAGACCCGAAACAACTAATTGTAGGTCATACAAATATTTGTTCCGTGCGGGAATCAAACCCGCGACATGCAGCGCAGCAGTCAATCGCTTAACCACTGCGCCAACCGTGCCGTCCGTCCGTCCGTTTGTTTTGAAAAAATTCGGTGCTGCCAGGTACCAAGTAAGTTCCCATCACTATTTTCTATATGAAAAGTGAAAATACACAACATATTATAGATATTAAAAGATAAGCAACTCGCGAGCATATATCGGTCCCGACTTAGGGGTTTTAAACTCGTAAGATCGAACCCATCGGCCCACTCCGCCTCAGCGCCGAGAGGAGGCATGTGTCCCAGCAGTGGGAACATTATAGGCTGATTATGCTTGCAAGAACAAACCCAGGCACATTAGTTTATGTAATTTATTTCATCACCAATGCTCTCAGCACGATGAAACAAAATATCTAGTACCAAAAACTTCGAAGATATGTTCGTGTATTACGGCCTACTAACGCTTACAGGAAGAGGTCGGTGTCCCAGCAGCATGAGCGGTATGGGCTGATTATGACTTAGGAGGCCTGAATCCCAGTAGTGGGAATGTTATGGGCTGATTATAACTAGAAACTTATTGAACAAGAGCTTAGCTTCTCGGATCACCGCTTTCAATCCGTGGGTTTCGTAAGAGGTGAGTGGAGTGGGTAATTGTGAGTGTGAAGGTGACTGGGTCAGCAATACTGGTTCATAATAATGCAGTGAGAGTAAACCTGGTGCCATTTATTCAGAATTTGCTAAAAGTAAACAGTGCACTGTGGTATTCCATTTTTTGTTTACTACACACTGATAAATACTAATCGATAATTACATAAAACCATATAAGGTAATATCGATTAACAAACTCGTTAACAATAATTCAGATATTAATAAAATATTACATGACTAACACATATCGCAACGTTAGAACTGTTCACCTTCCACTCAAAATATTTTGCTATGAAATATCATTCATCTCAGACAAATGAAAGTCAAGATACAAAAACAAAGGCTCAAAGTAAACTCAGAATTTAATATCCCGATTGTTTTAAAAATATAACAGTAGTTGCTGTTACTCAATGCCAACGGGCACTTATATTTCCTCAGAACGACTGTAAAGTGCAGAGTTATTGCCTTTTGGCTAATTGTTTAAAAGCATCGTGTTAACCATGTTTCATACTTACATCGATGAAAATTTAAGTCCGTTTTGGTCCATTTAATGACTTATCTGGTGCTTTTGTAACGTTAATTACCACATGGTTCGTTTGTTTTAAGGCTATATGCAGCTAGATTATATTTAATATGTATTTATTCAAAAGATAACTTGGGTCCACAGTAGGCCATCTGCTGCCTAGCCATTTCCCAACTATGTTGGAGTTGTCCCAGTCTAACCGGATGCAGCTGAATACCAGTATCATGCATAGAGCGAGTGCCTATGTGCCCTCCACAACCCAGTTATTACCCAGTACACGATACCCCTTGGTAAGACTGGTTGTCAGACTTTCGGGCTTCTGACGATTGATTGGACGGCGACTACCGACAACCGTAACGATTATCAAAGATCCACGAATGGGACCAACGGCTTAACGTGCTTTCCGAGGCACGGAGGGGTCTTGGTGTGTAAGATGGTCACCCATCTACGGACCAACCGCTGCAAGCGTAGCTTAACCAGATCGATCGACCCGATTAATACTTATTGATACTGTAGACCGATTGGTCCACATAGGTGTTAGTACTTAATCGATGTTAGTTTAAAAGTACCGCAACACAAATGAGATGTGATTGAAATGATTTTGCCTCTTTATCATCACGAAGTCAGTTTTATTTATACGAATTTAACTAACCAATTTAAAATCTATCCTATTAAATCAATAAATAAATATTGGCTGTTGAATTAAGTATGATCTAATGTGATTGTGTGAGTATATTAGTTTGATGTTTGATTTTAATACTTGGGAACCAGGCGACAAAAATCTATGTAGTATATACGCTATCTGCGCGTATCTACGCTTAAGAGGTTTTAATGAAACCAACTTCGTTATGATAAACAGGCAAAATTATTGCATTAATTCACATCTCCTTTGTGTTGCAGTAATATTACTTTTTCCTGAAACATTAAGCCCAGAAACTCATTTTGTATTATAATATTTCCTTCTTCGAATTTACCCTGAGCTCCGGGAATTCCATAATCCTTATGCTTCGTTCATCTTCCATAGTTTACTTCAAAATTGAAACTGAACCAGCTTGATATAAAGTTTCGAAATTTCTCGATGACACCTCTATTCTTGAACAAAATACCTCTCAAATTTTCGAAGTTATAAAAGTTTTAGTACCAAGTGAACAAACTCCGGCGGACGTTAAGGCGTCAAATTGATATTTTAACGTTCCCTTGTTGTCTGTTTGAATCAAATTTTAAAGTAATCTTCGTATTATTTAAGTTATGTACTTGAGTATACAGTTGTTTAGTATCCCCTGTTGTGTTTATAAAAGTTTTTAAGAGGGTGTTTGTCAAGAATTAAGGCATATATATTAACATTTTGAAATTGCTTCGTAAACATTTTGAAGATTTATACAAAAAGATCGTTGAATCTTTTATTCGGCACCTATTACTGTTACTGTGGTGAGAAAATCAGGCCAATTGTCCAAGTATGGGTCCATTACTTCTGCCAGGGTCGCAGGCCCCTGGCCCCTGGCACAGGCAATTGAAGGAACACGGGTGGTAAAATCAGTAAAAGTCTGACATGCCCAGAGCGGGAGAAGTTATTTGATTACACAGTACAACAAAAAGGGTGCACTACTCGTAGAGTCCACATGATAGTGTTAATGTAGTTTTTGAAGTGAAAACTTCTTTATCGGCGTTGTGCACTTTTGTTGTGATGACACGTGACCTGATCGAAAATTCGTAAGACGGAGCTCGCGTCAAGACACGTGACATGATCGAAAATTCGTAAGACGAAGGGAGAGTAGACCGCATTCCAAAATATCAAAAATGCACAACGTTAATATTCAAGTTTTCACTTCTGCCGGCACTCCCGGAGTGCGACCCGTTTTTTTTTCTAAGAATGAGCCCGACAAGGCGGACCGATGAGCTTAAGAAGGTCGCGGGAATCCGCTGGATGCAAGAAGCGCTTGACGTCGACGTGGTGATGCTTCGTTTTCCAACTGAAATGATGATCATGAATGTCCTTCGATGACTTTACATCTTTCATTTTTTTGTGTGAGTCATCAGTAAGTCAATATAATTCAGTTTATAGTACGTCATGTTGATTTTCGAATATTCTAACATATTATCTACAGTGAAGTGGGTTACTGGATCCGAGGCAACCATTAAATATTTTATAGCCTTTAATGGATTTCCGCCGATGTTATAGATACATACACTGCGCCATTAATAAAGCTTACCAAACACGTTTTAACTCTGTAAAACTGACGATGAGAGCTGTTGTTGGTTTGAATATTGCAGAAGATGTATAATATGATAATCTATACGAAAGAAATACTTTTGTTACTGATATTCACTTGTTCTTCATGTCGCTGCTATGACTTGTTTTCCCAAAACTTTGCCACTTCCACAGCGTTGTTGGTGGCAGCGCAGAGGTCACTTTGACTGCATGTTTTGGGACACAGAGGGCAGGATGATTTGTGACATTCACTGACTGACAAAGTCCCCAAGCACTTAACATCCATAATCAGCCTATAATGTTCCCACTGCAGGGACATAGGCATTCTCTCAGTGAGAGTAGCACTTAACATGGACACATGAAGTTGAGAAAGATAACATTACGCCTGTATTCTCCGGAGGGATATGTAGAGGACTCATTTCACCAGTTTCGTTTGGGGCCGAACTTATTACCACTAACTGGGCACATCGCCAGACTCCGGGCTGGTATTGAGAAAGGAATGAAGAACCTATAGACGCGCAAACTGTAACCATGAATTCAGCAAATGAGTTTAGACCCCATAGCGTCGAAATTGTTCGTCGGTTATCAAAAAAAAAATCTTCTGTTTCATAGAAAAGTGCAATACCTACGCGGTCAAAATGTATGGAACAGCAATATTTTTTTTAATAACCGACGAAAAATTTCGACGCTATGGGGTCTAAACTCATGTGCCGAATCCATAGTTACAGTTTGTGCGTCGATGTCCCTGCCACCCTGCATAGACGGTGTAAATATGCCGTGAATTTTTTGAAACTTTATCCCAAAGCAGCTCTAAGGGCTCAAGTTTGTACGAAAACAAAGTCGAGCGCAACAACTAGTCCAACTATATTTAATTACAAACTAAAGTTTTAGACAACGTAGTGTAGATTACCCTTGACAGGGTATTCCCTAAGTCCCTAAACATTGCCTTGTCTTCTTATACTGATAGTGAAGGTTTTCGGTATAACCGGTTGCGGCTGAATATTTTACACGGAACGACTGCCTTCTGACCTCCGGAATGTAATAAAAGCAAAAGAGTCCTTGGACTTTTAGTTTGGTTTCGGTGTCTCTAGTAGGCAGATATAACAAATAGGTCTTATCTAGGTTTGAGAAACACGAGGAGAATGTTGTTGACAGCATCAGTTAGAGCTGTATATCCTAATGCTAAGATTCAGCAGTGCGATTCTGTAACCATCTCACCGTGAAAACTTAGGTGAAGTGAGCGTGGAGTGAGCGGTCATTCCAACTAATGCTAGGGATTGACACTATTGACAGCTCACTCTAAGCTCACTTCACCTAAATTTTCACGGTGAGATTTTTACAGAATCGATGTGCTGTTTTTATTTTTATGCCAAACCATAATTAGGTATTCTTATGACAACCGGGGGCTTAATTACACATGTTAACCGCAGGTCGCCTCACGATTGGCTAAATTGCGTTGTTCTTATTTACTGATACACTGATGAGTCTCTCAGGATAAATTTTCTCTCGAGTGATAGAACTGTCTAACATAATAACTCAATTTTCCTTCTGCAAATCTCAGGAGAACATCGTCTTGCCTGGCAACCAAAAAAATGCTCACAACAAAAAAATAATAAAACATTTTATTGCTGGTACCTACATAAAATATAATACATCTTCCAAACTTTCTAAAGCAAAAACTACATTTACTTACGTCACCAGGTATCAAAATGGAAGAAGAAAAATTGCACGGTGTCTACGTCTCGTTTATAAGCGAACAATCTCTGCATTGTGAAGGGAAGTTTTTGTGGGAGTCATAAATCAATCCGCGGCGAAAAGATTCCCCCTAAAGTTTTTGTATACTCTCCATGTACAGATATGGAAAGAGATTTTTAAATGGGACTATATTGGGCTTTTTTATTTGGGGCTAATATTGAATAATATACATACTTGTACACAGCGATCACACATAGGAACATTGAATAGAGCCATTTTATCTGATTATTTTGCGTATTCACTACAGAAGATTCAAATTCAAATACGTACACATCTAGATATACGCCGGGCGAAAAGTTTCTGCTGGCGGAAAGGGATTATGTTTTGTTTTCATCGCGTTTGATGCAACGGGTAAGAGGAAAAGGAGGCGCGGGTGAAACTTGTTGTATACAGAAATAGTACAAAATATACAGAAATTCGTTGTTCAAAAATACGTTGCTAAAAAGCCGGTTCTGCATATTCACTGAAAATAAAACAGGAATCTTTAAACTACATCCCAAGCATTATAAATATTCCTGTATAAATAATTTCATAAAAGGTTCTTCTACATGGAACAGAGTTGAGAGTCGGTAACAGCCGAATCCGCAGAAATCTGTTGAGGTCATTAAAATAAAGCCAGTTTTTGCGAATCCCAGTGTTTTAAACACAATCTTCAAGCAGACTAGGCCTCAGGGCAGGTTACGTTATTCAATAAAATAAAACTGGTTCCTCTAACAATTTTTTTTTCAATATAGGTCTTCACGAGCACCAATATGTCAAAACTTGGAAACTTTCATTAGCGATTTTTGCGTGAAATAACGAAAACAAAAATTAAATACGACACATTGCAAAAACCTATGGGTTCGAAAATACTATGTTCGAAGCAACATAAAATTACATTAAAAAATAAAGGAGTAAATCGCTTTTGAATAAAGCCGTGTATACATACTCATGCTCGTGACTATACAGACCCAAATGAGATTTTTTTCTATTGCCATCTAAAATCTAGTTATATATTAATACATATCCACAACCCGTACGAAATAAATGGCCTACGGACTCACTCTTCCGTTTACTTAAACGGTCCTCACAGAAACTCGTAAAAGAAAGCCTCATTTGAGTCCACTTTGTCTGTACTTGGACGAGGCCGGCCGTCAACCAAGTAACGTTCGATTAATCAGCCTTATTAGTTCCTCCTGAAACTCTAACTAAATAATTGGTTACGATAAATGTTATTCTGCGAACTGTAATTGGTTTTCGTCTTATTTGTTTGTTCGCCGTTGATTTTTCTTTTATTTCTTTGTTTGATTTTTTCTGTGTGAACGTTATTTTTGTTTGTGTGGGTTTCTTCTGTGATTTATGGAGCGTCGATGGACGGAGAAATTGTCTGAGGTCTTAATTTGATTTTCAGACACTCGTTCTGAGCTTGTGTTTAAGTTAGTTTTTTTCTGGGAATAATATTTGTGGCTTGGCTTTGTATAATCCATTGGAAGGGCGTTTATTTCTAAGTAAGAAGAGCGGATAGTAGTAGATATAGTATACTTTTTAGAACTTGATTTGGTTTTCTAACCTTAATTTGGATAATAATAGTCACCAGAATTTCATTAATATGAATATTGCCTGAGACATAAAAAAATCAAGATTTAGGTACATAACTACATAAATTACATCTGCCTAGCCTTTTCTTAACTATGTTGGGGTCGGCTTCCAGTCTAACCAGATGCAGCTGGATACCAGTATTTTACATGGAGTGACTGCTTATGTGACCTCCACAACCCAGTTACTGGGTAATACGATACACCTTGGTAAGACTGGTTGTCAGACTTTCGGGCTTCTGACGACCCATAACGACTGTCAAAGATCCACGAATGACAGCCGGGACCAACGGCTTAACGTACTTTCCGAGGTACGGAAGGGTCTTCAGTATATGTAGATGGTCACCCATCCACGGAACAACCGCGGCACCCGTAGCTTAACCTGATCGATCGACCCGAGCGGCTGTTATGACTTAGCCACAAGCCGCTCGTACTTAGGTAGTACTTGTAGTAGTAGTACAGTCACGAGAAAAAGTATGTATACACTCGGCTTTATTCAAAAGCGATTTACTCCTTTGTTTTTGAATGAAATATTATGCTGTTACGAACATAGCATTTCCGAACCCATAGGTTTGTGTAATCTGTCGTATTTCAACGTTGCATTCGTTATTTCACGAAAAAATCGCATTTGAAAGGTGCCAAGTGTTGACATATTGGTGCTCGTGACTGTACATAACTAGTACATAAGTTTTTAATTAAATTATATTCCAATTATTTTGCCTATAGGAGAATTAAATACTTACTACAGGATAGTCTTGGCAAATAGTTGTCATAGATTAATTACGAGTAGGTAGGAAACTACGTAATTGGACAGCAATAAAAAACCTGAGGATGTAATTACGCTCTTGTTATTCGAAATATCATATATATCATTCACGTCTAGGGTATTTGGGATACGTATACAAGACTATCTTTTAGAATAACTTTGTGATTACAAAAGTTTGGGATCTAATACAAATATTTGTCCACTGTAAGTGCCTTAGTCCTACTTTTATAGTGATGAGAAAACCTAGATCTTACCGAACACTAAAGAAACTAGATTTTGAGGTTAAATACTGATGTTTGTTTAAGTTGGAGATTTGTGGCTATCCATATAATATTATTATACAATATTATTATATAATATTATTTTATAAAATTATTATATAAGTAATATTATTTTTATTTATAACTGGCCAAGTCGAAATGGCAGACGATTCCTGGAGTCGAGACCACGTATTGGCAAGCGCCCCAGCTAGATGGACCGACGACCTCAAAAAGGTGGCTGGGACATACTGGATGCGGAAGGCGGAGTACAGGGTGTTGTGGCGCCACCTGGGAGACGCCTATCTCCATATTAATGGAGATAGGCGTCTCCCAGGTGGCGCCAGTTTCAATCAACTCAGCCTATCGTAGACCATTAGGTCTACGATAGGCTGAGTTGATTGAAACTGGCAACTGTCAATAATTCAGTCTTTTGTACAATACTAAACTTTTATCTATTGTATGTGAAGGTGTTTGGAATGTGCTCATTTTTTCATGTCACGGTAAAAGGAAATGGTTTTTTCTTCCGGGTTTCTATAAAATACATCGTTTAAAACAGGAGTAATTAAATAATAGGAGTATTATTTAAGGGCTGATTTTTCAATCTACAGATCATTTTTATTATTCGTGGAATAAAATACAAAAACAACTGACTGACAACACTCACTCACATCACTCTCTCTGACGACTGTTTGACAACTGTCAAAAATTCAAAATTATTCCTGCGTTAAATTATCTGGCGTTGGAGAAATCAGCCCTAAAACAAGAGAGTAAATAGAGTTTAATTTAATAGATATCGCACAGTCGGAAATACATCGTTATTAAAGAAATATCCTGTTGTAGTAATCCTCCTTATTAAAAAATGTATAAAAGCAAATTATACAGAAAGCAAGGTTTCCACAAACAATGATATCTCAGACTAGATTTCGCTAGCAATTATCTCGACAAGGATGTTTTGTGCGGAACCAAGTCATTAGGCAGACATTATAATAAAAATATACAATTTTTCTTTTACTTAGCTCTCGAAACATAGACTTTCTTGATGTTATCTTATCCACAATGAGTGTCTTGAGTAAAGGAAAATTAAATAATAAATAATTAAAGACTAGCGACTCGCCCTTGCTTCGCACGGTTTTTGCAACGAAGAAGATTAAGAAGATTATTAAAAAATTATGAATAAGTATAATATTAATTTATTATACACCATGATAACTTCCGGAATAAATTATCTAAATGCTGGTGGGAACTGCATCAAAATCCATAACGTAGCTTAGAACACAGCACACAGACACAACACAGCCAGGCACAAAAAGCGACTTTAATTTAAAATATAACTACACTGAAGATAGAAATATATTATTAAATCCATCATTTTAATTATTAAATTTTTATAACAGGAAAAAAGGTTAAGCTTATAAAACTAGCAAACACGTGTTTTTGCTAGTTTTTACTTACCAACAACTTAAAATAAAAAAAACAAAAAATCTCGGAATATTTTTAATTTATTTTCCTTAAAGTTCCGCCTAAATTAGTAAGACTTAAGATTAATTTATACAATGCTTAGTTAGCTGGTCAGTCTTCAGAATCCCTCGTAATTATCTTAGAGGGTAAAACTTGGTTTTTCGTTTTTTTCTCTTCAAAATCCTAAGTTCCTTGAATTCCTCTTTCGGAGTTCGCAACAAATTTTTTCCTGTAAATTAAATAAAAGGTCCCGTTGTGAGAGAAATCCTCAATTAAGTTTTTAAGGGTCTGTACATAAAAGGTTCATCGAAGAGTGAGATTTTGTACTTAGTTATTGGAGTCATTCAACTTGCTGTACGCTTAATATTGTTTATTAAATTACACTGAAGCTTTATTTATTTCACATACATTAAAATGCTTATGTGGCGGCACCTACACCACCACATGAGTACTACGCGTGTTACTGATGTCACGAAAAATCCTGCATCACGCAAGCAGAGTTTACCGCGCGACTAGCATATATCAGACATCAGTCGTCGGGCAGTTGTCTACCAATCTCGACACCCGTCTGGTCGGAGGATCCTCCCTAGTGAACTTTACACCCTGTTCCTATACCAGCATCATATCAGCATTTAAAGCACTCATCACAAACTTAAAACCATTTAAAGCATTTTTTATTAGACAATAACCGATTTAAGATTGTAAAATAACAAAATTATAATTAAAAAAAGCACTGGTTTTTTCAAGTTTCTACGGTTGTAGAAATCCCAACACTAGAGTCAAGTTCACACTTAGCCACTGTTATAATTGTTGCTTCAACAATACTAATTGCAAAGGTCGCATCTCATAATATTTCCCGACATTTCCACGACAAAGCCGCTTACACAATTTCCCATAATTCCTGGAAAGTGAAGTTATCAAAACCATTTTCAAGCTAAAACCCTTAAAACAGTTTTGGGAAAATTAAAATTTTGTTCCTCATGGCGACAAAAATTCTAAGGGATATAACAAAAATAACTGTCAACCGGTGTTACTCTTTGAATGTTAAATAAAATTTCTAAATGCTCCGTGTAAAATGTTTAGTTTGTTGTGTTCCCATTGTATAATGAAATGGGTTACTTGAACATCTACTAAATGATTTTTTTAAGGTTCAATGCAAGGATGTTCCCGCACGGATCGTCTTCTAAGAAGAAGACGATGATGAAAAAGAAAGAAAAAATACTTACAGCAATCAACAGGCAGAACACACAAGCTCAATCCTTCATGGAACACATAACCAGACCTGCAGTCGCAGCTGTTGTACCGACAGCCACTGAAGCAAGTTTTGTTGACTTCCTTGTAGTCGGAGCAAGAGTTGCCGCAGTGGTTACCGCAGCCAGATGTGGCGTTGTTGTCTCCGTTGCAGCTAGCTGTAATAGTGAAGTTCCCATTAATCTTGATTATAGCACTGTGTGACCTAAACCCGCTTTTCTGTGACTTAAATAGTCCATTTCTACACAGAAAAGCGTGACTAAGTGCGGGTTTTGGTCACACAAGCTATTTGACGGCACGGTTGGCGCAGTGGTTAAGCGATTGACTGCTGCGCTGCGTGTCGCGGGTTCGATTCCCGCACGGAACAAATATTTGTACGACCTACATGTATTTGTTCCGAGTCTGGGTGTTTTTCTATCTATAATATGTATGTATTTACAAAAAAAAAAAATTGTATATAAGTAGTTTATCAGCCCTTGTTACCATAACACAAGCATTAGGTTGCTTAGCTTGGGACAAATGGTGCTGTGTGAAATGTCCAGGGATATTATATTATTATTATTAAATAGTATACGATACAGGCAGAGGTGCAACTCTGCCTAACACTCCGATTTTCATTTTTTTTTTATTATATGTAAGTATCTTTTTATTTTTGCTTGACACATACCCTTAATCATCATGAATGGCCTTTAACATGCTCCCACTGCTGGGACACCGGTGTCTACTATGTGGCAGGGAGTGGATCATTAATAAAGTATCATAATCAGCGTATAATGTTTGTCCCAGCAGTGGGAATGCTGGGATACAGGCTTCCACTCTGTGAGAGGGTGTGGGCCGTAATCTACCACGCAGGTAAAGTATAAATTTACATAAATATTATTGTTATTGACCTTACACAATATTATTTACTCTTGTCATGACGTCTTTTAACGCCTACGTGACTGAACGACTGAATCCTATTACTTCTGTTGACGTGTATTGTGGATTACTAATTATATTTATCTGCGGTTGGGTTATAATAGTATCTAAATGAAATCATAATAATTTAATTAAGTAATTCTTACTTTTACCTATTGTGGTTTTTATTATGAATATAGCCCCTATTCCTTTGTTTGTATTATGGTGAATAAACTTTACTATTGCGATGATTTTATAAGTGTAGCAGATGGGTATTATAATTGTGGTTATGACACACAGAGCCACGAGCGACAACATTTTGAACTAAAATCTATAATGTGATGTTTAATTTCACGCTGTTTTACATAAACTCTAATCGTTAACCCGCTGCATTGATAAATGCAAAACGTTTATGCACTTCTGCGTGTGAAAGTTCAGCGAATTGGATGAAAAACCGCTAAACGTTGTTCAGTTGTTTTACATAACGGAGCTGTTCTGTAAAACAGCTAGCGGTAATGCAAAACTATTGACGAATCCGCAGATTCTTCAATCCATATGGGACTTAAAAACCGCTCTAAGCTAGTATATTTTTTAGACAGATTACCTGGTAATTCTAGCAACTTATATCAAGGATTTTAGAGCCCGTTTTACCACATTCGGATTAGTTCTACGAGTTAACTTGTCTATTATACAATTTAGTCAATTATTGATTTTACCTAGTAAATAAAACTTCTATCTATAACATGCTTAAGTTTTTATTAAAACAAGTTTATTATCGTATGCCAATCATTGTCCCAATGATCATTTTGACCATTTACCATTGTGTTGTATGAATTCTACCTATTCCTACCACTATGGGGTTTATTCATAAACGATGACTAAAGTTAAGTAACGTTTAAACGTCAAACATGTATGGTTAAACACTCGCTAATCACTGCTTAACTTTAAGCAACGTTTATGAATAAAGGGGAATAAGTGTAGTCACAGTCTTAGTATACCTACTTAGAAAACTCAGCGTACGTACCCGCTGCCACAGACCACAAACTTGAGTCACTTCTTAGTTCCTACCGACTTTGGGCGACTTCAAATAACAAACCTATTCCACCTACAGCTTGTTTAATTTGTACCAATTCAAATTTTCGATTCCTCTTGTCTTTATCGTTGATTTACAGGAGTTTGAAGAAGATGTTTATAATAATAATAAAGCTAAAGAGTTTGTTTGTTTGAACGCGCTAATCTCTGGAACAACCAGTTGGATTTGAAAAATTGTTTTTGATTTTGATAGCTCACTTATTGTGGAAGGCTAAAGGCTATTTAACATCACGCCAGGACTCTTAAGAGCCGAACAAAAAGAAAAATTAATAAGAAAGACTACGAAAACGAAGCAATAGCGTGGGTGCGCGAGCGGCGAGGTGGGTTGGTGGAACAAGAAATTGTATGCGGACGAAGTCGCGGGCTGAAGCTAGTACATAGAGATAGTAGTACTATACAGATTGGCGATTAGGTTTTCACATTAAATAATACAGCGGCCATTACAAGTTGTTAAAAGTCTGTTAAAACAATAAAATTTAAATTTTACTAAAAATTAAAAAAAAAAACAAATAAATTAGCGTAAAAATTGTCATGAAATAAACCATCCTTGATAATAAGTCACTAGACACGCGTGAGGCAATGGTATCAAGAGTTCAACACAAACTTTATGTTATTGTTACTAAGTAAACACAAATTAAGTTTAATGTTGTTAGGTAAATAGAAATACTGAAACGAAAAAAAGGTCCCACGACTAAAATGTTAATTGTTGTGTGTGTGGCGATTAGGTTATCGCATGAATTGAAACCACGTATTCTACATAACGTATATTAAACATACACAATTAGAAGAATTAATAACAATTTACATTTTAGTCATGGGACCTTTTCTAGTTTCTGTATTTAGGTATTTACCTAACAACATTAAACTTAATTTGTGTTTACTTAGTAACATTATCATAAAGTTTGTGTTGAATTCTTGATACCATTGCCTCACGCGTGTTTAGTGACTTATTAACAAGGATGGTTTATTTCATGACAATATTTACGCTAATTATTTTATTTGTTTTTTTTCTTCTATTTTTTAGTAAAATTTAAATTTAATTATTTTAACAAACTTTTAACAACTTCTAATGACCGCTGTATTATTTGATGTGATAACCCAATCGCCACTCTGTATCACGTGTGTTGACATGTTATTGTAGGCATTCAAATTACTGGAATGCTAGCATATGGGTTGGGTCCGTGTTGTAGATAGATTGAGATCACGTAGGTACGTGATTTTGTGTTTTCCTTCCAGTATATTTTATTTAACTTACAAGTAACGTTATTAAGGAAAAGTTATGTTTTTTCTTAATGTAGGTAGATATAAGCATACTTTACGGTATGCAAATAATAACAATTAGATAAACCCCCTCGACTTTTTTAAAGCATGTCTCAGAATTATCCGGTCAACATCTACCTTACGACCATCGGGCCTTCAGTATGGAAGTTCCATTAGTAATGTAATCGCGTATCATACCATCATTCTGAGTCAGAATACACACTTTCCGGTCCGGAAAGTGGTACAACCACAGCATATGAAGTTTACCCTTAGATAAACTTAATATGGGAAGGTACGTTACGCTCTAACATCACAATCATTAAACCTGGGCTCGGTGCATACTTACAGTTACCGAAAGACAAGGGCAGATATAGGACCCAGCACAGTCGTGCGAGCGCAATCGCGTTACCCACCGAATGTTTACGATTATGAATTTTGGTAGTACGTATCGCACGATGCGTCGTATCGTGTCTCTTACGTTGTTTTATATTGTCTATCTCACTCTCACAAAAATGGCGAAGCAAACAATAAATAAGGTTATAATTTTCAACAAATTAACGTTTTTGACTGTACTTATGCGTGAAAAGTAATCCCGTGTGTCTTACTTTTATTTCTTGAGTGATTAAAACACTTATTAAATACACAAGGAGGCATTTTGATGCGAATTTATTGACATGCGCTGTTTATATGATGAACCGCGTTTGACTGAGTCTCACTATGTCCATTGGACTTGGTTCAGAAGGACCGCGCGCTGTGATCAAGTAACGTATTATTACTCTATTAAGTTTATCTATAAAATAACTATTGGTCTACCTATCTCCGTTAAAGATACCGCATCTTTTGAAATATCTCAAAATAGTCTTATCTAGGAAGGAAGTTCAAAAGTTATTGATATAATAATACTCTTTAAATATGTATAACTATTGAACTTTCTTCTTAGATAAGACTATTTTGATCTCTAAAATTATCCAACCACATAAATATCCAACTATGTATGTATTATAATATCGGTATGCAATCCAAATAATCCAACTTACGGCAGTCCGTCTTCGGTATGCAAGTTCCATTTGTGTCGCGAACCATGCCGTCTATGCACACACATTCCGGCTTGCACAGCGAGGTGCCCCCCGCGCACCGGATCGGGTGTCCCAGTTCATCGCAAGTCTTCGGTCCGCAGTGTACACACTCCACGTTCACTTCGTTTTTTTTGCATACTTCACGTTTCACGACTGCAAATTTTGGAAGATTAGATTCATAATACTTAATAATAAATAGGTGACACTGAGATCACAATGACTAATAAATAAAGAAGAATCCCAAACAAATTGGGATATGGGCAAGATAATAATGATGTTTTTGCAAATGTAATTTGTTACAGAACTTTTTCACATTGTTCTGTGTAAACCTCAGTGGGTTTGTACAAAACAATGTATATTATACAAGTACGCTGGGCATCATAGTTACTATCAATAACAAAGTGAAGACATTTGATTTTCGCCATTTTGGCGCTGATAGTGACGTGAGCGTCTGTGGAACTAATATTTTTAATAGTGAGTTTTATAAAATGCGCCTAAACTTATGATAAAAATGTTCTAAATATCTCGTAGTAAACACAAAATACACCAAAAAAGTCTTATTCTTCCAAGATTTAGACCTAAATCATCAGAGATGTACCAAAACAACACGACGGCTATTTGCAACAATGTATCAATTTTGGTTCCTGAGACGCTCGAGCGGGGCGCTTTGAATAGGCACAAAAAACAACTGTCATGTCAACTGTCTGTCTGTATATGTATTTAGTCCAGCCTACTTGTTTATTAGAGGTCAGTGAAGTTTCAATGGCATCCATGATTCGGTTAAAAGAAAACCTAAACTAAACACTTGGATGGTTTGAAAAAAAAAACTAGAATGCCGTTGAAATCTCTTGCATTAAAATGTACGTCCGCGATATTAAATGATTGGTGGCAAGGGAACGCGGTGTTTCGAATTTTGTTTCATTCTTCGCAATTGAATTAATTTCGAAACGGACTGCTAAAGAAGGATGAGC
Organism: Apamea crenata; assembly: GCA_949629185.1. Classification (NCBI taxonomy): domain Eukaryota; kingdom Metazoa; phylum Arthropoda; class Insecta; order Lepidoptera; family Noctuidae; genus Apamea; species Apamea crenata. The sequence continues at coordinate 6,615,466 of OX451363.1, read as the reverse complement.
GTATAGTTTCAGCAGTTGTCTTTTATCCTTGTACCTCGAAGAGAGAAAACTCCTTTTTGAACTAAATGACGAATGTTTTGTACCTGACGATATTAAATAGCACGTCTTTGTAAGACGCGTACTCTGCTACTAGTGTTTTATGACTTCCTCTACGACGTTCCCTAAGGTGTACACATTGCTCGTTCATATTCTAATAAGAAAGAGCGAGTTGTTAAAGTTTGTTTAAGTGGTTAAGGAATAAAAAAACTAGGAAATTCATACGACTTTCGGTAAATTTAAAAAGTTCGTGAACTAACCACGTTTATTATGTACACTGTACAGTCACCAAAGGAGATAAGTAACCAGGGTCGTCGGATATAGGTGAAGTTTAGTAAGAAACTGATGGATGTTTTCGAATGAAATTTAGTTTGAACTTTAAATTGAATTGAAATTTAAATGAACTGTTTGTTTAGGTACAGACGCCAGCAGGTCAAGCTACCCGAAACTGTCAATTTTTCCCAATCAAACTTGCACCTTAATGCTTTAGCGATAAAGTTGAAAATCTATTAAATAAATTTGACAGATTGTAGTAGCTTGATGTGCTGGCGTCTGTACTATTAATTAAATAAAATTTTATCTGAAAATATCAATCCGTTTCTTACTAAACTTCAACTATATCCGACGACCCTGGTTACTTATCTCCTTTGGTGACCGTACATATGTAGGCACGCAAAAAAGTTGAAGATGAATGTTAGGCTACGTTTACACGGTTTGAATTCATTCGATTCAGATACGCACGGATGGAGACGGGTTCCCACAAATCAGAGATACAACGCTCTTGGAATTTGCTTTTCGTGCGATTACACTACTGTTCCGATTCAAATGTGAGAAAATCAACAGTTCAATAAAAAAATATCGATGCTTGTTTATTAACTTCGTTATTTCTTAAAGATATTATTGAAAGGACAGTGAATAAGAAGGGAGCGGATGATAGCGTGACGGTTGACAGAGGAGGATGGAAGAAGGAAACGTGTTGCGCCGACCCCAAGTCACTTGCCCTTGTCCGGGCAGGAAGATAATGATTGAAGGAACAGTGATTTATTAGTGTATTATCATTACTAGTATCCAATTAAACTTAATGTATAGTGTATTCTTTGACTGCTTATACTAATATCCCTGGAGAGCAGTGGTGGCCCAGTGGTAACGGCCGCGACTTACGAGTTGTAGGTTCTAGGTTCGAACCTAGTCAGGCGCTTTAGTGTAAATTATTTCATCACCACTGCTCTCAAAACCTTATAGGAAAACATCGTGAGGAAACCGGCATGTCCTAGAACCAAAAATTCGAAGCCACGTGACATCTAACAACCCGGACTGGGCCCGCGTGGTAGATTATAACCCAGCGCCTCTTGAAGAGAGGAGGCCTGTGTCCCAGCAGTGGGAACAATATAGGCTGATTATGATATGATACGATAACTATTATCCCTTACTTACAGTACCGGGGATCGTTATCCAATATAATTTTCTCGAATAAATCTTGCAACTTTGACGGCAAGATTCTCGTAAGCAATGTATCTCAAATATTTGATTCGGAAAGCGTGCACATCGATAACCTACATGGTTTTTCCTCTTCCTCATAAAATGCAACGAGAACTTGCAACAGGATATTGTGAATAACTTGTATGTCTTTGTCGGAAATATTTTGCTAAGTGCAGATACAGATGTCTTTATTTGCATTTAATCCATTTATATTATTGGATTGGAGGGAGGCCTTTGCCCTAGAGAGGGACAGCGTAGGCTAGTAAAAAAAAAATGGGTCCGTGTACTTACGTATGCGCGGCAGAAGTTATACTTTAAAAAAACCATTTTTTATTGCATGCAAATAATTAATTACAAAAAGGGTACCATAAACTTCGTTGTTTAGGCTGAATAATGTTGGTAACAAGTCACGGGCCTTTTAAAGAAATTAAAAGCATAATAAAAAAACAGAATTTTATTGCATCCAATTTTTTATAGTGAAATGTCCATTGCCTTTTTTTAATTGATTAGAACAAACAGGTTGCTATAAAAAATGCTCAAAATAGGTACAGGCCGGTATATGCTGAAAAAAGTGACATAAAGCTTTAAAAAATAATTAGCGGTTTTGCGGACAGCTTCAACCTGTGAATTTTGTGTAACGGTGATGCGCGCGCATCGTAAAATTTCACTCTTATCATTTTTTCATAACGCGACTAAAGAAGTATAACTTCAAAAATATTTGTGATATATGATATGGCTAGATAGGGGTTGATTACCAAGATGACAACTAAGCCTACCAACCTTTGGCGAGGAAGAAATTATATATAAAAAAAGAGATATGGGAAAGAGTACCTATTATGATGAATTCTGTTATATTATTTTCTAGAAGTATTTTCCTTTTACACTTGAGGTATTATACACAAGCCTATACGACTATCTAATGATTCTTAATTGCATCCACCGCAGTAACTCAGGCATGTCTTTCCCTTCCTTCCTCCTTTTAGGTAGGTACCTAAAGCACTTGCTGGCGGGATAGTCATTTGACTACGGCTTGAGAACTTTAATGTCACTTTCCGTTATACTATAGTACAAAGTACTACTGACAAAATTACAAAACTACTTTACTACTCCACTCAAAACTCAAAGCATTTATTTGAAATTAACCAATTACAGGCACTTTTGAATTGTTAGGGGGTCAGTCAGAAAGATAAAGCTAGTTGCCCATTCTTAGGCATAGTAAAGTTGTCAAAAAATAAAAGGCCCGTTTTGACATTGACAGTTCTAGTAGTTAATAAAGATCAAATTCGCAAAACACGTATTCGTTTGTATGAAACTGACAGGTGTCAAGAACGCATTCTCATATGTCAAAACGGGCGTTTTATTTTATTAAAACTTTACTTATAGAGAAGAACGGCAAAGAAAAATTATGGTTACAAAATATTGGTTACATCATTCATGTTGAAATTATGCATGTACAGATAGACGCCAGCACATCAAGCTACCCGAAACTGTCAAATTTTCGCAATCAACCTTGAACCTTGAATTTTAATGGTTTATCGATAAAGTTGAAAATCTATTAAAGAAATTTTAATCTATTAAAGAGGTTTACCCTGAAAGTTAGATACCTTTAACGTTGTATGATGTTAATGTAGAAATAGAGCAGCCGTTGTCTAACTTCCTTAATACGCATCTATTTATTATTTATTTATTTTTCAGTTGGGAAATCATCAAATTACCCCTCCCGATCTGGGTGGAGTGGAAGGGAGTGTCAGACTCTTACTAACTAAAACCCACCCGTGAGCCCTTCATGTTCCAGGGTAGCGGTAACCCTTTCGGACGATCCCGTTACCCCGGCAGGTTTGGGGACCCTTTAGATTGTATAAAACTTTTAAATTCCTAAAGAATTGTTTTCTTCACATCCTCAAACGCTACTAACGTTATGCACAGAAATAGTTGAATAATAAACCGCTTACAAAACAAGTCGAACTTACCTTCACTATGTATGAAATAAACCCAATAAGTGGCCACAAAAACTATCACAAACAGCTTAGACATTGTAACAAATATGCGTCCACTATGTCCGTCGAACACAACAACAGTGGTATTTCAAAACTAATTGAAATCACCTCTAGACTCTTGACATTCAACTTTTTCCTTTTGAATGAGTAATTCACAATATTACACAACCCGACATGACATTTTCCCTATAAACCTAGACGTATTTCAAGTTCAATTGCAATGTAATTAATTTGTTAATCGTTATTGTGAATGAAATTAATTGAGTCTAATTTGACTCGGTCATTGTTTGGGTTAAAAGGAAAATTCTAGTTGAATCACGTGGTTTTCGCTCATCTTTTGTTTTTGCACGGCTGTTTTCCTTGTGATATAGGGTAATGCCTTTTCCTATGGCTGCGGTGATAAGAATGCGGTATTTGTTGGATTATCTTGTGAGTATGAGCACGTTATAGTATCTCTGTTTATGCTGATGGCTTGGAATACACAGAATGGTACTTATTAAGTGTTTTTCCCCTAACTTAGTGTTTACTCAACAGATTTTTTTTAACGATTTCAATTCCGCAAGATACCACTTTTGCTTATAGCCCTAAAAGTTGGGAACAGAATTCTGAATTCAAATTCAAATAAAGCTTTCACTACGCCATTAGTGTTTTTGAAAATTGAATAACAAAATATGAAAAATATGCTGCTCAGCCTTCGAATACAAAAATTCGGCCAGTAACAAAATATGAAATCCTAAAGAATGGTCCGGTGACAAAATGTCTCCGGGCAAAGACAGTTTCCCCTCAATTCCCTCTATTTGTCTCGATACACTCTCGGCGTCTATCGGATTTCTTTTCAAAAGCCTCTTATCCCGTTTCTTTCGTGTTTATAGTTTTTGCTCGGGTACTGAAGTATTTGAGTACTTATAACAATTCAATTTACCTCTCTCGATGGTTTTTGACCTTAATTTAATATCTGAATCTGTAGCAGAAAACATTTTATGATGATTATCTAGATTTTAGACCTACAATTTCTAAAATTAATTAACATGAAACACACACAAAACAGAAATATAATAAATGATGACACTTTATTTGCGATGAATGTTTTTTTAAGGAGCCGCAGATTCATGCAGATTTGTATTCAGCTGCATCCGGTTAGACTGGAAGCTGACCCCAACATAGTTGGGAAAAGGCTAGGTAGGTGATGAGAAGCCGAAGGTTGGAAATGTTTATCAAATTAATTTTTCATCGCTAAAAGTTAGAATAATAATATATTAGGAAAGTATGGAAAACAATGAACATATAATACAGCACCCAGTTGCGTTACATACAATCTCACTCAACAAATAAATCCTATTCCATAGATTCATTTTTGTTTGAAAAATTCGTCTGCTCGACAACGTAATCAACGCAATTAACGTTTAAGCATTGCAATAATTGTTAGTGTGTCACGAAATAAAAAAGTTCTTTATTCCTCATTTTATGTTTTACTAACATATTAATACTGGGTTTGACCAACTAGTTCGTGCGTGAGTACACGGTAAACAATTTAATAAACAGTACCTATGTTTCATGAAAGTTTTATAACATAACAAATTCTTTTCTGCAAAGTTTCGTCGAAAGTTCAATAAAAGCTTTTTGTCGAGATCGTATTATGTTGAAAACAAAAGAATAAAGTAATTGTTACTGAAACATGCAAAGCTACGAGATATACAAACGGGGGATATATTTTATCGCGAGCCAAATATATTCCGGACTATAGGGAAAAATGGTCTCGTGGCTAAATAATAAGGTGTGTTTGTGGATGGGTTATCCATTACCTATCGAGACCCCTTCGCGCCTCGGAAAGACCGCTAAGCCGTTGGTCCCGGCTGTCATTTGAAGATCTTTGACAGTCGTTACGGGTAGAAGCCCGAATGTCTGACAACCAGTCTTGCCAAGAGGTATCGTGTTACCCAGTAATTGGGTTGTGGAAGTCAGATAGGCCGTCTGTCGCTCTATGTAAAACACTGATATTCAGCTGTATCCAGTTAGACTGGAAGCCGACCCCAGCATAGTTAAGAAAAGGCTAGGCAGATGGATAAGAAAAATATGGTAAAAAAAAAAGTTCTGTAACCGTCAATTGTGGTGTTCAGAGGCCCTGACACGAACGCGTGACAAATAATCGAACGATTTTCGAATCGAAAATTACTTATCCTATAGCATGTTGGTACATTTTTCAACTCTAAAAACTAAGTTAACATTAATGGGAAACGAGTATTTTCAATTTTATAATCGTTCCGATCGTTCGTTCCATCAACTACGACATTCATCAACTGGAATACAACTATAATGATCGCATTCGTAAAGTAATTCACTTCATAAATACATACAATTTTGTTTTTGGTGCATGTGGTACGCACATAGGACAGGAGGGCAATTTTGCCATACTTCGTTGGGTCCTTTACAAATAATTGGCACTGAAACATGACAAACGACAATGATGAATCGACGTGTATTGGAAACTTTTGAATACGTTTAAGTACCTATGTTGATCATAACATTCTTAAATAATTGCAACAGCATCAATTCTGTACCCTAATTCCATAATCATAATCTGTATGATTTTGAGGGATATTGCTAATTTGTTGCTTCATAGGTTCGACAAATTTGTCTGCTCAACAACGTAAATAACGCAAAGAATATTGTTGAACTGTCAAAATGAAATTCGTTGCTACTGTTAGTTGGATACGCAATTGCCCCGCTGATCTCTTATTAGTTTATGGAGGGGAATGCAGAACGCAGTGTCCTACTTGCGGATAACATTAAAAAAATATATATTGAGATTACTCCTACATTTAAAACTACTACTACTAAACTCTAGTATTGTAATTTAATTAAGAATTATTAATCCTCTTAATGCTGTTACTTATTTAATTTAATTTTAATATTTTTTCTTACTTATGTTGCTTTGCCCATACAGGGTCCGTAACTGTATCGAAGCCTATTTTAACACTAGCCTGTTTTTAGCGGGCCTGCGGGCGGAGAGTAATGGGTAGCTCACCGTCCGATCAGGACCAGGCCCGTGCCGGACGGCGCGTATATGTTCTACGCGCGCCTCAAAGAGACGTCAGCATAAAGGAAGGGGCCCGATAGGGCTGAAGCCTGCCGGGGTAGCGGGATCGTCCGAAAGGGTTACCACTGCCCTGGAATATAAAGAGCTAAGGAAGGAACACGTGTGGGTTTTAGTCAGTAAGAGTCTGACATTCCCTTCCGCTCCATCCAGAGCGGGAGGGGTCATTTGATGATTTCCCATCCGCAAAAAAAAAGCCTATTTTAACAACTTAATTCACATTATGGTAAATAAATGAAATGAAATGAACATTGTAAGGAATAGACAACGTAAAACTCTTACAAATACAGGGGTTGAACGACATTGGGCAAGTCTAAGATCGGATGCGAAAGAATCTGACTAAACAATTTTGATAGAAAACAACCCCTCAGAACTTACAAGAATATAAATAACGCTAGTAAAAGTCGAAGCTGTTGCAAACTACTTAACTTTTTACGTCGGTGTAATCTATTTTAACCGTATGAAGGAGCTAAGTGTAGTCAGGAAACTCCAGGAAAAATAAATATAGTCGAATAAGAGTTGTTCACTAACTTCAAAGTTGAGCAGGAAGTAGTTTGAAATGTGCCAGTGCGTTCGTTTAGTGAAAACAGGTACAGTATTCCCGTGTGTAAAGAGCTTTGTGAACCAGTTTTGTGTATGTTTAAAACATTTGTGAAGCTGTTGAAACTTCTATTTGAGTGAGCGATGCGTTGCTAATATTGAAAGTTTAATCAACTTTGGTCTGAACGGCTGTTTATTGCATGAATATTTATGTACTAATGTGATTCTGTTAGCTATCGTAGGCTTTATTTGATTATAAGTAATTATAGCCAGCGTTATAATATTTTGAATGTTGTAGATTTGTTAATAATTTGATCATAATCATTTCATCCTATAGATAGCCCACTGTTGCACACAGGCCTCTCCCCAGCGTCACCACAGCAACCGGCACCCTAATTGCGTAACACACGATCAATCGGAATCGGTTTCATTTTGACAATTCAACAACATTCATTGCGTTATTTACGTTGTTGAGCAGACACATGACACATTTTTTGAACATATGAACAATGGATTAGCAAAATCCTTCAAAATGATTCAGATTGAGATTGACTGTGTGTTACGCAATTAGGGTGCTGTTCTATACATCTCGCAACCAGTGGATTCCCGTGGCCTTTACAAATTCATCGGTCCACTTTGTGGAAGGCCTTCCACATTGCGCCTTCCGCTACGTAGTCGCCACTCCTGAACCTTTCAGTTCTATCGGCCTTTCAGTTCTTGGGCTAAGTCGGTTACCTTGTTTCTGCTGCAGATGTCTAATCCATATTAATATTATAAATTCAAAAGTAAGTTTGTCCGTATTGTATGTAACCTTTTCACGACTAAACCACTAAACGTATTTTGATATTTGAGAAGGAGATAGATGGCATCTTGTGGAAGGACATAGGCTAGTTTTTGTCCCAGTAACATGTTCCTGTGGGATGATTTCCGATATCCACGCAGGTGAAGCCGCGGCCATAAGCTAGTAACACAAAATTTTTTTAGGATATTCATAGCAGCAGCAGTTCAATCATCTCATGCTTTAATATGAAACTCTTAATCCGCAAAAATACTTACTTTCTGCCTCAAAATAAAATTGGAATTGCCCTCGACCAATACATTTATTTTATTGTAGGTAGCTTTACCTGTTCTCTTGTTATTCCACTAAATTTATTACCAATTAGTAAAATACTTGGAACGAGTGGCGTAGTTTCCTTGTCTTAATTGAAGTGCGCCATGCAATTACTAAAACTTAGCGTTCAAGTTGAATGCAAATTATATGCGTCATAGTTTTAATTCCTGTTACATTGTTGGCTTTTGAGGTAGATAATTATGTCGAGTATAACGTATCTAGTCTTACATAGTTTCGTTGGTTAATATTAGGTGATGAAGTAACTTTATAATTGTGGCTAAACTATGTACGTTACATTGAAGAAGGCCTTTGTTCAATGAGATGCTGTCAACGAAAGTAAATTCTTGTCATGGTTCTTAAAATGTCTCAAACATGAGATAAACGTTCGGGTCGGCACTAATCGGTACAACCGGGTGGCAAAAGCGAGTATAATTATGTAGTAAGTGCTTCCGGAACGGCTTTGCTATTCAGGAAAATACTGCGGTTTTGTGCCTAATCAACAGATAATACAGGTTTGAATAGAGCAGATCAATTTACAGTCTATTTTCGTGTGGTATACAGTAAACGGTTTCGGGAGCTGCAAAAACATTTGGATTGAATTTGAAGCGCCTAGAACATTCATAGCAGCACAAAAATTAAGTTACGCCTGTGTGGTAGTAAAATCTTAGTACCAACACTATTGCTACCAATATTTGGCAAGTAAAGGGTATGGAGGGCGAGATGGGATAGTTTTTTTTTTAGCAGAAGACTAACATACAATCAAAGATGTCAATCGTTAGATTTGCCCACACCGTACCTACTTTAGTCGCACGACAAAGTGTTAATACTGATACTATTCACTACTACTATGAAAATTATAATACTAATGGTGCTTCCGTGATAAATAAAGGATGATTTGCACCAAACGGCTCGCATCGCACCCGATCGGAAAGGATGCGCCTAGTCAAATAGTTTCATTCCTACCGTGTTGACGTGTTCTAATGCCGAAATGATTCGATCGGATACGACGGCACGCGAACGGAGCCGATCGCGCGTTGCAGCATACTTTCGGCTACGAGCGCGTGTCGCGGAAGGCGCCCGCGGTCAAGCTGCTGTGCGCGGCTTCGTAATATGGACGTTAAATACTGTGTACACGATTTAATATCGTTTAAAGATTGTAAAATCCGTTCCGATCCGATGCGATGCGAGCCGTTTGGTGGAAATCATCATTTAGTCAAGCCAATGCGTCATTGTGTGTCAAAACAAAACAGATACGCGATCATCTTTTGACACGGCGGCAGGCGAACCTATCTTTCAATCTTTGGATAGTAATATCTAAAGATTGAGTCTTGATTTTGAAAAGTTTAAAATATTGCATCAATTGCATCTTGCAGGATAACGGACTAGTCTAGTATCAAAGATGGAGAGCCCTATATTATTATGTATTCATTTAGGAGGTAGGTCACAGTAGGTACCTACCTATTAGGGTTTGTTTTTTATTTCTGATTTCAGTGTATGTTCCTATCAGCTACCTGAAGCTTACATTTTTAGATAATATTTTCATGATAGCATAAAAACAGTGCTCTATTCGTTATTATTTGAATTTAAATAATAACTTAAAAAAGGTAAAAGCTTTCTTACATCGTGAATGGCCATAATGTTAGAAAAGAGTAACAAAGGAAAATATTTAAAGGAATGTTTCAAGAAAACTTCTACAAAAGACAAGAAAACAAAAGTTCCTAAAGAGAAAATTCTAGCTGCGCAAACAATTAAAAACAACAAAGAAAAAAAAAAATATTTCCCCTTTTGCACACTTTTCAAACTTTTCTTAGTCACGAATCATTATTACTAAACTTAAAAAAATCATTATGAGTACTGCGGCCTTCACCAGCTCATCGGTCCACCTTGTGGGAGGCCATTTAACGCTACATCTTCCGGTACGCCATTGCTATTCCAAAATCTTTCGAGCCCATCGGCCATCGTTAACGATGTAAAATGTACTTTTGTAGTTTTTACCGTCCTCTATGGGAAAAAGAAACAAAACATCGTGAGGAAACCGGCATGTCCTAGAACCAAAAATTCGAAGACATGTGACACCTTTCAACCCGCACTGGGCCCGCGTGGTTGAATACCGCCCACTTCCTCTCGAGGAGAAGCCCGTGTCCCAGCAGTGGGAACATTACAGGCTGATTATACTTATGTATCTATGTGAAAAAAACTAATGAGAATAAAATTTAATGCTAATCATAAAAACGTCTTAGCTTAATCAAAATCTCTATTCAATAAACCAGCATAATTTAATAAACCGATCTAACTTCCAAGTTGCCATTTTAAAAATTGTGCGCTTGTTACAAAATTGCATAACTTGATGCAATTAAAGATGACTCGCTTTAAAAAAAACCCGCCTCAGCTCTTTCAATATAAAACTTTATTATGAAGGATGGAAAGTTTTAATAATCCCAAGCGACAAGCGGCGAGGACACAGAGTAGATAGGTACAGGCAGAAGGTCGGCTCCAGACAGAGCGAAACGTGGTGCATGCACAGATTGACGCGTAGGCACGTACAGAAATAGATACTTAGATCATTTATTTAGTGCACACAAAAGAAATAGCACAACACACAAAAGCACAATCAAATTAAATCGAATTTCATGAAGATAAAGAAAATACAAGGTGCCAAAATTCAAACAAAATAAACCACATATTTTAAAGAAATAAAGTGACATTATGACTATGACACGCTTTAAATCCAATAACAAACACACAAAGGCGGTGTGCGTAACAAGGTTGCACCAAAAATGGGAGTCTCAAACAAATGGCAGTCGCTCGCTTAACGTAAAGCATAATATATTATATTGATTTATTACAGAACACCAATACAGCATATACATTCAACATTGGTTTACAAAAGCACCCATACGTGGTAAGTAAAATTAACATTTACTTTACCAAATTATAGGTACTTACATAAAATTATATAGAAAAAAGACATTGGATAGAAGTTGCACCCGAATTACGTAACACACTTTCAATCACAATCTGTATGATTTTGAATGATATCGCTAATCCATTGCTACATTTATTATAAAAAATTGTCTATTCAACAACGTAAATAACACAATGAATGTTGATGAACTGTCACAATCTGTATGATTTTGAATGATATTGCTAATCCATTGCTTCATTTATTAGAAAAATTTGTCTGTTCAACAACGTAAATAACACAATGAATGTTGATGAACTGTCAAAGTGACAGCCATTGCTACTGTGTGTTACGCAATTACCTCGCTGCTTATAAACTAAAAGTACATGGGTGCGTGTGTTTTCGCTCATTGTATGGACACGACCTTCTGTACCCATTTATTCTGTGGCAAGGACGTCCGAATTGAGATGGTGTAACCTCATTTCACACAGGGTGGGTTCTACTCATTCATTTTTAAGGTGATAAGTAAGTTTATTATTAATGAGGTCATTTATTTTGCCCCCAACGAGATTATAAGGCGGTCGAAAATTTTAGTTGCGTTTTGTTTTAATATAAGTTAGAATAAGGCCGCCAAAAATAAATTAATAAGTTTCCTTTTGGTCTATCTGGTGAAAATGTCGAAGTGATGCGGCTCTTCTTGATGCAGGTGCTCTGTCGCATTTTGCTCCAAGACAGGGTGGCAGGGACATCAACGCGTAAACTGTTACTATGAAATCAGCACATGATGCTAGACCCCGCGAAGAAATTTTTCGTTCGAATAGAAAAGTGCGATATACCTACGCGTTCAAAGTGTATGGAACAGCATTTTTTTTAATAATTGACGATTAATTTCGACGCAGGGGGTTTCAGAATCATGTACCGAATCCATGGTGGTAATAAAAAATTGTATTTTGGGCTATTTTACTTCTTTCGGGTGGGCTAAGTAGCTTCGGATTTGATCGGATTATAAAGTGGTCAATTTGCTTCTTTGAGTTCTTGACGAAAAATGTGATCTTGAACAGCTAAAACCTGTGCATAATTTTACCCTTATTTTATAAAATGTTTAGCCTCAGAACTTCTATCAATAAACTTTCCTGTCCCAAAAAGTTAGTAAGCATGATGGACCTACAGCGGCGGACTGTTAATAACACTAACTAGCCAGCTACTCCCTCTGCCACGGACTTTCAGTGAAGTAGGAAACGATATTACGCTCGTTCGTCGTCATTTTTAAAACTTTTCACAGCAACTTGTAACTTTTTTTTCTTTCTCTAAACAGCCAGTGATTGCGTTGTCGCGAGATTGCTTGTCAAGTGATTTAATTGAGAAGACGGGCAGTTCTTTTTTTGAAAGTTTTTTTTAAATGTTAACAATGTTGCGGTTGGGTTTTTTCTTTGTTCAAGGAATTTTGTTTTAGGCCTTACTTCTATTGTTTTGACGAAAATAAATTACAACTTCTTTGTGAAATCGGTCTTAGACGTGCTAGACATGCTCGACGTCTTGTGCTGGACTTGAAGTCCATAGTCTTACTCGAATGAAATGTAATTATTTTTTATTCTGTAAATAGGATATCAGAATCACTTTTACACGTCATATTATTAAAAAATAATAATTTAAATGAGGTCTGCGTTTCCCATTTGACTACTCTAAGAAGAAAGGCTGAAACAAACTCAGAAGTCACAGTCTCTTTTAAATTCCAGGCATAATCTTGATCAGATCATGTGAAGATCATGTATAGATTGATGTCTGAAATGGTATTTTGTGGGAATTACCAGATATGAGTGAACCAGTCCAAACAGTGCAAGCATGTGTCAGTAATCATGTAGCTCAACTCAGAACTGGCGAAACTCAACGAATCGAACGTATTGCAGTAGGTGTCGTATTAGTTTATACTGACTTTTGTGAATGTTGGGTTTTTATCTCATTTTCAACTAAAATAGCCAGTGATCGGATGCACTTACTTTTGACATTATGTTTGGTTCGACCGGCCGAGTTTAGCCGACGACGTACGAGTATAGTTCGACTGATGACGGACAATGCAGTTGTATGGCTCGAGCTAGCGAGTTATTTTGTTTTTGTTGATACAAACTTACCTATTTAGTGTAGATATTACAAGATTCTACATTCCCTTTAGGTTAACTAAGCGCTGATTTTTCAATCATCTGTAACATGTTTCGAGGAATAATTTTCAAATTTTGACAGTTGTTTCAAACAAAATCTGTCAAACGTCAATTTTATTCCTCGAATAAAAGTTATCTGGCGATGGAAAAATCAGCCCTTACTATAACAACTATCGCATATTTATTTCCTCGCTAAAATCTGGGTCATCTTCAAATAAATCTCCCTAATCTGTTGACTGACATATTGAGTTGTTAGCTTAATACAATAATTGTATTAAAACAAATAATTATTATTTGTTTGCATAATTGAATACATTACTGGTTCAATCTAATTATTGCAATGAATTAATGTTTCGGTGATCGTGAAAGACTTTTATAGTAGACTAGCTTTAGCCCGTGACTTCGTCCGCGTGAAATTTCTTCATCCACCGACTCACCGCGTCGCATCGCATCGCCTGCTCGCGCTATCACTTCGTTTTCGCTAAGTGTTCTTTTTTCGCGTTCTGCTCACAAAACGGTGAAGGAAAACATCGTGAGGAAACCGACATGTCCTAGAACCAAAAATTCAAAGACAGTGACATCTACCAACCCGCACCGGGCCCGCGTGGTGGATTGCCCACTCCCTCTTACAGAGAGGAGACCTGTGTCCCGGCTGTGGGAACGTTGTAGGCTGATTATGCATGTGTTTTTTCTTCCTTTTTTCTTCTTGCTTGTCTCCTTAGAGTCCTAGCGTGATGTTAATAGCCTATAGCCTTCATCAAGACTGTGGCTATCAAATGCAAAAATATTTTTTCAAATCCGACGGGTGCTTTCAGTGATATAGCCCGTTCAAACAAACTCTTCAGCTTATCTGACTGGTGCTTTCAGTGATATAGCGCGTTCAAACAAACTCTTCAGCTTTATTATTAGTATACGTAGATATCTAGCTATAGCGGTGTACCCATTGGTGCTGACCCTTTTTTTTGATGGGAAATCATCAAATGACCTCTCCCGCTCTGGGCTGAGCGGAAGGGCTTGTCAGACTTTTACTGACTAAAACCCACCCGTGTTCCTTCAGTGGCCTGTGCCAGGGGCCACGGTATCTCTTTCGAACAACCCGCGGCCCTGGTAGGCATCGGCCCTAGCGGACCCCATCAGTTCGTGCTGACATCTCTTTGAGGCGCGCGTGGAACACAACGCGCCGTTGATCCGGGCCTGGTCCTTACCAGGCCCGGATCAACGAGCTGCGCATTGCTCGTCGCCTGCACGCGCGCGCCTACTTAATAATTATAATATAAATTAATAATTATACACGGAATTATTGAATTCCGATTTTCGACGAACTGTGTGATTTCCAATTATGAGCTTTTTAATTATTTCACGTGGTAGAAATATGATTAAAAGTTCGGTGTTTATTTTCTACTGTCTGCGGTCTGCGTGGTCCGTCCCGTCTAGAGGATGAGTCATCAGCAGAGTTCTGAAATTATTTTGACTTTTACTAGGTAGTAAAAGTCAAAATGATTGCACATAGATAGGTTATAAGTACCGAACGTGATGATTATCGCACTTCCTCCCATCGCTTCCGACTTTCGCTGTCCATTTTTACTGTTACTTGGACGATTTGACTTTAATTTGTACTGTATTTATACATTGCATTATTATATTTTCCTGATTGTTATTATAAGTTATTATCTTTAAAGTTAATTAGGCACCGTCGTTGTATGGAAACTATACCCACGCTGTACAGAAATAAAATAGGGTGGAATAGACAAATTAATTAATTCTAGTTTACGGTAGTATGGGTTGCATTAGTGTGGGCACTATCTGTTAGGTAAAAAAATAGCAATATGATTTGCATGCCCATGTGACGAACATGGAGGATGCTTATAATAAAACCTCTATGTACTAAATACCCATGCTTGCAAACTAATCAATAATTTCATCATCTGCCTAGCCGTTTCCCAACTATGTTGGGGTCGGCTTCTAGTCTTCCATGGAGCATCACTGTTTACATGGAGCGAGTCTATCTGATCCACAACCCAGTTACTGGGTAATACGATTTCATTCATGGCACATTTATGGCAGAGGCCATTGGAAATCAGCCATGGTCATTTACTGATATATTTCTAGTGGTATCGTTATCGCTCATCTGGTTTCATTCTAAAAACATTGGAAATAAAAAGCGGACCAACTTACGTTACTTGCGAAGTCCCATCTGTACATCATATCACACAGATAGGACAGTACCTACGAGAGCTAAATATAATAACGTTACAACGTAATAAAGTGAAACACACGACGTCCGCCGTCCCGGACTTTATATTTATGAACACTTGTGTGTCCAGCACTAAGCAGGCTTAGGACGCTATTATGATACCGCTTGCCCATAAGAAAATATGAGGAAAGGGTGCGGTGTGCGAAATATTCTTGGAACAATAATTGAAAGTAGGAAGTAAGTAATCGTATTAAAGTTGACAGCAAATAAAAGGCCCGTTTTGACATTTGAGAATGCGTTCTTGACACCTGTCAGTTTCATACAAACGAATACGTGCTTTGCGAATTTGATCTTTATTAACTACTAGAACTGTCAATGTCAAAACGGGCCTTTTATTTTGTGACAACTTTACAGATACCGCTTGCCCATAAGAAAATATGAGGAAAGGGTGCGGTGTGCGAAATATTCTTGGAACAATAATTGAAAGTAGGAAGTAAGTAATCGTATTAAAGTTGACAGCAAATAAAAGGCCCGTTTTGACATTTGAGAATGCGTTCTTGACACCTGTCAGTTTCATACAAACGAATACGTGCTTTGCGAATTTGATCTTTATTAACTACTAGAACTGTCAATGTCAAAACGGGCCTTTTATTTTGTGACAACTTTACAGTATAACACAACGGAGATGTGACTTCGGCAAAATAGTCATGACTTTTAAACTAGTTCGAATTTTAAAACGAAATAAGGTCGTAATTGACCGATTCAACGTTTAGTACTTTAGTACTTTAGTAGTTATTAGTACATAATCAGCCTACAACGTTCCCACTGCTGGGACATAGGCCCCCTCTCTATGAGAAGGAGTTTCTCGGGCTGGTCTAGAACGAAAATTATCGCAAGCGCATGTAAACAGCTGTGACTGGTTGAATGATTTATCTACGGTTCACGCACGCTTGATAATTTTCTCTCTCTACGATAAAATGGCCCTTAGTCGTTTGATTTGGTACACCGACGGAACCTTCAAATTGTGTCTTACTCGTACTATCTGAAGGCAAATTTTCGTAATTTAAAACGTTCAAAATCTAATCACAGTCTCATCTCGGCGACAAACAAATGGACATATGACAAATGGAATAAACTTGACAGATTGAGATCATACTGTGAACGTTCTTAAAATTACGAGAATAGCCCCTCTGTGGTACTAATGCCTGATTCTTACATACAAAGCATTGACCGCTCTAAGTTCTAAAATACAAGAGATAGGACTCTTGTATTTGTACCGTTAAGAAGAGCGATTGTCTAAAGTAGAAACCCTTTCATCTGTAGAGGCTTCCCTCAAAGGTAAGATTACGTTTAGAATTTTTTTACAGGATTAGTTAGGTACAAAGGCTACGATTGGTAAAACGAGGGACAAGTTTTTAGTATTTCTAAAAAAAGGGTCAGTGATTTTATGTGTTAAAACCCATGTAAACCTACAAATCATTAAAAAAATCATAGCAATTGTTATTTCTGCGTCTTCTTGCAGCATTTTCACAGTTGCATGAACTGTGGGCCTAAAAAGGCCACTTTAAGCAATACCTCTAAAAGCTATTCATTTCCTGAATTCCCAGCAGACCATTAGCAATTCCTATAATTTTCGTTAAATGGTTACACATAATAGTTTAATCACCTACAAGTCATTTCATATCAATCATATTTGGTGTAAACATTGGTGGACCGTTTTACGAATTTCCATACAAAACTGTCAAACAGGTAAATTGCGTGATATGAATTGCACACAGATCATAATTTTTATGAATTTTCAGTTTGTGACCACATTGTTATCCTATTATGATTCTGCCAAAGTGGCCTTTTTTTCCCCAGATCTGTGTATTATTCGAAAGCATGATAAGTACCATACCAAGCAACCTACTTATAAGCATACGCATAATTAACCTTTAATGTTCTCAATGATGGGACACAGGTCTCCTCTCTTCGAGAGGGAATGGGCTATAAGCTACCACGCGGGCCCAGTGCGGATTGGTAGATCATGTGACATCTCGAATTTGTGGTTGTAGGCCATACCGGTTTCTTCACGATGTTTTCCTTCACCGTTTTGAGAGCAGTGGTGATGAAATTCTTTATTACCACTAGGCCACTACTGCTCTCAACTGCTCCAAGCAACGTAAATTACATTTAAACTCCGAAAAGCATAAAAAGCAAATGGAATGGAATTTCAACCAAAATTACTTTGTACCTGAATAGATTATTTCGTTGCCTAGCCAAAACTACAAAGCCGAAAATAGTGAAAGCGAGGAAATCTCTTGCATTTTAAACTACGCATTACCCGCAGTAATGAGGGAACAAAACGAGTGGTTCATAATAACTCCACAGGTCCATGGAATACTACAGTCGGTCGGTAAATTGCCTCATTACACTTAAAAACATAATTCCTTCGTTGTTGGTTGAAATTTTGAATTGCGAGATTTATTCTTTTGAATATTCTGGGTGTATTAATCTGGGTAAATAAGCTGACTTTTTGGTTGAAGCCTTTATAAGAGCTCGCTGTGGGTTTTGTCAAGTGGATAAACCTCTGTGAAAGTTGGATTTTTCAAAGTAGGTAGCGTCCAGTATTCAGTGGTATTCAAATTGAAATGATTTTTCCGAAATGGTTCATTAATGGGTTCAATTTATGTTTATGCATTCATTAACACACAATAGAATCTGACTTTGTGATAAAACTTGAAGACAAAATTACAAAATGGGGCACTCAAGTAATTGTCGTCCCTAACTTAAGGACAATAAAAACAGAATACTTTATGTTTGTTTGTATCTTGTTTCAGAAAGTTAAAACCAACTTTATTTTTAATCAAACGACTTTGTCACTGAGATAATAAAAATCCAGTCCTCAATTTCAGGGTAAACAGTTTCTATTTACTTCCAATATTGTGGGAAGCTAAATTGAGATTTATAGCTTCACAGACAAGGACGGAAATTGCGTAGGGTGACTTAATTCTGGAGGTATTGTTTTATTTTGATGAAGAGGGACGGATAAATAAACAGGCAAATGCCGCGGTTGATTTGATGCAAGATATACCGAATATATAGTGGAAGAGATAGGGAAATGTAGGTTCAGTTAGTGGTTACGCTAGTTTTATTGTCCTGAAGAAAGTTGTTATCGTGTCCTCTCGAAGAGGGATGTCAGTGTTTGTGAGCATATGATTTTGGGAAATAACAGACATTGTGGAAGGGGCTTTTTCTTGAGCTAAATGAGGATAGGGCAAAGGTTGCCATAGTCTTGGACGCTACAAACGTTATGGTAGGATTTACTTTGCACTCTGCCCTTGACGATGACCAATCAATCATTGGTTTGTAATATTTGTGCAAATGCCCAAAATATTGTCAAATCCTACCGATGTAACGTAGATAATAATAATAATAATAATCATGTCACCTCCGACAAAAACGAGAGAAATGAAATGATGAAGATGTTGACGAGATCAGCAGCTCGCCGCGCACGCCTACCACCTCCGGAATCGTCGCTCAGCCCCGCCCCGCCGCCGCCGGAATCCAGCCCCATCGAGAGTGCTGTGACACCGGCCGTAGCAGTTGCGTCGAGCTCGAGCGACGAATATTTTTCCCCGCCGACGTCGCCAACACCTGTACGTCGGCAGGGGAGAGGCCGGCCACCGAGGAGCTTGGGACTTAGGGGCCATCCGGCCCCGAGCCGGGTCCCCGCTGCCGGTGGTTGTGTGCAGCGCATGAGATGGACTCAGTCTATGAACGAAAACGTCATGCGCGCATACTACGGGTCTACAGAGGGGGGAACTAACCTCACTGCGTACCGTGATAGGTTACTGTCTCTGTTCCAGGAACTGGAACCAACCGTCAACGTCTCGGCCCAACGACTGTCGGATCAGGTGCGGGTCATCCAACGCAATCACAGGTTGGACGACATCGCACTTGATAGGCTGCGCTCAGAGGTACTGAGCAACCAAATCGTCTCGACTCTGACACAAACCGCGGCACAAGCGTCGTCTATTGATGCCATCCTGCCGCGGTCCAATCATGTTGAAGAAGATGATGATAGGGTTGACGCAGTAAGTAGCCAGTACAACGTCCGACTGAGGAGCGCACTGGAGGATGCGTTTCGCGAGTATAGGTCAACTCCAACCGAACTTAGACCCCGAATACCACGGCTACCTATGCACAAAAAAAATAGGGCGTTGGTGTGTGCCTTGGACTCGCAGCTCAAGAATTTCTTCGAGAGCAGCGAGGATCTCGTTGATACACATTCGATCCTGTATTGCGCGGCTGTGGCGGCATGTCGTTTAGCTAACGTCAAGTTTCCAAATTGTGACGTAGCTACTCGACCAAAACCAGCCGTACCAGCCTGGCAATGCAGGATCGAGCGTCGTATTGATGGGGCCAGGGTACTCATCGGCAAACTATACTGCTTCAGGGAGGGCAATACACGACCACGAGTGATGCGCTTTGTGAGACAGGCATTTTCGGGGACTGGAATCAGCCCTCGGGAATACATGTCCAATGTCACAGAGCGCATCGACTTCCTGAAGCAGAAAGTTTGTGCATGGGCGAGTCGTATTCGGCGGTATAAGCGGCGAGTTGATCGGTACACGCAGAATCGTATGTTCCAGAGCGATGAGAGGTGGGTATATAGAGTTTGGGAGCGACCTGAACAAAACGTGACGGACGTGTGCCGCCCGGATGATGCCACCACGAGTGCATTCTGGCGCAGCATCTGGTCGGTGCCCGTCTGTCACACTGAGGGTGGTTGGATGCGGGATGTCGAGCGAGTGTGTGGAACTATACCAGAAATGGAACCAGTCCTAATTACGCCATTAGACGTAGCCAGAGCAGTCCGTCCGTTACCGAATTGGAAATCGCCGGGACCGGACGGACTGCATAACTTTTGGTTAAAATGGCTAATTAGTTCACACACTTGCCTGGCATCTCAGTTCCAGTCATCCTTAGAGTCTGGGTCGCTACCACAGTTTCTAACAACAGGCGTTACCCACCTGCTCCATAAGTCAGGTAGTCCCGCGGAACCCAAGAATTATAGACCGATCACGTGTTTGTCGACGGTTTATAAACTTCTTACATCCATTTTGAGAGTGAAAATTAACACACACATTGACAGTCACTCGATTATGTCTGCCTCTCAGAATGGATGTAGGAATGGGTCCCGCGGTACTAAGGAGCTACTCCTCATAGACATGGCCATTAGCCAACAGGTTCGCCGATCCCGCAAGGATATGTCGACATGTTGGATAGATTATAAGAAGGCCTACGACTCGATGCCACATACATGGCTCATGAGGGTGCTGGAGTTGTACAAGATAGATGCAACTCTACGCACCTTTCTTGAGTCGTGTATGGGGCAATGGAAGACGGTCCTTCGCTATCCAGGGTGTCGACAGATTCAGGGGAATGATGAACCTGTATGGATTAAGCGGGGAATATTTCAGGGCGACAGTTTGAGTCCACTTTGGTTCTGCTTAGCCCTGAATCCTCTAAGCACACTGCTGGAGGACTCAGGTCTAGGCTACCGGTTGAAGAGAGGTGGTCAGGTCATATCTCACCTCCTCTACATGGATGATTTGAAACTCTTTGCCCCCAACAAATTGCATCTGATGGAGCTACTGAAGGTAACTGAAACTTTCAGTAGTGCCATCAGGATGGAATTTGGTGTGGACAAATGTGCAGTCATGCATGTAAAGGGGGGGGAGATTATGGAATCCGAGGGAATTCCACTTTCGGATTCCATACACCTTAGATCCCTCTACTCATCCGAAAGCTATAAGTATTTGGGTATGTTGGAAGCGTTAGGCATCAACGATGCTGACATGAAGCAATCGTTGAAGGAGCGCTTCTTTTGTCGCCTGAAGAAGGTATTAATTAGTCTTCTTTCGGGCGGAAATAAGGTGCGCGCCTTCAATGGTTGGGTCATGCCGGTTTTGATGTACTCTTTCGGCATACTCAAATGGACTCAGACTGAACTCGACGCCCTTGATAGAAGGGTCCGTACACTGCTGACCGCAAACCGGATGCATCACCCACGATCATCGGTGATGAGACTGTATATCCCGCGGAAATGTGGGGGTCGAGGCTTTTTAAATGCGAAGACCCTCCACAACCGCGAGGTGTGCAGTCTCAGGGAATATTTTCTAAAAGCCGAAGTGGGTATGCACCGTGATGTGGTCGCAGTGGACAAGGGGCTCACCCCGCTCTCCATGGCGAAAGAGAACTGGCGCAAATCTGTAGTACTTACTACCGATGACCGCAAGAAGGTATGGCAAAGCAAGGAGCTTGACGGGCGCTTCTATCGGGCTCTTCATGAGCCCGCTGTAGATTTTTTAGCGTCCGTATCCTGGCTACGTTTTGGTGACCTCTTCGGGGAAACTGAAGGTTTTGTCTGTGCAATTATGGACGAAGTTATCTTGACGAATAACTACCGGAGATATATTATGAAGGACGGGACGGTTGACGTGTGTCGGGCATGCCACCGTCCGGGTGAGTCCATCAGACATATTATCTCTGGTTGTTCTCGTCTGGCTAACAGCGAGTACTTGCACAGGCATAACCAAGTCGCCAGGATTATTCACCAGCAACTTGCTTTGAAATATAAACTTGTCGACTCTGAGGTACCATATTACAAGTATGTGCCCGACCCAGTTCTCGAAAATGACCATGTCACGTTGTACTGGGATCGATCTATCATTACTGACAGGACTGTTGTCGCCAACAAACCTGATATAGTGGTGATAGATCGATTAGTGCGCCGCGCAATGATTGTCGATGTTACCATTCCACATGACGGGAACCTCGTGAAAGCTGAGAAAGATAAACAAATCAAATATCTTGACTTAGCACACGAGGTTGTTGACATGTGGAATGTGAGCTCGACTATCATTGTGCCGATTGTCGTATCGGCCAATGGCCTGATGGCCGAAAGCCTCGATCAACATCTATCGAGGCTCTCGTTAGGCGGTTGGATCAAGGGCCTGATTCAGAAGGCAGTACTCCTCGATACGGCTCGCATTGTGAGGAGGTTTCTGTCTCTGGAGCCCTAACCACCGGTAGCTTGGACCCTGCTCCCGACACCGGTGGATCACTATTTTTTTATATTTTTAAATGTTATTTTTTTTTTATACTAATATTTAAAAATGTAATAAAATAAGACCTTTAAATAAATAAACGAAATAATAATAATAAATAATCCGATCCTTACTTAGTTCGATATTATGTACATATTATTAAGTTAATTTGGATTAAAATAATTTTAGATTTATTTTTATAATGTTTGAGTAAAATACTAATACTTCGAGAATATAATAATAATAATAAACAAAAAAGCAGTGAGCAGTGGTGGCCCAGTGGTTACCACCGCGAATTACGATTTCTAGGTTTTCGGTTCGATCCCTGACAGGCGCTTTTCTTTGTGTAAATTATATCACCGCTGCTCTCAAAATGGCAAAGAAAAACATTGTGAGGATACCGGCATGTCCAAGAACCAAAAATTCAAAGATATGTGACCTCTACCAACCCGCACTGGGCCTGTGCGGTGGATTACGGCCCACTCCCTCTCACCGAGAGGAGGCCTGTGTCCCAGCTGTGGGAACATTGTAGGCTGATTATGCTTATGCTTAACTGAAAACGGTACTGCAAGATCAGAAGGCCAATTCATGTAATTTAAAACGTTCAAAATCTAGTCGCAGTCTCATCTCGACGACAAACAAAATGTCAAAAACTTGTCAAAATGTAGGGAATTTAGACGTATTTTTGTCAGATTGAAACTGAGATCAGACTGTGAACGTTCTTAAAATTACGAGAATTGCCCCTCTGATTGCATTGGTTCAAGCATCGCCACAACGACCAGTCCTACAATGAAAATTTATTGGACCTGAAATTAGTTCCGGACTTTCCACCACCTTTGACATCCCTTTAAGGAAGATAAAGAGAGCTCGCCAATTTCATCAATAATTATTCCATCTATCGTTTACTAGCTTCTGCCCGCGACTTCGTCCGCGTATTTCTTGCTCCTCCGACCCACCCCGTCGCATCGCATCGCTTGCCTGCACCTCTTCGTTTTCGCTAAGTGTTCTTTCTTCTTTTTTTTTCTTTTTGATCGGCTCCTAAGAGTCTTAGCGCGATGTTAAAAATAGTCTTCCTCAAGAATTGGGCATTCAATTTCAAAAAGATTTTTTTCAAATCGGACTGGTAGTTCCGGAGATTAGCGCATTCAAACAAACACACCAACAAAATAAACAAACAAACTCTGCAACTTTATTATTATTATGTAGTATAGATATAAAATACGAGCCAAGAGTTCCATTTGGACCTATTATCAAAATTATAAATCATCTTTATCTTGCGTTCCGTCGATTTCCTCTTCCCATTGTTTGTACAGATCGACGCTTTGTCGACTAAGAAATGGTTGGGATTTCCTTAAATAACCCAAGCTAAAGGAAATTCAACCTTAACTTGACGAAAATTCAGTCTTAACTATGTTTTGTGTGTTCAACATGTTAGTGGCGACACCCGCACCTAAACGTTCGTATTCGGTGAGAAGTGTTTTATGACGTATGCCAATAGATTGATAACTGTAGGGCTGCGGTCATACCACATCCTTACGAGACAGACCCTTTGAAGGGTTTTATTATTTTATATTGAACGAGAAATCGAAAAAAACAATGTAGAACTTATATTATATTGTTATTAAATTATGTAAATATTATCAATAATTTCGGATATTTATATTTTACAAGTGAAAGTAATTATTAAAGTTTCTGAAGTTTTTTTAATTCCAGAATTGACTTGCTCTTGACCCAGATCACGCCTGATGGAAAGCGATAGATGAGATCTACGATGAAGTAGGTACCTTCTTAGATTTGTTTAAGAATCTAGGACCCCGATGCCTATTTATAAAACTTTTAAACAAAAAAATTACACCATTGAAAAAACTGAAAAGCAAAAAAAAACCTTTTTTATTTAACCTTAATAACTAAGTTCTTAAACTAATGTAAGTATACCTAAGTAATTTTGAGTCAAGTAATTTCAAATAATCAAGTAATTTTCAGTGGCATATGAGGCACTGAGTAGAGTAATAATACACAATTCAGCATTCAAATCTGTGAGTGAACAATAAATCACCCCTATTTTCCCACCCTTAGGGTTAGATTTTTTTTTTCAAATTTATTTGGGACCAACTTTGGGGTATACCCTTTCCAATTAAAAAAGGATTGTCAAAATCGGACTACGCTGTAAAAAGTTATGCGTCGTAATACATTAAAAAAAAAAATATATACTCGTCGACTTGAAACCCTCCTCCGTTTTTTTTCTTATAACCTGCATCAATCCTCCATAATTATAATGTTGTGGCTTATAATAATGATCATGCAGATTAGATTCTTATTTCCATATCACCGCTAAATCTTGTTTGAACATGTTTATTATCTACTATAAGGGGAAATTCCACTGATGATCACAGCTATGTAGTATTACAATTAAAATATAAAAACACGAGTCTTCAACGGGGATCCTCCGAAAAAACACGAGTGTTGTACGTAATAACGATTTACTTACCTTACTTACATATATCTAAATATGTCGTTACGGGTAGTCAGAAGCCCGAAAGTCTGACAACCAGACTTATCAAGGGGTTTTAACCAGACCAAATGTGAGAGAGGCAGAGAAGAGAGAACCAAATGTGAGATAGGCAGTCGTTCCATGCAAAATACTGGAATTCAGCTGCATCCGGTTAGACTGGAAGCCGACCCCAACATAGTTGGTAAAAGGCAGATGATGAGAAATAAAAGAATAAATATATTTTATAAATATTTCTATAAGTTACCTATACTTCAAGCACAGAAATGCACATGCATACTAATACGTAGTAATGCCATAGGCATTTTCTACCAGGCAACCTTTGGGTGATGCAGAGTCAAACTAATCAATCACGCCTGCTGGAAAACGATGGATGAGGTTTAGGATGGAAAGAGCGTGCCCAGAAGATGCCTTTTCACTCTTGCTTTGAAGGCAGACGGGAACTTTATAACATTTACATAAAAGAGTTTCTTTCAAGCAGTGCCAAGGCCATATTTATTTTAATTAGAAACATACTTAGTCACGTTCAATCTATAAATAATATTAGGTTAGTTACATATGTAATATTGAATATTGTTTATTATCTAAACAATCGTGACGTGTTCTCAGTCCCTCAGCCAGAAACTGGTTTTGCTTAGCCACTGGCTCTGAGATATTAATACCAACAAGTATAAAAATAGACATAAATGTATGTCTATGCTTTACCTACACACGATTATGGGCAAATTGATAACTGTATTTCTGTAATATTGAAAGGTAACATTGTTGAGTTTATGAATTTTAAAATTTACTTTATAACGTGAACCTCCACAAGCAACAATCCACGCGCTTCTGGCGGAAACGCCTTTCGTTCCCGCCCGGCCAATGAGAGCGAGTCGAAGCTTCTAGAACATTCTAGAAACTTCCTTAAGGAAACATACGACGCGCGCCCCTTTTTGACAGAGTGTGTGACGTCCGTCAACTGGGAGCTGCGCACCGAAAGCGTATATATATTTTAGTAACCTTTATATTTGCTCCAAACCCTATTGTGTATAACATTATCAGTGTGTGTATGTTAAAACTTTAAAATATTTTAATATTGTGTTCATTTGTATCCGGAATTGCTTATTGTTTTTTATTTTGTTTATTCGCTGTGAATTTCCCACTGCTGGGTAAACGCCTCCTTACTCTCTTTATTGAATTTAGCACCTTGTTATTTTAATTGCGCTAAGAGTCATTGCACTAACAATGTGTGTATTTTTTGTGCCGCATACACTGCATGACATTGGCTTTAACATTTGATACGATTTTATGTTTCTGTAGGTATCAGAATTGAGTGGCGCTTTAAAAAAAATGCTAAGTATCAATTTCGTAGTCGATTCATTCATATAGGTATAGCCACTGATGTAATACCAAATAAAGAATTGTGAATTGTGGATTTCGGGCAAAATCAATTATTATTTTTACACTGCTTTTGTTCTACTTTATTTAAAATGTTTTCAGTTAAAACTATAGCTTTCGAATTACTTTCTTTTCCATTACCAACGTAAAACTTTAAAGCAAGAAGGACTACAGCTATTTGCTGGTCTCTGTGGCGATCTCTTTAATCTTGTTCAGGCTACTTAATAGCTACAAAAAGTACTTAATCGACCAGTAACACTGCAGTGCGATCCAAAAAAACTACGCCTATTAAAATAGCTGCACTATCTATCGAAAAACGCAACGTTAGTAAAAGTTTTATGTGAAAAAAATGCAAAATGGAAATATGTTTTCTATTTTAAATTGTTTGTGTGTTTTATTTATTAGAGTGATCGCCGGAAAGGGTTTACATTATTAGTCTGTTTTATAATACTATTATAAAAACTATATGTGCATAGATTGCAACGTGACAAAGAGTGAAATATACGAGTACTAAAGGTAAGATACTTTCTGAAAGTCAGCGTCAGTCCAATCCTCAATAATTCCTCATGACTGACAAAATTCAAATATAAATCATACTCACAGATGTCAGTCAAGCTATAAACGCACAGGATTATGGTATTTTGAGGGGAGTTTTATGGTTTTCCTTTATGGGAGTGTAATAAAATGACAACCCTAATAATATTCGGAGAAAAAGTTGCAATCTTGTCAAGAGATGACCCAACAATGTGAAGTCTTAGGTATCACTTTGCAATTTCTTCGGCAAAATCCATTAGTGTTATGATGTCGTGTTATAAACAAGATACGCTGGAAGGGACTCCTGGCAAAGTTACAAGTTTATTTCCCTTTTTAAGACCTAATGGGTCTTAACGGGAAAAAAAGAAAGGTCTATTGATAATAGGGTAACAAGTAGCGTGACATTTAATTAATTAATTTAATACTTCAAGCACATACATGTACAGGCTGGATTTAATGCTATAGGCATGGGTGATACGTCTTTCTTGTTTGTGAAATGCGTAAAAGAGGTTTGTTTTTTTTGGCGTCTATGAGCACACCTTATAAAAGAAATTAGGTGGCATTTACCGGAGACCGTACAATTAAAAACAAGGTATGAAAGTAAAAAATATATAGACATTTATTTTCCTCTTTGCTCACCAATATAACTACGTACGAATCTCGATTACTTCATAATTTCCGGTGGATGTCGTTATCATCAAACTAAGATCAATAATATTCCTGACTATAAATTTCATTGTAATGTTTTCGCCGTGAATATTATTTTAGGAATTTGCTTGGCAACCCGGTTAAGTACTACGAATGTGTCCTTCAAATATTTTTTTTGGATATTTGACTCATTTTACCTGCCTAGCATTTTTTATCTTTTTATAGTAGGTATCAATACTGATGTTCTAAAGCCAGATAATCTACAGGTGTAATATCGTTTATGTTAATGCTAATTGCCATACTTGGATACCAATCGAGACAGAGCTCTTCTTGGTGAAGGACACTATAGATACTATGGATAATTTACGAACTGACCAAGGATTGTAGACACAGCCAGCACATCAAGCTACTACAATCTGTTAGATTTTCAACTTTATCGCTAAAGCATTAGGTGCAACGTTGATTGGGAATATTTGACAGTTTCGGGTAGCTTCATGAGCTGGCGTCTGAACTAATCGGTTGTTTCAACAATCCAAACCCCTAAATCGGCTTAATAGTCAATTCGCACGAATTCACTCGCCAGAATCGGGCGTCGGTCGTCACTTTTTTAAACAAAATATTATATTTCACATAAACCAACATGGGCACTTATGAAACGTCAGAAGCTAGGTGCACAGCTCCAATTGGTCATTTCCTATGGAGAAGAGCCGGGAAGAAACTCCACGGTTACTCTTTTAAAAATAACTGGCTTTTACAATATTTTCAAATTACAATAGGTATGGGAGGACAGCGTAGGCCTGTCAACAAGTATCAGGTAGGTACTTGATAAAATAAAAAATGGTCTACAGATCTAAAGTCTACAAGACCAAAAAAAAAAATCAAAAGAAAAAATAATCAAAAGGATAAATAAAAAGATAAATTAAAAAAAAAAACCAAGTGCCAATTCATGCGTTTCGCCTATGGAAAAAATATATTATTTTTGATTTTGGCACATTTTGAATCTAATGCAATGAAGTTGAAAAGAGTACACGTTTTATAATATTTAACTCTTATCAGGGACTAATAAGTCCCTAAATTACGATGTGTTATTGTACGTTTATGCATATTTTACAGATTGCCACCAAGTTTTTTACATTACGACGCATATTTATGTCCTCTTCCAGTTGTGTGCCACAGCTACGTTCCATATGCTACAATTTGTCGCCTCATGGACACATTAAGAGGAATATCATTTCACTAATGGACCGTTGTTTATACGTATGTAGGTGTAAAAAGTTGGCACAAAAACATCTCTAGCGCTCATTCAATAAGCGGAGGTACTGATGTGCGAAATATCGTCATTACCATACGATTGTTTGAAAGTTCTACGTGAAAATGTTTATTTCTTAGTTTTGATTCTTGTCTATGCCACCATACCAGTTAATGTTTGTTTGATAGCAAATTGATGTGGTTTTGGGACTATTGTATTATATTGGTTGATTGACTATTTTAGAAGTAACTAGAATTTTTTGGGTCTTTTAATATACATGTGATGAGTACTCTGCAAACAACATCACGGAGTATAAATTAATATAGACGCTATAGGTGCTAGATTTTATCTTTCTTGATTTTTATTTTAGATTGAAATATTAGCCTACATACTACCTTTTTACCAGACAGACAGACACAAAGAGCGACTTTGTTTTATAAAATTTTTAGATAACTAGCTTTTGCGCGCCGCTTCGTCCGCGTGGAGGTCAGAAATGTTCTCACAGGAACGTACTACCGGGATAAAAAAGTATTTCATATCCCAGCACCGTAATCGCGTAACACACAATCAATCACAATCGGAATCATTTTGAAGCATATTGCCAATCCATTGCTTCATAATAATAGGTATGTTCGAAAAATTGGTCTGCTCATCAACGTAAATAAATAAATAAATAAATCCCTGGACATTTCACACAGCACCATTTGTCCCAAGCTAAGCAACCTAATGCTTGTGTTATGGTAACAAGATGGCTGATAAAATACTTATATACAATTTTTTTTTTTTTTGTAAATACATACATATTATAGATAGAAAAACACCCAGACTCGGAACAAATACATGTAGGTCATAAAAATATTTGTTCCGTGCGGAAATCGAACCCGCGACACGCAGCGCAGCAGTCAATCGCTTAACCACTGCGCCAACTGTGCCGTCAAATATCGCAATGATTGTTGTTGAACTGTCAAAATGAAACCAATTGCTACTGGAGTCTACTACGTGAGATCAACAAATGGATGTGCGAATATCACTTGTGCGACAAAACTGTACTGCGACTCACGATAGTGCGAATGCACGCTTGGTGCGACAAGCATATTATTAAGACTTATTCGACGGAGACCCGCTTCGCGGGGCTCCTATTTCTATCTGCAGGGTTTAAAGGAACCTAAGCAAACCGAACCTCGGGGTGCCTCTGACGTCGAAGACTTAATATTATTGCTTGTCGCACAAGCGTGCATTCCAACTATCGTGAGTCGCAGTACAGTTTTGTCGCACAAGTGTTATTCGCACATCCAGTTGTCGAGCTCACGTGGTACACTTTTGCTACTGATAGTGTGTTACGCAATTACCCTGCTGGTCATGGTCTGCATGTGTGCCAAATTTCATCAAAATCCGTTCAGTCATTAAGATTTGAAAAAGGTAAGAGACAGACAGATGGATTGTACGAGTAGGTTTTAATATATTAAGAATCATGATTATCACCTGCCTAGCCTTTATATAAAAATACTAAGTCTAAATAAAGTCCGTGGTAATAATGAACTTGTTATATTTAAACGATCCCTACTTAGCTAGACAATGCATTAATTAGCCAAACAAAATGCAAGTATTATAATAAAAGACGGATGTCTCCTTAGATCATTTCCTTCGTCGGCATCATCAATAACTAACGTTACAGTAGCTATGGATTCCTACGTACTACCTATTGGCTTGTTTGTGACAGTTTTCGCTATTGTTTTTGCTGGTCCACCTAATGAGAAACCTTTTGGTATGTTTTTATTATTTGTATCTTCTTTTATTACTGAGACATTCATTGTACTGTATATTTTTAGTGATATTATATTGAATGAAATATCAAATTAATTGTAGAATGTATATTGTAAGTTCCGGACACCTATCAGTGACCATTTTATAGTAGATAATAAAGATCAAATTCGTAAAACACGCATTCATTTGTATGAAACAGACAGGTGTCAAAAATGCATAGTTTCGTCGGCCGCATTGAATTGAAAATGCATTCTCAAAACACAAATTTAAAATAACGTTCTATAGTTTAACGTTTATCGTTTTATCGTGTTTTATCATTATTTTAAATTTGTGATCATTCTTATAGCAATGTCCATAAGTACCACAGAGGTAAACTGTGAAAGTACTACAAAAGATAAGTGCAATAGAAAATTTATTTTTATTAGTTTCTAGAAACTAATAAAGTTCAGACACAGGCCAGGTCTGTGTTCCAGCAGTGAGAACAGTATAGGCTTGATTACGCAATCTTGTCCAACTGACTGGTGACACTTTCTTCGTCGGATTCAACTTTATCTAACGTAGTATCTAACTGTTGCAATTTCTTCCTACAAACTACCTATTTTCTTGTTCGTTGCAGTTTTAAGTATTGATTCTACTACTCCAACTGATGATAAACCTTTTGGTAAGTTTTTAATATTTGTATCTTTTTCATTACTAAGAATTTCTGCACCATTAATAATTTGAGAATGCGTTGGAGCTTGCAACGTTCATTCATCATCAGTGTGCGCTGGTCTTGAAGTCAACTGTTTCATTATATGACTTTTTTGTTTTGTCTGTTGCTATTTGTAAATTAGGACAGTCAATCTCTTTTTCTTCTTCCTTTCATTACTATATCTTCATTTTGTTTGAGCTTAGATCATCAACATCGTATTTACTTGTGATTTTTCAAGGTAACAACGTGATTGATAAAATAAGTACTTGCTATGATCAGAGTATCCTTTCATATTCTGATGATAACAAGTTATTTATTCATTTGTTGAACATAGGTAATAATAATGGTATAATTACATTACAATAATGGTATATATACAAGTAATTATCTGAAGTATTTTAGTTCAGACTCGATGGCTTTACTCATAAACAAAACTGTCATCATAAAATGTCGTCCCTTTGTGATTCTTACATTCAAATTGATATAATAAACTTACACATATTTCATAAATATACAAAATAAAATGGCACGAATTTCTAACCAAACGAAAAACTCAACATCATTAAAGTTATTATTTCCTCTTCAACATTTCAGATTGCCCTGCTAATGAACAGTATCATAAATGTGATCAGGAGCTCTGTTACAAGTCTTGTGAACATTTAAGACGCCCACCGGCTTGCCCCTCCTTGGACCTTAATTGTTTTAAGCCTGCCTGTCTATGTGTAAAAGATACACTGAGGAATTCTGAAGGCAAATGTGTGCCTTACGATAAGTGCCGTAAGTTATTTTGTATACAAAACCAATGCATGCGTATTATCGGAGGATTCATTAAAAGCACCGCAATATACGTGATGGAATGCGAACTCCATCTTCAGCCAATGAGTGCTCGTAGGTATTATCTTGCTGGCAAATTCTGGTTTAAATGCAAGTCCTTTTCAGGTAATGAGATTATTAAAATCTTAGATAAGCTAAGTGATTATTGTCGTAATGATTATTGGAGGTACAAGAAAAAACCCCTTTTAGTTACAATTCATGAACTTTTTAAAAATACTTCAGTTTGTCAACACAATAATTAGAAATGTTTTCGTTGGAACTAAATGGGTTAGCGGTATAGATCTTTCTGGAGCCAGATATTAAGACCATCTGTAAGCCAAAACAACAGTATAAACCTTACGAATTACAACAACAAAAAAAGTTATTTTGTGCCTGCCTATATGTTTCTCATGATGCAGTTGGACTGATTTACTCGGTTCAATTTATTTACCTTCAGTTGCACCGTCTAAACAGTAGCCATTAAGTAATGTGTGCTTCAATTTTATTGTATGCCACATGTAAGAAACTTGCATTGTGTAAATGCAGTTTTAAGATGATATCTCCAGGAAAAACGGTCTGAACTTTGCTGCGCCCAATAATTTACCCAAAAAGCTATTGTTAAGTCGTTAAATGCGTCATACATTTAACGACTTCTCTTTAACAATGTTAATTACCTTGGGAGGATAGGCTTGTGAGAAAGTTTTAATTCTCTGACTTAAGGTCTATCCACACAAATGTCAAAGCCGTGTCCGGGATGTGGACAGACAGTGCTCCGTCAGGGGCTCAAAAAAATATCGGTTTATAAATTTCATATGAACTCGTTCACACACGTCCGTGTCCGGGACGTCGACGGAGCTTCAGTGTCTGCCTTGTGTGTGCCACAGCCCTGTCACTTCCCGGATACGACCCTGATATGTGTGGATAGACCTTTAACCAGCAATGAGGCCTGCTACTTTCAGAGCTATGGTATAAAAATATTTGAAATGGTTGTATAACAGTATTTTTCTTTGTTTCAGCATATTAAGAAGCAACAGCTGCACTCGGAATCTACTATATAAATATATTTCTAAAAATGTTTACTTTTTTTTACCGAATTTTACCGATTTCAAAAAGGAGAAGGTTCTCAATTCGACTGTTTTTTTTTTAGTATATGTGTTACGCGATATCTTTGGAAATTTTGGATCGACTTTTGTAAATAAATACAATCGTTTCATTAGCTTTGTGTGTATTTCTTTACTTAGTACAAAAAACGAGGTAAATTTTCCTTAAAACGAGACGATGACGAATGGTCTTGTGTACTCTGCAAACAATTTTAAACTATAAAAGACTGACGATCGACAATATTTTGATCATTTCTGATTTCATCTAAGCGTGGCACAACAGCAATGGCTACCTACATACTACCTTTATGTTTGTTTGTTACTATATTAACAATAGCTTTTGCTAATCCTTCACTTGATGATAAACCACTGGGTAAGATGTTATTATTTTGATTAAACAATTACAAAATTACATGTAAACTTATTGTTTTAGTCACGTGATAGATAGTTTTTATATCAGAATTCTTTTATAATGTGTCCTACACAATACTGCGCTCCAAAAC
Source organism: Apamea crenata (assembly GCA_949629185.1). Lineage (NCBI taxonomy): Eukaryota > Metazoa > Arthropoda > Insecta > Lepidoptera > Noctuidae > Apamea > Apamea crenata. The sequence continues at coordinate 6,581,672 of OX451363.1, read as the reverse complement.
AAAGATAGCTACGTGGTACAAAAGGCTGCCCAACTTAAATGGGACTGGGCAGGACATGTTTACCGCATGCCGGACAAACTGAGGGCCTAAATAGCACAGAGGTGGGGTCACGGCAGACCACGTAGGAGATGGCGAAACGAATTGGATAGGTTCCGGCAAAACTGGAAGGAGGACGCGTGGGCTCGCGAAAGATGGAAGGAGTGAAGGGAGGCCGTTGCCCGGGTGTGGGACAGACTAGGCCAGAAAAAAAAGTGTCCTAAAATTTCTGTGCAATTCTTTTATCTTTCTCATTTAAAGTTTATTTTCCTTATTTACTTTTCTTGTTCTTTTGTATCCATAATGCTACACCTTTCTTTTCTTATATTGCTAAGTAGGTGGTTAATGTTAATAATTTCCTCTTAAACATCCCAGATTGCCCGAAAAATGAGGTGTACTACTTCTGCTACCTATATCGTTGTCAACGGACCTGTGATCAGTTTAAGGAAAAGGCGCCTTGCTTGCCTCTCCTTCCAGGGTGCTATTCGCCTGGGTGTGAATGTGTTGACGGATACTACAAGAATTCGGAAGGCACTTGTGTACCTGAGAGCGAATGTTGTAAGTAGTCAATGATAATTACGATAGCTCAATGAATAAAAATAAAAAACAACGCCGAAACAGAGTACCAGTCATCTACTGAGCCTTATCCCAACTATGTTGGGGTCAGCTTCCAGTCTAACCGGATGCCACTGAGTACCAGTATTTTACATGGAGTGACTGCCTATCTGACCTCCACAACCCAGCTACTGGGTAATACGAAACCCCTTGATAAGACTGGTTGTCAGACTTTCCGGCTTCTGACGACCAGTAACGACTGTCAAAGATCCACGAATGACAGCCGGGACCAACGGTTTACCGTGCTTTCCGAGGCACGGAGGGGTCTTGGTATGTAAAGATGGTCACCCATCTACGGACCAACCGCGGCAAGCGTAGCTTAACCTTATCGATCGACCCGTGCGTCTGTTATTACTTAGCTACTAGCGATACGAAATACGAAAAGAAGATAATCATGACACGCTTTACGTGATAGATAACTATAATTATGTATAATTACTAGCTGCGCCCCGCGGTTTCACCCGCATAAGTTTCGATCCCGTGGGAATATCGGGATTAAAAGTATCCTATATGTGAATCCTGGTTATAAATCGTATGTGTGCTAAATTTCATCCAAACCCGTTCAGTAGTTTTTGCGTGAAAGAGTAACAAACATCCATCCATCCATCCATCCATCCATACAAACTTTCACGTTTATAATATTAGTAGTATAATAACATTACGTCGACTGAGGAAAAAAAGGTGTTGTTTTCCTAACTTTATACGCACTATTCAAGAACAAAATAAATAAATAAAATAAATAAATAAATAAACAATTTCACAGGTAGCTACTGTATAATATCTACGTACCTCATTGTTCTTTTCCTTTTTCAGAATCACGACGACCATTGCTTCCATGGCCGATAGAAGAAATCTGTTTCGATAACTGGCTTTCGTACAATAAATATTTTTTTATGCATTTATAGTTTCTTTTTTCACTGTTTGTGTGTCTTCTAATTGTTCAGCTACTAATAACATGTTCAAGGAAGTACTAATATAGTTGTGTAGTGTAGAAATAGCAATATACAAGTAATAATAACAGTAGAACGGTCCTTAGTCGAATGATGATTTTGACATCATTTGATTAACGACTAAAAACACTTCTGCACTGACTTCACTTGGCTAAAAAACACTAAAGCCTTTGCTCTAGTGAAATCAATAGGAGCCACCGGCCCGCACCAGATAATTCAGATCATTGGTGAAACATAATCAGCCTGTAATGTTAACCTAGAAATAATTTACAAACGTATAAATTATCATACCTTTGTAAATTATTACTAGACTTTAATCTCTTCTCTCTCTTTCTTCTCTCTTTATTTCTCTCTTTTTGAGAGGTTAACCCTAGTACAGGCATCTAACATCAGTTAGATGCCTGTACTAGGATTAACCTGTATCACAGGTGGCATGAGCATACTTTATGGTAATTGTAGGACAATAAAATTCTTAATAATATTTAACATTAAGAAGTAAGTTAAGTATAAGAATAATGACAAAAAATTATTAATTCATTATTTTATATTTCGTTTAATTCCATATTTAAATATTAAAATGGGGTTAAATTTATAATGACTACCATAAAATGCTTTGATACCCTTAGTTCTTGCACTTTAAATTGTATTCGAACACCAAATGTAGTAAATGACCACTAAATCTTAGCGAGCAAATTAATGCGCTATTTCTGCCTAAATAAACTACTATGATTGTCATAAAATGTAGGTTTACCAAACAAAGTATTATGATGCCATATTAAGTTATGTCTCCGGCTTGTTGCAAACTAGATAGACGTGGTTAATTTAAAAAAAAATGGTTAGGTTAGGTTAGGTTAAAACTGTGACCTGTGGCAGAAACGACTAGATTGTATAGAAAAAAAAAATGAAAAAAACATATTTATTATTTTTTGCAGGCTGTCGAGAACCGAACATGATTTATTTGGAGTCATTTTGCTTAAATAGGATAGCGAGATGTTAAAACTTTGGTTATAAATTTACATTAAAATGCGGGTTTAATTTTGGTGATCATTTACTATTTTTGTCTGTTAAATGTTACTATATCTGGTGGTACCTAAGTTAATACGCCGATCAAAATAACAAAAAGTCATATATACGTAATTGTTTAGTTCGCCTAAAATAGTTTCCTGCACTTTATAACCAAGGTAAACACACATGACATGTGTGTTTACCATAACATTGTTATGATTTTGCGTCAACAGAAATTGGTAAGTGGGTTAAAGTCAATGTTGCACAAAATTAAATCACGTTCGGGGCAATGTGTTTATTCGAGTTTTGCTGCGGGCGACTAATGTCCTTAAATATAAAAAATCGAGTGTTTGTAGGCTAGCGCAGTGTTTAGCTGAGTCAGCAGCAGGCATTATTCACGGAAGTCTGGCCTTAAGTATGACGCTCTAGGCGCCCTCGTAGTCGATAGTGTTGATGTACCTGTAGGTACTCCGCTATTTTTCTAGCAGGGCAGCACTCAGCATCTCCCGTTTTGTGTTTATCGGGCTTTTTAAAGCGTGAGCAAGTTGCACATTTCGGTGTGTGCTGGGGAGTTTGTTGCGCCACTTCTTCTTCCCAGCGATAGCACTAGGAAGTGGTGAAGGGCGGGCGTTTTTGGGGGACTGTCTTTTGTAATTTTGACGTTCAAAAAGTGCTGATTCTCAGCCTAATTTGAATAAATGACTTTTGATTTTGATTTTCTTCGCGCACGCTGACATCGAGGTTATTAATAAACTCGTTATATGTAAACAACTCACACTTCACTACACAACACATTAGCTAGCCAAACAACAAGATTTATAAATAAAAGCCAGACGCCTGACTAGATCATTATATTTGCTGGCATCACCTTTGACTAACGTTACTACATAAAGCAATGACGTCCTTTAAGTTACCTATATGTTTGTTCGCTGTAGTTTTAACTATTGTTTCTGCTGCTCCACCTGATCAGAAGCCTCTTGGTAAGTTTTTGTTATTTGTACCTATTTTTATACTGCTACATCTGCACCCTAATTGTGTAAGACACTATCATTTAGAATCTGAATAATTTTGAAGAATATTGCTAATACATTGCTTCATAAGTTCTAAAAATTTGTCTGCGTAACAACGTAAATAACGCAATGAATATTGTTGAACTGACAAAATGAAAACCTACTGATAGTGTGTTATGCAATTACAATTCCGGTTAGATTGGAAGCCAACCCCAACGTCCCCAACATAGTTGCGAAATGCTAGGCAGATTATGTACCTCTTTTTATATTGCGGAAGTATTTAATTTTTTGGGTTAAGCGTTTCCCAACTCTCAACTCAACAAAAAATACAATATAGAAATGTTGCCCTTCATAGTTATTAGTATGTGTGCAGTACACACTAATTCTGGTCACAACTTTACCATTTGACACCTAACCTTTCACGACCCCTAGTCAGTGCTTAAATTGTTAAGCGTTTAAGTAGTTTTACCACAATCAAGTCTATTATTATACGATGTTTGATTTTTGCTTTGTCTCTTTTCGTCTGTTTTTCTTGTTCATTAATTTGTTTTACAACGATTTTGGTTGCGCTCCGATTATTATTAAGTATCTTTTATTTGCATATATTTATTTTTATTTTTTATATGGTAGCATATCAATATCATAGGATTGAGGTTTGTCAAGGTTACGAAGATGTGTTTTAATATTTAGTATAGTAACTATGCTGATAAGCTTAGTGATCAGAGGGTCAATCCTCGTAATTTTAAGAACGTTCACAGTCTAATCTCAGTCTCAATCTATCAAAAATACCTCTAATTTCCCTTCATTTTTGACATTGATTGTCGCAGAGATGAGATTGCGAATAGATTTTGAACGTTTTAATCACGGAAATTGGCCTTCTGATGCTTAGTGTGATTAATGACTTCCTGTGATCAGGATAACAAAATAATTACCATCAATTTGATATCATAAAGAAATTTTGTATGCTTTAAAAAAAACATTTGACACTCAGAGATTACTGTCTGAAGTTGAGGTACTTGAAGAGTCACTACATTTACATTATATTAAGTAGGTATGTGAGCTCTCAAAAACAAATAAAGGAACACATCCTTGCTGCAAACGAGTTGGTGGAAATGCGTATAGTGGTGAGGCAGGTAGAGTGGACCCGATGACTCTGAGCACCACCCAATGTTCTTGTCAAAGGGAATCCAACCTTGAGTCTATCCAACCGGAGGCAACAGAGGACCCGTCCCAGTCTGGAGGAGCTCGGGACTGTATCCCCGATCAAGATACACCACATGTTATACAAGGTTCATCTCAAGTAGCACAGACAGAGACTTATGCTGTCACTTTTTTTGACACTTTTTTTTTTTCTTTTTTTTTTTATCTGGCAACACTGGTAGCCGGTCGTCAAAAAACGGTCTCTAGGTTAATTAATTTAATAAATTAATAAAACTGTTATAAATAAGTTAAATTAGTGTAATATAGTCAAACCTAGGTATTATGTATTCTAAAAAGTGATTATCAAGTGTTCCTTGCCGCGAAAATTTCGTAAAAACAGAGGATTCAAAACCGGCTGTCAACTCAACGTAGGTACCAACGGTGACGGATTTCAAACTTTCATCAATCCTGGGGAGTATTTTGTTTTATTTATTTGCTTGTATTACATACCACAGAACATCACAAAGTACTGCTCAGGTCTCTGAGCTACGTCCATCACACACTGGCACGGTTTATGTCTCCTTTTGCTTGACAACTAGTGGAAGCAAAATCGATGACGAAAACATTCGCCCAGACAATAAACACTACATAATTACTGCACAAAAATAGGTTCATTAGAGCTTATTCATACTATAAAACCTTTAAGGGTCATAAACTTGTTATTGTCAACTAAGTTCTTTGTGTTTTACAATAAAAGCAGTGCTTATTCCTTGTAACTTCACTTCTATTTATCATCTCCATCTCATTCCATAATAACTTCAACTAATTTTATAATCTATTTGTTAACATTTCACTACTTACTTATTTTTAACTTACTTTAATTTTATTTTTCCCTTCTACCTCCTACTAATCTAAATATTGGAACATCTTTTTCACACTGTTATTTAGCTGCCTAACATCACACATTTCAGGTGACTGACATTTTGAAGCAAATGATGACCCGCAGTGCCACAATCAAGGAGATGGAAGCAAAACTGAGATCTACCTTGACAAAGCTAGAGGCTTCTGAAGCTACATGCAAACAGCTGCTCTGTGAAAGGGAAGACAGTGAGGTGGAAATAAAGCTTGTTATTGACAAGAACACTGAGCTTAAGAACCAGCTGACTGAACTACATGTACGGCATATGGACATACTTGACCAGCATCAACACCTCCGTCAACTAGTGTCAAATTTCCAGGAATGTAGTGACACCCACGAATTGGCTTTGAGACGCATATCTGAACTAGAACAGGAATTAAGCAAGGCCCACAACACAATAACCGCCTTGGAAACTCTCAAAGCCCGTGAAGAGTCTGCGATCACCTGCAGTCTTTATGATGAGTTGGTTGGTAGCGGGTCGGGTCCCATATGTGTTGAGCCAGTGGTAACAATAGATTTAACTGATGATACTATCATTAAAAAGAAATTGTTTACCAGTCACAATAAGCTAAAAAAATATATTAAAATTAATAGATTAATTAGAAAAACTCAAAAATCTTTGAAATGCCAAAAAGTAAACAAATTAAATACACAACTTAGGCAAAAAAAAGTAAATTTAATACAAGAATTAAAAAACTGTAACAGTGAATTAGAATTGTGTAATGCTATGTATGACACAGACACTCAGCACCTTCAGGATGAACTGTTTGTTAGGGAATACGCTCTAAAGGATATCTTTAGTAAATATGAGGCTTCTCAACAAGACCTGAGTAAGCGCATGCAGGAGGCTAATGAGTTGGCAGACCTGGTCAAGTATAATGCGGAGAGGTATGAGTCTTTGACAAATAACCTCTCTTTTAGCTGTACCTGTTCCCGGGGACCCCAACTTATTACACCCACACCCTCAGTAGCTCAACCAGTAGGCAGCTGTATTAGTGATGATAGCAATAGTACGAATAATTTGATTAATACTACTTATATTTTTTCTGATAAATTTGGTCAAGGTTTTGGTAGCTTGTTAAATCAGTGTTCGCAACAATATGTAATTAATCATTGTTTACCCGGTGCCAGTATTAGCCAATTAATTAATAATATCAAATTGACAAAAATAAACCCCAGTTCAACTGTTATATTATTATATGGGGATAGCTTAAATGTAAGGAAAAAGGACTTAATTGAATGTGTCCATTTGATGTTGCATCTTAATGATACTAATAATTGTAAATTTATTTTTTGTGCCTTGCCTTATTCCCATTATTTAACTGATGAGCAAAATAAGCATATTTATAATTTAAATATGTTCATTTATAATAGGACTTGTCGTCACAGTGATGCTATTTTATATTTTGATTGTAATCAATTCATTACTGATTACAAACTGACAAATTATACTATGTATTTGCCACCTAGTTGTAGGAGACAAATTGCTAATCTTTTAGCATACAATATACACAGTGACACTGGTACTTGTAGTGTACCATCGATCACTGTTAGTACTGATACTAATACTACTTTTGATACGCCTTGTAGTTTAAACTATTAGGTGCGACAACGGGTCAGCCACATATGTTGAATGTTGTACATCAAAATATGCAGGGTCTGTCCGGCAAAGAGCTAGAATTAAGTTTATTTATGGAGAACTACGATGTTCAGGTGTTATGTTTGACTGAACACTGGTTGAAGGAACATGAAGTAGTGTTTATAAATGATGAAAACTTTACCGTACAGAGTGCATTTGTGAGAAAAAGTGCTATTCGCGGTGGCTCTTTAGTTCTTGTTTCAAACAAGTTGAAATGTAAACAACGTTTAGATTTAGTTAATCTTTCAATCGAGCGCACTATAGAGTTGTCTTGTGTTGAACTTGAGCGATATGTTATAATTTGCGTTTATCGACCCCCCTCTGGGGATTTTATTAGTTTCGAATCGGTAATGGAAGATACTCTCAATAGGTTAAAATCAAATAACAAAAGTATTATCTTATGTGGAGATTTCAATATTAATATTTTAGATGTTACTCCATTAAGTATTAGACTTCTCAATCTTTTGAGGTCTTATAATTTAATTAACTTGTTTTTTGAACCTACTAGGATCACAGCTTCTTCGTCAACTTGTCTTGATAATTTATTTAGTGATTGTGATGCCAAAAATAAATTAGTGTTAACTGACTTAACGTCCGACCACTGTGGTTTATTAGCTAGCTTCCCCATGCCATTACATAAAAAGCCACATAAATTTGAATGCAGGCCTTATACAGCTAGTCGTTGCAAAATGTTTAAAAATAATATAGCTCATAGAATTACACCATCGATAGTAGAATACGAGAATCCTAATGAAATTTATGGTGCCCTTTTTGATGTTGTGCAAAAAGAGTACCAATCCACTTTCAAGACCAAAACTATTAACATTAATGGATCCTCTGTTGGCTTTAACCAATGGGCTACTCCCGGTATTTATAAAAGTAGAGCGAGACTATACGAGTTATATGGTTTGAAAAAATACAGGTTTGATACTCCCTTCCTAGAGTATGTCAAAACTTATTCAAAATTATTCAAAAAGATTAGTGCTTTTGCTAAATCAAAATTTTTAGGCGATACAATAAAAAATTCTACTAATAAAGTAAAAACCACTTGGAAAATTATTAATAATGAAACGGGAAAATCGGTTAAACAAGAAAAACTACTTGAGATTATGGTCGACAACAAATTAGTTAATAAAGCAGCTGACGTAGCTGAGGCATTTAATGAGTTTTTTGCCAACATACCGATAACTACGACTCGCTCCTTAAATTCGTCCTCGTCTAAAGCTGAAAACCTTTTGCACAGTAGTGTACCTAAATGTAGTCCCTTATTTAGTTTCGAACATGTAACCCCGCGTGATGTAGTTAATGTTTTTAATACACTTAAGTCTAAAAACACCGGTGATTATTGGGGCATCTCCACTAAACTTATAAGTAATATAATAGACATCGTAGCCCCCTATCTAGCTGTTACTTTTAATAAATGTGTTGATTTAGGAACTTTTCCTGACCTCATGAAGAGTAGTAAAGTCATACCATTATTTAAATCAGGTAATAAGAATGACGTTGGCAATTTCAGGCCTATTTCTATCTTACCTGCATTTAGCAAAATATTTGAAAAGTTAATACTCAAGCAGCTGCTAAGACATTTTAATTTAAATAGCCTCCTCCATAATGAGCAATATGGCTTTACAAAAGGTCGTTCAACTACAGATGCGGGTGTTGCTCTGTTGAGACACATATTTGATGCATGGGAGAAATCACAGAATGCTATTGGAGTTTTCTGTGATCTCTCCAAAGCCTTTGATTGCGTGCACCATGACACGCTTTTGCGTAAATTACGTCATTACGGTGTCCAAAACGAAGCTCTCAACGTAATTATTTCGTATTTACAAAATAGGGTCCAATGTGTAGATGTTAATGGTGTGAAATCATCCGGGCTACCAGTTCAGTTAGGTGTTCCGCAAGGCTCAATACTGGGTCCATTCTTGTTCTTAGTTTACATTAATGATTTACCATTCCATTTGACGGGCATCTGTGATGTTGTACTGTTTGCAGATGATACCTCTCTTATTTTTAAAGTAGACAGGAATAGACAAGATTTTGACGACGTAAACAGTGCACTCTCAATAGTTACAGATTGGTTTACGTCAAATAACTTAGTTCTCAATGCCAAGAAAACCAAATGTGTAAAGTTCGCCTTACCGAATGTTAGAAACCTAGGACCCAACATCGTCTTAGATAAAGAGGTGCTTGAAACTGTAGGCTCGGCAATTTTTCTAGGGCTAACAGTAGATGCCAAACTTCAGTGGGGACCTCATATATCAAGTCTAGCAGGAAGGCTCAGTTCGGCTGCCTACGCCGTCAGGAAAGTAAGACAATATACTGACGTTGATACAGCTCGTTTAGTCTATTTTAGTTATTTTCACAGCGTTATGTCCTACGGTATTCTGCTGTGGGGCAAAGCCGCTGATATACAAAATATATTTGTCCTTCAAAAGCGAGCTGTTCGAGCAATTTACCAGCTAGGTGCCAGAGTTTCTCTAAGAGATTTCTTTAAAGATATTGGTATTCTCACGGTTGCATCACAATTCATCCTTGCCAACATTTTATATATTAGGCAAAATTTACACTTGTACACTAAAAATAGTGATATTCACAGTGTTAACACTAGAAATAAGGACAAACTACGTGCCCCCTTTCACCGGCTTCATAAGGTTCATAACTCATTTGTTGGGCTTGGTATAACCTTTTATAACAAGATACCCTCTTCTTTTCTAGACTTGCCTTTTAATGCGTTTAAAGCTCAACTAAAATCCAACCTTTGTTCAAAGGCATACTATTCTATCAACGACTACTTAGACGATAAGAATAGTTGGTCACCCTAGTTTAACGCAAGACAATGTTTATGTTCCTTCTCCAGAATTAGCTTACTGCAGAACCCAGCAATGCATAAATGTGTAAGCTGTCACGCCCTTTATGCCTGGAGGCTTTTATTTGGGTAGTAAGTTTTTTTATTTACATTTTAATTAATTATTTTTTAGCTTGCGTACGTATAGTTTTTATTATATTTGTTGGTCTATTGGCGTGGCTAGCTGACATATTATGGCAAATAATTAAATTTTATGTTCTGGTTTTGTAATGTTAATTACCGAACATAAGTACCTAGTATTGTTTACATTCAAGTATTTTTTTAAATTGAACAGACAGCTGTGCTGCTGGGGAGTTTGTTGCGCCACTTCTTCTTCCCAGCAATAGCACTAGGAAGTGGTGAAGGGCGGGCGTTTTTGGGGGACTGTCTTTTGTAATTTTGACGTTCAAAAAGTGCTGATTCTCAGCCTAATTTGAATAAATGACTTTTGATTTTGATTTTGATTTTTGACTTCTTCTAGTAAAGTTTGTTGTTGTTCTGTTATGTTTTCAGATAGTTTAGGAAGAGGGTTAGGTAAATTATTGAGTGAATCTACTGTTAATTATTGTATGCCTGGGAAATCCTACAAAGAGATAATGTCATCAATAACTAGCAATAAATATGATCCAAATGCCATTATTTCTGTATTTGTAGGTAATAAGTGCTAAGGTAAAAAATTAAAGAAAAAAAAACCTTTTTTAAAAACAAGCTTTTATTGTTTGTTAATAAAATGAACTAAAAAGTTAAAAATAAATTAACTCTAATAAGAAAGATATTATAACACTTCATACTTCTTCTTCGTCTACGACAAAATAATTCCATATCGTACATAATTATATATTTTTAACACTAAACTTTACACCTTAATTATTAAATCTTCTCGTTTTTATCACAGTCCCAATTTTATAAATAAAAGCGTTACATTTTGATGGTATGATTAAGAACATTTAGCACCTTCTTTTTTCTCTTGCTATCATAACGATAAAGGACAAAAACGATCCATCCCCCCAGAGGTCCATTGTAGAGGAATAAGGGCTTCAGTACAACAGGGTTCGCTCTGGTACCCTGAGGCGCAACGTTGGCGATATTAAATGTTTATACAACCTCATACCATTCAGCCCTCGGCACGTGCTCACCTTGACATTGGGTTATCCATCTAATCAATCGGACATAATCCACATTCATAACAAACGGAACGAACTTTTTTCCCAAATTCGTTGGAGTTGCATATTCAAGCCAACCAAGATACTCGTCAAGACGAATCAAACGAGCTCAAACTCGATGGGGTTGCGTCAATTAATTACGGAGTTCCTATGGCCACCTTCCAGCTCCAACATCAGACCCTAATTACCATGTAGTATCAAAGTACTCGTTAAGACGAATTAAAAGAGCCCACACTCGATGCGGTTGCGTGGTTTAATTACGGAGTTCCTATGGCCACCTTCCAGCTCCATCCTCAAACCCTGGTTACCATGTAGTATCAACGTACTCTTCAAGACGAATCAAACGAGCCCAAACTCGATGGGGTTGCGTCGTTTAATTACGTAGTTCCTATGGCCACCTTCCAGCTCCATCATCAAATCAGCTCTATGTCATAATAATATTGCATTGTCATCCGATTTATACATGCATACAAAATTTCAGCTCAATTGGAAACCGGGAAGTGGATCAAATTTAACTTGCAAGATATGATTACAGACCGACAGACAGACAACGGGACCGGTGAAACTAAAAAATAAAAGCTTGTAAAATAGATGACATAGTTTTGTATAATTTAGAAGCATTTTTTAAATTTTGTAAATGTAAGAACCATGGATCCGTTTATTATGATACATATTTTGATGTTGACTTGAAAGAGCATGGCAGTTGAGAATATGTCATGCTCACTTAAATGTCTCACTGATGGTGGCGCGTGTGTTGGATCATTCGGTTCCCTACAAAATGGTTGAGCTGGGTGGTGCTGATCCACGCGTCATGTTCGTGAACGGGCGCCGTTGGTTGAGACTGGTCATCTCTTAACTGCCAGGGCTTATTTTTAATGTTATATTTTAAATTATTTCTTTTTTACATTGTTCTCACTTATAGAAGCAATAAGAATAATGTACCCAGGATTTTGTAATAATATCTTGATTTAAAAGAGTGTCCGTGGAGTTTCTTGCCCGTTCTTCTCCATAGAGATCTACGTTTTTGGAATGGGCGACTAGCTTCAACTTTCTGACTAACTGACCGACTATTTAATTTTGACAATTCAACAGTGCCTGTAAATGGTTTAATTGAAATAAATGATTTGAGTTTGAGTTTGAGTTTAAACTGCAATCGTGTCATATGTATCTTTATCGTTCCAAGTATTGTTCCAAATTATTATTTCCTTTTTAATATTAAATTCGTCTCTCTTTAATTTTAATCCATCCAAAGGTTGTCTTTAAAAGATCAGATAAGACCGCCCATTGTGTCACCCTTTGTAAAATGAATAGGTATACTTATGTTCTGTTATATAAATGGTGTACAGATGCCTGGTGGCAAAATTTGACAGTTTTGGGGTAGCTTGACCTGGTGGTCAAGCTACCCGAAACTGTAAAATTTTCCCAATCAACCTTGAACCTTAATGCTTTAGCGATAAACTTGAAAATCTATAAAAGTTTGACAGATTGTAGTAGCTTGATGTGTGGCGTCTGTACATACTAAAGAGTAATTCTGTTCTATATTTCAGATTGCCCTGCCAATGAGAAGTATCACAAGTGTGAATTGGTGGAGTGTTACAAGATCTGTGATCACTTGAAAAGGCCACCTCCTTGCCCCTCCATTGCTCCTGGTTGTTTTCAACCGGCCTGTCTTTGCGAAAGGGGCTACCTAAGGAATCCTGAGGGCAAATGTGTGCCTCACAATCAGTGTTGTAAGTGATTTCGTTTGATATTAAACAGGGTCAAATTGAAGTAGCTAGCCAAACTCCAGAAGTGATCGATATCTAAACATGACCAAACAAAAAATGAATTACTTTGATGAGTTTTTTTGGGGTTGTCAACCGCAGGTAGTACAGGGTCAAATAAAATTAGCTAGTGAAACTCCGTAGAAGTGATGGGTGTCGATATAAACACGAATAACACGATAAAACAAAATAAACAGATTTTCTCAACTCATACTTCAAATAACAACACAAGGAAAGGTCGTTGACCCCAAAAAATCCAATTTTTTTACTTTGACGGTTAACATAAATATTAATACCCAGCACCCAGCACGTCTTCGGAGTTTCGCTAGCAAATTTTATTTGCCCTGTATTTCGTATGTTGAGTTGAATAACACCGGAGCTATAGCTACTAGAAGGTATTTAGTAGTTATAGCAATTTAGTAGTAGGTATGTAGTAGTTATAGGCTTATAGCCGAAATATAGTGCCCAGAGTTTGCTTTCCTTATGCGAAAGGTCGCATCACCTAATTGTGAAATATACCTCACCTTTCATAATAGATAATAATAAAAAATGTAGTAGTTATAACTCCAGCGAAATGAGAGGCCAATCCAGGCCGGAAACTGCAACTTTGTACTTTTAAAACATAATAAACGGCGGTAACCACTTCCCAACAACACGATTGTTAATCTGAAAAATAATATCGCAAGAAAAATAATTGGTACACAACCTTGTTGATATACAATTTTATTGGCCTTGTTATAATCCACTACAAGTCTCCACAATTACCTACTTATTCGGGATACATTTTAAGCTGGGAATGTTACTTGCGCTTTAATACTGCCAGGGGGGTGACCACCACCTCTTACAGCAGTATTATTATAATCTTACTTCCGTGTGTGAAAGAGATGGAGCTATACATTCCGTATAGCTCCATCCTTTTCCCACACGAAGTAATATTAAAATAATACTGCTGTAAGAGGTGGTGGTCACCCCCCAGGTCTTAGAACCCAGCAATGCATAAATGTGTAAGCTGTCACGCCCTTTATGCCTGGAGGCTTTTATTTGGGTAGTAAGTTTTTTTATTTACATTTTATTTAATTATTTTTTAGCTTGAGTACGTATAGTTTTTATTATATTTGTTGGTATATTGGCGTGGCTAGCTGACATATTATGGCAAATAATTAAATTTTATGTTCTGGTTTTGTAATGTTAATTACCGAACTACTACTAAAAAATACTTGAATGTATACAATACTAGGTACTTATTACCTAGTATTGTATACATTCAAGTATTTTTTTTAAATTGAACAGACAGCTGTGCTGTTGGGGAGTTTGTTGCGCCACTTCTTCTTCCCAGCAATAGCACTAGGAAGTGGTGAAGGGCGGGCGTTTTTGGGGGACTGTCTTTTGTAATTTTGACGTTCAAAAAGTGCTGATTCTCAGCCTAATTTGAATAAATGACTTTTGATTTTGATTTTGAATAATAGAAAGGCAGTTTAAAATAAAGGTCCTTACATTGCTGAGTATAGGCTCCCGCAGACAGGCGCGATGCGATGGTGTGTGTGACGCGATTCTGGTAGCACAATTTTCATGAACTTTTCATAGAAATTGTGCAGAGCAGTCTGCTTGTTGAATTGTATTGTCTCTAAATGTTAATGGAATCACGATGGCAATTAACTACGCTTTAATATTTTAATTAACATAGGGTACAGGCTTGTGAGTCAGTTTACATTTAGATAATTTAATTTTTTAATTATATTTATAGAGCTATGTAGATGTCAAAATAAAATTATACAGTGTTTTGTTTCTTGTTTCAGGACCCGAACCAGTGCACAGTCTACTTCCACGACCGACTAAATAAATGTTAAAATGTTAATTTTTAAATAAAAACATGGTTTTTTTAAAGCATTTTGTTTTTTACTTACATACATAGTACTCGAATTACGAAACGAAAATGGAATCATTTTGAACCAACTAATGTTCCACAATGATCGTTGGTTCAAAAAAAAATCTTTTATTTCAGTTTCGTTTAGAGATAAGTTTGTGGATCGCACACTGCCACACATGTTAGTTCTAATTATCCATTTCATCCTTTTATGATCACGATGAAAAAATGCAAGTCATTTAAACTTCAAATTCTCACGAGTTGAAGGTAGTGGGTTCTATCCCAGGCGGGCTTCACAAGGCGCGGGCCCACCGCGGCGCATGCTGTGCACGGGCACGCGGCGCATTTTAGCTGCGTCTATTAATTTGTTTGACCACGTGAGTCTACGTTTCCACTGGAGTACACGAATACCCACGACTATGTATAGCGGTGCACGGCGCACGGAGAGGCGACGCACGGATTCATCGTCTGAAGAACTGTCTAGCAAAGTCAGTGCCAATACCATTCTATAAATACCGGGTCCATATTGGCTCACCTAAAGTTCTTTACCCGAAATTTGTTCTACCTAATGATTTGTAATCCGAATGCTCACTCTTCCTAAAATTTTTCATCCCAAAGTTTTCATTCATACTATTTGTAGTGCTACTGGCGATGTTCATAAAACTCATGTTTCCGAAAATTGTAATGAATAATATCATTAATGTAAATATATTTGAACTCTACTACTGTTTTTTATCATAACGCTTTTGTGCGTAAACATAAGTACCATAATATTTTCACTCATACTCAGAAAGAAACATTTACCAAGAGTAATAAAAAATATATGTGGGTAGAAGATGATAATTATAGTTTTAATTTAAGGGTATGATTATTATTTGGGGGTAGGCTTTTTTTTTTTTTTTTTTTTTTTTTTTTTTTTTATGTTAGCCTACGCTGTCCCACTCCTGGGCAAAGGCCTCCCTCCACTCCTTCCATCTTCCGCGAGCCCGCGCGTCCTCCTTCCAGTTTTGACGGAACCTATCCAGCTCGTCCCGCCATCTCCTACGTGGTCTGCCGCGACCTCGATGCTTTACATAATTATAATATAAATTACTGAAAGGACCGCACCAAGAACATAATCATGAACCAGATGCTTTGAAGGAAAAGGTTTGTTTTTAAACTATTTCTTGTGATTACAAAACAACTTTTCACATTTTTACATTTAGCCATTTTATTTTTGGTTATTGTTGTTACATACTTATTACTATAACTATACCTGAGATAATTATAAAGGTCGTTTCACTGATTTTTGTCATAAATGAATGAAATTCATAAAACACGACTCATTTACGGTTATGTTTATGGCCTGGGAGTTTATACCGCAGTTTTAACCGTACCTAAACCAATAACTATAGGACCGATTCGGTTCTGGCACTTCGCCGGCCGCTGCCGCGGCACGCTCGCTTCGCTCGCTCGACTCGTGCGTGGTCACAGTTCTAACCTAACCTAAACCAATAATAATTATGAATAGGACCGATTCGTTCGTTTCGTTATGTTATACATGTTATGTGAAAATAAAGTTACGCAAAATTAATGTATATAATACTGAATAAAAAGAAATCTAAACAAAAAAGATATGACTTTGAATAATAGTGTAAAAGATGGGTATGTTGAGAAAATATAGGAAAACAAATAAAAGTATAATAGATGTTTATTGCTACTGACATTATGAAGTTGAATGCTTCGGAATTATGAACATTATAGACAGAGTAGTTAGGAATTGTGATTGTTAGGATGAAAAATGTTAGGAAGAACATTTTCGGATTTCCAATTATCGGAGTTGAAAATTTAGGTGAACTTTGGTGCACCCATAAATAAAAAAATTAAATAAAATCCATTTAATTCAGGTTCTCCCATATTAAAATCAAGTCACGAAACACGAGATATATACCATCACAATATAAAAATAAATACAATGTCAACAAATCATAAATACAATGTCAAATAAAAATAAAAATTTAAAATGAATCGGAAATTAATAATAAACTACAAATAATAATAATAATAATAATAAACGAAATAGGTCCTCCTCACAACACATCTTCAACATAACACACCACACGCTGCATTTACTTGACTTCGGTCCGTAAATGTTGCAAAAACCAGCCAAAGAGCTGAGAAAAAAGAACACTTCCGATAATAATAATAATAATATCCCTGGACATTTCACACAGCACCATTTGTCCCAAGCTAAGCAACCTAATGCTTGTGTTATGGTAACAAGATGGCTGATAAACTACTTATATACAAATAAAACAGAAGTTCAGCATGTTATGGACGAAACACGAGATATATACAATCACAATATAAAAATAAATACAATGTCAACAAATCATAAATACAATGTCAAATAAAAATAAGCAACTCAATGTCAAATAAAAATGAAAATTTAAAATTAATTATTAATATCAAATTTAAATACCTCGATACGATATATACGAGAAACATGAAAAGCGTCCGTTCCACAAGGTGTATGACTGAAAACTGCGCTGCGATAAGCTAGCTGTACATAGTCGTGGGTCATATTCGTGTACTCCAGTGGAAACGTAGACCCACGTCGACAGCGTTGAGCTATGTAACCGCCTATTCGAGCAAGCTACGCATGTATCAATGACGTTAACTCATGCGTAGCCTCTCCGTGGGTTGCAGTGGACACAACCACATACATTTTCTTACAAAGCGAAGCTTAATACACGTGCGTAGCTTCTTCGTGCGCCGCGGTGGGCCCGCGCCTTTACTTTGTGTAAATATTTTCATCACCACTGCTCTCAAAGCGGTGAAGGAAAACCTCGTGAAGAAACCGTTTAGTCCACTCTCGGCCCCTGGACCCCCAATCAAACATGGGAAACAGCATGTTCTAGAACCAAAAATTCAAAGACATGTGACATCCGCCAACCCGTACTAATTTATTTATTTAATTATTTTTATTTATTTCAGGTGGTACTTGTCCGCGGAAGCGACGGAACACCACGTCCTGCGGCCAAAAGTCTTCTTCCATGACGACGGGCAGATAGCAATTCGGTACGCGCACCACGAACGCCTTGAAGTTGACGTTGCGGTGCGATTCCAGTAACTGCACCCTCGGCGTGTACCTCGTCTTCTGTCGCACGTACTCCACCATGTCCTCCGCCTCAGTGATGTAGTGTAGGCGGAAGATGTACACCGGTGTGTTCGGCTTTGCGGCACGCAAGCTAACTTCGGGCTCCGTAGGAGCTTTGCCGTACTAAGCCCGCGTGGTCTATTGTGGCTTATTATGGCTGTCTCTCACAGATAGGAGGCCTGTGTCCCGGCAGTGGGAACATTATAGGCCGACTGTGCTGCACTACGTGAGAAAAAGGCATTCAACTTGTAGATACGAATGGAATGTGGAAGAAGTAGTTTATGCCTGAAGCCTACGTCATGGACTTGGAGTGATACTTTTGATAGAAGTTGGGAACAATCAATGCAGCTATTGACATTTAGCAGAAAAGTAACGTAATTAACATGGCGTCTGTTTTCTATTGGTAGGAAATGGTATCTTCTGCAAGGATGAGTGTAATTCGTTGAGTATTCCTTTGCCTATATAGGTACATATCTAAAAACGTTTTCTCATGAGAATGCTTGTTGCGATAGAAATCTTTTGAACTGAAGAGATTCAGTTTCCTTATTCTGTCGGCTAAAATATTTTAATTACACACAAAGTGTCATTCTTTGTTATTTATAAACTAGATTTATTAACATGACTCGCACATTGCCAAACTTTATGATATTAAAAATAAAAAGGCGGTTGCGTCACTAGATTATTGTTTCCGTCGGCATCATCTTTGACAGACGTTACTAAAGTAATGGCGTCCGATATGTTACCAGTTTGTTTGTTCGTTGCACTTTTTACTATTGTTTTTGCCGCACCAGCTGAAAAGAACCTTTTTGGTAAGTCTTTATCACCTGTTTTCATTTTATTGGTGTGGTGAAATCCGCTTTCGACCACACAATTTGTACGATTTATAATTATGGATTTAAGATAAAGTTCATTATTAATGGTCTCCATAGTCATATTTTTAATCTGGAAAAAAAACACAACAATCAACAAAAACACAACTCGACAACTTCAGATCAGAATAATTTGTTTTTTGTTCTTAGTTACATATTATGAGTTTATGATTCTTAAAGAGTGAAGAAATATTATATGCCGGAGGTTAGCATCATTACTGTTGCTAACTTCTACTAAAAGTGATCGCGCGGCAGGCGCTTTCGGTTAGGACGCTGTCTTAAACTTTGAAATATTTAGGATTTTAACTGCTTTAGATCATTAAGTTTCTAAATGTAAACACATAAGTATATGTATTTGCGTATTATTTAAGTCAAAGTATTTATTAGTGCGATTTTTGGTGATATAACAGGTCTTACAGATATTTTATAGAAATCAAAAATCTACCCTTTAGGGCACTATTAATTTAACAATATTAGGAATTAAATTAAAACTTTATAAACGATACAATTTAAAAAAAAAACCAGCCAACTTAGTTTGAGGCCACGCCTATAATAGGGTTCCGTAGTCACCCATTTCTACTTATATAGCCTTTATTGTAACGAAACCATACCGGGATCAGAAATTTGGAATAAATGCACAACGCCATCTATTGAGTGTCGTTGTAAACTTTTTTAAGCCCCTAATTTCATTTATCCTCTTTAGTTAGAGGATATTTTTTATTTATAAAATTTAAACAATTTAAAAGTCTTTAGATAGGAATATTTCATTAGAAATCATAAATAGAGGATCAGTCACAATCAATTTTTTATCAGCAAGAAATTCGTCAATGGACGATGGATGGGATGGATGGAATTCGTGAATGGAAAACATGAAATAATATTTTCTCTCTATACTTATTTCAGATTGCCCTGTAGGCGAGCTGTACTATAAATGTCAAACTGAGGAGTGTGTTAAGACCTGTGCTGAATTGAAGCGACCACCCGACTGTCCTTCTTTTCAACCTAGTTGCTTTGATCCAGCCTGCCTTTGTGATTATGGTTACCTTAGAAATTCCGTGGGCAAATGTGTCCATGAAGATAAGTGCTGTAAGTGGTTTCTTTTGAAATTATTGGACTTCTTACAATTTCTTTTGACATGGTTCAAATGGGTTAATACTGATTCCCCCCGTTCTTGTTTTCACCTGAAAAGTAATATAGTTTATAATCTCGTTTTATCAGACGAAATCGATGTCAATGAAAAAGGTTGATTATTAATAAGTATGTTTATTCTAAATTATATAAAACATAGACCTTGTCTTTTATCACTGCACTCCAATCATTGTTGACTTTGGAAAAATGGATCATGTTTTTTGTTTTACCATTTTCAATTTGCAGTCCTCCTACGCGAATTCGCACGTTTTACGTCGTTATTGCTACGTAATTATAATTTTAATTAACACGGGATAATAGCGCTGGGTGATAATTGGATTTAACAGAATTTGCATGTAGATAATACTTACTGACCAAACTATTAAAGTTTAAATTGTATCTTTTTGTTTCAGCATAATTGGAAGCAGCTACATAGTCCATTATCGACTAAAGAAATCTGATTTCATGAGCTAGTAACTATGATTATTTTATTAAATTAAAAAAGTGATCAGGAAGTGTTGTTTTTCTTACGAAGGCATACTTTTACAGAATGAAAACCTGTCGGAATCGTTTCTTTTTTAGTGCAGAAAGAATTTCTATGAGGCGGTTTTAAACGTTTATAAAAAACACAGAATATTTATATGTAAATATATCCATGAAACAGAAAATCAGTGGTTCTCATTTTTTTTTTCGTGTTAAGCGGACATACCTAAATGTATGAAGCAGCTGCGGTTTGTTTTGCCATTTCAGGGTTGTTTCTATAGGAACAGTCGTTCATAATGATGACAATTACCCCTTTCCAGGTAATAGATAATATATTATATATATCAGCATGTTTTTAAGTGTAACGGAAAGCAAAACAAAAAATCGTTTCTATAAATACCTTGTCCTGTTTGACAGATTAAATTCACTAAATGTGGTTACCAGTTTGTTCTCTGATGCCGGAACCCACAGTTCCGCTTAAACATAGGGACTATAATAACAGTATCCTGTTTGTGATGTTATAACAAAGCAATCATGTTGCTTGCGTTTGCTATTCACTTGCATTAATTCTATTGAAAATGATATACATTTTCAATCGAATTAATTTCGCAATTATTCGAAGCTTTATTTTGATTTCGTTTGATATACAAGCTGTTGTTTTGCATCCTCGTCAAATTTCAGGAGGCTGTTATGAAATAATCAAATAAAATTACGATTGCTGGTAAATTGAATACATACTTGTTTTTTTAGTTATTTAAGTTTGACAGTATTTCAAAATACACCGCTTTCAAAGAACAGAATCGCGTTATGGTATCGTATAAGCGGCCGCGTTTTTATGTGTGTTTAAAAAGGCAGTTATAGTGCGGTCTCACACAGGCCGCGTTTTAAAATGCGTGTCCCATACAAGCCTATTTCCAAAAATTATAAAAAAAAATCCTACTTATTTTATTATTGATTCGTGTCGAGAATCAGTAGCATAGTAACCTCCTTAATGAATTTGACCAGGATGCAAAACGGCACCTTGTAGATGGATTGTTGCTCGATACTTTACAATAAATATGATTTTAATTGGTAAAATAGTATTCTTGGAAAAGATAATTAATTGTTTACAAAGTTCCTGGAATTAATTGTCAATAGGGAACAAGAAACCTCTAGATCTCGTTTTTTTTTCAATTTGCAGTATAAAAAGTTACTTGTCGTACAGCCTATGATCTAGGTATGAGGTATTTTGAGTTTTATTTTTTTTAAATATGTTTTATTATAAGCAGGTTTTAAAGGTATATTTCCACTAATCTCCCTATTTAGAGGTTCTTAAGTATTTCCGTCTGAGTCTTCCACGATGTTGCCTGCCATTTTGGTCGGATTTTTTTGGTACAGTTTTCTTTATTTTATAGCCAACAAAAATTCTAAGACTTGTGCACGGACATATTTTTCTGTTCGTATGTACACTGTAAAAGCCTCAGTACCTACCGTAAAGCCCAGCGGACTTCAAGGCCGCTTGCTGAATAATTGAAGACCCTTTCACTATGTTTAGGGAAGCATCCTGTAGAATTTTGGTCACGAGCATAAACCTAGGATGAGGGTACCTACTTTCATCCAAGGTTAGATACCTATCTGCATAGACTTAAGGGTTATAGTAAAGAATCATGTGTATAAATATTTTTTAAATATTCAGTTTTTCATACATTTAAGCTGGTGAATTGGTAATAGGGTTTTATATACATTGATGGTACTATAATCGACGACTGACTTGCTTATAAATAAGTTATCTATCGTAAAATCAGCCGGTCTATTCTATATAAATCTTACCGTGTAAACGTAGGTGAAGTGAGCTTGAAGTCTTTCCAGCTGACGCTGGGGATCGACACTATTGACTGCAGTGCGATTCTGTAACCATCTCACCGTGAAAACTTAGGCGAAGTGAGAGTGGAGTGAGCTGTCATTCCAACTAATACTACTGGATTGACACTATTGACAGCTCACTCTAAGCTCACTTCACCTAACTTTTCACGGTGAGATTTTCACAGAATCGATTGGCAGTTTACTTGAAGCTCACTTCACCTAAGTCAGCAACGTGTGGTTTTTACAAAATAGATCGCTAGTATCTGGGTATTCAGAAAAAAGAAAAATAATTTGAAAGAATGAAAATACGGTTTTTTGCGATAAACATGACGCAGAGAAAGAACACAAATACACAAAAAATGAAAATATGCGCCACATCCACGTAAAACGGCTTTCGCTCAGCATAATGTTAAGACAATATTTATTTATCAATTTATTTCAGGCATCAAGGCCCATATAAACACATAGAATACAATATTAATATAACTTAAAAATACTATAAATACATACAACATTATAATTACACTAAAAAAAAACTAACTAACGCACATGAAGTGACTGCGTCGTGTTTCGCTGGCAACCTTCGGCCAGAACTCTTCCTTGCGGAACTAGACTCGACTCGACTCGACTCTCTTCCTATGCGAGACAGCCCCAGCGCTGGTTTTCAGCGACAGCCGGCGTTGACGTGATGACGTCAACAGATGCAGGTTACGATAAGGTAATAAAAATCCAACAATCAAAATAAAAAATAATAATTGCAAATTGCAATTAATTACATTTTTTCCGCCACCTCAAACGGGCAATACAGTTTCTTTGTTCTGTGCAGAACAATACAAAACATGGTAGAACAGTTGGCGAACTCTATTAATTAAACGCAGCCATTTCCTCTGTGGGTCTCATAAATAACGAAATATAATGCAGCCTTCACAAGTAGATTGCGACTGTGTTCAACATGGAAACTAAAATTTTGCCCGTAGTAATTCTAAGCTGCCTAGCACATGTACATAACCCAAATTAAAGTTAATTACACTGCCCTCAAACAAAAACCGTCTGCAAAAGAGAATACAAACGAGTGTTTTTTCAAGCCAGGCATATAGTAGTTACAGTTACGTGCAAAAAATGTATTCACTTAACAAAATTCAAAAGCGTATTTTTCGAAGATTGGCGATTCAATTCTAACAAGTGTCTGTGTTATGAAGATATGCAAAATACCATATAATTTCAATCAATTGGTACTTAGGAGAAAATGGTTGTTCAATTTCATTAAGAAAACACATCTTTTTGTACGCGATATCTGTCTGTGTTGTGTATATCATTTTGTTTTTTTCCGGAAAATAACTAAATTACTCGTTGGTACACTGGCACAAAGTAAAAACTACCCTCTTATCTACGCTACGCTGTGGTAAACAGTGTGCCTGACAGTTCCTAATTCCACACCAACTTATCGCTTTGTGTAAATAATTTATTATGATAAAAACTATATTTTAGTATGATATCAAACGGCATTATACGTGTTTTTATGATATTTTTTCGTTGTGTCCCAATTACTGGCGTAATTTGTGTCACATTCTTGATATTGTTGGTGTTCACAATTTTTATGGGTATTATAAATTCCGTACACATATTTCAAAACAAAAAACTCATTTAAACCGTATCCGCATTTTACATTTCATGACCTAACCGCGAAAAACAACTTTTTTTTTGTAAAACCATTGCCCGTTACAACATTACCAGTATTTCTGCTGGAATTTCAACAGCAACGCGAATTTTTGTGTACATTCGTGAGTGAGCCGTTTAAATATTTCGTGATATTCATAAACAGTCAGTTGTAATGGCCGAGATATTTTAAATTGCTCCATGAATAGAAAAGGGAAGTTTGTACTCCGGAATTACGTTTATTTTCGCGTTAGAACATCGTCGCTTTGCTTCCTAGATGTTGTTTGCAAGTGTTAGAGATAAAAAGGTACCTGAGTTTGCTCTTAGAGTGTTCTCCCTGTGTATTTCTAGGTAATCCTACATAGTGTAAACAATATTTAACGCTTTGCTGAGCGCCATGACAACTACAGGTATGGGAAGTATTTGCTTAATAAAACACATAATAAGACCATATTCAAAAAATCCAAGAAAGTTGGACACTATTGCGTGACCAATAACAGGGACGAAACCATTCTGCAGTCGAAATGACAGCTGTCAATCGCTCAATTTCGCGCCAAAAGCTGACAGCTATGAAATGTCGCCATTCAGCCTATTTAAATTGTTCACGTTCGGATATCCGTACAGAATATGGACTCCGCAAGTTTCTATTGTTGAGCCTCAGTGGAGCCACGTAATTTGCATAAGCAATGTTGAAATTTAAGGAACAATGCCCTGCATTATTCGGTTGTAAAGTGCTAGTACAAGTCATGATGGCGTTTAATGCTTTATTGCACGTAATTCGTGCTTTGTTTTATTTTAATAGCCTTATAACATTCGAACAATGTATAATTATGAAAGTCGTACCTTCAAATTATATGGCAGCACGCGATTACTTGTATAAATATTTGATCGAGCTATTTGGTATTAATTTGAATTGTTCTGCTTTGATTTTATCGAGTTGGGTTGTTATTAGGGTTATTAACATTCATGATTAATTAATGTAACTTTAAGCCTGTAGTTTTAGTTATTTTTGTAGGGTAGTTCAAATCGATTCAATATTTAAAAGCAAAACTTTGCTTGTTCATCCTTTTTCAAAATCCCTTCCCACGCCCACATATCCAGTCCAAGAAAACATTACAATATGCATTCCCAGACAAAAGCAATCAAGGAACTATTTCGTTAATTATTTCCTCATATCTTTCGGCAAGCCGTCTGTTTGTTCAGGAAAATGAGAAGCGTCGCATTCTTGTCGCGACGCTCAGCGTTATGCATTTGTTTGTGTCAACAGCACAGCGCCGAAGGGATTTATAACCGAGCGTCGTCGGTGAATTACTTTTTTGCAAAAATAATCTAACTTCTGTTTGTAGGAACAGAGTTTTACTTACAAAATGTGTGCTTTTATCTCTTCTAACGACACTACATATGTTATCGTGGACATCCACGCCCATTAAACGTATGGAAAAACGTGCTCGTTATATATTTCCATACATTTTACTTCCCTGAGTTATCGTGATGCCGATGCCGTGGACGTCCACGATAATATCGTCATGTGAAAAATTAAAAAAAAAGCCTATAGGTTGGCCGAGAGCGTTTAGTTAGAAATAGCTACTTCTTTACTTACAATGTTTTGTAGATATCTCTCATTTCGCTGCATTTTTGGTAAAATGAAAATATGTAGGTACTTATCGTGAACTTGATCGGGTATAACTTTAAGATAATCATAGCTTCAGTTACACATATTGTTATTTAGTGTACATTTTTATACTGTATAGAATAGAATAGAATAGAATACTCTTTATTGGTTTTTTTTATTTCTTTGTTTTTTTTTCTTCTTTTTCTTTTTGATTCTTTCTTTTCTTTTCTCTTTTTTCTTTTTTTTTTTCTTTTTGTATGTACATATTTCTGAAACAGCATACGCAGCGCGAGCCGTTGCTAGAGTGTGTGCCGTCGCGGCGGCGCCGGCGGCGGCCCGCGATCCTATAGTGATAATATTCTTACCGTCCGTTTAAAGTATCTGTATCTTCCTACTGTAAAGTATTTATTTCTGTAAATTAGAATTATAAGTGAGTAAATAACCACTAGGTAATACCTAGTTAATTTAAAAAAAATAACATAATTATATCCTAACTTAACTAAAACTATACACAAAGTAAAATATAGCGTCGAATAAGTTATCGCTGTCGACTGGTAATGTACCCAAGAGACAGGCGGCATTACCACGTTATATGGCAATGTGAGGCTTGGCTTTGGCCTCTACCTTCTTAGGTGTTTAATTAGGTTGTGTGTACCAAATGTCTTAAGAGAACCGCTAATCCTGCCGACAAA
Organism: Apamea crenata; assembly: GCA_949629185.1. Lineage (NCBI taxonomy): Eukaryota > Metazoa > Arthropoda > Insecta > Lepidoptera > Noctuidae > Apamea > Apamea crenata. The sequence goes on along the minus strand of OX451363.1, from coordinate 6,555,299 downwards.
CAGTCACGCAGTTTGGCAGGTTTATAAAATGTACAAGTACTAGAAAATAAATGACATATTTTTATTTTATTTGGTGGTCTTTTAGGGATATCTATTAGTTACCAACCGAATATTACTAATAGATACCTGTGCACTTTATTAAAAAAAATTAACTTAGTGTTGATTATGAAACAGTCGTCTTTTTACGATAGAAATCGGAAAAAGTTAAAGCATTCAATTTAATTGGACCATTTATCATCACTTTTAAATTGCCAAACAGTCTGCCGATTCACAAAGTTACTTACTTTACTTAAGTACCAAACTAAAACTATAAAATCTCAGATTTAATATCACTGAGCAAATATTAAAGTGTAACCACATTATTGGCACAATACTGAAGTGCCACTTAACTTAAACAAACTTGAACTACAAACGTCTAGAAGCACTTATAACAAGTGCACTCATACTTGGTTATTAAGTATTAAGTTTCATCTTATCCCCACATGTTTACTTCAATCAAACATTCTGAGGTCGTAGCCCTTTGGGATGGCTACATTAGTGTTATGATTACAATGATTCAAGTGGCAGATACACACTTATTACATTACATGTCGAAGTAATTATTTTGAAATGCTTCTTATACCTTTATGTTTTTCGTCATTGGTGCGTGAATCTGTTTTATGATTGAAAATAACTTTGTTAGTAGTTACAACCCGCATGAGACACGAGCGGCTGTTTCTGTACGTCACTTACTTCCGCTTCACCAGTCCTGACTCTCTTCATATTTTGGCTACTCTGACCAAAACTGCAAACGTAAGTAGGTATCCAGGAAATATTTTTTTAAATGTTACTGTTATTTTAGTATATATATCCCTGGACATTTCACACAGCACCATTTGTCCCAAGCTAAGCAACCTAATGCTTGTGTTATGGTAACAAGATGGCTGATAAACTACTTATATACAATTTTTTTTTTTTTTTTGTAAATACATACATATTATAGATAGAAAAACACCCAGACTCGGAATTTGTTCCGTGCTGGAATCGAACCCGCGACACCCAGCGCAGCAGTCAATCGCTTAACCACTGCGCCAACCGTGCCCTCGAATATTGTGGTGTCTTACGACTTCCACGCGAACGACGTCGCGGACAGAAGCTGGCAGCAAATAAATACCTTCCATCTTCATTAAAAGAAACATTCACACTTCCATTATTTTAATAGCAAAATTACACGGGCGTGCATAATTTCAACTCAGAATCGGAACAAGGGAAGTAAGAACACAAGAAGAATTTACACACGTGATACATGTGACGCTGAATTGTTTTTTTTTTCGTTAACCTATATTTTGTCCCAATGCTGGGCAAACGCCTCCCCTTTTTCCTTCCAAACCCCCCTGTCTTGAGCGATCTCTGGCCTCGTTAGATCGTCACACCACCTTCGCCGTGGTCTACCGACGACGGCGACGGCGGTCGACGGCGATGTCCTCCTTCAGGCGTCCAGTGAGGTATCTTTACCCATCTCTTCGGGTGCTCCGGGCGCGACGTGTTCAGCCCACTCCCACTTCAGCCTGGCGGTTTTGAATACCATCATTTAAAACAAAGACGATTCGCAAAACTTCCTTTTCAGGTACGGCTCAACGACATCAAAATTTAAATTTACTGTCAGACAAAGCAAGGAAGTAAGTAAGGGTTAAATAAGGCATGAGAGTTAATATGGAAATTCGTATTTTTTTAAGTTGGTAAAGTAGTTGTAACTAAGGGCAGGTTATTTCACGTCCACTTGACGCACTCGTATACGTCAAAAATGGCGCTAACTATCATCAAACAAAAAAAGCGTTGTTTCAATTATAGAATTAAGGCCTTGACTTAGGTCAAATAATTACGATTACGTACTCGTTAATATTTGTCGTACGTATGTTACATTAACCAACTGTTTGAAACAACCGGTCTAAAGTTGCTTGTATCATCGTTTTTTGGAAACTCGTCCCCTAAAGAGGTTGAATATGATAAAGGGTATGGAATATGGATCATTTTTTGGAAGCTTATCCTCTAAACTTCCTGACAAGTTGCCGATGAGAAACTCCATAGACCACATGACTTGTAGCTTAACAAATAAAAAACGTGCTTAATTTAAGATACCCTAAATCTACAACAGCTTTCGTTTAGTGGTAAGTAGGGTGAACTCATCTAATTCTGTGACTCGCCTAATTCGGTGATATTTGGTTTTGAATTTGAACTTTATCACAGAGGCTTAAGGTTGTATTTCAAACCATTGATTTCACTCGTATAGCCCTATGATAGCGCTCAAACGAAATATCACCGAATTAGGCGAGTCACAGAATTAGATGAGTTTACTATACGACTTGCGCAACCTTACCCTACCATTATACTTAACCAACATAGCGAAATCTTCAGGTATTGTTTACCGATCCTCTGAAGCCTGTTCCGATTCGTTCCGTTTTTCCTTACACGGTAGAACAAACAGTGTGTGTACATAATTCTGTTTGTCTGGGAAGATAGGTTTATCAAGTTTCTTTGAAGTGATAAAAGGCGGTTTCCTTTTGTCGTCCTTCAATTTGCTATATTTTTAGGATACTGTTTTTGTTGTTGTGGGACATGTTTGGATGTGAAACGGATTCTGTTTTTTGTGGGATATTTTGATTATAAGGAAGGGGATGGACATTTTAAATCAGTACCTTTCTAACCCAATAATAATTAGTATTTCAGACCGTATTTCGGCCATGGCGGCCAATGTCAACGGAGACTAACCTTGGGCGCGGGAGATGTTAAAGTGCACAAGTGTGTGTGCAAGCACAGGTGCACTCCCTCTTCCCTCACTCTTATAGTCCGATAGGACGGCAATCCGACACAACCGGAGAAAGATCAGGCGTAGGACCAACGGCTTAACGTGCCTTTCTAACATAATACTTATTATTGACATTGTAATATTGACCAATTATTAACTTATTATTGACATTGTTTACCACTGAATGAACTTACAAATTGAATGATTTATATTTTTATTGACTATTTTATAATTTGATACTCGTTAAATATTTGATTTTTTAAGATTATTTCATGATTCTACTATAAAAAATTTTTGCATGCCTCACGGTAGAATGTACTGGATCCTTCTCTTACTTAACACCATACTTTTGTACCTACATTCATATTTCTTAATTCAATAAATTATTTCATTTCATTTCATAAATGTACAGACGCCAGCACATCAAGTTACTACAATCTGTCAAAGAACAATGGCGAAAGCTTAGCTGAATTTAATTTGTGCGTCTGAAAGTGACTTATATACGAAGGCAGTTTTATTATTTTTCTTCGTTTTTTCAAAGTATCACATTACCTAGAAAACTCCGGATAAAAAAAATATTTTAAATTAAAAGTTATTTGATTTTTTCATTGACATTAGTGATGCCATTTTGTATTTATTCTGCCAAGTGACAGTATTATTGTAATAAAACCAGTTTTAGTTTGTTAATGTAACAAAAAGGAGTAAATGAATTAACAATAATGTTTATTTATAAGTGGAAGTGTTCTTTTTAGGGAGGTAAAAATATTGTAGTGTAAAAATAAATGAATTACTTTCAATTAACGACTGGCAAAAAGACTATTATCCCAAGTCGAAAAAAAATATAACTTGGTTTGACAACTGTTGATTGTTCATGCATGTCACAGACGCTTGCGCATTGTGCCTTGTGTTGTGTTGCTCTCGATTGAATTCCGTTTTCTTTAATTTTCACTTGACCTGGACTGCTTATGGACTGTGATATTCCCCTGTGTGACCCTATGCGTGTTTAAGGACTCCGAGATTTTTCCTGTGTGACATCGTGCTTTTTCTTTACTGGACACCGACCTTGCCTCATTATTTGGATTATTTATTAGTAAACTAGTTGTTTGCTAACTACCGCTAAGATGGAAGGTCGTCGAGACAGACCAACACGAATTCTGTGTATCAACTGTAATATATGCGTCAATAGACTGCGCCGATATTATGCCTTGGAACTTGATACTAGAGTGACTACATTACTGTGCAGCTGGGTACATCCCCGAATCGTAAGTACCTTCTAATTCTTGATTTTATGCACCTTATTATTATTAATTTAGATTTAAATACTACAACACATATTATTTTGTTCAAATAGATGTTGACACACACACACACACACTAAGAACTGGCCATTTTTCTGAATACAAGACAGATACAATAATATAGGTTTTGTGTTATTTTACTAGAAGGCTCTGATATGCAGATAACAACATTTTGAATTGGTTTCAGATTACTGAAGATGACTATGTTTGCGAAGCATGCAGAGATCTTGCGATGTTTAGTGTCAATCATGAGTTGCAACAAGAAGTTCCAAGCAATGATAACCAACAACCTGGATCAAGTCACCAAGGCCATACTAATGTGTGTCTTTTATGTGGCTCTTCTATTCTACGTAGACAAAGTGACATAATACTGAGGGATAACCCTTCTGAACTACAGCAGTCTATGATAAATATTCTAGAGAGCAGATTAGCGCCACGACAGGTATACTACTAAATTACATTCTCCACAATCTGTTTAAAAGTTATATGCATTGATAAAATATGAGACATTACAAACACAAAATAATTAATAGTGTTACCGTCTTGGGTCTTATATTATTTTCATCGGGGAATTCCAAGTAAAAGTTTCTATACCAGTAACTGCATAGGAGCTTGAAATTACTGGCCTATTAATTTATTTTTCTTTATTTGCAGATTACAGTATCTGATCGTGTGTGCCATCCTTGTTGGTTGCGCACTCAAAGAGAAGCACGGCGTGGTAATGTTATTGATGACACTAGATCCCTACCTAGTAGTTCTCACCCAGCTCTAGAGGAATCTCAAGAGGATGATCAGCCTTCTGGATCTAATCCATCGGACCCAAGTCCTAATCGTCAAGCGGACGTACAGAGCATAGTTTTACCAGAGTACAGACGAGCAGCTAATGCTAACCATCATTGCGTATATCCAAATTGTACTAGTACCACACTGCATGGTATATCGGATAATTTACGTGCAACTGTTATAAGTAATCATAAATATTACTTGCCAAGCCTAGCTCGAATTTGCTCAGAACATTTAATGAGTAATTCATGGGAGACACTATTCCATTCTGAAAATAGCATGGATACATTCACTGCTCAGCAGGTACAGCATGTATTTTCCTTCGTAAATGCATTTCATCCAACGTTAGACTTTGAAAATGTGCAAGAAATGGATGATAGCATTTTCGAATATTGGATAGGTCTAACAAAAGAGAAGTTCAATACTTTGTTTCAAGAGGTATCCCGCCTTAATCAAATAAAAAGAGGAAGTTTAGGCTTAGCAGCATTATTATTAAAAATGAGAACTGGTGATTCAGATGAAAGAATTGCCACATTAGTTAAAGTTCCACGGCGAACCTTGGAGTCGTTGATGGACAAAGTCAGAGAGGTTCTCCTTCAGGATTTTGTACCAGTGCATCTGGGCATAAACCAGTTAAGGCGGGAACAGTTATTGCAACATAATTTGTTAATACCGAACGGACTCTACGGAAATGGTAACAATGCCATTGTAATATGTGATGGCACATACATCTATATAAATAAGAGTTCGAACTATATGTTCCAAAAACAAAGTTATTCCTTACATAAATACAGGAACTTGCTAAAACCTTTTATGATTGTTGCATGTGATGGATACATTGTCGATTGTTTTGGCCCATATAAAGCAACTACATCAGACGCTGAAATTATGTCCGGTCTATTTTACTCTGGCAGTTCTTTAAGATCATATTTCAGAGAAGATGATGTGTTCATTCTGGACAGGGGTTTTAGGGACTGTATAAGTTTACTAGAGGGATGTGGCTTTAGAACATGTATGCCAGAATCACTTTTAGAAGGCGAACACCAATTAACTACAGCTCAAGCAAATCAAAGTCGCTGTGTCACTATCTGCCGATGGGTGGTAGAGGCTGTGAATGGCCACTTTAAAAGAGATTTTAAACTTTTTAGGCAAGAATACTTTCATCGGTCTCTACCACACATGATGCAAACATTTCAAATAGCGGCAGCTCTTTTGAACAAGTTTGGTGTTCGCTTTCAAAATAATGAATATGCAAATGAAATACTTGCAATAATTAGAGAAAGGATGAACTTACCAAACAATCTGGCAAATATGGTTGAAGCCTTAAATATGAATAGACGAACCTCACAATTCAATAGTATTACTGCTGATCGCAATAATGTGTTATACTTCCCAACGCTTGAATATAGAGATTTAATTCTTTTCGCCCTGGGAACGTACCAAATACGACAAGCTCGCTCATATTATGGCGAGCATGTACGTTTCCACGGGGGTTACAGAATTGAAGTTTCCAGTGAACATATTAATTCCTCTGAATATAATCTTAGAGGGACTGGCGTGACAACACTAATAAGAGGTAAAATTAAGTCACGTCACGTAACCAGGAAGCAATATTATGTGTATATCATAATAGAAAATGATATTCCTGGCCGGACAGGAATCAGTGAGTACTGCTGTAATTGCTTAGTTGGTCGGCGCACAGTAGGATGTTGCGCTCATGTAATGACGCTAGTTTGGTATTTAGGGTGGGCCAGACATCAGCAAAATATTACAGCACCTGCAGAATTTCTGGATGAAATAATTATAAGAGAGGATATCGAAGAATAAACATTAATGTAAAAAAAAACTTGTTTTATTGGTTCTTACCAACTTACCTACTCAACATATCCCACACACGCTCTAGGATTTCATAAATAGGTACCTACTTATTTATCTGAAAGTTAGCAAGTATTTGTAAAATCCCAGAATACTATTATATTCCTATTGCTTCAATACCTAAAACAATGCTGACGGTGACTGGCAGCCTCAGACAGACCTGTTGTACATACCAATATTATATACCTAAGGTAAGGCCTACCAAAGAGCTATTTATAACCACTGGGATTACCTACCTTTTACAAGACATTGCATTCTGAAATAACTGGGTAAGGAAGATACTAATGCAATATTGCCCTTTTACTTCCTTAAACATAACCTACAAAAGTTCATGACTGAATTTCTATTGTTCTCGGACTTCTAGAACAAAAATTCTTGCACAAATTAGTTCAGAAGTTGACGCCGAGTTAAACAAGATATTTTTCATTTAAAGACGCAAGAATTTAATCTCAGCTAAATTAATGTATGGGTGGCTGCCATTGTTCTTTCTTTAATAGATTTTCAACTTTATCGCTCAAGCATTAAGGTTCAAGGTTGATTGGATAATTTTGACAGTTTCGGGTAGCTTGACCTGCTGGCGTCTGTACTTAGATTATTACTATGTTGTAAATGAAACCTGTTATACAGCAATTTTGTGGTATATCGTACATTGTTTGTTACATTAAGTTCTAGGAAAACTACAAACGGCAACAGCCTTATAAACATACTAGCAGCGCCCCGCGGTTTCACTCGCATCCGTGGGAATATCGGGATAAAAAGTATCCTTTGTGTTACCTTCTGATGTATAAGCTATTTTACTGTAAAGTTTCATCCAAATCCGTTCTGTAGTTTTTGCGTGAAAGAGTAACAAGCATCCGTCCATCCATCCTCACAAACTTTCGCGTTTATAATATTAGTAGGATAATTCAATAAGCAACGTGATGTAGCTAGTGTAATTGTTGCCAGCAAAGAAATATATTTCGCAATTTTCCTTGTAGCGTAGCTAAAATACAGTCGTGAACCTTATTATTTATAGTTTGATTTACCCTTTTACCTATGGGTAAGGTTACTTTATAACATTTAATATGCGGAAAATATAACCCTCCCATGATTCTTATTTAATTCCCCCATATTTTACACTTAATAGTGCGAGGACAGTAATTTTGTCAAAAACAATTGAAACAATAAATTCAATACAGTTGGGGAAAGTTTTCACCAATACTTATGCCTAATAAAGATACCCTTTGAAAGGGGACCTCTTTTAACGTGCCAAAAATCGTCTATGATTATTGTAAAAGATCGTATTCATGTACGCTTTTGCTTGAATTTAGAATCGAACTGTCTTTCATCAGTAGTCAATGGATGAGGTGTAAGTAGATGCTATCGTATTGTTTTGAAGATAATAAGGCAGTAAGGGGGGCCATCTTTATTACTTAGTCGTTATAAGTTTCTCCTTTAGTGCCAAGAGGTTTTCTTTTAAAATTAGTGCTGTAATATTTAAGCACGTGAAAAGAGGCGATAAACCGTCTGGACGAAAGTTATTCGTATCGTATTATATTGAGATACAAATTTTTGATCTCTAGATATTTTACTATACTTCTGATTTTATTCTGTGGGAGAGAACGCGAAATGGAATTTTCCTTTTTTTTTGTCTTTCATAGTAAAATTACCAGCTAGAGGTACACAGTAGGTACTGTTAAGGTTGTCTGCGAAAGTCGACCTTATGTAGTGCAGGCAGGCAGTAAAAATACTCTGGTTGCATTCGAGTAGTCAAGCGGACTTAGAATGAGCTTTCAATTTTTTGTATTAAGGAGGTTTTTGTTTGGGAAAGCTAGTGATGGTGTAGCCGCGTTCATATAAATTCAAATAAACGCAGTAAATATAACGTTATATAATTTTAAAACCCCTATGCAATACACGCATCACAGTACCTACATACTTGCCTTGTATGGACCACATAGCAAATTTTATGAAAGGCATAGCGTCAGAATTACTCTGAATATCAGGATCAAATACCACACTTACCATAAACAAAACTTTCATTATTTCCGTCGCTTTACTCGACAGTTTAAACGGACCCGACTTACGAGCGTAGGTCGTGGGTTCGAACCCAGGCAGGCGTTAATAAAAAAAAAAAAAAAAAAAAAAAAAAAAAAAAAAAAAAAAAAAAAAAAAAAAAAAAGGACCTCAAGCCATTTCAAATTATATGACCTCCACATAAAAGGTCACTGTTCTTTTATCTTCATTCATATCCATTTCGAGTCCATCAAAGTTATTCAAAGTTATTTACAGTCTTGTGATTTATTGTTAGAGCGTTTTTAGTCTAAGTAAGAGATAAAATGGGTTTATTAATCTCACTTATTACTTATTTTATTAGTTGAGAAAGATTGGCTCGTTTATTATAGTTACGAGCATAACTTACTAGATGATGTAGCCTTTATATTTGAACTTTATAAAATAAATAGAGAGGATTAAAAAAAAAACATTCATCATCGTCAACAAGTCTTCGGCCAAAATTAATAAAAAATACATAGAGCATGTACTTTTGCTAATTAAGAGCGTTGACAACGTACGGCATTTCATACAAACTTTCAAGTCCTTGTTTTCGAAATGCATGAACCGATTTTAATGAAACTTCCTACGCATAAGCAGGATATATAGGTCTAAAAAGTAGAAACAGAGATTACCAATTATCTTTTTTTAAATAAGACATTTCGAAAATGTTCTTAACTAACTTTTTAGACCTATGTATCCTGCGTATGCGTTTGAAGTGTCATTAAAATCGGTTCATACCTTTCGAAGAACAAAGACTTGAAAGTTTGTATGAAATGCCGTACGTTGTAAACGCTCTTAATCCGATCCAGCCTGTCCCTTGCTGCCCCCTCTCAGCGACGCCCTAAGGCGAGGTCCGTACCCCCTTAGCGTGTATTCCCTTAGTTTTTAAGTTTTTTAAACCCTGGCTGGAGGCCTTAATTTATAGAGGCGGCCTTCGACACTCGTCGGCGACTGCCTTCGACGAGTATCGACGGCTGCAGCTGCCGCTCATGTGTATGTACATTGTACAGTCACGAGCAAAAGTATGTATACACGGCTTTATTCAGAAGCGATTTACTCCTTTATTTTTTAATGAAATTTTATGTTGTTACGAACATAGCATTTTCGAACCCATAGGTTTATGTACGTGTATTTCAACGTTGCATTCGTTATTTCATGAAAAAATCGCAATTGAAAGTTGTCAAGTGTTGACATATTGGTGCTCGTGACTGTACTTTTAGATGCGTTTATGAGAGAGGCTGCAGAAGGCCACACACAGGGAACAGTGAAAAGCTATGGGGAAACTTTTGCCCAGCAGTGGAACAAAACAGGATACTAAAAGGTTCTGATCGTAAGATTTTTTGCAATAGTTGATTGTGGGTTCTTTAGTAGAACGAATAAAACGTTAACCTTTTATAAATAAACTCACAATGTTATAGGTGCCCAATAAGGATTGGGCCAGTTGAGTATGATATTGTAACTTTATTATGGAAACGGACAGTAAAAATACTGGTTTACGTATTGCAAGTTCCGGTAGCCAAAGGTATTTATTGGATTGCAAAATTTAATAACTGGGTTTCCGAGTAAGTAGATACAATACAAATGGTCTTTACGTTAAGTTGCATCGGCTTGAAGGTTCAGGAAATGAAGCACAATTGTTAAGTTGGGTTGGGAAGTGGATTCGTGGTATCAAATTATTAGTTTTATTCTTCAAAGGAGTGCATCAAGTATGACTTTTATGTCTGTCGTTACTACTATCACCAGGGTCGTCTAGGTATAGGCAGTCGGTTCCTTTACGACCTACTCGTACAGCACCTTCATTACGGAAAACACTATCGATCTCAATATATTCTATTTTGAAGGATATTGCTGATCCATTACTTCATATGTTCGAAAAATGTGTGTGCTCAACAACGTAAATAACCCATTTTTTTTTTGATGCAAATGCAGTGAACGTTGTTGAACTGTCAAAATGAAACCCATTGCTACTGATAGTGCGTTACGCAATTACTCCGTTGGTATTGTAGTACCTACTCCATACTAGCTGGCCAGTACTGGGCTGGCTGGCTGGCTGGCTGTCCAGACCTATCACCACTGCAAGAGCTATCTTTTATCGTCTTGGGGGTGTGCTCTCCAAGTCCGTCAGCAAGATACGGCCCCTTCCGTAGATAGGTAGTTAATCCGTCAAAACCAGTGGCAAATTCAATTTTTCAGACGCGAAAAATCATATTGTAAGAAAGAAAAAAAAAAGAAAATACATTTATATGGAACAGACTAAAATACACAAATATACATACATACATCTGAAGGCCATTTCTCGTAATTTAAAACGATCAAAATCTAGTCGCAGTCTCGTCTCGGCGACAGACAAATGTCAAAAACTGGTCAAATTGTAGGGAAATTAGAGGTATTTTTGACAGATTGAGACTGAGATCGGTCTGTGAGCGTTCTTAAAATTACGAGAATTGCCCCTCAGATAAAAACATAACAAAAATATGTGGGATCGGTTGGTGAAATAAAAGAGTAGTCTTCGTAGAAACTTGTATATTTTCTTGCAAACTTAGAAAATATCCGAGAAAACAAAAATCACGACCATCGTCCCTCGTCGTACCGTATCTCTCTCTCTCTCTCTCTCACTCACACCTTCGCATACGTTCCCTTTTACTCAAAATTCATTCCACACTCGGTCATCCTGCACACTGTCTGCCCTCAGACACACTGTTACAAATTTAGTCTTACATAGGCTACGGAAACATTTCGATCTTAAACAATATAGCTTCAAACCAACATTTACTTCAGAAGGTGACAATTGCAAACACACGTTACAACTTAGACTTGACATCTTGTTACGTCTTAGCTTATCCATCAAAGAAATACAAAACACCTTAGTGATACAATATAACCAGTTACAGTTTAGGCTTGACATCTTGTTACATCTTAGCTTATCAATCAAAGAAATGCAAAACACCTAAGTGATACAATATATCCAGTTACAATTTACTGTAGTGCCTAACACACCATATCTTAATAACTCTATGTAATAACGGATCTAGAACATAACACAATAGGGAAAACACATAAACAAAAAAAATAAAATAAAAAATAACTCTTTCTTAACACACTTTCATACAGTCAACACACAAAAAACATACTTCACAATCCTTACCCGCTCACTTGATTTTACTCCTTGTCATCTGGCCATTTTTTCATATGATCTGCAGATGTCGTGGTTTTGACTGGACCTTCTGCCATCATATCTATTTTTACTACGTCGTACCTGTCATATCGTTTGGCTTTTGTTACCTGATAAGGTCCCAAATATTTAGGTTTGAGTTTGAGCCCTGGCCCAAACTGGGTTCGCTTTATAGCAACTAACTCCCCTTCCTGATATTTCCTACTACCCTTTCTATGCTTATCATAGTTCTTCCTATTATTCTGTTGTACTTCCAGTATTTGCTGTTTTGCTCTCTTTCTCAAATCTTCTCTATTTTCCATATAGCTATCTCGTCCCTCTTGTTTTAATAGTTCGTATATTGTCATGTCATCTTGTCTCTTCATTTTCTTTCCTATTAGCATCTCAAATGGAGTGGTGTTGACGCTTCTCTGGTAAGTACTGTTTAATGCCATCTGCACTCTTCCTACATGCCTGTACCACAATCCTGGTTTCTCAATACATAGCTTGGTAAGTACTGGTATAATAGTTCTGTGAACCCTCTCCACCTGTCCATTGCCTCTAGGTACTCCTGTAGTTATATGACATAACTCTATTCCCTCCTTCATGCAATACTGTTGGAACTCGTTGCTAGTGAAAGCAGTACCTCTATCTGTGATGAATCTTTCTGGACTTCCAAAAGTATGCTGTAGTATTTCCAATTTATTCAACACTTCCCTCGTTGTGGTACTTTTACATGGAAACAACCATACGAACTTCGTGAAAGCATCAATAACGGTAAGTATATGATTATATTGCTTATGAGTCTCTGTCAGGGGTCCAACATGATCTAAATGCAGAGTTTGCAACGGAGTGTCTCCCTTCTCAATTGGATTAAGGTAACCTTCCTGTTTTCCTTCTTTTCTATTCGTTAGTAGACATGGTATACATGATGCTATATAATCTTCAACTTTCTTTCCCATTTTTTCAATGTAGTAATCCTTGCTAATTAGTTCTAAAGTTTTCTTCTTCGCAAAATGACCGTTACTGTGTGCCCTCTTTATAATTTCATTTTCCATTGTACTAGGTATAACAAGTTGTTGGTCTGATCCTTTATAGAGTAACTCTTGATTCAGACTGTAATCCTTAAATGAGTTTCCTTCTTTCAAAATTTTTATTATTGCACTAAGGCCTTCGTCACACTCCTGTGCGCGTCTTATATCCTGGTGTAAGCTAGATGTTATGGCTGCCACATACGGGTTTCGACTCAATGCATCGACATGCCTCATTCCAGTGCCGGCACGGTGTTCTACTGTGAAATCATAATCCTGTAGAAATAAAATCCATCGAGCAACTCTTGTTGATGATGCTAAATCCTTCTTGTTTAGTGTCATTTGGAAAGCTTTACAATCGGTGACAATCTTGAAGAATTTTCCGTATAAGTAGTGTCTGAACTTCTTCACACCTTCAATTATAGCAAGTGCTTCAAGCTCATAGCTTGTGTACTTGGCCTGCGCGTCCGTAGTCCTTCGGCTCATATAATGAACTGGGTGTAAATTTCCATCATCACCTCTTTGCATCAAAATAGCTGAATAAGCAATACCTGATGCGTCAGTATGGAGCTCCGTCTCTGCTCGTTGATTATAAATCTTCAACACTGGTGTAGTAGCCAACTTCGTCTTCAATTCGTTAAAAATAGCTCTATGTGCATCACTGAACTCAAACTTGCATTCTTTTTTCAGCATATCTGTAAGTGGTTGCGCTATCTGTGCATACTTAGGTATAAATTTCCTGAAGTAGGAACAAAGTCCCAAAAAACTATGCAGTTGCTTCAAGTTCTGAGGCTCAGGGAATTTTATAACAGCATCTGTTTTCCCTGGCGATGGCATTACTGCACCACCTTCAATAATGTGACCTAAGTACTCTACCTTTCTGGTTAACAGCTGAGACTTTTTCCAGTTGATTTGTAAACCATATTCCGACGCAGTATTCAGAACTTCCTTTAGGCGCTCAAGAGCCTGATACTCGTCTTCTGCTGGAATTAAAATGTCGTCAATAAAAACAATAACAATACCTCTGGCAATCAATTCTCTGAATATGATTGTGATGAATCTTGTAAAAACCTTTGGGCAAGTTGCTAGACCAAACGGGGCACGTAAAAATTCATATTGCCCTGTCGTCGTTACGAAAGAAGTATACTTTATTGAGTCTTCATGCATGCGTAAATGAAAGTAACCATTTTTTAAGTCTAATGCACTAAATATTCTAGCTGAGGACAACTTATCAATATGATCATCTATTATAGGGAGTGGGTATTCATCTTTAACCATTTTACTGTTAATCTTTCTGTAGTCAACGCATATTCTTAAACCACCATCCTTTTTTCTTACTAACACTAATGGACTGGAATATTCTGAGTAACTCACCCTGATAATTCCATCATCAAGCCATTCTTGGATTTGGCGATTAACATCATCTTGTTCCTTGAATGAGATTCGTCGTGGCCGCTGAGACACTGGTAAGTCATCTTTGAGAACAATTTTCAATTCTATTGGAGCTTCTTTACTTTGTTGGGGCACATAACTCGTTACTAACCTTATTACTTCTTCTTTTACAGCAGGATTACTGACGTGAGCTAAACAATCAACAGAACTAGAGAAATATGCAACATCTTTCAACCACTCATAGTTTGGGTTCATCCAATCACCTTTCGGCAATAACCAAACCATACAATCTTTCATAAACATCATAACATTTCGCAAGAAAGCATTACCAATTATCATCTGAAATGGTACAGAGTCGTTAGGCATTACATAAAACTTAGTATCACGGTATACACAAATATCAATCGTTATGTCTAACTTGACCACACTACATGACTTTACTTGTGAATAGCCTAAACCTGTTAACGTAATGTTGTTTTCGTTACACTGCACAAAGTCTGACTTGCTAAGTTCGTTATAAAAGTCCTTTGACATCAAATTCACATCACAGCCCGAATCAATTAACGCACTAGCCATTTTACCGCGCACAAACACTGGTTTTAGTGGTTTTGTACGACGTACAATGCGTACAACCGGTACATTGTCGTCAGGTTCCTTGTTTTCGTTTCGTTTGTTTACATTGTAAGTGTCAAACTCACCAACATGGCCGTCGTCCCTATAGCCAATCGCTGTGCTGCTCTGTGGTTTCATACTGCCAACATCGTAACACGAATCATTTGTCCTTGTCGCTGTGTAAACATCACCTTGAACATCGTCTTGAACTTCGTCATTCGCGCTGCTGGTGGCGCCCTCTTGCATCATATTGAAGAATGCTTTCTTCGACATCTGATTGGTTGCTTTTCGTTGCTCAGCAGAAGTGCCAACCTTTGGACATTCGGGTTCTCCGACCGTACCCGAACTCGCCATCTTCTTCTTTGGACAACTTGGAGAAATATGACCAAATTCATTGCAATGGAAGCACTTTTTTCCCTGCGACCGATGAGGACAATTTTCCGACGAATGATTCTTTTCTCCACAGTTGAAACATCGCATCATCTCAGCCGCGTTTCTTCTATTACTTTTGCTGCTCTGTGTGCAACCAGGCGGTTTAGTATTATTACGTCGAGTATCTTTAGCTGAATTCCTCTTAAACATCGCGTACAACTTTAGTTTTTCTTTCAGGTCCGCGTACGTTGTAATACCATATAACATAATCTTATTGATTTCATCATCTATGATGCCGTCTACTATATACTTGATAGCTACATAGTCCGGCATTCGTCCACGTTTGCCTAATTCCTTCATAGTTAACATGTAGTCAATACATGACTCTTCTTTCTTCTTACGTCTTGCGCTCATCAACTCATGTATCTTCTTCACATCTAAAGTATCCGCGAATTCTTTACTGATAGCCACTTTCAACTCATCCCATGATTTATACACTTTCTCGCTGCGTAGCCACAGTGCTGCTGTGCCGGTTAACGAACGTCGAGCCACTAACAATAGCTGAGTTGGACTCCATTGAAATACTTCAGCATTTTCTTCTATTTCCTTTATCCACATAGACACTGTATGCGTTTCATCTTGCGCACTGAATTTTCGAATGAGCTGTTCCGTAAGGTACAATATGTCGCCGTGTGCCGTTTGTGCCAACGCCGCCGTAGGGGTAGGTGTTGCATCTTGAAAGTCAAGGTCGGATTTTTCCGTCGTCATCGTAATTAATTCCTCGTAGTCGTCGTAACCAACGTAGGTATCGTCGTAAACGTCTTCGTTGTCCGTAGGATCTTGAAAATCAATCGGCGTGCGTCGTTATGGCGTCGATCCTGTTCGTGCTTCGTGCGTCTGAGTCGTTCGGCGTTCTAACTCCACTTATTTCACCGCAATCCCGGACGAGCCCCCAAGTTTGTGGGATCGGTTGGTGAAATAAAAGAGTAGTCTTCGTAGAAACTTGTATATTTTCTTGCAAACTTAGAAAATATCCGAGAAAACAAAAATCACGACCATCGTCCCTCGTCGTACCGTATCTCTCTCTCTCTCTCTCTCACTCACACCTTCGCATACGTTCCCTTTTACTCAAAATTCATTCCACAAATATAAAATAAAAAAAAATATTATACTATAAAATATTGTATTGGCAGTAGTCCCAACTGTCAAATCATCCTATCTTAGTTCGGGAACCGAACTAATTTAATATCCGTTAATGATAATATCCGGAGTAAGAACCACCCGTAACTTCGGCCAAAACGACGGATTTCGTGCTTATAAAGTAGACACGAGAGAAGAATATTACTCGTCAAAGCAGTAAAATAATGTTTATGGCCATTTCATTGTTATTTTACAATGATTTTATCGTTATTTCAATTAATTCAATTAACGTAATTGGCCAATACAATGATATTTGGCAGTCTCTATTCAAATCACGTGCTGGTTTGCCCGTTTTGTCGGAGTCAGCCCTTTTCCATAATGTAGGACAGGTAAAGGGAATGTTTATATGGCTATTACAAATGTTTACAGAAATATTTTACATCCTATACCTACATTGTTTCTGTATTTTAGTATATTGGGCCAGGGGTTTCCGGTTTTTATTTATTCAGGATTGAAATAAATTATTTATTCAGTAATTGGGTAACGTAACGCAATGTTTTTTTGTTATTTTACTGATTTTGCCAAACAAACTAGGATTAATTTTATTTTAATTTATTTTATTTATCCATTTATTTCAGGCATCAAGGCCCATATAAAATATATACAATACAATATTAATATAACTTAAAAATACTATAAATACATACAACATTATAATTACACTAAAAACTAACTAACGCACACGAAGTGTCTGCGTCGTGTTTCGCTGACTGGTGTCATGTACCCGGCCACGAAACCGGCGGTACACAACACCCTTCGGCCAGTACTCTTCTTTGAGGAACTTCTCGAGGTGATGTGTCGGAACACGCACCACGAACGACTTGAAGTTCGTGTTGTGACGCGACTCCAACTTCTCGACCCTCAATGTCCATTTGGTCTTCACACGCATGTTCTCCACGATCTCCTCAACCTTCGTGGAGTGGTGTAGTCTGGACACGTACAGCTGTGTCGTCGGGATTGCTGGTCGCAGCAGCATGTTAGGTCCTGCCAACGCAGTGCCGCACTGGTTCTGAAAAGGAGGCTTCTTCTTCTTCTTCTTCTCTACCTTGATGAAATCATCCTTGTCGCACGTGTCCTTCTCTGGACCCTGCCTTTTCAAAACCTTGTTGGATTTCGACTGGCTCCGTTTACCCCCTTTTAGTTTTCCCGCTAGTTTTACCTGCGAGTTTTGCGACTCAGCAGGCTTGTTAGCGGCTATTATTGCTGCGTAGGCTCGTTTGGGGGTCGACAAACCTACACACGTCGTTGTCTCCACCTGTGTCGAGGCAGGGACGGCCACGGCACGCGTTGCAACGCATGCAATCTCGGCAGTTGGTGACGCATTCGAGCCTGCCGACTCGAAACTGCAGATGGAGGCGTTTTGTGCCCCGCGACGCGCGTTCACATTTGCGGCATCAGCGTCGGTAGGTGACCTACTTGCAGAAATGGCGTTGCGCAAGAGCACTACTTCTGCCCGTAGATCACTGATGGTATTGTTGGACACCTCCAGCTTATACTGCATCTCGACCTGGCTTTGCTTCAGAAATGTAATGTCCTTCAGCAGCCTGGTGACGTCTACGTGGTCGAACGTGATGGGAGGCAGCTTGTGCAGATCCTTCGCCACGAATTCAGGCACGTCGTCCGGGTCGGTCTCCTTCATCAGCGTTATGATGTCCTGGAGACTTTTCTCTGTACCGTCACTTCGACGAGACGGCATCTGGCTGACTTTGCCGAGCGTTGTGAACAGCAGCAACTTGGCACCGCTAATCCTCCTTCTTCCTCCTTGTACGATGACTTGCAGACCTGCAAGATGCTGATCTCGTCCATGTAGTCGACGGCATGTTTGATGAATGCCAATACTTCGTTGGCTATGAGAGTTTGGGAACTCATAACGGAAATAACGGGCAGCGGCTATAGCCGTGCAATTCGCGAATAAAATATTCGTACTGTGCAGCGCAAACGCGACCGCACTCGACCGCGCATCGTACCGCATGCATACCGCATTAATAAGGTAATCACGTGATTGAAAAGTCTAGGCTAGTCTACCTACCTCATCGTCTGTCTGCCTTGCTTTTTCTCATGTATGTTGGGGTTGGCTTTTAGTCTAACCGGAAGCAACTGAATACCATTTTTTTTTATGGCGCGGCTTAACACGATATCCCTTGGTAAGACTAGTTGTCAGACTTTTGGTATTCTGTCGACCATAATCGACTGTCAAAGATCTAAGAACGTACTTTCTGAGGCTCGGAGGGGTCTCGGTATGTAATGGATGGGCACCCATCGACCGACAGACCTCGGAAAGCGTTGCTTAACCTAAGCGATCCTGGTGGCTATTATTATTTGGCCATGAGCCCCTCCTCGCTAGTACCGACGTAAACCAGTTTGTAAGATGTTTATGATTTCATTGTCCTTTATACTTTAATGAAATCTAATCATAATTATATTTTTATCTTAAAAAAGACAAGAACAGGTTGGTAGCTTAAAGCTTATATAACTCATTAAGGCAAAGGCAGGATTGAAATCTAATCTTTAATTCATTTCTTGCAAAAAATATGAGGAACAGGAAACAAACTTCCACGAATTCGTTACTTTTCAGACTGTACTGTACTGTGTATTCATAAATCCGTGACATAGCGTGTTGGAGGTCCAATCTGAAATAAACAAAAAAATAAAATACCGCTCATTCCTATGAAACATGAACTTTGAAAAAAAACCCAATTTATTTCCCGT
Source organism: Apamea crenata (assembly GCA_949629185.1). Taxonomy (NCBI): domain Eukaryota; kingdom Metazoa; phylum Arthropoda; class Insecta; order Lepidoptera; family Noctuidae; genus Apamea; species Apamea crenata. The sequence goes on along the minus strand of OX451363.1, from coordinate 6,536,057 downwards.
TCCGCTGTGTGATCTGATTCGCTTTCCGTTGTTAATTAATATTATTAAATTTTGTAACGACATCCATCGAAAAGGCTTTGTCTGTCTGTGTTGCCATTAATAAATGTCACAATGCCTTGATATACAGCATAACTTTATTACTCAAAAGTAAGGATCCAGTTCTTAAACTACAATGAAAATATCAAGGAATTTTATTATTTCGAGTTACTTTTACGACAGAACTTCGTAGACTTCTTTTTTGGGAGTACTCGTATATAGGCGTATTGTTATAGCTTATCTAAGCGAAGTGATTAGGAAGAGAGCCTACGACCACGCAAAAAAGAGCCTCCATAAATGACGATTCTTTACCTGACACACTCTTGACAGCCGAATCCTTTGGCCTTTCCTTTTTTAATACTTAGCTCATATTAAACTGGGCCACACGAGAGGAGTAAACATGGCCAACTGTGAATCAGAGGACCTAGACAACGTGATCAGCGATAACGATGGTAGAAAAGTCATACATGTATTGGACAGACGTTAGCTACCGAAAACCTAGTCAATCCTGTTGAAAGTTGTTACAGAAATACGTAATGCTTCTTAACCGATTGCCATTTGTTCTAGGTCTTCAGAACTATGTATGTAGGACTTTTAATTGATAAACGATGTAAAATGTAAAATGGGGCTACCTCGGCGGAACGGTAGTAGAGCGTGGTTATGGAACTATGTCGCAAACCATGCTCCACCTGCTATCCTGCCCACTGTGCCCCAAAACGTGCAGTTAAAGAGACCTCTACGCTGCAACCGCCGACGCCGTGAAAGTGGCGATGCTTTTTGCCAACAAGATCTGAAGCATCTTCATCACATTCGCGCTAGCTACACGAAAAAGAAGTAGACTTCATAAATAATATACACCTAACAACTCACCTGCTATTTTATCAACCCCCGACGGAAAAAGGGAGTTATAAATTTTAATTGAAACACACACGTCGTGTCTATAGCGTAGCGAGTGTATGGCCAGCTCCTCCACTTGTGGAACGACGTAAAATCGATACATCAGTGTTATTTTTTCATTACCTCAGCCAGGTTCACTGTCCTATGAAAATATTAAAGTGCCTAACAATTAGGCGTACATTTCATTTGATATCGTTGTTTATGTTCCGGACGGATTTCAAAGGTTAATTTTGTTTAATTTTAAATGTAAATGGTATTTGGATGATAAAATGTATTTTTACAGGGACAAATTTTTTTCTGGTTTGTTTGTTTGAGTACTGTACCGTCTATATATATTTTGAGTATTTTATTATCCGGACCAATCCAGCTGTCACGCGGTAAAATAAGCATGAGTCTGTGGCACCGCCCGTAATCAGAGGACGCACCTGAATGGAGCGCACGTAGCTCGCACCCTCGTCGGCCGCGTGATGTGTGTACCTCCACCGCCTGCGCCCGCGCAAGCCCCACGCTGCCGCCGGCGCTGGGTCTTTAAACCGCGATCGCTCGGTCATCCGCGCCAGTCGTCAGCCTACTCCGACGGCGAATGCACGCGCTAATCGTTCCGAATCTATAATTACGTTTCTTAACCTGGTTTATCTAAAGTCTCAGTTTTCATCCTAATTCTTATGTCTGTATCTTCCTAGTGCTTATTCTTACTCTTAACTGTACCTTCTTCTAAAACTTACTCGCTCATTAAACGTCTGTCTTCAACTTGGAAAACGCCTGTCATTTCTACACACACCCTCCGAGCAACCACAAGTCTTTAGCGTTCCCACTGGTAGGACACAAGCCTCCTCTCTTTTGAGAAGGAGTGGGCCGTAATCCGCATAAGTGTGGGTTGGTAGATGTCACCTGTTTTCGAATTTTTGGTTTTAGGACATGTCGGTTTCCTCACGTTATTTTCCCTCACTGTTTTGAAGCAGCGGTGATGAATAAATTACACAACGTAAAGTGTCTGCCTGGGTTCGAACCCACGACTTGCTACTCGTATGTCGGGGCCATTACCGTTATTACGCGGCGATATAGTGTAGGTTGGTCGTTTTCATCTGAATCTTAGAGCAGATAGTGCTCTCTCTGATGGTATCTTGAACTTGATTTTAATAACCGGTTTACACTTGCTTCTACATGTAGTAGAGCAGAAACTTAACATTATTAATCACTTGAACGCTGAGCCGATCAAAACATTATTCTGAGACTTATTATGCAGCCGTTTAGGATTATTTTCTTCTTTGTTTATTCAAAAAGCATTTGTGGCCCAGTGGTAACGACTCAGGCGAACTCAGGCGCTTTACTTTGTGTAAATATTTTCATCACCACTGCTCTCAAAACTCGAAGACATGTGACATCTACCAACCCGCACCGGGTCCGCGTGATATAATACGAGTACGTCCACTCTCACTCGAAGAGAGGAGACCTGTCTCCCAGCAGCATTACATTGCAGTATGCATTATTCCATCAACATTATAGGTTGATTATGCTTATCAGCCTTGTAATTCTTAAAACACTGCGCATTTTTCACATTATAAACAGATAGAATGCCTCAAATCATGGCTCTGAAAACATGCAACCGACGCCACTCAGGGCGGAATAAAGTTAATTATTCACTCGCAGTGTTCTAAACCACATTTAAACGTACCATTGTTAACTAGAACGCGGTGAAAGTGAGAGTTTCAAACAAATTACTAACTTAATCCTTGTTAGCGTCGGCCGGTTTCAGTTTAGAAATTATAATATTTGTATAGTTGGAAGTATTTTTAGAATTAGGTACATATTTGGCATGGCATACAAGTAGGGGAAGACCAAAGAAACTATGGATGGGCTGTGTGATTGATGATATTATGGTTATAAATTGGGTGACTACCGAGGTGAAGACTAATAGAGAAGTATGGAAGAAAACGACATCTTGCGCTGACCCCAAATAAATCGAGGCAAAGCCAGGAAGGAAGGGCATCGGGATCGTCCCAAAGGGTTACCGCTGCCCTGGAACAGAAAGGGCTAAGGAAGGAACACGGGAGGGTTTTAGTCAGTAAGAGTCTGACACTCCCTTCCGCTCCACCCAGAGCGGGAGGGGTAATATTTGATGCCCAAAAAAAAAAAGGCCAGGAAGGAGTATGATGATGATGACGATTTTTGTTCTTTAGTATGTTGCCCCGCTATATTAGGCAAGTTTATCTGATTAGAAAAAATACGTTTGAATGTAACTTAGGAAGGTGATGTTTCTAAAGATGGTTGTATTACTTACAGCAATTGGCACTGAACGGAAGAGTTTGTTGTGAGTTGAACTCTTAACAGACGCCTACACATCATCTGCCTTGCCTTTTCCCAACTATGTTGGGGTCAGCTTCCAGTCTAACCGGATGCAGCTGAATACCAGTATTTTACATGAGGTGACTGCCTATCTGACCTCCACAACCCAGTTACTGGGTAATACGATACCCCTTGGTAAGACTGTTTGTCAGACTTTCGGGCTACTGACGACCCGTAACGACTGGCAAAGATCCACGAATGACAGCCGGGACCAACGGCTTAACGTGCTTTCCGAGGCACTCTTAACAGACGCTTACATGGAAGTTAAACATATAGGTAACCGGAGAAATGTGGTGTTCACCAAGAACACCACATTTCACCGGTTTTCAGCCTCACCTTTCAGGAACCACAGGCGTGATATTATTTTGTGTGTTTCATAACAGACGGATTGGTGATGGATGTTTTCAGTAGAGAAGACGCTGTTTGTGACCTTCTTTATAAACTCCTTTATCTGGGAAAAGGAATTCCTACTCTATCGGTTTAATTAGTGATCATAGAAAACGTCCTGTGGGTATCAAAACAATCAACTCAGCCTAACGCAGTCCACTGTTGCACATAAGCCTCTCCCAGGCTGCGCCACAACCCCCTGTCCTCCGTCTTCTGCATCCAGTCGGTCCCAGCCAATTACTTAAGGTCGTCGGCCCATCTAGCTGGGGGGCGTCACACGCTACGCTTGCCAATAAGTAGTAAATATAAACCACGTCAAAGTGTTGACCGGTGTTCAAATTAATTTAATTATAAATTCAAATGTTAACAAATAATTTGTAGAACCGAAGTACCCAGAACCGGGCACTGGTTATTCGCAAAGGTAATAGAGAAGCAAATACAGAGATTTCGGGTAAATATATAATAATCTTGCTGGCATGAATAAAATAACAAGCTCGGATAACGTTGGTTTGCATTGGTCACTGTATGGCAAATGCGCCAACATTCCAACGTGGTTTTCTTATCGAACACAATTACAGGACAGTAGTGGTTATTTATTGGAGATCTTATTCTGAATAAAATAAGCACTTTTCAGTTTCTGTGTTTATATAATGACCTCCTCATCCGTTCCCTAAGAAAGAAAGAATAACATTTAGGAGAATAAGAGAAGGGAGTTTTTACTACCTTATTTATTACTAGCTATGCCCCGCGGTTTTACCCGTATAAGTCTCGATAACTTGTAGATATCGGTATAAAAAAAAAAATATCCTTGGTCCTAATCCAGGTCATGGTCTACCCACGTGCCAAGTTTCATCCAAATCAGTTTAGCCGTTTTAGCGTATAAGCGTAACAAACAAACATCCAAAAAAAATGAAATCTTTTCTCTTTATATTACTAGTTTAGATTATAAACCTATATGAGAAGCCTTGTTTTTGTCACGTGTCTTAGCAATATGCTCTATCTAGTTAGGAATAGAAGTTCGACTTTATGTTGAGTAACAGCAACTTACTGCTACACTGCACGCTAGCACATCCCGATTTTAACAAAGCAGAACCATCTCACTATCACTAACATTCGTCTGTAAAGATCCCAAAACTCCCATGCCGTGAGTTTCGCTGATCAGAATACGCCCTAAGATCTGTATCAAAAGCACAATAAAGCCATTCCTTGGCGAATAAGGGTGGGCCATAAAACTTTCACGTAACATAGGCTGTGGGTCTGTTGGTAAGCTGCAATTTTTATTGTCTTCGCAGTGATCGAATGTTTGTTTAGACACGTAATGTGGGTGAACCCTTATCTGTAGTGGTGTGGATGTCGATTAAAGGGCTGTTTGTCTTGTATTTAGTTATAATTGAAAACAGAAAGGTACAAGAAATTGTGAAGATTGACGACTGCATTGCCTATTGGTTTTTTTTATATATCGATTCGTTGAGAATGCAACTAAATAGTAAGTAGTCTGTATCTCTCTATCTTCTGCAATAAGTTATAATCATATAAAGTTAAGTTCTGATTGACTCCGTGAGAATTAAACAAAATGTAGGGTGTTTCTAAAGATAAATATTTACTTTTTGTTTAATTCTCACTTAATAGGAATGTCAATTCTTTTAGAAAAAAGTTTCTGAGACAATGAACATTCCTATTAACTTAAGTTCTGATGCTTACAGTAACTTCATCACCTGTTTGTTTTTCTTGTTCGTCGGATCCGTACAATTAATAAGATAATAGTTAGCCTACATGGTATGAAGTTCGGTCAATCAGCAATATCAATATACGAATCCACTGGACGAACACTCATTAAGCCTCTTCTATATGCACTCTCAATACATTTACAGGAAAGAGACAGAAAAGAACAAAGACCACATACAATTTATAATGAATCCAAGTACAATTCGTACAATGGTATTATCGTAGTCGGATCGGAACGTTCTCCAATAAAATACTCTCAAAAGAGAAACAATGGAAGCATTAACACTCGATTCTCGGTACCGATTCCGATCGAATTTCAATTCCGGAAAAACGCATCGAATCGAGAATCTGGCAACGTATTAAAAGGAGAGCGGTATCGGTATTATAGCCTCTTTATGTGTTCCTGCATGATTTAAAGTACGGTTAGGTAACTACGTAGAAGTTTGGCTGTTTCAAAAAGGGTATTGTGAGGTTCTAATAATAATTATTGATAGACAAAGCATGATAGCATAATCGGCCTACAACGTGCCCACCGCTGGGACAAACCTCCTTTCCGTCAGAGATAAAAGGCCGTAATCCACCACGCGGGACAAGTGTAGGTTGGTACGTGTCTCCGAATCTTTGGTCTTAAGACATGACGGTTTCCTCAAGATGTTTTCCTTCACCGTGTGATAGGCATATCTTAGAGAAATGCTATATATATCTAGGTGAAATGGTGGCTATCCAGTGAAGGAGGTTAGTATATAGTTCTTTCAATGTGCTTAGTTAATAATAGCTATACAACGCTAAATGGTTATTCTGGCGCGTAGCCAAAATTAGAACTACCACCACCTTCTTGTTTTGACAAAACAATATCTGTGACAATTTCAACAACGCTTCCCGGTAAATGCCATTCAGGCGCCTACAGTTTTTTATTGCACTCGACATTGATACATACAGGTTGTTTATTATAGTAATCCTTATGTAGTTTCCAATGATTTATGTTAGCCCATACTTAATATTTTCTATTCTTGGGGCTTGTGGCTAAGTAATAACAGCCGCACGGGTCGATCAATCACGTTAAGCTACACTTGCCGCGGTTGGTCCGTGGATGGGTGACCATCTTTACATACCAAGATCCCTCCGTGCCTCGGAAAGCACGTTATGCTGTTGGTCCCGGCTGTTATTCAACAGCCGACAGTCGTTTCGGGTCGACAGAAGCCCGAAAGTCTGACAACCAGTCTTACCAAGGGGTATCGTACTACCAAGTAACTGTTTTGTGGAGGTAAGATATGCAGTCACTCCATGTAAAATACTGGTATTCAGCTGCATCCGATTGATGATGATTATGACTAGAAGCGGAACCCAACATAGTTTGGAAAAGGCAACGTCGATGGTGATGACTTAATATTTTCTATTCATAAAAAAAATATTCACTTACGTAGGTACAGTCAACAGCAAAAGTAGATGATCAAAATCAGAAATTCAATACTAATGAACGGAGTTCGCGTCAGAACTGTGTGGCGTCGAAGTGATTCAAAAGTATGTGATTGTAAATTATACCAAACATTTACTACTAGTACAGCTGCCATATATTCGTGATCAGTTTTCAATTCAATTTCAATTTCTGATTTTGATCATCTACTTTTACTGTTGACTGTACTTTCTAGTTCCTAAATTGAGCTTCCAAATATTTAAAGAAATTTATTCATTTTAGCAAACGAAGTCGTAAAACTTTTAAGACTACGACAGATTAATAAGGTCACTCAAACTTTCTACTAAGTAAAATCCAGATTTAAGCCCCAAACATTCTGAAGATTGATTTTAACGGAGATATGTCTCTACAGTTTTAGCCCATAATCCTATTACCGGCTTATCATCCCATTACTACAAAGACCTTTTAGGAATACGGATCGGAATAACTATCGGGAATCTGTCTTAACCACACTGCTAGAACATTTACATATTTTATTTAGCTCGAAAAAACATTGACAAAAAACAATGGATAAGATTTTAATGTAGTTTCTGCTCAGATTTAGTTTTGTTACTAAGTATTATTGACATAGATTAATGTTTCTTTTACAGATATATTTTTTGGGAAGCAGGTTTTTTTTTAGCCTAAATGTTCTGGAATGGCGACGGGCGGCGTACCGGAAGGCGCATCATTGGAAGGCCTTCCTCAAGGATGGCCCGATGACATTATAAAGGGCGCGGGAATCCGCTGTATGCAAGAAGCTCACAGGACCGGTCAATGTCGCGACGCTTAGGAGAGGCATATGTTTCGGCTGAAATACTAGGTACTGTCCAAATAAGATGACTGAACATTATTTATTTCTGGTATGTATTTAATCGAATCGCTAATCATTTCCATTTTGCGCTCCTAAAAATATTCAGGAACATTCTAATATAATGATTACGCCGCTTTTTGTGGACTTCTAATAATTCCTATTTTGGGGACCCAAAAATACTAAATAGTCATTTTTCGCGACAACCTTGGATGAATCGTTCGCTCGGCTCGCGCGCGGTTTTTTGCAGTTCTAACCTAACTTTAGTTACTGCGACCAACTATGAGAAAAGGCCACTTTAGAAAGAGGCTCATTTATTAAAAAAAGTGTGCATCATTAGAAGCCCAAAAAGTTTTTAGAGGTTCAATCTAAAAAAGTGTTGATCAAGTTTGTAGAGGATTAGTTACATATTTTCAATCTTGTCATCGTAATTTCATTGATTTAATTCAGATATAAAAAATGAAAAATGTTGATAGCGTAGTAGGAAATAGCCATGTTTCCTGCCACGGTACCTACTTTTCTCATTTGTCTTTAAATATTATTATGCAGTATGCATTTCATGAAACACTTCGATATCGACGCTGTTCTATCCAAACCCTACTCCGTGGCCTTTTACAATGGTTTGTGTACGGAAATAGACTACTATTTCCGTTTCAAGATTGGCTTTAGACATCGCAATTACTTTATTTCAATAAAATCGTGTCTTATACCGTGCGCACTTAATTATTGTTGTTTTGATCTTAAAACCGTGAGGGTTCTGAAAAGGACCGCAGTGTGCCTTGGACTAGAAACAATTTAATTGGTGTCTTGTAGGTAATTGAACTGTCTTCTGTTATTTTATGGCTATATTTTGTTCAGTTCAACCGTTTCTTACCTTTGAATTGGACTGTAATGGTTTTGTTTTGTGCTATTACATAGTAAGGGTAAAAGGCGTTATTAATAAGTTTAAGGTAAACGTCATATTAAAATCAATTTAGTAATACTTCATGTATTTTCATAGACACATGTTGGTTAGAAGCAGGGTCAAAGAAGTCGAGAATATCGAGAAACTGTTGGATGCTGCAGTATCCAGTGGGATCGTTGTTCACTTCCCTTTTGTGGTACATAGATAATCCTTTAGTCATCTTTTACTACGCCCACGGGAACCAAGGGGTATTTCCGAGCACATAACACCTGATTTCCCTATTACATTTTAATGGCATGCTAAAATATTGTTATTACCTACATGCATTCAAAGTATGTTCCGAGATTCATGTTAGTATAGACATTACAGAGCAACACGTAGGTTCAAGCTTAATACCATTAAAATTTATGTTAAACGTGTACAGCCAAGTTGGTACGAAAAATATACATAAAATGACGTCATCCTGCAAATTTTATACACGTCATTTTGTTAAATTACACGTCGTTTACGCAAATTTCGTATAAAATTTAAATTTTCTTGGAGGTGTGACCATTTTGATACAATGGCCACATTTGGATCAAGGACCGTTATTGCAATGGCTCGTTCCTTTCTTTCTTTTTGTTACAGTTTTGTTTAAAGCGAAAGGTCGTCGGAAATAATTTTGACGTAAAGAAGATGTTTAATTTTACGTACGGTTTGAGTTCTGTCTTACGTAAATGGGGTTCAAGATTATGGCAGGGAGTCTTGTTGGTTTGAGATTTGCGAGTTTTGGTTATAACAACAAGATTAAAGTCATGACTATGTCCATTTACTGTCTTTTGAAGAACTATCTGCTATCAAAATATAGTGGTAGGAGAAAAAGTGTTATTAACGCATTAACGTGTTACAGAAATTTAATTGAAATTTATCAAGCCATCCAAAAAATCGATATCCACAGATCCGGTCGAAGTGACGACGCTTGGCCTATGTCCAGCAGTGGACGTCTTTCGGCTGAAATAATAATGATTACGATCCTAAAAGTCACCACAGAATTTGTGACGGCACGGTTGGCGCAGTGGTTAAGCGATTGACTGCTGCGCTGCGTGTCGCGGGTTCGATTCCCGCACGGAACAAATATTTGTATGACCTACATGTATTTGTTCCGAGTCTGGGTGTTTTTCTATCTATAATATGTATGTATTTACAAAAAAAAAAATTGTATATAAGTAGTTTATCAGCCATCTTGTTACCATAACACAAGCATTAGGTTGCTTAGCTTGGGACAAATGGTGCTGTGTGAAATGTCCAGGGATATTATTATTATTATTAATTTTAATTCTTCATTTGGGATAAAAATATACCACAAAAACTTATCTACATCTAGATAGACCAATCAGGGCCGCAGTCTAATTTCGAGCTCTGTTTGTTCCGACCGATAAGCTTTAGATTACTTCTAAAAATCGTCGGGAGGAGATTGCTTAAAAAAGGACCAAGATTATTCCGATGAGACGAATCAAGGGCCTACGCAGACCATTAGGGTTCATCGACCTGCCTTAGTATCGTCAGGACCATGATGCCGTTCGTTAAAATCCGTCGCGTCGTTTCACACAGCAAATTGCATCAAAAGAATTCCGTTGATTTCAATTTCAAGTCTTTCAATCGTTAGGGAGTGAATTTTCGATTGAATACTGAGCTGGTGCCGATAACTACGGCTATTCAATATCAATTTAGGTATTAGCTGATTGGAGAGCTGGACAATTTAAAGCTATGTCTGACGATGTGTTTGTGTCAGTAAAACTCCTCAAAATACGCTCTGTTTGAATAAGATAAAACCCGCACTAATAAAAAAAGCTATGGTAAATTTGGAATTTTCTAAAACTTTTTCCTAGGCCAAAATAAAGCCAGGCCATCTATTTTATTACTTACTTAATTTCTTTTACGTTCAATTTGATTGCCGGGATGGATACCTATTTACTTTTATTTATGTCTATTCATTTCATCTCCTACATTACCTATCTGCTTAAGGCAAATTTCACCAATGAAATTAAAATCGATTAGCACATTACAAGCGCAATCAAGAGCTGTGACTGTCATCATTGTTGTGGAATATTGACACTGAAAGCTCTTGAACGCAGTTTATATGTATTAGGGGGCAATACTCGTAATTTTTAGAAATTTTACATTCTGATCTTAGTCTCAATCTGTCTAAACTACCTGAGATGAGACTGCGACTAGATTTTGAACGTATTACAAGAATGAATTGACCTTCAGATCGCGTTCAGTTTCATTAAGTAAGATTCGTCCTTAATATGTGTAAAAATAAATTCTCCCAAACATGCGTCAAAATTGCAGACATTTTATGAGTTTTCAGACAATTTCAGTTCAACAATTAATGGGTTCAATAACGTGTTATCGGCTCTCAGTTTAAAATTACGGCCCAGACTTATGACGACGCCAATGGTAATCGGAACCAACTCCATTAATATCTGAAACAATAAAAACGTCATATTGAACAGTTTTCAATAACCATTAAAGTCGATATGATTAGGTTTTCCAGACTATAAATTAACGTAAAGAATTAAGGACCATATTGACTGAAATCCGTTGAATCCTTACGATTCAAGGTTAAAGCACATCTATAAACACTGCACGGTATAGGCATCACCGAACATCATCGTCTCGTTGTAAACCACGCGTCGATATGGTTGTCGACGCCTGGTTACAACGAGTAGACATAGTTATCGACATGGATGGGTCTGGTTACCCAACGTAAACACGTAACCGGATCTGCTCAGCACCTTCGAAACGTCACCCCATTTACGGCCGACTACCCGCAGGCAAACAAGCGTGGCAACATCACATAGAAGCGAGGCAACGGCTCGCCGTAAGCGGGTGATCGGCCCGCTGCCGGGGTGACTGCTGTTTACTATTTGACCCCAACTCCGAGCCGAGGTGATGCCGCCACGATGCTTATAAATGCGCGTTACAGTATGGAGTTTCATTGTAAGAATCTTGAACGAGTTGAGGCGATTCTAATCCCATGCAGTGCTTATAAGTGTGCGTTGACCCTTAAGACCATTCGTGGCGACCGCTGTCCTCGCGTTAGAACTTTTTTAATAAAACCGACTTTCCACTTTCGCTAAGGAATAAATTTGGATATCAGTGGACTTTATAAATTCGGGATTTTAAATCATTTATGTTTACGCAGGACCACAGTTTGTGCTAATTAAAGAGTTTTGTTAACAATTTTGTAAAATTATTTCTACTTGACGCACTTGCTTAAATATTTATAGGGCGGCTTAAATTCTTCCTAATTGGGGGCAAACTGGTCGTTTATTACAAACAATTTGACCTTTATATAACATAAATTACACCTTTGCCTAGAGATTAGACTAACATTATTGCAGCTGAGTGAGAACTAGAAAAAACAATGATAGAATTTTATAATTAAAAAAAAAACTTTAATTATGCTGTTATATCTGTAGGGCCGTGAATTTGAATAAAATTGCTTAACATTCCCGGTTAGGCAGAGGTGCACCTATAGTCTACCCGCATTTCTCCAGATATGTTAAAGATCTATGTACAGTCACGAGCACCAATATGTCAACACTTGGCAACTTTCAATTGCGATTTTTTCGTGAAACAACGAATGCAACGTTTAAATGCGACACATTACATAAACTTATGGGTCCGAAAATGCTATGTTCGTTTCACCATAAAATTTCATTCGAAAATAAAGGATTATATCGCTTTTGAATAAAGCCGAGTGTATACATACTTTTGCTCGTGACAGGGAGCCTATTGTTGATGACAATAGGCTCTGTGTACATATGTAGATCTTAAAAACCAGGCACAAATCCAGACCCCGGGTTCCTACTGAGAAATTGGCCATTATTGGGCAAGTTTATTGTAATGAATCCATACAAATTGCCTGATTTGGTGATGCTTAACCGTCTTACTAACAAAAAAATGCTGCTAGATTGCTCATTACAGTAACCACCATTTCTCCATTAACTTCAAAACAAATTCACTATTTTCGGCAACCGGTTCTTTCTGTAATCATGAAATTATTAGATAAGATAAGATAATATTTATTTGCTTAAGCATGTGTCATAAATACAAGAAAATACATGATTGCATCCAAGATGGGACAACATGGACAACATTATTAGGTACAGGCATGTTTGCCACATGATGTGACGTGCAAATGTCAAGAAATATAACTAATTAAAACATTCTCTCAAAATAACAATAAATTAAGTAATTAAATAATAATAGGTACATATTGTAATATTTTTCAAAGAACAAAGATCAAACAGAACATTAAAAACAAAAATAAGTTAGTAATACTGTTATTCAATTATCATGTCAACAATAAAAAATAAAGTTTAAAAAATAATTAAACTATTCCACTGTAAATTAACAAACACAATAATTTTATCAAATATGCTACTACGAGTACCTATGTCAATAAAAATCTTTCCTATAGGAACTCGTTAATGTTATAGTATGCTTTATTTACTAAATACGTCTTAAGATTTCTTTTCAAGTGTACAAGTGTATAAAGCTCCTTCCAACTTTTAGGCCACTTATTGTAAAGTATTGGAGCCATTATTTTTCTTTACTAACCTAGGTTCACATCTAAACTTTTGATTTTTACGGTTTTTCGCACAGGTAATTTCACGATCGCAAAAAAGTTTCAAGCACTTAAATCAGCGGAGCTGCCAATCCTTTTAGCCGAGTTTACGATATACCTTCACATGACGAAGTGAAGTCCCATGTGATGTCAACTAATCTATGTATCACATATATACATTATCAAGAAAAGATCTGTCATGATTAAAACAACACCCCCTTCCATTAGAAATCCAGGATTTAAATCTAAGATCATTTAAAACAGAAGAAAATCAAATAATAATTAAACCCACACTGCGTTCCTGTTTACATTTCCACAGCTGAAAGACAGAAGACTTATATTAATCTTAGTATGAAACCCAAAGTATACGGAACAATTCAAACAGTTCAACATTCTGAAGTATAATTATTATATCTCTCTCCGCCAACATTCATTAACAAAAGTTTTTGTTGCGATGAAAACGATATTTCAAACAAACTTAATAATTAGACGTGGATAAACTAAATTAATGTTTCAGGAAGTACATTTCTGCGCCAAATCCTCGGGTGTTATGGCTCATTTACTCGGAGAGAGTTTCTCGCCCGTCGAGAGGCGAGAATGTCCATGCGAGTTTAATAGGATGGTTGCCATTATTGCGCTCATGAATTTACTTACATTGTAGCGAGAAAAAGGAATTGCCTGCGATTATGATTAAGGCAGTAAGTAAGGCCATTTTTTTACAGAATGCTCATCTCTGCGACATAAAAATGTCAATAACTTGTCAAAAATGTAAGGAAAAATTAGAGGTATTTTTGACAGATTGAGACTGCGAGCAACGTTTTTAAAATTACGAGAATTTTCCGTCAAATATTTGACAATTCGAAATAAAAATTCCTTAAATTTATTTTGACACCGTGTTGTTCTTTGACAGTCGTTACGGGTCGTCAGTAGCCCGAAAGTCTGACAACCAGTCTTACCAAGGGGTATCGTATTACCCAGTAACTGGGTTGTGGAGGTCAGACAGGCAGTCGCTTCATGTAAAATACTGGTATTCAGCTGCATCCGGTTAGACTGGAAGCCGACCCCAACATAGTTGGGAAAAGGCTAGGCAGATGATGATGATGATGATGTTGACTCCCACCTTTCGAAATGCGATTATTGCGCGTACTATTTACTAGTCCACTTTTCATCTCTTTTCGATTATCGTCTATTCGAGGCGATACACATTCGTCATGTAAATTAACCTTTACGCTTTCTCGATTGTTTGTTTTATTAAGATGCAAGCATTACCGTCTGTTGTATTTACTTCCGTTTATTTCTGTGTTAATAATACCATCCAAAATGGAGGCGTTTGTATGTTTTACATTTGAATCGAGTTTCGCTGGTGTTCAGATTCAGCAACTACGACAAATAACATGTTAAATAACAAAGAACGAACAACGATATTTTGCTTAAGAACGGTCTCAATAATTACAAGATATACAGTGTTGAGTAAGTTTCACATGATTTCTCACTGTAATATTTCATTGCTCGAAGGCACTAAATAACAAACTAAAATAAACATAAAGGTGACATTGCTATGACATTTTACTTCCACCATCTTTCCCGTCTCAGACTCTAACGCCTCTAGGGAAACAATATGGATGCTTTAACTTGCAAATTGCATGAAAGTAGTGACTTAAAGTTTACATACTTTCAACCAACGAAGTTCAGTCAATTACCTCTGGGCTTGGAACTTGAAAGACACACTGAAATATATCGCACACTAGATAGCACAAATTGAACAATAAGCAACGAATTTTGTTGGAAACGTACTCAATTATATAGTTTTGGTACATTTAAGTTGTTCATCAAACAAGAGTTGACATTCAGTTGTGTGTAACTTATTCAAGACTGGTACGAATATACTCGTATTAGTGAAGTTCCGCGTATCGGCAAGCGTAGTGAGGGACGCTCCCCAGCTAGATACACCGCCCGCCGACCTGAAGACGTTAGTTGGGACAGACTGGATGCGAAAAGTGGAGAACAGGGTGTTGTGGCGCAGTCCGGGGGAGGCTTATGTCCAGCAGTAGACTGCAATGACTGGATCGACACATGGCCCAACCGAATATTATTGAAAAATGCGAAAAAAGTTCGGATCGGCTCAGTTGGTTCGGGACCATAGTCAATATTCGAAAGGGAGAGGAGTGTAGGATCGGGACCGACCGAATCAAAAAGTACCTTCGTAGCAGGAAACGGCGGAATATTCGGCCGATACTACTCTTGAGTAGACCCCCTGGACAGCAACCAGTCGGTTATCTTTTAAAGTGAAGGCTCGTGAACATATCCGTCAGAAGTTGGCCGTAACATCCCAGCGCTGATTTGCTGCATTCGTTTTCTCCTCCATCGATATTCTATTAAAATAATTAATTAATAATAATATATCCTAATAGTAACTGTTTAAGCCTCTGTAAATACGAGTATTATACCTTCTTTTCAATTTAGCTTCTAATACATATATTGTTGTCTTCTTTTTAAATGTTTGATGTAAATTGAGGGCCTGAAACACAGGTTTTTCATAAACCTAGATCAGGCAGGTCTATATTACAGTTAGAATTTAAGTTTCCTCGGTTGTAATTAATGTAAATCATAGTTTTACTTTATACTTGAATAAAAATTTTATTTATTTATTTATTCTCCTGACAGTTCATTTTGTTTATATGTATGTATCTATCTACGTATTACTATTTATTCACGTATTTTATTGTAATTTCCCACCGTTTTCCCGTTTTTTTTTTGTTTTTTTCCGCGCGTTCTTTTTTTGCTATTTATCCCGTATGTTGCACCTGCCATGTTTTGTATCTGCATCGCCCTAAGGTTGACTGGTAGAAAATGCCTCAGGCATTAAGTCGGCCTTTATACAGTATTTTTGTTTACTTGTAAAGTTTTAATAAATAAATGATAAATTAATTACATGGTGAAGTATAAATGATTTCAGCTTTTAAATTTTTCATTCAAGCCTTTGCGGTGGGTTTTACTGTTTCGATAAAATGGGAGATGAATATAAAAAAAAAACATCAAATAGAGAAATGTAGCTGTGACGGCTACCGAAATATAGAACAAGTGTTTTGTAAAAAATCCATTTGCGCGCCCTAAAGTTAAGTTTCAGACGGCTCTCAATCAGAATGCTGGAATTACCTATGCCTAAATTTAAGTTTTTTATAATTAATATTCAAGGAATCTGGATAATCATTTATTTTTTCTTTGAAATTATAATATTATGACAACCTAAGGCTAAACTTATCATCAGATTATGACCCAAAAAGTGTGGAAACTGCAAAATTGTGGCGCAATATTGTGCAAAAGTATCCTTTGTGTATTTTGTAAAGAATCCATTTTTAAGTTTAAATTAAGTTAAGTTTTAGACGGCTATCAATCAAAATAATAATCTGGATCTTTATTTAATTTTACTATAAACTCCTATATACTGAATTTAATGATTATTTTGGGCATTTCTCCAAAATCAAAACTATAGCTATATAACAACCCAAGGCTTAACTTAGCGTCAGATTATGACCCCAAAAGTGTGCTAACTGCAAAATTGTGGCGCAATATTGTGCAAAAGTATCCTTTGTCCAACAGTCACGTACTCCAAAAACAATGTTTATTTGTGCCAATTCGTCATCTGCGCGATATTGTTTACAAACTGTTATTATTTTTGTGTGAATTCCGTTCGGCATAAAGATCTGTTGTTTGTTTAAAAACTGATCGAATATTTTATTCTGAAAAATGTTTTTGTTAAAAGCTTCTGGTTTGTTTTGGGACAAAGATGCTGAAATATAAATGAATAAGGTTACAATTTATGCTATTGCAATTGTTGGTATTTGAGTTAATTGAATATTAATAGAAAATAAAGTGATACAAAGTGTTTTGAGTTTATTTTTAGGAATTTCCGGAAAATGGATAATAATAATATTTACCTACTTGTAAAAAACATTTGCCCTCGGTATCTTTTTTGTATAAAAGTAACATTGGAATAACAAAAAAAAAACAACTTCACAGAAATTCGAATGTTTTCAGTGTCGCCAGCTTTAATTTTTTATCTCATCACAAGGAACTTTGAGTGCTCGAGATGAGCATCCAATGATCCAATTAACGACGATGTAAAAAAACATCATGCTGCCGTAAAAGCCAATTTTAATAAAGTGCGCGCGTCACTGGGATATTGTCAGTAGAATTGTAAAGTATACTTTTCACTCAGACTTTTTGGTGATTCCATAGATTTACGTTTTACACGACATAACTTCTCATTTACTTATAGAAAGTTTTTCGAATAGTATAATTTCGAATTAGCTTTGGTCCGACAGTGGTGCCACGTGTGGGATTTAGTCTAAAGAATTTTTTGTTACTATAAGTCGGTACACACACAATGATTAGAATGTCAGTTTAGTAACGGTACTCACCTAAAATGTGGTTATGTAAGTCTTCAATATTCCATAGAAAGCGTATGTTACTTGGGTTTTTGATATGTTTAATTAAATTGAACCGCCCTGTAAAACCTTTGGTAAAAAGTTTATAAAACATTCCAAGGCCAGGTATCATAAATGTATTTACATGCATATTGAGACATCTTACACGTACAATCTAATACTAATATATGAATAGTATGAACAAGTATATAAAGGATAAAAAGTAAAAGGGAAGAGCTTATTGGGCATCATAAAATTCGTCCGCATGGCTGTCAGTGGGAAAAGTGCCCAAAAAGCTAGCAGCATTTCCACGTTGGGTGGAAATGCTGATTTTTTTACCTAAAAGCCCTTTGGTCACATGAAGAATCGAATAACAGCTTGGCGATGTCCCGAAATACTTGGCCCTAGGGCTTCAACCCACAATGGCTCAAACATATAGCTCCAATAAGGTTTTTATATTTGCGCCGTTTGAGATTTGGAGATGAGGTTGAATACCAATTATCATAATCAGCCTATATTGTTCCCACTGCTGGGACACAGGCCTATTTTCTTTGAGAGGGAGTGGGCTGCAATCTACCATGCAGCCCCAGTGCGGATAGGTAGATGTCACATGTCTTCGAAGATTTGGTTGTAGGACATGACATGCCGGTTTCCTCACGATGTTTTCCTTCAACGTTTTGAGAGCAGTGCTGATGAAATAATTTACACAAAGTAAAGCGCTTCACGCTCACGAGACCAATTCGATCGACTAAAGAAATTAATTCGAGAGGATTTTGCCTTTTATGTCGACAGATATGAAAGTGCTTTTATTTGAATAAGTTTATTTTTCTCACAAAAGCCGCTTTCAAATGATGGATTCGCTAAGTACTTGAAATGAAATAATTAATTAAGATGGTTCAATAGAAGCGATGTAATGAAAACAAGATTGAAATAATTAAGGTTTTTTTTCTGCGGGAATGTAATTTGACACGTTTTGATAAGTTTTCTTATAAAGATACCTAGATTACAGGCTTTAGCTGCCATTGTAGTGTTACTCACTATAATATAAGCAGTGTTTATAATCTCAGATAATTTACATTCCATTGCCACATAATCAGTTATCTACTTTAGTAAATGTATTCTAAGTTGATTTTTGAGTGACCATTTGTAACAAAATGTTAAGTGGATGATTTTTTGATTGCAATGGAATTTGAACATTAAGTATGGCATTCAGTTTCTTGTTCCACTACTTTAAAATTATCTCAAATTATAATTATGTTATGAAAACAAGAGAACGTCATACAACAGCACACGTGACTCTTTGGTTGGTACCTTTCAATATAATTGTATTAACAAAAAAAAAAAATACAAATACAAAAAGTTTTATTGACAAACGGAAAGCTGATGAATAGGAGACAGTTATATAGATACGAGTAAACACAATAAGGTTTATACATCACAATTTCTTGGTTTGACCGTTGACCCCCAAACTAAGCAGAGCTTGATATCATGGGGGTCGAGATGCTAATGAATGTATAAACAAACAGTTTTTTATTTTTCACATAATCTTAGCTCTGGAATCATGGTATTGATTCGCCAAAATTTTAACGAGTACTAAGCATAGTCTATTCCATTTCAAGATTTCCATTTTTGTCCGCAAACTTCTTTTGCTGATACTTTTATAAGTAGGTACAGTCCTGAGCATAAATATTACTATGAACAGCTCGGCAATCATATTTGATTTCATGATTCATCCATTCGTATATGACGGGAAATATATGTGATAATTTGTGGAAGGCATATACAAGTGGTAGCACAAATATGTGACATCGAAGAACACCAAAACTATCTGACGAGACAAGCGATGCCAAAATATAGGATGCATCGGTTTCAAAAATATGTAACAATGCAACATTATCTACTACGTGATAATTATGCCACAGCCATCTATAGATTCCTGTACCTATACACAGTTCTGACTAGCTGCATAAAAGTATTCACCTGAAATTTATTCCACATAAAATGCGGCATAAACTTTCACTAATCACTGGCACTAATTAGCGTGCAAATGGCCCTTTTTAATTAGCACACATAAAAGCAGCACTGCGTATTTTCAATTAAAATGTTTTTAGTTCACACACGCATGGACCCGTGAATTGAATGACGTATGTAGGTAATTGGCTGCATTTTTCAGATATATTGGGTCAAAGTTTTTTCAGGTCAAAAGAGACGCCATTTTATTTTTCAGTTTTGATCGTTGCCGGTAAAGGAAAATCGTCGTGAGGAAACCTGGACCTGCACCCCAATTGCGTAACACACAATCAATCGGAATCTGAATCATTTTGAAGCAAATTGCTAATGCATTGATTCATAAGTTCGAAAAATTTGTCTGCTCAACACGTAAATAACGCAATGAATGTTTTTGAACTGTCAAAATGAAACCGATTCCGATTAATCGTGTGTTACGCAATTAGGGTGCTGGACTTAAAGTTAATAGCCCGAAATCGTCAACCCGTCTTGAACAAGCGTGGTGATCAACGCTCGTGCCTCCGTATGAGAAGAGGCCTTTGCCCTGCAGTAAGACAGGTCCTGCGTCCACGATCGCGCTATGGCGGGACGATCGATTTTGGTTATATTATAAGCGATCGTCGCGCCAGAGCGCGATCGTTTGTATGAATTGTGACGCACAAAGGCGACTTGATTGATCGCGCGATTATGCCATATTTATACGGGGTGAAAGGGGACATCGACGCGCAACCTTAGCAGGCATGGTAGCCCATGGATTCAATACATGGTCCTGAACCCCCCTGATTTGACATTTTTTGTCAGTTATTAAGAAAACAAAAATTACTGTTGACATTTGACCGCGTAGGTATTGAAAGAAAGAAAGAAAGAAAAATACATTTATTTAGCACATACCAAAAGACACACAATACATCAGATACATACATCAGATAGCAACTAACTAACTATTGCACTTTTTATGAAACAGATTTTGATTTGATATCCGATATATATTTTGATAACCGACGAAAAATGTCTACGCTATGGAGACCCTAGCGTAGACATTTTTCGTCGGTTAAGAATCATGTGTAGAATTCATGTTCAACGATTGCACGTTGATGTCCCTGCCACCCTGTATAAAGAGTGTACTCGCGCGACGATCGCTTTCGGTTAAGACGCAGCCAAATAGGCTGGTATTTAGGCCGTCTAATGACGTGAAGTAAAAGAGTAATTTTTAATGAGAGTAATCCCTGTGATTCAAAAAGGTACACACGTTGTGTTTAATTATTTTCAGTTGAGATTAGTTGATTTTATCCTAAGATTTAGCCCACGTTTTAATATGCATTATGTCATATTTCCATACAGTAAATGTTTTAGGAACCGAGCACTAATTAGATTAGAAAAGTTCCTGCAAGAGCACGTGGCATATAAAAAAAAAGGCCATGTAAAAAGCAAATATTTTACATCGGCAATATGCTACCAAATATTGAAGACAGATATTTCGATTCTTACTGAACCCGTAAACAAACCAAGAGCATGTTCATAAAACGCGTCCATGAATTCGTTAATCGGCTGCCGCGAGCAACCGACCGTGGTACCGCAAAAATAAACTAATGAAATCGTAATTAGGGTTAATTTCAGCCAGATTCAGCCCGGTTTCGTCTGCGGTTAACCTGTACAGAACAACCCGTTTAGATTTATAGGGTTTTCATACAAGATTTACGACTGTCATTTATTATTCACTATCTGCGGTACAATCAGAATTTATGACACACTTTTTGGTATGGTTTTATACGAATAAATAAACTATTTTATTGTAATATCTTGGCGCGGCGTATGATAAGTGTTTTTTACTGAATAAAGGTATCTGAATATTTTAATACGAAGCCTTTTTGGATCCGCGTCATAATGTAAATATATTTGGGACTAAGCGGTTTAAGCTCTCATTTATATTAAAAAAAAAACATATTTGTACTGTACTGTATTTTTAAAAGAAAAAATGTTGGCTGTATATGAAAATGGTTCGTCGAATAAAATAAATAACATGAATGTATTTTTTTGCAAGATTAATTTCGTCGAGGTCAGCGGTCTTTGAATGAAAGATTAACAATATAGGGTCAGCTGCCTCGGTTTGACGGCCCAGTTGGTAGCCAATCGAGAAAACGAAGTAATCATGTTCATGGGGCTATTGCATACAGTAGCTATGAGCCTACACATTCGGTATGCCTTGTGTTTCGGTGTGTTAGAAGAGTAAATAACCGTTAACCAAGACGTATCGAAAATGAATCAACATTGCTTAGTATATAGGAGTCTTGGAAGCCGGTATTTGCCTACCAGCTGCGCTTCAAAGGCTTTATCACCTACGGGGATGTTATTATACTGGGTCAAATAACATTAGTTAGCGAAACTCTGCAGATGTGTTAGATAGCGATATCTAAACATAACAAAAAAAAATGGTGTTTTTTTTTTTTCAAATAATATGATGTTTGAGTAAATAAAACAGTTGTTGACTACTGTAGGTTAAATACCTGCTTAAATGCTTTTTTTTACTTTTTTTTTCATCAGTTTTTGTGGAAACTTCACAGACGTGGTGGGGTATCGTAATATGAACACGATCAAGTAAGTAAACTACAAGAGATCGTTGACCCCACAAAAATCATCAAATCAATTCTTTTTTTTGTTTCGTCATGTTTAGATATCGGTACCCATCACATCTGCGGATTTTCGCTAGCTAATTTAATTTGCCCTTGTATATCTTCTGGTAAACGATACGTAGTTTTTCCATTTCAAAACTGCACAATGTCAGTATGTTCCCAGCTGTCCTCTCCTCTCCAATCGCAGGTCATTCAACACGATCTATGAGCACTCTCATCCAGCTGCTACATAGATATCAAACATGTTGCTTAATTAAAATTACTCGCGACTTTAAAAAGTTTAGTTCACATGGCAGTTTTTCATAAAATAAAAAAGTTCCAGGTGAAAAAGTTGGTGTACCTAACTCTATTCGAAATGCTAACATGGTTACTGTGTTGCAGCCCCAATTTCGTTCGTTTGACGTCATTTTTCATATTTGATAGCATTTTTTACGAGACCAATGTGCAACATGCTTCCTGAAAACTGATGCAGTATCTGAGAGTTTTTTATGGTATATTGGTGACGTGACAGGAGACTATTTTCGCTTTTAGTTCATTTTGGGGAGACCTATAATTTTTTTACGATGTCA
Organism: Apamea crenata; assembly: GCA_949629185.1. NCBI lineage: Eukaryota > Metazoa > Arthropoda > Insecta > Lepidoptera > Noctuidae > Apamea > Apamea crenata. The sequence goes on along the minus strand of OX451363.1, from coordinate 6,513,250 downwards.
TACTTTTTATAAGGCACACCTGCACTGTTTGAAAGCCTGATCAAATCTCTGATGGTAATATTTTCTGTGTTTTATGTTAGCTGTTGGTTGTTACCTCAGAACTCCGTTATTTATAAGCCGATTTTTTTTTCTTTTTATGTGAAAGAATATACTTTCAGATTGGTCCCGTTGAAATGTTATCATAATCGGTTCAGTAGTTTGGTTTATGTACACCAAAATTACGGATAAAACTTCAAGTAAATAAAATTACGTCGTTTGCTTTTCACAACTAAAAAGTGAAAAATAAAAACTTTTTTTACAAAAAAAAAAACAATCGACTTCGAATCGGAACGATATGTGATGGGTGGTCACCCATTCACGGACCGATACCTGCAATCGACCCGTGCGTCTGTAGTCATTTATCTACGTGCCCAACTTAGTTAATTAAGTCACATTGAAATGTTTTCAGGCCTTTTCGTCTTCAACTTAAACTTTTATTGAATGTCTTTTAATACCTATGTCAGATAGAATATTTATCTCCGCAGCTTTTTTGAAACTAGCTCACAACAAGTTAAAAGAATTTGGGCTCGTTCAAAACGTTAAATTAAAAGCGTTTCTACTGTCATTGGGCGAGTTTAAAGTCTGAAACTACCCTTCTAACTACTGTTCAACGTCCATAGTCCTGCTGAAAAGTTTTCCGTCAGTTCTTTTAACGTTTAATGAAATTTTCAGTTGTATTTTAACTAAGTGAACCGTTTATATGAATGAGGGAGATGAGAATGAAGTCTACATTTCATTGAAAGTTAGTTAATTTCAATACATGATGTATATAGAAGAAATAATTTATTGAAAATATGTGTGTAATTACCTTCTTAACTTATACCTAAAAGTTAAGTAATGATTAACACCAAACTTTGGCAATTACACATCTCCTAACTTTAGTTGTTGTGTGTTTAATTAGCAATTAAAATAATCTTTTTTTCATAACAGGTAGGTAAGTACTTGAATATTGGAGGGGCTCCTGGCTAAGTAATAACAATAATCGATCAGGTTAAGCTACGCTGGCCGCGGTTGGTCCGTGGATGGGTGACCATCTTCACATACCAATACCAATCCGTGCCTCAGAAAGCTCGTTAAGCCGTTGGTCCCGTCATTTGTGGATCTTTGGCATTCATTACGGGTCGTCAGAAGCCCGAAAGTCTGACAACCAGGCTTACCAAGGGGTATCGTATTACCCAGTAACTGGGTTTTGCAACTGGAAGCCGACGCCAACATAGTTGGGAAAAGGCTAATCTGACTGATCTGAATGAATCTTAGGCTGATCTGCCTGATTCCCCCCGTTCTTGTTTTTGTTTCCCCGAAAGTGTATCGTATTACCCAGTAACTGGGTTGTGGATGTCAGATAGTTAGTCGCTCCATGTCAAATACTAGTATTCAGCTGCATCATGGGAAAATGCTAGGCAGATTGAGTACTTGAATATTTAATTTAAGCCACTGACGGACATAATCTGAACTCATCTAAAAGTTGGTATGGTGATAAATGTTCATTCAACATCATCATTGGCAGCTTGTTTTTTTTTAACGTGGAGAAATGCTCATGCATTCTGCACTACCACGGGGAGATAGTGCAGTTATGTGGGACTGTATCCCACTAAAACTCCACGGTGTCCCCCCCTGCCGCTTACGGCGAGAGCACGGGCATGCGTTAGCACTCATCCGTAAACCCGCCGCGGCTGTACGTCACCGGACCCCCTCTGGGAGTACTCCCCATCACCGGCGCACCAGAACACATAGAACGCCGTGACCACCTCAGGGACTAAACCAGCGCATGGGCGCCAGACGACCCCGTGTCTGGGCACCCTTGGTCTACAAGTCAGGTCATTGGCCCCACCGCCTGCCAATTTACAGCCGCAGAGGATAGGGAGAGTGACCAACGTCATACCAACGTCATACCAACACTCCTCCTCCCCTGCGGCCCCACCACGTCCGCCATCGGACGGTGGCGACCGCCAATGACGCGGAAGGTAGAGAGAGCGGCGCACCGCAATACCGGCACTCCTCTCCCGCCGCAGCCTCTGACCCTCAGCCGCGAAGCCTCCCCATACGACATCGCGGTCCGCCTCAGTTGCGATGTCGCTCAAGCGGCACCGCAACCTAGTTGTTGGCCGCTACGTCACGTCGTCGGCTTACCGGCAAAGCCCTGACGAGCGGCCCCTCCTCGGGTTTCTCTTGGTTTCACCATGGTTGTGCAAGCCACGGCTACTGAGCCCCCCCGCCTCGAAAATGCGGGAACCCACCGGGGGGGATCATTGGCAGCTTGTTGAGAGGCCTCTGATTGAATGCTTGATAAGCATAACATCAGAGGCCTTTGCCCTACAGTGAGAATATTTTAGACTAGTAATACGTAACAATATCCCAAGGTTATAACATCTAGATATTGTAACCAACGGGACTCGACCAACGTACCGTCTATAACGGACAAAGAATCATTTTAAAGAAAAGGGTTAGTAACTTGTCACTATCCGTAAGATATTGAAACCCTTACTTTATTTATTACAGGATGTAACGTCTCGTGGTGCTGACGTAACTACCGTTTAGTGATTTACTGATGCCGCAGGAAAAGATTATAAGATTCCTTTTTGTCTTGAGATATCTTTCAACAGTATAAAACTTATACTATTTGAATAAGGGCCGATTTTTCCTTTGCCAGATAACTTTTATTCGACGAACAAAATTGACGGAAAGAACTGTCAAATTTCACAATTATTCTTCGAATAAAGTTATCGGATAATTCAAAAATCATCCCTAAGAATTATTTATAAGACATAAAAAAGTACACAGATACAAGGTGACACCAATTTAAGCGTGCAAATAGCCTGGCCCAAAATAAATGATCAATGACCCCCATACTCGGAAAAACCTGTGTTACGTGAGTCATTCATGAGTCCATAACAACGGGTGTAAAAAGACACATAACATCAGTCATTGTTATATTTTTTTACTGTACCATACCTGAGAACCTTTAGGTTGCGGAGATATAACGTAGAAGGTCGAAAATCCAACTTTTTATGAAGTCGAGTGTTTAATGCTACCTGTAATATAACTTTAAAAACCTCCACGACCCCTGTATCATTGCATGCACCCATAAGCACCATGTTTCGCGTGTATTACGTTGCGCACTAACGCAAACACCAAAAATAAAAGTTGTCTCCCAGCAATTGTTTTTGTGTTTTTTGTTCCTTAGTTTGTTGAATAGAATGCGTAGTTGATGGTTATGTGATGTTTTTGTATATTATCATGTATTATGGTTAAATAGGTAACAAACAATTGGTAATGTGCACTTTTGTACAAATAAATAGAGCTGAAAATTATTTGTACTACTAATAATTTTGAGGATAGGCAACGTAGAGAAAAAAGTAAAAGGGGTTTAAATTAATTGAATACAAAGAAATGGGAGTAGGTATCTATTTATTCGCCAGGTGTGGGTGTTTGTCTGAGTATAGATGTGTAGGTGTGTTCTTGTAACAGCCCAGGGGCTACATTTGTACTTGTTTCATTAGAACAGGATTTACTACCGCCGAGCCTTAAAACATCAACTGTCGACATCGGCGTTTATTACGACAAGCAGTGATTATAGTAGCTTATAGCTGCTGGCATAAATGGGTTTTATTTTATTTATTAAGGTACGCCAACCACTTCTGTGTATACTAATAATATATCTTATAAACAAATCCAGTATCTTGACTTGGCTCGCGAGGTTGTCGACATGTGGGATGTGGACTCAGTGATCATTGTGCCGATAGTCGTAACAGCCAATGGCTTAATAGCCAAGAGCCTCGATCAACACCTGAGGAGGCTCTTGTTGGGCAGCTGGATCAAGGGCTTGATTCAGAAAGCGGCACTCCTGGACACGGCTCGCATTGTCAGGAGGTACCTCACTCTGGAGCCCTGACCGCCGGTAGCCTGTTCTTGATGCCGGTGGGCTACTATTTTTTTATATTTTTAATTGTTTTTATACTTTTTATATTCTAATATTTTTTTTATGTTTACACTGAAATAAAGGATATATCTTAAAAGTACTATAAGTAACAATAGCCTCGGACTTACACAGTCCCAACCACCAACTAAAAAGGTTCTAATTAATATCAACTATATTCTTATTTATCACTATACTAAAGAATGTCTCATGTTGAGAGTCCATGAGACATTCTCATTCTCTTCTCTTCATTCATTCATCCAAAAGATGTTGTTGTCAGATGCTCTATTGTAATCAAGGATATATTTCTAATTCAAGTAAATATCTTATCTGGTCACCGGATCGAGGAGAATTGTATAATGTAACGGTTTGTTTACTCTTGAAACGGAAACGGAACGGAACGGAACTTGAAACGCATCGCGCTTATCTGATATCCCAAGGTTTGAAGTAATAACACGAGTTTGGGAACATCCTGTGTAAACTAAAAGTGATATTATATATTATACTGTGCTCGAATCATCATCATCATGTTTATTTATTTCGTAATCAACCGATTTTAACAAATACATTCTAGAAGCCTTCTTTTAAGTATGGAGATACCTGCACCAGAAGACCTCAACTATTCTCTTACCCTTTTGCCAATTTATTTGCTCGGCACAACATGTCTTTTGCTTCCATAGTTCTCGGTAATCACTCCCTTTCTAGCCATATCATCTTTCACACAGTCCATCCAACGTTTCTTTTGTCTTTCCCCTACTTTTACATCCACACTTAAAACTTTCCTCACGACATTTTCCTCATTCTTCCGCATCACATGCCCATACCATGACAAACGATTTCCATAAATGTTTTTAGATAATATAACATTTAAAATCATTAAACATGCTCTTAACATGGTCATATCTTGCCTCAATTTATTTACACATCCCAACAAATCTCACGGAAACAAGATTTGGTGAACAAAATCAAAAATTCCGCATCGCATCCAGCACAGGTGATAAAATAAATATTTATAGTAAATAAAAATGTCCCGTATCTCGCAAGATCCCTATGGGAGGAAGGAAATCAATTGATAAAGTTGGAGTTGGAATACACAGTATTCCCCGGCAGAGCGATACGTTTTCATTTGCCTGTCGCATCTAGAATCTGTGATTGTACCAAACCGGCACATAAATTCAAGGAGAAAACATAAAAGTGGGGAAAAGGAAAGGTATTCAGTTAACGGTATTTTGTACGGAGCAGTGGGCCTAGCACGAACGCACGGGTAAACGTAAAGTCAATTCGTATGTTTTTAAACCAAAAATACTCGTTTCGCTTATAGTATTATTATTTCGTTTAAGACTTCATGTCTCATGGATGATACTGATCGTATTCGCCGCAAAACTCTTGTCTGAAACGCAAAAGGATAGTTTTATTTTAGATCGAATTTAAGTCTAAAGCAGATTGCGGCGGGCCACGCCGCACTGCATTGCATTCCAAAAATCCTCCTTCACCACTTTCGTACATTTTCTATGAACCAAAGCAAAGCTTGTTAAGGCCGCAGGAACCCGTTGGATGCGAGGAGCACAGAACCGGTCGAAGTGGAGGTGCTTGGGGGAGGCCTATGTCCAGCAGTGGACGTCTTTTGGCTGAAATTGTGATGATGAAGCAAACCATGCCTATGGTTTGCTTCATCATCGCACTTTTTTAGATGAAAATGCGTTGCGTTCCGGCCCGTCGCGGCTGTAATATGCGCTTGGCTTTTCGTTAAGTTTAAGTCGCGCGTTCATGGTAGGGCCTCAGTTAACGGTATTTTGTACGGAACTCTTGTTCGTATTTGGAAGGATTCTGTTATAATGGAGGATCATCGTACTTGACCTATTGAACGTTGTTGTTTTGTTTTTCTTGAGTGACAAAGACGAGGACTTTTTATTACTGTTTTGACGAAAGATATAAAATTGTCTGTAGCTCTTTGTTATGAATTTGTTTGCAATGACCAAATAGGTTTGACAAAGACAAGATATCAATCTGAGTGTCTTTTAATTGTTCAACCGACGGCAATGGCTTTTGAACAAAGCTTTATTACTGTGCGGTTCTGGGTTCGAATCTTGAGTATTATTGGGTCTTGAGTTTCCGGGAGATTGGTAACACGTGCTTGAGAAAAAAAATGGACCTCTACGTAGGTTAAGTATAATTATGTTTTGGATAGTAGTGGAGCTTCTTAAGGCATTGACTGCAACCGCGGTCACCGGTGACCGATAACAATAGATTTTCTATTGTGTCTGTTGTCTAGCAGTCAAGGTGTTAATAATAGTGATTCAGAAAAAAGGAAATTAGCACGTCCCTTCCGTAAGGGATGCGCGGAATGGCCTACGGAATAAAACACAAGCTAATAATCTCTTTGGGAAAACAAGTTTCATAATATTTGATGGATTCATAATCTATTTTGCTTTCCAATCGCAGCTCTTCAAAATATAGGCAAATTCATCCCCAAGCGTCTCCAGAAAATTGACTTGTTCAATTTAACCCTCTCTTTGCAAACACATTGATGTTATACTAAATACAATTATGAGATCCGTTCACACGTACGCTTTTTACTGCAAAAAGAGGATCGAACGTGAGATAAATGGCTAATATCAGGGATTTGTGGCCAAGCGTTGGCGGTTTAATTTCCCCTAGGGAAATACGTATAAAAGTATATATATATGTCTGGTATATGTAAAGCGGGCGAAACTATTAAATTGGTGCTGTTAAATTTATTACGTGTTCGGCGTTTTATCTAAGCTGTGTCGATTTTGACGTGGTGTTAATGAAAAATGTACTGAGTCGTGAGTTTGTGGTTTGAATGGCTGAAAATCTATCAATAGTAGATTTTTTTTTCCAAAGTTTTCAGTACAATATAGTTAGATAAATAAAGTTCAAACTGAACTGAAAAATAATTTGGCTTTAACAACACAACCAGACCACGGATTTCGGTACCATTTTGTAGAAGTGAAAATTATAATTCTTGGAACGAAAAACGTAATATGGGAGTCATTCCCCGATTTTTTTCGTTCGGGGAATTTTAGTAGATATGACATCAAAAAAAATTATTCAAATGGCCGCAGAGTGCCTCTCAATGACAGAATTTTCCACAGAAAAACCGTATTTCCGTAAAGTTTCAACAAAACTGGTCGTAAAACGAAAGAAAAGGCTGGGGACGTTAGAAGTTCTGATTTAGAAAAGGAAATTATAAAACTGCATACGATTTATGGAGGAAATATATAAATGTTTGTGGGAAACCAAGATAAAATAAATTTATATATTATTTATTGGGAGGAATATGTTCGAGCCGTTTGGGGTTGAAACACTCGGCCATGGGGTCTGAGTGCTCACTTGGTTTTTTGAGATATCGCCAAGCGGTTAGTGCGCGGTTGCGGGTTGTGCTTCTTGCATCCAACGGGTTCCTGCGGCCTTCACAAAGTCGTCGGCCCACCTTGTGGGAGGCCTTCCAACGCTTGGTCTTCCGGTACGCGGTCGTCGGTGGCTATTAATAATAATTAAAATAATGTGTTTTTAGTCTGAAGCTTCGTGAGGAAAGTTTTGAGTATGAATGTCGATGGCTATAAGAGTAGGGGAAGACCAAATAAACGATGGAAGGACTGTGTGAATTATGATACGGTTAGAAAGAGGGTGACTACCGAGATGACGACTAATAGAGAAATATGGTAGAACAAACTTATAACACCCCGTCGTTTTTGCGTCGGAGGTTAAAAAGACATGTTGCACCGACGCCAAATAAATTGGGAGGCAAGAAAATGATGATAAAGTCTATTCCCGATTTGCTGCTATTTAGTAATTTTACATTTCAGCTACGGGGACGGCTTCTATTTCAAATGAGTTGAGAGGTTGCGAGCATGTGCTCTGATTGGTTTATAACAGTTAACCTGGCCAGTGCAGAAGGTTAAAATATATAACACAGAGCGTAAGGGAAAACTGCAAAAAACTGTAACTGTACGAAACCCTGAGGGATCATGTGAATTTAATAATGCAGCATACCTTTTATTGATTATTAAATAATCAGTAGGTACTTATTATTGAACAAAAATTAAAGGTAAAATAAAAATATGTTCTATGTTTTTTTTTTTTAATATTTGCTAAAGGAATCAACAACATAAACAGATTGAACTTAGATTTATAGCATGTGACACTTACTCTTTAGTTTTTTGGTATTTTTTCCTTCTAGTAAAATAATTTAAAACAAAAAGGCACAACAAATAAAGACCAGGAAAAAAATTACTTGTTCAAAATTTGTTACTCGGAGCATAAGGTGGGTGTAACGCACCCGCAGTCACCTTTGACCTTGTTTAAACATTTCACCGGGTGTCGGTCGACTGACCCGTGACAATCAGCGCTTTCTTACCAGCCCCCGCGCAGCTACCTACTTAGACGCACAGCACAGATAACTATAAACCACTAAAATATCGATCGATTTATTTTGGTCTGGGTGCCACACCCAACCTTATGCTCGGTAAGTATCAAAAGCGCCTTCTAATAACAGCTATCATTCTATTTCCAACTCCATTACCTTGGCACGTGTCTTGTCTCTTAATATTACTTAAGTATGTTTTCCCTGTTCTTTTAACGGTAAAGGGAAAAACATTGAGAGAAACCTGAAGGCCAATTCCCGTAATTAAAAACGTACAAAATCTAGTCGCAATCTCATCTCAGCGACAATCAATGTCAAAAAGATGTAAAAAAAATTAGGGAAATTAGAGGTAATTTTGACAGAGCGAGATCAGACTGGGAACGTTCTAAAAATTATGAGAATTGCCCCTCTGGACTTAACGGTATGAAGTTATCAACGTATAGTGAGCAAGTGTGTCATTCCATTAAGCGCCATATTGCTCAGCTCAAAGAAATGTGGAAGAACATGTGGGAGGCCTTTGCCCAGCAGTGGGAAAAGACTGGGCTTAAAGGATCTTCACCCGTTGCACTATCCACAGTAACCACAGTAGACACCGATATTTTTATCTTAATATGTTTACAACTAATCTAATAATAAATATGAAAAATAGAATAAGATGCACATACTTAGAAAGAATTACAGCCGTACAGGTCAATCAAAGGTTAAGCTACACTTGCCGCGGTCGGTTCCTGGATGGGTCCATTTCGGAAACTACGCTAAGCCGTTAGTCCAGCTGTCATTTGCCGATCTTTGTAAGTCAGAAGTCCAAAATTCTAACAACCCGTCTTACCAAGGGTAACTGGGTTATGGAGGTCAAATAGGCAGTCGCTCCATGTAAAATACTGGTATTCAGCATGCGGTTAGACTGGAAGCCGTCCCCGACATTTTGACTTAGAAAGAAAAATATTTTATTAGTCACAGATACACGCAAAAACATGGAACTGACATTATCTTGAAAAAAAGATTTGTTTCTTATCTTTAGAAGAAGATGTCAATAACCTATAATTAGAAAATAAGTGGCTAATACTATTATATTATTCTTGGCTAATGAACACCCACTCGCATCTAAATAGGGAACAAAAATATGAATAAGCAAATATCAAATCGTATTAATAACAAACGATTGACCAATGAGCGGGCAGATTGACATAATAAGGGCTAATAAGACGGACCACGGTAGATAACATCACGAGGAAAATAAACGTTTGAATGGACCTGGGTAATAGAGTCCACGAGCCCGCCTAAGACCCGGTAATAACACCAGCCAAGAATATATTCTTGTTTTGTCTATTTTGTGTGGAAATGTAATATGTATGTTTTTTTTTCTTATTTCATGGTTTTTTTTTATTATGAGGCCTGTAAGCGATAGCAGTGGGATGGGATGGGATGAGAGCAGTGGTGGCTATTGGTAACGGCCGCGAATTACGAGTTGTAGGTCGTAGGTTCGAACCCAGACAGGCGCTTTACTTTGTGTAAATTATTTCATCACCACTGCTCTCAAAACGGTGAAAAAACCAAAAGTTAGAAGACATGCGACCTCTACCAACCCGCACTGGGCCCGCGTGGTGGATTACGGTCCAGTCCCTCTCACAGAGAGGAGGCCTGTGTCCCAGCAGTGGGAAAATTATATTCTGATTATGGATGTAAGCGCTAGTGTTTTGTTTTTTTTCTACTAGTCAAGCTTTATACAGAATACATATTTGACCAGTGCGCAAACTGTAACCACTAATTCAGCAGACATTTTTCGCAGGTCATCAAAAAAAATATTAGTTGTTCCATACATTTTGACCGCGTAGGTATTGCACTTTTACATAAAACTGCTTTATTTTTGGTAACCGATGAAAAATGTCTTCGCTAGAGCGTCTAGAATCATAATTATGCTGAATTCATAGTTACCGTTTGCGCACTGGTTAAAAATGTATCCTGTATAAAGTATTAAATGTTAGTTTTAATGGAAAATGTTATTCCTGTTCTACGTCTTGCTATATTTTGGGATGAAAATAGTTTTTCTTCTACATATTTAGTATAGCGTAGCGTAGTGTAGGACGCCACCCAGCTAGATGGACGGACGACCTAAAGAAGATTGCTGAGATGGACTGGATGCGGAAGGCGGAGGACAGGTTGTTGTGGCGCAGCCTGGGAGATGCCTATGTCCAACAGTGGACTGCGGAAGGCTGAGTTGATTGATTGATATTTAGTATCTAAGTCCTTGGTGTATACTTGTTACTTATCGATGGGAAAATTCCCAAGACTCAAAGTTTATACTAGGATTCACTTTATACCTACTCAGTTTTATTCAGCCACCGTTTTTGAAGTCTATAAATAAAACATGAATACAATTCGAGCTAAAATAGGCTTAATACAGATCCCAATATTGTATTGTGACCATTCAATGCTTTGACAACTATCCATTTGTTACCGAAATACACTCCCTTTGAACTATAAATAAATTAATCCTTTTACGCTATTTAATATAGTATCGTATCACAGTAAAAGAACAACTTAGCCAACACAAGAAAGAAAAATAAGTCCTTTCTCATACTACTTCAAACTACTATAAAATATGATTAGAAAACTCATATAATACCTAGGTCTTAGTGCGAAGTTAAGCTGTGTGAACAACGAGATATTCCCACTAACGTAAAGCTTACGAAATGTACTCATAAACTTTCGTACTTACTTGTAGTCACACACGACCACGCGTACAATAAACTCCACTTTTTATTTAGCAAAAATAAAAGTCCGTTTTACATTCGACCCCGATAAAAATAATAATTAAATGACTAAATATTTTTTACTCTGTATGGACCTACCTATTCGTATATTCGTGAGATTGTACAAAAAATGTGGCTGTTTAAGTAACAAAATGTAAAATTTACACCTAACATCGCCGGTTTAGTATGTAATATACCCTGTATACGATTTCGTAGCTCTGCAGTCAGTGTAGCGCTATCGCGATTGTGAACGGACGTCTACGGCGTAGCGCCGTAGTACCGTAGCACGCGCTACGTATCGCACTCCAAAGTGACAGTTTGATTTAAGTATTTCAAGAAGTTGTTTTGTTGTTTCTCAGTGTTCTTCAACCGTGTTGTGTTGATTTGTTCCAAGATTTTCAATGAAAGTAAGTACCTATTTAATGAGTTTGTCTCAAGTTTTTATTGCTCGAAGTTTGGTTTGTTATGGTGTCATCAAGACGTTCTATTATTCGTTTTAGTGCCTAAACTTTGTAAGTTACGCAAAGGTAATTAATTATTTTGTTTTTGTTTGGCATTGACGTTCATTTATAATTTATGGCCTTTTGGTTGTTTAATGAGAAACAATTTATCAGACGTTTGATTCTGTATTTTAATAATTAAATTAAATCAATACTAAAGTGCTCGTAGTATCTACATACTACCCTCTACTCTATATTCATTTTAGTTACTCATTTACACCACACCTACATTTATCTTTTATTCATACACGGATCGTTTCGCTAATAAATCGTTGCACTTTGGCAAGATTATCACTCTTGAGAAATGCCAGCGTTAATTTTGACTGAATATTAATCGGACTAAGGGAGTAGAGAGAGAGAGGGTTTTTAGATTTTATTTTAATCAAACTTAGCATTAAACTTAGAGTTTAGTTACAAAATTAAACTATTAACAAAACGTACTCCAGTTTGCTGCCGTCTCGCATCTGTAACGTGCCTAAAAGCCTGGTGGCATTGCCACGTTCAATGGTAATGGTCATTCTTTAGTCATAGAACGAGCAAGCATCTGGTTACACAAAGTACCAAGCTCCAACCACCGGAAAACTTATATAAGCATAAGTATAATCATCCCTTAACCTTCCCACTGCTGGGACACAGGCCTCCTCTATTTTAGAGGGGCGGGCCATAAACCACCACGCGGGCCCGATGCGGGTTGGTAGATGTCGCATGTCTTCGAATTTTTAGTACTAGGACATGCCGGTTTCCTCGCGATGTTTTGCTTCACCGATTTGAGAGCAGAGCTTATTAATAAAATTATAACAGTGAAAGGCTGACTACGGGCTTAAGGCGGGTTTTCAACAATTTTCCTGTCACATGAATCTAACACATTTTTTATTCAATAGGTAGGATTAACATGTAAATAGTCAAAAACTGTAGGTACGTATCAAAAAGGTACTTAGGCAATAAACCTCTCTCCTTTGATTCATTATGTATGTATCGAAAAAGAGAGGCTTTTAAAACATTTCAGTGACTGACTGACGGATTGACTAAATGACAGACTGATAGACAGCGCATGTAGGTATGTTGTCTATCCTACAGCTTTTTGGCATTTTCCTGTTCAGTCGTTACCTACATACTTAAACCACTGAAGATACGAGTATATTACAGTTTGTACGTCATCCGAATATTTCATTTTATAAACGTGAACGCTTGTATGTTTAGATGTTTGTTACTCAATCACACAAAAACGGCTGAACGGATTTATATGAAATTTGGGACACAGTTAATTTATAATCTTTTGGATTAACACACAGACTACTTATTATTTTGGTTAAGTGACATGGCTTAACGACTGTTATCAATTTATAGGTAATCAAATTACCTTCTACCCGAAAATAATGAAAAATAATAAATTATACAATAACGTTTCATCATCATCATAATCACATAGGTATGCATCGCACCTCCACTTCAACCGGTTCCGTGCTTCTCTCATCCAACGGGTTCCTGCGGCCTTCACAAGGTCGTCGGTCCACCTTGTGGGAGGCGTTCCAACGCTACGTCTTCCGGTACGCGGTCGCCACTCCAGAACCTTGCGGCCCCATCGGCCATCTGGCCGATCAACTTAAGTGGCAGGGCAAATCGCTCGCAGAACAATGTCGTCTATGTAGAAAGTATTAAATAGTTGCGTCAAAAACAATATTCATTTTGCAATTCTACCATATCGAATACCTACATTTTTTCATTTCTCTCTGAGCTTAATTTTGAGGTTCACCCAGGCGGGCAGAAGCTAATTCTTAAGTCTAGAAGTGCATTAAGACAAGCTTTTTCAGAATTAAGAGGTCAATGTTGTTGGTATGTTTGTGAGGCAATATCTAAAGATAGAAGAAAACTCATGCAATGACAGAAAGCTACACCATTCCCGAGTTACTCAGTTGCCCATCTTGGGTTATTTGATATTTTCATGGAAGAAAAATTCATGGTTCCTGTGGAACATTCATGCGAGTAAACCTGCGGGGCGGAGCGCGTTTATAATAATTTAATAGGCACTATTGACATTACATTTCAATTCAATCGAGCATAAAGGCCTCTTTATTCACTCCATGAGGTCCTAACCTAATCCCGCTCATGGCTTTTTAGCACGGAACTTCGGAGTAATGCCATTAATTTAATATAGCCCGAGTACATTGCTGACTCATGTTCCTCGAATGGTAATGCCAAGTAATTTTATACGAGTCTTGGGAACAAGAAATCGTCAATCGGGTTTGTGATTATAGGGACTAGGGACCTTTGAAGTTAATGTCGTTTGGAAATTACGTAATTATCTTAATCTGTATTAAAGGTGAAGTAAAAAAAAAGGGATTACCCTACAGTTTAAAAAGAAAGTTAGATATGAATTAGGACTTAACCGTCATCTTCGTCATCAGTCTACGGGGTGGCAGGGATATCGACGTGCAGCCTGTTACCATAGATTCAGTACATGATTCTGAAATTGCGTTGAAATTTTAGGTGGTTATTAAAAAAAAAATTGCTGTTTCATACATTTTGAGCTCGTAGAAATTTTACGTTTCTATGGAACAGCTGATAATTTTTTTGATAACCGACCAAAAAGAAATTTGCGGTTTTAGAATCATGTGCTGAATTCCTGAAGGCCAATTCTCGTAATTTATAACGTTCAAAATCTAGTCACAGTCTCATCTCAGCGACAAACAAATGTCAAAAACTTGTTAAACTTGTAGGGAAATTAGAGGTTTTTTTGACAGATTATGACTGAGATCAGACTGTTAACGTCCTTAAAATTACGAGAATTGCCCCTCAGGTTACAGTTTGCGCGTCGATGTCCCTGCAGGTAATAAATATGTTTCTACTACTCAAATCACCAGTTTTAATTAATCCCAAAGCAACAAATGATGTCGATGTCTGTATAATTACTGGTTATGGCCTCTGCAATCACACGTCATTTATCTCGATCTTAGGCTACTTCCATCCAGCTGCTAACATTTGATTTAATACTAATTTGCAGAATTACTGAATGATTTATAACGATATACTTAAACACAGGGGAATTAAACATTTAGAAAATTACATTATATTTCTCAAAAAGTGCCCCCAATTCTTCAGATTTGTTGTTTTTAGGGTCTTTGATTATTTAAAAGGTTCCCATGTCGTGTCAGTCTTCATCAGTTATCTGTCAGTTGATATGGGTTAAGCGAGAAATGGCAAACTTTTACAAAACTTGAATAAATCAGTGAAAACCCGAGATTGTTTTCTCATGTTACAGCGACAGTAACTTTCGGGCGTTCTGTCTCAAAAGGATTTTGTTTCTATGCCATCTACAGTTATATTATTACTAAGTGTTGCCACAGTGTCACTTGAACCCTCGGCGAAATACTTCAAATAAATACTTACTCTGGTAAAAGTATCCTATTTGATAATCCAGAGGGCCTAATCAAGTAGCAATCGCTTCAAAGCGGTTCTTATTTCTAAAACGAATTTCAACAGGATTGACAGAAGCTTATGTCAATCCAATACATTCTCGACTTTTAAATCATCGTTATCGCTGATAGAATGTCACTTGGTTTAGCCCCTCGGGACATTTTACCTATTTGGGTCGGTTTCGTCCAAATCTGTTTAACTATTTGTGCGTGATCAAGCAAGGAAAATATTTTTTTTTTGTTGTCCACTGCTGGCCCCCAAATCCTTCCAGGAACTCTTTTCCCGCGCAACCTCGAATCAGCCCTCGCGAGCCCTTCCAGGTCATCTCGCAAGATTTTTTTTTATTAGCCGTTAAAGTCCCAATGCTGGGCAAAGGGCTCCCTACTCACTTTTCCACATCTCTAAAATCTAATATACAGGCTGGCAGGAACATCGACGCGCAAACTGTAACTATGGATTACATACAGCACATGAATTTAGACCCCAAAGCGTCGAAATTTTTCGTCGGTATTCATGGTTACAGTTTGCGCGTCGATGTCCCTGCCACCCTGTATAATTTTATTTGTAAAGTTTACTAACTTATCCCACTTAATCACGACATTGGAGCTAATTCTGTTACGCACACACAAATCTAAAATTAGAGTATTTCTATCTTTCACTGGCAGGTTGAGACAGAAAGAGACAGACGGCTTTAGCTGTCAAAACTAGTGAAACTATAATGTTAAACTTCAGCGTGTAATCTTACTTGTTCAACCAGAGGCTCATCGCAATGAAAAGGGTAGACACTTTGTGTACTCAACATGGACTAAGATGTTGAAGATGTAAATTAGTTGGTCGAACAAGCTGTTATTTTGTAAGATACTTCAATTACGTCTGAGTGTATACATACAATTTCATTCTTCATCTTGTTTATTTAATTATTTTGGCAACCAACAACGATCCATAATTTATAGTAGATATATTATGTTACATATGATGTGTATTACAGTATTCCCTGTATAACTAGGATAAGTATAAAACATGCGAACAGACGACAGACTAAGAAATATTGAAATATAAAAAGTTAAATTTTAGGTATAACACTTATCCTTAGTTCTGGTAGTCTTGTATTTTGATATATTTACTTAGATAATTACGTTATTGTCATCATTGTGAATGCTACTTATACCTGTATTAGGCATACATATCAGCACTTTTATTATATATTTTTTTCTATTAATTCTTTGTACAGACAATGGAATTTAATTAAATATATGGACTGTTTGTTTTCTATTAAATAAATCAAATTTTATTCTAAAACATCCATCGGTTTCTTAGTAAACTTCATCCTACGACCCTGGTTACTTATCTCCTTTGGTGACCGTACATATTTTCTGCTATGGGACTGGGTTGTGGAGGTCAGATTGTCAGTCGCTCCATCTAAAATATTCTGGTACACAGCCGCATCCCGTTAGACTGGAAGCCGTCCCCAACATAGTTGGAGACAGGCTAGGCAGGGGATGATGATGACTGCTGTAGGTGTAGATTTTTTTTTTTTTTTAAATCTTAGGATTACACAAAAACACTATAGTGAGTTTGAAAAATCTATATCCCGTTTCAAATACGTTACCTAGCAAACAGTTTCATTTTGTACATAAAAAAGCAACACCATTTAACCTTCAATCTCCATGACGTTGAAAAGACAAGATAGAATTTTCCTATCAGGTGGCGGTGTTGAAATATGCAAGTTCATAATCAAAATTATTTTCCTTTAGTACAGTGGTTACCACAAAAATTGATCCATTTACGTAAATATGCCTAAGTCACGGTGAAATTAGGCGCACCCTGTAAGGTTATTAATGAGTTTCCGATATTGCCCCGCTCACTTCTCAGTTTAATAACCTAACCGAAATTTTGAATTCGACATCGTTTTTTTTATTATCAGCATTTTTCAATATTTCCCCTGCTGTGGTCGAAAGGTGACTTAATTTAGGAATCTGATTTACTGTTTGAGCATTATTTATGGGGATCAGATAAGATGTGGTTACTCTTATTGGGTTATTTACGCCTGAGGGTTTTGCATGAATATAAAAATATGCGCTTTTGGTATTTCTAATGTCACAAAAATGACATGATGTCTTTCTGAAATTTAAAAGCATCTTCATGTAGGTAAATAACATCCCAAACCTCCCTGTCTTGTGCGATCTCTGGCCATGTTGGTGCTGCAAATTTTCATCACACCACACACCACATCATCGCACCACTTTTGCCGTGGTCCACCTCGACGGCGATGTCCTCCCTCAGGCGTCCAGTGAGTGACGATCTTTGCCCATCGCTCCGAGTGCATTCGTGAAACGTGTGCGACCCAATCCAACTTCAGCCTGGCGATTTTTTCTCCAACATCCGCTACTTGAGTTATGGAGCGCAGCGTGGTATATTGTATAATAGCATTATATTTATGTATATTTTTGTGATATTTATTTTAGAAGTATGTATGTATGTAGAAGTTGTGTATTCTCATATTAATGGTTAAATTTAAATAAGAGAATTGTTTTGATTTTACTCGTACCTATTATGTTTTCCCATCTACTCTTACACACTAACCCCTTTATTCATAAACGTTGCTTAAAGTTAAGCAGTGATTAGCGACTGTTTAACCATACATTTTTGACGTTTAAGCGTTACTTAACTTTAGTCATCGTTTATGAATAAACCCCATTGTCTATAACTCTCTTTATCTATTCTCATATCGCAGGTATGCTGGAAGAGATTTCTTTGGAAATAATCATCACCTTTGTACGTATCTTTCTGTTCCTTTCTTCTTGTCTGTTTATATGCATTGTGTACATAAATGGTTAAATAAATAAATAAATATTTCCATACTTCGTTTTCGTCGTGTTCGTTTTTAGACGTGGACGTTCACGATAATATCGTCACGGTAGAAATTACAAAAGCGAATTTTACCTACTTGTAATATGAAGAGTTTAAGGAGTATGTTCATAGTAACTTTAATAAAATGATGTTTAATATTGTTGATTACTTGCAAAACCACGTTAATACTCATAGTTGACAAATTGGTTGTATTTTAATGTTATGTATTTTGTGTGTCTAAAAACTTAATCAAATTAACTGTCATTTTTGAAGACTGATCTGATAATTGTATGTCAGCCATTACCAATACATATACCTCTAGGTAGTTAATGTACCAAAGCTACTATTGTCATATTTTGACTTCTGAACCATTTATTTAGGTATCTAGTTCATAAAATCTTCATAGTTACATTGGTAATCACTTGAAAGAAATAGGTACATAACTCTTCACCCTTTCCTAAATATTGGAAGCTTGATTCATTCGGTCTAGAATCCTTCTGCCATCTTTCGGCCATTCGTCCCTTTTCGGCTCATCAAATATCTACCCGTTATATAGGCTCTAATAGATTTCCGTTAGACTCAACTGGTATCAATGTTGCATGGAATCGTACCTATCTTTTGTTACGGCTATCGTTTGTCCCTCTTCAAATAAATGTGATCCGTTAATTAAGTTATTGTTCTGTGTTCTGTCTTACTTTTTTGTGTAGAATGATGGATTTGTACTGGATTTTATATGGTCATGGAAATCTGTACATATAATATGACAATCTGTAATGATTATGTAACAGTTGCTGCACGTCTTATTTCGATTTGGCGCAAGTTTAATTTCATCTTGTATCTATATATTTATTACTTATATAATAAAATAGCATCGAAGTCAAAACTGTACATTGTTTTTTTAAGTGATTGCTACGAGGCGTGGGATATGATATAGATACGACACTGATGGCAAAAATATAGTTTTTAGAATGTTTCGTCCGCGTCTGGACGTATATTCCGGATTGGCGCAAAAACGGCCGAACGGATTCGGATGAAATTTGGCACACAGATAGTTTATAACTTTTAATTACGGTAGTACGTCCCCGTGGCATATTTTCCGACATCCAAGCAGGCGAAGCCGCGGGGAAAAGCTAATTCGAGATAAAAAATAAAAATATTGAGTATACAAATGATATTTTACGTATTAACTTGATGTTAATAATAAATGGAATGTGCGTAATAATGACTATTCGACAAGCAATTAGTGTGTCAGTTTGTGCGTCGATGTTCCTGCCAGCTTTTATATGTACTATTTGGAAAACAATACATCATCTGGGAAATAGGCCTAGAAAGTTAGACGGTCGTCTCGGAGGACCAGATACACAACTATATATCATCACCGACAAGGATTAATAATATGTCCCTTGTAACTTTAACATAACTCAGAAAATTACAAGATATCATGGAAGATATTGTCAAGCATTTAGGTCCTAATGGAATAGAAGTTTTGTAGATGGTAATCTCGACGATAACAGTTTTTATTAACACTTAAAACAACGAAACTCATCCCATTTTCACTAAAAGTATTAAAAAAAAAAACATAGTAACATCATGCCAGCATTACTCGAAGGGTTAGCTAGAGGTGTACCCACAGTGAGTTTAGATTCTGAGCTGCTACTGAGAAATTGGAGATAGGAAAATCCAATAACACTTTGCTCAATCTGGGAATCGAACCCAGGACCTCATGCTCAGCAGTAGCGCATGTGATTACTAGACCAACGAGGCAGTTTAAAGAAAATCTTTGCTATATTTTCAATCAGATATTTAAGCCGAGGTCTTTGGAACCATTTGCTATGCTTGCATCATAATCAGCCTATAATGTTCCCACTGCTGGGACACAGGCCTCCTCTCCTCTCTCTCTTTTGTGAATGGGCAGTAATCCATCACGCATTGGTAGATGTCACATGTCTTCGAATGAATGCTTATAGGAGATGCCGGGACACACAACTCGTAAGTCGCGGCTGTTACCACTGGACCACCACTCCTCATATTTGTATATCTATACTGTAAAGTAAATAATAAGAACTAAGTATAAGACAAAAAAAATGTAGCGGGATCGTCCGAAAGGATTACCGCTGCCTTGGAACAGAAAGGGCTAAGGAAGGAACACGGGTGGGTTTTAGTCAGTAAGAGTCTGACACTCCCTTCGGCTCCACCCAGAGCGGGGGGTCATTTGATGATTTCCCATCCACAAAAAAAAGGGTTGTCTCCGAGTCCTGTGCAATATCATCATAATCTCTGCGTAGTGTTTTCCCAACTATTTTCGGGTCGGCTTCCAATCTAAACGAATGCAGCTGAAGTATTTTACATGGAGCGACTGCCTATCTTTCTGACCTTTACAATCCAGTCCTATGCAATAAAACAAACTAATAAAAAAAAGTTACAGCTACACAGTAGTACGCAGTTTACAAGCTTTCTTCTATATTTTGTAAATGTGAGGACTTTGTAGGCCTTGTAGACTTTAGATCTGTAGACCATTTTTTTATTTTATCAAGTACCTGGTACCTACTTGTTGACAGGCCTACGCTGTCCTCCCATACCTACTTTAATTTGAAAATATTGTAAAAGCCAATTATTTTTAAAAGAGTAACCGTGGAGATTCTTGCCGGCTCTTCTCCATAGGAAACGACCAATTGGAACCGTGCACCTAGCTTCTGACATTTCATAAGTGCCCATGTTGGTTTATGTCAAATAAAATATTTTGATTGATTGATTGAACTAGCTTTTGCCCGCGACTTCGCCCACGTGAAATTTCTTGCCTCCCGACCCACCCCGTTGCATCGCATCGTTTGCCCGTGCTATTATTTAATTTTCGCTTAGCGTTTTTTCTGACTTCTTTTGTTTTTGCTTGGCTCTTAAGGGTCTTAGCGTGACGTTAAATATCTCGTAGCCTTCTTTAAAAAATTGGGCTTACAAATGCAACAATAAATTTTCAAATCCGACTGGTAGTTCCAGGAGGTCTACTTCGAAGTGCAAAGTGCGAATGTTCGGATGGGACCGACACATGGCCGAACCGAATATTATTGAAAAATGCGAAAAAAGTTCGGATCGTCTCAGTTGGGTCGGGACCATAGTCAATATTCGAAAGAGTGTAGGAGTGTAGGATCGGGACCGACCGAACGAAATAGTAACTTCGTAGCAGGAAACAGCCGAACATTCGGCCGATACTACTTCGGAGTAGACCCCCTGATATTAGCACGTTCAAACAAACAAACATCCAAAAAAATAAACTCTTCAGCTTTATTATAAGTACATAGATGATACAGTAGTTCTACAATAGCATACCCCAAGAAAATATATACTGCTACCTTTAGTAATAGATAGGAAATTGCTACTACACTACTCAACAACATCCATTACGTTTAAGATTAATTCAAGACATTAGATAACGTCCGACCTCCATCCAAAACTTACTCCTTGGTCAAATGCTCGATTAATGAGAGGACTGTACGATTAAGAAGGGTTCACACTTAAATCTCTGTGCCTTTATAAATAGTTCGAGTGCGCCTTATACGTACTTAGGTTAATTTTCTTAGTCTTGGCCGTAATTGTTTTAGGTTTGTACGGCTTTGTGCTAAATGTGAAAGGGTCAGGCTTATTTCAAAGGAAATCGTGTAAAGTTGAGTCCTAAAAATGTTTAAGATAGAAATCCGAGACTAGTTTTGTTCATTAATAAATGTCTTTCGCCCCCCGTTCATATGGCGATGATCACTACCTGTACCTTCGATATTTTATGGTCTGTAATGTTCCCACTGCTGGGAGTGGGCCGTAATCCACCACGCGGGCCCGGTGCGTGTTGGTAGATGTCACATGTCTTCAAAGTTTTGGAGAGTTAAAATCACACGTCAACATCTCACTATTCATATACGGTTAAAAACAAATGCAGTATGAAACTACATCGCCTTCCAAAATTAGACACTAAAATATCGTACTGATGATCGCGGTGTGAACGGGGACTTTTCGTCCGTTCACATATTATCATAGAAAATTTGATATCAAACTCTTTGACGTTAATGTATAATACTTTAACATTTACATCTGAATGCCTAAAAATAATATTTATAAGTTCAATTACCAGCCCATTTTTTTTTTGTTAGTAATAACAAAAATATTTGGGTTGGTATTCTCTGAAATACCTGAAATGTAGATGAAAACTCATTATTATTCAGTAGTTTTTGACCTAGAAACTCCGCCGTATATGAATGAAATAATAATGTGTTTCAGCGGTGCATTCCACATGGTTTATCCTATTTTAAACTTTATGCAGTGTGAAATATTCAGTCTTCAATATTACCTAATAAAATTTTACTGTTCGTTGTTTCAGAGTCGGAATGCAGCAATATCAAGGTTATAAGAACATGAAGGTATGTTGAATAGTTTACCTTACCACAACACTTATAAAGAGTATTTCAGCACTTCGAATAAGACATGTCAGCTTGCTGGATACTAAAACATACTATAAATTAAAGTCACTTTTCATGTCTATCGTGACGGCGATGTTCTTCTAAATTACGCAAAAGATTTTGATGCGGTTTTCAACATTATATAGGGAATTTCCCCTTTATTTATAAACGTTGCTTAAAGTTAGGAGACATTTAAACGTCAGAAATGTATGGTTAAACAGTCGCTAATCATTACTTAACTTTAATTAACGTAAGTAAAGTTTATAAATAAACCCCATAATTTTATGTGTATATGAAACTTATATCTAACAGAGAAATCTCCTCAATGTTTCCTCAAGTTGTGGGAACTGGGGGGGCGCTAGTGCATTAATAAATTTAGCGAAACAACAAAACTATTTTTATCTTTACTCTCATTAGGGTTTTATTTAGGGAAATATATCGATGCGATGTAAAGTGCGATATTTTACTTTAAAAAAAGTGAAATGGTGCCTATTACTTACTTACTTACGTACCTATTACTTTGACGACACGGTTGGCGCAGTGGTTAAGCGATTGACTGCTGCGCTGCGTGTTGCGGGTTCGATTCCCGCACGGAACAAATATTTGTATGACCTACATGTATTGGTTCCGAGTCTGGGTGTTTTTCTATCTATAATATGTATGTATTTACAAAAAAAAAATTGTATATAAGTAGTTTATCAGCCATCTTGTTACCATAACACAAGCATTAGGTTGCTTAGCTTAGGACAAATGGTGCTGTGTGAAATGTCCAGGGATATTATTATTATTATTACTCGAAATTATAGTCAGATACACTGATATTTTACGAACTGTTTGTTTATTCAAGTGAATTTAGTTCAAATTACAAAATGTGTCGAAAATTTGTTTCACTAATTACTCGATTGGTGTATATAGGATTTATAATTTTCACGCGCCATAAACTTTTACTTTCCTTATCGGAGAAATTAGAAAAGAAAATGTTGACATCAATTTTGTAATCCTGTTAAGAAATTAAACTTTGACGCTTAAATTAGATAACATAATGAGTTTTCTCGTTTTACTTGCTATCGTACCGTAATAGGCGTTCATCTTAAATAATATTAGTGAAAGATGTGTTACGTTTTGATAAAAATTATAAAATTCTACACCCTGTCCATTAGGTTAACCATTTTTGACAGCTGTCTTAGAACGTAACTATTCCAGATTACGTAAAAGTTAACTTTAAAATGCGTAATAAAATAAACATATAAACTGCCTTATCTTATTGAATTATCATAATTATGGCTTCTTACAGACATTAGAATACGGTGCGAACTAGTATCAATCAAAGTATTGTGTGTTGCTGCAATCACTAGTCCCGTCTGTCAAAACTCGGTTTACCTAATGGACAGGGTATAGAGTACTCTACGTCTACGTATTTGGTTTTATGCTTCAAATTCATGAGACAAGGAAAACTTTATACTATCGCGTACAAGAGACACGTCTATAAATCACAGCCATCTCAAAGTTTTGCGTTGCCACGAAACCTGCCATGACACTTTCCTCCAACTTCCCCGGGGTTCACGTCGTCATACTTCATATTACAGAGGTGTTGCATCCAATCCCTCATCGTCTG
This sequence comes from Apamea crenata, assembly GCA_949629185.1. Taxonomy (NCBI): domain Eukaryota; kingdom Metazoa; phylum Arthropoda; class Insecta; order Lepidoptera; family Noctuidae; genus Apamea; species Apamea crenata. The sequence continues at coordinate 6,489,334 of OX451363.1, read as the reverse complement.
CCTAGCCTTTTCCTAACTATGTTGGGGTCGGCTTCCAGTCTAACCGGATGCAGCTGAATACCAGTATTTTACATGGACTGCCTATCCGACCTCCACAGCCCAGTTACTGGGTAATACGTTACCCCTTGGTAAGACTGGTTGTCAGACTTTCGGGCTACTGACGACCCGTAACGACTGTCAACGATCCACAAATGACAGGGACCAACGGCTTAGCGTGCTTTCCGAGGCACGAAGGGGTCTTGGTATGTGAAGATGGTCACCCATCCACGGACCAACGGCGGCAAGCGTAGCTTAACCAGATCGATCGACCCGTGCAGCTGTTATTACTTACCCACAAGCCCCTCTTGCATCCAATCCCTGACAGAATGATTTCTTTATAACCTACTCAGTGTAAGAGATGACCTCTTCCACTCATAACCTGCATACACAGCTTTACTTTGTTCAATATTGAACTCCTGATTTCCCATAGGAAATAAGCAGCAGTAAACATGACTTAATGTGAAGCAAGTAAAGTAGCTATATGACTTATATTAAAATGTAGTATAGTATGAAGTTGTTGGGTAGTTCCGACAGCAGCTGCCCTGATAAAATTATGGGTAGGTAAACTTTGGTTTTACCAACTTTGTTATCGAACCCTTTTGCGTGAAGTATTTAATAGTTAGAGAGGGTATGGTCTCAGTTTAGAGCATATTATTATTCTTTTAGTCAACCTTGTGTTAAAAAGTAAATTTTTCCACATGGTTGTTTTCATCGTTTCATGGTGGTGGGTGATATCAGAGGGGTAATTTCTCGTAATTTTAAGATCATTCACAGTCTGATCTCAGTCTCAATCTGTCAAAAATACCTTTATTTTCCTTTTAATTAAATTTAACCTCTAATAAATTTCTAAAGTTCTAAAGTTAACCTCTAATTTTCTACATTTTGACATTTGTCACTGAGATGAGACTGCGACTAGATTTGGAACGTTTTAAATTACGAGAATTGGCCTTCAGTTTCCAGTTAGTCAACTATGGGTCAACAAGACAAGTTTAGTAAGTTTTTGTATATAATCAAATGGTCTATAATTATTTTTATTTATAATCTGCATTATCGATTATAATCTCCCTTCTCCATAAGTGAGAAGTTATACTGATTATTATGTGTTTGCAGCTTCCCAAATCATACTTGTTTAACATAAACATAACATCATGCCAATAATCCCCGATGGGTTAGGCAGGTGCACCTATAGTACAGTCACGAGCACCAATATATCAACACTTGGCAACTTTCAATTGCGATTTTTTTGTGAAATAACGAATGAAACGTTGAAATACGACATATTACATAAACCTATGGGTTCGAAAATGCTATGTTCGTAACAACATACAATTTCATTAAGAAATAAAGGAGTAAACCGCTTTTGAATTAAGTCAGAGTGTATACATACTTTTCCTCATGACTGTACACCCACACTTCGACAGTTATGTTTAAGTCCGATGTAATAGGGAAATAATAAAAAAATAAAATAAATAAATAAAAACCTATAATTTTTTTTTATATTATTTTCGAATTCAATGGTATACAATGGTCCTAATAATGTTATGATTTAAAATATAGATTGCAAGAAAAAAATACTACATAAAATGAGCTTAGTGGTGTTGTTTATATCTAGATCTACATATGTATAGTAAATTAGTAAGGAAGTCAAAACTGTACATTAAATATTTTTGAAAAAAGTCATTGCTACGAGTCTGATGCCGAAAATAGGGATTTTAGAATTTTTCCGGTTTTTCCGGATTGGCTCAAAAACGGCTGGATGAATTTGGATGAAATTTGGCACACATATTGTTTATAACTTGGATTAACACACAAGGTACTTTTTTACTCCTGGTAATACGTTGACGTGGGTTATTTTCCGACTTCGCGGCTAACGACGCGGGCTAAGCCGCGGGCAAAATCTCGTACCTACTTTAATATTTTAGGACATATTTTTATAGAGTTCTAGGTAGGTACTGTTTTTTTTCTCCCCAGGGATGTGCCTTACAGGCGTTGCGCAGGAGTGGTTCCGGAATTGGTATTTTAAGAGGAACCAGGACCACCCCTATGTGCGGATGGTGATCACCGGGGTGGTTTTAGTGAGGTAAAAATCCCACACTCCCCGACCCCACTCCCCGGAGGTCGGGTGCCTTTTGAAGGTTTCCCCCCGAAAACAAAAAAAAAAAGGTACGTACGGTTTATTTTACAAAAATATATCCCTGGAAGAACGACAAAAATATATGCCTGAGTACAACAAAAACAGGCCCTACTACTTACTGGGCTAGCCCAGTAAAGGTAATCAAAACATCACTTAGCCATTATGGAAAATATATTGTGGTAAGGAAACAGGCCCACATGACGTCATCTCTAGTTTAAGTGTGAGAGACCAGAACACTAAATATGCTTGATATACTGATGTAGTATAAAGTGCTATCGTTTAGGTAGTTAGAATGATTCCTACCAACGTTACTACGTTGTTGTAATCGCCTTTAAAGTTTCCTTTCATCAGGGTTGATGGGTTTTGAGCCTGAGAGTTACAAAGTTAGGTCTTGACCCGATGCTTTCTACTTGTAAATGACCTTCTCCTATCTAATGTTTTCAGGACAAGTCTACAACTATAATACCAATCAATGCAACTTCTGTAAGCCAAGATATTAAAACAAAAGCTCGTTGTATCAGAAGGAAAATGATTAAACTGTCTTGGAAATCGTAACCAAATTCTTAGGTCCGCATCGGAGGAGTAGTAATGCCAGACAGAGGTTAATTTTCCACCGTAGGAATACAGATGAAGATGGAAGAAAGTTACAGGACTGTATGACCCCTCGTTAGTTTTTGTGTTTTATTGTCATGCTCCAACTCCTATCCTGCCCTCTGTGTCCCAAAACATGCAGTCAAAGGGACCTCTGCGCTGCCACAGACGACGTCGTGGAAGTGGCAAAGTTTTGGCCCTTGAAGGTATAAATTTATCTTCTTCCAACTACAGGCAAAACTCATTTTTAGTGCGAGCGAGTAAAGACTTTAATGATTTATGCAAGCAGTTCTCTTTTGACTTGTTTTCAACAAAAGGCTCAAGCGTACGCAATGTGCTGCACCTTGATTTCTTCAAAATTAATTCGTAGTGTGCATTTAGTTTTGGTACTAATTTTATTAAATTTTATTGTAGTTTATTCCTTATGTTTGGCGGTACCAATTTGATGGTTGGTGCGCTTAAATCTTCTTGATAAGCGCACGAACCATCGTCGTCGTGTATAAGATCTCTTACTGTATTATTGTATAGCTAGCCGTGAAAACCTATAATTGGCTTCATGTTTCTTATTCCAGTATATTTTTTGTATTTATGTAAAGCTGTTGGTTTTCCATGAGATAAATAAATAAATAAATAAAATTCAGTCATACCAGCGACAAGAAGACGAAGAAGATTGTGCAGAGCACAATAGATAGATATGCTAACATTGACATGAACACGCATTGCTGACTTTTAGTACCCACCTCCCAATTTAGAGCCAACATTTTCAACCAAACAAAAAACCGTTCATTGTAACTTTGAAATCTAAACAGCGACTGTAATTATATTACCTATTAAACAAGTACGTCAGCCTCACCACAAAATACGAGACAACGTTTTGAAGCATAGGAAAAAAGGAACCTCAATTTATATTTTCCTCTAAATTAAAGGTAGAAGCGGAATAGAGCTATAAACCATCAACACAAAAGGGTAATGTGGCCAATTTATTATTGCCAAAACTCACCACCTAACATTTCTGGCTAACCGAAAAACCGATTCAATTTTAAAATAGGAACGAAGATTCCTTCTTCAAAATCGAAACTGACGATGATTGGTTTAAAGTTTTCGACATACAATCATTTCCTGCTACCTTAGCCAGGCTGTCTATAATCAATCTTTCCGTCGCCGAGTTTGAAGTCTCCACTTCAAAACTTTCGATGTTCACTTCAAACTCGTCAATCAATTCCGTCAGTTATTCTTTTGAAAGCTACATCTGTTTATGATGAAAAGGAACAAATGATATTGAAGCAGATTATTGGCCGTTTTCCGTATTGTGTGAAGTCAATTAATAATACTTATGAACTGTAATTGACCAGCTGTTATAGGTATTGGAACGCTGTCAGACAAAAATGTGACAGATTGAGTATATTTCAATATCTTTGACATGTGCTTAGATATTATGTGACCACTAAGGACTTGTGAAGGCCGCTGGAACCCACTGTTCCTGCGGCCTTCACAAGTACAAGCACACTGCGGGCTCATGCGGGAAGCACAGAATCGGTCGTAGAGGTGGTGCTTGGGGGAGGGAGGCCTATGTCCAGCAGTGGACGTCCTTTCCCTGACGCGTCATGTTCCTATACAACACTTCGTCTTCCTATATGTGTTCGTAAACACCCACCAAGAATAATAAAAAAAAAACTTGTCTTCCGGCTGAAATGATATATCAATAAAATATATTCAATGTAAAGTTAATTATTGATAAATGTTAAGAGGCATTTCTGAATGCGCCACGACGAATAGAAAATTATGGAAGAAAATGACATTGGCACCGACCCTAATAAATTGAGATAAAGGCGTAATAATGATGATGTTTTAATGCGGCATCGTGACATTGTAAACCTACAGACTGAAGAGAAACTGAGGGGCAATTCTCGTAATTTTAAGAACGTTCACAGTCTGATCTCAGTCTCAATATTAAAAAAATATACGTTCCGTTTATAGTGGCCAGTCGTTCGTTTAACACTGGGCATCCTTAATTAACTGCCTGAAAACTTAAAGTAACCACTTAGTTCTCGCAAACGACACCCACAGGTAAAGGTAGATATCTACTTTTTTTAACAGGAGACCACAATATAAAATTAACTTTACCATTATATACATAAAAGCGTTTTTTGTGTAAAGGATAGTATAATTTTACCGTAATGTTTCATATCTACATATTTAGCATTTATTTGAAGTACCTGAAATATGAATATGAATTACTACTTTAACTAAAGCCTTGACATATTTGTTTTTATCGCACGAGTGAGCTAGGAATAACTTTAATGGTTGTCATTATTTAAATAACGTGTCAAACGAAAATGGTACTTTATAACGTTAACGTGTTTAGTTTATCTTTCGTAATTTTGTTTCGTGTTTAATTTTCTTTTTATTTGAGAAAATTTCTATGTCAGTTATAAGCAAATATTAAGCCACTTAACGTTATTGGCGGCACTGGTATACAATATTATTTAGGCAAGGATAATTCAAATAAAATAAATTATTTTTTGAAACGGAAATTGACTGAACTATTGCATTTCCATGCCAATAAACAATCACTCATTGTTTTTGCAAGCACCGTCACAAACCAAGACGGTGGAATTTCCACAACTTCGGGTCGCGAAACGAAAGAAATCCATTGTTCTAGCGATGCGAAAGTTAAAATCCGCTCCACCAGTCTGATAAATGAGGCTCATTTCCACCAAGTGTTTACTTTGAGTCCTCATCAAAATTTTGTTGAGTGACTTATTCCTGGTGTATTGGATAACATCTCTCTCCTTATATATATATACGTATACCTTTCAAAATCGAAAATCTTTTTGAAGTTACGAATTCGAAATCGTTTTTCGAAGTCAGTTTCAATTTTGCTATTCTTTGCGACGGTAACTTTGGTCAGACGTATAAGTTATTAGGAAATATTATTGCAGCGCCAAAAAGTTCGCTGTGGATGAGTTTGCGAGAATATTTTAATGATTTTTCCAATATTATTGTACTTTTTGAAGTTCGGTCGTGAGAATAGAATCTGAAGAAATTATTATAAGATAAATATTGTTCTTAGTCAACAGTTTGGTAAATTTCTGTTCTTTGGTAAACACGACAACATATCATCGCCTACTGCCGATATCAAACGGTTCACTGAAGTGTAGGTTTTTGTTTCATTCGCACGTCGCAAGACACTGAAAAGAATAGGAATATACGTTGATCTACGTACTGCTTTCATTTAATTTTTCGATCATTGAGTAGGAGAATGAAAGATCGCGAGAGCCGAAATTCAACGTTGTTGGATCGGTTCACTCATGGATTAGTTGATCACTTTTGATTCATTTTATGTTCAGACGTTCCACTTCGAGTGGAAGATGCCGAATTAAAGGCTTTACTGCAGGCGAAAAGCCTCTTCTCCCACAGGCAAAAACAAACGACAATCACAAAAAGCAGCATTCTAGAATTATTCATCAATTTAAAATGCCAGTAGGTAAGTACAAGCTACAGGAATGCAAACAAATTGTAAAGTTTAACAAAAGGAGATTCAAGTCGCCCGTCTTTATACCTACTTCAATCATTTCTTCCTATATTCTCTTGGACTTGTGAAGTTTCAAACTTACGGCATCTAATTTGTACTACTTTCGTAGTTATTTGTTCTGGCTAACAATACTAGGAACGTTCCCGATATGTTTTATTTTTATTGTCTCTTGTTTTTCGAACGAATTTTGGTTGTAGTAGGAATTACGAACTGTGTTTGAAAAGGTTCTGCGGCCTAAATAAATAACAGAAGGTACAAAGAGACCCAATGCTTTTGTTTGCCCGTCGCCGTAGAAATTGCCTAGAGGGCGCGTTTTAAGTTCTAAATATAGAGTACCTAGTATGAATCACGCTTGACTCTCTGTCCAAATTTGGGATACCTGGTGTCGAAGTTCGTACGTTCGCTGGCGTCGCATCATAGAAATTATTATTGATATGCAATCATGGTGGTAGTGATATACTGATGTTTTGTGTTCACGTGGCCTTTGAGGAAACCAGCAAGTCCTAGAACCAACCATTCGAAGACATCTGACACTACCAACCCGCACTGGGCCCGCGTGGTGGATTACGGCCCACTCCCTCTCACAGAGAGGAGGCCTGTATCGAACATTAAAGGCTGATTATGCTATGACCTGAAACTATATGGTTCGCAATGAACTGCTACCTGCTTACTGCTGTCATTGAATCGAGAGACACGAGTGTAGTGAATCGATTTGATTGATTTGAATGACGCAGGTTTAATCGTGTTACAACAAATATTATAAAATGATGTTTTCAAAACACATGATGCTACAGTTCGTTTTTTCTTTGATAAAACACACGCAGGTACATAATTAAATTCCTATGTCAGATGCTCCAAGCTTCAATATTTTTCCATTTATTTAAGTACATAGGTACCTGTCTCTCATAAACAAGCAATTAATTATAAAAGCGGAATACTCTCATTTTCTCGTTTGAAGATTGCTAAGTTTCTATTTAAATTGTCTCAATCATAGACATTAATAAAATTAGACAACATTTCTGCGTTTCGTGAATGAAATTAATTAAATTTAGAGGCTGTAAATATAATTTGTATTTTATTACTAACGCTTCATGTTCTTCCAATTACCTGCTATTGAATAAATAATCGTCTCCAATCGATCGAAATTGATGTCCCTTTACGGAAACAATGAATGGTTTGTTGATCACCGAAAGACAAGCAGAGAGAAAGAACATGAAATTACGAATACACATTGCAAAATAAACATAGTACATAGCTTTTGGTGAGTTATGACAGTGCCAAAAATAACACCATTCATGTGTTCATCAACATTATCATCCACGGCCCGAGTTCATCTTCTGCTGGGCATAAGGCTCTCTTGTCTTGTGCCAATCCCCACAATCCTGTGCCAGTCTCATCCAGGTTTTGCCCGCAATGGCAACAAAGTCGTCTGACCATCTCGCTGCCAGACAACCGATATTTCGTCTTGGACGCTACTCTGTCACAGCCTTACTCCACCTGTCAGCACTCCGCCTTGCCAGGTGTCCTACCCAACTCCATTGGAGTTCCAAAATACGATTTCCGATACCGAAGACCTTCGTTCGTCTTCGTATCTCGGCGTTCGGAACTCTGTTTACGAGTATCTTACTTTTCGGTTATTCAAAACTTGAAGTGTTGTTAACGTCACATTAATTGATTATAACATAAACCCCTGTAATGAACGACCGTAAGGGGTGCCATAACCAACATAACATAATTACAATGAACCCTCGTCCATAACCTCTCAGGAAGCATTGAGGGACTTATCACATTACTAGATTTATGAGTTATGGTCAAACTTGAGTTAAACTTGTTACTCAACAAACCCACTAAATATTTCAGGCCATTTTACATAAACTAACCACTAATGCCGACCAATGTACTTACTAACATCTTTAGTATCTCCAAGCAACCGAACTTGGGGTATTTATTCGGCCGAACTTTAGTTTTGCGAACTTTTAAAGTACTTCCACTGTTCAGTTGGTGTAACAAAGGTAGTTGAGGAGAGTTGAGTCTAACAAATGGGCATCGGACGGAATTAAATGGCGGGGAAACGGCGGGGGGGGGGGGGTCTGGGATCTCTTGTTATGCTAATATTTGGCCTCGGGTTATGACAAATTGTGATGCATTCTATGAAAAACCCGGAGGACGCGACCGTGACGGATGTAGTCAGAAGCTGTGCCCGAATAAAAACTTCCTATCTACATCTTAGAGCGGCTTCATCTTTCCTAGGGATCACACAAGGACAGTATGCTCAATATTTTTTCTTTTACTGCCTTTTAAGTCTTTTGTGTTGATGCAAGGCACGTGTACACTGCCAGTCAGTAATTGTGTTTTATGTAGGGAGCGTCTTAAGTCCTCGATCCTGACAAATGTCAGTGAGTGTCTTCATCCTTTAGTAAGATTGAGGCGTGGCGCTGGTGTAGACTTTTAAACAGGTAGCGTAGGAATAGTTGAGTTATGACTACCTACAAGTACGTTTCAGCCGTTTTACCTACGTACTTTTTATATTAAATATAAAGAAAATCTTTAAGACAGTGTTACACCCGAGAACAAAAAATAGTTAAAAGTAAGGCGTCTGCTTTCGAAACGTTTCTCTTCGTGAGAAAAACCCAATTTGTTTTTCAGCAAACTACTTTTTTAGGGCATATGCGATCCCCAATCTATCATTGTCCCAAATCTGTCCACATTTTCAAGTTACACCCTATATAATTAAGAAAGGCCTTTTATTTAATATTCATTAAAAGCTTCCCAAGGCCAGTTTCTAATCATCTGTTTGTCCTATACTTGGAACACTAACGAATTTTAATCCAGGCAAGCTTTACGACCAAACGTTGATTTACAAAGGAGAATGGAATAATCTTAGAAAGGTATCACTGTCATTGGCGTTGCCCCTATTCATTTCTAAGGACAAAAGCGTCTTTGTAACAAAGGGGTCTTGTTAAAACTATAATATCCAAGGAACCCTGGCGTGAATATAATTTAATACTGAAGAAGATTGCTTATTTAAGAATAATAGCTTTTACGTCGTATTGCATTACGGCCATTCTATCATGTATATGGCTTTACTCGAGGCCCGTTTAGTTGTGGACTTAAACAGAATTATGAACACTTGAAACTGCGAGAGCCAGTTGGCTCTTTGGAGAGTATTGCTGCGTGATTACCCTCACGCTAAGTTCTTAACATAGGCTTTGTTGTTATTTGTTAAAAACTCCTGTATTGTTCCTTATTACGGATCATACCAAAAGGTGCTAACGAAATATTACTAAAGGCTGACTTTTCCAACGCCAGATAATTTTATCCGAGGAATAGTTTTGAATTTTTGACAGTTCTTACATACAAAATCTGCCAGACGTCAATTTTATTCTACGAATAAAAATAATTATCTGTGGATGGAAAATTCCGCCCTTAGTCTACAATGTATTCCACTGAACAAAATTTTATTGCGTTTTTTTCTCTTATTATTTCCATAATATGAGAGATCAACAAAGACGCTTGAGTAAAACTTGATAATATGATAACCATAATAAAAAACATGCAATAAAATACACACATGGGTTTTGACATTAATATAAAAAGTTTTGAACAAAATTTATTCAGAATTAACATTAATGAAGGCAATACATATAATAAATAACCGCGCGATAATATCCTAACGTAGGTAACTAAAAGTATTGGCAAACTAAAATACGGCGTTGAAAAATTTAATAAACTTTGAAACCAAGCTTAAATCTTCTGTCAAGAAAGTATTTTTCATTTATTTACTTGGACGATAAATATTCAACGTCAGAAAGCAAAATGCCTGACAATTTTTACTATGCTGATATTGGAAATTAAAGAAAATAGCTGCTTGTGTATTCTGCGTACCTTCCATTCAGTTCCAGATATTTCTATTACCTAGACTTCATTTCTATTCGAATTATATTTAGATCGATTATAATTATTAAGAAGTGCTGTATTGATATCTTGTGACCCCGACGATCATCAGCCGACAAAATTTTTATCTTCGATGAAGTGGGAAAGTATGGGACACAAATTATAGATGATAAGGTTTTGTATATTTTTTAGTATAATGAAGTCTACGAGTACATATTATATAAGAAACACGATATAAAATTTATGATGGAAGGTGAATGTCTGTACAAGGAATATGAATTGGAGAAGAGAAAAGCCACTTACGTTTAGTAACATGTCAAGTCACCAACTACTCTATGGTGACTCACCAAAGAGTACCAACGCTACATCGAAATTCAAACGAAGTGAATGAAAATATTTTTTTAAAACTAAATGCAATGTTTTTTGGCAACACGTCGTATGATACGCGTATTGGCTCGTAAAAATACTTATTTAATTTTGAATGATTTTTTAAGCAAATAAGTACATAAGTAAGCAAAGATGTTTAGAAAAAGATTCTCAATTACAGGCATATTATTTAGTATCTAACTATAGATTATATCTTCAAATAAACCATATATTATGTATACATATATGCAAAAACTACGTTTTTTTAACGTTTTATTTAGTTACTTATTTAATTTAGTACCTAGTATGGTGTAAATAGTGAGTAGTACAAAATTTTGAAAACTCGTAACTATTTATTTGCCTAGCCTATATTGTTCCCACTGCTGGGACACAGGCCTCCTCTCTTGGAGAGGGTGTGGGCTGTAATCTACCACGCGGGCTTAGTGCGGGTTGGTAGATGTCACATGTCTTTGAATTTTTGGTTCTAGGACATACCGATTTCCTCACGATGTTTACCTTCACCGTTTTGAGAGCAGTGGTGGTGAAATTATTTACACAAAGTAAATCGCCTGCCTGACCCACGATCCACAGAGCTACAGACATTTATTTGCCTAAGGGCTCCTAAAAGGAACTAAGGCGGAATGAAGTAGGTACATATATTTCCCTAGTTAATAAAACTTTCACATCGACATTCAAATATACTGTTTCGTCTCGTCTTTGATTTACAAACATTCGTGAAGAGACTCCCGCAGTATATCAACATGTAATGGGAATTTTCGGCTGATCAAAGTGCCTCGAAAAACCCTTAAAATGTAGCCAATTTGTTTCTTTTGCTCGGATTCATTTACCTTCTTTTTAGGGTTCCGTAGTTCCGACAAGGAACTTGTTTGTCTGTCTGTCCGAGGTTTTGCTAAGAGACCGTTAGTACTAGAAAGCTGTAATTTTGTAGGAGTGTGTATATCAATTACGCTGACAAAGTGGTTTTTTTTAGGGTAGGGTAGGGTAGGGTAAAAAAATATTCATCCCCACTTCACATGTACCCTACATGTGAAGTGGGGATGAATATTTTTTTCGTCGTCTACCCCATCGTGGGGTATCGTTGAATAGGTCTTCCAAAATTACTTGGGGTTGCTAAAATTATTTTTCGATGTAATGCTCCATTTACGAAATATTAAACTTTAAAGTGCAAATTTTTGTTCCAGTAGGGCGCCCCCCCCCCCCCTCTAAAAGCTAAACTGCTGGCTTGAAAAACCTGGAAAAATTCACGATGATAGTCCATGTGATGAACTTTGAAGAAAAACTATAACGGCTTAGATAACTTTGTTAGTTCAGGAGTTATAGAGGCCTAACTTGTAAAATGCGTAAATTACTTGGAAAACTTTGTACAAAAATAATGAAATAATAAGTAAACATGTAAAAATGTCCATCTAAATCCACGTGCCATTATGGATGACTACGGAACCCTATTCTATGTGCGGCCTGACACGCAATTGGACGGTTTTTTGCGTATGTTATAGATATCTTGTATGGATATGAATGTTTTCAAGTCTAGATTTGGTTGGTACCTAGGTACGTAAGTACGTAAATGTATTTATTTGTACGTAAAAAAATAGAAATAAGTATAGGGTTATAATAAGAATTGTATAGAGTAGCAACATATACCCATATTATGAGCTGGTAAACTATATGGTTTACTCTGTGAAATGGTTTATTTCCGTTTGAAACATATTTATTTTTATGAAGGTAGTATTGAATTAAATATACCTGTCTATTATGTTGGCTATAAAGTAAAACAAAAAATGAAACTGTGTGCTTGCTTATTTTACTACAAAATTCAGTTTCACAATACATTTTTGTGTAGGCTTTTGTGTTTTTATTTTATTCATAAACTGACACAAATGATTTCTATGGAAAAATATCAGATTCTATCCAAGTGCGGAGTAAATCGCGAAATATATTATGTTATTTTCATGCGTGGGCGATAATCTTCTAATCCTTGACGTTAGTTGACGTTAGTTGACGTTGAGTAGGCGAAGAGGCGAGGAAAAGCCACGTTCCGAATCCTAATTCGGGGTCCCGTAAGAATAATACATGATGGCTGCCCACTTAGGATGTCTAAGCAAGGACACGGTAGGTAGTAGAATGTTCTGTGTCACCGGAAATTTAGTTTATATCCAGAAGGGCAATTCTCATAATTTCAAGATCGTTCACAGTCTGGATCTCAGTTTCAATCTGTCAAAAATACTTCTAATGTCCCTATATTTTTAAAAAGTTTTTGACATTGAGAGATGATATTGCGATTAGGTTTTGAACGCTTTTAATTACGGGAATTGGTATTCAGGTCAATTCTAAAATTGCTTGCTGTTTTCCATTTTCGCCTCACCTAAAACAGTGCTTTTCATGTAATATTGGAATTGTGTATCGTTTCCGAATAGATATCAGCTTTTACTTTAGTGCAATAAAACTTCACGATCTCGAGATCAGGTGTTTCTCTCTTGCTATTGCCTCTTGTTGTTTTACGATTTTCAAAAGCAGTTGCTACCTTTGAGAACAACGAGAAGTTTGCTCGAAACATCCCTTATTATTTTACGAAACGCCTTTCTTTTGTTTACTGCGTAAAGAATGTCCCAAAGTTTTTCTACTTCCAAAAGTGTTCGGACCTTTTTTGATAAATCACTTTCTACGAAACAATTTTTCTCAATAACATGGATGTGTGTTCATATTTGAGAGTGCCTGTATTCTCCTAAGTCTTGCTGAGACGTGTCAGTGTTAATAAAAAAGGAATATACGGTAAAGCCGGTGGCCCGAATCAAGGCGGTAGTAGGCAACGCAACTCGACACCAAAAGTAATCCTCTTATCCTAATATGGGATGGTGGAAGCCTTTTTATATAAGAAGATATATGACGCAGCATATATATACGGAATATTAGTGCACTGTGTACATTGGTGTTCTGTGATCCATCAAGTATAAACAGCTGTATTTTGCTCCGGTAGTTTTAAGCCAGGCCTTATGTGGATTTTCTTGGAAAAGGGTTGTTACGAGAGCTTGTCGTCTCTTACTTTGTTACAAAGTTTCCTTGGTTTTGGTGTAGTAAAATTAGGTAACTAGAGCTTCAAAGTCCAAGTATAATATATTGCATTTTTTTGCCCTAGATTGTTTCGAAAACAAGAAAGCAATTTGAAAAAATGTTGAACCGGAAAGCCTGTGTTTTTTACCCTCGATATTGGTATTGTTCACAATATTCCAACCGCGTTAGTTTGCAATATATGTTGGTACATACATAGCTACATAGATTGTATAGTCTCTGCAATAACGTATAGCTAACATTGGGTAAACCGGTAACCAATAGTTTACTTGTTTGTCGCGGGCTATTCGCAAACAGTAGCCTGTGACGTACGCGCTAATAACAACATACTGTGATCATCAATCTGTTGTATGTGGGTTATGACTATGACATTTTTCTGTAGTGGTATTCTTTTTATTTCCTTTTTTTTGTATTTTTATCTTTAGTACTTGCGATGTGTGTTTATTTATTTATAGTTAATTAAAACGGTACCACACCAATTACATTAATTAACATAGAAACAATAATCACGTTGATAATAATATAATATAACTTAAAACTAACATGGAACAATAGACCCCCTTGGATATGCATTGTGGTAAGTATATTAGTTGATAAAAAAACTGTAACTAAGTATTTTATATAAAATCAGGGAAATTAATTCTGTAACAAAGTGACTATCCACTTAAATTGTCCGTATAATTATGTATGTTGTATGTATTTAGCTTGAAAAAGGTATATTACCAATATCTTAAATAAAAATACATTGATAAAAAAAATGTAAGCAGAATGAAATTCGTGCTGAAGATTTAGGGTCAAATCCACATTCAAATGGATTTTCATCTCACCTGTTAGGCAAGCTTATTACGAGTAAGTTCGGTAACAATAGTAAAAGTAATTGTGTGTCTATTCTATTCTATCCTATTTTTTAAGTATGGTTTGTCATTAGTGACAGTTGAGCTCATACTCAAATCACGTTTGTTATTCTTGGACAGTTGTATGATTGCAAAAAATGGCTATAACGTAGAGAGTATATTCTTAACAATTCATTTCCTAACTGAACAAAGAAGATAATGCGGAGATTACTACGTAACATCAAAAGAGTCCTCTAATCATTAAAAGTTTAAATTCAGATGTACACACAGACACACCCCATGTTTCTAGTTCATTCTACATTTATCACCGAGTTCCGAGTCTCCAATAGAAATAATTTCTCTCCGCTCGATCTATTCACTTTACGGTTAGTTCCAGCACTTCGCAGGTGGCGCTATCTATCGTCGTCAGATATTACTTAAGTTTAAGATTTATTACTTGAGTGGATTTCGTTACGGTTTCTTCGGTGGGAAGCATGATAAATTGAACTGGATCAAATGGTTGAAAGATTATTGAATGATTATCGGAACGATATTTAGATTTTGTTATTAGATTTTCGAGGCCACAGAGCGTTTACCTTTGATATTTATGAAAATAGATGAATAGAGAACTCTTTGAATTTAATGGTAAGCAGCCCAGCGCAGGGTTTCCTAAGACTGCAGTGGCCGTCACATAGAGTCCGCAATTTACGGTCGAATGACGTCACACGATTGACGTCATGATTTTTTAATGAAAGTTAGTTGTTTTGTTTCCCTATAAAACGTTTTTGGACACCGTAAAGTCAAACCTCAGTGTCACTATTGGCCGTTATGTGGCGGCTACCGCTGTCGTAAGAAACCCGAGCTTGAGTGAGGGTTGAAGTGTAAACAAATTCATATTTTATATTATATAAGCACTTATGAAATGTCAGAAACTAGGAAAATAGTTCCAACTGGTCGTTTCCTATGGAAAAGAGCCGACAAGAAATTCCATGGTTACTTAATTCCATGGTCCAATTCCATGGTCTTTTAATAAAATTTGGTTTACCGATATTTTCAAATTACTGTTTGGGGTATTTTGGGTGATGGTATGTCCTGGTCCACCTTGGGGATATATAGATTTTGCAATCACCAAAGCCTATGTCCAGTAGTGGACGTCTTTCGGTTGCAATTATATTTAGTCCGTCAGTTAGATTATCGAAAAATAACGGTATTTTTTCTTTTGTCAATCAAACAAAAAATTACAAAGATAAAGCGCGTCTAAATTTGGGAGTGGGAGGTCGTGACGTCACGCCATGCTAGAAAGTGTAGCAAGGCGTGACGTCACGCGGAACTTTAACGGGCGATATCTTCATCATTTTTTATATAATTGTCAAAAGAAAAAATACGGCTCCAATATTTTTTGATAATCTAACTGATGGACTAATCAGATTTTTTTAGGCATCTAGCCTAATCACGATGGCAGCTTTCTGGAAATAGGTGACGCTGCGCTGTAGCATGAGGATGATGAGTGGTGTGTGATGATGTTGATGTAATTCAGTTAATTTATCAGCGTAATGTAGACGTTAAGCCTTTCCAAGTTCCGCCACACAACTTGATAAATCGCCTTCCGTATCCAGTGCTCCTAATTAATACCTGCAACTTGCTTTTACTAGTATTTTCTTAGTGCCTATGTCCGGGTCACCATTAATGTGTGAACTAATCTCGAATAGCTTTTGACAAAAAAAGGTCTTTTGTTTTTATCGTTATAAGTTATACCTACGTCAATTATTCATTTATTTAACATAGGTACAATAATAATGGTATATATTTATTTTTTATTTATTTATTTATCCTTTTATTTCAGGCATCAAGGCCCATATAAAACACATACAATACAATATTAATATAACTTAAAAATACTATAAATACATACAACATTATAATTACACTAAAAACTAACTAACTATATATAAAGAGCAGTGGTCGTGGGTACAAAGGCATTTTACTTTATGTAAAGGTTTTCGTCACCACTGCATCCAAAACGGTGAAGGAAAACATGGTGAGGAAACCGGTGTCTTAGAATCAACAATTTAACGACATGTGAGCCCACTCCCTCTCACAGAGAGGACGCCTGTGTCCCAGAATTGGGGACATTACAGGCTGATTATGATGAAAGATATTAAAGAATGCGCTACGTTATGCCAAAGGTCGTACAAATATTTTTTATCATGAGATAATGACGCTTATGGCCCTACATGAGTAGGCTTTATTAAATGTTTATTCAAATAAAAGTACAATATATTACTCAAAATAGAAATAGAAACAATAATAGAAATACCCTGTTTTCTCATATCAATTTGGTAGAGAAAGTAAGAAAAAATATCGACCAATTTGCCAGTTGATGGCAAATTGTCTACATTGATCTGATTCGTCCACCGTTCATAATGGTCCCCTTGATCTTACAAATTGCCAATTATGTTTACACGGTTGTAATGAAACCCTTTGGCTTTGTGTCTTTTTGTCATTCAAAATGTCTAATTTTGTATAGAATCGATAGGATCTTTGCTAGCTAGCTATCATTTCTACTTATTTGATTGTTTTGAGTAGAATTACTTAAATTAGTTTTGTCATTTGGATCGAAAGTTTTAGCTGTCGATAAGGACTACTTACTAATTCAACGGTTTTGTCACTTGTCCTTATATAGCTTAGAATAGAATAGAATATATTTATTTGCTTTAAAACATGGTATATTATGGGCTTATAAATATAATTATGACCTTACATATTTCAACATTTATTTATAAGTTTATTGAAAGACGTTACGTATACTTATAAAAAATTAAAAGGATACATTAAGGACTGATTTTTAAATCATCTGATAAAGTTATTCGAGGAATAATTTTGAAGTTTTGACAGTTATTTCATACAAAAACGGTCAAACGTCAATTTTATTACTCGAATGAAACTTATCTGGCGATGGAAAAATCAGCCTTTATTCGTTAAAATTATTATTCTAACATGTCTGATAACTTTACTGAATTCTTAACAATAATAGGTACTTGAAAAAAGTAATATAATGAAAATCAGTAACCATATTTTTATCTGATACTTTTTTAGCAATTCCTTTTTAATAATACGTCAGAAAGGTTCATTAGAAAATCAGCGTAAGATAGCATCTACCTGGCATTAATGCTGAAATGAACCTTTTTGGCACAGCCGTGACCCGTTAGGCACAAACTGTTGTTGTGTGTACATTATTTACATTACTTTCACTTTTTATTTCGTTATTTGTATTTTGTGTTTCACGAATTGTGTCCAAGTAAACTTTATTCTTACTTTATTTGATTGAATATTGTATTTGTTTTTAGTACAACCTGTATCAGAAAGGCGTGGTCATATTTAAGGGTGTGGTGCAGACCATCAAACTGAACAACTTTTTCTATACCAAAATCGAATTCGCGAAAAAAAATTATGATTTCATACATTTGGGTCTAGTAGGTATTGAAATTTTGTATGGGACAGTTTATATTTTTTTTGTGATTATGATGTTGGTTCTTAAATATTACCACACCTGGCTGATATATACTTTATAAGGTCCAGTTTACCCCTTCGTATCTTAATTACGTAGGATAACTAACCCATTCTTAGTAATAAACATAAAAACAAATAAAACAGACTCTTTTCAACACACATTCAGTTTAGTACCCGGTAGCAAATACATACAAAACGTGAACCGTACACAATGTCAGCAAACTCAATACAAATTGTGAAAGCAACTTTCTTAAGCCCCAAACGGACGAATTGAGAAACCCGAACGCGTAAGAAGACGAATCGAAGGTCTTATTCACATCATATTGGCCTCGAAAACCAACAATGCGTTAGTTAGACCCTTTGGCCTATGAGGGATTCGGATATCGACCGCTGTCTCCTATGTTATAACATGAAAAATTGTTTGGGTTAGCGGTTGAAAAGTTTCTTATAAGTACCAATTTTATATTAACTACTAATCTATCTTCTATATCTGCATTATCTTTTATTGTATGTATAGGTAACTGTTCGGTGTTTTTACCGAACACCTTAGTTAGCAATATCGGCGCAAAGCGTTGACCTAATTTTATTACTTATTATTTTATATTGCATATTATGTTCAGTGCACTTTTGTCTACCGCGTTAGCCGGGTGTATTCAAACATTCCATCAACATTTTAGCACTAAGAACAGTTTGGGAGTGATTCAATAAATAGTGTTCAACATAAACGTTTGTTTCTCCTCAAAAAACACCGACACCTCGCTACATACCCCGACAGTAACTAAACATTTACACTTAAATGACTTACTATATAAATAAATACAAAAACAAAAGGATATTTAGCCGTCGAAGTACTCGTCCGCATAGCTGTCATCCGGAAACGTGCCCAGAAGACTTGCAGCATTAAAAAAAATCAGCTGTTCCCTGCATTTATGTTCGTATAACTCGTCAAAATGTAGGGAACACCAGATTTTTGTTTCGCGATTTCGGGTTTGGTCCGATAGTAAAAGTTGTTCATATTGATGAGTACAATGACCCCTAGAGTTATGGGATATAAAAAAAAAATACGTTGTATAAAAACAAAAATTGCCGTTCGTTAGTCTCGCAAAAATTTGGAAACGATTGTGATGAAACTTTGGTAAGTTGCTGTGTGAGCGCAGTAGAAGGTTCCTAACTACAAAAAAGGTATTGCTACGCATGCCCGGCCTTAGCTAGTTGCTTTATAATTCAGGCTACAAAATTCGAACTAAATTAAGCAGTCTTGTCGCCAGAAGGCATTCTCTGCCAGTCGACTTTTGGGTTTAAATAAAACGTAACAGACAACATAATTATACATTGGAATAAGTATAACAAGGCTGTCATGAATTTTATAACTGGTATATTGTTTTAAAATGTGTTTTTGAATGTTTTAAATACAATATGGAATATTGTAGTAACTTTTTCAGAATCGAGCAGAGTTTTGAATCCGAAAATGTCAAAAAGATTGAACGAAAAACTCTTTTTGATATCAAAACAGAAAGCTGGGTGTAACGAAATTTTATTTTTAGACGGCCTCGTTTAAAAAAAAAAAGAGACTGAAAAGGATGCTTTGCAAAACAGACTTAGTAATACGTTACCTACCTGGTAGTTATGAATCCCATCACAAATGCAATGCACCACATTGGCATTGCTTGTACCGAACGTGCTTACAGTGAATAGCATTGAGTTTAGATGTGCTCAGCGTGATGTATTGCCAGCTTCAAGCTTACACATTGTACCTAACACATTACATACCCCTAATTTAGGTAGGTACTCGAGATAATAACGTTACGTACCTACCAACGTGTTATGTAAACTTATAGGTACATTTTAAAATACATACATAAACTAACGCCGTCTTTCCATGGAAGTAGGCAGAAACTATAGAACGCCACCTGCTACGGTCCACTTCTTTTTGCTTTGTTTACGTTCATGTATCTGGTTATACACGCACGTCGATTGGGAGTACTACGCACCTGACTTTTCTGAAGAAAATCACCAATAATTTTAACAAGACTGTTTAAACTCAGGCAAAACTGAAACCTCTTTATTGGAATTTCATTTTTGTATTTTAGCGCCATGAAAAAGTCTGCAAACAAAAAGGCCAACCTATCACCGCTTCCCGGTATTCAAGCCGAGGGAAAAGTGCGAAAATTGCATGCAGTATTCAACAATTTAAATGTCATGTAACATTAAACATTTTTTTCTACAAAACGTCAGTATATTTTGCGTTTCTCCGAATCAACCATCGATGAAATTGTGTATACGGAAAGTTATTTGTGAATATCGGGTTTTTGCTCCATTTCATTATTCCATTTAATCTCAACCAACCAGACTTCCTGTATAACATTCCATACAAGTGACTCACCCATTATTAGAATTAATTCTGTTTGTATGCACGTGTTGCTGTAACACAGAAACCTATTTTTTTCTTTCTTTCCATGCTTCGCACTGTATTTACGACTTGACATCGAGATTTCTTTATTATTTGCAAGTTTAATATTATTATATTATACACATAAACCTTTCAGAATAATTCCCGTTACTACGGGTGAAAACCGTCTGAAAATCTGTTGCGTAGTTTAGAAGAACAACGCGTTGTTCTTCTAAACTACGCAACGGATTTTCAGATAGAACAGATCTGTCTATTCTATCTGTCACGAAAAGTGACTTTAATTTATATTATGTACCTATACATATGGATATGGATATACATATTGTATTCAAATAGACCTCACCTTACACGTAGCCAATTTCGAAATGTATGCTACAATTCGCTTGAACCGTATATCAATGGTCCGATAACGCGATACTGTAGGTACACGACTAATGCATTAGGTTCTTCGCTCGAAGAAGCCTTACTAATACATGTTCTAGGTGTTACACGTACATTAGTACGAGTAATTCGTAATAGGATTATTTCTAAAGCGAAATGAAGGTCGTTTGTTATAATTAGCATATTTTTCAAACGATTTATCTTGGTCATTTTGTCGCTTATCTGGGGAGGAGAAGAATTTACGAGTTTGGTTTTTTTTGCAGATTCAAAAGCAATACCAGTGTTTTTATTGTTTTGAGAGGCAAACCAGAAATCTTCCCATAGTAAGTTGTTACTGATGCCTTTGGGCTGTTGATTCATACCAGAGGCATTCCACTGGCAAATTTGGGTTAAAGATATTGACGGAGTCATGATATATGTCAACATATGGAGTAATTGAAGAAGTTTTTGTGAAGGAGTTCGTAAAGGAAAGTATACACCATACAGATTATAGGCACATGAGGAATGCCTCTGCTAATGCTCTTCCTGCCAAAAACTCTTCAATTACTCCAGATGTTGACATAAATATCATGACTCCGTAAATATCTTTAAAACCCAAATATTAAGGTCCCAAAGCACGCAACGCTGGGTGGGTGTTAGTATGTAGGTATTTCTTGCAACCTCTGTAATTTATTTCTCATGTCATTTTATATTTCTGTTTGTATAGTTTGTTACCACTTAATTTTTATACATTTCGATCTTACCTTAGGTTATCACTGTATGAGAATGTTGGTTAACCCATTATTGGCAACTTATAAGCCCATGACTGTTATCTACTGTTATTTGATATTTTGTATACAGAAGCTGTTGTGTACCTACAAGAATAAATAAACTACTTCTAAAATGATTGCGTACCAATCAGACGATACAAATGATTTTGATTCAAAAGTACGATGAACGACGTAAAAGGCACTAGCGGGACCCTATTACTAATAATAGGGTTTCGTTAGCGCCGTTTCGGTAAGGAACCCTGAAAAGGTACCCAAACATCTCATAAATCCTCATCATCTTTATTTACATCTTATTTATTCATTCATAAATATTTAACGCGTTCTTTGAGTAAATATGCGAATAAGTAAGTAAAAATAGGTGCCTCTATGTCCTTCTGGAAGTGTGATAAACGAGGTGCTTTTATGATAAGATGTCTACATAAATATTACATAAATAAAACCCTGGTTGATCTAATAATGGGTTATTGGGTTTTACCATTAAGAATTCTTCGGTGGCAGCTCAGTGTATAGATTTGTGGCTGACTGATTTAAAAAGGTTATGGCCTGTTACATGGGTCTTACACATAACTTGCGAAATGTAGGTGTACTATTAGGTACACTTCTGCCTAACCCTTCGGGGAGTATTTGCGTGATGAATGTTATGTTATGACGTGTTAACAGAAATAAAAGTAAATACTGGACGAAGGAGTATTCATATATTTGATAGTCTTGTAGCATTGTTAGACTCCTCTCTTTACACAATTTAGCTAAAATGGATATAGTCTGTTGTTTTCATAGACATTCATGCCAAGGACAGGTAGGTAGTGTCTGTAAATGTCAATCGGCATAAATGTAGCGTGTGTTACCCCATCATGGCCTTAAAAAGGTGGCAAAGACAAAATGGGTGGGAAAAGGGGAAAATCGTGTAGCGGTACAAGTAAGGAGAAGCTAATGTCCAGCAGTGGACGATGGGTTGAATTGATTGATTGGTAAACTCGAACCAGTCTACTTAATAAAAATCATAAATTCCATTTACTGACAAGCAACGCACAGCTTAAACCACTGGGCTTAAGAGCACAAGATACATTTTGCACAAGAGTTCCTTTTATATCGCAAGTGCTACACTAAGAAAGGATTTTCGAATGTACACTGAAAAGGTTAAATAGGGGATGAAAGTTTGCATTGAAATTCGTAATTTTTGCCGATGGTCCCATCCATCGTCAAAAATTCCACATGATGGTCCCCTCGGGCGGTTATTCGCGATCGGCTTGTAAATCAATGAAACCAAACACCTATCACATCGTATTTCAGTTAGATGTATATTATATACGGCCTGAAGTTCTTCAGAAAGATCAGGTGCGTAGTACTCGCAACCGGCGTGTATGACCAGAGGGGAAATTCTCGTAATTTTAAGAACGTTCTCAGTCTGATCTCAGTCTCAATCTGTCAAAAATACCTCTAATTTCCCTACATTTTGACAAGTTTTTGACATTTTGTTGTCGCCAAGATGACACTGCGACTAGATTTTGAACTTTTAAATTACAAGAATTGGCTTTCAGATTTATGTAAGGATCAGGCCCGGGTCGACGGCGCGCTGTGCTCCACGCGCGCCTCAAAGAGATGTCAACACGTACTGATGGTGTCCGCTAGGGCCGATGCCTGCCAGGGCCGCGGGTTGTTCGAAAGAGATACCGTGGCCCCTGGCACAGGCAACTGAAAGAACATGGGTGGGTTTTAGTCAGTAAAAGTCTGACACGCCCTCCCGCTCCGCCCAGAGCAGGAGAAGTCATATGATGATTTCCCACCCAAAAAAAAAAAGAAAAAGATGTATGAACGTAAACGAAGCAAAAGGAGTTTATAAATATTGGAGCAGGTAGCACTCTGTAGTTACTACCCAGAGGTATAGATAGAGGTACGAGTAGGTCGTGAGTTTGAACCCAAAATAGCGAAAGCGAACATCATGATAAAACCGAATCTTAGAACCAAAAATTCGAAGACATTTGACATCCACCAACCCGCACTGGGCCCTCGTGATCGACTATGGCCCACTTCCTCTCATAGAGAGGAGGTCTGTGTCCCAGCTGTGGGAATATTATAGGCCGATTATGCCATGGGAAGAAGGTGTGAGCTTATGTATCTCTGTGGCTCCTATATCAGCTTAACCACATTAACGAACACGTGTGTGAATGCCAAATAAATAGGCTAATGTATCGAAAGCTACTGATTAAAAGGCTCGCTAAATTGTACTAGTTAATAAATAGGCGGTGAACTCGCTACCTATTTGCCAAACGCGGTTTCTCGTACTAATGGAACTAATTGTAACTCTCCCAGTGATTCTGTACATAGCAACGTACGTTTCGAATGATGGTTTGGTATATTGCAACACGATACTAATCAGGTTGGAGTACGCGCCGTGAAGATGAACCTATTAATTTACATTCGCGTTCCACCGATTACGAAATTCGGCACCCTAAATGGATAATACACTGGTAATCAGTGAGTCAGGAGTGGTAGAACTACGTTTTCAACAAGCCAATTGCTTTTTAGTGTTCCTTACCCAAAGGGTGCCATTTGGACCCTGTTACTAAGCCTCCGCGGTGCGTCAGTCCATCCGTCTGTCTGTCAGCGGGCTGCATCTCATGAACCATAATAGGAAGACAGTAGAAATTTACACAGAGTGTGTATTTCTATTGCCGGTATAACAAAAAATAATAAAAATAAACCAAAGTATTATTTTTATATACCTACAAGACACGTGTTTTCGTCGGCATTCGCCATTTGTCTTGTGGTACGGTGTCTTCGTGTGCGAGTCCGATTCTGACTTGGTCGGTATTTTACCACTACGAATTCAAACTCCGACTTGCTTATTATAGAAAAATTCTTAATACTTAAACACTGAACTATAAAGAGTAACATGGCCCAAAATGGGAATCGAACCTAGGACAGCTGGATCATAATACCGAGCCTGACATAGCTGAAACAAGAGTTATACTTGTAGTGAATTACTACATTATTTTTGAGACACTTCACTAAAGTTTCCGTTACAAACAATTAAAACCAAATAGAATGCGTTAAACGACGTGAAAACTACACTCTAACAACAGTTAATTAAAATCTCTTAATTAATGTAACAACGCACAATAGGATGTGCTTAAGGATTAGGTTTCATAAGATTAAAGACATTGTAATCTAAACTCTGCTGGGTACAAATCCTTTAATTTGTCGTGGAGCCTTCAAACGTGTCTTGACGTATTAAGTTGAGAGAATGGTATGTAAATAAGTAGCATTTATATTATTTGCATACATTTATTGCTCCATTTGAAATGTGGTTAAAAACATTACCAACTGTTCATAATTGACAGATACAGATTAATGTTAAATGTTTTTTGAACAGTTTTTTTAAACTTAGCACGTTTTTTTGTTTCTTAAATTATTTAAAACATTGGACACTGAATTTTCTGAGCTACAAATGATTGTTTTCAGTTTTTTTTTTACTATCTATGTATCTGGTAAAATCTATGTTCATCGTGAGGAAACTTGTCCTGGTCCTAGTACCAATAATTCGAAGACAGGAACGCATCTACCAACCCGCACTTTGCCCACGTTGTAGATTATCATAGGCCAGTCCCTCTCAAAGAGAGGACGCCTGTGTCCCAGCAGTGGGAACACTAAAGACTGACTATGATTATAATGTATCTGGTGGCAGGGCAAAAGTCGACGGTACTTTTAGCCCACCTTTATTATTGAGCTTCTAGAAAATGAGAATTTTAAGTGAAATTAGCAGCTGCTAATTTTCTCATTCAATTACTCATTGTAAGCTCAGAAAATACAGTGTCCAATGTTTCAAATAATTTAAGAAACAAAAGAACGCGCTAACTTTAAAAAAACTGTTCGATGTTTTATACCATTCAGACCGTGTGCCGATTGTATTTGCCAACGGCAAAAATAACGAACTTTCATCCCCTCTGTTACCCTTTTTGGGGATGAATCTTTAAAATTCCTTCATTCGTTACTTATGAAGCTGTTGTGCAAAATGGTAAGGTTGTGCGTAGTCTGTCAGTGAACCAATTTAACATTTATATAAATTCACAATGCAAACAAATCGATGAACGTACAACGTTTTTATCGACCACACGCCTCGAAGACTAGGAAAGGCTGAGTTGATTGATTGATAGGCTCTCTATTCAAGTTATGAACGAACTACACAGTTCGTGGAACTAGGTGCGGTAAAACGTCAATCATTTTACTGGAACGCGTTCTGCAGAGCTAACGGCTAGCCAGTAAAATACGATATATTTCTGTGAACTGTACTATGTAAGTAGGTTTGTAAAGTATCTACGTAGTTATGACGTGGTTATCCGAGTTACGTCATATGCAAACGTCTGCATTTATATACAATGTATGATAGATTCTGAGTCTCAAGATTAAAAACCCGTAGGCCCATACGTTCAGGAAATTTAAACTGTTTATACTGTAAATATTGGAAAACATATTCCCCTTTATTCATAAACGTTGCTTAAAGTTAAGCAGTGATTAGCGACTGTTTAACCATACATTTTTGACGCTTAAACGTCACTTAACTTTAGTCATCGTTTATGAATAAACCCCTTAATGTACGTAGTTTTCCATTTACTAGCATAATAATTATATTATTTTATTATATCTGGACTTGGCTGGCGAGGTTGTCGATATGTGGGATGTGGATACAGCGATCATTGTGCGGATAGTCGTGACAGTCATGGCTTAGTAGCCAAAAGCCTCGATCAAGAGTTCTCGTTGGGCAGCTGGATCAAGGGCTTGATTTAGAAAGCGGTACTACTCGACAAGACTCGCATTGTAAGGCGGTTCCTTTTTCGGGAGCCCTGACCGTCGGTAGCTTGGACCCTGTTCCCGATACTGGTAGGCTACTGTTTTTTTTATATTTTTAAATTTTTTTCTATGTTTTTGTTTATAAAAATATTTAAAAATGTACCCCTTTATTCATAAACGTTGCATAAAGTTAAGCAGTGATTAGTGACTGTTTAACCATACATTTTTGACGTTTAAACGTTACTTAACTTTAGTCATCGTTTATGAATAAACCCCATTATATATAAGTATTGAAATGAAATAAAGGAGATAATGTTATTCCATAAAATAGTCTGGCAGCACCATGTGTAAGAGAAGACTGTCATTACACCCTGTATTTTGTATAATTTTGTCGCCTGTTAATGACAAAATGTAGAGGCTTGTGTCTCATTTCATGGGATCCAATTTATTATTATTATGGCTGAAACGTGGGTAATTTTAATGGGTTCATTTTAAACATGAGCCCTCAAATGTTCTTATTAAAAAAATACATAAACGCAGGTCTACCTACGCGTAGTCCAAATAATTTAATTCCGTACGTACATCATAATTACAACGGTCCGTGGTTTCCTTCTGTAAATATTAGATTACACCGCTTTTCGCTTACATTTCGTTCACGAATCAAGGTAAAGTAAGGTACCTTTAACGTTTGCTTCCACGCCTTTTTTACTGAATTACAACAAAATAAGGTGTAAAATTACATTTTCTTTTCATAAAATTTATTACGTGCGTATCTTGGAATAAAAGTGTTTTTTATCTGAGAATGGTGTTATGGAAGCGGAAAGATGACTCGTGTCTGTTTTATTATATTCTTTTGGGCTCTTTTTCTTATTATTATAAATGTAATAAGTATTTATTTCTTTCTCTGACTTGAGATACGTCGAGGACGAAAATAGCTGACGTATTGCTTCCTTCTACCTTAAGTATACAAAAGGCATAGTGATAAGCTAAAGGCCAACATCGTGGTAGAATAGTGAATATGCATGGATTACGCCCGCGACTTCGACCGCCTGAAAGTTTTGGTTCCTCCGACCGACCCCGTCGCATCGCATCGCCTGCCCGCGCTATTGCTTCGTTTTCGCTTAGCATTTTTTTATTTTTTTTTATTAAATGTCCTAACGTGATGTTACCTTCCTCAAGAATTGGGCTATCGAATGCAAAATATTTTTTTCGAATCCGACTGTTAATTACAGAGATTAGCGCGTTCAAACAAACAACCACTTCAGGTTTTTATATAAATGAAAACAAATAAGTAGCTTTGTTTTTACTCTTATACCTTACAATGTACCTATATTTAAATAATGAAAAAGATTTGATTTAATTGTAAAGGTATCCCCTATTAAAACGTGATTTCTCTGAAAACGATCCGGTCTGAATAGCATCTTTCTGGCGTAATACTTCAGGCATGATAAACTCCACGTTCTCAGAAATTACATATTTATTATTCACACGCCAGCAGAGCAGCTATTTGTTACCTAATTCAATATCCCTAGATCAGTATCTCGTACCTGGAATTTATTCAAAGCGGTGTCTAGGTTCACACTAAATATCTAAATCTGTTTAGTATTTACCTTTAACATTCAGTCTATAATGTTCCCACTGCTGGGTCACGGGCCTCCTCTCTTCGAGAGGGAGTGGCCTATCATCTACCACGCGGGCTCAGTGCTGGTTGGAAGATGTCAGATGTCTTCGAATTTTTAGTTCAAGGACATGCCGATTACCTCATGATGATTTCCTTCACCGTTTTTAGAGCAGTGGTGATGAAATTATTTAAGGCGCGGGCCCACCGCGGCGCATGCTGTGCACGGGCACGCGGCGCATTTTAGCTGCGTGTATTAATTTGTTTGACCACGTGGGTCTACGTTTCCACTGGAGTACACGAATACCCACGACTATGTATAGCATGGCACGGAGCACGGAGAGGTGACGCTCGGATTCATCGTCTGAAGAACTGTCTAACCAAGTCAGTGCCAATGCCATTCTATGAATACCTCGATACGATACATACGAGAAACATGAAAAGCGTCGGTTCCACAAGGTGTATGACTGAAAACTGCGCTGCGATAAGTGAGCTGCACATAGTCGTGGGTTATATTCGTGTACTCCAGTGGAAACGTAGACCCACGCCGCGCCCACGTCGACAGCGTTGAGCTATATAACCGCCTATTCGAGCAAGCCACGCATGTATAAATGACGTCAATTCATGCGTAGCCTCTCCGTGAGTTGCAGTGGACACAACCACATACATTTTCTTACAAAGCGAAGCTTAATACACGTGCCTCTTCGTGCGCCGCGGTGGGCCGCGCCTGTATGCAAACTAAAACGCCTGTCAGGGTTTG
Source organism: Apamea crenata (assembly GCA_949629185.1). NCBI lineage: Eukaryota > Metazoa > Arthropoda > Insecta > Lepidoptera > Noctuidae > Apamea > Apamea crenata. Next base: position 6,460,618 of record OX451363.1, on the reverse strand, counting down.
AACCTACGACCTGCAACTCGTAAGTCGCGGCAGTTTCCACTGGACCACCACTGCTCTCAGAATTGTTTATATTATCAATATCCTTTAGTCTGATATTTTGGATCAATGTTACTCAATAACAGAAAGATAACGTAGAAATGATAGTAAGATGCTTCAATGCTATAATACAGTTTGAGTTATCTCTGGTATCCGAGATTTTTCAAAAGACTCGTTTCAATGCAGATGGAGGCTACCGATGGAGGCGATAAGCAACGCATTCCAAATGAAGCCGTTCGTATGCCTTCGGATGCGTTCGGCTCCATTTCGGCTTCTCAGGTTAAAACGTACGCAGAAAATGTAGGCGAAAGTGTGAATGCTTACAATAGACTGTGAGGAATACGTTTTCGATTCTAAAGGCTCCTATTGTCTTGAAGTACTCTTAGACGGTTGGTTGCGTGTGTCAACTTGTTAAGAAGGATTTTCGTGTTTGCATTTGAATGGATTCGATTATGGTGACGAGTTTAGTGATGTGTTAAGGCTCAGTGAACGAAAAAGACCCACTTTTTGTCAATTTCTGTTCTAATTGTTATAAAGCTGGAAACAATTGAAATATTAAGTCTGTATGATATAAAAGTATAGTTTTTGTGGCGCTAAACCATTGCTGTCAGTCACAGCACCAGTTAATAGTTTCATCTCTTGCGCTCTTGAAAATACAGTTTATTTTGCTTGATTCACTTAATGAAGATATTGTATTATTATAAGATAACATTTTGATTTTGTTTCTAGAATAACTGAAGACTAATGTATGATTTTTTAATTTCTTGAAATGGGTTACTAAATAATAGGAAAAATACATTTCTAACTGGGTCTAAAAATAATTAGGTTTTTCAACATCATTTTTCTACTATAACTTGTATCGAAGTTGAAAAGTGGCCCAGACACGTGCAAGTTGACCATAACATAATGATACAAAATCAAACGTGGGTTCTTTAAAAAGATTATCGAACGTCAGTCTCGCGTAATTTTTCGGAAAACTTTTTCGAATATTAGTAATTTTCCACGAACACTTATCTATTTTAAAAAATCCTTTCATCCACATGCAAAACAAAGAACTCGACTTTTCAAACACAAATAACTTTGTTTACATTATTTTCCCTTTCTCACATTATAATGAACAAAATTGATAAAAATCAGTCAATTTCGCGTTATCTGAAAAAAGATTGTTTCGTTTTTTATTGGCTTTTTTGCTACATTTTTGCCAATATTACGTGTTCTTGAACAGGGTAACACGATAACGATTAGTATGATAGTTATTTATTCACAAAGACAACACTACTAACAAAATGTCTTAATTACAATTTACAAGTTAACACTAAATGTTCAAGAAAAAGATGTCAAGTTGGTTATTGGATAATTGCTTTTAAGACACTGGCCATATATCCATATGGAAGATTGTAAAAATCAAAAATGTCATGTACTTAATTTTGACATTGATTTTAAAGTAACGCTCACCTAATTATATTAATATTAATTCATATTGGACTATAAAAAAAATTAAAAAAAAACACAAAAAAAAAACAAACTTCAACTTTATAAATCACAAATCTTAAAATTTATTGTACTTTGTTATAAGAATGACATTTGAATATTTGTACACCTTATGTTGAGGTAGAGTTTATAGAACTTAAAAAATATTAAAACCATATTATGTCAAACTACATTCTTGCAATTATAAAAATCTAAAATAAATATCAAATTCTAAAATATATATACTATATTTTAGAATTTGATATTAGATTTGATTGAATTTGATATATTTTAGTCTAAAATATATATACTATATTTTAGAATTTGATATATACGACGGCATGGTTGGCGCAGTGGTTAAGCGATTGACTGCTGCGCTGCGTGTCGCGGGTTCGATTCCCGCACGGAACAAATATTTTTATGACCTACATGTATTTGTTCCGAGTCTGGGGGTTTTTCTATCTATAATATGTATGTAATTACAAAAAAAAATAAAAAATGTATATAAGTAGTTTATCAGCCATCTTGTTACCATAACACAAGCATTAGGTTGCTTAGCTTGGGACAAATGGTGCTGTGTGAAATGTCCAGGGATATATTATATTATTATATCCAAGTAAAGTTAGTTAGAGAGGTCTCGCACATTTTGATAAAAGTGACACCCCAACAACAGGCTGGTTTCCAAAACTTCGAAAGCTATTTCGAATTTTGCATACCTATTTGGCTAGTCCTGGGTCTCGTTAAGAAATGATTATTTGAAATTCGGGCCCTGAGGGTTCAAATGGAGGCCTAGTTCGAATTCTGTTAGGGTTTACACATTCATTTGCAATTACTGAACCTAGTAACCACAATGTACCGTCTGATCATTAATTGCTTGGCTCACCATTTCAGCTTCAGTATTATTACATAGGATGTTTTTAATTTACTCTCAAAACTTCGTTAGATTCAATGGTACCCCCTCTACCAACTAACCTGTATATAACGAAGTTTAAAGGAACACTATCACACTTAAGTGAGCTTTACAAGTTTACGAGTAATAGTCGACCAATTGTATTTGACTCGAAAATTTCGAACAACTCCATAGAAATGTCGATAGATGGCGCTAAGCGTCAGTTGTATCGCGCTATTGTTTAATTCCTAAATAAGTTTTATAAAAAGAAACAGTTGCTGTCGAATAAAATTATAGTTAGTTGTGTCTAAGTAATTAAATTAGTTGAGGATTGTGTCAAACCAGATCTCATTTAAGTTATTCATTTTTAGATTTGTGTAACAATTAGTACTTCTTTTCTAACTAGATGGTATTGTCGTCGAATTAGATCTCACAATGGTTTCGTTACCGGCAAAACCATAAGTAGTTAAGAAAGTTATTTAATTTTTATTTTATTTTTTTGTGACGAGTGAGTAGTGTAGCTCTGTGGCCTGTATTTAAATTCAAAACACCGGCGTTGACAAGTCTTATCCAAATCTCAAAAAAAGAATTAAAACTTTCCGTGCAAAATTGTCGGATCACGTGAGGATTTGTATAGGAAGTCAAATTAGGTAGGTAGTCATGTTTGGCTTTTAGTTAGAGCATGGTACGAAACTATCAGTCAGCGAATACGACCCGCACTTGGCTGTTATAAAAACTACGGAACTAGTACACTGCGCGTGGCCCGACACGCACTTGACCGGTTTTAATTACGGGAATTGGCCTCCTGGGCACTGGTCCCATCATTATTTGTTTTTTTATATACTAATTAATACCCCTTTTTTTGGGTGGGAAATCATCAAATAACTTCTTCCACTCTGGGCGAAACAGGACTTAGACTTTTACTGGCTAAAACCCATCCATGTTCATTCAGTTGCATGTGCCAGGGGCAACGGTTACTCTGTTGAACAACCCGCGACCTTACCAGATACTAATACCCCTCATGTCTGCGGAATTTCACCAACTAATTCATTTTAACCCTGTACCTATTTATGACAACCAAACATCTTGATCCTTTTCAAACCGAGTATTTTATATTTCAGACGTCAACGGCGCTTATCCTTCTCCTTCACTTATCTCTTCACACAGTCGACGAAGGGCACGCTATAAATCCAAGTAAGTATAAAAGTACTCTCACTTTGTTAGCTTATTATCATTTTGTTTACTGCGACCGTAATTTGTAACTTTTGTGGCATAATAAAGGGGATTTTCGCTTCTTTGAATGTCATAAACCTTAATCTCAGGGCCTTCAAAATGTCCGTCCATCTGCGTGGGATTAAGTTTTTTATTTGATATCGTTTTTAGTTTGAAGTAAACCGAGCAAAGCTGTAGTTTAATTCGTCAATAAAGGTCAAAAGGTTTTTCTAGACTAACTAAACTAAAGACGACACTCTGAGTTTGTTTCGGTCTCTCTTCTCAGAGTAGTCAGATAAAATGCCGACCTCATCTAGGTAGTTTATAAAATATAATTGACATGTAAAAGTTTTTACAAAAAACCTACTTACAGAAATAAAATCATTTATCATTAAACTATTGAAACTTCAAACTTTTTTTTTTTGCTTATAGTAATTATTTTTTTTTTTTAATTATTTAATTAAATCGAACACAAATGATTCATATTGTTGTTAGTAACACTTATAAACTATGTTAGTAACATTCTCAATAAAATAAAATAATAATTAATTTAAAAACCTATAACAATAACTTAGTCCGCCTCCCGCTCAGACCTGCAGCAATGTAGTACCTGCTTGAGCAAACATGCCCGATGCGCTACAGAACCGCGAGACAGCAGCACCCTAAAAGCGTTATTGTACTGTAGGTATGCGAATTATGTAGTTGTTAAGAAAGTAGGATTCCAAAATATATCTTGCTAATTGTGACCAAGATATTTGTTATAAATAAAAACCCGAACGTTACGTTTTCAGGTAGAATTGATTGAGTTACGTTATAAATTGCTCAATTTACCATCGAAAAGAAAATCTTTTCTTATTTGAGATTTCAGTATCTACCGCACTAATATTATTTCAGCTTCAGGCATTCATATCGCTTTAAAAGATACCCAAATACAATTTGATTAAAAGAACGTCGAGTTCATTATATTTTTCCGTCAAGCAATATTGGTTTTTTAAATTAATATTTATTTGAAAGTATCAGTTACTCTCTTTTTTATCAACAGCGCCTTATTAGTCTAGTTGACTAAGTAATATTCAGCGAAAAAACAGCTGATCTTCAGTTTTCGCTCGTAACTGCTATCGAGCGAAAATTGTTATTTTGTCACTTTGAAAACTTGCCTGGATGCGGCACCCCGCCAGCTAGCAAAGTTGTGTTGATTGAAATAAGGCGAATATCCATCTCGTGACCCAAAATCCTAGATCATTGCTGGTCATCTTTAGTGCAACGGGTCCAACTTGGTTTCTAAGACACTTGCTATGAGCAGAGCTAATTGAGGTGATATAAGATACACAAGTTTTCTTAAAACAGTTTCTTTGACTTTGTGCTCAATTTCTAGCTTGTTACAACTCTTAATTCTGCTACACAACTTGATGTCTCAAAAAGTGTGTTGAGGTTTATACGCGTCCCGGCAGACCGAGCGCGGTAACGAACCGGATTTACGTTTATCGATTTTCTATTGAGCTGCTCTTGCTTCAGACTTCTCCCCTAGTGAAACCAATTTCATAGCAAATCAAGCTATACAAAAGTAAGAAGTAAATTCTGAAATTGATAGAAATCAACATTATGAAGATAATATACGAACACAAAAAAATCGTATAGATGTCGTATCAGTGATTGAAGTTAACATCAAAGAGCATAATCCTGACCTAGTGAAACATCAAACAATCATTATTTTCAACTGCTCCTTCAATAAATTTTGTGATGTCAAACAAGATTTTACGATCCAATTTTGTCTGGATTATACTCTCATCAATGTGAACTCTTTTATTGCTGACATAAAACTCTCGTAGGAATCTTTCAATACGATGTATCGCAAATATTATGACAGGAACTAGAGAATTCTGGTTCATTGTCAAATAAAAAAGAATTGTTATTATTGATATGGCTCATTCTCTCGGTTTTCTATTGATAGTGCATATATTTTGACTCTACAATGGGACTGATATCCAGTTCAACGAAACAACAAAAAAAAAGTTATGCAGGTTACGCTCTAATTCGGGTTAGCCTCAAAATCCTAATGGATATTATAATTTTATGTACATATTTCCACTTTGTTCCTGCGCTATGAAGTTAAAATGCAAATCAAATAAACACGCACGAATTGCTGCATTCAAAATAAACGCGATACAATTTATTGGGATAATGCAATAAAAGATTTAGTGACGATCAACAATGTAGGTACAAAATGTTCGTTATTATGAAGTGTATTTATTAACGTTCGTCTGAATGATTGAACTCAATTAACATACCTAGTTTGCATTTTATTTTCCGTAAAAAAATACTTTTGTCACTTCACCACATGGACGAGCAGAGGCTTCAAAGTAATATTATACAACAAAAACTTGGCTTGCTTCGAAATTACTGAAGTTATACTTTTTGTGAACCAAGTCCCAACATGGACAAGAATTACCCAACGCTTAACGCGCTGTTCAGGCCAAGCGGTGGCAAACGCGACTCTATGTCAGACAGTACCTATATTAGATTGTCATCAGTGACAACGTAATGTACTGTCTGACGTCAGTCCCCGCCCGTCGCTTCTTCGGTCTGATTGGCGCTTAAAGCTAGAAGTCAGGCCTTCAATACACAAATCGAATCGTCAATCAATTTTGCAATCTTTAGTATACCAGCCACTCCAGCCAGCGATATCACAGTAGCAATGGGTTACATTTTGTCAGTTCAACAACATTAATTGCGTTATTTACGTTGTTGAGCAGACAGAATGTTTGAACAAATGAAGAATATATATGAAGAATTTGCAGTATCTTTCAAAACTATTCAAATTGATATTGATAGTGTGTTACGGAATTAATGTGCTGGATACCAAAAAGTCCTGTTATAAATTCCACTCGTGTGAGAACTTTAACCGAAACACGTTAATTCCAGCTGTAGGGGTGTCACTGTAGTCATATCACTCGTAGTTAAAGGAAAACACTCGTAAAAGCTTTATGTTAATAGCCCGTGCCCGCGGCAACGGGTGTATGTAAGCGCGACACAATGTCAACGTGTTCGTACTAAAATGATTACGTGCGCATGGCTCCATCGATTTCAGTAGATTAATCAAACGCGGGGAATTATTGAAATATAATTGGATTTAGTTATGATGGTAATGCAAATGGCTTAGTTAACGGATTACTTAATTAATACTATGAGCTTAAGCATCGGCAATAAGCATTAGTGTACCATGGTAATAGCTTGTCATTTCAAACACTTTTCCGTTTTATGTAAGCAATAAACAACCGCTTTGCTAAAACTGCTCCCAGAAAAAACATCGAAGAAAAATCTCAAGCACCGGATCATCCCGATATAATATTCAGAATTATCATTTGCTTCCAGACTATTATGCTAGTAGGGCGTCAGAAAAAAGTGAAATGTTTTCCCCAAAAATTATACCGCAAATAAATTCGGTGTAACGCAAGTTTATCTTCAATTTTACTCAAAATAACGTCTTGAATATCTCATTTGACACCGTGGAAGATTACGGTGAACTCGTAAGTCGGCGCCAGAGAATTTTTACATAAAATATTCATCATTGCTAAAGCCCCGAATCGCGTGCTATATTCGTCACCTCTTTTTTGCCTGTTTATTCGTTCCCTCTGTTTCATTAAGCATTGTCGTTATAGCTTTTATTATATCGTTGGAAGGTAATTATGCTGTACAATGAGGGCTTTTGTGTTTTCGTTATTTTATTTCGAGTGTGCGAATGTCACATGTTTAGGACAATGGGTTATATTTTTGGGTTATGTTTTTTTTCTTCGAAATCACCTTTTTGTTGGTCCCCATTGTGTGTGATTTTCCCTAAATAAACTGGGTTAATGTTTTTAATACGCCATATAAACTCACACTCATAATAATATGATGATTTTTTTATATTTAAAATATTCTACATTTATACCTTCATATTCTCAAGTAGAATTTGCGCGAATTTGAAGCTTTATTATAATGAATATCTTCTATACCCTGACTTTGATGGGCAAAGTTATTGGAATGATGAAGAAAATAGATTACCTCGTAAAGCCGCCCAGACGGCAAATAAGTTCCTATTTGAGGGAAATAAGGTCATTGAACATATTCTTATCTTCGATTCAACATAAATTTCAGAAAGCCTTTTATAAAAAAGAAAGGTGAGAAAAACATGTTGACGGCTCGAAAATATGGAATATTTTTATATTATTTTTGTTGGTTTTCAATACAAAAATATCAGCAGTATAATCATAATAATGTTGAGCTCTTATATGTATATTCCTCAAGTTCATGATGTTAAATCAATGTAGAAATAACTGTCAGTTCTAAATTGATATCATAAGTAGGTAGTAATTGACGAAGTTACTCGTCAATTACTACTTCCTTTGTAGTAATGAAAAATTTAAGTAAGTATGTTACTTATTCTTAAATTTTACTGTCCCAAATACACAAAAACTAACATAAATTTAAAATACAGGTACTGTTACTATAATATTTTTGAGTCTCTGTATGTTTCTAAAGAATTTATTTCATTTCCCAGGTTGCACGTGTATCCGCTACACGTCGACGTACGGCAAGGAACGCGGCACGTTCAGCAGCCCCGACTACCCGCGCCCTTACCCGCCGCGGATCGACTGCCTCCTCTACACCTTCGTCGCGGCACCCCACGAGATCGTTGAGCTCGTCTTCACTGACTTCGACATCTTTAAAGGACATCTTGAGTAAGTTTAGACCGTTAATTGTTTTAATGAAAAGAGACTGGATATTAGTGAGCTAATGTTATAGAAAATTATACACAGTGACGTTATTAATCTCAATACTACCTACAACAGGATATCTGGTTTTCACGTAATAGCAGTAAACGTCTCCTGTAAAACTTTTAGATCGAATTATTTTATCCAATATGTCATCGAAAAATTAGACATCATACAATCAATTCTTTGCAGAGTTGTAATTTTAATTGTGATTGATAACATTGCGACATTATAGATATCCTTTTTCAATTGACAAACAAATGTAAACAAAAAAATACTCCATAGAAAAGTGTTTTCGGTTTGTGATGTGAACAAAATTTTCCGTTATAGATACAAAGCACATAACTTAATATATTTATGGGGCAGTTACGGTTTTGTATCCATCCATCCAATAAAAAAGGCAAATTCATATCAACGAATCAATTGTTGGAATTGCTATAAAGACCGTTACACGACACGTTTCCGTCGGTCGAATGTTACAACTTCAACAATATACTCAATATTTCGCTTCAATTTGCGAATAAATGAACGTTGAATTTTAAATTTTCCATTTCGTGGTAATCTAAAGCCAGTATTAAGGCTGGCTACCGGAACCAATTTGTGGGTAGACTTAGGCGAGACCAGTATAAATTGGAATCTAGATCTGTAGTATTGCCAAGATATTTGGAGTTTTCTTTGTTTGGTCAGTTTATTCAGTAACTTAACTTTTGATGACTTCTAGTGACTATACAGACATTGTAATAAGTACGAACTTTATAATAATGCATTGGGCAGTACTATGTATAATCAATATAATCAAACTAACTCCAAAGTTTTGTATCCAAACACTATCTTCGCAAAAAAAACAGATATCACCTGAAAATTATTCCTGATTATGTGTCGTAAAGAAAAAAGTACATGCACCTAGTATATTTAATTTACATACATCAACGTAATTCATTAATTCATCTGCCTTTTTAACGTTGGATGTCACGAAACTAATATACTCTACGCATGTTACATTCTCAGATCATCAAGAAAATGGCCTAGCTCATTAACTAAATGAAAAGGGCGCAAACGTGGAAAATTACTGCCTTAAAAGTTAAACTTGACAATACCCTCCGAGTCCTAAGAAATGAACGTCAGGACGCATTTACATTTTCGTCACATTTGTAGCAATAAAGTTGCCGATGTAAACGTTTGAAGACAGCAGTTTGGGAGCGCAATAATGCTCATTTAAGTGTAAGGAATCCCTGAATACGCGACTTTCAAATTATACGACCGGGTTTATTATTGTTCGTGTTTTTACGTCGCTCTCTGTAGAAATAAACATTCGAAAGAAAACCGTCGCATATCGGCTAGTAGGTTGAGTAAAAAGTTATTAAGGTTATTTTAAGAAAGAACAAGGTGTAATGCTCCCAAAAATGGTAACGAGATAGAAGCTACGGTAACTTTTTCAAGCCAGTAAAGTTTTACAAACATAGAGATGTTTGTAAAACAAATTTATACCTTACTTCGTGATGAATAAAGAGTTATTCATCACGAAGTAAGGTATATATTTGTATTCCAATCCAGTTCGGGTATAAAGAGGTAATTCTAAAAGTTACGAGCATCCAAGTAGCAAGCATTAATAAACGAACAAGTAATCTCTTATCCCAAACACAAACCTTTGCACGATAAATAAAAATGGCAACCAATTTCCATTTCCGTAAATGAATTCTGAATCCAACTTCTAATTCCGATAATAAACCAATATCTAAAAGCAAGGCAATCAATGTAATTGCAAACGGAGAAATGGGAGAAGAAAAAAATGTACGTTGCGGGTCCGAACGTGTTAAATACTCCTGATGGCGTTATTTTAAGTTATTTTAATCTCATCTCACAATAGATACATCGAGAACAAAAAATCTCATCTCGAAATTGCTCTATTCACTTCGTATCCTGAACCAATTACGACGAAATTAATGTTCCCTACATATACACTGTTGGATGAGTTTTTACTAGCGAGTCTCGCATATAACTCGCTTGAAGTACCTATATTTCTCACGTTTAATTCATAAGGTTTATGAGAATATTTTTTTACTTTTGTGCAAAACTGTATTTTTTTCTCTATCGGAGTTTATGGCTTCCTGCCAATTTACTGAGAGAAAAAATATTTTTCAGCGTAGTTTTGTTTCAAAACAATATGTTTATTGCAGTTTTCAGTTAGTTGAGTAATAGAATACACAAGTTATAATGTCAGTACCAACGCACCTTTCATAGGTTATTAAAAACGTATAAATTAAACCAGATTTTATATTAGTATATAATTATAAGCCAATCTGTTAAGAAATTGGTACTACTGAGTATTTATAAGTTTGTAAATGTATTACTTTGTAAAAAGACCTAAATAAATTTTATTATTTAGTTTATTTATTTACTTTGTAGAATTCGTTCAGCTGCAGATATATTATCTATAAATTAATTGGATGTGCTGTCCCCGCAACATTTATCCCAGCTACTTAATTCAGATTACCATGGTGCGTTTAGAATTATTTCATCCAAATGTATGTCTGTATTTTTCTTTTTTTTCCTTTAATTCGTAAGTGTTGTCATTATTATTTACCTATTAATATATATGAAATAAAGGACGCCTCTAAATATTAAGGAACGGTATAGTCCATAATTATCATCATTTTTAAATATTATCTTTCCAGTAGCAATTTGACTTTATAAACGCAATAGCGTTTATGAAGTACGCTCTGAGGTTATCACTGTGGTCCTTAAAAACTACCTTTTGTTTGGCCATCGTTTGTCCCTGTCTCTGTAGCACTATTGTTAGCCATAAATATAACGCTCTCACGTGGAAGTAAGTGGAAAATGTTCAATGTGCAGACGACAGGAAGATATTTTTCGGCTGAAGTATGGCATTTTTAACAGATTCTACGTTTATTGTTACCAGAGTTTGTATTTTTTTTTAGTTTAAGACCGTTGAGTGGTCTCGAAAGAATTCTGGAGCACGAGAAGAATTCTGTTTACAAAAGGCGCATAGTTGGCAAACGTTTTTGTTTGGAGTTTAAAATGTTTTTGTGAACATGATTTGTGTAATTGCACAATATGGTGGAAGTGTTGTTTGGATGCTAAGCATACATTAAGGCACTAGTTAAATGTGCAAGTTTTTCAGTTCACGACTTTTGGTTCACTTTTTCGACACCATTCTTGTTCCTAACTACGCCGAAAAAAACAGCGTGTATGAGTCGTCAAAAATGAACGAACGAATAAAAAAAACAGACAGCGAAGCAAAATTGTTTCGCGTTCTCGCGGAGTCTGCCGTATTTTTTGCGGAAACTTTTACTTTAATAAACTATCGGTGCTTCTGTCCCGCGTAGTTCTTTTTGCTGAGAAAAAAGTATTTTCACAACTTTGTCTGTCATCAGTTGAAAGATTTACTGTTCTTTTGTCTTATTCGTTTGCGATAAAGTATGGAACGATGATTTGTTAAGCAACAATTGTTACTTACAACTTTGTTTCTATATTGATCTTTGGATGAAGAAAAACTGTTTTGTAGAGCTGCTTCTTTTTTATACGTAGTGTTAAACTCAATAATGCTTTTGCTGTACTTCCTTTCTTTGTATATTCTAAAATTGAGTACTATCTACAGATAAAGTTCAAATAATTCAGGCGAGGAATAGATTTTTAGAATGTCAATATGCTATTACGATATTTCAAACCTTAAAGCGGTAGCCTTTAGAGCTTTACACCTCGTGGGCGAAATATACGGGGCTGTACTTTAATACATATTTCTGAAAAGATGGATTTTCGGTTAGATCGGTGCCGTCTCAGCCCCGCTTAAGCGAATAATACCGGGATTTCCAAATCCAACCCTCTTTCTTTTTGAATAATTTTGACGAATTCGCCCAGACCCTGCCATTAAGGATTTAAATTGCTTTTATCTTTAGAATGTTATCTTTCGTAACATTGTTCCTGACCAACTTCTTTCTCAACCTTTTCATCAGCTTTGAAGGTCCTATGATATTATTTTCCTGAATTTTCCTTGTGTGTGCAGGCCTTAGATATGGGACTTGTATCAGTGATGTAGTCTTCTTAACTGGTGTTGGCAAGTTTAACTATACACTCTACGAGGCTCGAAGGAGTCGGCTAGTCGTAATTCCTAATTGAATTACTATGAAAGTACTCGTACGGTCTAGTGCAAGTAAGTAATGTTTTATTAGGTTATGTAATACAAACAAGATAATATTAAGTATTTTCCGTCGCTGCCATCCTAACTAAATGTATACTAGTATACTAAATGCGAAATGGAGTTTGTTTTGCTTTCACGCTAAAACGGCTGCATGGAATTGGATGAAATTTGGCCCAAGGAGACCATGATCCATGATCAGGACCATGATCTGGATTCGGACAAAAGATAATTTTTATCGCAATTCTTCACGGGATTGAGACTTTTGCGGTTGATACCGCGGGGCGCGGCTAATAATCTCTAAAGCCGTAGAGGGTTGCATAAAACGTTACCAAAATGTTATTAGTAATATTGTAAGAATTAAATTGTGTGTCGACACATACATAATGCATTTATGTAGATAGGTACACTAGCTATTTTAGGAGATTATTACAATAGACTGTCGTCTTGCTGTTGGTGACTAACAAGGAGCTTATAATAAAATGAAAATGATCGCTCATAGTTTTATTTAAGGTAAATAAGGAAAACCTTCTTGTATGTAAATTATATGTATGAATTAACTACATAAAGCTTAAATGTAGTCTTTATAAAAAGAGCGTTCTACATCATTCTCACCTAAAATTTTTCATGCAATGGATGCATTTACCCAAAGTGACAATTTAGCCTCATGGGAGGCTATGATGTCTTTTTTAAATCATCTTTTCAGCCGAAAGACGTCCACTACTGTACATAGGCCTCCCCCAAGCACCTCCACTTGAACCGGTTTTGCAAGTTTTTTATATAATGAGAACCTAATTTCTCAGAAACAATCATTCTATAATAGCATACTATGTAGTTGTCATCAAATAGAAGAATTTCAGAAACGACATAGATGTATCGTCTACCCTTGATAAAATTCATCAATAACGCTTCCTAATCTATTGAGTATTTCAGGACACTCCCCGAGGGAATACGGGCTCGAAGACATTTTTTATATCAAATTGTTGGCCCTTAGTCGCGAGCAGTGAGACCAACTCCTGCTCGTAATATCATTTGCGCAAGTATTGGAATATTTTTTATATATTTTTCTTTTGGCATGGAAATTAAAAAAAATATGTGTGACACAGATTTTAACCAGATACTTCAGTAGTAAAATAGGTCAAGTTTAACATACGAGATTTATGTTACCGTGAACTACAAATTTGATGTTTTGTAGCTTAAATACTGCAAGTCTAGCTGCTTACCTATCTATGTATTAGGGTTTTTTTTTTTTAATTGAAACTGACTTTGCGTTTCTTGACCACGGTAAAGGAAAACATCGTGAGGAAATTGGCATGTCCAAAAACCAAAAAATTTAAGACATGTGACATCTACCAACCTGCATTTGGCCTGTGTGGTAGATTACGGCCCATCTTCTCTTACAGAGAGGAGGCCTGTGTCCCAGCACTGTCATAGGGATGAGGGAGTCATAGGGATTATGTTGCTTATCTTGTAATTCAAGAATTATTGTGACTTTCTTGTAGAATAAAACTAGCAATTTACGTTCAATTTAAAAGATTTCCTCTTATGCAAACACATTTTTGCAGTTTTGGCAGCATCTTGCAAAAACAAATCCTCGTTACATTACCTAAGACAAATACCTCGTCTCTAAATTATTCAGTCCATATATTATTACATCAAAGTGTGCGACTGTGCGTTCATAGATCACGTGACGTCGGTGCCGCGTCTGTCGTTACGTCGTACGACTAATCGCATGGAACTAACAAACGACTCTGTGTAGAATAGGTACGTCTGGCGCTTTTGTACGCTTGCCTTTACGCTGCTGTTTGATATATTGGCGTGTGAGACTTGTGAGAGAGTTGTTCAAGTAAATTTATTAGGTGGGGAAGTGTAGGTGGGTGATTATCTACCTACCAACTTCGAATTAAGTTTTGAAGGTTAGTTTTAATGTTCGTAAAGATCCTTCAGAAAGGCAATTATTTTATCGTTTCAGGCGAGGTTTACGAGAAGATTTTGTGCGTAGGTTTAGCTGGGATGCTAATTGAGAATTTAAAAATGGCAAGAATTTGAATTTATGACTGTAGTCTCGATAGTCAATTAATAGTTTAGTCAGATAGTGACTTTAGAGTTTATTAACACGACATCTAGTCGTGTTAATAAAATATCTATTTAATTAAAATCAATAAATGTAAATAATTGTATAAATAAGTGTAAATAAGCGCGTACTCCTTAAACACAAGTTTAAAATAAAATATGTAGATAGTTGGTATACATACTGGTTGGTGTGGTTACTAATACCTTTTGCATTTCAATTTCTTTCACGCCCACGGCTCAAATTTGACCTTTCCATTGTGAATGAAACCTGCCACAACAAAATCCTTTATTTACTCTACAAAAACAAGCACCAATGAACGACCTATAAACGTGTAAAACAAAAACCACGTTTCAAAGGCGGAGCCACAAACGCTAGTGCATGCTGTCAAAAGCCTGTTCCATAAAGCGAAAGTGCAAACCCATTCTGCTGTCAGTCGAGTCCTGTTTTACACCGCACTTTTTTTTCTTTGCTCTGTGGCACATTGTTCGACACTGCTCAATAGTGTTGGGAAAAAAAGTTTGATCGGAGTGATTGAATTTTTGAATCTCGAAGGTGTGCCGTCACCCAAAAATTCAATCACGCCGATCAACTTTGCGAGGTGACAAACTTTTCACCTTGTATACTCGATCAAAGTGATTGGATTCTTGAATTTCGATGAAAGTAACTGGCACCTTGACTGTCTTTTATTTCGAAGTCCATATGTGTCAGCTAGTATGTGTCAAAACGCAGGGGCCACTGAAGAATTGTATCAGCTGGGAATCATAAATCCTTTCTCAGATATTTATTCTGCAGCACTGCAGTGTGTCATACAAAATTATGGCCACTATGGTACGAACCGTAGGGATTATCCTACTGTAGTAAATCTCAATTTTCATCACTATTTATCGCCTTTCTTGGTTTGCAGCAGTTTTGGAAGCTTAACACGCCGTACTTAGCCTATAATGTTCCTATTGCTGGGACACAGGCCTCCGCTCTGTGAGAGGGAGTGGTCCGTAATCTATCACGCGGGCCCAGTGCGGGTTGGTAGATGTCACGTCTTCGAATTTTTGGTTCTAGGACATGCCGGTTTCCTCACGATGTTTTCCTTCACCGTTGTGAGCAGTGGTGATGAAATAATTAACACAAAGTAAAGCGCCTGTCGAGGTTCGAACCTAAGACTTACAACTCGCAAGTCAAGGCCGTTGACTACCACTAGTCCTAGTTACTCCTGCTGCAAGTTTAACACGAATTTCCACAATTCGAAGAGGAACATAGTCTGTGGACTTTTGAATGCATGAAAATAGAATAGGTGACGTTTGCACTAAACACCCTATTTCTGGAAAGTTCAGTCCTATTGTAATAGTTACTAGTGGTAATAGGTACTGTGTTCATAATTGCCCTACAATTAACGTAAGCTCCTCTCACGGATACCGTAGTAGTAGTTGAAATAAAACAGGGATAATAGGTGCCATTTTCTTTCTTTTCTTTTCAAGACCGTTTCTTTTTTTCTCCATTCCTCCATTCTCCACAAGTTAGAGCCAAAAGTTATCACTAAACCCACACATAAGCAAGCCAATTTCTCACATATACAAATTCGAAACTTCACGCGAAAACATTTCAGTGCCAATTTGGACTTTAAAAGAAGCTTTACCTAATGCTATAACATCGGGAAAACGGCTTTTATCTAGTCGGAAAAGAAAATAAACGACAACACGTTACGGCCCAGGGAAGCAAGCGGAACCGTGGTCAAAGTCCGTATTCCGAACAATAATTTCGTAGTTTTAAAACGATACGCGAAGCGAAAGCGCGCTTTATTTTTCGCTGCGTTTTATTGCGGGTTCTGCTGAGTAATAAATGAATAATTAAAGCGTGAATGGAATTAGTTTTTTGTCGTTTTAACGCAATCTCTGTGATATTCAAGTTGTTATGAGCCTATTCGAGGCCTTTTTGTGAGAGCAATATACATACGTGTTGCGTCTTTGTTTGCTTGATATTGTAGTCAACAAAGAAGTTGGTTATAGATGCAAGGAAATAGGAGTGTTTCAACTCGCGCATATTGCACACGTAGTCTGGCGGAATGCCCGTGAGTCACGTCGATATCACAGATGCAGCTGTGAAAGTGATAAACTTTTATTCCGTTACGTCTTCGTTTTAGTAACGTTTGTGTGAAATGAGTTTTCATCATATCTGGTTTGTCTGTATCTATATACATATTATAAAATAAAGTCGATTTTAGTGTGACCGCATATTTTTTTATTTTAAACTGCGTTACGGATATAAATGCACCATCATTAAGAAAATTTATTGCCAAAGATTTATGTGTGTGGATCATACCTACTAATTTTATAAATGCGAAAGGTTGTGTGGATGAATGTATGTTTGTTACTCTTTCACGCAAAAACTACTGAACGGATTTGGATGAAATTTGGCACACAGATAGTTTATAACCAGAATAACACATAGAATACTTTTTGTCCCGATATTCCCACGGGATCGAAACTTATGCGGGTGAAACCGCGGGGCGCAGCTAGTGATACACTAATAATAAACTTTCACATAATGGGGTTTATTCATAATCGATGACTAAAGTTAAGTAACGTTTAAACGTCAAAAGTGTATGGTTAAACAGTCGCTAATCACTGCTTAACTTTAAGCAACGTTTATGAATAAAGGGAAATAAATAAATCTCGCTATCGTGTCAAGTCGTAAAAACTGTTCCTTAAGTCATCATAATATTATGATGAATAAAAAATAATGCTTTGTCCATTTATTTCCGCAAGCTTAATATTATGATGTTTTATACTGTTACTCACGGCCTACCCTCTTTATTATAATTAATTAAAGACACGTCATGTTATACACATTTCCCTTCCCCACATAACCGAACCCCACCATCATTATTCTGCCAATTTATTTAATATCACATCATATTCTTTCCACCAAACATGGGGCGTACAGTTTACGTGAATAATTTGTAAGCGATACGCGTCATCCGTCATGCGAACATCATCATTCATCGTCAGTAACAGAATACACCTGCGGCCGTAATTTGACTAACATACCTACCGTCATATTTCACGACGTGATTGTGTAAGCGAGATGAATTAAAGTTAGCGTACCTACTAATGTTGTTCGGAATAGTTTTGTTAGGGGCTGTCTCTAAGGGTATTGTTATAATCTGATTTATTATGTAAAGTGGTTCGGTTTAGATTGTCATTTTGTTTTGACAAAGTCTTCTCAAGGTCAGGTGTTTTCGGAAGACTGTTTTTTTTCTCTGAAAGTGCTAATTATTAGTGCAAATTATTTCATTTCAGACAAACCTACATGGGCACGTATAAAACGTCAGAAGCTAAAAAAATAAAAAAATAATCAATCATTTATTCGAACTAAGCTGAGAATAAGCACTTTTTGAAACTCAGCATTACATAAGACAGTCCCCCGAAACACCCGCTCTTTACTACTTCCTAGTGCTTTTGCTGGGAAGAAGAAGTGGCACAACCAACTCCCCAGCAGCACAGCTGTCTGTTCAGTTAGAAGAACTTGATTCTATGCAAGGTGCACGGTTCTAATTGGTTCCTATAAAGAAAAGCCGCAGCAAGAAACCCCACGGTTACTCTTTTTTGGATTAGGTACCTAATGTTATTTTCATTTTCATTTGTTATCTTACTTTTAGCACCTACAAATGAAGTAGATATAAGATTTGTAATAACATTACAGTTTTAATAATGTTCATTATTTTGAAACAATATTTCATTTTCTAATTTCGCTACTCTAATCCTCAGTAAAACAAAACAAATAACAAATCGCTGATCTGTTACTTTTAACTGCTAATAAGGAAGCTTTAGGTTTACCATTAACTTTTATTTTTGTCGGTTTAACGTCTTTTAAATAGGTATTTACAGTCGCTTCGCTCGCTGAATGGACTATAATTTGATTTTTTGTTTTCTCATTGAGTTTCTTAATTATCATTCAGTTCATTAACGAGTATTGTTATCTGAAACAGATAAAATGGTCGGCGGAGTTCATAAGCTTGGATAATTCTAACAAGATTATCTCGAGCTGGTGGACCAGGCGATAAAATGTATTTAAAATACAATACATTGCAATGAAATACATGTTCCTGAAAATAATAATAATAGTAAAGATCGTGAGCACCTACGAGGAGCGGGCAATGTATTCTCGGTATCGGCATGAAAAAACACGTAAAATCAGTTAAAATAATATTTATTTTTCGATGTTATGCCCCATTACCCCAATACATTTATTACATCTCGAAATTAACTTTGCAATACCATGTAAAAAAAAAACTTTTCTCTTTCTCTGAAAAATGCGCATTTATTGCTGCCTTGAGCTCTTCATCGTTGGAAAATCGTTTCCCACGAAGGACTTTTTTCAAATTAGGGAATAAATAATAATCACTAGGGGCTAGGTCCGGGTTGTAGAGTGGGTTGTTAATTTCTTCGAAAGCACAATCTCGCTCAGCAAACCTTGGAAACACGCGCCGCGTGGACTGGGCCATGGTCGAGAAGAAGCAACACACCGGTGGTCAGTTTACCCCGTAAATTTCGTAAAGGTGTGTAGGATGCTGCGTTTATGATTTCACCTTTTTTTGTGTCCTCAATCAGTAAAATTCCCTGTGAGTCCTAAAATTTCTTAGGGGGCGCTGTACGAAGGGTACTGCGCCCCCTAAGAAATTCAATCTGCCACTGCAGGATTCTTGCTTACTATCAGGGTCATAATGATGAACCCACGTTTCATCTCCAGTATCAATTCGATCAAAAATATTTGATGGAACTTTACCATAGAGCTCTAAAATCTCTCTATAGCACTCGATTCGCACTTGCTTTTGAGGCACCGTCGTGAGCATTCGCGGCACCCATCTTGCAATGACTTTTAAAAGGTAAAGAAGGTCATAAAGAATAGTGTGTATGGAACCAACAGAGAGGTAAATAATTTCTGCTATCATTTTGATCTTCATTCGGGCATCCTCCAGTATAAGCTTCTCAACTTTTTTCACGTTTTCTTCCGTAGAGGCAGTAACTGGGCCGCCCGAGCGAGTGTCGTCTTCAATACTCTCTCTGCCCCTTTTAAATTAACTTGACCACTTTTGAACCGTAGATAATGAAGGTGCAGAGTCTTGGTAAACTGCCACCCTACAGTTTTTGACTTTTTCCTTGTTTGGTAAGGAATTTAATAAAAGCGCGGTGCTCGATTTTCTTCAACATTGTCACGTTAGCCATTCCAGTTGTCGTTGACTAAGGATAACTAGCGAACTAATTATCAAAACTACATGAAATTGTACCTTTATACTCTTAGATAATGTCATTAATTAATTAATTATTCAAATTTCCCACATCATTAGTAAATTACCCTCATACCATGAATACATTGAACTCGTAAAGGTAAAAAATATATAAAGGTAGTTTACACATTAGTACATACATTTGAGCATACATTAGTGCATTTGATTATATGCAGTACTATAATTATATTGCGTACTTGATCTGATGGTAGAGACTCCAATGGTTTCTTAAGTTCCAGGATCAAATTAAAAAATCTCGACTCATGAGTTGTAGGTCGTAGGTTCATTGTGGTGGTTGAACATGGACTAAACCGTAGGTTGGATCGAACTCGAGATTTTTTAATTTTAAATAAAAACAAGCGCCTGGCTGGGGTCGACCCCAGACAGGTGCTTTACTTTGTATAAATTATTTCATGACCACTGCTTTCAATACGGTGAACGAAAACATCGTGACGAAACCGGCATGTCCTAGAACCAAAAATTCGAAGACATGTGACATCTACCAACCCACACTGGGCCCGCGTGGTGGATTACGACCAACTTTCTCTCACAGAAAGGAGGATTTTGTCCCAGAAGTGGGAACATTATAGGCTGATTATGGTCCTGAAAATACCATATTCACACGCTATTATGTGCAAAATATAAACGGTTATTGGACACGTTTTAAACAGACAAAAAAAATTATTACCAAACACAATATCAATCAAAATCAAAAGTCATTTATTCAAATTAGGCTGAGAATCAGCACTTTTTGAATGTCAAAATAACAAAAGACAGTCCCCCAAAAACGCCCGCCCTTCGCCACTTCCTGCTGCTATCGCTGGTTAGAAGAAGTGGCGCAACAAACTCCCCAGCAGCACAGCTGTCTGTTCAATTAAAAAAAATACTTGATTGTATACAATACTAGGTACCTATGTTCGGTAATTAACATTACAAAACCAGAACATAAAATTAAATTATTTGCCATAATATACTAGCCACGCCAATATACCAACAAATATAATAAAAACCATACGTACTCAAGCTAAAAAATAATTAATTAAAATGTAAATAAAAAAACTTACTACCCAAATAAAAGCCTCCAGGCATAAAGGGCGTGACAGCTTACATATTTATGCATTGCTGGGTTCTGTTTCGAGATCGAATCGAGATTTTACTACATATTTTGGGACATCTTAGTTTTGTAGTTCATCCGACTTTTTGTGGTTGTTTCGCAACATGCTGTCACCACGTATCTTCATTATCAGAACCTGGCACCAACAGATGTTTCCTGAATCCTTACAAAGTCCAACAATTCTTCGCCTTTTACATCCCCGAATAAGTGTCGTCTGTTTCGAAACATGGTCGTTACAACAAATTATAGGCGGAGTGTGGCAAACATTCGAGATGCTGCTACTCGCATTTTTATTATTTTGTAGATCTCTGGAAATATTACCAGGCAATGTTATAAAAACTTCCTTCTTTATCTGCATTTAATTTACTGTTATATTCGGATTAAATAGTCCATGCATTACTGCTGTAAGCGGTTTAGGTCTTAGCGAAATTGCTTCTATTAATTTTAACAGAATTTCATTTGTGTCACAGATTTGGCTGTCTCAATTATTATTCTTACACTCGATAGAATTTTAGAGCAATCAAAAGTGACAAGTGATGTTTTTGAAAAACACATTTCAACAAGATCACTGATGATGATGTCGCGTGATTAAAACAGTACAACTCCCTACAAAATGGTTGAGCTGGATGGTACTGATCCACGCGTCATGTTCGTGACGGATACCGTCGGTTGAGACTGGTCATCTCTCTCAACTACCAGGGCTTATTTTTCTATCTTATATTTTGAATTCCTTCTTCATTTGTTTTTTTACACTGTTCTCACATATAGGCAGGCGCAACAAGAATAATGTACCCAGGATTTTGTAACATCTTGATTTAAAAGAGTGTCCTTGGAGTTTCTTGCCTGTTCTTCTCCATAGAGATCTACGTTTTGGAATGGACAACTAGCTTCAATTCTCTGACTAACTAATCGACTATTTAATTTTGACAGTTCAAAAGGCCTGTAAATGGTTTAATTGAAATAAATGCTTTGAGTTTGACTCATGGGCTCATAACTCATGAATGCTGTATATAAGGCTTTAAAGTTTATATGTGCTAGGTTTATTATTCATAATTATAATAAATGGTAATCAAGATATTCGGTTTATAGGAGGTATTAGATTATATATTCCTTTAACTTCTCAGGTACCTCAATATAAGTAGGAAAATGTAATAAATTTTCTAATTTGAGTTGAAAGGATCAAAGTAAGAAGAGCACTTAAAATAATAATAATTACAAAAGGTGGAAACGTGTTTAATTGAAAACCCTTTGCTTTATTACCTTCCCGGAATTCATACTATTATTAAACAAACATAAATATCTATTTGATGTACAATTTATTAAATTGACTTTGATTAAAAACACGTGGAAGTATTAGGAGGTAGGTAATAATAATATAAATGCTTATAAATTAATTGTACCTACCCAACCACTTCAGTTAACAAAATGATAAAATATTCGTAACAAAAAATGAAACTTATTTTTAATTCAATTTCAAATTTGAACATTAAGATGATAATGTAAAAGTTACAGTGTCAATCACCTTCCGTTGCACCTATACTATATAATACAGGGTGTAAGAAAACCCATCACATAATTGTCAACAACGCATTCTGTACATCAAACTAGGGAACATTGCACAAAAATAATTGCTGGGAAATGACTTTTATTTTTGGTGTAAAAATTTGCTGTTTGCTGTAATGCGCAATGTCCCACATGCAAAACATTGTTCTTATGGGTGCATGCAAAGGTGCAGGGGACGTGGGGTATTTAAAGTTGTTTTATAACATTAAAAACGTGTTTCCGCAAAAAAATGTCAGTAAAAGTCGGAACTTTGACCTTCAATATCTTCGTAACCAGAAGGTTCCAAGGTATGGTCCAGTACAAAAAAAATCACAATGACGGGGTTATAATTGACTCTCGGCTTCGTTAAGAGTCTTTTTACACCCGTTATACTAAAGAAGAATGACAGGACTTCATGTAATCTGACTTCGAATACTTCGCGTACATTCATACAAAAAATAGGTACTTAAAAATAGATCTAATATTGCAGTATCTTAAAAGTATAGGTACGTAGATTGACCTAGAGTCCCGAGTAACATATAGGATGCAATCAACTGTGTGTAATTAACAAACAGCAATTTAGTATTTCCTCGAGGTCGTTATTTAACCGTGATTATGGAAATCAATATGCCTACTGCATTAGGTCTGGTCCATTTTCCTTTATGATATTGTCTCATGTTCGTCCTAGTTACTTTTGGTAAGTTAGCTATCTTCATGATTTAAGGTTATACACACTTTTCTCTAGATGCCATATATAGCATAATCAGCCTATAATGTTCCCACTGCTGGGACACAGGCCTCCTCTTTCTGTGAGAGGGACTGGTCCATAATCCACCAGGGCCCAGTGCGAGTTGGTAGATGTCACATGTGTTCAAAGTTTTGGTTCTAGGACATGCCGGTTTCCTCACGATGTTTTCCTTTACCGTTTAAGAGCAGTTACCATAGCTAGTTGCCATGCCCATCCACTTTTAAGATATCATTGCCAAATGCCATAAAAATAAAATTATCAATCAGATACATTATATTCAGCACTCATCCATCCCAAACTCAAACTCAAATCTTTTATTTCAATTAAACCATTAACAGGCACTTTTGAATTGTCAAAATTAAATAGTCGGTCAGTTAGTCAGAAAGTTGAAGCTAGTTGCCCATTCCAAAACGTAGATCTCTATGGAAAAGAACGGGCAAGAAACTCCAAGGACACTCTTTTAAATCAACATATTATTTCAAAATCCTGGGCAAATTATTCTTATTGCTTCTATATGTGAGAACAATGTAAAAAAAAACAAATAAAGAAACAATTTAAAATATCAAATTAAAAATAAGCCCTGGCAGTTAAGAGATGAGCAGTCTCAACCGACGACGCCCGTTCACGAACATGACGCGTGGATCAGCACCACCCAGCTCAACCATTTTGTAGGGAACCGAATTATCCAACACACGCGCCACCACCAGCGAGACATTTAAGTGAGCATGTCATATTCTCAACTGCCATGCTCTTTCAAGTCAACATCAATTTCCCATTTTTTTGCTCCGGTAAACTTCAACCGTGGCAGGAGGCATAGATTGTTCGCCGTGCCTTGGAGTCGAACCGTCGCGTGAGCCCAGTCTCCTGTTCCTCGCACACTCTCTGCGCTTAACGCGCTCTTGGACGCTAAGCCTGACTGTGAATGTTCGCGGATGGATGGAAGAAGAACTTGTCAGTATGTCTGGGGTATTGTGAGATGAGTGTAAGACTGGCGAGTAGTTGTATAAGTTTGTTTACTGTACTTTTAAAATGTGTTTGTTTTGTCTTTGACTAATGTAATTGGCCTTGGCTGTTTTATGTTAAATAAATCAATCAAAATATCATAATAAACGGATTTGTTCTTACGTTTACAAAATTTAAAATGCTTCTACATTATACAAAACTATAGTTGGCATCTTGCTTTTAAGTTTAAGCACCAATTCCACCGCAATGTAAACCAACAAAACTCTTGAAAACAGGATGAAGAGGACTCTTCGTTAATAAATATTGATAGAATAAACAAAAGTACTCTCAAAAAGTATTCGGGGGAAACTTTCGTATTATTAGATTTCTAGAGGGCTCTTATGTAACCGACTTGACAATGGACCCCGAGATCTGATAATTGCGTAGGTACACAACGACCAACTTTTTATCTCCCTTTCAAAACTCTTAGGGAATTGCCTGGAGGAAATGAGGAGGGAACTGTAGTCGGACTGAAGAGCAGGCAAATAAAAGTAGTGCGAGTCAAGCGGTCCACTTATGGGGTAGTTATTAAGGTTCCGTAAGTCCTAATGAAAAAGTTGGAAGACTAAAAAACAAAATTTTTCAGACTGTACTGTGAGACATATCAAAGGAAAGGGTGTGTGAAACTGCCAAGTCGTACATTTTGACCAAGATGTGAGGTTTGTAGAATTTTAAAGCCTTGTAGAGTCTTTTTTGTAGAGTTCGATCTTTCGAACTGTTAACAGTGAAAGCGTTATGTAAGTCTTGGCAACCTTCTTTACAGATTTTTTTTGGTGGGAAACATATTCATCGTAATTGAACCCTCTTCACGCAAGTTCAATTCGCACTTGTCCGGTTTTTATTAGACTAGGCTCTAATTAAGAGATTTTGACTGGAGTACTTGTAGAGTTCGACAAGAAAAAATTGGCAAACATTTTATTCAACCTTATTATTAGTATACCTGCCTCGTTGGTTTAGTGGTCGCGAGCGCTACTGCTGGGCATGAGGTCCTATATTCGATTCCCGTGTCAGTAGCACTGAGAAATTCCAGATGGGAAAACTCAAAACCCCCGGAAAGCCCGGAGCCTGAATTGCGACTTAAAAATAACTGGCGAAATGTGAGTGTACGGTATGCAACAAAAGTTGGATAACACTTCAGTTATTTAAATCTTAATTATTGAGCAAAATATTCTTAAAAAAACATGTAGTAATAGAATATTTCAGAATAATTAACTCTGCTATTACATGAAATAGTGAAAACCAATGTATCGCATGTATAGTTTAGAGGATGTGTAAAAGTTACAGAGTTAATCGACTTTTGTTGCTGACTGTACTATAGATACACCTCTGCCTATCCCTTCGGGGAATACAGACGTGATGTTATGTTATGTAATTTTATTTACATTCACGGTTGTACAGAAATAACATAACAGCATATGGAACTCATTTTTTTTTAAATAAAATTCTTTCATTGTCCTCCTGGTTCTGACTCCGCTGTAATAATGATAGTCTAATCTCTAGGCAAAGGGGTAATTTATACGATTAATTATTTCGAATCATTTGGTGTTTCTGCATTAGATTTCCTTGTTGGCCGTTTATCTTGCTTTAACATCGTTGTCGATTATTGATTTCACGTTATTATCGTCAACAGCAGCCTGTCACCCCTTAATGTAATTTCTTGTTTCATTTCGTCACTTTCGAATTTCCCAAATATCCAGAAACGGGCAAAAGAAATCAGTAATATGGGTTATATTAGGAAACTTTCTTCAGAAGCCACAACTGTGTACGGAAACTATTCATCTTCGTTCTGTTTTGATGTGTTGTGATTACATACATTTTAGCTTAGGAAGTTGGATTTCTGTTCAAGCTGCAAAATATTTCTTCCAAGACAGGGAGGAATATGTTAGTTTATAGAAAATATAACTTTACACAGGAGAGTATAGCCGGTTTTCCTGCACGGCGAAAATCGGCTGTCTGAGTGGCAATTCGGTTAGGCTGCAGGTGACTAAAAACACCAGTTTCAAAGTAGAGCATAGGTTTCAACTTTTCTCGTGCGACGACAATTGACCGTGAAAATGCTCAGCCGCGTGAAGGTCGACATTTTGATGCAAAATAAACTAGTCACCTGCGATTTTTATCGACCTGTGTAAATGCGATTTGGTACGCGACCAGCCGCACGGCGAAAACGACATAGTTTAAATCCCCCATTATAGATTATATAAAATTAGAAACCAAATACACTCATCAAATACTTATAAACATCACAAACGATGGATATCATTGTAATCTTATCGGTATCGTTATCGTGTTGATGAACGATAGGGAGTAAGCAACCTATACAACAATCCCACTCAACGTTCACGGCTTACTACCAATAGTATTACCAATACATTATCCCACCTTCCAATCAGCGAAGCAACAATGTATGACACATCAACATACGAGTATATAGGTAGTAATACGAACCCCAATTACTTACACCCACCCGGCAACAATATAACAACTAAGGTAGTAAATACTGCCTATATGTATATCGGGGGCTTTGGAATACTGAACCTGGAACCGACTATCGATATGACATATGTTCTCGTAAATTTGCAGGAAGCTGCAACTGGACAAGACGAGTACCAGTGTTTACCTTCATAAAATCTGGTATCTAGCTTTATTGGCAGCGATTGCAAAGTTATGTGATGTTGGGAGGAACATGTGTGGATCGCAATAAATGCTTCATGTTGTGGACGGGTTTCCAGTTTTGCGGAAGCTGGTTTCAGCTCGTATAACTACAAATCATAATGCTTGTACATTCGGGTTTGGGACAGTAATTTGTCAGTATCGAGTATTTAAAGTATTTAGAGTAAATTCCCGAGTCTTAGCAAACTATTAACCCTTACAGACGAAAGATTGGTATAAAAGTTTCACCATCAAATATCCTTATGAAGTATTTATAGTTCTGGGTTCTGGTGATATTGCCGCTACGAGGCTGCTACTATAAATTACTTTCAAATAGGAACACTAACTATGAGCATTGTATCTTTCACTGTGCAATGATACAAAATAACGGAACCAGTGCATAATGTGCTGAATAGAACAGAATAGTTGTGCGTATGAATTCACATACAATGCTTATACGACCCGTTCAATGCCAGAAAATGGTTATGTTGAACGCCACACAGTCGTGTCAGCCTGTTGGCAATATAATTTGTGGGGCAGCAAAAATGAATAATAAATGGTTTTATACTGTGTTGCTTGACAGTAAATAAGTGCCAATTTAAACTGTAGACTGTATTGATTGGTTCTCCATCCAATCGAGTAGCCAAGTGCACTGTAGGGCAAATGCCTTCATTCCCCCTTTGCACTTATCCCTATCTACTACTGTTTGTGGCCTATCCGAATCCTATATAAAAAAAATCGGGTTCGATCCATCATCTCCTAGGTCTGCCGCGTTGAGTATGTATAACGGTGTAAAAAGACCCATCACATAGCCGTCCATTACGCATCCTGTTCTTCAAACTAAGTATCATTGCACAAAAATAATTGCTGGGAAACGACTTTTATTTTTGGAGAGAAAATTTGCTGTTTGCGGTAATACGCAATGTTGCCCACTCAAAATATTATGCTTATGGATTCATGCAACCGTACAGGGTAAAAATTTGTTTTCGTAACAAAACGTCAGTAAAAGTTGAAAAAAAAAAAAACTTTGACCTTCAATAACTCTGTAACCAGAAGGTTGGGTGGTATAGTACAGTGTGGTGCAGTACAAAAAAAAAAGTTACAATGTCGAGTACAAGTGACTGGCGGCTTCGTTAAGTGTATTTTTACATCACCCGTTATTTACCACGACAAAAGGAAATGCTTGTTAATAACACATCGTGAGTAAAATTTATTGAAGCAAGCAAATTAAGAGACGGAGTGGTGTTGCCAAAATAATATTGTAAATTGACATTATTTTTGCCGATTCCATTTTCACATCAATGCCTCGGCCTGTCTCTTGGGATGAGGGTTTTCATTACCGAAAACGAATGGTAATGAGGTTAAATTTAAATATTGGTTATTATTAAATTGAGTATTGGCGATAGTTATTCCAGTAAAATTTTACAACTTAATTTGAACTTTTGAACTATTTTTTGCGTGTATCCTGAATGTTTACTAATTATATAATGCTATAAAATGCTAGAAACTTGCCAAACCATGACATTATTCCTATGAAACTTGATAACACGTACGCGTAATATGTTAATTTATGGCTTCTATGAGACACATTCCTTGAGAGTTTGACAAGCGTTTCTGAAACGAAGCAATCTTGAATAGCACATACAAGATTTTAGTTACTCTATATATTATTGTAAAAAAAATATGTACCGTATTCTTCATTTGTTATAATATTTTCAGCCAGAATCTACGGACTGGTGAAACTAGTTTTTTTTTTGTCGAATTCATTAACGAGCGCGGAATTGTAAAACTATCAGTGACAATCTCTACAGACCCAACATTGCACAAAAAGTTCCATATATTTTCCAGAAAAAATACCTTTTTATAATACACTCATGGTTTTATTTTTCTCAACGGATTCTATAGCTTTCTCTGTCTCATCTCAAACCAAAGAGATTTAATAATAATATCCTACCTTTTCAGTTGCGATTGTTTGCGGTTATAAACCTCGAATTTTCTTTCTTACCTCGTTTTAATTTTCTCGTTTTATATCTTGCGGGGTATTAGGATATAATCTGACGGAAAATGATTACGTTTCCGCCCTCCCACCCTCGTTGAAAGTGGAATTTGGCCAAGGTTGAACAAAGAAATCCTTACGCCATTAGGCTCGTCATATCACCTTCCAATTTCTTTTTCTTCTTCATCCAAGTGTTTTCTTGGATCATTTTTATCACCATTTATTATTACCTAGTGAATTATGAGTAACAGTATCCTTTTGCTGACATTTAAAAGAATGGTTTTAAGCTTAGATTTATATTATGTGAAATCTTAATTACCTTTTAAACTTTCCCTGTATTTTTATTATGCAAGCCTTTGAAAGGATTTCCTTATTCAACGAAATTAACGGATTGTCCTCAAGCTACATTTCAGTGTCAGGCTTCTGGTCTGTTCCATATTTTCAGTTAATGTAGCTTTTTAACCGACGGTAAAAAGGCGGTAGTTCTCAAATTGACATGTATTTTTATCAACGTTAATGGTCTCAGCGTACACTAAAACTAGACCTCTCTAAGAACCTTCGACGGGAGAATAGGTAATATGACAGCTTGTAGACAACTACAATCTATCATTTTCTATAGTGGTCATGCTACTTGTGCTGTGCTAAAATACAAAACAAAATCTAGCAGTGTTCACTTGCTGCTAAAGTAATATCTTGTCAAAAGTGCTTCGAACATGAGCGTCACTATAAACATTTTTACACCTGTGCATCAGTATGTCTTCAGTCATGAAAACCGACAATCACAGTTCAGATTACTTGCTCCCGCGAGCGCTCTCAATGTAAATTTCTGTCATAAAGAATAATGATTTGTTCACAGTAACTTTGTCACTGTCAACTTTATATGAAAAGTAGCGCTGTATAAAAGTTTACTCCTTGAATTTCATGGGAAAGATGTTAGTACCCACTTTGCAGGTACTTACTGAAGGATAAAAGTGTAAATCCAGTTGAAAAGTTACAATGTAAGTTTTTTATTATGACAAGATGTATTTTGTGAGGGGTCTGAAATATTAAAAAAGTATAATTTCGGGAGTATAATCAAGTGCATAAGACAAAAAGTGGTAGAATATGGATTCAGAGATACGAAGAGGGGCAGTTAACATCCACTTTGACTGAAACTGGTTGCGATGGTCAATCTAAGAGCATGCCATATTGGAAGAATTTCAACTCCAGAACCGATTTCCAATAATGGAGAACTAATTTCAGCAGTGAATCCAGAACTGTTAAACTATTTTATCACTTTGGCATTAGTTTGGCAATTCAGGATATGCTCAAACGTGAATTATATTAGGTAAGTAGCCCCGCGGTTTCACCCGCATAAGTGTCGATCCCGTGGGAATAGCGGGATAAAAAGTATCCTATGTGTTATTTTGATGTATAAGCTACATTACTATACACTTTCATCAAAATCCGTTCAGTAGTTTTTGCGTGAAAGAGTAACAAACAGCCATCCATCCATCCTCACAAGCTTTCGCGTTTATTATATTTAAAGTAGGATATTAGAAACCCGAGTTCAGTATTGAAAACCAACACGCTGACGAGCTTTTAAATTGCCTATGAATAATACATTACAAACATTTACCAAAATCACAAATCTACGATAAAACCGTAGGCATAAGTGACGTCACACAGCGTCACCGCGTAACCAACCGTTATAATTGAATACTGAACCAAAAGGGACAAAAAGAAACTCATTTGTACCCGCCATGTTATGAGATTAAGCCGCGTGTTGTACATACACAACATGGAACAGACTCGTTGTTTTTCGTCCAAATGTGGGCCTCAAATTAACTTCAACTTGGTCGCTTTGTTTTTGATCGCACCTATTTGGTTAAAGGTGAATTGAATGAAATAGAAAACCTTTGATTGGGAACGGGAAATGTTGATATATTTGTGAGAAATAAAAATAACGATCACCAACTTGTGACCAATTTATTTATTTATTTGGACCACCAATTAAGTTATTCGGTTGAAACGTATTCCATTTATTTTTATTTCAGTTGAAAAGTGATTAAAAATCCTTCTTTATTTTTTTAAGCTCTTTAGGCAAATGTAGGTAACGTTTTTTAAGCTAAATATTATATGTACATATTTAGCATTAGATTTACACTGCCACTGTACAGTGGCAGTGTTTGTATTCGAAATAAAAACCATAGCAATAATAAATAAATAATCATGTATGCAAATTGAATTTTCGGTTTGAATTTTCCCGTTAATTAAAAAATGGTGGTGCGGAAGTCCTCTGGCTCGGGTGTCGGTTTGGTTTTCATAACATCTGAGCCTTATTTTTTAATTTTTTTTTTTGGAGATTATTTTTGGTTTTATCGTGAACAATTTTTCGTAAATCATCGGCTTTCTAGAAGAGCAGTGCGGCGTCCGCACTGCTCTTCTCGCGTTACCGAATGACGTCTATGAGACGTTATTTTTTTTTAAATTTGGAGTGTTTCCTAGCTAGTGTTTTTTAACACTGTAAAGTCCTGCCATAATTTCCATTTCAAGTAAACCTCGCTGCCATAATTTCCATGACAACCGTCACTGCGGCCATTATGTGGCGGCTACCGCTCTTCGAGGAAACCATAGCTTTAACGACATTTCAATATATGGTTCTCACTAATGCTATGAAGAGAACTATGTTTCTAGATTGTGTGAATTGTGAAAACAGTCCAAAGTTTATGGATAGTCCAGGATAGGACAGCCTAAGAATGCCTAGTTAACTGAACTTTGCCTAACGCAGCCCACTGTTTGACATAGGCCTCTGTCCTCCGTCTTCCGCATCCAGTCTCCTTTTTGAGGTCATCTGTCCATCTAGCTGAGGGGCGTCCCACACTACGTTTGCCGATACGCGATCTGAACTCCAGGACTCGTCTGCTTCACCGGCCATCGGTCCTTCGACAAACATGGCCAGCCCACTACCACTTCAGCTTACTTACTCTGCAAGCTATGTCGGTAACTCCGGTTCTTTTCCGGACTTCGTTTCTGATTTTATCCTTCAAATAAACTCCGAGCATAGCCCGCTCCAAAGCGCGCTGAGTGACCTTAAAGAGTTTGAGTTTGATCATCATCAGTCTATAGCAGTCCACTGCTGGACATAGGTCTTTCCCAGGCTGCGCCACAATACCCTGTCCTCCGCCTTCCACAAACAGTCCGTCCCAGCAACATTACCAATATCTAGTATGTAATCCTAATTGATAAGATGATTTTTTCTATCCATTTGTCAACATGTCCACGAATCATCTTGACCTAATTTTGTAAAAACAAGAGCCCTGAAATTCCCTGTACCCTTCAGAGCAAATACCCGGGAAGACAGCAGGGTTAGCTAATGTTGTTTCCCCCTAGGGAAACCCCATGTTTACCACTTACCCCAATCAACAAACACAAGGGTACACTTTAATTACTAAACAATTAGAATGTCTCTACAGAATAGTAAAACGTGGCACAAAATATGAAATACAAATTTCGGATAGGGTATCGAAAACTAAATTCATTAAAACTATTGCTTCGTACAAATGTTTTCAACTCGAAACTCCGCCTTCAACAACATTTTGATGTCGATAATCATATTGCTACCCTTTGGAGAGCTGCTCTCAATGTTGCCAAAATGACGCATTCAACTTTTTCTGATTCCGTTAGAGTAAGAAAAATATAATTTACAATTTGAGAGTAGTTTTATTCTAGTGCACCATAAAAAAACTAAAAGCGATTAAAAAGAAAGAAAGAAATACATTTATTTGCGGTATAGGTTTACAGAGCCCTGTGGCTATGTCTTGCATAGTGTTGTCGCTAGTTTTTGGTAAATTAATGTTTTAAGAGTAGTGGTTACCCAGTAGAAACAGCTGTGGTCGTAGGTTCAAACCCAGGCCAGCAGTTTACTTTGTGTAAATTATTTCACCACCACTGCTGTCAAAGCGGTGAAGTGAGAAAACCGGCATGACCTAAAACCTAAGATGCGAAGACATGTGACATCTACCAAACGGCACTGGGCCCGCGTGGTAGATTTCGGCCCAATCCCTCTCACAGAGAGGAGGCGTGCGTACCAGTAGTAGGAACATTTGACTGATTATGCAATGGTTTAATAACTTTCCTTTATAAGTGGATTTTAATGATAAAACTGCTTTCAAGCTCAATGCCATCGTTAAAACACGAATCTCTCTTATAAAAAAAATTTATTCAAAGTATCTACTTGTTTAGTGACTCTGCTCACCTCAACAAAGCCTTGTAAGTTGTTAACACATGCAGGTACTTTAACTACCCAACAAGGTACGTGAAAGTAGTGTACCTACTACCATCAAAACGGCCATAAGAAGTCGCAGTCACGAGCAAGCAGCAGCTAACTCCGTACAATGTACGGACTTTAGCAGAGTTAAGCATGTTTTACCAAGTACTAAACGCTTTAGTTACTAAAAGTGTCCGGTCATAGTGTATTAGTGTAAGTTTTATGTTGAAAGTTGTACGGTGTACCTCCTCTCTGAAGTAATGACATTTTGCCCGCACTTAGTGACTGCAAAATCTAGCGGATATGGTAACGCAATTTGTGCGCTTTACCCGTGTGATCCCGGACGAAAAATAGGACACCCTACCTAAGTGTAGTGAGAGTTACCAAGGGACTATATTAGGTGTATGGCAACAATGTCCACAGCTGTTTACCTAGCTTTAAAAGGGTTGGGACGACTCGATTTTCTGACGCTTTGAAATCCAAACTTCGTACTTATCGGTGGGATTTTAGCGAATTGTGTGTTTGATTAATGGCATTGAATTGTGTTATAAATAAGATATTTTCCAAAGTGGCCTCTCCATGAGTAAAATCTAATTTAATTATTTTCTCTGTAAAACAGCTGAGCTAGTTACATAATATATTAGAATGTAGGCGTTAGTTTTGTATATCACCAAAAAAGCATTCAATTGTAGTCCAAAGCTTAAGTACAACTGAACTAACTGACGTAATAAGCACTGCTACTTGTTTATCTTTCAGTAAAGCCTCAACATTACAGCTGGAGGCATTCCTGTTAATGTGTATCATTTGTCTGAAGTTTTCCACTTGACCTGCATTTGCCCAAGGGTTTTAATTAATGAATCCCTTTATTACTGTTTCATAATGTATGAGTTCTCTTTGAACAATTAGTCTTTGAGATTAGTCTCTTGAGAACTTAATTCTTATTGTTGGCAAAGAGTTGTAAAAGAAATATTAAAAAATTCCTATTTTTCTTTATGGAGTGGAATATTGTTATAATAATGTTCAATGTAGTGATGCGTATACAATATCTTGTCGAGTAAATAAAAGAGGGAACTAGGGAATTTATTTCTTTCCTAGTATCTACTCTTAGTATTATTAATATTTTATTTCATTAATTAACAATTTATTAAAGAAAATTTCGCTGTCGAAATTAATTCTCTCATTCAGGCCTTAGGGGCCTCGAAAAGTGGCAATTGCTTTCATAGCGTTTCGTATTTCTACAACGACTTTCAACAGGATTGTCATAAGCTTTTCGGTAGCATATTTTGTTATTTTACCTCTGATTTTACAACACTGTCCAAAGCACAGTGATCTTTATTCTCATTCTAATAAGGTTGCTGTTGGGTTGTTGCCACTTACGAGTCTGTCAAAATCATTGTGATCTTTATACCTGGACTTTTAATCGTATTCAGTAACTTAACAGTTGAAGGGTTACCGGCTTTGACAAAAAAAAGGTAGTGAGGTGGTACAAGAATAAACGAAATTGAATGAACTTAAATAATGTAATTAAATGCAAACTTTTTTATTTTAAATTTAATAACATGTCTTAAAAATGATTAAGAAGAATGACGTCTACGTCTAGAGTTGCCAGAGGAAGTAAAATGACAAAAGTAAAAAAACATGATTTTTATTTTGTTTCTATTAGAATAAAATAAAAAAAGGAAATTACTACTTTACTTAACTAATAACGACTTTTATTAATAATTATTCTTATATTAGGTACACATCTTACATACGAATATCTAAAGTTTTATTTAAATTAAATCATTTTTATCATTCGTTCTTTACGCAAAATCGTTCACTACCCCAACACTATAGTTTTAGTATGGTGACATTATTTTTCTTTGAACTGTCAAGTTACTGAATACGATTAACATTCGAGGTATAGTGTCGTTACAATAAGGTACGTAGGTAGGTAGGTAGGTTACTTCTGTCAGAAGTAAAATAATTGTGAACAGACTAATAGAATGTTCACTTCGTTTAGGTCCTCTGGTTTGCCTGAAAAAGTGTATAGTAAAAACAATTTTCTTCTCACAGGTGCATCCGAGGCGACTACTTGAAGGTATACTCCGAAGGGGGCGTCCATGGACCAGGGCCGCCCGGTGTCAACGAGTACTCCGCCTGGTCTAGGGTCCTATGCGGCAGCCGAGCTGATGCACCACCAGCTCTCTACTCCCATGGACCACTGTTAGTCTTAGAAATGCACACTGGAGCCAAAGCAACCAATGCTACGGGTTTCGTTGGGAACTACAGGTTTATAGATAGAAGTAAGTCAGTTTCTAATAAATTGAAGTTGTATACAATAGCTTTACATTGATGGATGACTAGTACATTCGGCCGCATGTCCGTTTTAATACTTTCACGTTAAGCTGGCCTAGTGTAGTTCGAAGTTTCAATACAATACGAGGCCAGCATATACTTATACTGGTTTCGTTGCCACTGGCGTGTGGTCGACTGTACCTAAATCTATAATAATAATAAAAAAGCTGAAGAGTTTGTTTGTTTGAATGCGCTAATCTCTGGAACTACCAGTTGGATTTAAGAAATTCTTTTTGCATTTTGCAAGAATTGAGAAATCCATTGCTCAATTCTCGAGAAAGGACCTTTAGGAACTGAGCAATAAGAAAAAGGAAAGAAATAATGCTAAGCGAAAACGAAGCAATAGTGCGGGCAGGCAATGCGATACGACGGAGTGGATCGGGGGAAAAGAAATTTCACGCGGACGAAGTCGCGGGCAGAACCTAGTTAACGATACTACGACATAAATGGTGGATTATTTTAAAAGCAATTATGAGCATGATATTGAAATGTATCGGGTTACAAGTGTAATTATTTATTTAACGTAAGATAAATTACTTTCTTCAATTAGAATGAGTTCATAATCAGGCTATAACGTTCCCACTACTGGGACACAGGCCTCCTCTCTGTGAGAGGGAGTGGGTCGTAATCCTCCCGGGCCCAGTGCGGGTTGGCGTATGTCACATGTCGTCGAATTCTTAGTTATACGACATGCCGGTTTCCTCACGATGTTTTCATTCACCGCTTTGAGAGCAGTGGTGATGAAATTAATTACAAAAAGTAAAGTGCCTGGCTGGGTTCAAACTCACGGCCTACAAATTGTAAGCCGGGCTGATACCACTGAGCCGCCACTACTCTCATTAAAATGAGTGAATAAACTAAATTCTCAAATTCAATTATATGTATTAATAGCCTTCCTCTTAGTACAAATATTCAGTATAAAACCAAGTCAAAAACACTGGAGTCAATAATTAAACCATTTACCTAAAACTTCTTGCCTTTTCATAGAATAAAAATATTCGATTTATTCCGGTCCGATCCCCTGATCTGATCCCTTGCTGGTTGTTATGACATTTTAATTCTGACGCACTATAGATTTGTCATTCCGGTCTGATCCCCTTCTTCTTCTTGTTTTATTCCGGTCGGATCGATGTCCCTAGTTATCTAAACAGATTTTTCGTTAATAAACTTCTCATTTTATTCCTAACTTCGTTTGTTCGATCCATAAAGTTTTTACTCTGTAGTCATTAATTCTCATTACAGTCAATCTCTCTCGTCCTTGGCTGTCCGTCTCTGTCTGATCAAATCAGTGCCTGGTTTTGTTACATTAAAGATATCAATTAATTTTGTTAAAGCTACAATAACTTGAGCGATGTTAGTATTAGGCAAATTAATGAAAGAAATTTCAAAGGGTTTATGAGTTTCATGAAAAATGTTTACTTATAGTTTTATTACTGTGGCTTGTAGTCTTATAAGATATAATTTACTATTCATTTTGTATTATACTGTTTGATTATATGAAGAGATTAAGTTAACGTCAATTCCATTTCAAGCCCTTTTCTAACGAACCGTAACAACTGCCAAAGATCCACGAATGACAGCCGAGAGCTTAATGTGATTTCCGAGACTCGGAGGTGTTTTGATATGTTAAGATAGTCACACATCCACAGGACAAACGCGGCAAGTGTAGTTTAACCTGATCGATCGACCCGTGCGACTGTTATTTCTTAGCCAGCAGATATCACCCTACAAAAGACTTAAGCCGACACAAAACACCAAACAAACAAACATTTCACTCACGTAACAGATCGACTTCCATTCATCGATTTCTAAAGTTTTCCAATTTATAAAACTTGTATCTTGTTTCCTAGGAAATTTCGAGACAGACGGTGTACAAGTAGTCGAGACGTGGTGTGATTACGTCTTCCACTCGCAGCCGAACAGACCCGCTCACGGAAGGCTGTATAGCCCCAGATATCCATCGAGTTATCCCAGCAATGTGAGGTGTACTTATCACTTTAGCGCCAGGTGAGTTTGAAGTTTACATTATGCAGTTGAAAGATGCGTTCTTGAACACTGTTTTGTGCAGAAGATAGGCATTTTTGTACAGAGTGGCAGGTACATCGACGCGCAACGTGTTACCATGGATTCAGCACATGGTTCTGAACCCCTGTGTAGAAATGTTTCGTTGGTTATTTTTATTTTTTAAATGCTGTCATATGGCATGGTTTGTAAAGATTATTATTTTTTATGTGTATTCCGTGGACAATTTTGTTGGTTACACATTTGGCAGTATCTTTTTGTTTTTCTTCCTTTAAAATTTCCGTTTGTTTTCCCTAATAAATAAAATAAAATACATTTTGACCAGAAGGCCAATTCTCGTAATTTAAAACGTTCAAATTCTAGTCGCAGTCTCCTCTCGGCGACAAATAAATGTCAAAAACTTGTCAAAATGTAGTGAAATTTAAGGTATTTTGACAGATTGAGACAGATCAGACTGTGAACGTTCTTAAAATTACGAGAATTGTCCCTCAGGTAGGTATTGCACTTTTCTATGAAACAGCTGTATTTTTTTCAGATAACCGATAGTTTTCACGCTGCGGGTTCTGGAATCATGTGCTGAATTCATGGTTAGAGTTTGCGCGTCAATGTTGCTGCCACCCTGTATATTGTTATATATGTGCTGTGAGTAATATGTTGTGATGGAAAGGCCAAGGCCACAAACGTAACTTGCTTTCGTTTAGACATGTTCCCGTAGTGTAAGTACATGCACTTGTAGTTTGATAGTTGTGCGACAGTGACAAAAATAACGCCTACAATGACATGCTATGTGACGTTTATGAATCTCAGCTTAAGCACCACGGTAATAACTTATATGTAAGCAATAGACTTTGTATTCCAATTTTATGAATAGATACTCTGAAAAGCCAAATACGAGTATCTTCAAATAATCAACTGCTCCAATAAACTTCTCCATTTACAATGAAAAGTTGACAAAACTTTCCTTCGAAGTCGGAGCTATTAAGTCACAAGTCAAATGCTTCCGAAAATCTAATTCTCTCTCTAACATTTGTAAGTACTTTAATACTCGGCATTCTTACTGTTTTAGGCACAACGAGCGGATCAAGTTAGTTTTCGAAGAGTCGTTCCTTCAGAAAGGCGACGAGAGGTATTTAGAAGTTCACTTCTTTAGTAACACCATAGAATAGATAGGTACAGAAGGTCGGCTCAATACAACTGACGAAAAGCAAGCGCACGCAATATAGACGCGTATAGTCCGTCCAAAAGTATATGATATAAATGTAAACAAATGGATCAGGAAGCGTATCTGTGGATGCGAATTTGTAGTGCCACTTACAAATTGAGTGCTTAAATGTGATTGACCCTAATTTTAGATCATCTTAGGGCTGATTTTTCAATCGACAGGTATTTTTTATTCGTCGAATAAATTTGACGTCTGACAGGTTTTGTATGGAAGAACTGTCAAAAATTAAAAATTATTCCTCAGTTAAAATTATCTGGCGTTGGAAGAATCAGCCCTAAAACATGTGTTTCATTTGACAACTGAGGTTAATTTTATAACCTAAATTACCAGCGATGATTTTACAATTACAATGTAAGAGATATAAAGTTGAAACCTTCTTAATACGTTATGAATGTGTTACCAATTCTCTTAAGTAATTTATTGCTTAAAAATTTAACCTGACAGTGTTTGTTTACACTTTCATGACATACCTACTTT
Source organism: Apamea crenata (assembly GCA_949629185.1). Classification (NCBI taxonomy): domain Eukaryota; kingdom Metazoa; phylum Arthropoda; class Insecta; order Lepidoptera; family Noctuidae; genus Apamea; species Apamea crenata. The sequence continues at coordinate 6,421,388 of OX451363.1, read as the reverse complement.
TGGAACAGATATTATCTCAACTAATGTCAGTCACAGTGTGCGCTTTCCCTATTCCCTAGACGTAAACACAATCATGTCTATGTGTGCGTGCGTTTTAACTCGTCGTATGGAGCTGTCCTTCTGTACCCTATGTATTCTGTGGTACCTAATACGTCCTTTGCCTTTTGGTGTTATAACTTTTCCACTTTTCAGTTGCCTCAATCGTGCTGACATAATAAAAGTGTTCGATGGACGGACTTCGGCGGCGCCGGTTCTAGCAATGCTTTGCAACGAAATCGTAGGTACGAATTACTTTGGACCGCTGTGAAAGGACCTTTGATTTCTTTTAGTATATTTTTATCTTGTGTGGTAGAAGAAAATATATTGGTGTTTGAGATACTGATGCTGGCCGCTGGGGAGTTTGTTGCGCCACTTCGTCTTCCTAGCGATAGTACTAGGAAGTGGTGAAGGGCGGGCGTTTTTGGGGGACTGTCTTTTGTAATTTTGACGTTCAAAAAGTGCTGATTCTCAGCCTAATTTGAATAAATGACTTTTGATGTTGATGTTAAACTGACTCTGTTTTAGTACGCGAAATGTATGTTTTCCTTCATCAATAGAAATTGAGCAATAATTAGAATTGTTGGTTTTCTTATGTTTTTTTGTTTTACCTTATATTGTATCCCACTGTTGGCCAAAGACCTCCCCTTTTTCCTTCCAAACCTCCCTGTCTTGTGCGATCTCTGACCATGTTAGCTCTGCAAACCTTATCAGATCGTCAAACCACCTTCGCCATGGTCTACCTCATCCTCCCTCAGAATAGAATAGTTTGTTTAATTATTCCCAATTTTTGTTCAGGTTATGAGATACTATCAACAGGACCAGATTTATTGGTACAATTCACGGCAAACTCCAACATACCGGGCCAAGGATTCAAAGCAAGATACCAGTTCCAAATGGAGGACGACCCAAACGCAGGTTTAGTAAGCATGTCATAACAAATTGTCTCATCAGCTGATGTTAATATGGTTCAAAATTGGAAATCAGCCTTGTCTCCTACTGAGTAGATGATTCGATTGTAGTTAATGATGATAACTTCGAGCAGACAGTATTTAGAATGCTGTTATGCTCTTTTGCAGTTCTGTTACTTGTCTATTATAGGTACAATACCAATGTACCTACATATTAACGGTGAACAAATGTCGTAAGGGACCGTCGATATTATAATGATTTAAAACCTTCAATTTCATATATAACACAAACGTTGTGTATGGGGTGCTAAACATTTCTTGGGGTCGGTATAATTCGTCACAGTCAGTCGGCAAAATTGAATAATGTTACATTTTGCCGTTTGACTATGCCGAATCATGCTCATTCGAATACGTGTGGCACGCTTTAGACACAAAGTTTATGACAAAAATATGAAATACAAAAATGTAAACATCCATTTCTTGTCTTGTTTATTAAAGAATAACCATTATTTTCTCTTATAAAAGCGACAGCTGTCGATGAATAGCTTTGCTATTTTGTTTAAAACCTGTTACAATTTAATACAGTGAACCACAATAATCTCCTCTTTCTTAACAGATGGGGATATTAATAAGAAATCAATTACAACGGAGGCAATATCCGGGTTAGGACCGGCTGTAAGCGCCGCCAGTAAGTACTTGGAACGAGGTCGCCATTTAAAAACAGAGAGTTTGCGTTTTCGTAAACAAAATTACCTCATAGATTATTGCCATCTTTGTGTGAGATGCTTTGTGGACGGGTCTGGGTTTAAAGGTTTTACCAATAAAGACGATGTCTTAACTAGACTAAATCAAAAGGCTGAGTTACATTTACATTAGAAAGGTAGTGAATTAAGTCCCTAACATCGTTTGTACTGAAATTTGACGTCTATACGTGACATAATCAAAAACTGTCAGTTATGGACTGACGTTTGTACCTACACAACTTGCTACTTGAACTGAACTCGCTACGTAACTAATGCAAATTGTGATTATGGCTTTGTTCATTTAAGTACTTAGTTAAAAGAGAAAATGACGAATAAATACTTTTCGCTAGTGCATTTTTTCCATGACGTATTGTATCTGAACATAAGGCCAATTCCCGTAATTAAAAACGTTGAAAATGTAATCACAATCTCATATCAGCGACAATCAATGTAAAAAAATGTAGGTTAATTAGAGGTATTTTTGACATATTGAGACTGAGATCAGACTGTAAATGTCCTCAGAATTACGAGAATTGCCCACGCCACTTTTAAAGAATCATTTTGCTACCAAGCAATCACACATAACTTCCAAGGTTCAATTGGCTTTAATTAATGACGTAACGACTTCTACAGCTCCACACGTGCCAATGACTTTCAAAAGGTGAGCTTAACTCTTCTATTGAGCTTATCTCAAATATGTTTGGTTCATAGAATCGTGCCAAATTGCTTGAGAATTTATTAATAGGAAAGAGGAAGCATAAGACTTACTTTATGTAGCAGACAAGAGGATAAGAATTTCTAGAGGTTTTAGAGAGAAACGGGATTTAACAGCCGATAGAATAGAATTTTCTCTTTGAACTTTATATTCTCACCAATGTGTTTCCATAAGCAGGGGTGCCAAATATGGCGAAAATGATATAGAAAATGTCTATATTTCACTTGATGAAATTGTAAAAGTAGACGTTTTTTATTTATCAGTCTCAATTCGCTTTTATATTTAGAAATATTACAATAATTTATGATCCAAAGCAAAATTCTCGTTACATTTTGACAACATAAATAATTTATTACTCAAATAAATCTATTCAAAATGTACGAAGCATCTCACGCATAATATGTACTCTGCAAATGTACGTATAACATCACTCACTCCATTTCATATATTATTATGAACAGTATTTACTAATGTATGCATTCCATTAGTGACGTGACACCTTCATTTTAGCGTCATCCTGCCATCAAGTATTCAGCAGTGATAAGAGCAAGACCGGTAAATTGACTTCGCTTCTCTACCCGGCCCCATACCCGCAGAAAACGCAATGTCATTACGATTTTCTAGCCCGAGGGAGGGAAAGAGTCAGGCTGGTATTTGAAGACTTCAGCTTGCAGCGAATAACAGAGAATATTATAGAGTGAGTTTTTAACGTGGCTGCTGAACCACTTATATATTTTTTCATAGAATAGAACAACTTATAGTCATGCTTAGGTATGTAGGAAGTGTTGGAACTTTCACTATGGTTTTACACAGCTTACTGCATGAATCAAGTCGTCAATGAGTCGGGTGTATTTTGGACTCTGGACTGTTAGTTGTACTATCAACTATGCTGATTGACTATGTATAATGTGTCATGTTTTTCTCGGTAAGGTAATATTAAAAGTCTTGGTAGTGTTTGTCTCTCAGATGAGCACGGCCTTTTTTCGTAAAACTGTTTTTTAAATTCAACAACAAAACCGAATAACAATATTACTTTGACAAAACAAAATGGACAAGTATAAAGAACGAAAACAAAGCACTCGAAGCGATATCGAATAAGCAAATTTACTTTGTTACAGTTGCGAAAGTATGGATTCTCTCGACGTATTTTTGTATGTAGACGGTCGTCTCGAAAAGATGGCATCATTTTGCGGCAACGATATACCGAAGCCAATAATGTCAAATGGACCCAAGTTATCTATCGAGTTCCGTGGAATATACTCATCGAGACATAGCAGGGGGTTTAAGATATCATACTCCTTTGTTGAAGGTACGTACTTCTTTTGTCTTATCTTAATTTCGTATGTGTGGTCATGCCTTTGGTTTATTGTGACTGATTGATATCAATTTGTATTTGTTCGGTGTTGTGCTTAGTAGGTATTTATAGAATTTGGACCGCGATTACTTAGCTATAGGATACGGTTTTCATAATAGTATTAGCAAAATATGCTTTCTACAATTTAACACCAGCACCCTAATTGCGTAACACACGATCAATCGGAATCGGTTTCATTTTGACAGTTCAACAACATTCATTACGTTATTTACGTTGTTGAGCAGACACATGACATGACACATTTTTTGAACATATGAAGCAATGGATTAGCAATATCCTTCAAAATGATTCAGATTGAGATTAATTGTGTGTTACGCAATTAGGGTGCAGTACTTACAATTAATTTGTCAAGGAACGAATATATGTGATCGAATATATGAAGCTAGTTTTTGATGGTATCTATCATAAAACCATTGCTTACTTTGTCATTCCTTTCTAACACATAATTTTACCCACATTTTCATCGTGTTTAAAAATCTTTTGTCATTTCCACATTGGAATTCTGAGCACCACGTATTCCTACCTCATCATTCTTGATGCCGTCCGTGGTAATTCCTCACATTTTTCTGAATGTTCGCATTTCAAACATGGTGACGTTGCGTTTTTGTTTTTTTATATTAATATAGGAGCTAGAAACTTGAATATGAGATTTTATGTAGAGAGTTGTTTTCCTTTTTATGGTGTAGGATTTAAATACACAGATAACATAACCTCAAATATGATGCTAAATAGAATATCTGAAAATTAAACTGCGTTGCTTTTATGCTTTTCGTGTAGTAACAAATCATAAATTAGTACCCAAAAGTATCGCTATTCCGGAAAGCTTCAATTACGCCATAATCCACGGACACCAAAAAACAAAAGTAAAACTTTTTTGACTTTCAGATTACGGGATCGCAACGGGGAGCCAACTTTTAGAATTTCCATGTGCCTTCGTATTTAATAGCAGTGAGAGGGGGAGGGGGGTGGTGACGTCACCAAACCACCCTGGCCTCTATCCAAGGGACACAGAGTGCAATTACTTCTTCTACGGCAATGAAAACGAGAGAGTACATTTACATTTCACTTATTTCGACGTCGAAGGTGTGGTCCCGTAAGTAATTCATTTGAATACTATTAGGTTTAGAAAAGTCTTTCGTGAAGTAGCTTTCGTCACCAGCGGAGTGAGGTTGGTACTTGAGAAGGGTTATTTTGCCAAAATTGGCTTCGTGTAGAGTAGGTATTAGTGATTAAATATGCCTAATCTCTCGTGATCTAGGTTGGACGTAACAAGGAAATGACGATTTTAATTTTGTTCTAAAACTTTTGATCCTTCCTTTGATTAAATAAAATATCAAGACTAAGAGACAGAGAAGTGTAATAGAAGTATCTCAAAGTAATTTGGTATATTAAAGTGAATGTTTCTTTCATCTCTAAATTCTTGATAAAGTTAAGACTAAAACAGCTGTCTTTTTGTAAAGCTTTGAAGTAAATGAAGATTCTAAATTTTTTTTTAGGTGTGAAGCAGTATCAGCCAGTGACTACGTCCAGTTTTACAGTCAAATGATCGAATCACAAAGCCACAGGCACTGTGGTCAACTAAAAGAGCTCCAAGTGACGTCAGAGAAGAATTTTCTAAGAATAACCTTCAAATCCAATGACAGACTAGACGCAACAGGATTTAAAGCAAACTACATATTTTTAAGAGACTCCGAAATGCATAGTATGACTATGCCAAATTCTATAGATAAAGGTTTGTGTTCTATTTTACAAATAGCTTTAAGAGTAGGAATGACTAAAAAAACGATGGATGAATTGTGTGATAGATGATACGGCTTGAAAAACGATTACTACTGAGATGGCGGCTAATAGAATATGAAAGTGGTAGTAGTGAAGTATGAAAGGATACTGCACCGACCCCAAATAAAATGGGATAAGGAGGTTGTGAACAGGAGAATGAGGAAAGAGAAGAGTGAAGTGATAATTTGCCGATAAAGGCACGTTTGCCCATGTCGTCAAGCGCGGGAGCAGTAGCCAATGAACTACAAGGTTCAATACGCAACGCCATTGATTGTCCAATGGCAGTCGTTTCATTTTCTTGCACACCCTACAAATTCGGAACACGTATCATCAACTCCGTGTACAGTTCCGTAGTGTTTACTTATGATTAAGTTAGTTTGCTAGTTTGGAGGCCGAACTTGAAGACACTTCGGTTTTCCTTTAGGATACGGAGCGTCATCCCAAGGTGGTGTTTTTGTTGTATCGAGTTCTAGATTTACTTGCGAAGTTTAGCTGCGTTTAGGTGGATGGGTATCTAATTCTACATTGGCAGTATACAGGGTGGCAAGGTCATCAACGCGCAACCTGTTACCATTTATTAGAACATGATTCTGAATTGCTGTCATACATTTTGACCGCGTAGATATTGCACTTTTCTATGAAACAGCTGATTTTATTTTTGATAACCAACGAAACATTTTTACGCTAGAATCATGTGCTAAATTCATGGTTACAATTTGCGCGTCGATGTCCCTGCCACCCTGTATACAAATGCGGTGTTGGTTGTACCTACTTCAGCTTAGTAAATAATTTTAGGAAGGGAACATTTTATGTCCTCTGAAATATGGCCTTGAAATTATTTAACAGCAGTAAAGTGTCCGGAGTAAGTAATAATTTAGGACACTTTTAACAACTTTTTAACTGTTGTTTGAGGGACTGTTTAACTTTGTACGTAACTTGAAATCAGTTAGAGTGTATTACACTTTTCAAACTTAATGGTGACCAGAATTTTCTTGTCGTTGAGTTAAAATAATATTATTTCTCAAACAATCTGAATACTATTTACATATTTTAATATATCTTCATATATTATCATCTACTTTTATGATCTCCAACAGATTTTTTGTTGTTTTTCTATTATAAAACCTACCTAAAATTAACCTACCAACCTCAGTTCTGCACAAAATCTAGTGCCATAATTACACGTAAATGCATATCAATGTCCCATCCGAATCCCGTTGACTACCAGCTGCGTTTAAACCTATTTCTCTAAAACCTCTAATCTGATGACGTTCGGCCACTGCCGCATGTAATCCGTCTCTGGAATGCTATAGCTTTTCAGTTCCATTCAAATCATGTCCATTGTGTTCACGTTCCTCTAACAATAAAGACGTGTGAATTTACTTTGCGGACCAACAAGAGAATTTTAAATGCCAAATTAAAGCTCAGTTAGCGTAGTGTATGTCTAGTTTTGGATCTGTATTCTTATTAATACTTACTACTATATATATTATATACACGGTTGGTTTTCAGATGTTTCGTATTTTGATTGTTACTGTTGTGTGTACTGTGATACTGTTTTTAAATTGAATATTACGCATGACTGTTCAGTCCATTGATGAGGTATTTGAGGGCTATTTGAGGGATAGGTGAGTGTATTAATTAATACAACCAGAACTAAGCACTCGTCACAATCCCAACGCTTAGGTAAATCCTCTTAGTTGCGGGTAAATGGGACAGGATTAAAGGGATATAGGGATAATGGATATAGGGTAATGATTGCAAAATGAATTGGGGACCATGCAACAAAATTAATGAATTTAGAAATGGCGGTGGTATTAAGAGCGAGGAAATTACGATTTTGATTGGGAAACACCGATCTAGTTGAAACATTGGCTTTGCAAAAGTGTTTCCATACAATAAAGTATCAGTAATAATATATAATGAGTCGAGTCGTTCATGTGTAACCATCCACTACCTACATATTCAGACCCGTTCGTGCTTCGGAAAGCATGTTAAACCGTTTTTCCCGGCTGTCATTTGTAGATCTTTGATAGTCGTTAAGAAGTCTGACAACCAGTCTAACCAAAGGCTTTGGAGGTCAGAAAAGCTATTGAATTGCTCCTGGTGTTGGTATTCAGCTGCATCCGGTTAGACTGGCAGCCAACCCCAACTTAATAGGGAAAGGTTAGGCAAATTGAAAGGATCAGTAATAATTCTGAATTTCAATATTTCGATTACGGTTATAGCTATTACAATTAGGAAATCACTGTTATTAGTACTGTTATAGGTAAAAACTATTAGTAGTTAGAAGTCAATGTCCAGTTAAAGCGTATTCCTAACAAAGACGTATTCTATAAACAATAATATCTAATTAATTCTACTATTGTTTCAGGTGCCACGTGCTACACGTCAAAATTCCTAATATTTGTATGTTTGTGCAAAGTCATTTGGAATATCAGAAAGTGATACTAACAACAACTTTGTACCATCGAAGAGAAATTATGGAATAAAAATATCAGTGTTACTATGGATTGTTTTAATGTAATCGAAGCCTACGCCTTCGTTACTAGCACCCCTTAATGTATTTAAAATTGGTGAGGCACATAAGGAAAGTAATGATGATGACTGTAATTTTTTTTATGAAATCGTGTACTATGCTGAGTCAATAACAATAACCCAACTTAATGTTGGACTTTTGGAATGTTGAAACTTTTGTAAACTTTAGAACTAACCTTCTACCCTGTGATATGTAATTAAATGTAGCGAAGAAAATAATGTCCCGATCTATTCCCGGTGGCGACTAATAAACACCAGAAACCCACACAGAACACAACACAGAATATTCTAGTTCTCGTCAATTGAGCAAAACACCACGCCAATACTAATTTACATCATGAAGGAGAATCCAACTAAAGTATTATTATCACAGTCATACCAACAACCATGCTCATCATTGAAATGTGTAAGCCGAAATACCTTTGGGTATCCCTTCAAAGGATTCCTCCGAGGACTCCAGGGGTGACGGACGTGTACAAAAGAGTGACATACAGACATAAATAAGGTCAAAAAACGAATATCATTAACATCCTCGCCACGTAGAAATCGAGAGATCGAACTTTAACTTGACGATTTTAAAACCCTCTCAATAAAAAAAATTATGAATATTTCTCTGAGAGTTTTGGACCTAGGAGAACTGCCAGATAAGAAAGTGAAACGGGCTTAGTTTACAAGAATTTTATGAAGTTTTGGAGTTATTTATAAAAAGTTCTGAAATATATTAGGGTAGATTATATTTTTTCATGATATTGCATAACCTAATTTCAGAATCTAATCCCCAGTCACACAAGTCTCTGTTCCCATTATTCTATATGCTTCATTAATGTTTGTATTCTTTCGAAATTACAAAACAGATAAGTATAAAAAAATCAATACGATCATTTTGATGAAATATAACTTTATTTGTGGCTTAATAGTAAAAGCCACGGGGCTCGTTCGAAGGTTAAGCTGCGCTTGCCGCGATCGTTTCGTAGAAGGGAGCATCCATTACATTTCGAGACCCCTCCGAGCCTCGGAAAACACGTTAAGCCGTTGGTCCCGGCGGTCATTCGAAGGTCTTAGTCAGGCTACAAAGGTAGTCAGAAGTCCAATAATTTGCCACCCAGTCTTACTAAGGGGTATTGTGTTACCCAGTTACTGGGTTGTGCAAGTCAGATGGGCAGTCGCTCCATGTAAAATACCGGTATACAGCTGCATTAGGAAGCCGACCCCAACATAGTTAGGAAAAGGCTAGGCAGATTGGTTTTGAGAACTTCATTCATAATTCCTTTTGAAGGCACAAAGGCGATAAACTAAAATCATACACCACGAAACTATTGGTTATTGGTTTTGCATAATAAAACCTAGTTTCTGGAATAACTAAGCTCAATTCCTGTTCCATTGAGAATTCCAAATATGATATCCATAATAACTGAACATTGACTGTAGCAGCATCTGTTCGAGAAGTCTCAACTTATTAGGAATTGTAAAGGCTCAATGAAGTAAGAACCAGCTCTGCAATAATATTATTTCATGTTTGCGTTCATAGTTACTAAGTATTAAGTTCCAGTGGGTTTTGATTTCATAGTAAGAATGAATATCTAGCAGCCATTGAAAGAGCTGTCAGTATTTTTTTAAGGAAGACATTTGAGGGGTGGATAGACTGTGTGAAAGATGATATGACTACTGAGACTACGACTAATAGAGAATGGAGAGAATTATGATGATATTGAGGGGTCCCCAACATCATTCTCTTGCCTTGAAATGGTAGATAAAAGATCGATCAACATGTTGTTGTGGCATGTGGCGAATCTAATCGATATTCTATTGTACATTTATTATAGATTATAGGTAGCCTTCCTGACCGAAAGAAAAATGAGGCAAAGACCACACTGAAAAAATGTAAGTATACTAACGAGCTGACAAGAATTGCCAGAATATATGCCTCACCGTAGGATTAATAAATATTCCCAAAACTGGCGTATTATTAAGTAAACCTAAGTTAGTATTCATCCAACTATGAACGACCTTTAAAACAAAACGCTAGAGGCGAAACAGGACCTTTGGTCAGCACATAGACTTCGAAGTTTGCATATAATTATGCTGGACATTTGAGCAAAATTTTGAGGAACTTCGAACTTAGGGTTTATGCATAATGGAAGCGGCGAAACGAGGGAGCGGATCCATTATTTGTTAGCGTAAGCGGGGTAGATGAACTGTTACGAATAACTTCGAAGATTTATTGGGTTTGCTCGCATGTGCAGCTGTTGCTAGCAAATATATTAAAGATCTTATGAAATGTTAATGTAGCTTTTATATAACAGTCCTGATATAAGCACAGAACTTGATTGACTGGCTCGTTGGTCTAGTAGTCGCAAGCGCTACTGTCGTGCAGGCGGTCCTGGGTTCCGTTCCTGGTTCGGGCAAAGCATTATTGGGTTTTTCCGTCTGGAATATCTCAGTAGCAGCCCGGAGCCTGGGGGTCTACTCCGAAGTGTAAAGTTCGAATGTTCGGATCGAATCGACACACGGCCGAACCGAATATTATTGAAAAATGCGAAAAATGTTCGGATCGGCTCAGTTGGGTCGGGACCATAGTCAATATTCGAAAGAGTTTAGGAGTGTAGGATCGGGACCGACCGAACCAAATAGTAACTTCGTAGCAGGAAACGGCCGAACAGTCGGCCGATACTACTTTGGAGTAGACCCCCAGGATTTGTGCCCGGGTGATGGTAATAGGCACACCCGCTATTATATGGGACTTAAACATAACTGGTGAAATGTGGGTGCACTATAGGTACGAGTACACCTACATTAGGCCTAACCCTTCACAGAATACAGGATTAATGTTATGTTAGGTTATATAACTTGATTTAATTAATGCACACTTGACTTGCTCCGATATGAGTGAATACCAAAATGGCTGGTTTGAGAATCAGCAAACGTACGTAGTGTGGGATGCCCCAGGTGGAGCGACGATCTTGGCAGTGTGGCTGCTAGCAGCAGTATGAGAGAAGCCATGCAATTGGAGAGACCTATATCCAGGAATGGACTGCAACAGGCTTATGATGATGATAATTACTGTCGGGTGTTAAGGCTAGGCTGAGCCTAATGTGAGCAGTGGTGACCCGTGATATGTGACATCCACTAACCCGCACTGGGCCCGCGTGGGTTACGACCCACTCCCTCTCACAGAGGCTTGGGTCCCTGCAGTGGGAACATTTCATGCTAAGGCTAGTCTTGGTAATTATGACAATGTCAGATCAGTCGAGTACTCGATCATTATACAAATATGAACCGCTTTTGCCAAACTTAACATGGTGGGTTCAAATATCAGGCCGAGATACTCACTTTATTCTAGTACCTACTGTAAGATACAAATCCAAATCATCTCTTATAGCATGTACTTTGAATTTAACGGGTACATTGTATTGTAGCTGTAGCAGAACCAGTTGAGGCCGTGATATAGTAGATTAGTCTAGTAAGATAGTTATGAATTTTGCTTTCATATTAAGGTATAAAGCTATATTCCTAGGAATATAACTATATTAAGGCTTCAACCATCTTACTGCGACATAGCTGCAACAACACACCTTTGACGTTCCGGATCATAATACAAACGTACTACTATAATAATAGCTCCGTCTTATGCAAAAACAAACCAAGCGGGTACTGTAAATAGAAGATAAAACACGAAAACAATAGAGGGATAAACTTTCAAAGATCTATGCCTGAAGATGGACGGCGCCGCCCAGGCCGGCGCAGAAAGTGATGGCGAGAAGACCTGGAGGCGTACCACGAAGGTTGGTTCGAGGTGGCGCGGGAAAAGAGTTCCTGGAAGGATTTGGGGGAGGCTTTTGCCCAACTGTGGGATAGTATTGGATAATAAATAAAAACTGTACAAACATAAGTAGAAGATAATGCACGAAGGCAATAAAGGGATAAACCTTCACAGATCTCCGTTGACACCCGTCTGTACTTTAAGTTTCTAGTAATTCAATACTAAATCTGCTGCGGCAAGTTATTATGGTAATGTAATGAATCTTATGAACGACCCGAAACTTCGATTTGCAAGTGAAACGTTTCGATCTAGCTTGAGTTTCAACTGAATTATTCAAAGGAATATAGTATATTTATTTACATATCAATTGCTTGCTGCACTTACAGTAGAGAAAGCGCGCAACAAGCCAACAACCTAACATTTAAATAAAAAACTTCATACTGACATTAAACATAGATTTACTGCTACATATAAATATGTCAACTTCCAGCTCCTGAACAATCGGGGCGTACAGCAGATTGATCGCCTGGGTTGTGGGAGCATAACGAACAGTGTGGGTATGCACTGGCGGCGCCGCGAACAGGCCCCTCGAGGCACAGGCGCGCGACATCCGCAGCCGGTCCGGAGTAAACAATGAACAGCGAGCTAGTGTAGTCGCGTCATCAACCTTATTATTTGAGCAATAAGTAGTAGTGCATCAACAGCGCACACTTCCGTCTCAGTTCCAACGTGTTGACTCCTACCATTGCCGCAAGAGACGGATACAAATCGGGATATATATATGTATATCCCTATTTGTATATATATATATTATATATATGTATGAAGTGCTTAGATATCAATGACAGTGGATGACCTTGTAAGTGGAAGCTTCGCGTTATCGTCAGCCCAACAACTGCAAGGCGATTTGATCCGGCTCGAAGAACCAAAAAGATGTATGTGCGCTGCTGTATGTTAGCTTGAATGATAAGTCACGGATAGCCAAAGATGATAGTTTAATGAATATATTTAACTACCACGTAAGTAATGCTATATGAATGTTGTGTGAATGAGTACAGCTGACTATGAAGGCTGATCGTGTACTGTCGCGTCGCACTATAATTTGTGCAAGGCAACGGAAAAGTGCTGATCTATGCAATGCGCGCGTGCCATGTACGATACATGACTCGTACAGACAGTACAATTTAATATAGAAGCAAAATGATACAACGTTTTTTGTTAGCCTATGTTGTGCCACACTGCTGGGCAAATGCCATTCTATTTTTGGTGCGATCTATGGCCATCTTGGCTCCGCAAATATGATTCGAAATGCACACCACCTTAGCCGCGTTCTATCTCGACGGCGGTGACCTCCATCAGGCGTCCAGTGAGTGACGATATTTTGTTAGAACTTAATAAACAAAATTGTAAGGACTTCTAGCTTAGGTTTAATGAAAAATATGGATAATATAAATGATTTTTGTGACTACTTTTCCACGACTACATTCCTTGTATTCCTGTTGTTCTCACTGCTATCTAGTGGGGCTAGAAGGAATGTGTTTATTTGCCTTCCCGTGCCCTCCAAGAACATACGGATAACGGGAATAAATTTAATATTAATTCCCACTGGCCCCAACCCCTTACCAGTTCAATGCACAAGAAAATGTCAAAAGAAATAAGAGATCCAACCAACAAACAATAAAGTAACCTTACCCTTAAGCACAAGCAATCATAAAGCTATTAATAAAAGTAAATTAATATTCAGCGCGATGACGTATCCCTTTGGGCAACAAAATTTAATTTAAAAAATCTCTTTTCTTTGTTTGGAGCATGAAATTCGTTGAAACTCAGTAGTATAAGTATTAAGCTCACAAGGTGAAACTTTTAAAATTGTAAAGCAGTGAAAAATGGGCATGTAAAAATATGAACCAGAAAATGGATACCGACGGCGTTGCAGAAATGTTCTCATATCTGAAAAAGTTTGTAGTTGGACCATAACTTTAATTAGTATGAGAAGTACTAAGAAATTCAGTATCATCTTGGAGAAAGTCATAAAAACTTGATTACCAAAATCGATCTCTAGCTCGCCTGGCCGATACGATTTAATGCTGCAAACGCCAGTGCAGCTTAAAACTCTCTCTACCATCATGTCATCATCTAGGTTTTTCCCAACAATGTTGGGGTCGGGTTCCAGTCTAACCGGATGCAGCTGGGTGCACATATTTTACATGGAGCGACTGCCTATCTGACCTCCACAACCCAGTTACTGGGTAACACGATACGCCTTGGTGGAGGTTGTCAGACTTCAACAACGACTGTCAAAGATCCACGAATGACAGCCGGGACCAAGAGCTTAACGTGCTTTCCGAGGCACGGCGGGTCTTGGTATGTAAAGATGGTCACCCATCCAAGGATCAACCGCGGCAAGCGTCGCTTAACCTGATCGATCGACCCATGCGGCTGTTATTACGTAACCTCTCTCTACCAAGAACTGGATTTGTCTAACTTTTTCGCTAAGCTTTACCAACATTACTGCATCCTACTAATATTATAAATGCGAAAGTTTGTATGTATGGATGTATGGATGTTTGTTACTCTTTCACGCAAAAACTACTGAACAGATTTTGACGAAATTTAGCACACAGATAGTTTATAACCAGGATTAACATATAGGATACTTTTTATCCCGACATTCCCACGGGATCGAAACTTATGCGGGTGAAACCGCGGGGCGCAGCTAGTTATTCATAAAACATCGCTAACCGCTCAAAAATTGGACCAACCGATAATAATTTATGAAGCCGACGGACCGCGTCTATCGGACCGTACAAAAGGACTGAAGGATTCACTTTCCGAATTGTTTACACTGTCGTGATGTGGGTGAAACTGACGTCTAAGCGGTTTAGTTCCGAACAGTCGCCGGCTGTGACCGCAAATTGTGGCGTACAAGAAAACGCTTTTGTCTGACCGTGGTCACAGAATAAGAAAATATTGTAGAAGCGAAACTCGTGCCCTTTTTTATGTGCGCTGATGCAGCTGAAATATTTCCCGGGGTGGGCGATTCCCGAACCGTTTTTATTGTATTTTTTGTTCACGACCACTCAGGCGCTCCCCATTATCATGCAACGGCCCACGTTTGCCTAAGCCAAATCAGGGGGCTAAAATGAGGACTACCGTTTTCGTGCTCACCAATTGGCGCCACTGTCAAGTAAGTTCCTGAAGTACAGCTCTCAAATTAAAAATATAAAAATATCGAGCATGCCACAGTGTTGCGCAGTCCCGTTTTGTTCGGAAAAAAAAGGAGGACATAAGCTTCCGAAAGTTAAAACTGTCTCAGAGCACTGACATTCATTGACCTGTAACTTATATTTGCCATAATTAATCTCTAATGCCTCTTGCAGCGAATTCATACTCGATAGCCTTCATTGGTGATTAACGAGTGCAAAGTACAATGTCCGCTGCAAGAGACGACACAATCCTGACAAAGGTTCATTACGAAAAAATCTGTAGCAATTTTCAATATTTTCGGAGCGGGTGTCGCTTCTACACATTGATCCATGACATGATGTTAATGTCCAAAACTAGAATCTTCAAAGAGAACCTATACAAACTGCATGTCTAAGATTAATGAAGTTTTGAACACCCAGTGTCTGAACTACTCGTAAGTATTTACCGCAGTTTACACATGATTTACCCTGGATACTCTAGGGTAAGCAGGGTAAACCCCTGTTGTCTATTATGTATAGGTACTAAAGGGGTTCCGCTGTTACTTTAAAGTGCGTTTCACGGTTAATTATGCAATGCGTTCCTTGCTTGAGATGTTTTACCTTTTACGACTTCCCTTTTCACTTATTCGTTGTTAATAATTTTATTAAATCTATTAATGACAAAGAGACGACCCTGTTGGTTCAGTGGTCACGAATACGACTGCTGGCATGGTGTCCATAGTTTGGCTTACCAGGTCAGGCAAAGTGGCAACCTACCGATATTTTGTCATTATTAGGAGTTTTATCACTGGTAACTCGGAATCTAGATTTGAGCCCGGTTACTTGCAATAGACTTGCTCCTATGTACCTTATGTATCTGTACCTTATGTATCTTATATATTTGTACCTTATGTGCTCGTGAATGTACCTTACATTCACGAGCATAAATATACATGGACATAGACTATGGACAGGTCGGCAATAATATCTGATTTTATGATTCATCCATTAATATATGTCGTAAAGATGACGGCATATATCGTATATGTGACCATTTGGGGAAGGCATAAATACAAGTGGCAGCACAAATATGTGACATAGAAGGAACACCAAAAACTATCTGACAAGCCGAAATATAGGATGCTGCATCGGCTTAAAAAAATATGTCACCTCTTAAAATGCAATAATCTTATCTACATATACTAATCACAAAGCTATAGACTTTTTTTGTTTGAACGCACGCATCTCTGAACCACCTACCAGTCGGATTTGCAATTTAGTAGCTCAAGCTTAAGGACTAAGGGTCCTTAAGCTTGAGCTTGAAGCCGAGTAAAACAAAAAAATCTAAAAGAAAGCTAAGCGAAAATTAAGTAAAAGCGCGGGCAAGCGATGCGATGCGAGGGGGTTGGTCAAGGGAGCAAGACATTTCACGTGGACGAAGTCTAGTAGAAGGCTAGTAAACGATACATAAGACGAAAATGTAACTGGCATAATCATTGTGTAAACATCTCTGCGTAAGCCCAGGTAGCGCGGGCGCATTTTTCCCCGCGGCAATTTTTCTTTTTTGGCTCACTGGATTGTCAACGCACTGCTAAGCGCCGAGGGTTGAAAATCCAACATTGTTTTTTCTACGCGCTGTGATGCGCTCTTTTGGATTTTCAATGCTCGGCTCAACACCAAGAGTTGAAAATCCAATGCGCAGTAAAATCCTGCCGCGATATTTTTACGTCCGTGTGAACGTGGGCTAACCCTTCCTCGCATAGAGGCGTAACGTGAATCTATTAACAGCATAATAACAAAGTCAGGGCTTTAGCATAATCAGCCTATAACGTTCCCGCTGCTGGGACACAGGCCTCCTCTCTGTGAAAGGGCTTCTAACTACCCGTTAACGTAAAAGTCAGGGCTTTGTTGATTAATAATTACTGAGTTGTGGTCAGATTTGTGGCAAGCGTCACAAACTCCGCTACGGGGCGCTAAACAGAAATGTTATCAGCATTTCCCAGTATTCACGACTATACTTGGCTGGCTACTGATTAAACGACACGCTATGTGATAAGTTGAGTGCTATTTACACAACTTCCCACAATGTTTTGCACGGTGACTTGTTGGTGACGAGTTAATTATTTTGAACCGGGTAAGGCTTTTGGCGGGTGTTCGATCACAATGGGCCTTATTAGAAGGGTTAAAGTCACTCAAAGGGCAATGGAGAGGGCTATTTTTGTAGTTTCCCTCCGTGATCGAATCAGAAATGAAGAGATCCGCAGGAGAATCAAGGTAACCGACATAGCCCGAAGAATTGCCAAACTTAAGTGGCAGTGGGCAGGCACAATGTTGCCCCAGAACAGATGGCCGATGATGCGAGAAGCACAGAACCAGTCGAAGTGGAGGTGCTTGGGGGTGGTCCAGCAGTGGACATCTTTCGGCTGAAGTGATGATGATGATGAAGGCTTTTAAACGATTTTCATGTTCGACCTATTTCATCATTATTGTAGCTCACTCTTTTATTTTAACCAGATTTTTGTGCGACTTCGTTATTCATTTTTGTTCTCGACCATTATTATTGTTTGACTTGCAGACCCGGCGAACTTCGTACCGCCTCAGAATCATTAAATGTTGTGTTAACTTATTAGTTGAATTCAATTCAGATAAGTTTAATAAAATAAGCCGTTCCATACAAAATGTATGAGAAACTACTGATTACTTATCTTCATTTTTTTTGTTACTTATCTTCCCGCTTCAATAGTTACTTTGACATTCGAGGTGGAACAAATCAGAAAAAATAATCAAACATCATAAAGTGCGTTAGTTAGTTAGTTAGTTTTTAGTGTAATTATAATGTTGTATGTATTTATAGTATTTTTATGTTACATTAATATTGTATTGTATGTGTTTATATGGGCCTTGATGCCTGAAATAAATGGATAAATAAAAATAAAATAAAAATCAGCCCAATCTTTCTTGAGTTATAAATGGTGTAACTTACCTAAATTTGTTTTATTTATATAAATTGGTGGTTCAAAACGTCATATTTTATACATGATATTTCATGACACCTACAGTGATGGTGATCCATTTCAGAAGTTACAAAAAATATACTGCAAGAGATTTTTCTGATAATGATTACAGTGTCAAGCAGTACGGGCAATAACGTTTCCAAGATTTTTGAAGTCAAAACAAAGACAATTTGATTTACGTAATTAAAGAACTGTAATTAAAGACACATCAACGCTAATTAAATTAAACAATAAGTATTAGAACAACGATATACAAAGAAAACTTAAGTACAAAGTTAAAGACATAAAGAAATGTAATTAACAAAAACTCTAAAACAATTCAAACTAGTGAAAACAGCGTTTTACTTAAGAGCGTTGAGTGCTTCTTACTTTTCTAGAACACTTAGCTAAGGCTTTATTGCCTAGTATCACATTATAAACGCTCACCACGCTTCGATAGCTTTTAGGACATTCCTGAATTCAAAATCACTATAATCGTAACAACCAATCTTCTTGTAACCCAGTCGTCACTGGTAAAATATTTGTAAGAAAATTAAAATCCTACTAATATTATAAATGCCAAAGTTTGTATGGATGGATATATGTTTTTTACTCTTTCACGCCAAAACTACTGAATGGATTTGGATGTAATTTGGCACAAACCTAGTTTATAGCCAGGATTACCACATATGACACTTTTCATCCCGATATTCCCACGGGATTGCGGAACTTATGCGGGTGAAACCGCGGGGCGCAGCTAGTAAGAAACTTAAAAAAAGGTGTGTGCTTATGACCACATGATGGAAGTGAAAACTTACGACTAGAGCCAAGTATACCTACATATGTATGCGATTCAGCGCCGAATATATGACTGGAGCCCAATATAACCGATTTAGTGTTACCGACCCATCATCATTCATCCTCTTTCCTATTAAAAACTAACTTTGCTGTGCCCGACAGGGTCCATAATTGATTCGATGTTTTGACAGACCAACTATCATATATGTACACATTATGGAATGCAATAAAGTATTGAGTATTGAGTATTGACCCGGGCGTAACAGTTTATCTTCCTTCAATGTTCAGAAAGAGCGCAAAATGCGCCTGGAGAAGCTTTAACTTCAAAAAGAAAAAAAATGTTTATTCTTTCTGACCAGAGATTTAACTCTGTATTGACTACATTTTGTTTAGTCTTTTGAAGAATTTGAGTAAATTGAATGGATGAGAGTGACACACAAAATGAACCCAGTGACGCGCCATTGGAAACCTATGTTCAACAGTAGACTACTAAAAGTTGATGATGATTATAAAAAGGGCTCAAATCAGAGTAAGATCTCTGGATAGTTTCTTGATCTATTTTTACGGGTACTTAGAAGCCCAAAAGTTTACAACCTGTACCTCAGTAACTGGTTTGTGGAGATCAGATAGGCAGTCACTCTATGTAAAATACTGGTATTAGGCTGCATCCAGTTAGACTGGAAGCCTATTCCAACGTACATAGTTGGTGAACGGCTGGGCAGATTGATGGTCGATCTCACTTTATGTTTCATATAAAACTTCTCTTTAATTAGACCAAAGGATCATTGTATCCCAGTCCATTAGGTAAAATATAATCCCCCACACATTATACCACTCAGGCAGTGTATTCGCAGCACTGCGTAAGCCAATCATAATTTTAAATGCAAAACACTGCTCGCAGCTCATAATTATGCGCGATTTACATATTAATAGATATTTTGAAAGCCATTAACATTATTATTGACGTGAGTGACTTTCATACTTTTACGTCATTCAATCTGAAAGGTAAAATGGATATTAGTTACGTTGTCTAAAAAATGTGTCAAAGTTAAAGTTAAATCATTTATTTCAAACTAGCTGACCTGGCTTCGTACTGCCTCAGAATTAATAAGAACGAATGCATGAGAAAATGGATTGTCTTTATTATGTTTTTTTCGTGATTTTTTCCCATGTTTATATAGTTGTTCAGCAGCAGTGGTGGCCCAGTGGTAATGGCCCCGATTTACGAGTTGTAGGTCGTGAGTTTGAACCCAGACAGGCACTTTACTTTGTGTAAATTATTTTATCACCACTGCTCTCAAAACGGTGAAGGAAAACATCGTGAGGAAACCGGCATTTCCTAGAACCACACATTCGAAGACATGTGCCATTCACCAACCTGCACTGCCTACCTCTCATAGAGAGGAGGCCTGTGTCCCAGTAGTGGGAACATTATAGGCTGACTATGTATATAGCTGTTCTGCCATTCGGGGCAGAGACAAATCCAACAAATCAAAAATCATAAAAAATCAGCCCAGCCTTTCTTGAGTTATAAACGGTGTAACTAACCCAACTTTGTTTTATTTATATAGATAGGCACCTATAAGATATTTTTGAACTTTACTGTTCTATTTGTTTATGAAACTATTACTACCTTATACATTTAGCACTTATGAAAGCCTGGTTTCATAAGTGCTAAATGTATAAGGTAGTCTGCACTTCTATCCAGCGCAACTACCGACTTATTTTATGAATAAAGAATTATGAGTCGAAAATACGTTTTTTCCTCCTAAATACGACTTTACCTCTATCTTACTGTATATCTTAAAAAACTACTTAACAATATTTTAGTATGGGCACCCTACACGTACGTGTCTAATGGACGAGGTTCAAGTGAAGTATACACCTGCATTACTAGAGTCGTTAGTTGACGGGTACCGCGAGTGCATTCTACTAAGACCCAGTATCTGTTTCAGCTAGCTCCTTCAAGAGGTGTTCAGTTAGGTGCATACCACATAAGTAATCTCTAGGAGAGTGAAGAACTTGTCTATATTTTTTTTGTACTTTGGAGCAGTATTCTTCGTCTTCTAAACGTATTAATCTATTTAGCGGGGAGTTCTCCAAATTTACCTGTTTTCGAATAAATTCTATATAGTCCAATTCGTATATTTAGGACCAAAAATCATATGTCATAGATACATCCTTGTTTTAGTGTAATACAAAACACGATAAATTGTAATTTTAAAACATTCACAAGCAGACAACGCACATCCTACACCGCATTGTCCAAAATCATGAAATATTGCACAAGACTTCCTTACATAACGAAAATCAGCAATAAGGAAGGATTTTAAAAATTCATCCGCTTAAGTGGTTAAATACGTGATGAAAGTTTCTATGCAAGTTTGTCATTTTTACCCATAGGACATCCCATCGTGTATATGGCTTGTCATACATAATTTATCTCCGAGAGCGTGAAAGAGCTGCGTAATTTAAAAACATCTTTGGTTTACGACTTAGTTCTTTGGAGCAGTGGTTTTTTTTTTTAAGGCTGGCTGATTTTTCCAAGTCCAGATAGTTTTATTCGAGGAATCATTTTGATTTTTTGACAGTTCTTCCTTACAAAATCTGTCAGACGTCAATTTTATTCCACAAATAAAAATTATATGCCGAATGATAAATTTGCCCTAAGTTTGTACTCATATGATACATTCGAAAGTAAGTCTGTCCTTTTCCCGCCTAATCCACAGAACCAATCTAGCCTGGATAACATAATCAGCCTATAATGTTCCCACTGCTGGGACACAGGTCTCCTTTCAGTGAAAGGGAGTGTGTTCACTGTACTGAAGTCTTCGTGTACAGGGGTACTTCGAGGAGTGAGTTTAAAATTAAGTTCACGTGTCTTCAAAATACTCAGGAAGCGATTCTGGCACTCTTGAGGGGTTCACTGTTGACGTATTTTAGCCGATAAAGTTCTCCTCTTTTCCTCTTTCCCCCCTCTTTTCCTCTTTCCCCCCTCTTTTCCCTCTCTCCCCGTTTTATCTAAAACCGCCTTGACGGAAGACTATAAAAAGCTCACAAATCATTTTAAAACAAGCATCTTTCAAACAAGTCGTCCAATATCTACTTTTACTCCAGATATAAATGGCAGATTGTCTGTTTTAAACACAACCCTTTAGTAAGAATTAACTTGACAAATAGGAGGATTTAGAGGGATGAATATAAATTAATTTGTTCGTTAGCTGGCAAAATGAATTAAGCATATTCTTTTCTTTCGCGTTTATAAATAAAGTTAAAAGGGCGTTAAGTAAGAAAAAAATATTTCGGTTTTGAAGGCGCTCTTCTTATTTAATATCATAGGCTTGCTGTTTTTCTGATTAAATTTTAAGTATTTTTAGTTATTTTATTAAATGTTTAATACCCTACGTACACACGTACATTAGCCAGTTATTTTTTTAGGCTCTATTAAATCAACGACACATTTAAAAAATATATATTATATATATTTATCACATGTCTCCTTTGACATCACAGATATTTAATCTAATGCGACAAAGTAACTTAAAATATACTTAACAATATAATAACTTACATTCTACACAGTACGCTGCCCTTGTGAACTCACCCAGTGTACTGCCGATCGATTCTGTAAAAATCTCCTCGTGAAACGTTAGGTGAAGTGAGCTTAGAGTGAGCTTTCAATAGTGTCAATCCCTAGCATTAGTTGGAATGACAGCTCACTCCACGCTCACTACACCTAAGTTTTTACGGCGAGTTGGTTACAGAATCGCACTGCAGGTGAATATGTCTATGGCATCTGCCACCGTGTTGAGAGTGCGCAGCGCACGAGTCAGCGGTGCGCGCCCCAGTAGATTAGTGCGCGCACTTGGCACCACCAGTAGCTGGTATTAGAATGTATTTTTTCTATAATTATGTACATTTTAGGCTTTTTATACACGCGCATGAGCAGTGATGGCCGAGTGCACGACCTTCGACTCGAAAGCTGAAGCGTTACGTTCTAACTTTCGAGTCGTAGGCCATGGGTTCGAACCCAGGCAGGCGCTTTACCGTGTGCAAATTATAATTTCATCACCACTGCTCTAAAAACGGTGAAGGAAAACATCGTGAGGAAACGGCATGTTCTAGAACCAAAAAATCGAAGACAAATGACATCTACCAACCCGCGCCCGCGTGGTAGAATCCAGCCCATTCCTTCTCAAAGAGAGGAGGCCTGTGTCCCAGCAGTAGGCTTAGTATGTATTCAAGCACGCTTCTGCTTCAACCATTAGTTCCTTCACTGAATCGACTTGTTTATCTATTTTTTTCTCTATTCTTTTATAATTGTAACAAAGTTGTTCCTAACTAGAGACAATGCTAATCTACCTTTTTTTTAGTGAGATACCACTGTCCCACTGCTGACAGTTAGCGCACGCAGCGCGCGCGCTGTTGTAGTTTTATGATCTTCCTGTACGGGTCGTAATAAATACTTTTTCTTTTCTTTCTTTCTTTACTGAGCAAAGGCCTCCCCCAAATGCTTCCATGCATCCTTTTCCAGTCTACTATACTACGACAAAATACCGCTACCTATTTAAATCATCCATTCAACCCTTCATGGATAACACTAGCATAGATACAAGTTACTAACAATAATCTCGGCTTTGCATACCACTCAAAACCAATCGATTAGAGTATTAGTTGTGTGCGCACTACTCCATACTCGATCATTGTTCAAGAGCATTCAGTCCCGTCTTCATATTGTGTTTCAATCCGTTTCGCATACAATTCTCGTATTAGCACAGCATATATCAGAGTGGTGGAGAGTGTTCATGTTTAAAGTTGACGACACTGAAGAACTTTTTCCATGGGATCGACATAGTAATCGAGAGAAAATATCAAACGTGTTTGTCCTATATAAACCTTCTATAACTACCTACTCGACATAAATGTATGGTACGGCTGATTTTATTTTTTCGCGAGGACGATGTTGGTCCCATGGAGATCGTTGTTCAGTTTGATTGCCTGAATCATCATCAATATCTGCCTAGCCTTTTCTCAACTATGTTGGGGTCGGCTTCCAGTCTAGCCGGATGCAGCTGAATACCATTATTTTACATGGAGCGACTGCCTATATGACCTCCACAACTCAGGTATTGGGTAATACGATACCTCTTGGTGGTCTGTATCACACCCTTAGACATGTCCACACCTTTCTAATACCCGCTGTATAGTATGAATACGTCATTGACATTATTCACACTCTGAGGCTTTAATCTGATGCTATGTCGTCAACTATGTAGGTATATGAACGTGTTATGTAACTAAGACAAGGCTAAAGTGCTTTACACGTTTTAAGGCGAATATATTGCTCGTGGAAGTTATATTTCATAGTAGTAGGTTTTTGTTAATGATAGAGATATGCGTTAGTAGGTATTTTAATGTTATGTGTTCTTCCTTATTGCTTCGCGTGGATGCAGTTAAAGAAAAAAACAATAAAAAAGGTTGGTCCACCTCTATGTTTTTATCCATCGAGCCAAATCAAGAAACATACTATCTTTACATGACTTTGTCAAAATTGCCTTTAAAAAAGGTAACACGCAAAATCGTACCTTAAAAATTAATTCCTTAAATGAGCAGCTTCGAAACGCATAAGTATAAAACGAGAAAATCCAATAAACCGCGATATATTCAAAGACATCGGCTGGAAAAGGTAAGCAAGATAAAAAAAAAAACTTCCTCGTCAGAATTTTATTTGGTTCATTAAACAAAGGTGAGGCAGAACTCCAAAACGAAGTGAGACTCCAAGATGAATAACCAATTCTAATTTTCCGGGCGAATTAATTCCAGAACTGTTTCATAGGAATGTCAATGGGCAGACACATTTTTCCATAAAATTGAGTTGCACGGTAAGGTTCTCATTTTGCACCCCACTTTTTTTTATGCGTCATGTTTGCCGCAAATAAATGTATTTTCTTTCTTTCTATTTTAGGAATTGAGGATCAATGACTCTTCTGTAATTATAACTGTGCATTATTACAATTATATTTCTTTTGAATCAAATTATTACTTTCTTGAGATTAGAGGGGCAATTCTCGTAATTTTAAGAACGTTCATAGTCTGAAGGCCAATTCTCGTAATTTAAAACGTTCAAAATCTAGTCTCAGTCTCATCTCGGCGACAAACAAATCTCAAGACAAACAAAAACTAGTCAAAAAGGGAAGAACTAGTCAAGTAGGGAAATTAGAGATATTTTTGACAGATTGAGACTGAGATCAGACTATGAACGTTCTTTAAATTACGAGAATTGCCCCTGTGATCCCAGTGTCAATCAGTCAAAAATACCTTTAATTTCCCTATATTTTTGACATCGTTTTTACATTGATTGTCGCTGAGATGAGATTGCGACTAGATTTTGAACGTTTTTAATTACTTACGGGAATTGGCCTTCTGAAATTAGTATTCAAGACATAAGAGGAAGGTTATATAATATTTGGGTATATGTGGAAGGTTTCATAAATATTATCACACTCTCTTATATATCGTTCACAGTTTTGGACTAGACCAAAATTCTTGTTTACCTACAAATTTTTAATGCATAATATAAATAAATGACTGTCAGTTTCTTCAAATTTAATCGTTTAATCAAATGCAGTTGAAGACTAAAATCGTACGCTCCATAAAAAAAGGCATCGAGGAAAATACCAGGCTTTAACTTATTCATCTGAGCCGTTACGGTGGAGTTCGAACCCTTAGCTCTTTTTACAAAGCCTTAGTAAATTGGATTCTACAGAAAAGAAGGTTTAGTTGACTACTATTGACATTCCTATTCATTGGAAAACATAAAACGGTAAGAAACCTGAAAGGTATTAAGCGCTATTCATCTTAAACTGCTAATAGAGAAACCTCATTGGAACGGATCTCAAAGATACCAACCAGTTGGTACGAGTTAAGTTTGTAGTAGCACTTTACGAAACAAGAATTTAGTGAAGTCCACAGAGCATGGAGACGACTCGGCAGCCGCTAGAGGTGGTATTGTCAATACTGTAAAGGTTGTCCGCCAAAGTCAACCTTATTTAGTGCAGGCTGGCTATAATCTAGCGCGGTTTCCGTTCGAACATTCAAGCATGTTTGGAACGGGGTGTCAAACATTTTATATGGATTTTTATTGAGGAAAAGTCAGTGCTAGTTTAAGAGCCGGTTTTTTGATCCGTAGTTAAACTCAAACAATCGTTAAAATAGTAACTAATAGTTAAATTTCTGCAAAATATGTTTTTTGATCAATTTTTAGTTTACCTTAATATATTATATAAATTAAGTGTCACGTTGTTTGTCCGCGATGGACTCCTGAACTACTTAACCGATTTTAATCAAATTTGTACACCGTGTGCAATTTGATCCAACTTGATAGGATAGCTTATACTACATCTCAATTTATGATCGCAATATTATTTGATTGCAATTTCATTTTCCTATATAAACTCTTCTTCCTACTTTCCTGTCAAACATTTGACGATCGTCCCTTCGGTACGCTAGACTCGGGTCCACTCGAATTGAAGCACGTATTAAATTAAGGGTTTTGAATAGTGTAGGAGTAGGGTAGGAGTAGGATAGGAGTAGGGTAGGAGCAGGTTAGGAGTAGGGTAGGAGTAGGGTAAAAGGAGGGTAGGAGTAGTGTAGGAGTAGTTTAGGAGTAGGGTAGAAGTAGGGTAGGAGTAGGGTAGGAGTAGGTGTAGGAGTAGGGTAGGAGTAGTGTAGGAGTAGGGTAGGAGTAGGGTAGGAGTAGGGTAGGAGTAGTGTAGGAGTAGGGTAGGGGGTAGCACACGCAGCTAGAAATAATTTATATGGCAAAACAACGTTTGCCGGGTCAGCTAGTCTAATGATATAATTATCTATCCGGCCCTAAGGGCTGATTTTTTGATCCATAGCTAACTCAAACAATAGTTAAAATAGTAACTACAATGGTTAAATATTGGCAAAATGTGTTTTTTTGATACATTTTTAGTTTATATAATCTAATTCGCTAGGGCGTATAGAATCATGTATGCAAAATACGCGCACTGACGTGTAGTTGCGGACACTAGCCCGAATTACTTATTACTTATAATCATGTGCAAGTTCAAGGTCCAGCAAGGTTGCAGCAAGGCTGGCACGTCGATGTCCCTGCCACTCTGTAGAAGCCTACGGCGCTGAAGGCGGTCCATGTTCCGTGCTCTATGGTAAAGTCTCAGTTTAACTGTCTACTGAAGTGCCCCATGATTAAGTACTAAAAAGCAAACTATAATGAGACTCGTAATATCTGGGTGAAGTTTAGTGGATTCAATCTAGAGTAAAGCGTACTCGAGAATTTTTGAAATTATTTTAATCGTTTGTGATTTGTTTAACGAAGATGGTTCGCTGAGTTCGTTCATAGTTACCTAAGATGTTTACTTAATCATTCATCGTCGTCCCTAAATGCCACTGGTCAGTATCCTTTTGAATGCTATCTTTTTAAATGCGTTTTTATAAAAATGAACTTAATTATTATGTAGTGTTATTCTGTAAAATATCACCGTTAAAACCTAGGTGAAGTGGGTTTGAAGTGAGGTATTAATCTCTAGATTCCCTAGTATGATGGTAGGATAACAACTGGTCTATTTTGTAAAAATCTCACCATGAAAACTTAGGTGAAGTAACCTGTCATTTCGTCTGATGCTAGGGTTTGACTCTCTCACTTCACTGACACTAGTTTTCACTTCACGCTCATTTCACCTTAGTTGTTTAGGGTGAGATTTTACAGAATAGCAATGCTTTTATTGTACTTGTTTCCATTTCTTTTGACGCCTAAGTGATGTCTTTTTTGTTTTTGTAGATATGTATTTGTGTAGTAAGTTAGCTAGGCTTTTAATTTGATACCAAGTATAAATAGTTAGTTGAGTTATATACTGTATATAATAATTTGAATGTAGGATATGAAATAAAATAAATACTTCCATTTTAGGATTTCCATTCGCGTGAAATCTCCAGTAAGGCTATTGAAAACGATGCCTATAAGACAAACATGGAAAGGGAAGTTCCGCATTCATAACTAAGACGCCAACTTTCTAGACGCTGCTTTATCTTGAATCTACGTTAGTGAAACCGCGCTGTAATCCTGTTTTTACATAGGTAGATACGTAAATTAATTTAGCAGCACATACTAACTCCCCTATATTAACTTTACTGAACACCAAGTCCCCGGTGCGATATGACGGAAAAAGTTCGGAATGCGGGCACCACATTAAACGTGTTCGCTTTTGTTCCGAATACTTTTGGATGGAGAACGCTTGTTCCTTGAGATAGCATGATACGTACATTGTACGGGCGTGTTTTAAATTTGTCGGCTTAGTAATAATATGGTATGGAGCCTCAGGGATTTTGTTGTGTGAGATAGCTAGGCTGCGTCAAAAATCCCTTGATGAGTTTTTTGTGTCCTGTGGAAATGTTGATGAAATAAGAGCATTAGTCAGGTATTCGTATGGTCTCATAATGTGATGGTACTTGTATTATGCTTCTCATGTCATGCAGTCACGCTGTATCTTCATCTCAAGAGAATATAATTATATTATATATTATGTTATTATAGAATATAGAGTGAGTAAGATTTTATGAAGTGGCAGTGGGCTGACCATGTTTGTGGAAGGACCGATGGCCGGTGGAGCACACGAGACCTGAGGTCTACTCCGAAGTGCAAAGTGCGAATGTTTGGATCAGACCGACACATGGCCGAACCGAATATTATTGAAAAATGCGAATAAAGTCCGCCAGCTAGATGGACGGACAAACTTAAGAAGGTGGCTGGGACATACTGGATGCGGAAGGCGGAGGACAGGGTGTTGTAGCGCTGCCTGGGAGAGGCCTATGTCCAGCAGTGGACTGCGATAGACTGAGTTGATTGGTTGAAGATTTTATGTGGAACTCGTACAGTCACGAGCACCAATATGTCAACACTTGGCAACTTTCAAATGCGATTTTTTCGTGAAATAATGAATGCAACGTTGAAATACGACACATTTCACAAACCTATGGTTCGAAAATGCTATGTTCGTAACGGCATAATATTTCATTCAAAAACAAAGGAGTAAATCGCTTTTGAATAAAGCCGAGTGAATACATGCTTTTGCTCGTGACTGTACAACTAAAATCTATTTAATCATAGTGGAATTATCAAACATTTGTAATCTTTAAATTATCTGTTCCATTCAAGGTCTTAAGCCTAAACAAAGTGGGTTATTGTTTCGAATAGGGACACTGAAAATTTAACCAAAAGACTCTTAAAACAATGTCTCCTAATTTCGACCCTTCTTAGCTTCACAGCCATTAAAACCAACAACGAACGGTATAAGTGTACCAAAAGCACATTAATCCTTAAAACGGGTAATTATAATGAAATTTTGTAGCCATACACTGTGAACAACGTGTGAGAATAATTTACTAGGGCATTACCACACCGTAAATAGTGTTTTATCCCATAATAAATGAAGCGTGCTTTATGAGATTATTTAGCGTTAAATTGGAGTCTAATGGGAGTATTATTTCATTAACTCGTCAAACAGAATGTGTATCATGAGTTTCGTATTTTTTGATAACTATATTTCGACGAACATGGATGGCCATAGGCTAGCCCCTAATTACAGGGGACTTAAACATAACCAGCGAAAAGTGGGTGTATGGAAGACTTATGCAAAGGTGTACCCTTTTCCTAAGTCTTCGAGGATTACAAGCGCGATGTTATGTTATGAACATGCATTTGTTTAAATGAAGCTACACTTCGTTTTGAAAAGCTTCACATTCGAGCAAAGTATCCTTATTGTGTTTACCAATCTTTTAATGATAAATGCTTTTATTTTTGTAAGTAGGTTTGTACAAACACTTTTACACGTCAATCATATTTTAAAACTAGATGAGGTCGGCGTTTCCTATCTGACTAGTCTGAGAAGAAAGGCCGAAACAAACTCAGAGGTCACAGTCCCTTTTAAAGTCCAGACATAATCTTGGTCAGATCCCATGTAGATCGATGTCTGAGATGGTACAATACCAAAGAAAGGACATTTGGGTAGGCCACATTAATTACTCAAACTGTCAGACAATGACAAAAACTAACAGAACAGAGAGAAAAATTAAAAATAATATAAATAAAATGACCCACATAGTCTTCACATTCACAATAATTTAAATAATAGAATACTTTACAAAGTAAGCAAATGTCATAGTATATACACACACAACACACACACACACACACACACTAACACTAGAAGTTAAGTAAAATTGTTACTAACCCTATGGACTCCTGTCTGAAATAAAAGTTTTCTATTCTATTCTATATATAAAATTCATTAATGTCAAAGTGTATATAATAAAAAAAAACAACAACAAGACAGGAAAAATATATAAATAAAAATAAAAACATTAAATATGTAAAAATTGGAAGCACCTTAATCCCAAGCCTTTTTGACCACGATATAATCCTTAACGGTATAATATTGATTTCATCTTTATTACTGTGTAGTCTTAAACTGCACATGCTGTCGCAGTGGTTTGCACCAGACTTGTGTCATTTTATTACTATAAATATACATACATAACAATAAATCAAAGCCTGCGATTACTGCTACGCGGTGACTAACATTATAAAAAGGAATCGTCAACAGAACAAAATTTATACTTAATAAACCTATTGGGCATCAAAAAATTCGTCCGCATCACTGTCAATGGGATAGGTGCCCAAAAGGCTGGCAGCATTACCACGTTGGATGGCAATGCTGATTCTTTGGGCTAAAAATAGGCCAGCCTTCTGGTCACGTGAAGAGTCAACCAACCGCTTGGCGATGTCCCGAAAAATTCGATGAGCACTCGGACCCCAAGGCCCTAGAGTTTCAACCCCAAACGGCTCAAACATACCTATAGCTCCCAATAAGGTTGTTATATTTGCGCCGTTTGAGGTTTTCTGCTCCTGCAGCAGCCGCCCCAGCACAGCCCACCGTGCTAGGAAGATGGGATGGCGCGAGGGTGTCGACACAGGTTGCATCCCACACCAAAGGCCTACCCAACTTTCAAGGCATTATGGTCATTCCATCGGGCCTCTTTCCATCGTCGCGTGCCAAGCCATTGGGTTCTAAAACAGCTGGCACTCCGGCGGAGACAAGAGCCCGACGGATGATTTCGTTAATGCTGGCGTGCCTTGCCATCCGTCCAGCGCTCTTGCTGCAGGATAGGCCATGGTGTCCGAGGCAGTCGACTGCTTCACCGCATTGACAGCGATGTGGAGCTCCGCATGGAGCGCCCAGACGCAAACATGTAGCAATGAGCTCCTGCCTTTTTCTATATTTTTTCGTATTATATAATTATTATTGTATATAGTATATATTAGTGTTAGTTCGATGAAATGTAAATAAATGGATAATAAAGTTCACTGATAAAGAAAAAAATAAACCTAACATTTTAACCATTTTGGTTTTTTGACTTTGATGTTCTCTTGTTTTTTTTTGGGCAGTGCTATGGTGATAATACACGAACAGCATGCAGTTGACCTGCAACTCGCTTTGATATTTGGTATTAAATTATGAACGCGTCGTCGAGCAATGCATCATATATGATTCATCGGCAGTCAAGAGGCGTTTATGCATGTGATACATCAATACCTGTCTTGACCGTTGGGCGTTGTGGCTTCGGCGGTTTAACCTGAATTCACTATTGTTATTGTTAGTCAATTTACTGTTTATTAAAGTGGAAATTGGTTTTTTGTAGCTAGAAATCCTAATCCTAACTACCTAATTTCTTTGTTTGTTATCTTTTCACGCCTAATCCATCGAACTAATCATCATGAAATTTTGCATATACGTTGTCAGTGGTTTAGAAAAGGACCAAGAATACCTTCATTCATCCAGAAAAATAATACTGTTCCCGAGGAACTTTTGAGGGTCAAAATTGCTTTAGGACGCTAGATGGCGCTACTTGCATATTCATATTCATATTCATTTATTGCGAAAATGGGTAATATAGGTAGGTAACATACAAAATACATATAAGTCTCTCCATAATCCGCCTGAAGGCATGCAATTTTACAAATTATTACTGATTTATCAAATGACATTAATCAATTATATAAAACAAAACTCCGTCATAAATAATAATGTATGAAATGTCAGGAAATGTTAAATAATTATATATTATGTCAATTAAGAATTTATGTATGTCAAACAATTATCAAAAATTAAATTAAAATAAGTGACGTCAATAAATAAAGAATTACAGTATGTCATCTCTCATTATTAGATTGCATGTCATTCATAAACTCGTTAACACTGTAGTACGCTTTTTGCACAAGAAACTGTTTAACTTTATATTTAAATACATTAATGCTCACACTTTCTAATAACAACTTTGGCAGGTGATTATAAACTCGTGGCGCCATACAGAGTACACTATTTGCCATCAGTGCACTTTTGCGTTGAGGGCAGCACACTTTTAAATTGTGGCGTTTACTTTTGTATTGTTCATACAAAGTTAAGTTCAACCGGACAAATAACACCAACTCATACATGTACAAACACGGTACTGTTAATATATTTAGTTTCCTGAAGAATGGTCTACAGCTATCTAAATGATCGAGCTTGCATATTGCCCTTATGCACTTTTTTTGTGCTATAAATATTCGCTCTTTTTCCGTACAGTTACCCCAAAATATGATTCCATATCTTAACATACTTTCTACGTTGCCATAATATGCCGTAAGTACTGCGGTTCGGCCAAGGTTTTTAGTGAGCATATACAATGCATAAGATTGCCTTTAAATCTTGATTGAAATATGACCCGACTTTCGAGTTAAGTACTGAATACAATTAAAAGTCAAAGTATAGGCTTGAATTCACGATAGTATTTCAATCATTAGTAAGGATACTTTTTATCCCGGTAATACGTTTTCGTGGAATAATTTCCAACCTCCACGCAGTCGAAACAGCGGCGAAAAACTAGTATTAAATAAACTCGACAGGATAGTAACTATCCTCTCGAGTTTAATTCATGCAATGCATCCGATAAACTGGCCATGCCCTGAGGATTGAGTTTTTATGTTAAGTCGTAATTTTTGCTCAACCCTCAACCAAAATGATTGCAGATTATATGAATCGTAGATCATAATTAGAAAACTTTTAGTGAAATAAGTTTTATAGAACGACGTTCTTTTATGCAGTAAGAGTAAACTAGTAGAAATTGTCACATAAGGAAAATACGTTATACCCCCGTCATGCGACTTTCTCTCTCAGAGATGGGGGTGCTAAAGCCGATAGTGAGGTCAAAATGAAAACCTAAGATGGCAGCTGCGAAAACTTGTATTTGTCATGGGTGTCGTTTTCATGGTTTTTGTGTTTGCGAGGTCAAATTTTTTTATTTTGGTTAAGATGGCGGAGGGCAAAGGACAGAAGATAAAAACAGGACTAAACCAATATTCATCTTCTGTCCTTTTCTTAATCAAATAGAAAGAAAAAGATACACTGAACTTAAATTTAGTTTAGTTTGTGAACAAGGGAATCGGCACCACAGTTTCAACCTTTCAACCTTAGTGAAGTTTCAATTTACTGGGAATTGTTGTTGTTATTTGTTGTTGTTGTTGTCTATGGTGGTAAGGCAATAATTACGTGGTCAACTATACCTACATGCCAGAAATGTAAATGTACCTACTAATAGTACAACTGTGCTTACCCCTTCTAGAAATACAAATTTTTAAAATAACTTCGTTAAAAGTGCTTGTGTGAAGTGTGTTTCTGAATAAATAAAATTATTTTGTAAATCATGTTATTTATTCACCAACGCCTATCCACAAGCTTAACGAAGTTATTTTATAATTTTCCTTTCTTCCTTTTGGCATTATTTTATAATTTAATTAGGCATTTTAAATAAAAAAAGGTCAAAAGTTTCACATGATAACCGGCAATATCACTTCAGTTGTCATGCTACGTCACAATTGTACTCTTCCATTTAGCAACATTTTTTAAATGTTTAGAGAACCTATATTTTTGGAATTTTCACAATAGACAGGTTACAAAACATTATTATTACTAATTATAATTAATATTATCTATTAATAATCTTACAAAAAAGTTGTGCTCAAGCAGTTATATGTACGAAGAGTAGTTTAAGAACAAATGATAAAGTTTAGCACACAAATAAAAAGAGGAAACTATCGTAAAAATCGAAAATAAATTTGATTTGGTTTCAACGTATTTTTAAACACGAAACTGTCATCTATAAAAATACCCTTTTTACGATTTGTTTACCTTTAGTTAATTAACCAAGCTAATAGAGTATAGCTTACTAACACTAGCTTACTGTCCTGGCTTGAGGAACTAACGTCGTGTATCTAGGGCATAACGTCCCTTGCAGCCACACTGAAACGTTTATTCATGGGTAAGTGAGCTGTGATGGACCTTTTGTTTACGAAAAGGTCAGATAGGCGTTAACGTAAAGCCTTTTCACCTCCCTATTGTACAGAGAGCCTATAAGATGTCTTGCAGACTGTGAACGTTTATTCAGGCATTATTAAAGTGAAAACCAAGAGCTTAGAAATCTAAAATATAACTAACTGGAATAAAAAAATGCTAACTTATTTCGTATTTCAACAGTAATTTTAGTTTAAGTAACGCTATGAAACGACCTCTAAAAACAGGCGTTTCTATCATAAAAAAACGAGATGAATTCAAATATTTCGGTTGTGACTATTTCTAGGAGCAAAAAACCAAGTATGTACAGTCAACAGCAAAAGTAGATGATCAAAATCAGAAATTTAATACTAATGAACGGAGTTTGCGTCATTTGAATTGAATTTCTGATTTTGATCATCTACTTTTGCTGTTGACTGTACCAACATAATAAACGTACAAAAAAAAAACAAAAGCAATGACTAAAACCGTAAAACGTAGTTTAAAATAAAAACTATTAAAGAGTGAATGTTGGTCAGTGGCTCAGTGGGCGACAAAATAATAAAGGGCCAAACTTCAGGAAGGGAACAAAATTTTCGCGATACGAGTAGTAAACGTCGTATCAACAAATTGATTGATAATCTTGCGAGCCACCAAACGAGCGACTGCGAAGGCTTTCACAATGCCAATTGTTGGTGAACGGAACTGCACCCGTAGGGTTCTCGATTCAGGTTCAAAGGGTCAGACAAAATGTTTACAATTTCTGAACTCATTAAATAAAGGTCTTACCTATCGGTATTAGTTTTTGAAAAGGTTGATTTTGAGTTTTTTTCAGTTGAGGGATTTGTAGCCGTGCCTTAACACCAAATAGCTCAGCATCGGAAAAATTGCCTTGTACGCAAGACAGAGAATAACAATTGTCATTTGAAGGACCCACAAGTTACAGATGGTTTCCTTCACCGTTTTGAGAGCAGTGGTGATGAATAAAGCGCCGGCCTGGG
Organism: Apamea crenata; assembly: GCA_949629185.1. Taxonomy (NCBI): domain Eukaryota; kingdom Metazoa; phylum Arthropoda; class Insecta; order Lepidoptera; family Noctuidae; genus Apamea; species Apamea crenata. Next base: position 6,386,144 of record OX451363.1, on the reverse strand, counting down.
TTTCTCATGACCTACAACTCGGAAGTGGGGGCCATATTATTTTTCATAATAAACTTACATAATATGATAAAAAAAATCTCAATGTTTCGTCAAGTCGTAAAAACCATGCAAAGGGTAAGTTGCTTGTTAATAATAATGCTGCGGAAAAAATACAGTATTATCATTAATTTACTGTCCTCCTACGTACGCTGCTCGTGGCTCTTGCGTTTAAGAGGCACCATCTGGCAATGAGTTCTAGTCTCCTCTTAATGAAAAACTAATGTAATACTATAGGCAGAAGAGCATAAAATAATGCTTGGAGCGAGTCTCATTCTGTGCTTCGTTCACTGTGTTTAGTACTTTGCGCGGAAACATGTCAGGAGCATTTTGTAAATTGAACCAATCCGACTAATGTAGAAATGCAGTACTTACATATAAGCATGTTTCTATTATCACTCTTTAGCGTTTCACGTAAATTAAAACTTTCATGAGATTATTTTTACTTAACGTATGATTCGTTTTATGGGGTTAATAATTCTGAACTTTTTGAAATGTAATAAATAGAAGTGTTTTTTTGGAGTGACATTTGTTTCAAATTAAAAGATGCACAGAGAGGCAGAGAGAGTTGGAAAGAGAGTAGAAGGCCTTTGCCCAGCAATGGGACATTAAAGGCAACTCAGTTAGCTGCTTAGTATAGTAAAAAAAGATCTATAAAAACAATGCTTTACACATAACCATGTTGAAGCCTGAAGAAACGGGTGAACGAAAAACACCCAGTAAAAGTACACCCAGCGAATCTTGCACAGTAAATCCACTACAGACCTAGTAAACTGCAAATATTTTACACTAACCCGATTATTTTTAAGCGATGTTTAAACGTCAAAAATGTATGGTTAAATAGACGCTTATCATTAGAAAACAAAAAGAAAGAATAACGTTTATTTGGACACAGATCGTGAAACAAAATACAAATAACAAAATGAAAAAGTGAAAATAATGTTCTAACTACAATAGGGTGTGCCACACGTCATTACTTAACTTTAAACAACGTTTATAAATAATGGGGAATGTCTATTGCCTTAAACCTGGGGCGATAACAAGAATAGAAGAATTATACCTAGATAAGCGACGGTGTCCAGAAAAGCGGTGGATACGCACATAGCTTCCACCCGTTTACCGAATGACATGTACTTCATGAAAGAGTGTTTTCAAAGAACGCGTTTTTGACACCGATAAGATCATCATCTGCCTAGCCTTTTTCCAACTATGTTGGGGTTGGCGTCCAGTCTAACCAGATGCAGCTGAATAGGTACCAGTATTTTACATGGAGCGACTGCCTTCTGACCTGACTTTCACAATCCAGTTACTGGGTAATACTGGTAAGACTGGTTGTCAGACTTTCGGGCTACTGACAACCCGTAACGACTGTCAAAGATTCACGAATGACAGCCGGGACCAACGGTATAACGTGCTTTCCGAGGCTTGGAGGGGTCTTGGTAAAAAACAAATTACTTAAGTCGCAAAGGAAGCATTTTGCTTATGAACTCCACACTAGGTGGAGCCTGTCCCGTGGAACCATATTATAGTGAAAATGAGCATTACATTAATACAGGATTTTTACAGTCGAGAGGCATATGAAAAGGCGTTAATTTTTAGGGTAATTAAAACATTGTCTATAGGTTTCAATCTGAAATTAAAACAGTGTAAATAAAAAAGTAAAAAAAAATAAACAATAAACTAGGATAACGGACTATGTGTAAGTATGTGTGTGTGAGGGACAGAGGGGAGTCAGGGTGTGTAGATACGTGTTAGGGTGTGTAGGCATGTGTTAGTGTGTTACTAAATTACCTTTAAAAGAGATTCGGATTCATTATATGATTGGGCTAGCAGCCATTTGCATTTGAACAATCTTTTTTACTTGGCTTGTAAGATATAAGTGACATAAGACCCCCCCGTCATAATTTTCATGACAGCCGCCACTTCGGCCCATAATTGGTGGCCAGCGGTCTTATAGGAAACCACAGTTTTATTTGCATCGGTAAACGGTCCCAAAAAGTTAAGAAAAACACGAATTCAGGAACATACTCGTAAATAACGCAGCAACCCTAAGTTTGGCTTCCTTTCTGATTATGATTAACGCTGACAATATTGTAAACTGCCGTGCCATTTACCATGTTTTACTGTGTGAACATTTACTTATTACATTCATGTAATATCAAATAAATAACTTGCTACAGCTGAATTTGAAAGGTGCCAACCAAAACCTAGGTGGAAAAAAGCCTTTGGTCGTCTGGTACATTTTTGTGAAACAACTCGGTAATAAACTAAACTAAACTAAATATAAGTTCAGTGCATATTTTCCTTTCTATTTAATTAAGAAAAGGACATAAGATTAAATAAATAAATATTAGTATAAAAGATTAAATAAATATTTGTTTAGTCCTGTCTTTACAATTAATTTAGAGTCACCAACTTCGCATATACTTCTTCACAAAAAAAATTATCAAAATAAAAAATTACACTGTAAAAAAACACTACAACCATATTGAGTAGTAGCGGTAGTGGTTTTTTTTTTTGTAAAACCAACCAACCATGCATAAAGATGCTCAAAAAAAATATACGTCAACTTGAAAACTCCTCCTTTTTTTCGTCGGCTATAAAAATAACAATAGTTACGAGTAGATTTCAAAGGGAAATTGCTTCAAAAATATTCATCTTTATTAAACTGAGCATTTACTCAACATAAACTGTAGTTGTATTTTATAGCTAAGGTCATTCGTTGAGAGAAACCACAGCCTAACAATTGTAGCCAGTTAATCAATGTCACGTTTATTATACGGCCATCAAGGAGGTTATGAGCTAGAATTACGAGTTTCAGGTTCAACAGTAACTGCCATCTTGTCTATTCTGTTTTATGTGCACTTACCTATCATAATGGGCGTAGGTATGTTATTATGTATGTCTTATACGTTCACCAGCTTCTCATGCCGCGTTTACACCATAAAATATATATACTACATCATCATCAGTGTCCTGCCATTATCCAAATTTATTTGGGGTCGACGCAACATGTGTTTTTTTCCATACTTCTCTATTAGTCATTATCTTGGTAGTCACCTTCTTTCGACCTATATCATCTTTCACACAGTCCATCCATCGTTTTTTTGGTCTTGCCCTACTCTTATAGCCCTCGACATTCATACTCAAAACTTTCCTCGCAACATTTTCTTCATTCCTCCGGATTACATGCCCATACCATGAAAACCAATTTCCGCACGTTTTGGTGCCATTTTCAGACTTTATCTTATGTACTCATTTCTTGTTCTATCCATTCTTGTGGCATGCTAGAAAGCTAGCTATATCATCTTTCACACAGCCCATCCATCATTTCTACACAAAAACCTGGTTACATTGGTCCACATATTGTGTTATTCAAATGAAAACCTGGTCCAGTTACCGGTGCCACTTGTTTATTCTATTCATTCGTGTAACACCAGACATCTTCATCTTCTTCATCATCTTTTAGCATTTTCATCTATATCCTATCCTACAGAACCTACATTTTGTGTCTACTATGTTTAAAACAAGGTGTTAAGTGTAGTTGTATTCAGTAGAAAACATGTCAAAAATTTAAAAGTTGAACAAGACTGTTAATAAGTCATGATTGTAACAAGGTCAATACATATATGACACATGTTTTATACACGATATCTGTGTTCCCTCCCACATTTACCCCGTCTGCCTTCCAAGCAAGAGTGAACAGGCATCTTCTGGGCACGCTCGTCCCATCATTAGACCTCATCCATCGCTTTCCATCACACGTGATCGACTTCAAGAGCAGGCCCATTTAGCAATAAAAAAGTGAAATAAAAAAAAAAACACTAAAAGCTACCAAAACGATGGAACAATATACAAAATCAATATTTAGGTAGGTAATTGAATTGCATCAGAAAATAAAGTTAACGAAATCACAATTATTTAAAAATAGCATCAAGAACTTTAAAAAATAAATCAGTTATTCGAAATTTACTACCAAACAAAAATAAATGCGAAGATTAGGAAAAAAGAGAAAATATTATAAAAATTAAAACATTTTCATGGTACGCAACCAAATGAGCCTACTTCCTGTCACGAAGGTATTATCCTCTGAAAAAAATGCTTTAACATAATCCGACAAAATCTTCTCTAACGGTGTGAAGATACCTCAAATCCCCGGTTCCTCTTTAAAAAAGGTCAATTGTAATGAATTCGTTTTAAAAAAGAATGCTCTGACTTTTTTGTGCAGATAAATTACTTTGTTAAGGCGAACGCGTCATGGTATCCCGTGAAATTCAAATCTTCTTACATTTTTGCAATTTGCAAGTATATATCAGGTTGTATGTTGATCTAAATATGATTCGCGGTAGTAACAAATATTTATTTTAATAATTATTATCATAAACATCAACAATACAACTCTCTAAGTTCATATTACCGTTTTGAATGACTATTTCATATAATATCAATTCTAACTCAAGTAGTTGTATGGCTGATTCTAATGATTACATAAAGAAAATTATTAGTAATGCTTTAAAAAAAAGTTATTTTTAAGCAGTATTTTGCTAGAAAAAGTGTTTTAATTAAAACTTTTTAATTTCACGAGGATAAAGTCTGTCATTATCCTCATCATCTGCCTGGTCTTTTCCCAACTATGGTGGGATCAACTTCCAGTCTAGCTGAATACCAGCAGGTTACCCCTCGTTGAGACTGGTTGGCAGCCTTTTGGGCTTCTGACTACCCGTAACGATATCCAAAGATCTACAAATGACAGCTGGGAGCGAGCCGTGCCAAACTTCACGAAAATGTGAAATATGTAGCAGTTCAGGCACCTTGCAGCGTCCGTGTCCCGTCCGACTCTTGATCCCTACAAATTGAGCAGACACGGACGTGGCTCGCACCCGTGACGGCCTAGCATAAATCATCCGTAAACGTGTTTTCCGTGCCACGGAAGGTTCTCAATATGTAATGGATGGTCACCCATCCACGGACCGATCCCCACAAGCGTAGCTTAACTTTCAATTGACCCGTGCGGCTGTTAGTTTATACTAACACATGGGGCCTCGTGGCTTTATAGCCACGAGGCCCCATTATGAGTAGTAGTACTTATTATGAGTAAATGTTAATAGTTAATTACATAAATATTATGAGAGTCTACAAGTCAAAATTTACTCCAAGTAAAATATATCAACTATTCAAATATAAATAAAATCCATAGCGACGTTAACATTGAGACCCGTTCACATGTAAAGTTTAATTTCCTGGGACTTGCTTCAGTACTTGCTTTTGTCTTTGTTAGTCATTGGATTCAGCTTCATTCTCCTCGCTTTGTTCAAATAGATATGCAGTGGTTTCTGTGTTCAGTGAATGTTCACGCGAAATTATTAGATTTTCTTTTTCTGACCAGGTTTTAATTTGAATAATACAATATGTGGACCAATGTAACCAGGTTTGTGTTTAGTAATGATGGATGGACTGTGTAAAAGATGATATGGCTAGCTTTCTAGCCATAGCATAGTGTTTGTACAAACCTACTTACAAAAATAAAAAATAAAAATAAAATCATTTATCATTTATCATAGCATGTCACACGAATGGATAGAACAAGAAATGAGTACATAAGGTACAGTCTGAAAATGGCACTAATACTTGCCGAAATTGGTTGTCATGGTATAGGCATGTAATCCGGAGGAATGAAGAAAATGTCGTGAGGAAAGTTTTGAGTATGAATGTCGATGGCTAAAAGAGTAGCGGAAGATCAGAAAAACGATGGATGGACTGTATGAAAGATGGTATGGTTAGACAGGAAGTGACTACCTGGATAACGATTAGAAAAGTATGAAAAGTAGACCCTAAATAAATTGGGCTATGGGCAGGAGAATCATGATGATGATGTCCATTGTGTCACCCTTTGTAAAATTACTATATTTACATATGTCTGTAATTTATATGGTGTACATTATAAAGAGTATTCTATTCTATGTCACCGACCAAGCTCACGTAAATTTATGCACCTAAGTAGTTATGTTTTCAGATGGAAGTTAACTACCTAGTATTCAAAAGTATCTAACAAAGAATGCTGCTAGTATCATTAAATTCTTCAATATTTCGATCAATAAGCTGAACCACGTACTATTATAACAGTTATCGTTTACATGGACGCGTACGAAAATGTCATGCTATAGTAATAATTTAGAAATAATCACGATCAGACTCGTGCCAAGTTTCGTTTCTTGCATTCTGATAGCCTGCTCTAGAACTCTTGTTTTTGTAAGGAACTTAATGTTTTCTTGGGTATAAAGTGAAGCTCTAAATGATGTCTGGAACTTTGGGGAACATAACACAACAAACGAAGGTAAGCAAGTACGCAAGATAAAGTCAGGGAAATCAATTATTTAGAATTTAAATTAAATGTATATAAACAACAACTTAAACCTAATGAATTAGCATGATCAGCCTATAACGTTCCCAGTGCTGGGACACAGGCCTCCTCTCTGTGACATGGAATGGGTAATCCACCACGCAAGCCCAGTGCGGGTTGGTAATGTCACAATCATGTCTTCGTATTTTTGGTTCCGGTTTCCTTACGATGTTTTTCGTTAACCGATGATATGAATGTCCAAGATAATTTAGAAAGTTCTTGTTTGGTTACGACAGAAAACTCTTCTGGAATGATTACTCCAACTATGAAACACATTAAAGCGCAAATGGCCGAACATTTACGATATTGTGTTCTGGGGATTGGGTCAAGGGATCAAAACCTAACCATGACAGACACATTTTGTAAAATACAAATAAATAAAATTGAACTGTCTGTTTGTCTGTCAAAATAATAGCTTTTTACTAAATACATATGAAAGTATATACGATACCTACTCGTATAACAAAAATATAAATTTTAATGTTTTTTGTCTGTGTGTTTGTTCCGGTTAATCTCCGAAATGGCCGGTCCGATTTTGACGGGACTTTCACTGGCAGATAGCCGATGTTCTAAAGAGTAACTTATGTGATCATTTATTTTAGAAGAGTAATTAGGTTTCCGCGCAAAATAAATAAATCCCATGAAATCCAATTTGTTTTCCGACATTCACGCGAACGAAGTCGCGGGTATAGCTAGAAATGAATATAAGTCTGAGATCACCAACCCGCCTTCAGCAAGCGTGGTGATCAATCCTCATGTTTATGTGGAAAGGCATTTTTCCTGCACACACATCGTTGCAGTGCGTCAATAATAGGCTGGTAGTATTGTTATGGTCATAAGGAAACGATCTATCTTTAAGAACCTAAGCAACAAAGACAATGGCAGTCTTACAAAATGGTGGGTTACCGACGTTGCTGAATACTTCACTTGTCCGTTTTGACCCTTTTACATAGCGATGTAAAACAATACCAGATTATAGGCAACATACACTTTACACAAACCACGATAATTATCATTCTCATCCATTGTAAAACTCAAGATTGATTACACCGAAATATCTTTGACAACATTCTCAAGCATCAATAGGGTCTTCGTTCAAAGGCATCCTGTTCTGTGAGACACCCGCCTTACAATATTTCACCTACATAGCTCGCTTCGTCTAAATTATTCATATCACGGGGCAGTGCCGGCCGTCCTGTCGCACTCAACTTTAGTATTCCCCTATGTATGGTACTTACAGAATTATGTATTATGTTCCGACGTAATATGTACGTGGGCAGAGATTATTGCAAAGCAGTGTAATGTAGATGTTTGTTGAGGTTGAGGTTGTCGAGATTTGTGGGTCCAGAGTTATAAAGTAAAATCGTTTATTTCAACAAGTTATATGAGCCATGCTTGGAATTTCCCTGCGTGATCGAATCAGAAACGAAGCGATCCACAGGAGAAGAGTTTCATAGGAGAACAGATGGCCGATGGGGCCGAAAGGTTCTGGAGTGGTGACCGCGTACCCGAAAAGTAGCGTAGGAAGGCTTCCCACAAGGTGAACCGACGACCTTGTGAAGGCCGCAGGAACCCGTTGGATGCGAGAAGCACAGAACTGGTCGCAGTGGAAGTGTTTGGGGGAGGCCTATGTCCAGCAGTGGACGTCTTTCGGCTGAAATGAAGATGATGGTGATGATGATATGGGCCAATGTGCGCTTTGCCAAATTAAAAATATATTTTACTTACTTCTGCTCGTGACTTCGTCTGCGAAATTTCACAGTCTCCACACGGTGGGTGCCTGAGGATGGACGGCGCCGCCGAGGCTGGACCAGGAAGAGGTGGCGAGATGACCTAGATGAGTACCGCAAAGGGTTGGATCGAGATGGCTCTCGAAACGGATGCATGAAAGGATTTGGGAGCAGCCTTTGCTCAGCAGTGGGACAGAGAAGGCTTATTAAAAAAAGAATTGTTGATTTAAATATAGGTTGTCAATTTGATGAAAAGTTTTTTAGTAGGCCCTAAATAGTTCCACTATCCACCTCTTGGCTTCATCATCAGGCCCTTGTGACTGTTCCTAAATTACCCTAAGCTGATAAAATTTTTGTTTTTCCCAATTATGTGGAAATGTCAGGAAAATGGGTCAGGTTCCCCTTGCGGGAGAAGAACAGCACCCCTCCTCCGTACTGTTCTGTAGGGCCCGACTCCAGACTGGACACCCTTCCACCGATTGTAATGAATTCCCAAGAAGCGTTTGCCTTGCCCCAACTTGGAAAAGTGGGGAGCAAAGAGGGATATAAGAAAACAATTGCAATATGACATAGAGTTGGGAATCCATAGATAAGATAATTAAGGAAAGGAAATCTACTTTTCTTTTGATTATGGAAGTTACAAGAGATGAGAAGAATACAAAAGGATAAATGACACGTAACGCTTGCGTTGGGAATACATTGTTTTCAGTTACGTTACTGAATGTTCTTACAATAATCGACTAACCCACCCCAGAGACGTAGGGCCGCTTTACAACAGCTGCTACGTCATGCGTGTACCACCGTACGTGCATAGGCCTAGAGAGAACCTGCTGATATTCCCTAAATCTCCTAACTTAACTAGCCTGGACTAGGAAGTCCGTATCCTATAGCGGTTCGACACCGACTGCCCCGACTAAAGAGTTTCACTATCCATCTCCCGGCTCCATCATCAAACCCTCGACACCAACTATAATATATTGGACTCATAAAAACGAATCATATGACTCCAAACTGGAGGGGTTCATTAGTAGCCCCTAAAAAGTTCCACTATTCACCTCCTGGCTCCATCATCAAACCCTCAACACCAAGTGCAATATATTGGACTCAACAAAACGAATCATATGACCCCAAACTGGAGGGGTTTACTAGTAGGTTCTGTTGAGTTCCCCTATCCACCTCCTGGCTCCATCATCAGATCAGCTCCAAGATAACAAATTGTAGTTTTGTCTTCCGAATTACATTATTATATTATACATAAAAAGTTTTATTGCGATGCGAAAACTAGAAGTAAGTAGGTTTAAATAATTTATTTTTAAGGTTTTATTACAATACAATGTTAATAATTACTAGTTTTACAATAAAAACTATCTAATATAAAATAACTTAATGTTAATAAAATAGGGTGATATCTCAACCTCACGGTTTTTACAACGTGAGATTCTCAAAAAATACGATGTTTTTCTTTACCGTAGGTAGTGAGAGGTGATTACATAGCCGTCACTCGAGACGTCTTATACTCGGCGTTGTAACGAAACCATAGCGCGATTCAGAAAAACTAACAACGCCATCTATCGAAGTAGGTGAAAAACTTAACACAATAGAACAGAATGTTGAAACTTAGTCATTGAATTTTGACTTCTGGTATTGATTAAAATTCTGAAAACGTTATTTATTAGCTGAAAATGTTTATTTTTATTATTTTTCGGCCTAAAAAAAATAGAAAAATAAAATAGAAGGTAATTTTTGGGTTATTGGATGCCGAACTAACCGTCGCGTCGGGCCACCTAATGGTAATTGGTAGAGGCGTTACAACAATAGACAAAGTATATACCAGTAAAGTAAAGTATAGACCATAATGTCTATTGTGCCTGTAATAAACCAAACACACATTTTGATGATTCCATTTATCTGTGTTATATAAACTTTCACTAATATTCAGCTACTTCAACAGCGTTATCGTTGGCCTCGCAAACGTAGTTACTTATAGCGCTGATATTTTTGCACACAGAGCATGACAAGAGGTGAGACATCGTGTAATGTGGCTCCACAGTCGCCCTGTGGCTCATCGGACTAACCGGCCGACTCAGCTTTGCGCCAGCAATAGGAATGATGGTTAGCACTACTCCGGACGAGTTCTTTCACACGGAAAATTTGCTGCTGAAATGACACCAAGAATTTCACAGTCATCATCATTCACAGCCCGACTTGACCCACTGCCAAGCATTGGCCTCTCTTTTAATGTGCCATCCCCCCCCCCCCCCCCTGTGCCAGCCTGATCCAGGTTCTACCTGCGATGGTAACAATGTCATCCGCCCATCTCACCGCCGGACGACTGACATTTCGAATTTTACATTTTCAAACATATTAAAAAAAAATGTGAGCAGTGGTGGCCCAGGGGTAATGGCCGCGACTTACGAGAGGTAGGTCGTAGGTTCGCACCCAGACGGGCGCTTTACTTTGTGTAAATTATTCCATCACCACTGCTCTCTAAACGGTGTAGGGAAACATCGTGAGGAAACCGGCATATCCTAGAACCAAAAATTCGAAGACAAGTGACATCTACCAACCCGCACTGGGCCCGCGTGGCGGATTATGACCCACTCCCTCTCACCGAGATGAAGCCTGTGTCCCGGCTGTGGGAACGTTATAGGCTGATTATGTCAATATTTTTTTCATTTAGAATTTTACAGTATAAATAGTAGATACCTATATGATAAAATCGTAGTGTGTTGTACCTCTACGTATGTACCTACCTCATTAGAGAGAAAACGTGGGATGCTGAAGTTTCCCCATCCCACAGTTTTATGAGTTGGTCGGTTTGATGAGCCACTAGGGACCTACCGACTACTTACCTACTGAAACAAAATATTCCAGTGCTGAATAAGACAGATCGATAGACAGTAGTTTTCAGGGTTCCGCACTTAAAGTGGGCCAACAGGATCCTATAAAAGTAAGTCTACTTTCTTCTGTGTGGTCATACAGCCTGTCTGTCAAATTGTTTATTTCCAGGTAATAGAATTACATAAACAGGTACATGCATGAATAAAATTCTTTTAGTTAACAACAGTAAAAGTATTACCTACAGCATAAGCATAATAGCATAATCTGCCTATATTGTTCCCACTGCTGGGACACAGGCCTCCTCTCAAGAGGGAGTGGGCCGTAATCCACCACGCAGGCCCAGTATGAGTTGGTAGACTATGTCACATGTCTTCGAATGTTTTGTTTTAGGACATGCCGGCTGCCTCACGATGTTTTCCTTCACCGTTTTGAGAGCAGTGGTGCTGAAATAATTTACAGAAAGTAAGGCTGCCTGTCCATTGAAGCGGAGAGAGGCTGCGGAACGGAGAAACGGAGAAATATTAACCAATAGGATTGCATAAAATCATAAAATCTCCAATCCGCTCAATCCTATTGGTTAATATTTCTCCGTTTCTCCGTTCCGCAGCCTCGCTCCGCTTCAATGGACAGGCAGCCTAAAGCGCGCTTGGATTCAAACCACTGACCTAAATTCGTAAGTCGTGGCCATTACCACTGTGCCAACACTGCTCTTCTACATCAATTTTACACAATTAATATTGCCAGTGAGCCCGAAACTAGACAGTCCCAGGCGCGGTCGCAGCCCAAGATTTTGTGGGGGATCACCAAGTAGTAAGTTAGTAACTTAAGATGGTAAGCCAAGTGAATCATGCAGACTCTCCACAGCTTGAATGATTTTGGGGGGGTCATGACCCCACGACACCCCCCTCGGACCGCGCCTGGAGCTGGTGGTCTCTAAGATTCTATAGGCCCTGTAATCGCGCTGCTAGCACAGGCCTTATGTCTGCGAAAGGGGGTGGGTTCACAACGGTTACTAAATCTAGTGTGTCTTAACACCAGACTCTTAATATATCATTAGATAGCATAGATATAGGCATTTTATAATAATATAGTATAGATAGGTAATTTCTCGATAAATAAAATAGATTGCTTTTGTTCTTAAAATTATGTTTGTTAGTTTTTTAATGATTGTTGTTGGTCACGCCAGAGACACACCAGCAGTGCGATTCTGTAACCATCTCACCGTGAAAATTTAGGTGAAGCGTGGAGTGCGCTGTCATTCCAACTATTGCTAGGTTGACACTATTGACAGCTCACTCTAAGTTCACTTCACCTAAATTTTCACGGTGATATTTTTACAGAATCGATCGGCTGTTCTTGTTATTTGGGTTTAAACTGTAGCATGAAAATTTTTCTTCCCAAATAAAATACTTAAATTTGTAGAACCAAGGGCTCTGATAATGTCAGAGGACACAAGCAGGGCAGTAGTGGGTAAGAGCCGGGTTTAGCCGGTAAGAGTCCGGCACTGCCTCACGAGTGAGACAGTCTGGGCGTCCATGAGGATTTCCCACTACTGCCAAAAAAAAAACCCCAGTCTCTTAAGTAACTGTATGAAATAGACATCATACTAAGTAATAAGTCTAACAACCAGTCTTACCAAGGGGTAACGTGTTACTCAATAACTAGGATGTGGAGGTCAGATAGGCAGTCCTTGTAAAGTACTGGTATTCAGCTGCAACTAGTTAGGCTGGAAGCCGACCGCAACATAGTTGGGAAAAGGATAGGCAAATTCAAAAGAGACGAGTTTATCAAAGTTCCGCAATATGAGTTGATATGTTTCCCTTGATCAATTCTTCCGACCTAATTGTAGGTGCAAAGTTATCAGGAACTAAATGAAAAAGCCAACAATGTTAGTTAGATGATGCGATTTTTCTAGAAAGATACATAGAATTCTCGTTATTATGTACATCATATTCTTACCTACATTAAAACGCTGAAATAACGTTAATATTTATGTGAACGAAACGTATTTATTAAATGTTGAAATTTTACATAGGGTAACACAATATTAGCAAATACTAATTTGATAACTAATGCCAATTAATGCTAACTGGAAACTTGTGGTCGGCCACATACATATTTAGGTAATTACCCAGCCCTCTGGTAACACTTCACGTGACCAGAGGGCTGGGTCGTTCTTTGACCAAAGAATTAGCATTGCCATTCAACGTTCTTCTGGGCACGATTCCAGATGACAGCGATGCGGACGAGTGCTTTCGCCTAAATACTCAATTATTTATTGCATTCCACAATGTAGGCTTAGGTAGTAAATATTTGCCAAAAGAAACAATCATGGACCCTGTTGGGCACAGCAAAAGAAAGATATGTGGAAATATCCTTTTGTTTTTGTATTTAATTATATACTTGTTAGTTTTTAATTTTGTACCTGTCTTAATATATAGTTAAGAGTATATAAATATAAAAAAGCTTTAGGTAATATTAACAATTGTAGTTACAGACGCCAGCACAGGTCAAGCTACCTAAAACTGTCAAATTTTCCCAATCAACCTTGAACCTAATGCTTTAGCGATAAATTTGAAAATCTATTAAAGAAATTTGACAGATTGTAGTAGCTTGTGCTGGCGTCTGTAGTTAAATGCGTAATACATGTTTTATAATATTGATACTCTTATCACTGCTGTGCGCTAGTGTCTTTTTTAGGGTTCCGTAGTCAACAAGGATATAGTTTATAGTTATAGTTTCGCCATGTCCATCTGCCCGTCCGTCCGCAGCTTAGCTCAGAGACTCGTACTAGTACTAGAAAGCTATAATTTGGCATGGATTAATTGACCTATTAATCACGCCAACAAAATGGTAAAATTTTTTTTTTTTGGGTACTTCCTCCTCCGTAAAATGATAATTTTGTTTTTTTTTCTCGTCTACCCCATGGTGTGGGGTATCGCTGGATAGGTCTGTCAAAAATATTGGGTTAGTAAAAACAATTTTTCGATTCAGCGGGATCCGTTTGTGAAATATTCAGCCTTAAAATGCTCATATTTTGTTATAGTCAAGTGTCTCCCTGCCAGCTAAATGGTTGTTTTTGGATATGTGAAAAAAATCGCGGTATGAGTATACATAACGAAGTTAAAAGGAGAACTATCACAGCTAAGTAGGCTTTACAAGTTTACGAGTAATAGTCGACCAACTTACATTTATTTTGCATTTGCAATTTATGGAAGGACATGATTTTCAACTGCAATGTGAAGTTTGTTCTTGGGATAAATTCATTCCAACTACGGAACCCTTCATTGTGCGTGGTCCGACACGCCCTTGGTCGGTTTTTTCTATATTTTATTGCATGAAATTAGTGGTAGTTCGTGCGAATCGACTAATAAGCCAAAATAATTGGACAAGTTATCCGGAGATTTGGAAAAATAGGATAAACTGAGTCACAAAGTCATTTGTGGAATTTTTGTATGAACTCGAGACCATGCTGATATGTGGATAGTACTACGAGTATACTAAATGTACAAGATAGGACAGCGTCTGTCAAGTCATCTAAAGAAAGATTAAAAAAGCATTTCTCACGTTATTTGTCAAACTCTCTAACTTGTCGGGCGTATCATCAACAAAGTTTTGGGACGTTTTCCACTCTTTTATACAAGGGCCAATGGTATGCTAATTCCAATTAATTTTATCACGGAATCCTTTAACGCGAGTATAAACTAGAGCATTTACTTGTAACAGAACATCGAACATTCGCCGTTTTTAAATATTGTCAAACCGCACTTCGAACACGACGCTCCATGTTTTGTTACAAGCTGATTTTAAAAACCAACGAGCTTATTGGCCCAACATTTCAACAATTATTAAAATTGTTAAAAGTAAATGCTTACTCGCCGTGAGCATTACATTGAACGCAGCGTCGAGCATTCGCAGAAACGTTACATTACATGAAAATACTTTTGGAAACTGAGCTTTTGCCTGTATTGCACCATTCGAAAGAACCACGGAACTGATAATATAAGAACGTTACATTACATGGAAATGCTCGAGAAAATACTCTAGTGTATACTCACCTTTAAATTCCTTTTTACATTTTTGGAATAGCCTCGTATTCGGCGTTCCGTTGACTTGAGAAGGAATCTGAGCTGTTAATACTCTTATTTAATGACGGTAAAAACACTTATGTCATCGTTTGGAAATCTTATGCCAGTAATGTTGTGAACTATTCTGTAATAATCTCACCGTGACAACTTAGGTGAAGTGAGCTTGTAGCGATCTGCAGTGCGATTCTGTAACCATCTCACCGCGAAAACTTAGGTCATTCCGCCTGATATATAAATGTATAACTTCATCTTTCTGACTGACCGATGCCTTGACAATCCAAAAATGCCTGTAAATGGTTCAGCTAAATAAATTATCTGAATTATTTGAGTTTGAGCAAAGGCCAAATACTCTCTAGTCAGGAGTAGTTATTATTGAACTTCAGAATGTACATTCTTTGCAACAAGTTGTCATCGTTTGAGCACTATTCATAATAATCAAACCTGATAGTATGGTTCCACCAATTATTTCTAATTAAATCACCCTTATAAGGCGCCTTCTAGCTACATCTGGGTGGAGGTTATTTTGGCCCATTAATGTGTGTCCTATCGCAGATATGCTAGAAGAGATTTCTTATGAAATAAGCCGATCCTTGCTGTCCTGTACCTATTTTTCTGTACTGTTTTTTCTTATCTATTTACATGTGTGTACATAAATGGTAAAATAAAATAAATAAATAAGGTCACTTTGATGATTAAAACCCCATACTCATGTACCTAACGGACACCTACACTTGAATCGCTGGGCCAAATCAGAAGTAAAGGTCATTATGTCACCGGACCATTTGAGTCATTAAACCACTGTACTAACGACCGAGTGTGGTCCGATTCAATTCCACACCGGCGCGACCCTAAATATGGGGTGTTGATGTAGTATATGCAAAGTTTTCAGTGTGTATAAAATGTAGGCAAATGATAAGGTAGCCGTGGTGGCGGTGGTGGCTGACTGGCGTCCAAGGACTGGAAGACGAAATGTCGGTCGTCCGGTGGCGAGATGGGTGGACGACATTGTTACCATCGCGGGTAGAACCTGGATGAGGCTGGCACAGGTACGTAATGGTACTTGAAACGAAAGGCCTGTGCTCAGCATTTAAACGGAAAATCGTGAGGAAACCGGCATGTCCTAGAACCAAAAATTCGAAGACATTTGACATCTACCAACCCACACTGGACCCACGTGGTGCATTACAGCCCACTCCCTCTCACCGAGAGGAAGCCTGTGTCACAGCAATGGGAACATTATAGGCTGATTATGATGATGCTCAGCAGTGGGTGAAGTCGAGCTGTGGATGATGATGAAGACAAAATGCAATAATTATATTTTTATTCGAAGACGATATACATTGTATGCTGACCAAAATATGGTCGCAGTGTATAATACGATAATATCGCGATTCTCTCGCTCGTGGAGAGGGTCCCTTAGTCATCAGTGGATCCCAAATAGAAGGAAAGGACTTCGCGCCAGGCCCAGAAAGAGATGGTGGATAGTGCTGGACTTCTTAAAGGATCGGCCTGCAATCGCAGCTGACTGGGAAAAGTAGAAAGAGGGGAGGGAGGCCTTTTCCCTGCGGTGATACTAGGGGACAACATAGGCAGTAGAACACTGACTCCTAAGTCACAGGGTACCCCTAGTTCAGACTTTAATGTAGCTTTGTATACTAAGGTGGTGGTGGTGTTAATAAACTTTTTTTTTTTTTTAATAGTGATATTTGGTCATCATGTTGTAAAGTTTATGCTTGTTAATTGCAATTTATAAAACATTTTAAATAAGTAAAATTCTAAAACCGAATACGTACCTAACCTATCCACCTACAAATACCTTTTTTTTTTCCCGGGATTGAAAATCGTCATGGATGTCAGACTCTTACTGACTAAAAACCACTCTGGTGTTCCATCTCACACCTACGCCGGGGGTCGCGGGAACATACGATCCTTCCGCAACCACTTACGAATACCTAGAATCGATATGTTGATTCGACAATACTGGAGCGTGGGCATTTTAAAATCTTGAAGGCCGTACTGTGCGGTGTACGTGAGGTGGCTTTATTTTGCGTTGCAACTTTGATTGTGCAATAAAATAGTTATAAAACATAGTGACCTGAGTTTTACTACAATATTTGCGGGATGTTCTTGAATGTCATTTAATTTTAAGTGGTTTTATGTCACAGTTTTTTTATGATTTTGACAGAGATCAGACCAGAGAGAGACCTCACAATACATAGTTGTATTGTGGTTTAGACATGATCTGCCTGAAAAATGAGCAAACTTTGAACTAAGGTATATTTAGAGAGGGTTTTTTATTGCATGCTCTTTGTTTCAAAATTTTATCACATAGCCTCTTTTTCTTCAGTAAAAAGTCCGCAATTCGGTCCAACATCATAAATATGGCAGATTACACAATGTACTACAAAAAGACCAGCAATTAGGCGCGGGTCGCGATATATCACTCTGGACAGGTAGCAACATGTTGTCGTGATGTCTCCTCTAATGGAGGCGGTTTGTGGCCAAACTAAATTCTGTTGTGGGTAACAATACGTTTTCCTGTCCTGAATCAAGATTTTGAGCTGGAATTAGAATTTTCGAAGCAAACGTACCAACCACAATTTTGAAATGAAACTAACTTGTATCTGCACTTTTGCTATTAAGTTCAGTTTTCTTCCATTATCTTTTTATTGTAACTGTACGAGCTACGCTGTACATTGACCTGTGTGGTAGTTTGGACGTCACTCTCATTTATACACATCAATATTGTCTAGCTGTGCATTCCTCCAACATAGCATTAAAGTGGGACAATTTATTGTGTAATTATATTCAGTAGCAATAAAACCTTCAAGGGAAATCATTCGGCTACTCATTTACATAACATAACGTACCCTACAAGTTAACCTACATAACAATTAAGTCCTTAACATTTTCACTGCTGGGCACTACATCTCAACAGTATCTATACTCCATTTACAATAGCATTAGAAAGAATTTAAAAAATGTTATTTTTAATGCACACTTTGTAACAATAGTACCTACAATAAACATTGTTACATTGCGATAGACGCCGAATTTATTATGATCTATTTTTACAACAGCTGTCACACTTAACTGTAACCATTTTAACTATTTATCTTATGAAATTATGTGGCTTTCATTTATTTATATTATTTAACTCCAATTTAAAATTACAGTGTCAATGCTAAAAACCTAAAAGAAGCAGGGATGAACAATACCTGGAACGTTATTCGTTTCACTATAATTCTACCGAATTTAAAATGTGACTTTTATTTTGTTTATATTATACGTCCATATTTGTTAAAACAATTTTAATAAAGGTGGATGCGCTGCAGTAGCCCGCGTAATCAGACGAATCCGGAGCAATATTGTAACTTAAAGGGATGTATTGATGATTTTTAAGGTTAAAATTGTATAATTACCTACATATTTCTTATTGTCGCGCATCATATTTTGACTAAGATACCACCTTACACTGACCTGCAAATTGCAAAAAACGCAAGAAAATTTGAATTTCGCCAGCTATCGCAGCGCATCCCCCTTAAAATTGTTTTATCATAACTTTGAAATAAAATGTTTTGCATTCCTGCTTCTACGAGCCTCTTTTTTCTAATGCTATTATAAATGGAGTATATCTGTGTTTATTCATGTTCTGTCAACAAAACCAAAAAGAGGTTGAATTGATATTTTTTACCAAAATGACACGGCTGTCTCATGTTCACTTGAAACATAAAGTAGAATCATCTCCAATGTTCATCTGTTTGTAAACTCTCCTTAACACCAGCTCATTGCTCACACCTTAATTTATTTTTCTTTCAACAAAAACTTAAAACAAACTTATACACTTATTTGCTGCGGTAAAAATATGAATAATAAAGGTCCGTGTGCGACCAGTGACAAATGGTTGCAATATTTCTTCAGTTGAAGAAGGGACGAGCTGTTGTGGCAATGAATTATACAATTTGTTATGCTTTGTGCCCAAGGGACCGTTTTGGGGGTGCAGTTGACTATTACAGCTTCTTCTTGTATACGTTTCTCTGAAATTATTGCGTTTTTTTTTTAATTTAACCTTGTTTTTGTAGACACTAAGTAATTGCTATTTTTGGGGTGTTCTTTTTTGTTCTCCTTCAAACAAAATTTGTTTGTTTTTATTTCTGCGCCAAAATCCATAATAAAATCGGTCTACTATGCTCTCTGTCAGTCTCAGCTTGAATACTGTATCACCACATGGGGTGGCACATGTAAAACTCATCTCTTAAAAGTTGAAAGAGCACAAAGAGCACTACTAAAGGTTAGTTTGTTTCTACCTTTTTATCATCCAACTACTGATCTCTACTCGAAATGGGACGTACTTACTGTAAGGCAGCTCTTCATCCTAAAAACGGTCATGAAACAACATGCCCTAACAACTTTTGAACCAGAAAGAATCAGAAACAAACGGCGTAAACATATGGTCTGTTCCTCAACATCTTTCAAAACTAAGTTTGCACATCGGTTCTTCTGCTACCAGGGTTCAAATTTGTACAATAAGGTAAATCGAGCTTTAACGCTATATCCCTTGCCAAAAATCAAATGCAAGTCTTTGGTTTCTGACTGGTTAAAAAATTTGGATTATAATTTTACAGAAAGTCTACTTCATTCAAATTAAATTAGTACGACATAAGTTTATAACTTGCACCAAAACCCTTTCCCGTACACATCGGCACGCAACACCTGACACTCAACACTACACACACTCATAGACACACACACACACATACACACATACAGACAGATAAAGGCGCTCTTATTATCTTATTAACTTTTTGCTTTTTACCTAGTTTTAGTTTTAAAGTCTACCCTCAAAATTACAATAACTTAAGTTTATCTATAACGTTAGATTGCAATATTTGTTTTTTGTTAAGTAAATTTTTCTGTTCTTCCGTGGGGTGGGGACCTGGTGATCTGTAATACAGGCATTTTACGCCTAACTCAGACACCAGCTCCTCACAGTGCTAAAATATTAGACTTAAGATTATGTGAAACATAGAATAAGCTTGTCATTGTGAGGAGAAATAAAACTTATTATTATTATTATTATTATTATTTCTCCGAAAATCGAGTTGGCTGCCGTTTAGGAGAGGCCCATGTCCAGCAATAGACTGCTATAGGCTGATCATGATGATGATGAGCGTCTTCGTCCGCGTACCTAAAGCAACTTTCTTATTTTTTTTTCCGTAAGAACCTTCTACAAAGTATTAGAAAACTTTAAACAAGTGATAAGTATATTATTAAAATAAATATAAAACCCCCGACATCCACCATTTTGTGGTGGCGGCCATCTTGGATCGATTTTCATCAAACATAGCTAAGAACACTCTCGACTCACCTTTCAAACAAAAAACAAAAAAAACATAATCAAAATCGGTTCATACGTTTGAGACCTACGATGCCACAGACAGACACACACACACACAGACACGTCAAACTTATAACACACTGTCGTTTTTGCGTCGGGGGTTAAAAAAATGGATGAAATCGGTAAAGTCATTCACAAGTTATGGCGTGACCAAGGGAAATAGGGATTCATTTTTATATCATGTTACGGCTTTAATTGCATCTTTTGATACATTATATTATATGCGCCATATTTTTTGCCGCCTACCTTTGAGATTTTGAGATCATCATTATCATTGGCAATCTTGTTCCACACACAGCTGAGTATAGACCTCCTCCCTTTTGTGACATGTTTCTCTGGTCCATGCGAGTCTCATCCAGGTCTACCCGCGATAAATTTTGAGGAATTCTCTTTAAAAAATTGTTAACTCTCCATCATTTTGGGCGACAGTCATTACTAGAACTAAAAAGCTTGACTTCTTATTACTTCAATTTAAATATTTACTTATTAGAGATTAATTGGCTCTCCCATCCTACAACAAATCCTTTTTGAGAATTTGCAAACCGACCTTGAGCAAGCGTAAGGCTACTTTTCCGTCAGAGAT
Source organism: Apamea crenata (assembly GCA_949629185.1). NCBI lineage: Eukaryota > Metazoa > Arthropoda > Insecta > Lepidoptera > Noctuidae > Apamea > Apamea crenata. The sequence goes on along the minus strand of OX451363.1, from coordinate 6,365,068 downwards.
GTGCTATGCTGCTATGCTGCAAGGATGTAAAAGCTAAGTTACGAAACTATGCGACCGTTTCCACTAATGCTAAACTAAAATGTGCCACCGCGAGGTAGCTATGCGAGAAAGATGCGCAGCTCGAGCTATGCAATGCATCGATAGTAGGGGACGCACGCGGATAGCTACACCACTCGCGTATCCATAGCTCCCCTCCATAGCACGCATTCTTCCCTTTTAAAACATAACTTAGTTGAACCCGTTTCCACCAGTGCTACGCTATGCGGACCAATGGATATGATTGGTGGAATCAAACGCATCCATAGCAGCGTAGCATAGCACTCTTCAGGTGGAGAAGCAGCCTAATGATCGATGCTCATGCCTTATGTATATGTATGAAAAGAGGCCATTGTCCTGCAGTGGGACCGTAATCGAACTAATGTATATAAATAAATAAATAAATCCCTGGACATTTCACACAGCCTAGACTCGGAACAAATACATGTAGGTCATACAAATATTTGTTCCGTGCGGGAATCGAACCCGCGACACGCAGCGCAGCTGTCAATCGCTTAACCACTGCGACAACCGTGCCGTCTTCCGTCCGTATATATTATTGTTTTCACGTCTTAAGACGTTCAGTGTCCCCGGAACGTGTTAAGAAGATTATTTAACATATATTAATAAAGTTATACGCATAACTTTTGAACCCGTAGGAATATCGAGATAAAAAGTATTCTATGTATTAATCCTGATTATAAACTATCTGTGTGCCAAATTTCAACCAAATCTGTTCAGTAGTTTTGGCGTGAAAGAGTAACGAACATCCATCCATCCATGCATACAAAGTTTCACGTTTATAATATTAGTAGGATATATAGCACTTCACTTATATTTCACTCCTTTTTACCTTTGAATCAAACTTTCAATTTTATAATAAACCGGGGACGTAGAACGGTTATGATATTGGCGGGTAAATACAATGGTTTACGGTTGGCCGTGATATTTAATTGAATAATGACTGCCAGTAAACAAAGGAGTAATAAGCTATTAATCTCGCTTGCAGAACAACTCAGGGGAACCACGGAACGCGTTTTCACCGAGTCCAAAAGTGAATGGCGAGGAAAGAATGAGCTAGCAAAGTGAGTTTCATTTTCTTTTTCGCGAGGATAAGAGCTCAAGCGCTGGTAAACAACAGTGTGACTTTTATTATTTAAACATATTGATACACCAATTATCTTCAGTCAGCTTTCCGGTCGTACCGATTTCTATTTTGCGCTGCTGAACGGTATGCAGATGGTTCCCACCAAACTATGCACATTGACTTTCCATTGTTTATGCGGTCTGACCAAAAGATATCTGCGGTCCATGGTCACCATAAAAAAAAGTCTTGCAAAAAATAAAAAAACCCTTTTTTACACAAGCATTCCTGTCATCAAGTAAGGTGTTCATGTCTCATAATTATCTTCGTGGTAGCACCGGGAGTCTGCTAATGAAAACAAATGAATATCGTACGCTCATCGCTACTTTCATGAGGCATTCTTTTGTACTAATAAATTTTAGCCAAGATGAATAATTAATGTTCTAGACGGGGGAAAATTTTTGCCATTTTTCACTCATTTACGCACCCTTTCTCTATGTAGACCATTATATTGTGCGTTGCCTTTTTATTTAATGTTGTGCACTAGCTAGGTGTAGTGTCGCTAGAATTTTGAATATAAAAGCCTCACAAAAGAGAACCTCAGTCAAGTCTAAAGAATTACTTAAACTAGTTTGAAATCATTTGATTTGTTTACACTACTTTTAAGTAATGCTTGAGTCTTACTCTTATATACGGATTTGTAAATTGTATATGTATTTATTTATCAACCTCACCATCGGGTAAGATTGATAAATACATAATTATACAATTACAGTTTAGCTTAGCTCTGTTAGAAGAGGGTTCTACAAAGCTATGTTTCGTTAAGGCGAGGGTTAACAGATACTTAAGGATGCGTTGTGGTGTATAATGACGAATCACGCAGTCTAGAGTCTAAGTGAAGTATAGTTTTGCGATTTAGGATTCTGTGACGTCAGTGATTTCGTAATCTGCGTTGTAGTTCGCTATCTAGCAGTGTAGTAGATAATGGGTAGTAGACCAACCCGCACTGGGCCCGCGTGGTGGATTACAGCCCACTCCCTCTCACCGAGAGGAGGCCTGTGTCCCAGCAGTGGGAACGTTATAGGCTGATAATGTAATGTATAGGTAATATAAAATGAAATGCGGTAGTCAAACTAAATGGAGTTTATTCATCTCAAAATTATTAAATAATAAAAAGTTTTACATGAAGAAATAGACATCCTTTATTCTGGGTAAATTCATCCAAAACACAACTCAACACTTTCGATGCTCATCTTTTGTTCTGCATTACGAATGTCTCCAATCCACATATTAACTATTGGTAGTCTGTATACGTTAGAACTTTGTAGTTCTATGATAGTACTTTTCCATTCAGTACTTCCTTCCTGAAACATCAATTATTTCGAATTAATTTATTTTCATAAACTTTTCGCAAGAGTAGGTGTCAGATAATTCACAATTTTTCCTATAATATTCTAAGTCAGAAAGATTTATAAACTGGTACAAATTCAGCTGCATTTAAAATCCGTTATGGTAAAGATAAGCTGTGGAGATAATGGTGGTAATCTGGCAGAGATCCAAAGTAGTTCAAATAGCCCTCAGATCAAGCAGCTGAAGTGTCAAAAGGCCGGCCATATTGACAGCAGAACCGATGACTGTTGGGAAAGACGTGCTCTTGAGTGGAGACTGCGAATCGGCAAACATAAGGAGGGACATCCTCAGGCTAGGTGAGGCAACGATCTACTGCGTAGATCGTGTAACTGATGGAACAGAACAACAAACATGAACATGGTGTCTGGCTGATGATGATGAAGCTGATAAACTACTAGGGAAGGCGTTTTAGACGCCTGCTTTAAGCGTGGTACTATTGTTATCAACATCATTCTTGTTATGCTGCAAATATATGGAGGTATTATTATACCTCCAACAAAACAACTAGTCTTATCAGAAATAAGGTCTCAACATTCAGAATAAACATTATGAGTAATATCTTACTTTGCATTCGTTGGTAGATTCTGGTACGGAATAAAATATAGGTGATTGGTTCGTCGGGTATGGTCCAATAACCACATCATTCCAAGCCCACAATTTCACTGACGAAGACATGTTGTATTTAGAGTATGGAACTGAGTTCAGGCAGTTGTATTTTAGCGTTTGGCGAACGGATTCTGATCGATCTCGCAACCATGTTAATTGTTCTACTGATATCTGAAACAAAAAATCAATAAATTCTATGAAAGGATTCATCTCATCTGCCTAGCCTTTTCCCAACTATGTTTTGGTCGGCTTCCAGGCTAACCGGATGCAACAACCCAGGACTGGGTAATACGATACCCCTTGGTCTTACGTGTGGTCTTAGTTAACTGCTTCAAAATTTTAATAGGTAATAGGGGGCGTGCCTATTGCCATCTAGCGGGCACAAATCCAGACCCCAGGTTGAGAAACTCCAGAGGAAAAACTTTACAACACTTTGACGAGATTCCAACCCAGGGCCTCATGGCTCTTCAGTAGCGCTTTAAGTAAGTGTGGAACAAAAGGGATAATCGGACGGCAAGTTGTAAAATGGGACTAGTATACAGAGTGGCAATTAGGTTATCACATTAAATAATACAGCGGTCATTACAAGTTGTTAAAAGTCTGTTAAGATAATAATGTTTAAATTTTACTAAAAATAGAAAAAAAAGGAATAAAATAATTAGCGTAAAAATTGTCATGAAATAAACCATCCTTGATAATAAGTCACTAGACACGCGTGAGGCAAAGGTATCAAGAATTCAAAAAACTTTATGTTAAGTAAACACAAATTAAGTTTAGTGTTGTTAGATAAATACTGAAACGAAAAAAAGGTCCCACGAATATAATGTTAATTGTTATTAATTATTTTAATTTTGTATGTTTAATAAACGTTATGTAGAATAAATGGTTTCAATTCATGTGATAACCTAATCGCCACGAGTTCCATTGCGATTTGACAAAATTTTCATCTCGTCCACACCATGAAGGACTTCTGGTTACTCAAACAAGAAAAAATAAAGATATTCTTAAAATATAATTTTTATACATGTCTGAATGTTACTTACAGTGTAATATAATTCTTTCATATCAACGCCCATTTCGTTCAACCAGGAAGCTCCTTTAGTGGAATCATGATTACAGTCTGGGGTTTTTTTACTTATCCTGATACATGTCTCCAGGCTTGTCATATTGCAGAACACTTTAATGGGCTTCCCTGTTGGTCCCAAATAATAATTTCCTGCAAAAAGGGTAATTTAAACCACCTACTCGATCCTATACCAGACACGTATCCTTTCGATATGTGGCTGGTATACGTGTGTGGTCAAATTTTGCTTGTGTGTTAAAGACCACTTTAAAGTGAACAACTTTCTCCATGTGATCAACACCGTATTCGAAAAAAAAAACGACCGTTCCATATGTTTGGCTCGAGTAGATATTGCTATTTTGTATGGATACAGTTGATAAGTTTTTCGCGAGTAAGTGAAAGAAAGTTGTTCAGTTTGATGGTCAGCACCATACCCTTAAATTTGACAACAACTTTCCTATACACGCTCTCTAGACAATAGACATCTCTTGTCTTAATCAAAAACTTTCTTAATTGACCGAGTTATCCTGCCTTGGGTTAAAACATATTAAAAAAACGGTGAAAATTTTTGTCCGACCCAAATATGATAATGTAAACCTAAAACAACCTAAGCTCACTGTGATCACATTTAATTAGAAGAACTATTATAAATGTAATACTCATAATATGCATTCTTCTCACCACTGTGTCTGGGTCCCATAGATTTACAAGGAACTTCTGCTGGCCATTCCTCTGTCCCCATGTCATCATTGTCAGGTTCCGTCCTAAGTACAGCTATAATAAAATATTACAAGCATTTAAGAAAGTATAGCTAAGGAATTTTGACGAACCAACGTGAATAAGTTACTACCTAAAGCTCTGGCCACATTGACGCGAATCCCACGTGTGACGCGTCCATTTTTTTAATGACTAGGAAGTCTCGTGACTGTTCACGCCAGTTTAAACGCCATACAAGTTAACTGACACAATCGGCGCGAGTGAATGTCCCGCATTCCGCGTGGGATTCGCTTCAGTTTGGCCTGAGCTCTGTTCAGCGCAAGGTAGCAGCAGGGCTGACTGCCCAGGAGGTGCTGGAAATATATATATTTTTTAAGTTCATAAGCATGCAGCCACCACGCGGGCCCAGTGCGGGTTGGTAGACGTCACAAGTCTTCGAATTTTTGGTCCTAGGACATGCCGGTTTCTGCACGATGTTTTGCTTCGCCGTTTTTTAAAGCAATGGTGATGAATTAAATTACACGCCGTTACCACTGGGCAGCCACTGCTCACCACTGGGCAAGAAAATTAAAAAGCAATTTAAAACCTCTGCGTCTTGTTACAGCATCTAAACGCAGCGACTAACGCACAGTTTGCGCGGCCTTTGAGGCATGGCACACACTATGCGACATGAGACTGCGACAGCTCGGCGACTAGACGCAACGGCAGGCTGCGGTCGACAATTTCCATATATTTTGTTCAAAGTTCCGCACACTAAGCGTCGAGTTGCAGAGTCGTAGCGACACTCTAGGGGAGTCGCATGCTCTCGCTATTTGTCGCAGCAACTAGACGCACGGTGCACGCGCAAATCGCGCATCAGATTTGCTACAATCGTTGAGGAAGGGGCACGTGTGTTTGTGTTGTGCCTTTGCCTTCGCATGATAAGCACTAAGGCAAATGCAACTAGAGGCTCCATATTCACTCATAAAATGAACAATAAGACCGTATCTCTCAAATACGCAAAGAAAATGATCGCTTCCTGCATGATTTATGTCGTAACGTCTAGTCGCAGTGACAAGACGCAGATGCATACAACAACTCTGCATCTTGTTGCAACGACACGCTGCACAGTTTGCTGGCACTTAAAGTACAGCTCCACCAATAGTTTCTAGTTAGTTTCCTGAAACAATCTAATTAGTCCGTCAGTTAGATTATCAAAAAATATTGAACCCGTATTTTTTCTTTTGTCAATTATATAAAAATCCGGCCCAGTGCGAGTCGGACTCGCGCACCGAAGGTTCCGTACAAACCTGTAGGTATATAAGTAAAAGTTCACCCATCACGACAATCGAGTCATAGTTATGGTATTATCGTTTCAGTAATCCTTTATTTTATATTAACACATATCATTTATTTTATAATATAACTGAAATACCTACACTAGCCTGGCAGCAGCCTTGCAAAAGTCTGCTGATGAATGATGGCAAGTTTTTTTTATCAAAGTTTTTTAGTCACTTTTAGAAATTTGGTACAAAACTACTAATTAAGTATTACATTTGAACCAGATCTGTAAATGGTGACTGAAAAAGGTATGAATAGTACCACATTGAACATTGAAGTTCAAAAAAACGTTATCTATAGTTCTACTACTTCATGTAGTGCTAGTGTTTATTAACGGAATCATGTTTATGGATGAAAATATTGTGGAAATTAGATTGGTAACTACAATTATGTTTATAATCACAATTTAAATTTAGGTTTTGATTTCCTTGCGAGTATTTGCGTGTTTCAAAATATGCGGTATAAATGGTTGTATAGTCAGGGGTAATTAATTCATTATCAGCTTAAGGACTGTATTGCTGTGAACACGCGGTAAAGGCCGTACCTACGTCTGTGTGTATAAGTGATATATCAACACAGAACACACACCTCAGAATTCGCACACTGGCCGGCGTCGAACGAAACCAAAATCATACGTAATTAGGCATGACCTTGGTTGGTTTATACCATTGCTAAAATTCAAATCGTTATATCAACTCTGTTTCATTACAATTACTTAACACCTACAAAAGAACTTTACACTAAAACTAAACTATTTAACCTAAAAACATTGTATACATACCACACATGCATTGCATTGCATTCATGCAAAGATAATTCTAACTAATAAAATACACTCACAAATCACTTTCAAACGCAAAACTTACCACTGCGCTACTACGCTAGGAATAGGGATAGTATAGAACTGCCTTCAGTTAGAACCTTGTACGGAAGGAGAACCACACAGTTTGAGGGAGCGCAGCTTTATAATAAGTTACCTAAAGAGACTCCTCATCAATGAACATTTTTAAAAATAGATTAAAGTTGTATTTGGCCAATCAACAATAATAAATGAATACCACTGTATGTACGACAGATCGAACGACAACTATGTTTAATACAACAATATGTTATTTTCGTTAAGTTTCTCATATTTAAGTGAACTACGAGTATATGTTCTTTTTTTTTGAGAAATAAACTTCTTTAAACCGAAGTACCGATAGCTAATAGTCTTACGTGTGCTAAGAGTCTTACATGACAAGGAACTGTAGTCAATAGCTTGATTATTCAAAGTAATTGCAAACGAATGTGAGAGTGTGTGTATAGAGTGTGTGAATAGAGTGTGTGTGTGTGTACCTAAAAAAAATATCTGTGATGTACCTAACTAAAATTTAAGATTTTCGGAATTTTTTCTTTTTATGTGCTATAAAACACTGCTTCATGCCAAATTTCAAGATTCTAGGTCGACTGGAAGTACCCTTGAGGTTTTGATTCCCTTGCGAGTAGCTGCGAGTTTGAAATTGATATGCGGCTTAAATTGCTGTTTCTTTTGATTGCGTTAACATAGAAGTTTGATTTTGTTACAGCTTAAAGGTATTATAGGTCTGAGTATTTTATATGAATTCCAATTTAATACTTTGACGCGTTCATGAGGAAAGGGGTAGTAAGTTTAAAATTATTAAAAAATATTTTTATTATATGATGTCATTAAAATTAACGGTTTTCGCCAGTTTTCCTTTATTTGTGCTAAAAGACGTTGCTTCGTATCAAATTTCAAGATTGTGAGTTCACGGGAAGTACCCTGTTGGTTTTGATTCCCTTGCGAGTGTCGAAAATTTGCGGAAATTTGCGGCATAAAAGGCTATATCTTTTGATTGCGTTGGCTTACAAGTTTGATTTTTTCACAGCTCCAAAGGTCAGTTCAGTCACAGCTCAAGACTTTTTTAAGTAAGTATTTGATATAAATTCCAGCTTGATACCTCCACGCGTTCCTGAGAAAAAGGGTCTTGACAGACGGACGGACGGATGGACAACAAAGTGATCCTATAAGGGTTCGGTTTTTTCCTTTCGAGGTACGGAACCCTAAAAATGATGAAGAAATCGCCCTCTTTAGCATGGCGTGACGTCACGACCCCCCCTCCCAAATTTTGACGCGCTTTATCTTTGTCATTTTTTGTTTGATTGACAAAAGAAGAAAAAATAAGTGTCCATTATTTTTCGATAATCTAACTGACGGACTAAATATAATTATTATTTTTTATCCAGGAAACTACCTAATTAGTTCTTAATTCAATTCATAGGTGCCAAAAACTAATAAATACTAATACCATGCATCGACAACTCTGCGCCTTGTTTGCTTACAGCGACAAGCTGCACAGTTTGCTGGCACTTAAAGTACAGCTCCACCAATGAGTTCTTAATTCATAGTTATCAGTTGCCAATAATTATAAATACTTACTATTTGGAGTATCATAGCAAGGGCAAACTCCAGGCCTGCCAGGAACTCCAGGAGGTCCCACTGGCCCAGGAACTCCAGGACGTCCCACTGGCCCAGGAACTCCAGGAGGTCCCACTGGCCCAGGAAGTCCAGGTTCTCCCACTAGCCCAGGAAATCCTCGATCTCCCACTGGCCCAGGAAGTCCAAGATGTCCCACTGGCCCAGGAAATCCTGGATCTCCCACTGGCCCAGGAAGTCCAGGATTTCCCGCTGGCCCAGGATACCCAATCGGCCCCGCAGGTCCCTAAAATATTTACACAACAGTTCGCGTCAACAATTTAGCTGCAAAACAAAAACAGTACATTTTGATGCAAGTGTACAAAGTATGGCATTGCACTCGAGTCGGGATTGCTCTTCCTGCCCAAACCGAAAGCGAGGAGCAAAAGGAGCCGAGAATGCAACGACATTTATTCACGACAATATCAGGTAATATTTTTATAAAAATATGATTCGCCACCGTAGCAACTATGTATTTACATAATTATAACCATTAAAGCGAAATTTACGTGAAGATTTAGTGACATCAAATTATACGGTGACATTTGTGTACAAATCTGCGGGCGGCAGGACCGCCTGGCGAGAGCGTCAGTCGCTCGCCCGCGTGGGAAAGAAAGAAAGAAAAGGTATTTATTGCGACTCGTACAGGATCATAACCTATGGGACTGTCACCAACAGTAAAGTCGCCATATATGTTTTTTTTTATTTTAACTTAAAATCATCAATACCAAATTTCCGCTTTTATTCTTTATAAAGTTATGTCAGTCACATAATATTTCTCACCATTTTTCCATTTTCACCAGGCTCTCCGTTCTTATGTGGCATTTCAGGTAAGACCTGTTAAACAAAAACATAATATGTATTATTATACACACGCATACACGCGTCATATTATTATTTATTTCTACGTTTACATTTGAAATTTTAATGGTGTACACACTGCTACACATCAAGCTTTACATAACCAGTATAGGTAAGCTAACTCCTGATTATACGAAAAACCTATACAATGTGATGTCAGCTAAAACTAGAAATATATAGCTTGATGTGCCGCCATGTGTAGGACATAATAAAGATCAAATAAATAAATAAATAAAATAAAAAAAATCTATCGACCTGTTTGTTAGTTTGATAAGAAAGACCAAGTCCCCTCCGTGCCTCGGAAATCATGCTGAGCCGTTGGCCCCGGATGTCATTCCTGGTTCTTTGATAGTCGTTACGGGTAGTCAGAAGTCCGAAAGTCTGATAAACTAGTCTTACAAAAGGGGTATTGTATTACTCAGTCACTGGGTTGTGGAGGTCAGATAGACAGTCGCTCCATGTAAAATGCTGACCCCAACATACTAGGCAGATGATGAGTTTGATAAGAAAGACTTTTCATTTGGAAAATTTATGAGTGAAAGTGGATGTCAGATGTACTCGTGTACCACAAGTTCTTATACACCCTTGACTATTATTTCTGTCTGTTTAACCATAAAGTAAAATTTATTTGAGACTCAAATAAATTACAATTTACAGGCTAACACTTTAATAACTCAATTTATTTTATATTCTTGCGATAGTTTCCTATTTCATTAGTGTGTTAAACTTAAACACACAACTTAATTCTTAATGTATTTTTAAACCAGAAAGTGTAATCTTTAAAAAACTTTTTTTGCGATTTGTTTACCTTTAGTTAATTACCTCAAAATTGAGTATACCTAGGAGTTAATTGTAGGTGCTCCTTGTGCTGGTAAAACATGAAATGTTCATGGCATTATTTCCTGTAATCTAATATTTTTCTTTCTGGCTGACAATTTTCTTGGTACGACTTGACTGATGTCTTTAACCGTAATTAAATATGGCGGATTACCTACATTATAAGAAAAAAAATACTTACAGAGGTACCGTCATTGTTTTCACGACGCGTCGTAGTAGTATAAGACACCATAACCTCCTTCTATAAGATATAGTTGTTATAGCTTTTTCGCAAGACATTGTGCTGCTTTTGTTGTGCACAAGCCAAACTACAAGCCATTTTTTTCCCTCTTATAAACCAAGAAAGGGGAAACGGACATTATAAAAAAACCGTCAACTTTAGTTGAACTAAAACTTCTGTGTAGTTGACATTTTAGAACGCATCTACCAGAAACAAGGCGACTATGTTCAAGGCATAAATAAATTGGACATCTCTAACTTAGTTCATACAGTCACCTGTCCTTTTCTAGACCTGTATGAGTATGTCAGTAGTGTCAAATTACCGTTAAAAACAACGTTACTGGTAATAGTTACAATTCTAGTTTTTGATGCAAAGTTTTTTTGTGTTGTTGAATGGCAATTAAGCCAACGGTTCACTTGATGTTACGAAGTCACCGCTGCCTATGGACATATTAGCCATCTGCTATACCTATAAAGGCGTTACCATTCTCCACCCAGAGACAAGAAGTTGACCCACGTGCTTCACATCGGCACCTAAACCCTTCAAACCATAACACAGCCACGATGCTCGGCAGCAGAAATAGCGTTTCTTTTTTCTTTTCTTTAAATGACTGACCAATGACTTACCACTTTCAAAGTGCTGGTGGCTGAAAAAAGCGCGTGACAAGATATAATATTTTATTAATGCAAACGAAATGCATAATACTTATTATTATACAGGTTGACTTTTAATTTGACGTATTCTAGGGCGTGAAAATATGACCTTTTTGCTACAATTAAGAATCCTACAACGCCAAGGTGAAAATGGACGGTATTCGAGAAAAAACAATTTTCATGTATTTTAAAAAAAACCCAGAATCCGTTACTAAATATCACTTTTCTCTAAACTCTCAATTTCCATGGTCATCGTTGCTATTCCATTGGATACCTATTATTTCAACGGACCGATTTCTATGCAACAATATGCTCTAAAAAATCAAACAGGTAAAAGTTAAAGGAACAGGTTTATTTAAGTACAATTTTTTAACACCGATATTGAAAATTTAAATATTTCCTTTTGATAATGTGTTATTGTAATTTAAAATCAAGTTATTATTACCCTCTCGTCTTGCATTCGTTAGTTAGTAATTATATTTATCGTTGTACACTAATCAGTTGCTGCATTAATAATAACATTAATTGGATTTCCTGTTTACGTAATACAGGATAATTTGAATTTGGCCAGCTAAACTCCGCAGTTTTTTTTGAGAATGAAAGAGAATTGACAATTAACTCTAGTCGCCCCTTCCAAAAGGTAGTTTTCATATTTAGAAGAAGGGGCAAGAAACTCCATTGTTACACTTTTAAAATGTTTTCCAATATTTTGTAAAATAATTAAGATGGATTAATGAAACCATGACATATAAATTAATTTTACTTCTTACCTGTGGCTCCACGATTTCCGCCATCTGTTATGTTCTGAAAATTAGAAAGAAAGAAAAAGTATTTATTGCGACTCGTACACGAAGATCATAAACTAAACTAAACACAGCCAAAAATAAAAAACCAAATTATATAAAAAAAAGGAACGTAAAGAAAAATGAAACAGAAAGTCCTATACGAGGCCAAAGATCTCAGCATGATACTCCGACATTTAAAATTAAGTAAACTGTGTATTTTTATCACAGATACAATAATAAAGGGACAGTCAAACTCAGGCCCAGATTGAAATAATCTATAGAGTTCAAATTCTGTAGTTTTTCTTTACGAATCTGATAACTACGATTTTCATAAAAGAAAAGTTGTGTAATATGATGGTTAGAATCACCTTATTGACGGATTGCACGCCGCTCTCGTTATGAATGAAGAGTTTTTAAAATAAAAAAAACTAATTTATTGAATAATGTTTTGCCAACTTCACGAGTATGTAGGTAGGTAGGTATTCATTTTATGTACGGTTCGGCATGGACATACTCGAACGCTTTCGTCTTCAACTTTAAATTTATTCTTTTCGTGTTAAGGGCTTTATTAGCAAAATCGATTTAAGGCCAGTTTTTCAAACGAAAATTATCGTAAGATTCATGTGATAAATAGTCATGCGCGCATAAACTGCCGTTATTGATTGAATAAAATTTATCAATAGCCAATCGTAGCAGTTTACGCGGGCTAAGCAATCGGTTACATTAATTTTCCAATAATTTCCTTTCGAGAAACTGGATGTAAGGATACTTCGCAAAAGAGATGCAAGTTGAAACTGAAAGCGCATAAGTGATTGAATGTGTAGCTCACAGAATAAGCAAGCTGAAGTGGCAATGGGCCGGCCATATTAGCCGTAGAACCGATGACCGTTGGGGTAGATGATGTGTTCTCGAGTGGAGACCGCAAATCGGTAAACGTAACGTGGGACGCCCTCAGGCTAGGTGGAGCGACGATCTTCGCAGGATGCCTGGTAGCAGCTGGATGAGAGTTGCCAAAAATCGAGTTGAATGGCGTGCAATAGGAGAGGCCTATGTCCAGCAGTGGACTGCTACAGACTGATGATGATGATTAATGAGTGTGATCATAGCTAGTGTAATTGTACAGTCAGGGACAGGAACTCCAGCCAACTTGAGAAATTACTATGGAAACGCTAACACTTACCTATTTAAACCATCAAAATGGGTTTTAAACGTTCTTTGTTTGAGTTGACTAACCTTTTCATGGAAAACGGTTAGGGGGCAACGGTTGACGACATCACGTCAACACTGGCTGTCGCTGGAAACCAGCGCTGGGGCTATGTCTTGTATAGGGTCGTAGCATTATGCTGAGCGATAACCGTTTTGCGTTTACCGCAAATAAACGTATTTTCTTTCTTTTACCCTTACGCAAACACTGTTTGATTTGACGGGGCTACCGATATAAGATTATCCGTTTGGACTTCACGTAACATAATTATGGTAAGTTATTTTTTTTGCATAAACCCTATCTATCGAAAAACTTTCATACGACTAACTGAAATTCACATTGCACGTGCATGGATCACAATGTTGTAGGCACGGTTGATTATGATGCATTTACTTGTATTGCTTCCGCCCCTACTTCATGCATTTTTTACGACTTGACGAAACATCGAGATTTCTCTATTATACGAGTACTACCTATCAAAGTGTTATACTCCCTACCTACCTTCCGGACAGAATGAGCTAAATGATGGTGAAAATGGAATCAAAATCAGTTGGGCAGCTTAGATAAAATTAAATGTATATTTATATATAAATATATATATTAAATAGCAATTATATAGACAGATATGAAAAGCCGCTATAATATATAAAAACTTTTTTGCAAAAAAAAACAACAAAAAGTGAAAAATTGTTTATATTTTTCAGTTGTTAGTTGTACCTACCCCACACAAATTCATATAACACTACTTGTTATGTAAATATCAGTGAATTTTAATAATCGAAGAGTTCCATTATCTGTCTCCGAAATTCATCAACAGCTTTTTACGAAATTTTAATAGGACCATTTCGGAAAACAAAATTCTTCTAATATTAATGGTAAGTGGTAATGCTGAAAAGCCTTTTGGGCACTTATCCCATTGACAGCGATGCGGACGAATTATTTGATGTCCAATGAGCTCCTACCTTTTTCTTTATTTTTTTTTAAATATATACTTGTATATAATATATATGTATATATTAGTGTTAGTTTGTAAAAATAGTAACTAATATTATAAATGTGAAAGTTTGGATGGATCGCAGCTAGTGATTAAATTTCGTGATTACAGGTACCCCAATAACAAATTTGACAGAAATGATGGTGTATCGTGATATACTGAACACTTCTGCGTACCCCTTTAGAGGGTATAGGCGTGATCTTATGTTGTGTGATTGCGTAAACAATGCATACATATGCGGCAATCGCGGTTGATTTGCTGACATTTATTGAAGAGTTCCGTTGTCTGGCTCCGAAACTCATTATCCGATCTTAACGAAATTTAAATGGGGCCATTTCGGAATAAACTTTCGAACAAAATAAGACCTTGCAAATCGGGTTGTCCGAAAGGGTTACCGCTGCCCTGGAACAGAAAGGGCTAAGGAAGGAACACGGGTGGGTTTTGTCAGTAAGAGTCTGACACTCCCTTCCGCTCCACCCAGAGCGGGAGGGGCCATTTGAAGATTCCCCATCCAAAAAAAAAAGACCTTGCAAATCCGTCCATATATTATGACGGATTTATGCCGGAAAATACATAAAAAGAAAATATATTATATAAACATCCGAATTGAGAACCTCCTACTTTTTAGAAGTAGGTTAAAAATGTAATGGATAATGGAATGTGTAATAAGAATGGAAAATGTTCGCTCACCAATGTCATCTCTGGTATGTTTGCTGTAATAAAAACAATAGAAAGCTCAATTTATTTTAGTCAGTTTCTGATAGGCAAAATACTCTAAATTCACGTTGAAAACGTTAATTTTAATAGGCTGTTTGTCTTTAACAAACGTACGTAAGTATTATTTAAGACTTACTTACCTGTAGTTTTTTGAAGTTCAAGAATAACGAAAACTAACAAAATGTATGAAAATACTTTGACGTCCATTTTTTCAATCGCCTAAAGGTAGACTAAAATACATATAATAAAATTGCTTAATTTATAGGATACGCACATTTTTCCTTGTAGGTAAAATACAGGATGATAAAAGTAGTGGAGTTCGCGTATAGCTAAATGGGCCAAACATAATTAGGAAAATTATTTTTTTTACATTAATTTACATTCTGTAATTACTTAAACTCTACACCCGGACTTATTATTTTTTTATGATAAACGTCTACTTTTAGAATGTTTGTAAATATGTGAGCATCAAAGAATTAAAGAATTAAAATTAATCCATTTTAATTCTTATTTGTAAAACGTCAAAGTTTTTATTTGTAAAACATAGGTGTAAAAATAGTTGTTTGAAATAGAATACCTTTTACCTATTGTGGTATAGTAATTTTATTTAAGGAGCATCGTCTTTACATGTATGCAAAATTTTGGAAAACACTTTAAAAGAGTAACGGTGGAGTTTCTTGCCCATTCTTCTCCATACGAAAACTACCTTTTGGAAGGGGCGACTAGAGTTATTTCTATTTTATTGAATGTAACTTTTGACGTTCAAAAGTGCCTTTTATGTGCCTATTTAAATAAATAAAAATGTTTATTTCAATTACAATTTGAGTTATAGCAAACACGATTTGGAGGTCAACTTTTAAGCAATGAGATGCTTGTGTTAGGTGACTCCGCACTTCCTTTTAAAATTAAACAGTGTATGCAATTGAAAATATAAGAGAAAACAAAATACAAAAAAAAAAAATGAAAGAAAAGTGAAAATACAAAAAGTAGCGCACTTGTGTGATGTGTGCGAGTGAGTTTTGAGTGCGTGTGTGTGTGTGTGTTTGTGTGTGTGTGTGTGCATTGTGAATAATATGAGTTATTTAGTTTTGTTTTAGATTTTCGGTTAGCCCTGCGACCTTGTCTTGGGATCCGAAGAAGCCAGAAGCAGCTTCCACCACTAACGATTTTGTTACGGTGGTCATGTATTTGAAATAAATGATTTGGCTTTGACTTCACAAGCTCCTCGGTCCACCTTGTGGGATTCAACGAAGCTATGTTTCGTTAAGGCGAGGAATGGTAGCTAAGGATGCGTTGTGGTGTATAATGACGAATTACGCAGTCTAGAGTTTGCGAAGTATAGTTTTGCGAATTAGGATTCTGTGACGTCAGTGATGTCGCATTGTCATCCGCATTTTGTAGTTCGCTATCTGGCTGTGTAGTAGATATTGTGATATGTGTATGTGTCTGTATAGGAAGTATACCAACCCGCACTGGGCCCGCGTGGTGGATAAATCGGCCCACTCCCTCTCACCGAGAGAAGCCTTTGTGCTGGCAGTGGGAACGTTATAGGGGTGATAAAGTAATGTATGGGAAATATAAAATTAAACGCGGTAGTCAAACCAAATGGAGTTTATTCATGTCAAAATAATTAAACAATAAAAAGTTTTACACGAAATAGACATGGACATCATTTATTCTGGGTAAATTCATCCAAAACACAACTCAACACTTTCGATGCTCATCTTTTGTTCTGCATTACGAATGTCTCCAATCCACATATTAACTATTGGTAGTCTGTATACGTTAGAACTTTGTAGTTCTATGATAGTACTTTTCCATTCAGTACTTCCTTCCTGAAACATCAATTATTTCGAATTAATTTATTTTCATAAACTTTTCGCAAGAGTAGGTGTCAGATAATTCACAATTTTTCCTATAATATTCTAAGTCAGAAAGATTTATAAACTGGTACAAATTCAGCTACATTTAAAATCCGTTATGGTAAAGATAAACTGTGGAGATAACTGTGGTGATCTGGCAGAGATCCAAAGTAGTTCAAATAGCCCTCAGATCAAGCAGCTGAAGTGTCAAAAGGCCGGCCATATTGACAGCAGAACCGATGACTGTTGGGAAAGACTGCTCTTGAGTGGAGACTGCGAATCGGCAAACATAAGGAGGGACATCCTCAGGCTAGGTGAGGCAACGATCTACTGCGTAGATCGTGTAACTGATGGAACAGAACAACAAACATGAACATGGTGTCTGGCTGATGATGATGAAGCTGATAAACTACTAGGGAAGGCGTTTTAGACGCCTGCTTTAAGCGTGGTACTATTGTTATCAACATCATTCTTGTTAAGCTGCAAATATATGGAGGTATTATTATACCTCCAACAAAACAACTAGTCTTATCAGAAATAAGGTCTCAACATTCAGAATAAACATTATGAGTAATATCTTACTTTGCATTCGTTGGTAGATTCTGGTACGGAATAAAATATCGGTGATTGGTTCGTCGGGTATGGTCCAATAACCACATCATTCCAAGCCCACAATTTCACTGACGAAGACATGTTGTATTTAGAGTATGGAACTGAGTTCAGGCAGTTGTATTTTAGCGTCTGGCGAACGGATTCTGATCGATCGCGCAACCATGTTAATTGTTCTGCTGACATCTGCAACAAAAAAAAAACAATAAATTCTAATGAAAGGATTCGTCTCATCTGCCTAGCCTTTCCCAACTATGTTTTGGTCGGCACATTTTTCAAACATTTACGAATTGTTTTATTTAAAAAAAGATAATTGGAAATCTCTGTTTGTATGGAAAATTTAAAATCGGTCGAATTTACATGTAACACTATTTTTCGAAAATGTCCTCAACTAACTTTTTAGACCTATATATCCTGCTTATGCGTAGGAAGTTACATTAAAATCGGTTCATGCATTTCGAAAAACAAGGACCTGAAAGTTTGTATGAAATGCCGTATGTTGTCAACGCTCTTAAAATAGATTTCTGAATGTTACTTACACTGTAATATAATTCTTTCATATCAACGCCCATTTCGTTCAACCAGAAAGTTCCTTTAGTGGAATCATGATTACAGTCTGGGGTTTTTTTACTTATCCTGATACATGTCTCCAGGCTTGTCATATTGCAGAACACTTCAATGGGATTCCCTGTTGGTCCCAAATAGTAGGTTCCTGCAACAAGGGTCATTTAAACCACCTACTCGATCCTATACCAGACACATAACCTTTCGATACGTGGCTGGTATACGTGTGTGGTCAAATTTTGCTTGTGTGTTAAAGACCACTTTAAAGTGAACAACTTTCTCCATGTGATTAAACATCGTAATCGAAAAAAATAACGGCCCTTCCATTCGTTTGGCTCGAGTAGATATTGCTATTTTGTATGGTACAGTTGATAATTTTTTCCCGAGTAAGTGAAAGAAAGTTGTTCAGTTTGATGGTCAGCACCATACCCTTAAATTTGACAACAACTTTCTTAGACACGCTGTCTAGACAATAGACATCTCTTGTCTTAATCAAAAACTTTCTTAATTGACCGAGTTATCCTGCCTTGGATTAAAAACATATTAAAAAAACGATGAAATATTTGTCGACCCAAAAATATTAATGTAAACCTAAAACAACCTAAGCTCACTGTGATCACATTTAATTAGAAGAACTATTATAAATGTAATACTCATAATATGCATTCTTCTCACCACTGTGTCTGGGTCCCATAGATTTACAAGGAACTTCTGCTGGCCATCCTGCTTTCCCCAAGTCATCATAGTGATGTTCCGTCGCCGGTGGAGCTATAATAAAATATTACAAGCATTTAAGAAAGTATAGCTAAGGAATTTTGACGAACCAACGTGAAAAAGTTAGTACCTAAAGCTCTGGCCACATTGACGCAAATCCCACGTGTGACGCATCCATTTTTTTAATGACTAGGAAGTTTCGGGACTATTCACGCCAGTTTGAACGTCATACAAGTTAAAGGAGGTGCTGAAAATATGTATTTTAATTAATTTCATAAGCATTAACAGCATATAACGTTCCCACTGCTGCTGGAACAAAGGCCTCTTCGCTGTGAGACCACCACGCGGGCCCAGTGCGGGTTGATAGACGTCACAGGTGAAGGACAGGCGTTTTTTGGGGACTGTCTTTTGTAATTTTGGCGTTGAAAAAGTGCTGATTCTCAGCCTAATTTGAATAAATGAATTTTGATTTTGACAAGTCTTCGAATTTTTTGTCCTAGGACATGCCGATTCTGCACGATGTTTTCCTTCGCCGTTTTTTAAAGCATTGGTGATGAAATAAATTACACAAAGTAAAGCGCCGGTCTGGGCTCGAACCCACGACATACAACTCGTAAGTCGCGGCCGTTACCACTGGGCAACCACTGCTCACCACTGGACCACCATGACTGCTCTCTTTACTTACATACATTACAATATTACCGTTATTCGTGGACGTGATAAAAAGGAATAATCATTAATGGGTCAGGTCACAAGTAGAGAAATAAATACGTTATGAAAAAATAATATCTAGGTGAAAGTAGATGTAAAGAAAATAACCTAAAAATATGCAACATAACAAAAAAAAAAATACTCTCTTATTTGTGCACGTGAAACTCTAATAAAATTTAAAACCTCTGCGTCTTGTTGCAGTATCTAAACGCAGCGACTAAGCGCACAGTTTGCGCGGCCTTTGAGGCATGTCACACACTATGCGACATACGACTGCGACAGCTCGAAGACTAGATGCAATGGTGTCTCAAATACTCAAAGATCGCTTTCTGCATGATGTATGTCGTAACGTCCAGTCGCAGATGCGTACGACAGCTGTGCGTCTAGTCGCAGTGACAAGACGCAAATGCATCGACAACTCTGCGCCTTGTTTGCTTGCAGCGACAAGCTGCGCAGTTTGCTGGCACTTAAATTACAGCTCCAACAATGAGTTCTTAATTCATAGTTTTGAGTTGCTAATAACTATAAATACTTACCATCTGGAGTATCGTGGCAAGGGCAAACTCCATGACTTCCTGGAGCTCCAGGTGGTCCCGTTGGCCCAGGTGACCCCGTCGGCCCCGCTGGTCCCTACAGAGTTTACACAACAGTTTTTGTCAACAGTTTACTAGGTGCTAAACAAAAACAGTACATTTTGATGCAAGTGTACAAAGTATATCATTGCATTCGAGTCGGGATTGCTCTTACTGCCCAAACCGAAAGCGAGGGCCAAAAGGAGCCGAGAATGCAACGACATTTATTCACGACATTATCAGGTAACTTTTTTCCAAAAAAAAAATAACCGACTTCCATAAAAACACTACACAGTGAAAAATAACTTTAATTTCGGAAGTCGGTGTCTTTGTTTTTTTTGTATTTCGTTTTTCGCCACCGACTTCCGAAATTAAAGTTATTTTTCACTTTGTAGTGTTTTTATGGAAGTCGGTTATTTTTTTTTTGGAAAAAAGTTTTTATTTTTCACTTTTTTGTTGTGATAATTTTTTTTTTTTGATTTTTTTTTCTTGATTTTTCAAAAACTGCTTGTCCGATTTCGATAAAATTTTCGGTTGGCAAGCGACGGAGTTATGCGCGAACAAACATTAAAAAAAAAATACAAACATCCGAATACAGAACCTCCTCCTTTTTTAGAAGTTGGTTAAAAATATGATTCGCGACCGTAACAACTATGTATTTTTTTGTCGATCCTAAGACCCATCGTTTCCCTATTCATTCTAGTATAATAAATAATATGATAATATTTCCAGCCTATTAATGTCCCACTGCAGGCCAAAGGCCACTTCTCATACTCCCAATTACTATGTTTATTTCTTTATTTTAGTTCAAGACTTACTATGGAACCAGGTTCTCCTCTATCTCCTTTAGCACCGACTAAGCCTTGAGGTCCCTGAAAGTAAAAATGAGTTAATTAAAAAACCATTAATTATATTTTATGGATGTGTTTATTCCTGGAATGACAATGCTTAGTTTCCAAATGGGCGATGAGGTTATTCATTACATGATACCACGTATCCTATATGACGACGAGGAATGTTTAAATTACCTTCGCTAGCCACGGGTCGCTGAGCTATCAGTATTCGTCGGGAAATATCTCAACATTACTATTGCGAATTAGGTACTCAAATATAGGAAAAAAAAATGTTTAGAATGTACTTACGACGTTCGTACAGCTATTTAGTCGTTTGTTTATTAAACTTAACACTAAGCAATATCCTAGAGAGCCCTTATAAAAAAATAGATATAATACCACTTCTACACAAGCTACTATACTACACAAGCTACTATACTACACAAGCTTCAGATTGTCTAAAGTAAAAACTTCTTTTATGGGGTACTGTATAAAATGTTATAATAAAATACCACTCGATATTCTTCAACTAAATGAGAAGAAATTTAAAACATGTATTAAACGCACACTATGTAGACAAGCATATTATAAGTTGGATGAGTATATACTAGATAAAAATGCTTGGCTTAATGCTGGTCCTGCTCCACAGGCACTTGGGCTCACTAGTTGATCACAATTTCTATATTTTGGAGGAGATGCTTCCCCTTTTTATTTTTGTTTTTATTTTTGTGTTTCTGACATTATGAATTTAATGTTTATTTTATTCAATCAAGATTAATTTTGAATACTTCACTATTAAATACCTCTTCCAGATTGGTAGTAACTTTTTATATATTTTTTTTTTCTTATCTTATATTTTTAGTTAGAAAGTTGCAAACTATAGTTTTGTATAATTTAGAAGCATTTTTATAATTTTGTAAATGTAAGAACCATGGATCCGTTTTTTATGATATTTTGGTGTTGACTTGAAAGAGCATGGCAGTTGAGAATATGTCATGCTCACTTAAATGTCTCACTGATGGTGGCGTGTGTGTTGGATCATTCGGTTCCCTACAAAATGGTTGAGCTAGGTGGTGCTGATCCACGCGTCATGTTCGTGAACGGGCGCCGTTGGTTGAGACTGGTCATCTCTTAACTGCCAGGGCTTATTTTTAATGTTATAAATTGTTTCTTTTTTTTACATTGTTCTCACATATAGAAGCAATAAGAATAATGTACCCAGGATTTTGTAATAATATCTTGATTTAAAAGAGTGTCCGTGGAGTTTCTTGCCCGTTCTTCTCCATAGAGATCTACGTTTTTGGAATGGGCGACTAGCTTCAACTTTCTGACTAACTGACCGACTATTTAATTTTGACAATTCAAAAGTGCCTGTAAATGGTTTAATTGAAATAAATGATTTGAGTTTGAGTTTGAGTTTGACTATAGTTAAGTACTTCTCAGCAGTACCAGGTATAATAATTATAGAAGTACAGACGCCAGCACATCAAGCTACCCGAAACTGTCAAATTTTCCCAATCAACCTTGAAACTAATGCTTTAGCGATAAAGTTGAAAATGTACTAAAGAAATTTGACAGATTATATAGCCTGATGTGCTGGTGTCTGTACATAGTAGGAGATTAATTAAATTACTTAAAAATAGGACCTCCAAATACTTCCCAAAAATGGTGATGAGACAACGTAACATTTTGATTATCATTACTTTAAAAGTTTAAAGTGGTCATAGATTTGTTAAGCGCTTTTATTAAGGCAAACGGATCACGGATGCCCAAGGAATTGTTTGTTATCGCAGTGCAGTTTGCGCCTGTGGGCCAGCCTTGAGCAATAAAAAATAAAAAATGTATGAATTACACAGAAAATACGATGACTGTGTGACTCCACACAGTCATACTATATTTCTTCACAGTAGGTAGGTAGCATAAATGTACTTATCCACAATTACATGTTTATATCCTTGTACAATTTACCTATAGGAATCTATTTGTAACTAAGTACCTAGTACCCTTCGCTGCCGCAGTTAATTGTACTATGTCTAAAACGTGCACTCGTGCAAGCAATAAGTTGAAAAAGTTTCCAGCGCATAAAATATGAACAAAAGTATAGATTTTTATTATAAATGTAATACTACTTACAGTAAAACCAATGTCACCTTTCTCGCCACGCTCCATAACTGGTTTACTATCCTAAAAAGAAAGCTCGTTTGTCAAAGAATATAATTATTTTATAATTGCACGTGCATCGAGCACGTGCAATTGCATCCCAACTGCCACAATACAGGAGGGTAAGATTAAAGATGGGGCATTCATTGGTTGGTATTCTGTTAGACATGCTTATTAAGTTCGATAAAGATAGACAAAGTGTCTCCTTAGTGACAGTTGAGTTCTTATTAATGCAATAAAGCGAGGGAATCGTCGAGTTTCCAGATAACTGAACCATTTTTCAAAAGTCTGTCGATATAGTCACTGTATTCACAGATTTTGTTGACATCTTTCAATTTCTTTTCGTGTTCGATCTAAATAGGTACTGCTATGCTTTCTAAAGTGGCAATGGGTCAGCCATATTAGCCGTAGAACCGATGATCGTTGAGGTAGACGTGTTCTTGAGTGGAGACCGCAAATCGGTAAACGTAAGGTGGGACGCACTCAAGCTAGATGGAGAGACGATCTTCGCAAGATGGCTGGTAGCAGCTGGATGAGAGTTGTCAAAAATTGAGTTGAATAGCGTGCAATAGGTGAGGCCTATGTCCAGCAGTGGACTGCTATAGGCTGATGATGATGATTCTTGCATAGCAACAATATACTTGTGCATGATTGCCGTTGGTCCCGGCTGTCATTCATACATCTTTAACAGTCATTACAGGTAGTCAGAAGCCCAAAAGTTAGACAACCAGTCTTACTGTGACTGTCTGTCACTTGCTCCTATTTAATAACAAAATATTATAATTATTTTGAAATCGGCATAGGTATATGGTTCGGGCCTTAAAGGAACACATAAATTCTCTATTTAATGGGAAACAATATTGGGCCAATTACCGGCGGACGGTTCCAATGGAATAATTCTACGAATTCCAAAGAATCTTGTGAAATATCCGATTTTTAATTTTAACAGACAAACACTCACATCTAGGGACCATAAGATGGATCCGTAGGCCGTGGGACCGATACCTGAAAGAACCCTTGAAACAATTGAGAAATCGTCCAAAAAAAAAGGGATAGACGGGGGCTGAGCGCTGAAACGTGGTATTTTTTAGGAATTGTGAAGAGACTGAGAGAGAGCGTACAGAGAGTGGGCGTCGAACCGTTTTAGGATACGAACTTCCTAGTCCACGCTAGTTAAGTTAAAAGATTTAGGAGGTACCAAGAGGCTATTGTCCGAGTGGGCTGTCGTGAAATAGCGAGCAATAGTTATTAAATTAAATATAGTTGGGTGGAAGCCCAGACTAGACTAATCTAGTATTTAAAGTAGTGTGTGAGATGGTTGGTTTGAGACCACGAGAGTGAGCGGTTGGCGTAGACTAGGCTAGCAGAGTTAGAACTTAGGGCAATAGCATTGAACCTGTGTGTCTGTTGAGAGATCGAGAGTGCGGGAGTGTTGTTTAATACGTTAAATAATAAGTGTTGTTTTAGACTACGTTATATTAGCATACTATTAATGTAAGTAGCGTGTAAGGCGCGCAAATCTCAGTGGGAGGCCGTTACCTCCTTCTGCGAAGCAGAAATGCTTGCGAAGGAGGAGGCGGAGCGCGTGAGGGAGAGGCAATCTCTGCGCCCTCACGCCCCTTACCGCCGCAGGAGACGCCCTGGACGGGAGTCAACAGCCGACTTCCGGCCACCGTAGGCGCGGGCCTGCGGGCGGTGAGTAATGGGTAGCTCACCAGCTCACCGTCCGATCAGGACCAGGCCCGTGTCGGACGGCGCGTTGTGTTCCACGCGCGCCTCAAAGAGATGTCAGCAAATGGAGGGGCCCGATAGGGCCGAAGCCTGCCAGGGTAGCGGGATAGTCCGAAAGGGTTACCGCTGCCCTGGAACAGAAAGGGCTAAGGAAGGAACACGGATGGGTTTTAGTCAGTAAGAGTCTGACACTCCCTTCCGCTCCACCCAGAGCGGGAGGGGTCATTTGATGATTTCCCATCCAAAAAAAAAAAAAGGCCGTTATGAGGGGTTATTACTACTGTACCCGTCCAGCACTTCAGGAAACTTGCCTAGCTTATGTAGAATGGTAGAGGCACTTCGCAGTCTTTTACCTTAGAATTGATTAAGATATGCTTGAGTGTAGGAAGCGTGTCCTGCTGGAACCGCAGCAGGTCCTCTCTAGGCCTATGCACGTTAGGACTGGTGGTACACGCACGATGTAACAGCTGTTTTAAAGCGGCCCTACGTCTCTGGAGGGGTTCCTCGATTATTGTAAGAACATTCAGTAACGTAACTCAAAACAATGTATTCTCCAACGCAAGCGTCATGTGTCTATTACCCCTTTTGTATTCCTCTCATCTCTTGTAACTTTCATAATCAAAAGAAAAGTAGATTTCTTTTCCTTAATCACCTTAACTATGAATTCCCAACCCTATTTTATATTGCAATTATTTTCTAGTATCCCTCCTTGTCCCCCAGATCTTAGGGTTGGCCTATTTTTGGTCCAAAGAATAAGTATTGGCATTCAACGTGGTAATGCTTCCAGCCTTGGGCACTTATTCCATTGACAGCGATGCGGACGAAGTTTTTGATGCCCAATGAGCTCCTGCCTTTTTCTTTATTTAAAAAAAAATATATACTTGTATATAATATATATATATATATAGTAATATATATGTATGATGATGATGTATGTATGATGTGTGTGTGTTGTATTGTATAAGTATTATATATATATATATAATATTAGCTTGTAAATTGTAATTGTTGTGTCTTTGTGAATAAAGATAAACAAAATAAATCATTTACTTACAATAGTCAAAGTGCAGGTAGCTGAAAAAAAAAACATTGAAAATTTATATTAGGAAGTTAGGCTAGAGGTTCAGAAGAAGAGTTCTTTGCTCTGTAAGATTCCAATTTAAACTTAAAATAACCCTTAAGATATCGCTTTGATTATTCATTTATTCATTTCGCTTGTTATGCTAGGGCTTGTGGATTAAATATAAACTAAGTACACTTCCGCCTAACCCGTCGGGGACGAGAGTCGTGATGTTTTGTTATGTTATATTGTGTATTCAAGATTTTTGTTAATTTCAGTTGTGATTACATTTAGGTGGACAATCTACCACAATGCCTACAATAGGAAGGAGGATAGTATTTCATGTTGAAGGTTAAACGAAAATAACTCGAGGAATGAATCATTTTAGATTTCAATTATACCAACTTCCTGAGCATTATACAGCATCCTGACTGTTCAGCATCCTTATAATGTTCCTGTTAGGTATTGGGACCACAATGTAACTGTATGATAGCCATAATATGTATATTATTGTTTATTGAGTTATTATCCGTATTACCCAGTAACTTGGTTGTGAAGGTCAGCTATGCAGTCGCTCCATGTATAATACTGGTATTCAGCTGCATCTGGTTAGACTGTAAGCCGACCCCAATATAGTTGGGAAAAAATGCTAGACAGATGATGAGTTAATAAGGATAGGCTGAAAATAGATAACGCCCGTAGTTGGGTACCTAATGGAGGTACCTAGTCAACATTTTAAGGAAATAAGTAGTTTTATTTGTGTGAGCAGAGATGGCCCAGTGTTACGAGTTTAGCCGTTGTAGGTCGTTAGTTCGAATCTAAGCAGGCACTTCACTTTGTGTATTTAGTTTTCGTAGACATGTGACATCTACCAACGTGGGGCTGCAGTCTCGGCATTCATAGCGATCGCTTTACGACCGAATTCGGTCGCAAAGTCCCGGATTGACAGGTGTAATGTATGTATGGAGTGACAGGACTTTGCGACCGAATTCGGTCGTAAAGCGATCGCTATGAATGTCGAGACTGCAGCCCCTGATCTGGGCCCGCGTTGTCGATTACGACACACTTCTCACAGAGAGCAGTGGAAGCATTATGTGCAGATTATGCTGTTATTATTAGGTATTTATTGATTCTACTTACTATACTTTGTCGTGCATGTCTTTTCGTCATCTACCGCTTTCTAAAAGTAAAAAATAAAGTAAAATTCAAAAGTTGGTGGAGTAATATGAATTTGTATACCTTATAATAAAAGTTATCTCATCTTTATGATTTTGTTGGTGATGTACAGTCAACAGCAAAAGTAGATGATCAAAATCAGAAATTTAATACTAATGAACGGAGTTTGCGTCAGAACTGTGTGGCGTCGAAGTGATTCAAAAGTATGTCAGACTCAGTGTCATACTTTTGAATCACTTCGACGCCACACAGTTCTGACGCGAACTCCGTTAATTAGTATTGAATTTCTGATTTTGATCATCTACTTTTGCTGTTGACTGTACTAGCTGCGCCCCGCGGTTTTACCCACATAAGTTTCGATCCCGTGGGAATATCGGGATAAAAAGTATATCCTATACGTTAATACTAGTTATAAACCATCTGTGTGGCAAATTTCATCAAAAACCGTTCAGTAGTTTTTGCGTGAAAGAGTAACAAACATCTATCCATCCATACAAACTTTCACGTTTATAATATTAGTAGGATTACTTACAAGTGTCATTTCTTTAATGTTTGCTGAAACAAAATCAAAAAGCGTAATTAATTATTCTAGTTCCGTAATTAATTGTACACATTCATAATCTCACGTCTTCCTCACATGGAGGTAGACATTACAGAACGCCACCTACCTACAATCCTCACATATCAAAATCAAATTAAATCAAAAGTGATTTAAGTATTCAAATTATATTATATCACATTGTCGGCACTACGAGTATAGGTCTGTTGTAAGAAACCAATTGTCTTAGGAATTATAATGTTTGTCTGAGAATTAGCACTTATCGAACGTCAAAATTTTGCTTCTTTACACCCCTTATTAACACTCTGCGTTTGGTAAAATCGATAAAAATCTACTTTTACATAACAACTACATATCTAAGTTGAAACAAAATTAGTCTAAACTTTGGTTTTTAGATTTAGATTTTCATGATTGTCGTCACAAATATGTATTTAATACTAATTACATTTTTTTTAAATCTATTTCACTACTGTAGTTTCTGCGTACCCCTATGGAAACAAGGCGTCAGTTTATGTATTTACGTAGGTATTAAACTACTATGATGCTTAGGTTTTCATGTACTACTATGATGGTTAAACGAATTTCGTGGCTGACTGTATACCTATTAACTCAGGATCACAGTCTATATTATTAAAAATAAATAAATAAATAAATAAATCCCTGTACATTTCACACAGCACCATTTGTCCCAAGCTAATGCAACCTAATGCTTGTGTTATGGTAACAAGATGGCTGATAAACTACTTATATCCATTTTTTTTTTTTTTTTGTAAATACATACATATTATAGATAGAAAAACACCCAGTCTCGGAACAAATACATGTAGGTCATACAAATATTTGTTCCGTGCGGGAATCGAACCCACGACACGCAGCGCAGCAGTCAATCGCTTAACCACTGCGCCAACCGTGCCGTCAAAAAAAAAAAGATTTTGTCAAAATAGTATATTACGATACGTGTGACTTAAGTAGTCCATTGTTGAATAGCGAGAAATTAGCGTCCACGCGTAGCGAGGGTGCTAAACGCTGTGCATAATAGACTATTAAATTTTTATAGCTCATGTGACCAAAACTCGCACTTAGTCACGCTTTTCTGTGTAAAAATGGACTACTTAAGTGACAGAAACTGACGGTCGGGCTGGTCCACAAATTCAAGGTCGCTCAGCGTGCTATGGAGCGAGCTATGCTCGGAGTCTCTTTAAAGGATAAAATCGGGAATGAACTTATCCGAAAAAGAACAGGAGTTACCGACATAGCATGCAGAGTAAGCGAACTGAAGTGGCAGTGGGCTGGCCATGTTTGTCGAAGGACCGATGGCCGGTGGAGCAGACGAGTCCTGGAGTGGATCGCGCATCGGCAAGCTTAGTGTGGGACGCCCCCCAGCTAGACGGACGGACGACCTTAAGAAGGTGGCTGGGATAGACTGAATGCGGAAGGCGGAGGACAGGGTGTTGTGGCGCCGCCTGGGAGAGGCCTATGTACAGCAGTGGACTGCGATAGGCTGAGTTGGTTGAGTCACAAGGTCACAGAGTGCTATAAATAAAATTAATAACTTAATAGTTACCTGATGCATTGTGAAGTCCAAGAGCGACACAAACAAAAAATACAATGAATGGGGACAATTTAACCGCCATTATTACAATCGCCACAGACAGACTGACATAAATAGGGAAATATTCATCCTTACTTATACATTTGGGTTTTCCTTATTAAATCTATTTATAACTTAGTAATATAACTTAGTTATGTGATGCAAATTTTTCTTATAAGGAAGGAACAGGTAGATAGCGGAATTGGAATAAAAATATATCAATATTTTGCAATATACAAGCTGGAGACGACAGTACTACAATTAATTAAACTGCGTAAGTAGGTATATCTAATGCCGTTCCCGGTCTGCATACGAAAATTCGTTATATACAGGGTGGAAGGGACACCGACGCACAACCTGTCAACATGGATTTAGTACATGATTCTGGAACCGCGTCGATGTCCCTGCCACAGTGTATAATTAAGACACTATAACTAGTCAAAGAAGAAAACCGATAGGTTAAAAAAAAAAAACACTTTTTTAATTTTGATGCTAAGATTTATTTATTTTTCCAGAAAAAGTGGAAAGAGGGAAGGAAGGTCTTTGAACACAGAGAACACAGGCTCATAATAATAATAATATGATTTATGTATTATTATTTATACATATACTCGTATTATTAATAATAATATGATTTATATATTATTATTTGATAGTTACAAAATACTCTTAAGCATTAGTAGAGCCAGTGTTTCCATTTTTTCTCGAATGGTTGTCGCTCAATTGTATAAATTTATTTACTTATAGACTCTAAAACTTGGTATTCATAAACATGAAGTGTTACAGGCGCCAGCACATCGAGCTACTACAATCTGTCAAATTTATTTACTAGATTTTCAACTTTATCTCTAAAGCATTAGGTTCAAAGTTGATTGGGAAAATTTGACAGTTTCGGATAGCTTGATTTGGTAGCGTCTGTACAATAATAACCTAATAATGATTAAATTCATCCAAAACAGACTTCAACACAAATCAACTATTGGTAGTTTGAATACATTTGGGCTTTGTGGTTCAATGATAGTACTTTTCCATTCTGTACTTCCTTCCTGAAATATTAATTATTTATTTTTAAATATTTTCCTTGCTTGCACGACAAATCACTAAATATGTTTAGAGCTATCATAATCAGCCTATAATGTACCCACTGCTGGGACACAGACCTCCTCTCTGTGAGAGGGAGTGGGCCACGCGGGCCCAGTACGGGTTGGCAGATTTCACATGATTGTCTTCGAACTTTTGGTTGTAAGACATGCCGGTTTCCTCACGATGTTCTCCTTCACCGTTTTGAGGGCAGTGGTGATGAAATAATTTACACAAAGAAAAGGGCCTGTGTGAGTCGCAGCCGTTACTAATCGGCCATCACTGCTCCAGATAGTGGATGAACTGTCACATTGGCGAACTCCTACTGGGAATTTCAAAATAACAAAACCGTATACCATTTCCCTCGACTCGGGGATCGAACCCAGGACACCACACTCAGCAGTCACATTTGCGACCACTTGACTATACCAAAAAGGTACTAATATCAAGTAATATTCTCCAAACAATAATAATAATATCCCTGGACATTTCACACAGCACCATTTGTCCCAAGCTAAGCAACCTAATGCTTGTGTTATGGTAACAAGATGGCTGATAAACTACTAATATACATTTTTTTTTTTTTTGTAAATACATACATATTATAGATAGAAAAACACCACCACACAAATGATGGACGGACGACCTAAAGAAGGTGGCTGGGGCAGACTGGATGCGGAAGGCGGAGGACAGGGTGTTGTGGCGCAGCCTGGAAGAGGCCTATGCCCAGCGGTGGACTGCAGGCTGATTTGATTGATTCTCCAAATACCTCGATTATGAAAAAGCAAATCTACTCCAGAATAATGGCCTACAAAATGAGTGTGATACGTGACTTAGAAAAGTTTAACACCGAATATCACGTCCCCGTAAGAAAATTTAGGATGCCTCGTTGTCCTAGTGGTAGCAAGCGTTACGACTGAGCATGAGCTCCGCTAGGTTCGATCCCCATATCGGGCAGTGTTACTGGGTTTTTTTTTTAATAAGAACGTTGCCCAACACTGGGAATTTCGTGTATCGTGCGCTTAAAAACATTTAAACTCACATACACAAACAGCCAGACCCGAACAACTACTTGTAGGCCATACAAATATTTGTTCCGTGCGGGAATCGAAACTGCGAAACGCAGCGCAGCAGTCAATCGCTTAACCGTCACCGTTTTTCCTTCAGAAATTTCTCAGTATTTCGAAGTTTGGTACTCGGCTGGTTGCAATAGGCTCGGGGGGAGCTCATTGCTACAATTGCTATTACCTGGGACTTAAACATAACTGGCGAAATGTGGGTGTATAGACGCCATCACATCAAGCAACTACAATCTGCCAAATTTCTTTAATCGATTTTCAACTTTATCGCTCAAGCATTAAGGTTCATGGTTGATTGGGAAAATTTGGCAGTTTCGGGTAGCTTGACGCTGGCGCCTGACGAATCTT
The DNA here is from genome assembly GCA_949629185.1 of Apamea crenata. Taxonomy (NCBI): domain Eukaryota; kingdom Metazoa; phylum Arthropoda; class Insecta; order Lepidoptera; family Noctuidae; genus Apamea; species Apamea crenata. Next base: position 6,333,439 of record OX451363.1, on the reverse strand, counting down.
ACCTTACATTCGTCGGTAGTTACTGGAACGGAATAAAAAAAAAGGAGATTTGGTAGTTGGATGTGGCCCTATCACTTTGTCATGCCAAGTTAACAATTTCACTGAAGAAGACAAGTTGTGATATGAGAATGGAACTGAGTCCAAGCAGTGGTATTTCAGTGTTTGACGAACGTGTGTCGATTGCATTCGCAGCCACATAAATTGCCATGGTGTTATCTGAAATAAATAGACCGAGCAACTTTAAGGAAATAATTATGTTATAATAAAATGTCCACACAATGAGTGCCTGAAGATGGATGGCGCCGCCGAGCCCACCCAGAAAGAGGGGGTGAGACGACCTAGACGCGTACCACGAGGAAGTCGCCGGATTAGAGTGCCAGGAAGGACTTGGGGGTGGCCTTTTCCCAGCAGTGAGACAGTTTACGCTAATAAAATAACCAATTATACCCTCCCCACACAATCTAAGGAAGAAAAAGTATAATGTTTAAAGGATCTAGTACCATCATAAAAAATCACATTTCCACAGTTATTTGAAAAACGAGCTCCAGCTGACTCACGGTTGAGGAAAAGGGAATCAAATCTACTCTGTGTCGATTACAGCAAAACAGCCCTTCTGCGCAAAAGCATCTATCAAATGGCTCCAGTTATAGGTACCTATATAATAAAATTCCACGAGAAATAAAGATTCCTAATGTCATAATATTTAAAAAACAAATTAAACAAATTTAAACAAACAAAACAAATAAACAAATTTAAACAAATGTGGAACTCGTATGGTTGCAACTGTAGTGCCCATCGTGCTAAGCGACCAGTAGGTGTTTTGAGATTTATTAACCATTTCAACGGTTGATGATCTGTAATAGTTATGAATTTTGTACCTTCTATATAGCCACGAAATTTTGAAATAGCCCATACTATGGCTAGTGCTTCCTTTTCAGTGACACTGTAATTGCGTTCAGCTTGTGTTAAGAGTCTACTTGCGTATTCAACAGGGTGCTCATTGTCTCCCTCCCCCTGCACTAAAGCTGCGCCAATTGCATACTGGCTGGCATCAGTCTTGATAGCAAAGGGTAAATCGTCACTTGCCTGTTTTAACACTGGTGACGTAGTCAAGGCATTTTTTAATTTCATAAATGCTTCTTGTTGCTCCAGATCCCACTTCCAGCTTATTTTCTTCTTCGTTAGGTTAGTAAGTGGTCTAGCAATGTCTGCAAAATTATGAATAAATCTCCGAATGTGTGTGTGTGTGTTTTTAAACAAATTTTAATCGGCAACTGTTATTATTAGCTGACTTTATGGAAGACAAAATCTGACATGATTTTTTGTTTATTTGTCTTTTGGTATTCATCTTTGTTGTTGACTAATTACAATTTTAATTTATCCATAATTATATATATTTGACATCTACTGTTATGCACTTGAATTTTTGTAATTATTTTGTATTCCTTATTAGGATTTTTTTATTATTATACTTTAATTTTATTTATTTTTTGTGTTACATAATCATTATTTTGAATACATATATTATTTTCCGTGCACAATTAGAGAAGATAAATTTAACTATAATTTTAGCCACAGAGGTCTGTCAGGACAGAGCAGATCGTTCGTCCCATGTTAAATTCTGGTATTCAGCTGCATCCGGTTAGACTGGAAGTCGACCCCAACATAGTTGGGAAAAGGCTAGGCAGATGATGACTCAACTCTCAAGTAGTATTTAGAACACAACTTACATTATTGTTTAATATATCTATCATATCAACTCCTTTTGCGCTACAATAGTCCACAGTCAATAGTCAATAGTGACTATTGTGGTTAGAAATACAAGAATCCCAGTGGTTACTGGGGTTCACGTCTCACGGCAATGTAATATTTTTGAACACTCTAATATAATGAATATTTCTGTGAACTGTAATTCCTATTTTGGCGTTCTAAAAATAATAATAAATTTATTGAACCAATGTTACAATGATGACCTTAAAATTAACTTAACATCGATCTGTAACTGTTAGCGATCATTATTTAGATCTTTACGGCGGTCCCCAAACTAGGCGGCGCGGACGCCTGTATCTCGGGGACCAGAAATAGGCAAGTAACTGCGACCAATTTGGATGTAGCGCTCGCTCGGCTGGTGCACGGTGGCTCACAGTTCCAAACTTACCTAACCCGTTTGCTCAGAGTACCCTAGCATTGTTACTACAACCAATCGTTAGAAAACCAGAAACAGAAAGTTAAAAAGAGGCACATTTATTTTTAAAAACGTACAGCATTAGGTCAATAATAATATTTTCCCTGCCCTTTTTTACCTTAGGATAGACAGACCGAAATGCTTTTATTACCTACATGTATCTATATTTTTCAAACTTTTAATTTTATATTTTTGGAAACCCTTCATTTTGATAATCGAAAACAAAATGTTTACAGAATAGCAATACAGCGGTGCTATTCTGTAAATATCTCACCGTGAAAACTTAGGTGAAGTGAGCTGTGTGACCTATCAATCCCTAGCATCAGGTGGATTGACAGCTCACTTTAAGCTACAGAATAGATCGGCTGGCCGTGTGCCATGGCAGGTATATATTTTTTTCAAGAGTTTACATACATATTCGTCTAAAATTCACCATAAAAAATAAAAAGAAAAAGTCTGGATCCTTTATATGACCTAGACGAGTCGAGAGATATCTATATCTCCTCATGAATTAAGACCAATCTAACCGTTAGAATACTTCAAGGGTACAGACGCCAGCAGGTCAAGCTACCCGAAACTGTCACATTTTCCCAATCAACCTTGAACCTTAATGCTATAACGATAAAGTTGAAAATCTATTAAAGAAATTTTACAGATTGTAGTAGCTTGATGTGCTGGCGTCTGTACAAAAACATATCCATAATCCCCTACGCGTAAACCCCTGTGAGGTAGGTACCTAATAATATAAGTTCAATTGACAACTTAAACTTAATAATTATAAAGGCACTAACTCATAAACTAAGCATTCACTTGTAATGAGCATACCGGTAGGTAATTACAGATTTAAGGTATTTAAATTAATACCTACAATTAAATAATAATAAATATTATCTGCACATACTTTCGTTGTTCGGTTTGTTAAGACCGGCGAATGCTCTTTTACTCTAACGCCTTCGCTCGGAACGCCCTCTGGTGCCAATTTACAAGGAACTTCTGCTGGCGATTTCACCGTCCCAAATTCTTTGTCTGCTTCAGTAGCATCCAAAGCTGAAATAATAATAGTAATAAAATAGGAATTGGTTGATTTGTGTGCCCTCTAGTCGACAATAGTTGGATGAGCCAAAGACAGATGGCAGTGTTTTCAATATAACAACATTGTTATTTCGGCTGGCTGAAGTTGATAGCGGACTAACTTCATTTGAGTTTAAAATACTAGGTGGCGCTGACCACTTAAACGTACGACGTATAAAATTATAAATAACACCGTTCAAAAAAAAACTTTTTCCCTCGTATTGGCTCAAATTCAGATGATTATTATATTAGTTATTGTTAGTTAAAACAGTACCTATTTAAAAAACAGAGATCGAGTACACGTTCAAAATATTTGTTTCGGCAAATGTGCCTTGGATTTGACCCCTGATAAAATAATACTCACTATCTTCAGGCAAACTAGCAGGGCAAATCCCAGATTCTCCAGGCATTCCAGGAGGTCCCACTTTACTCGGGGGCCCAACCGGCCCCGTAAGCCCCTAAAGAAGGTGCACAATTTAGCTCATTATGGATCAATCATTATTGTAAAAAAAACAGAGACAAAAATCAGAAACGTGTAGTTATAGTAGGGATGGGTGGTGTGCGTACAGACCATTAAATTGATGGGACAAACATCGTAATCGCGAAAAAATTATCAACTGTCTCATAAAAAACTTCAATACCTATTCGACCTAAATGTATGGAACAGCTGATTTATTTTTCGTTGTCCCTTGGAGAAAGTTTATTTATTTTTTATAACAGCTTAAACTATCATTACAGTGTTGTTAGGTATGATGGTCTGTACCACACCTTTAAATATGACCACACCTGACACATGCTTGCATGCCGCCTGTGATACAGGTTTATCCTAGTACAGACATCATACTTTACAATACCTATATTTTTTCTAAGATTAAACTGTATTTTACCAATTAGTACCTTTTTTTTTTTGAGGATGGGAAATCATCAAATGCTCCCGCTCTGGGTGGAGCGGAAGGGAGTGTCAGACTCTGTTGTGAAACAAAAAAAAAATATTTAAGCGTGTTTATAAAAACGCAGATACGAGTAAGTACACTGACACAAACAAGTATTTCATAAAAGCTTGAAAAATATAAATTAATAAAAATATAAATTAATATTTTTTTAAATCTATGTTAAAGTAAAGCTGCTAAATTATGGCATACTAGCTGCGCCCCACGGTTTCACCCCTACGGGATCGAAAGTTATGCACTTTCGATCCCGTAGGAATATCGGGATAAAAAGTATTCTACATGTTAATCCTGGTTATAAACCATCTGTGTGCCAAATTTCATACAAATCCGTTGAGTAGTTTTTGCGTGAAAGTGTAACAAACATCCATCCATCCAACTATCCATCCATAAAAAAAGTCACATTTTATAATATTAGTAGGATTTTATGTCAATCCAAAAATTTGTCATTTACTCAACTGGTAAGTGACAAATTTTTGACTGTGCAACTACAATCAATATAAACCTATTTTTTGGCCTAATGATCAGCATCGCCATACAACGTGGCAATGCTGCCAGCACTTTTTCTGCACCCTAATTGCGTAACACCATGAAAAAATCGACCTTTTTCCAATGACTCCAAAACTCTTTTTTAAACGCGATAATAATGTAGTCTCCTCTCCAAGCCGGTCTGTGTGAGCGAACCAATGTAGATATAGGATAGAATTTTATAGGACAGGATGGAACATTTCTTTGGAGCGGACACTTATTGTCCTCTCTTTTAGTCCGTGCTCTATGGTGCTATGAAATGTGTTTTCTTTCTTTCTTTATGTGCTGTCTTGAGCCATAAATCTAAACTATTAGGTACTCACAGGACCTCCAGGTTCTCCAGGCTCAACACGGTCAGTATTTTCGTCCTAAAAAAAACGTTTATCAATATACAGGGTAAAATTGAATTAGCTAGCGAAACTCCACAGACGTGATCGTATCGATATCACTATAAAATGAAATAATAATAGTAGAGAAGTGATTTGATGGTTTTTTGTTTGGGTACCGCTGGTAGTTTTGTTACTTGAAGTTTGAGTTGAGAAAATCTTTTTCTTTTATTTTATCATGTATAAATTAATTACAAGCGCCGATATCGCGCGCGCCTACCCAGAAGTACCGCCACAGATGTACCACGCGCAAAATGGCCGCCAAAGTAGAGCGAGTAATAGTTCACACAGAGTTGTATGCAATCGCCTTTTCGTACTTATTTGTATTATCTAAGCGTCGCCTGTACTAACTTGGTTGGAACTAAGTACCTATATTTATACATGTGGGGACTGCCTAACTGACTTCCACTTCCCAGTTCCTGGGTACCTAATACCTACGATACGCCTTACGACTGGATGTCACACTTTCACGTTTTTGATTACGAACTACATCCTCAAGCCAAAAAAAGAAAAATTAAGACGGCATAATCTTCATTTATAACTTGAGGAGCTCGCAGTTAAGTAGTAACGGCGAACAGGTCGATCGAAGGTTAAGCTGAGCTTGCTGAGGTCAGTTAATGGATGGGTGACAACCCGTAACATATCAAGACTCCTCCGTGCCTCGGAAAGCACGTTAAGCCGTTGGACCAGGCTGTCAATCATTGATCTTTGACTGTCGTTACAGGAAGTCAGTAGACCGAAAGTCTGACAACCAGTCTTACCAAGGGGTACCTATCGTATTACCCAGTAACTGGGTTGTGAAGGTCAGATAGGCAGTCGCTCCATATAAAGTACTGGTATTCGGCTGCATCCGGTTAGGCTGGAAGAAGACCCCAATATATTTGGGAAATGGCAAGACAGTGGATGACATTAAAACAATTACTAAACTGAGTACCTATTTAAAGATGTATTCTACTTACGGACGAAATGTCAAAAGGTGATGCTGTAACCAACAAAAAAAACGTATTAGGTAGTTAATTAATTCTGGTATTTTCCTCGTGTTGATAATGTGGCTTGGCGTTGTTATTTTAATTTTATCAAATTTCAGTTACGTAATTAATAAAATTTATCGGTGTTTTTTAAACCCTCAACTGGCAAGCCCCAACATTTCAAAACAGACAGATCAGAAGGCCAACTCCCGTAATACAAAACGTTCAAGATCTAGTCGCAATCTCATCTCAGCGACAATCAATGTCAAGAACTTGTCAAAAATGTAGGGAAATTTAGAAATATTTTTGACAGAGACTGAGACCAGACTGTAAACATTTTTTAAATTGACAAGAATTGTCCCTGTGGTAACGGCGTAGACGTGGTAGGAGCCCGTTTTTGGTATACTTGCGATGAAACCCCGATTTCTCGTAATTTTCTATGAAACCCGTTTAAAACTGCGACTGTTTTGTATATTATACAGGAAGTTTGGTAGACGGACCGACACAATTTTTTTGAGGGTTTGCGGTTGCCATTAGCTAGCACAAAATTGTTTTATTTTTATTACGAACTTTTAAATAGAAATTTTTCGTTCCCTAACACAATACCTATATTATAGACTAAACTTTGGAAGCACCCAAGTCATGTTCGAGAACCAATTATACGTAAATGTGCACTGCGAGTAACACGAAAAAATATTGCGCTCTATTACAACCACAAACAAAAAAGTTGTGACGATATTTCAGGTGATTAAAAGTAGCCATAATTATTATCAAAATTACCTACTGTGACACTGACTTAAGACAGGTGTTAAGGGTGAAAACTAGTATAATATGACACTTAGAGATAACACTATATATGTAGGTACACACATCACCAGAATCTAGGCATACCTTAATCCTAAATTATTTACGAATTGGTGGTTTAAAATCTTTTTAGTTTCCATAAAAAGTTTATATACAGATTGAAACCTCTTTTATTCTATTTAAAAAAAATGAATAAAAAAAAAATACGGCAGCAAAATTGTTAGTAATTCGTTACGTCAAGGAAAATGGATTAGATCGTTTTTCATTTTTAATTTAACGTGCCGTGTGAGCTTTAAGAGTCATGTCACGTCGTCATTTGAGTCGAGATGAAATGTTACGAGCCGTGGGCATGTTAGAAAATGGTGCTATTCAACGCGTCGTTGCTGAGGCCCTACACACCAGCCAAAACGTGATATCAAGGTTGTGGTCACGTTATCATAGTACTGAGGGATGTGGCTGAATGGCACACGGGTAGATATCGTGTTACTACGTAGAGACAGGATCGATTTCTCCAAATAACCGCCAGAAGACAACCCAATATCACAGCGATGCACATGTACAAAGGCTCCAGGGGGACCACCAGCTGCTGGTAAGTGACCAAACTGTGCGAAGGAGGTTGCATGAAGTTGGTCTCCATGCTCGAAGACCGTGATCGGCGGCTTTCGTGGTCTCGGGAGCATTTACCATGGAGTGACGAACAATGGTCTTTGGTGCTGTTCACCGATGAGTCCCAGTTTGGGTTTCACCCGAATTCACGAAGAACACACAGGAGGTCCACTCATACCAAGGCGGGACAATCATGGTGTGGGCAGGAATTCGTCTTGGCGGACGAACCCAGCTCGTTTGGATCCAAGGCAGCATGACTGCACAAACATACCACGAGGAGGTAGTAGAGCCTGTTATAGTCCCACACATAATCCAAATGGTCTAGGAATTTCTACTCATGCACGATGACGCTCCTTCCCATACGGCGCGGCTGGTGTTGGCCTCTCTCCGAGACCACGATATTCAAGTTTTGGATTGGCCTGCACAGTCGCCCGACTTAAATCCTATCAAGCATGCCTGGGACATGTCACAACGAAAAGCTTTGAGAGATTTCCCGCCAAATTTGACGATGGAACAACAACTTTACGAACACTTGCAAAGAGCATGGGACCTCATATTACCGCAGCAAGGCATTGACAATTTAATTTTAAATATGAAAAATCAATGTCGATGTGTAATATAGAAGCTTATGAGGACCCGAAGCCAACTCGCAGAGGCCCGACAGACGTTTTATATCCCTGTAAGCACTAACCGACATTTATCCCTGTTCGCACTATGCAAGTGCACCCAAGGACAACCCCCGGTTGGTGTAGGACTGTTGCAGGATATGGGGAGAAAGATATTGGATTATGGGTTTGGGTGGTTATCTAGAACTATGGAAATAATGGCCCCTGCCTGACCAATGTTGATAAAATACACAGATGAAATGGCAGGATAATCATCATCTGCCAGTCTTTTCCCAACTATGTTGGGGTCGGCTTCCAGTCTAACCGGATGCAGCTGAATACCAGTATTTTACATAGAGCGACTGCCTATCTGACCTCCACAACCCAGTTAGTGGGTAAAACGAAACCCCTTGGTAAGACTGGTTGTCAGATTTTCGGGCATCTGACGACCCGCAACGACTGTCAAAGATCCACAAATGACAGCCAGGACCAATGGCTTAACGTGCTTTCCGAGGCACGGAGGGATCTTGGTATGTGAAGATGGTCACCCATCCACGGACCAATCGCGGCAAGTGTAGCTTAACCTGACCGATCGACTCGTGCGGCTGTTATTACTTAGCCACAAGCCCCTCAAAATGGCAGGACAATAAATCATCATATTATTGCCATTTCGTCTTGCATTTGTTAATTAACAATGATATGTAGGTATCGGTGTTTGTTAATCTCTCGCTGCTTTAATAATGACATTAATTGGATTTCCTGCTTACGTTATACTTACAAGATGTAAGAGGGTTTGTGTGTGGAGATGAGACCAAACTCACAATAGGCAAATAAACAATGACTTTTATTTGATTTGTAACAAGTTACATAAAAACACTAGATCTAAACTAACAAAATAACAAGAAGTAAAATAATTTTATAAGTTAACTATATCGGCTAGCTACGTAATCCCTACGGGCGTCGTATATCGTAAGAAGGTTGCGCAGACCGCTAGCGATACTGGCACAACAAACATACGATACACGACCGGAGTCCCAAATACGGCAAGAGGCGGAGTAGGCGTGACCGACCTAAGTCGATGCGGAGCGTACAACCGGAGCGTGCCGACCTGAGACTGGCGTTCCGTACGTAGTCGTCTCTGCACCCCCGAAGGGGGCGCGAGGGGTCGGTTTTGGGGCTCCTTTCGGCCCCATGACCGAGGCGTTGGTCTCTCGGCCCCCAAAAATGGGGACCCGTCGTTGGGTTTCTCCCCCCCCCCCCTTGTGGGAGGGGAGGGAGCTCTTCGCACACCTATCACCCCCGGGGGGTATGCCTCCCCCTGGTGGTTGTTGGTGTGTATTTGTTTAGTGTCTGTAGGAGCGCCCGAAGTGCTTCACGACGCCCTTGCGACCAGGCCCCTGCTGGGTGAGATCCCTAGTTCCCTAGGGAAGGCCCGGCAAGAGCCGATCTAGCAACAGGGCGCCGGTTTTGGTTGGCGCTCCGCTACAGTGGGTGCTGTCCCCGCCCCCCTACGGCACCGCCAGGTCTAGCCGGTGGCGTCGCGAGGCGCGGGGCGTGGTGTGGTGTAACGAGCGACTTGTAAAAGTGTGTGTGCGTCGCTCGTGCGGTTTTCTTGGTGTTTATACTGCGTGATACTGCGACCATAGCAATATCGATGTTGGGACCAAATAGCTGCTGGCTGTGTGGAGAGAGTGTTACTTCAGCACTATTAATATTTGCTTGCGCATCCCGAAACAATGCCCCGACAAATCTCGGCGAGTAGCCAGTTAGCTTGGGTTCTGGTCGCGAGGGTGATTGTGGCGGCGTACAGTACTCAATTAACGGGAGCATGTGAAGTTTGAGTCGGTGTCGTGGGCAATGGGCTAAGCATTGGTTCCAGAGACGTGATTTTGGCTAACCTAGAAATCACTGACTCTGCTTTCTCAGGTTCCGTATACACCGTGGAAACGGATGCATCGACTTCTTCTTCATTGTAGAGTTCGTACTTCTTGCTAGGCTCATTCAAGAAATGGAATAATAGCTGCGGTAAATTAAGCACGATGCCTGCGTCTTGGATGAAGTCTACTCCTAGGAGCGTTCGGTTATCGTGTGACTCAGGCAACACAATAAAATTTGTGGGGATCTTCCGACCACATAATGTGACTGTCACTGCAGCTGTTTTGACAGGCTGTCTCCTCCGTAAGCCGTCAGCAAGGGAGATCGTCGCGTTTTCAGTTTTGAATTCAACTCCCTTTTGCGTCAACATACTGTACAATGACGTAGATGCGACACTAAGTTTGGCCCCAGAATCGATGTGAGCTTGTCCGTTGACGCCAGCGATACAAATCTTGACAGTTGGCCTAAGTCGTGCTGTAGATACCAGGGTGGAGTTGAGGGAATAAAACCCGACGTCTACTGCGCCAACTTTGTTTTTGGTGCAATTTGGACATTTGCTCCTGACTACGCCGGGCTCACCGCAACCGTAACAGGTGATTTTGTGACTCGGCGTTGGTGCGGGCCTTGTTGGAGTCTCTGTGGTTTTATTTCCAGCTTTAGTCCTGTCTTTCGTAGCTGATTTTTTGCGGCACTCCTCTTCATTGTGGCCAAATGCACGGCAAAAGGTACACCGTGATCGTTTGCCTGCGGGAGTGGCGAATGTGTCGGCTCCTGATTGTGCAGCGACAACTTCTTCAATTTGACGAACTTTTGTCAGGAACTCATCAAAAGTTGTAACTGAATCCCTAGGTATCCTATCCCTTATTTGTATGTGAAGGGATGTATACAGGAGGTCCAGTCCTTGCGATGGAGTAAGAGCAGGTTTCGGCAACTCTGCCATGAGAGCTCGCTTCTTGGCAACAAACAATTCGGTGCTTGCGGGACTCTTCTGCTTATCACCAACAATCTCATCGTAAACAAAATAAGCAGGCCTCTTTGGCGCAAACGTCGTCCTTAATAAGGACACGGCCTGATCCCAATCATGAATGCTCTCTTTTACACCTAACCACCAGGTAGATGCATCCCCGACCAGCAACAATGTTAGCCCTTCTATGGCGTTATCATCATTGATTGTCTCAATTTTTTTATAAGTGCAGACAGTCGATATAAATGCTTCGACTACCGCGGTATTGCGAGAACCGTCGTAGCGAGCAGTGCATGCTGCGAAACTGCCTGACTTTTGAGTGACTCGGGAACTATCTCGATTGGCTAAGGTCTTCAGGAGAACACGAAACTGATCATCAGAGAAGCTGACATTTGCCATATTTGTTATATTCCTACGACTACGCCTAGGTAAAATATTATAAAGCTCAATCTTTAAAAACTAATGAATCTATCAAAGTAAAATCTGCCTATCCCGAAGGTGACTTAACAATGGAAGGGTAATAACCAAAAACTAAAGCTATAAAGGTACCCAAACGAAATTACAAAGGGTAGAATAAAAACTAAATTAAAAAAAAATATAATAGCAAAAGTGGGTAGAGGAAAAAAAAATCTAAATAACATTAAACTAACGTACAAAGCCCCTAAGTTGGGCCGCCAATTGTAAGAGGGTTTGTGTGTGGAGATGAGACCAAACTCACAATAGGCAAATAAACAATGACTTTTATTTGATTTGTAACAAGTTACATAAAAACACTAGGTCTAAACTAACAAAATAACAAGAAGTAAAATAATTTTATAAGTTAACTATATCGGCTAGCTACGTAATCCCTACGGGCGTCGTATATCGTAGGAAGGTTGCGCAGACCGCTAGCGATACTGGCACAACAAACATACGATACACGACCGGAGTCCCAAATACGGCAAGAGGCGGAGTAGGCGTGATCGACCTAAGTCGATGCGGAGCGTACAACCGGAGCGTGCCGACCTGAGACTGGCGTTCCTATTTTTTTTTTTTTTTTTTTGTGTATGGCATCTCGTAGTTGACCTTAAAGGTCATAACTACTTAACCGGACTATCCTGTGGATGCCTTAAGTAAAGCCTCCAGCCAGGGCTTAAAACTAAGTAGAATTAAGCGACTGCACGCTAAGGGCACCCCCTGTGGGGTACGGACCTCGGCTTAGGTCGTCGCTGGGAGAGGGCAGCAAAGGGACAGGCTGGATCGAATCGGTATTGTTAATGTTTTGATGAGCGCGGCGTTTCCTAGGACTATCTCTGAGAAGAAAGGCCGAAACAAACTCAGAGGTCGCAGTCGGGGAATTTAAAACTACAGGCTCAGCTACGGCGCGGGCTGGCACTTCTGCGGGCAAGGGACGGGGGGGGCAATTTACTCGGGGGCGCGGTCGCGAGGGACCTCGGCGGCGAGGTCGGAATGACGGTTTTCTAATTCTACGTACTGTACTGGTGGCCCTATCACACTCTTGGAGGAGGGTTATGGGGTCGTCGGGGTCTACGAGAGCATGCCTTGGGCGGCGAACTTTACTAATATTGGAGGGGATGTAGTTTGCGGCCGCTACCACCAGAGGGTTGCGGTGTTTAGCGGCTGAGTCAAAGAAACGCTTGGAAAGGCGTTTCATGAACTGCTGGATAGTGGGGATTTTGAGATCAACATGGAGGATCTCATTACGAACGAACCAAGGGGAGTTTGTGGCCTTGCGGAGGAAGCGGTTTTGGAGGGTCTGCATCCTATGGATATAGCTGGGCCTAGCTTGTGCGAAGACTACACAAGCATAGGTCATTATGGGACGGATACACGCCGTGTACAGGCGCATTTTGCACTTCAGTGACAGCTTACTGCGTGCATTGAGGACGGAGTGGAGACAGCTGAGAGCGAAAGCGGCTCGCGAACGGGCCGACTTTATGTGCTCTCTGAAGGTGAGATTTTGATCTAGGATGACACCTAGGTATTTAGCTCGCTTTTCCCAGGGGATCGGCTTGCCAAACATGGTGATAGGTGGAGGTGGGGTGAGAAAGCGTCTAACTTTCCTATAGAAGATAGCTTGGCTTTTATCGGGATTTACCTCGATACGCCATTTCCTAAACCAGGCAGCCAGCTTGTTGACTGCTGTTTGGAGACGGAGCCGTAGTTGGATATGGCTGCGGCCAGTGAAGTAGATGGCTGTGTCGTCTGCGAACAGAGCCAGTTGGGACTTAGCGTCTCTAGGTATATCGCTAGTGTACAGCGAGAATAAGAGGGGGGCAAGTACAGAGCCCTGGGGGACTCCTGCTTTGATGGGGTGGGGGGGCGAGAGAGCTCCTTCGATTTTGTAGCGGAAGGTGCGGTTCGACAGAAAGTCCCGTAGGATGAGAACGAGACGGTCTGGCACACCGAGTTGGTACAGCTTATATATTAAGCCATTGTGCCAGACTTTGTCGAACGCTTTCGCTATGTCGAAGTAGATAACACCGGTCATCATACCGCGACAAAATCCGTAGTGGATATGTTCGGTGATGCGGTGGACTTGTTGAACACAGGAGTGTTGGGTTCGAAAACCAAATTGCTCGTCGGGAATGAGGCCCTTGTTTTCAGCGTAGGATCTGAGTCGCTTATAAATAAGCCTCTCGTAGATCTTACCAAGGACTTTGAGCAGACTAATGGGACGGTAACTCGTCGGTTCAGACCTGGACTTTCCGGGCTTATGGATGCCAATGACGGTGGCTTCTTTCCACGATTGTGGGAAAAGGTTGTTGCTCATAGCGCCATTGAAGATGGTGGCCAGTAGCAATATCAGAGGGGCAGGGAGGAGCTGGATCACCTTATTGGTGATCCCGTCTGAACCGGGGGCCTTTCTGGGTTTGAGACCCTTGATTATATCCTGCACTTCGTCTGGAGTGACGGGAGGCAGAGGATCATCAGGGTCTTTGGTGGCGTTCCTAGCCTCTGCAGGGTCTTTTATAGGCGCTCGCGGCCACGGCGGGGACGCGTTGCGCGGGGAGGAGGCGTTGACTCGTTGGGTCGGTCGGACGGCGCGGGAGCAGCGATGACGCGTTGATGTGTTCGCCGCGTTACAAAGATTATTTTTAATTGGCTAGCTAAACTCCACAGATGCAATGATTATGGATATCTAAACATGATCAAACGAAAAGTAAATTAATTTGATGATTTTTTGAGGGGTCAGCGGCCTAAAGAACGGCTTTAAACTTTCTGTGATTATATCAAACATGGAAGCAACAAAAATACGGGAAAACTGCCATTTCACCATTCCATCTCTAGTATCATGGAATATTTGCAACAGCACCCTCTGTTACTGTGTAGAGTTACTGTCATAAACACTACTAACTACACGTATCTATCTATTTAAGTTTAGTTATATGTAGACTGCACTGTACTGAAAACAGAATTTTAACAACTGCTTGATTTGTGTGAGTGCTTTGTACTACAAAATAAACAAAACACTCAGTCTGATAGCATGCGGAAACACAAGAACTAATGTGTTAACCGCAGTTTAAAAGAAGAACGAAAAAAAGAAAAGATGGATGAAAGAGATAGGGATGTATGTGTAGCGCTAATCAAATGCCAACAGTGGCAGTAGCAGCGGATTTTCCCTAGGAAAAATCCTACGCTAAAAAGGGGGGTATGTAACGTTGTACGTTGTCTTATATACTAGAACTTAAAAATAAATCTAAAATTACTTAACGCTAAACCATAGTTAAATAGCCTACCTAGATAAAACCTATAACTACCTAAATCAACATATACAATTAACTATTGGTATAATTAGTGATCGTCATATAATAACAAATCATGAGTTTCTATATAAAATTGTCTAAGTGGGTATTCTAATAACAGAGCTCGACGCGCATTCTGCCGCGCCAAGGACGAATGAGTCCCCACTCCGTTTAAACAATGCGTACGTGACTAGCGAGTCTAGAAAGATATGGAACATATGTGAACTTGACGGAGAGACTCACTCGCCGTACCGCACTTAGCTACTTAACACCTCTGTGCTAGCACGAACAGCTGATTCGAATATTACTACGCAGTTTATTATATTTCAATTTAATTTTAACTTTTGTGCGAGACCGTTTTTAAACTTAATTATTACCTATCGTTGTGGTATTATCACCGCTATTGAATTAAATTCAGTGTTTAACCCCGTATTGGGTGAGTGTTGCAAAGCATTATTTATCTATTGGATTTAAGTAGCTGCATGACTTGCTAAAACTATCGTGGTTCCTCATCTCATTGTACGTAATCATGTTTTCGGTACTTCTATTATTTTAGTGCTGTAGTTTGTACATTCTTTTTGCTTTAAACCAAAGTGTAATTAGCTTAAGGTAGTTTCTTAAAACTTTATTTTGTGTTCTGCTTACGGTGACCGATTGACCGGTTAACCTTGACCGCGTCATGAAGGTCAGGTACTTATTTCATTTTTGCAACTTCATTGCTAAAGTTTATCCTTCTAATTAACATTTCATCAATTCTAAATTATTAAACTTCATATTATTTTTCGGCTATTATTATTAATTATAATTAGCACTATTTTCACTTCACCTAGCTTTTGCTACTATTGCACCACGCTGATTAGACCGCCTCATCTTGATAGCTACTTAGTGTTAGATCACCGCTTTCCATTTTAGTATGTTGAGTGGCTATCGGGATGTTGCAGTCGCAGTATGGAATCGGACATTTCCTAAAACATCCAATCTCCGCATTCCAGGGTTCAAGTACTAGTTCAGGTACTAGTTCAAGTACTAGACCAAGTACCACTTAGCACACACCTCCTACCTTCTACTGGCCGAAGAACATTTTCGTCCCCGTCGAAGCCGCAAGACTACCCCGCGACTCTGACGGACTCCACTACGGGACGCTGACTGCACACCTGCACCTACCAGACTACTAAGCAGGATAGTGGTGTTTCTTCGGTTAGCTAAAACTTCGCGCGTGCTCGATATCATCGTACTCACACCCAGCTCAAACCGATATTTAAACTCTCATATTTTCCCCTTCTACCTTCACATAATTTTATAATTAAATTATTTTTTTAAATTCTAAACATTGTATCATTTTTATGTTAACGTAGCCTACCACTAAACCCCTACGTTACAGTGGTTAAATATAAATACAAAGCTATGTTTCGTTAAGGCAAGGGTTAACAGGTACTTAAGGATGCGTTGTGGTGTATAATGACGAATCACGCAGTCTAGAGTCTAAGTGAAGTATAGTTTTGCGATTTAGGATTCTGTGAAGTCAGTGATTTCGTCACCTGCGTTGTAGTTCGCTATATAGCAGTGTAGTAGATAATGGGTAGTACACCAACCCGCACTGGGCCCGCGTGGTGGATTACGGCCCACTCCCTCTCACCGAGAGGAGGCCTGTGTCCCAGCAGTGGGAACGTTATAGGCTGATAATGTAATGTATAGGTAATATAAAATGAAATGCGGTAGTCAAACATAATGGAGTTTATTCATCTCAAAATTATTAAATAATAAAAAGTTTTACATGAAATAGAAAAAGACATCCTTTATTCTGGGTAAATTCATCCAAAACACAACTCAACACTTTCGATGCTCATCTTTTGTTCTGCATTACGAATGTCTCCAATCCACATATTAACTATTGGTAGTCTGTATACGTTAGAACTTTGTAGTTCTATGATAGTACTTTTCCATTCAGTACTTCCTTCCTGAAACATCAATTATTTCGAATTAATTTATTTTCATATACTTTTCGCAAGAGTAGGTGTCAGATAATTCACAATTTTTCCTATAATATTCTAAGTCAGAAAGATTTATAAACTGGTACAAATTCAGCTACATTTAAAATCCGTTATGGTAAAGATAAACTGTGGAGATAACTGTGGTGATCTGGCAGAGATCCAAAGTAGTTCAAATAGCCCTCAGATCAAGCAGCTGAAGTGTCAAAAGGCCGGCCATATTGACAGCAGAACCGATGACTGTTGGGAAAGACTGCTCTTGAGTGGAGACTGCGAATCGGCAAACATAAGGAGGGACATCCTCAGGCTAGGTGAGGCAACGATCTACTGCGTAGATCGTGTAACTGATGGAACAGAACAACAAACATGAACATGGTGTCTGGCTGATGATGATGAAGCTGATAAACTACTAGGGAACGCGTTTTAGACGCCTGCTTTAAGCGTGGTACTATTGTTATCAACATCATTCTTGTTATGCTGCAAATATATGGAGGTATTATTATACCTCCAACAAAACAACTAGTCTTATCAGAAATAAGGTCTCAACATTCAGAATAAACATTATGAGTAATATCTTACTTTGCATTCGTTGGTAGATTCTGGTACGGAATAAAATATCGGTGATTGGTTCGTCGGGTATGGTCCAATAACCACATCATTCCAAGCCCACAATTTCACTGACGAAGACATGTTGTATTTAGAGTATGGAACTGAGTTCAGGCAGTTGTATTTTAGCGTTTGGCGAACGGATTCTGATCGATCGCGCAACCATGTTAATTGTTCTGCTGACATCTGCAACAAAAAAAAAACAATAAATTCTAATGAAAGGATTCGTCTCATCTGCCTAGCCTTTCCCAACTATGTTTTGGTCGGCACATTTTTCAAACATTTACGAATTGTTTTATTTAAAAAAAGATAATTGGAAATCTCTGTTTGTATGGAAAATTTAAAATCGGTCGAATTTACATGTAACACTATTTTTCGAAAATGTCCTCAACTAACTTTTTAGACCTATATATCCTGCTTATGCGTAGGAAGTTTCATTAAAATCGGTTCATGCATTTCGAAAAACTAGGACCTGAAAGTTTGTATGAAATGCCGTATGTTGTCAACGCTCTTAAAATAGATTTTATTTTTTTAGAATAGATTGAATGTTACTTACAGTGTTATATAATTCTTTCATATCAACGCCCATTTCGTTCAACCAGAAAGTTCCTTTAGTGGAATCATGATTACAGTCTGGGGTTTTTTTACTTATCCTGATACATGTCTCCAGGCTTGTCATATTGCAGAACACTTCAATGGGATTCCCTGTTGGTCCCAAATAGTAGGTTCCTGCAACAAGGGTCATTTAAACCACCTACTCGATGCTATACCAGACACATAACCTTTCGATACGTGGCTGGTATACGTGTGTGTCAAATTTTGCTTGTGTGTTAAAGACCACTTTAAAGTGAACAACTTTCTCCATGTGATTAAACATCGTAATCGAAAAAAATAACGGCCCTTCCATTCGTTTGGCTCGAGTAGATATTGCTATTTTGTATGGTACAGTTGATAATTTTTTCGCGAGTAAGTGAAAAAAAGTTGTTCAGTTTGATGGTCAGCACCATACCCTTAAATTTGACAACAACTTTCTTAGACACGCTGTCTAGACAATAGACATCTCTTGTCTTAATCAAAAACTTTCTTAATTGACCGAGTTATCCTGCCTTGGATTAAAAACCTATTTATATTAAAAAACGGTGAAATATTTGTCGACCCAAAAATATTAATGTAAACCTAAAACAACCTAAGCTCACTGTGATCACATTTAATTAGAAGAACTATTATAAATGTAATACTCATAATATGCATTCTTCTCACCACTGTGTTTGGGTCCCATAGATTTACAAGGAACTTCTGCTGGCCATCCCGCTTTCCCCAAGTCATCATCGTGAAATACCGTCTCAGGTGCAGCTATAATAAAATATTACAAGCATTTAAGAAAGTATAGCTAAGGAATTTTGACGAACCAACGTGAATAAGTTAGTACCTAAAGCTCTGGACACATTGACGCAAATCCCACGTGTGACGCATCCATTTTTTTAAATGACTAGGAAGTTTCGGGACTATTCACGCCAGTTTGAACGTCATACAAGTTAAAGGAGGTGCTGGAAATATATATTTTAATTAATTTCATAAGCATTAACAGCATATAACGTTCCCACTGCTGCTGGAACAAAGGCCTCTTCACTGTGAGACCACCACGCGGGCCCAGTGCGTGTTGGTAGACGTCACAGGTGAAGGACGGGCGTTTTTGGGGGACTGTCTTTTGTAATTTTGACGTTGAAAATGTGCTGATTCTCAGCCTAATTTGAATAAATGAGTTTTGATTTTGATTTTGACAAGTCTTCGAATTTTTGGTTCTAGGACATGCCGGTTTCTGCAAGATGTTTTCCTTCGCCGTTTTTTAAAGCAATGGTGATGAAATAAATTACACAAAGTAAAGTCTGGGCTCGAACCCACGACGTACAACTCGCAAGTCGCGGCCGTTACCACTGGGCAACCACTGCTCTCTTTACTTACATACATAACAATATTACCGTTATTCGTGGACGTGATAAAAAGGAATAATCATTAATGGGTCAGGTCACAAGTAGAGAAATAAATACGTGATGAAAAAATAACATCTAGGTGAAAGTAGATGTAAAGAAAATAACCTAAAAATATGCAAAATAACAAAAAAAAAATACTCTCTTATTTGTGCACGTGAAACTCTAATAAAATTTAAAGCCTCTGCGTCTTGTTGCAGTATCTAAACGCAGCGACTAAGCGCACAGTTTGCGCGGCCTTTGAGGCATGTCACACACTATGCGACATACGACTGCGACAGCTCGAAGACTAGATGCAATAGTGTCTCAAATACTCAAAGATCGCTTTCTGCATGATGTATGCGTACGACAGCTGTGTGTCTAGTCGCAGTGACAAGACGCAAATGCATCGACAACTCTGCGCCTTTTTTGCTTGCAGCGACAAGCTGCACAGTTGGCTGGCACTTAAATTACAGCTCCAACAATGAGTTCTTAATTCATAGTTTTATTTGTTGTGTTGTTTTGAATTGCCAATAACCATAAATACTTACCATTTGGAGTATCGTGGCAAGGGCAAACTCCATGACTTCCTGGAGCTCCAGGTAGTCCCGTTGGCCCAGGTGACCCCGTCGGCCCCGCAGGTCCCTACAGAGTTTACACAACAGTTTTTGTCAACAATTTACTAGGTGCAAAACAAAAACAGTACATTTTGATGCAACTGTACAAAGTATATCATTGCATTCGAGTCGGGATTGCTCTTACTGCCCAAACCGAAAGCGAGGGCCAAAAGGAGCCGAGAATGCAACGACTTTTATTCACGACATTATCAGGTACTTTTTTTCCAAAAAAAAAAAAACCGACTTCCATAAAAACACTACAAAGTGAAAAATAACTTTGATTTCGGAAGTCGGTGTCTGGTTTTTTTGTATTTCGTTTTTCGCCACCGACTTCCAAAATTAAAGTTATTTTTCACTTTGTAGTGTTTTTATGGAAGTCGGTTATTTTTTTTTGTTGGAAAAAAGTTTTTATTTTTCACTTTTTTGTTGTGATAATTTTTTTTTTTTGATTTTTTTTTCTTGATTTTTCAAAAACTGCTTGTCCGATTTCGATAAAATTTTCGACTGGCAAGCGACGGAGTTATGCGCGAACAAACATAAAAAAAAAATACAAACATCCGAATACAGAACCTCCTCCTTTTTTAGAAGTTGGTTAAAAATATGATTCGCGACCGTAACAACTTTTTTGTTTTTTTGTCGATCCTAAGACCCATCGTTTCCCTATTCATTCTAGTATAATAAATAATATGATAATATTTCCAGCCTATTAATGTCCCACTGCAGGCCAAAGGCCACTTCTCATACTCCCAATTACTATGTTTATTTCTTTATTTTAGTTCAAGACTTACTATGGAACCAGGTTCTCCTCTATCTCCTTTAGCACCGACTAAGCCTTGAGGTCCCTGAAAGTAAAAATGAGTTAATTAACCATTAATTATATTTTAAGGATGTGTTTATTCCTGGAATGACAATGCTTAGTTTCCAAATGGGCGATGAGGTTATTCATTACATGATACCACGTATCCTATATGACGACGAGGAATGTTTAAATTACCTTCGCTAGCCACGGGTCGCTGAGCTATCAGTATTCGTCGGGAAATATCTCAACATTACTATTGCGAATTAGGTACTCAAATATAGGAAAAAAAAATGTTTAGAATGTACTTACGACGTTCGTACAGCTATTTAGTCGTTTGTTTATTAAACTTAACACTAAGCAATATCCTAGAGAGCCCTTATAAAAAAAATAGATATAATACCACTATAGTTAAGTACTTCTCAGCAGTACCAGGTATAATAATTATAGAAGTACAGACGCCAGCACATCAAGCTACCCGAAACTGTCAAATTTTCCCAATCAACCTTGAAACTAATGCTTTAGCGATAAAGTTGAAAATGTACTAAAGAAATTTGACAGATTATATAGCCTGATGTGCTGGTGTCTGTACATAGTAGGAGATTAATTAAATTACTTAAAAATAGGACCTCCAAATACTTCCCAAAAATGGTGATGAGACAACGTAACATTTTGATCATCATTACTTTAAAAGTTTAAAGTGGTCATAGATTTGTTAAGCGCTTTTATTAAGGCAAACGGATCACGGATGCCCAAGGAATTGTTTGTTATCGCAGTGCAGTTTGCGCCTGTGGGCCAGCCTTGAGCAATAAAAAATAAAAAATGTATGAATTACACAGAAAATACGATGACTGTGTGACTCCACACAGTCATACTATATTTCTTCACAGTAGGTAGGTAGCATAAATGTACTTATCCACAATTACATGTTTATATCCTTGTACAATTTACCTATAGGAATCTATTTGTAACTAAGTACCTAGTACCCTTCGCTGCCGCAGTTAATTGTACGAGTAGGTACCATGTCTAAAACGTGCACTCGTGCAAGCAATAAGTTGATAAAGTTTTATCGCTATCGGATTAAAGATTATATTCCAGCGCATAAGTATAGATTTTTATTATAAATGTAATACTACTTACAGTAAAACCAATGTCACCTTTCTCGCCACGCTCCATAACTGGTTTACTATCCTAAAAATAAAGATCGTTTGTCAAAGAATATAATTATTTTATAATTGCACGTGCATCGAGCACGTGCAATTGCATCCCAACTGCCACAATACAGGAGGGTAAGATTAAAGATGGGGCATTCATTGGTTGGTATTCTGTTAGACATGCTTATTAAGTTCGATAAAGATAGACAAAGTGTCTCCTTAGTGACAGTTGAGTTCTTATTAATGCAATAAAGCGAGGGAATCGTCGAGTTTCTAGATAACTGAACCATTTTTCAAAAGTCTGTCGATATAGTCACTGTATTCACAGATTTTGTTGACATCTTTCAATTTCTTTTCGTGTTCGATCTAAATAGGTACTGCTATGCTTTCTAAAGTGGCAATGGGTCAGCCATATTAGCCGTAGAACCGATGATCGTTGAGGTAGACGTGTTCTTGAGTGGAGACCGCAAATCGGTAAACGTAAGGTAGGACGCCCTCAAGCTAGATGGAGAGACGATCTTCGCAAGATGGCTGGTAGCAGCTGGATGAGAGTTGTCGAAAATCGAGTTGAATAGCGTGCAATAGGTGAGGCCTATGTCCAGTGGACTGCTATAGGCTGATGATGATGATTCTTGCATAGCAACAATATACTTGTGCATGATTGCCGTTGGTCCCGGCTGTCATTCATACATCTTTAACAGTCATTACAGGTAGTCAGAAGCCCAAAAGTTTGACAACCAGTCTTACTGTGACTGTCTGTCACTTGCTCCTATTTAATAACAAAATATTATAATTATTTTGAAATCGGCATATGGTTCGGGCCTTAAAGGAACACATAAATTCTCTATTTAATGGGAAACAATATTGGGCCAATTACCGGCGGACGGTTCCAATGGAATAATTCTACGAATTCCAAAGAATCTTGTGAAATATCCGATTTTTAATTTTACCAGACAAACACTCACGGGCTCTAGGGACCATAAGATGGGCCCGTAGGCCGTGGAACCGATACCTGAAAGAACCCTTGAAACAATTGAGAAATCGTCCAAAAAAAAAGGGATAGACGGGGGCTGAGCGCTGAAACGTGGTATTTTTTAGGAATTGTGCGGAGACTGAGAGAGAGAGTACAGAGAGTGGGCGTCGAACCGTTTTAGGATACGAACTTCCTAGTCCACGCTAGTTAAGTTAGAAGATTTAGGGGGTACCAAGAGGCTATTGTCCGAGTGGGCTGTCGTGAAATAGCGAGCAATAGTTATTTAATTAAATATAGTTGGGTGGAAGCCCAGACTAGACTAATCTAGTATTTAAAGTAGTGTGTGAGATGGTTGGTTTGAGACCACGAGAGTGAGCGGTTGGCGTAGACTAGGCTAGCAGAGTTAGAACTTAGGGCAATAGCATTGAACCTGTGTGTCTGTTGAGAGATCGAGAGTGCGGGAGTGTTATTTAATATGTTAAATAATAAGTGTTGTTTTAGACTAGGTTACATTAGCATACTATTAATGTAAGTAGCGTGTAAGGCGCGCGAATCTCAGTGAGTGTGTTTGTGAACAATCAGGCGAGTGTCGACTATTTTATTCCTCCTTGTTCCTTTCTCTGACATTATCAAATACTACACATGCGTTTGGTCTTAGGGACTCGGGGAAAGCCCGCTATAAGATGTGACACTTACCAACATACTGTAGACAAATGCTCTACCCATAGACTATAGACAACCACACCAAGAGATGACGCTTAGGGCAGTCACACCGTTTATCCGGCTAAACCGAATTCACAACTCGTTAGGGCCAATTTTAATTACAGTACTTCCTTGCAGTCTGTTGTTTATGAACACAAACCAACCAAACGTCAGTGATGGCTACCTTTTCTCTATGGACAGACTAACTGCAGGATATTTTGCATTGCTCTTGATAGATATATGCACACTTCCAGAGAGTGGGGTAGGCTTCACTAAGCACCCTTAACTGGATGGATAGTCGTTCTAAGGAACGCTAGGAATTGTGTCTCGTTAAATCACACCCAGCCCACGTAGGCCTCTTACTGATAAAAAAATAATATTTGGCGAGGCACATCATTTGGATGCCCAGAAAGGCTCCGTAGCTACATGAATATTATTATACATACATATAATTTAGTATTAGGTGTAAATTGTAATTGTTGTGTCTTTGTGAATAAAGATAAAAAAAAATCATTTACTTACAATAGTCAAAGTGCAGGTAGCTGAAAAAAAAAAACATTGAAAATTTATATTAGGAAGTTAGGCGCTAGGTTCAGAAGAAGAGTTCTTTGCTCTGTAAGATTCCAATTTAAACTTAAAATAACCCTTAAGATATTTCGCTAGTTATGCTATAGCATAACTAGCGAAATATCTTAAGGGTTATTTTTTTTTAAATTTATTTTTATTTTATTTAATCCACAAGCCCTATAGGGCTTGTGGATTAAATATAAACTAAGTACACTTCCGCCTAACCCGTCGGGGACGAGAGTCGTGATGTTTTGTTATGTTATATTGTGTATTCAAGATTTTTGTTAATTTCAGTTGTGATTACATTTAGGTGGACAATCTACCACAATGCCTACAATAGGAAGGAGGATAGTATTTCATGTTGAAGGTTAAACGAAAATAACTCGAGGAATGAATCATTTTAGATTTAAATTATACCAACTTCCTGAGCATTATACAGCATCCTGACTGTTCAGCATCCTTATAATGTTCCTGTTAGGTATTGGGACCACAATGTAACTGTATGATAGCCATAATAAGTATATCATTGTTTATTGAGTTATTATCCGTATTACCCAGTAACTTGGTTGTGGAGGTCAGCTATGCAGTCGCTCGATGTATAATACTGGTATTCAGCTGCATCTGGTTAGACTGTAAGCCGACCCCAATATAGTTGGGAAAAAATGCTAGACAGATGATGAGTTAATAAGGATAGGCTGAAAATAGATAACGCCCGGAGTTGGGTACCTAATGGAGGTACCTAGTCAAAATTTTAAGGAAATAAGTAGTTTTATTTGTGTGAGCAGAGGTGGCCCAGTGTTATGAGTTTAGCCGTTGTAGGTCGTTAGTTCGAATCTAAGCAGGCACTTCACTTTGTGTATTTAGTTTTCGTAGACATGTGACATCTACCGACGTGGGGCTGCAGTCTCGACATTCATAGCAATCACTTTACGACCGAATTCGGTCGCAAAGTCCTGTCACTCCATACATTACACCTGTCAATCCGGGACTTTGCGACCGAATTCGGTCGTAAAGCGATCGCTATGAATGTCGAGACTGCAGCCCCTGATCTGAGCCCGCGTTGTCGATTACGACCCACTTCTCACAGAGAGCAGTGGAAGCATTATATGCAGATTATGCTGTTATTATTAGGTATTTATTGATTCTACTTACTATACTTTGTCGTGCATGTCTTTTCGTCATCTACCGCTTTCTAAAAGTAAAAAATAAAGTAAAATTCAAAAGTTGGTGGAGTAATATGAATTTGTATACCTTATAATAAAAGTTATCTCATCTTTATGATTTTGTTGGTGATGTACAGTCAACAGCAAAAGTAGATGATCAAAATCAGAAATTTAATACTAATGAACGGAGTTTGCGTCAGAACTGTGTGGCGTCGCCGTCGAAGTGATTCAAAAGTATGTCAGACTCAGTGTCATACTTTTGAATCACTTCGACGCCACACAGTTCTGACGCGAACTCCGTTAATTAGTATTGAATTTCTGATTTTGATCATCTACTTTTGCTGTTGACTGTACTAGCTGCGCCCCGCGGTTTTACCCACATAAGTTTCGATCCCGTGGGAATATCGGGATAAAAAGTATATCCTATACGTTAATACTGGTTATAAACCATCTGTGTGACAAATTTCATCAAAAACCGTTCAGTAGTTTTTGCGTGAAAGAGTAACAAACGTCTATCCATCCATACAAACTTTCACGTTTATAATATTAGTAGGATTACTTACAAGTGTCATTCCTTTAATGTTTGCTGAAACAAAATCAAAAAGCGTAATTAATTATTCTAGTTCCGTAATTAATTGTACACATTCATAATCTCACGTCTTCCTCACATGGAGGTAGACATTACAGAACGCCACCTACCTACAATCCTCACATATCAAAATCAAATTAAATCAAAAGTGATTTAAGTATTCAAATTATTATATCACATTGTCGGCACTACGAGTATAGGTCTGTTGTAAGAAACCAATTGTCTTAGGAATTATATTGTTTGTAGGTATAAGACTGTTTGAAGTCAAAAAAAAGTGTGTGTGTGTCAGCTACGACGCACGATTGGAGTTTACTCCTTACGAACGATAATTATGATATATATCGAATAGAAAAAAAGGGTAAATGAACGCATCTGCTAAAATGATAAGAGAAACAAACATATATCTGTAATTATTCGGATTATTTATATTACTTCTAAATCTTAGACGTACATAAAAAATATTAGTACCTGTAGTAAGCTTATCTAATACTTCAACCTAGTTATAAAAATCGTGGCAGTGGAATCAAACACTGTACTAAAATAAGGTTTCAAGTTATAAAAAAAGTATATTACTGGCATTTATTTTCAAAAAAGGTTTTATTTTGATAAAAAGTAAACAAAGAGGAGACCCCGAGAATGAGATACGCTGTGTAATGTATTCCATCTCATTCTTTTACACGTTCAATCCTACAGATGTAAATGTTTGTCTCTTTCTACGTAACGCCTCAACTTTTCGTGTTACACTTGATTTTACTCCTCATAAAATTTCCGTACCGGGCCTTATAACTCAAATCGTTTCTTAAGTAGTAAACTCCAAAAAAAAAAATTTGGCTGAGAATTAGCACTTATCGAACGTCAAAATTTTGCTTCTTTACACCCCTTATTAACACTCTGCGTTTGGTACATTCGATAAAAATCTACTTTTACATAACAACTACATATCTAAGTTGACACAAAATTACTCTAAACTTTGGTTTTTAGATTTAGATTTTCATGATTGTCGTCACAAATGTGTATTTAATACTAATTACATTTTTTTTAATGTATTTAACTACTGTTGTTTCTGCTTACCCCTATGGAAACAAGGCGTCAGTTTATGTATTTACGTAGGTATTAAACTACTATGATGCTTAGGTTTTCATGTACTACTATGATGGTTAAACGAATTTCGTGGCTGACTGTATACCTACTAACTCAGGATCACAGTCTATATTATTAAAAATAAATAAATAAATAATAAATAAATAAATCCCTGGACATTTCACACAGCACCATTTGTCCCAAGCTAAGCAACCTAATGCTTGTGTTATGGTAACAAGATGGCTGATAAACTACTTATATACAATTTTTTTTTTTTTTTTTTGTAAATACATACATATTATAGATAGAAAAACACCCAGACTCGGAACAAATACATGTAGGTCATACAAATATTTGTTCCGTGCGGGAATCGAACCCACGACACGCAGCGCAGCAGTCAATCGCTTAACCACTGCGCCAACCGTGCCGTCAAAAAAAAAAAAGATTTTGTCAAAATAGTATATTACGATACGTGTGACTTAAGTAGTCCATTGTTGAATTGCGAGAAATTAGCGTCCACGCGTAGCGAGGGTGCTAAACGCTGTGCATAATAGACTATTTAATTTTTATAGCTCATGTGACCAAAACTCGCACTTAGTCACGCTTTTCTGTGTAAAAATGGACTACTTAAGTGACAGACACTGACGGTCGGGCTGGTCCACAAATTCAAGGTCGCTCAGCGTGCTATGGAGCGAGCTATGCTCGGAGTCTCTTTAAAGGATAAAATCGGGAATGAACTTATCCGAAAAAGAACAGGAGTTACCGACATAGCATGCAGAGTAAGCGAACTGAAGTGGCAGTGGGCTGGCCATGTTTGTCGAAGGACCGATGGCCGGTGGAGCAGACGAGTCCTGGAGTGGATCGCGCATCGGCAAGCTTAGTGTGGGACGCCCCCCAGCTAGACGGACGGACGACCTTAAGAAGGTGGCTGGGATAGACTGAATGCCGAAGGCGGAGGACAGGGTGTTGTGGCGCCGCCTGGGAGAGGCCTATGTACAGCAGTGGACTGCGATAGGCTGAGTTGGTTGAAGTCACAAGGTCACAGAGTGCTATAAATAAAATTAGTAACTTAATAGTTACCTGATGCATTGTGAAGTCCAAGAGCGACACAAACAAAAAATACAATGAATGGGGACAATTTAACCGCCATTATTACAATCGCCACAGACAGACTGACATGAATAGGGAAATATTCATCCTTACTTATACATTTGGGTTTTCCTTATTAAATCTATTTATAACTGTACAAACATACAAGCGACACGCCATTAACTTAGTTATGTGATGCAAATTTTTCTTATAAGGAAGGAACAGGTAGATAGCGGAATTGGAATAAAAATATATCAATATTTTGCAATATACAAGGTGGAGACGACAGTACTACAATTAATTAAACTGCGTAAGTAGGTATATCTAATGCCGTTCCCGGTCTGCATACGAAAATTCGTTATATACAGGGTGGAAGGGACACCGACGCACAACCTGTCAACATGGATTTAGTACATGATTCTGTAACCGCGTCGATGTCCCTGCCACAGTGTATAATTAAGACACTATAACTAGTCAAAGAAGAAAACCGATAGCTAATCAGTACATTTTGTTTAAAAAAAAAAACACTTTTTTAATTTTGATACTAAGATTTATTTATTTTTCCAGAAAAAGTGGAAAGAGGGAAGGAAGGTCTTTGAACACAGAGAACACAGGCTCATAATAATAATAATATGATTTATATATTATTATTTATACATATACTCGTATTATTAATAATAATATGATTTATATATAATTATTTGATAGTTACAAAATACTCTTAAGCATTAGTAGAGCCAGTGTTTCCATTTTTTCTCGAATGGTTGTCGCACACTTGTATAAATTTATTTACTTATAGACTCTAAAACTTGGTATTCATAAACATGAAGTGTTACAGGCGCCAGCACATCGAGCTACTACAATCTGTCAAATTTATTTACTAGATTTTCAACTTTATCTCTAAAGCATTAGGTTCAAAGTTGATTGGGAAAATTTGACAGTTTCGGATAGCTTGATTTGGTAGCGTCTGTACAATAATAACCTAATAATGGTTAAATTCATCCAAAACAGACTTCAACACAAATCAACTATTGGTAGTTTGAATACATTTGGGCTTTGTGGTTCAATGATAGTACTTTTCCATTCTGTACTTCCTTCCTGAAATATTAATTATTTATTTTTAAATATTTTCCTTGCTTGCACGACAAATCACTAAATATATTTAGCGCTATCATAATCAGCCTATAATGTACCCACTGCTGGGACACAGGCCTCCTCTCTGTGAGAGGGAGTGGGCCACGCGGGCCCAGCGCGGGTTGGTATATTTCACATGACTTCGAACTTTTGGTTGTAAGACATGCCGGTTTCTTCACGATGTTCTCCTTCACCGTTTTAAGGGCAGTGGTGATGAAATAATTTACACAAAGAAAAGGGCCTGTGTGAGTCGCAGCCGTTACAAATCGGCCATCACTGCTCCAGATAGTGGATGAACTGTCACATTGGCGAACTCCTACTGGGAATTTCAAAATAACAAAACCGTATACCATTTCCCTCGACTCGGGGATCGAACCCAGGACACCACACTCAGCAGTCACATTTGCGACCACTTGACTATACCAAAAAGGTACCAATATCAAGTAATATTCTCCAAATTATGGACGGACGACCTAAAGAAGGTGGCTGGGGCAGACTGGATGCGGAAGGCGGAGGACAGGGTGTTGTGGCGCAGCCTGGGAGAGGCCTATGCCCAGCGGTGGACTGCAGGCTGATTTGATTGATTCTCCAAATACCTCAATTATGAAAAAGCAAATCTACTCAGGAATAATGGCCTACAAAATGAGTGTGATACGTGACTTAGAAAAGTTTAACACCGAATATCACGTCCCCGTAAGAAAATTTAGGATGCCTCGTTGTCCTAGTGGTAGCAAGCGTTACGACTGAGCATGAGCTCCTCTAGGTTCGATCCCCATATCGGGCAGTGTTACTGGGTTTTTTTTTTAATAAGAACGTTACCCAACACTGGGAATTTCGTGTATCGTGCGCTTAAAAACATTTAAACTCACATATACAAACAGCCAGACCCGAACAACTACTTGTAGGCCATACAAATATTTGTTCCGTGCGGGAATCGAAACTGCGAAACGCAGCGCAGCAGTCAATCGCTTAACCGTCACCGTTTTTCCTTCAGAAATTTCTCAGTAGTTCGAAGTTTGGATTTGTACTCGGCTGGTAGCAATAATAGGCTCGGGGGGGGGGCTCATTACTACAATTGCTATTACATGGGACTTAAACTTAGTTGGCGAAATGTGCGTATAGACGCCATCAAATCAAGCAACTACAATCTGCCAAATTTCTTTAATCGATTTTCAACTTTATCGCTAAAGCATTAAGGTTCATGGTTCATTGGGAAAATTTGGCAGTTTCGGGTAGCTTGACGCTGGCGTCTGACGAATCTTACCTTACATTTGTCGGTAGCTACTGGAACGGAATAAAAAAAAAGGAGATTTGGTAGTTGGATATGGCCCAGTCGCTATGTCATACCAAGTTAACAATTTCACTGAAGAAGACAAGTTGTGATATGAGAATGGAACTGAGTCCAAGCAGTGGTATTTCAGTGTTTGACGATCGTGTGTCGATTGCATTCGCAGCCAAATAATTTGCCATGGTGTTATCTGAAATAAATAGACCGAGCAACTTTAGTGAAATAATTACGTTATAATAAAATCTCCACACAATGAGTGCCTGAAGATGGATGGCGCCGCCGAGCCCACCCAGAAAGAGGGGGTGAGACGACCTAGACGCGTACCACGAGGAAGTCGCCGGATTAAAGTGCCAGGAAGGACTTGGGGGTGGCCTTTTCCCAGCAGTGGGACAGTTTACGCTAATAAAATAACCAATTATACCCTCCCCACACAATCTAAGGAAGAAAAAGTATAATGTTTAAAGGATCTAGTACCATCATAAAAATCACATTTCCACAGTTATTTGAAAAACGAGCTCCAGTTGACTCACGGTTGAGGAAAAGGGAATCAAATCTACTCTGTGTTGATTACAGCAAAACAGCCCTTCTGCGCAAAAGCATCTATCAAATGGCTCCAGTTATATATAATAAAATTCCACGAGAAATAAAGATTCCTAATGTCATAATATTTAAAAAGAAACTCAAACAAATTTTAATCGGCAAATGTTATTACTCGACAGCTGACTTTATTGAAGACCAAATCTGACATGATTTTTTGTTCATTTGTCTTTTGGTTAATTTATCCATAATTATATATATTTGACATCTACTGTTATGCACTTGAATTTTTGTAATTATTTTGTATTATTAAGAATGTTTTATTATTATAGGTATGTACTTTATTTTTTTTTTGTTACCTACCTACTTAATCATTATTTTTAATTTGAATACATATGTTATTTTTCCGTGCACAATTATTAGAGAAGATAATTTTAACTATAATTTTAATTATGTACTTAAGTTACATTCATTCACTGATTTATAAACTTTTTTTATTTTTTGTATGTCATTAATGGCTGGTAGTAGCGAACTATACATATAATAATAAATAATATATTTATAATTGGTAATACGATACCCAGTTACTGGGTATCGTATTACCCAGTCACTGGGTTGTGGAGGTCAGATAGGCAGTCGCTTCATGTAAAATACTGGTATTCAGCTGCATCCGGTTAGACTGGAAGCCGACCCCAACATAGTTGGGAAAAGGCTAGGCAGATGATGATGATGAGTAGCGAACTGTACATACCATTTTACATCTATTGTACTTATAACTTACAAATAAATATTTCTGATTTCTGATTTCCTACAATAATTTTGAGCCACTTTTAGCTACGCTTAACTGTGTTGTACGGAAACCTGCGCCCCAATTGCTTCACACACTTTCTATCACAATCAGAGGGATTCTGAAAGAAATTCCTAATCCATCACTCATCATCATCTGCCTAACCTTTTCCCAACTATGTTAGGGTCGGCTTCCAGTCTAACCGGATGCAGCTGAATACCAGTATTTAACATGGGACGAACGATCTGCTCTGTCCTGACAGACCTCTGAGGCGGACTGTCACTAACGTGGTAGCCTGACAGGTTAACACTTATGATTTGGGCTTGGTCAAGAGGCCCCGACATGGGCACGTTAAGTTATGATGGCAAAAAAATATAAAAGTTAAACCCTCAATGGAAGCCCTTTCAATAACCTGACCCACCCTGACCACACTATTCAATATCTATAGCTATACATATTATAATAAATCTGTAGCCGAGGCGTTTCTGTACATTGAAAATAGTGATAAGAAAAAATTAGGGTGTTAAAGGATAACCAACAGATGCCATTTCATAAGTTTTAGGAATTTTTGTCGGTTTGTTATGTGAGAGATTATCTATTTGAACTGATACCACGTAAAAGTAAAAAGTACCAAACCAATAATATTTAAGCCCGTGGTATCAAACGAACATAGACAGTTTTTCTTCAATCCACCCTCGAAATGAGATAACAATATTGATTTAGGTTTTAGGGTTGTGTACCCAAAGTATGACCACGGGATCCTATTACTAAGCCTCCGCTGTCCGTCCATCCGTCCGTCCGTCTATCTGTAAGCGGGCTGTATCTCATGAATAGGTAGACAGTTGAAATTTTCACAGAGTGTATTTCTATTGCCATTATTGCCAGCAAATAACAAAAATAAAATAAAGTTTTATGTTAAAGAGGTTTCCATGCCAGAAACGTTTTTTTTTGGCATTTTGTGCTATGGCAGGTATAATTTTTTTTCAAGAGTTTACATACATATTCGTCTAAAATTCACCAAAAAAAATAAAAATAAAAAGTCTGGAACCCTTACGTGACCTAGACGAGTCGAGAGATAATTATCTATATCTCCTCATGAATTAAGACCAATCTAGCCGTTAGGATACTTCAAGGGTACAGACGCAAGCAGGTTAAGCTACCCGAAACTGTCACATTTTCCCAATCAACCTTGAACCTTGAATGCTTTTACGATAAAGTTGAAAATCTATTAAAGAAATTTGACAGATTGTAGTAGCTTGATGTGCTGATGTCTGTACAAAGAAACATACCCATAATCCCCTACGCGTGAACACCTGTGAGGTAGGTACCTAATAATATGAGTTCAATTGACAACTTAAACTTAATAATTATAAAGCCACTAACTCATAAACTAAGCATTCACTTGTAATGAGCATACCGGCAGGTAATTACAGATTTAAGGTATTTAAATTAATACAATTAAAAGAAGAAGCTCATTAGTGAGATAGGGCACAGGCTGCGTGACAAAACGGGTGATTCTCGCTCCGGCTCGTTCTTGGTGCAAAGATTAGCCATTGCCATCCAACGTGGCAATGCAGGAAGCGTTTTGGGCACCTTTGCGCCGGGAATTAGGGGCGGGTTATTTGACTAGGCTGACGTGTTGTTATTTTATATAGACCTATTAGAATCTATTTTTATTTATTATTAACTTATTGTTGTATTTAGACAAAAAAATACATACAATTAAATAATAATAAATATTATCTGCACATACTTTCGTTGTTCAGTTTGTTAAGAACCGGCGAATGCTATTTTACTCTAACGCCTTCTTACCGCTCGGAACGCCCTCTGGTGCCAATTTACAAGGAACTTCTGCTGGCGATTTCATCGTCCCAAATTCTTTGTCTGCTTCAGTAGCATCCAAAGCTGAAATAATAATAATAAAAAAATAGGAATTGGTTGATTCGTGTGCCCTCTAGTCGCCAATAGTTGGATGAGCCAAAGACAGATGGCAGTGTTATCAATACAACAATATTGTTATTTCGGCTGGCCGAAGTTGATAGCGGAGGACTAACTTCATTTGAGTTTAAAATACTAGGTGGCGCTGACGACTTAAACGTACGACGTATTTAAATAACGCCGTTATAAAAAAAAACTTTTTCTCTCGTATTGGCTCATAATCAGATGATTATAATATTAGTTATTGTTAGTTAAAACAGTACCTATTTAAAAAACAGAGATCGAGTACGTTCAAAATATTTGTTTCGGCAAATGTGCTGAGGATTTGACCCCTGATAAAATAATACTCACTATCTTCAGGCAAACTAGCAGGGCAAATCCCAGATTCTCCAGGCATTCCAGGAGGTCCCACTTTACCCGGGGGCCCAACGGCCCCGTAAGCCCCTAAAGAAGGTGCACAATTTAGCTCATTATGGATCAATCATTATTGGAAAAAAAGAGACAAAAATCTGAAACGTGTAGACTGAGTAGGGATGGGTGGTGTGCGTACAGACCATTAAATTGATGGGACAAACATCGTAATCGCGAAAAATTTATCAACTGTCTCATAAAAAACTTCAATACCTACCTATTCGACCTACATAAATGTATGGAACAGCTGATATTTTTTTCGTTGTCCCTTGGAGAAAGTTTATTTATTTTTTATAACAGCTTAAACTATCATTACAGTGTTGTTAGGTATGATGGTCTGTACATACCACACCTTTAAATATGACCACACCTGACACATGCTTGCATGCCGCCTGTGAT
Organism: Apamea crenata; assembly: GCA_949629185.1. NCBI lineage: Eukaryota > Metazoa > Arthropoda > Insecta > Lepidoptera > Noctuidae > Apamea > Apamea crenata. The sequence goes on along the minus strand of OX451363.1, from coordinate 6,298,969 downwards.
ACAGGTTTATCCTAGTACAGACATCAACTTTACAATACCTATATTTTTTCTAAGATTAAACTGTATTTTACCAATTAATACCTTTGAATAAATACTAATAAAAAAATAAAAAATAAATTATGACTACTGCATTGATGAAACAGTATTTTTTTTTTATTTCAATATAATAAATACTCACTGGCATTCCTTGGACTCCTCTTATACCGTGCATTCTTGGTAATCCATCGAACCCCTGAAATTATTAACGAGTTCTCAGTATATAAGTCTGTAGTGAAACGAAAAAAAAAATATTTAAGCGTGTTTATAAAAACGCAGATACGAGTAAGTATACCTATCCAAAACTGTGTACTGACACAAACAAGTATTTCAAAAGCTTGAAAAATATAAATTAATAAAAATATAAATTAATATTTTTTTAAATCTATGTTAAAGTAAAGCTGCTAAATTATGGCATACTAGCTGCACCCCGCGGTTTCACCCGCATAACTTTCGATCCCGTAGGAATATCGGGATAAAAAGTATCCTACATGTTAATCCTGGTTATAAACCATCTGTGTGTCAAATCCGTTGAGTAGTTTTTGCGTGAAAGTGTAACAAACATCCATCCATCCAACTATCCATCCATAAAAAATTCACATTTTATAATATTAGTAAGATTTTATGTCAATCAGTTGAGTAAATGACAACTTTTTGACTGTGCAACTACAATCAATATACCTAAACCTATTTTTTGGCCTAATGATTAGCATCGCCATACAACGTGGCAATGCTGCCAGCCTTTTGGGCACTTTTTCTGCACCCTAATTGCGTAACACCATGAAAAAATCAACCTTATTTCAATGACTCCAAAACTCTTATTTAAACGCGATAAAAATGTAGTCTCTATAAATTTTTAATCACAAGTGCCGATATCGCGCGCGTCTACCCAGAAGTACCACCACAGATGTACCACGCGCAAAATGGCCGCCAAAGTAGAGCGAGTAATAGTTCACATAGAGTTGTTTGCAATCGCCTTTTCGTACTCATTTGTATCATCTAAGCGTCGCCTTTAACTAACTTGGTTGGAACTAAGTACCTGTATTTTACATATGGGGACTGCCTAACTGACTTCCACTTCCCAGTTCCTGGGTACCTAATACCTACGATACACCTTAATACGACTGGTTGTCACACTTTCAGGTTTTTGATTACGAACTACATCCTCAAGCAAAAAAAGAAAAATTAAGACGGCATAATCTTTATTTATAACTTGAGGAGCTCGCAGTTAAGTAATAACGGCGCACAGGTTGATCGAAGGTTAAGCTGAGCTTGCTGAGGTCAGTTAATGGATGAGTGACAACCCGTAACATATCAAGACTCCTCCGTGCCTCGGAAAGCACGTTAAGCCGTTGGACCAGGCTGTCAATCATTGATCTTTGACTGTCGTTACAGGAAGTCAGTAGACCGAAAGTCTGACAACCAGTCTTACCAAGGGGTACCTATCGTATTACCCAGTAACTGGGTTGTGAAGGTCAGATAGGCAGTCGCTCCATGTAAAGTACTGGTATTCGGCTGCATCCGGTTAGGCTGGAAGAAGACCCCAATATATTTGGGAAATGGCAAGACAGTGGATGACATTAAAACAATTACTAAACTGAATATTTAAAGATGTATTCTACTTACGGATGAAATGTCAAAAGGTGGTGCTGTAACCAACAAAAAAAAAACGTATTAGGTAGTTAATTAATTCTGGTATTTTCCTCGTGTTGATAATGTGGCTTGGCGTTGTTATTTTAATTTTATCAAATTTCAGTTACGTAATTAATAAAATTTATCGGTGCTTTTTAAACCCTCAACTGGCAAGCCCCAACATTTCAAAACAGACAGATCAGAAGGCCAACTCCCGTAATACAAAACGTTCAAGATCTAGTCGCAATCTCATCTCAGCGACAATCAATGTCAAGAACTTGTCAAAAATGTAGGGAAATTTAGAAATATTTTTGACAGAGACTGAGACCAGACTGTAAACATTTTTTAAATTGACAAGAATTGTCCCTGTGGTAACGGCGTAGACGTGGTAGGAGCCCGTTTTTGGTATACTTGCGATGAAACCCCGATTTCTCGTAATTTTCTATGAAACCCGTTTAAAACTGCGACTGTTTTGTAATCTATATTATACAGGAAGTTTGGTAGACGGACCGACACAATTTTTTTGAGGGTTTGCGGTTGCCATTAGCTAACACAAAATTGTTTTATTTTTATTATGAACTTTTAAATAGAAATTTTCCGTTCCCTAACACAATACTTATATTATAGACTAAACTTTGGAAGCACCCAAGTCATGTTCGAGAACCAATTATACGTAAATGTGCACTGCGAGTAACACGAAAAAATATTGCGCTCTATTACAACCACAAACAAAAAAGTTGTGACGATATTTCAGGTGATTAAAAGTAGCCATAATTATTATCAAAATTACCTACTGTGACACTGACTTAAGACAGGTGTTAAGGGTGAAAACTAGTATAATATGACACTTAGAGATAACACTATATATGTAGGTACACACATCACCAGAATCTAGGGATACCTTAATCCTAAATCATTTACGAATTGGTGGTTTAAAATCTTTTTAGTTTCCATAAAAAGTTTATATACAGATTGAAACCTCTTTTATTCTATTTAAAAAAAATGAATAAAAAAAAAATACGGCAGCAAAATTGTTAGTAATTCGTTACGTCAAGGAAAATGGATTAGATCGTTTTTCATTTTTAATTTAACGTGCCGTGTGAGCTTTAAGAGTCATGTCACGTCGTCATTTGAGTCGAGATGAAATGTTACGAGCCGTGGGCATGTTAGAAAATGGTGCTATTCAACGCGTCGTTGCTGAGGCCCTACACACCAGGCAAAACGTGATATCAAGGTTGTGGTCACGTTATCGTAGTACTGAGGGATGTGGCTGAATGGCACACGGGTAGATATCGTGTTACTACGTAGAGACAGGATCGATTTCTCCAAATAACCGCCAGAAGACAACCCAATATCACAGCGATGCACATGTACAAAGGCTCCAGGGGGACCACCAGCTGCTGGTAAGTGACCAAACTGTGCGAAGGAGGTTGCATGAAGTTGGTCTCCATGCTCGAAGACCGTGATCGGCGGCTTTCGTGGTCTCGGGAGCATTTACCATGGAGTGACGAACAATGGTCTTTGGTGCTGTTCACCGATGAGTCCCAGTTTGGGTTTCATCCGAATTCACGAAGAACACACAGGAGGTCCACTCATACCAAGGCGGGACAATCATGGTGTGGGCAGGAATTCGTCTTGGCGGACGAACCCAGCTCGTTTGGATCCAAGGCAGCATGACTGCACAAACATACCACGAGGAGGTAGTAGAGCCTGTTATAGTCCCACACATAATCCAAATGGTCTAGGAATTTCTACTAATGCACGATGACGCTCCTTCCCATACGGCGCGGCTGGTGTTGGCCTCTCTCCGAGACCACGATATTCAAGTTTTGGATTGGCCTGCACAGTCGCCCGACTTAAATCCTATCAAGCATGCCTGGGACATGTCACAACGAAAAGCTTTGAGAGATTTCCCGCCAAATTTGACGATGGAACAACAACTTTACGAACACTTGCAAAGAGCATGGGACCTCATATTACGGCAGCAAGGCATTGACAATTTAATTTTAAATATGAAAAATCAATGTCGATGTGTAATATAGAAGCTTACGAGGACCCGAAGCCAACTCGCAGAGGCCCGACAGACGTTTATCCCTGTAAGCACTAACCGACCTTTATCCCTGTTCGCACTATGCAAGGGCACCCAAGGACAACCCCCGGTTGGTGTAGGACTGTTGCAGGATATGGGGACAAAGATATTGGATTATGGGTTTGGGTGGCTAAGTGAACTGGTTATTTATTTATTTATAAGTAGGAGAACCAACAGCTAAACCAAATCAATAGCAATTGTGAAAGCTAGAATTATCTAGAACTATGGAAATACTATGGCCCCTGCCTGAGCAATGTTTTATATAAAATACACAGATGAAATGGCAGGATAATCATCATCTGCCTAGCCTTTTCCCAACTATGTTGGGGTCGGCTTCCAGTCTAACCGGATGCAGCTGAGTACCAGTATTTTACAGGGAGCGACTGCCTATCTGACCTCCACAACCCAGTTAGTGGGTAAAACGAAACCCCTTGGTAAGACTGGTTGTCAGATTTTCGGGCTTCTGACAACCCGCCACGACTGTCAAAGATCCACAAATGACAGCCGGGACCAATGGCTTAACGTGCTTTCCGAGGCACGGAGGGATCTTGGTATGTGAAGATGGTCACCCATCCGCGGACCAATCGCGGCAAGTGTAGCTTAACCTGACCGATCGACTCGTGCGGCTGTTATTACTTAGCCACAAGCCCCTCCAAATGGCAGGATAATAAATCATCATATTATTGCCATTTCGTCTTGCATTTGTTAATTAACAATGATATGTAGGTATCGGTGTTTGTTAATCCCTCCGCTGCTTTAATAATGACATTAATTGGATTTCCTGCTTACGTTATACTTACAAGATGTAAGAGGGTTTGTGTGTGGAGATGAGACCAAACTCACAATAGGCAAATAAACAATGACTTTTATTTGATTTGTAACAAGTTACATAAAAACACTAGATCTAAACTAACAAAATAACAAGAAGTAAAATAATTTTATAAGTTAACTATATCGGCTAGCTACGTAATCCCTACGGGCGTCGTATATCGTAAGAAGGTAGCGCAGACCGCTAGCGATACTGGCACAACAAACATACGATACACGACCGGAGTCCCAAATACGGCAAGAGGCGGAGTAGGCGTGACCGACCTAAGTCGATGCGGAGCGTACAACCGGAGCGTGCCGACCTGAGACTGGCGTTCCGTACGTAGTCGTCTCTGCGCCCCCGAAGGGGGCGCGAGGGGTCGGTTTTGGGGCTCCTTTCGGCCCCATGACCGAGGCGTTGGTCTCTCGGCCCCCAAAAATGGGGACCCGTCGTTGGGTTTCTCCCCCCCCCCCCCCTTGTGGGAGGGGAGGGAGCTCTTCGCACACCTATCACCCCCGGGGGGTATGCCTCCCCCTGGTGGTTGTTGGTGTGTATTTGTTTAGTGTCTGTAGGAGCGCCCGAAGTGCTTCACGACGCCCGTGCGACCAGGCCCCTGCTGGGTGAGATCCCTAGTTCCCTAGGGAAGGCCCGGCAAGAGCCGATCTAGCAACAGGGCGCCGGTTTTGGTTGGCGCTCCGCTACAGTGGGTGCTGTCCCCGCCCCCCTACGGCACCGCTAGGTCTAGCCGGTGGCGTCGCGGGGCGCGGGGCGTGGAGTGGTGTAACGAGCGACTTGTAAAAATGTGTGTGCGTCGCTCGTGCGGTTTTCTTGGTGTTTATACTGCGTGATACTGCGACCATAGCAATATCGATGTTGGGACCAAATAGCTGCTGGCTGTGTGGAGAGAGTGTTACTTCAGCACTATTAATATTTGCTTGCGCATCCCGAAACAATGCCCCGACAAATCTCGGCGAGTAGCCAGTTAGCTTGGGTTCTGGTCGCGAGGGTGATTGTGGCGGCGTACAGTACTCAATTAACGGTGGTGGTCCATACGAATCTGCCATGTTACATTCCTCGGGAGCATGTGAAGTTTGAGTCGGTGTCGTGGGCAATGGGCTAAGCATTGGTTCCAGAGACGTGATTTTGGCTAACCTAGAAATCACTGACTCTGCTTTCTCAGGTTCCGTATACACCGTGGAAACGGATGCATCGACTTCTTCTTCATTGTAGAGTTCGTACTTCTTGCTAGGCTCATTCAAGAAATGGAATAATAGCTGCGGTAAATTGAGCACGATGCCTGCGTCTTGGATGAAGTCTACTCCTAGGAGCGTTCGGTTATCGTGTGACTCAGGCAACACAATAAAATTTGTGGGGATCTTCCGACCACATAATGTGACTGTCACTGCAGCTGTTTTGACAGGCTGTCTCCTCCGTAAGCCGTCAGCAAGCGAAATCGTCGCGTTTTCAGTTTTGAATTCAACTCCCTTTTGCGTCAACATACTGTACAATGACGTAGATGCGACACTAAGTTTGGCCCCAGAATCGATGTGAGCTTGTCCGTTGACGCCAGCGATACAAATCTTGACAGTTGGCCTAAGTCGTGCTGTAGATACCAGGGTGGAGTTGAGGGAATAAAACCCGACGTCTACTGCGCCAACTTTGTTTTTGGTGCAATTTGGACATTTGCTCCTGACTACGCCGGGCTCACCGCAACCGTAACAGGTGATTTTGTGACTCGGCGTTGGTGCGGGCCTTTTTTGAGTCTCTGTGGTTTTATTTCCAGCTTTAGTCCTGTCTTTCGTAGCTGATTTTTTGCGGCACTCCTCTTCATTGTGGTCAAATGCACGGCAAAAGGTACACCGTGATCGTTTGCCTGCGGGAGTGGCGAATGTGTCGGCTCCTGATTGTGCAGCGACAACTTCTTCAATTTGACGAACTTTTGTCAGGAACTCATCAAAAGTTGTAACTGAATCCCTAGGTATCCTATCCCTTATTTGTATGTGAAGGGATGTATACAGGAGGTCCAGTCCTTGCGATGGAGTAAGAGCAGGTTTCGGCAACTCTGCCATGAGAGCTCGCTTCTTGGCAACAAACAATTCGGTGCTTGCTACTCTTCTGCTTATCACCAACAATCTCATCGTAAACAAAATAAGCAGGCCTCTTTGGCGCAAACGTCGTCCTTAATAAGGACACGGCCTGATCCCAATCATGAATGCTCTCTTTTACACCTAACCACCAGGTAGATGCATCCCCGACCAGCAACAATGTTAGCCCTTCTATGGCGTTATCATCATTGATTGTCTCAATTTTTTTATAAGTGCAGACAGTCGATATAAATGCTTCGACTACCGCGGTATTGCGAGAACCGTCGTAGCGAGCAGTGCATGCTGCGAAACTGCCTGACTTTTGAGTGACTCGGGAACTATCTCGATTGGCTAAGGTCTTCAGGAGAACACGAAACTGATCATCAGAGAAGCTGACATTTGCCATATTTGTTATATTCCTACGACTACGCCTAGGTAAAATATTATAAAGCTCAATCTTTAAAAACTAATGAATCTATCAAAGTAAAATCTGCCTATCCCGAAGGTGACTTAACAATGGAAGTGTAATAACCAAAAACTAAAGCTATAAAGGTACCCAAACGAAATTACAAAGGGTAGAATAAAAACTAAATTAAAAAAAAATATAATAGCAAAAGTGGGTAGAGGAAAAAAAAATCTAAATAATATTAAACTAACGTACAAAGCCCCTAAGTTGGGCCGCCAATTGTAAGAGGGTTTGTGTGTGGAGATGAGACCAAACTCACAATAGGCAAATAAACAATGACTTTTATTTGATTTGTAACAAGTTACATAAAAACACTAGGTCTAAACTAACAAGATAACAAGAAGTAAAATAATTTTATAAGTTAACTATATCGGCTAGCTACGTAATCCCTACGGGCATCGTATATCGTAAGAAGGTTGCGCAGACCGCTAGCGATACTGGCACAACAAACATACGATACACGACCGGAGTCCCAAATACGGCAAGAGGCGGAGTAGGCGTGACCGACCTAAGTCGATGCGGAGCGTACAACCGGAGCGTGCCGACCTGAGACTGGCGTTCCTATTTTTTTTTTTTTTTTGTGTATGGCATCTCGTAGTTGACCTTAAAGGTCATAACTACTTAACCGGACTATCCTGTGGATGCCTTAAGTAAACTTAAAGCCTCCAGCCAGGGCTTAAAACTAAGTAGAATTAAGCGACTGCACGCTAAGGGCACCCCCTGTGGGGTACGGACCTCGGCTTAGGTCGTCGCTGGGAGAGGGCAGCAAAGGGACAGGCTGGATCGAATCGGTATTGTTAATGCTTTGATGAGCGCGGCGTTTCCTAGGACTATCTCTGAGAAGAAAGGCCGAAACAAACTCAGAGGTCGCAGTCGGGGAATTTAAAACTACAGGCTCAGCTACGGCGCGGGCTGGCACTTCTGCGGGCAAGGGACGGGGGGGGCAATTTACACGGGGGCGCGGTCGCGAGGGACCTCGGCGGCGAGGACGGAATGACGGTTTTCTAATTCTACGTACTGTACTGGTGGCCCTATCACACTCTTGGAGGAGGGTTATGGGGTCGTCGGGGTCTACGAGAGCATGCCTTGGGCGGCGAACTTTACTAATATTGGAGGGGATGTAGTTTGCGGCCGCTACCACCAGAGGGTTGCGGTGTTTAGCGGCTGAGTCAAAGAAACGCTTGGAAAGGCGTTTCATGAACTGCTGGATAGTGGGGATTTTGAGATCAACATGGAGGATCTCATTACGAACGAACCAAGGGGAGTTTGTGGCCTTGCGGAGGAAGCGGTTTTGGAGGGTCTGCATCCTATGGATATAGCTGGGCCTAGCTTGTGCGAAGACTACACAAGCATAGGTCATTATGGGACGGATACACGCCGTGTACAGGCGCATTTTGCACTTCAGTGACAGCTTACTGCGTGCATTGAGGACGGAGTGGAGACAGCTGAGAGCGAAAGCGGCTCGCGAACGGGCCGACTTTATGTGCTCTCTGAAGGTGAGATTTTGATCTAGGATGACACCTAGGTATTTAGCTCGCTTTTCCCAGGGGATCGGCTTGCCAAACATGGTGATAGGTGGAGGTGGGGTGAGAAAGCGTCTAACTTTCCTATAGAAGACAGCTTGGCTTTTATCGGGATTTACCTCGATACGCCATTTCCTAAACCAGGCAGCCAGCTTGTTGACTGCTGTTTGGAGACGGAGCCGTAGTTGGATATGGCTGCGGCCAGTGAAGTAGATGGCTGTGTCGTCTGCGAACAGAGCCAGTTGGGACTTAGCGTCTCTAGGTATATCGCTAGTGTACAGCGAGAATAAGAGGGGGGCAAGTACAGAGCCCTGGGGGACTCCTGCTTTGATGGGGTGGGGGGGCGAGAAAGCTCCTTCGATTTTGTAGCGGAAGGTGCGGTTCGACAGAAAGTCCCGTAGGATGAGAACGAGACGGTCTGGCACACCGAGTTGGTACAGCTTATATATTAAGCCATTGTGCCAGACTTTGTCGAACGCTTTCGCTATGTCGAAGTAGATAACACCGGTCATCATACCGCGACAAAATCCGTAGTGGATATGTTCGGTGATGCAGTGGACTTGTTGAACACAGGAGTGTTGGGTTCGAAAACCAAATTGCTCGTCGGGAATGAGGCCCTTGTTTTCAGCGTAGGATCTCTGAGTCGCTTATAAATAAGCCTCTCGTAGATCTTACCAAGGACTTTGAGCAGACTAATGGGACGGTAACTCGTCGGTTCAGACCTGGACTTTCCGGGCTTATGGATGCCAATGACGGTGGCTTCTTTCCACGATTGTGGGAAAAGGTTGTTGCTCATAGCGCCATTGAAGATGGTGGCCAGTAGCAATATCAGAGGGGCAGGGAGGAGCTGGATCACCTTATTGGTGATCCCGTCTGAACCGGGGGCCTTTCTGGGTTTGAGACCCTTGATTATATCCTGCACTTCGTCTGGAGTGACGGGAGGCAGAGGATCATCAGGGTCTTTGGTGGCGTTCCTAGCCTCTGCAGGGTCTTTTATAGGCGCTCGCGGCCACGGCGGGGACGCGTTGCGCGGGGAGGAGGCGTTGACTCGTTGGGTCGGTCGGACGGCGCGGGAGCAGCGATGACGCGTTGATGTGTTCGCCGCGTTACAAAGATTATTTTTAATTGGCTAGCTAAACTCCACAGATGCAATGATTATGGATATCTAAACATGATCAAACGAAAAGTAAATTAATTTGATGATTTTTTGAGGGGTCAGCGGCCTAAAGAACGGCTTTAAACTTTCTGTGATTATATCAAACATGGAAGCAACAAAAATACGGGAAAACTGCCATTTCACCATTCCATCTCTAGTATCATGGAATATTTGCAACAGCACCCTCTGTTACTGTGTAGAGTTACTGTCATAAACACTACTAACTACACGTATCTATCTATTTAAGTTTAGTTATATGTAGACTGCACTGTACTGAAAACAGAATTTTAACAACTGCTTGATTTGTGTGAGTGCTTTTTTTTTTTTGTGGATGGGAAATCATCAAATGACCCCTCCCGCTCTGGGTGGAGCGGAAGGGAGTGTCAGACTTTTACTGACTAAAACCCACCCGTGTTCCGTCCTTAGCCCTTTCTGTTCCAGGGCAGCGGTTAACCTTTCGGAAAATCCCACCGCCCCGGCAGGCTTCGGCCCTGTGGGGCCCCGTCCTCTGCTGACATCTCTTGTACTACAAAATAAACAAAACACTCAGTCTGATAGCATGCGGAAACACAAGAACTAATGTGTTAACCGCAGTTTAAAAGAAGAACGAAAAAAAGAAAAGATGGATGAAAGAGATAGGGATGTATGTGTAGCGCTTATCAAATGCCAACAGTGGCAGTAGCAGCGGATTTTCCCTAGGAAAAATCCTACGCTAAAAAGGGGGGTATGTAACGTTGTACGTTGTCTTATATACTAGAACTTAAAAATAAATCTAAAATTACTTAACGCTAAACCATAGTTAAATAGCCTACCTAGATAAAACCTATAACTACCTAAATCAACATATACAATTAACTATTGGTCTAATTAGTGATCGTCATATAATAACAAATCATGAGTTTCTATATAAAATTGTCTAAGTGGGTATTCTAATAACAGAGCTCGACGCGCATTCTGCCGCGCCAAGGACGAATGAGTCCCCACTCCGTTTAAACAATGCGTACGTGACTAGCGAGTCTAGAAAGATATGGAACATATGTGAACTTGACGGAGAGACTCACTCGCCGTACCGCACTTAGCTACTTAACACCTCTGTGCTAGCACGAACAGCTGATTCGAATATTACTACGCAGTTTATTATATTTCAATTTAATTTTAACTTTTGTGCGAGACCGTTTTTAAACTTAATTATTACCTATCGTTGTGGTATTATCACCGCTATTGAATTAAATTCAGTGTTTAACCCCGTATTGGGTGAGTGTTGCAAAGCATTATTTATCTGTTAGATTTAAGTAGCTGCATGACTTGCTAAAACTATCGTGGTTCCTCATCTCATTGTACGTAATCATGTTTTCGGTACTTCTATTATTTTAGTGCTGTAGTTTGTACATTCTTTTTGCTTTAAACCAAAGTGTAATTAGCTTAAGGTAGTTTCTTAAAACTTTATTTTGTGTTCTGCTTACGGTGACCGATTGACCGGTTAACCTTGACCGCGTCATGAAGGTCAGGTACTTATTTCATTTTTGCAACTTCATTGCTAAAGTTTATCCTTCTAATTAACATTTCATCAATTCTAAATTATTAAACTTCATATTATTTTTCGGCTATTATTATTAATTATAATTAGCACTATTTTCACTTCACCTAGCTTTTGCTACTATTGCACCACGCTGATTAGACCGCCTCATCTTGATAGCTACTTAGGGTTAGATCACCGCTTTCCATTTTAGTATGTTGAGTGGCTATCGGGATGTTGCAGTCGCAGTATGGAATCGGACATTTCCTAAAACATCCAATCTCCGCATTCCAGGGTTCAAGTACTAGTTCAGGTACTAGTTCAAGTACTAGACCAAGTACCACTTAGCACACACCTCCTACCTTCTACTGGCCGAAGAACATTTTCGTCCCCGTCGAAGCCGCAAGACTACCCCGCGACTCTGACGGACTCCACTACGGGACGCTGACTGCACACCTGCACCTACCAGACTACTAAGCAGGATAGTGGTGTTTCTTCGGTTAGCTAAAACTTCGCGCGTGCTCGATATCATCGTACTCACACCCAGCTCAAACCGATATTTAAACTCTCATATTTTCCCCTTCTACCTTCACATAATTTTATAATTAAATTATTTTTTTAAATTCTAAACATTGTATCATTTTTATGTTAACGTAGCCTACCACTAAACCCCTACGTTACAGTGGCTAAATATAAATACAAAGCTATGTTTCGTTAAGGCAAGGGTTAACAGGTACTTAAGGATGCGTTGTGGTGTATAATGACGAATCACGCAGTCTAGAGTCTAAGTGAAGTATAGTTTTGCGATTTAGGATTCTGTGAAGTCAGTGATATCGTCACCTGCGTTGTAGTTCACTATATAGCAGTGTAGTAGATAATGGGTAGTACACCAACCCGCACTGGGCCCGCGTGGTGGATTACGGCCCACTCCCTCTCACCGAGAGGAGGCCTGTGTCCCAGCAGTGGGAACGTTATAGGCTGATAATGTAATGTATAGGTAATATAAAATGAAATGCGGTAGTCAAACATAATGGAGTTTATTCATCTCAAAATTATTAAATAATAAAAAGTTTTACATGAAATAGAAAAAGACATCCTTTATTCTGGGTAAATTCATCCAAAACACAACTCAACACTTTCGATGCTCATCTTTTGTTCTGCATTACGAATGTCTCCAATCCACATATTAACTATTGGTAGTCTGTATACGTTAGAACTTTGTAGTTCTATGATAGTACTTTTCCATTCAGTACTTCCTTCCTGAAACATCAATTATTTCGAATTAATTTATTTTCATATACTTTTCGCAAGAGTAGGTGTCAGATAATTCACAATTTTTCCTATAATATTCTAAGTCAGAAAGATTTATAAACTGGTACAAATTCAGCTACATTTAAAATCCGTTATGGTAAAGATAAACTGTGGAGATAACTGTGGTGATCTGGCAGAGATCCAAAGTAGTTCAAATAGCCCTCAGATCAAGCAGCTGAAGTGTCAAAAGGCCGGCCATATTGACAGCAGAACCGATGACTGTTGGGAAAGACTGCTCTTGAGTGGAGACTGCGAATCGGCAAACATAAGGAGGGACATCCTCAGGCTAGGTGAGGCAACGATCTACTGCGTAGATCGTGTAACTGATGGAACAGAACAACAAACATGAACATGGTGTCTGGCTGATGATGATGAAGCTGATAAACTACTAGGGAAGGCGTTTTAGACGCCTGCTTTAAGCGTGGTACTATTGTTATCAACATCATTCTTGTTATGCTGCAAATATATGGAGGTATTATTATACCTCCAACAAAACAACTAGTCTTATCAGAAATAAGGTCTCAACATTCAGAATAAACATTATGAGTAATATCTTACTTTGCATTCGTTGGTAGATTCTGGTACGGAATAAAATATCGGTGATTGGTTCGTCGGGTATGGTCCAATAACCACATCATTCCAAGCCCACAATTTCACTGACGAAGACATGTTGTATTTAGAGTATGGAACTGAGTTCAGGCAGTTGTATTTTAGCGTTTGGCGAACGGATTCTGATCGATCGCGCAACCATGTTAATTGTTCTGCTGACATCTGCAACAAAAAAAAAACAATAAATTCTAATGAAAGGATTCGTCTCATCTGCCTAGCCTTTCCCAACTATGTTTTGGTCGGCATATTTTTCAAACATTTACGAATTGTTTTATTTAAAAAAAGATAATTGGAAATCTCTGTTTGTATGGAAAATTTAAAATCGGTCGAATTTACATGTAACACTATTTTTCGAAAATGTCCTCAACTAACTTTTTAGACCTATATATCCTGCTTATGCGTAGGAAGTTTCATTAAAATCGGTTCATGCATTTCGAAAAACAAGGACCTGAAAGTTTGTATGAAATGCCGTATGTTGTCAACGCTCTTAAAATAGATTTCTGAATGTTACTTACAGTGTAATATAATTCTTTCATATCAACGCCCATTTCGTTCAACCAGAAAGTTCCTTTAGTGGAATCATGATTACAGTCTGGGGTTTTTTTACTTATCCTGATACATGTCTCCAGGCTTGTCATATTGCAGAACACTTCAATGGGATTCCCTGTTGGTCCCAAATAGTAGGTTCCTGCAACAAGGGTCATTTAAACCACCTACTCGATCCTATACCAGACACATAACCTTTCGATACGTGGCTGGTATACGTGTGTGGTCAAATTTTGCTTGTGTGTTAAAGACCACTTTAAAGTGAACAACTTTCTCCATGTGATTAAACATCGTAATCGAAAAAAATAACGGCCCTTCCATTCGTTTGGCTCGAGTAGATATTGCTATTTAGTATGGTACAGTTGATAATTTTTTCGCGAGTAAGTGAAAGAAAGTTGTTCAGTTTGATGGTCAGCACCATACCCTTAAATTTGACAACAACTTTCTTAGACACGCTGTCTAGACAATAGACATCTCTTGTCTTAATCAAAAACTTTCTTAATTGACCGAGTTATCCTGCCTTGGATTAAAAACCTATTTTTATTAAAAAACGGTGAAATATTTGTCGACCCAAAAATATTAATGTAAACCTAAAACAACCTAAGCTCACTGTGATCACATTTAATTAGAAGAACTATTATAAATGTAATACTCATAATATGCATTCTTCTCACCACTGTGTCTGGGTCCCATAGATTTACAAGGAACTTCTGCTGGCCATCCCGCTTTCCCCAAGTCATCATCTTGATATACCGTCCCAGGTGCAGCTATAATAAAATATTACAAGCATTTAAGAAAGTATAGCTAAGGAATTTTGACAAACCAACGTGAATAAGTTAGTACCTAAAGCTCTGGCCACATTGACGCAAATCCCACGTGTGACGCATCCATTTTTTTAAATGACTAGGAAGTTTCGGGACTATTCTTTCACTTTTCACGCCAGTTTGAACGTCATACAAGTTAAAGGAGGTGCTGGAAATATATATTTTAATTAATTTCATAAGCATTAACAGCATATAACGTTCCCACTGCTGCTGGAACAAAGGCCTCTTCACTGTGAGACCACCACGCGGGCCCAGTGCGTGTTGGTAGACGTCACAGGTGAAGGACGGGCGTTTTTGGGGGACTGTCTTTTGTAATTTTGACGTTGAAAATGTGCTGATTCTCAGCCTAATTTGAATAAATGAGTTTTGATTTTGATTTTGACAAGTCTTCGAATTTTTGGTTCTAGGACATGCCGGTTTCTGCAAGATGTTTTCCTTCGCCGTTTTTTAAAGCAATGGTGATGAAATAAATTACACAAAGTAAAGTCTGGGCTCGAACCCACGACGTACAACTCGTAAGTCGCGGCCGTTACCACTGGGCAACCACTGCTCTCTTTACTTACATACATAACAATATTACCGTTATTCGTGGACGTGATAAAAAGGAATAATCGTTAATGGGTCGTGTCGCAAGTAGAGAAATAAATACGTGATGAAAAAATAACATCTAGGTGAAAGTAGATGTAAAGAAAATAACCTAAAAATATGCAAAATAACAAAAAAAAAATTACTCTCTTATTTGTGCACGTGAAACTCTAATAAAATTTAAAGCCTCTGCGTCTTGTTGCAGTATCTAAACGCAGCGACTAAGCGCACAGTTTGCGCGGCCTTTGAGGCATGTCACACACTATGCGACATACGACTGCGACAGCTCGAAGACTAGATGCAATGGTGTCTCAAATACTCAAAGATCGCTTTCTGCATGATGTATGCGTACGACAGCTGTGTATCTAGTCGCAGTGACAAGACGCAAATGCATCGACAACTCTGCGCCTTTTTTGCTTGCAGCGACAAGCTGCACAGTTGGCTGGCACTTAAATTACAGCTCCAACAATGAGTTCTTAATTCATAGTTTTATTTGTTGTGTTGTTTTGAATTGCCAATAACCATAAATACTTACCATTTGGAGTATCGTGGCAAGGGCAAACTCCATGACTTCCTGGAGCTCCAGGTAGTCCCGTTGGCCCAGGTGACCCCGTCGGCCCCGCAGGTCCCTACAGAGTTTACACAACAGTTTTTGTGAACAATTTACTAGGTGCAAAACAAAAACAGTACATTTTGATGCAACTGTACAAAGTATATCATTGCATTCGAGTCGAGAAGCTCTTACTGCCCAAACCGAAAGCGAGGGCCAAAAGGAGCCGAGAATGCAACGACATTTATTCACGACATTATCAGGTACTTTTTTCCAAAAAAAAAAAAACCGACTTCCATAAAAACACTACAAAGTGAAAAATAACTTTGATTTCGGAAGTCGGTGTCTGGTTTTTTTGTATTTCGTTTTTCGCCACCGACTTCCGAAATTAAAGTTATTTTTCACTTTGTTGTGTTTTTATGGAAGTCGGTTATTTTTTTTTGTTGGAAGAAAGTTTTTATTTTTCACTTTTTTGTTGTGATAATTTTTTTTTTTTTGATTTTTTTTTCTTGATTTTTCAAAAACTGCTTGTCCGATTTCGATAAAATTTTCGACTGGCAAGCGACGGAGTTATGCGCGAACAAACATTAAAAAAAAATACAAACATCCGAATTGAGAACCTCCTCCTTTTTTAGAAGTTGGTTAAAAATATGATTCGCGACCGTAACAACTATGTATTTTTTTGTCGATCCTAAGACCCATCGTTTCCCTATTCATTCTAGTATAATAAATAATATGATAATATTTCCAGCCTATTAATGTCCCACTGCAGGCCAAAGGCCACTTCTCATACTCCCAATTACTATGTTTATTTCTTTATTTTAGTTCAAGACTTACTATGGAACCAGGTTCTCCTCTATCTCCTTTAGCACCGACTAAGCCTTGAGGTCCCTGAAAGTAAAAATGAGTTAATTAACCATTAATTATATTTTATGGATGTGTTTATTCCTGGAATGACAATGCTTAGTTTCCAAATGGGCGATGAGGTTATTCATTACATGATACCACGTATCCTATATGATGACGAGGAATGTTTAAATTACCTTCGCTAGCCACGGGTCGCTGAGCTATCAGTATTCGTCGGGAAATATCTCAACATTACTATTGCGAATTAGGTACTCAAATATAGGAAAAAAAAATGTTTAGAATGTACTTACGACGTTCGTACAGCTATTTAGTCGTTTGTTTATTAAACTTAACACTAAGCAATATCCTAGAGAGCCCTTATAAAAAAAATAGATATAATACCACTATAGTTAAGTACTTCTCAGCCGTACCAGGTATAATAATTATAGAAGTACAGACGCCAGCACATCAAGCTACCCGAAACTGTCAAATTTTCCCAATCAACCTTGAAACTAATGCTTTAGCGATAAAGTTGAAAATGTACTAAAGAAATTTGACAGATTATATAGCCTGATGTGCTGGTGTCTGTACATAGTAGGAGATTAATTAAATTACTTAAAAATAGGACCTCCAAATACTTCCCAAAAATGGTGATGAGACAACGTAACATTTTGATCATCATTACTTTAAAAGTTTAAAGTGGTCATAGATTTGTTAAGCGCTTTTATCAAGGCAAACGGATGCCCAAGGAATTGTTTGTTATCGCAGTGCAGTTTGCGCCTGTGGGCCAGCCTTGAGCAATAAAAATGTATGAATTACACAGAAAATACGATGACTGTGTGACTCCACACAGTCATACTATATTTCTTCACAGTAGGTAGGTAGCATAAATGTACTTATCCATAATTACATGTTTATATCCTTGTACAATTTACCTATAGGAATCTATTTGTAACTAAGTACCTAGTACCCTTCGCTGCCGCAGTTAATTGTACTATGTCTAAAACGTGCACTCGTGCAAGCAATAAGTTGAAAAAGTTTCCAGCGCATAAAATATGAACAAAAGTATAGATTTTTATTATAAATGTAATACTACTTACAGTAAAACCAATGTCACCTTTCTCGCCACGCTCCATAACTGGTTTACTATCCTAAAAAGAAAGCTCGTTTGTCAAAGAATATAATTATTTTATAATTGCACGTGCATCGAGCACGTGCAATTGCATCCCAACTGCCACAATACAGGAGGGTAAGATTAAAGATGGGGCATTCATTGGTTGGTATTCGGTTAGACATGCTTATTAAGTTCCATAAAGATAGACAAAGTGTCTCCTTAGTGACAGTTGAGTTCTTATTAATGCAATAAAGCGAGGGAATCGTCGAGTTTCTAGATAACTGAACCATTTTTCAAAAGTCTGTCGATATAGTCACTGTATTCACAGATTTTGTTGACATCTTTCAATTTCTTTTCGTGTTCGATCTAAATAGGTACTGCTATGCTTTCTAAAGTGGCAATGGGTCAGCCATATTAGCCGTAGAACCGATGATCGTTGAGGTAGACGTGTTCTTGAGTGGAGACCGCAAATCGGTAAACGTAAGGTAGGACGCCCTCAAGCTAGATGGAGAGACGATCTTCGCAAGATGGCTGGTAGCAGCTGGATGAGAGTTGTCGAAAATCGAGTTGAATAGCGTGCAATAGGTGAGGCCTATGTCCAGTGGACTGCTATAGGCTGATGATGATGATTCTTGCATAGCAACAATATACTTGTGCATGATTGCCGTTGGTCCCGGCTGTCATTCATACATCTTTAACAGTCATTACAGGTAGTCAGAAGCCCAAAAGTTTGACAACCAGTCTTACTGTGACTGTCTGTCACTTGCTCCTATTTAATAACAAAATATTATAATTATTTTGAAATCGGCATATGGTTCGGGCCTTAAAGGAACACATAAATTCTCTATTTAATGGGAAACAATATTGGGCCAATTACCGGCGGACGGTTCCAATGGAATAATTCTACGAATTCCAAAGAATCTTGTGAAATATCCGATTTTTAATTTTACCAGACAAACACTCACGGGCTCTAGGGACCATAAGATGGGCCCGTAGGCCGTGGAACCGATACCTGAAAGAACCCTTGAAACAATTGAGAAATCGTCCAAAAAAAAAGGGATAGACGGGGGCTGAGCGCTGAAACGTGGTATTTTTTAGGAATTGTGCGGAGACTGAGAGAGAGAGTACAGAGAGTGGGCGTCGAACCGTTTTAGGATACGAACTTCCTAGTCCACGCTAGTTAAGTTAGAAGATTTAGGGGGTACCAAGAGGCTATTGTCCGAGTGGGCTGTCGTGAAATAGCGAGCAATAGTTATTTAATTAAATATAGTTGGGTGGAAGCCCAGACTAGACTAATCTAGTATTTAAAGTAGTGTGTGAGATGGTTGGTTTGAGACCACGAGAGTGAGCGGTTGGCGTAGACTAGGCTAGCAGAGTTAGAACTTAGGGCAATAGCATTGAACCTGTGTGTCTGTTGAGAGATCGAGAGTGCGGGAGTGTTATTTAATATGTTAAATAATAAGTGTTGTTTTAGACTAGGTTACATTAGCATACTATTAATGTAAGTAGCGTGTAAGGCGCGCGAATCTCAGTGAGTGTGTTTGTGAACAATCAGGCGAGTGTCGACTATTTTATTCCTCCTTGTTCCTTTCTCTGACATTATCAAATACTACACATGCGTTTGGTCTTAGGGACTCGGGGAAAGCCCGCTATAAGATGTGACACTTACCAACATACTGTAGACAAATGCTCTACCCATAGACTATAGACAACCACACCAAGAGATGACGCTTAGGGCAGTCACACCGTTTATCCGGCTAAACCGAATTCACAACTCGTTAGGGCCAATTTTAATTACAGTACTTCCTTGCAGTCTGTTGTTTATGAACACAAACCAACCAAACGTCAGTGATGGCTACCTTTTCTCTATGGACAGACAAACTGCAGGATATTTTGCATTGCTCTTGATAGATATATGCACACTTCCAGAGAGTGGGGTAGGCTTCACTAAGCACCCTTAACTGGATGGATAGTCGTTCTAAGGAACGCTAGGAATTGTGTCTCGTTAAATCACACCCAGCCCACGTAGGCCTCTTACTGATAAAAAAATAATATTTGGCGAGGCACATCATTTGGATGCCCAGAAAGGCTCCGTAGCTACATGAATATTATTATACATACATATAATTTAGTATTAGGTGTAAATTGTAATTGTTGTGTCTTTGTGAATAAAGATAAAAAAAAAATCATTTACTTACAATAGTCAAAGTGCAGGTAGCTGAAAAAAAAAAACATTGAAAATTTATATTAGGAAGTTAGGCGCTAGGTTCAGAAGAAGAGTTCTTTGCTCTGTAAGATTCCAATTTAAACTTAAAATAACCCTTAAGATATTTCGCTAGTTATGCTAGGGCTTGTGGATTAAATATAAACTAAGTACACTTCCGCCTAACCCGTCGGGGACGAGAGTCGTGATGTTTTGTTATGTTATATTGTGTATTCAAGATTTTTGTTAATTTCAGTTGTGATTACATTTAGGTGGACAATCTACCACAATGCCTACAATAGGAAGGAGGATAGTATTTCATGTTGAAGGTTAAACGAAAATAACTCGAGGAATGAATCATTTTAGATTTAAATTATACCAACTTCCTGAGCATTATACAGCATCCTGACTGTTCAGCATCCTTATAATGTTCCTGTTAGGTATTGGGACCACAATGTAACTGTATGATAGCCATAATAAGTATATCATTGTTTATTGAGTTATTATCCGTTACCCAGTAACTTGGTTGTGGAGGTCAGCTATGCAGTCGCTCCATGTATAATACTGGTATTCAGCTGCATCTGGTTAGACTGTAAGCCGACCCCAATATAGTTGGGAAGAAATGCTAGACAGATGATGAGTTAATAAGGATAGGCTGAAAATAGATAACGCCCAGAATTGGGTACCTAATGGAGGTACCTAGTCAAAATTTTAAGGAAATAAGTAGTTTTATTTGTGTGAGCAGAGGTGGCCCAGTGTTATGAGTTTAGCCGTTGTAGGTCGTTAGTTCGAATCTAAGCAGGCACTTCACTTTGTGTATTTAGTTTTCGTAGACATGTGACATCTACCAACGTGGGGCTGCAGTCTCGGCATTCATAGCGATCGCTTTACGACCGAATTCGGTCGCAAAATCCCGGATTGACAGGTGTAATGTATGTATGGAGTGACAGGACTTTGCGACCGAATTCGGTCGTAAAGCGATCGCTATGAATGTCGAGACTGCAGCCCCTGCACTAGGCCCGCGTTTTCGATTACGACCCACTTCTCACAGAGAGCAGTGGAAGCATTATGTGCAGATTATGCTGTTATTATTAGGTATTTATTGATTCTACTTACTATACTTTGTCGTGCATGTCTTTTCGTCATCTACCGCTTTCTAAAAGTAAAAAATAAAGTAAAATTCAAAAGTTGGTGGAGTAATATGAATTTGTATACCTTATAATAAAAGTTATCTCATCTTTATGATTTTGTTGGTGATGTACAGTCAACAGCAAAAGTAGATGATCAAAATCAGAAATTTAATACTAATGAACGGAGTTTGCGTCAGAACTGTGTGGCGTCGAAGTGATTCAAAAGTATGTCAGACTCAGTGTCATACTTTTGAATCACTTCGACGCCACACAGTTCTGACGCGAACTCCGTTAATTAGTATTGAAT
Source organism: Apamea crenata (assembly GCA_949629185.1). Classification (NCBI taxonomy): domain Eukaryota; kingdom Metazoa; phylum Arthropoda; class Insecta; order Lepidoptera; family Noctuidae; genus Apamea; species Apamea crenata. Next base: position 6,277,634 of record OX451363.1, on the reverse strand, counting down.
TTCTGATTTTGATCATCTACTTTTGCTGTTGACTGTACTAGCTGCGCCCCGCGGTTTTACCCACATAAGTTTCGATCCCGTGGGAATATCGGGATAAAAAGTATATCCTATACGTTAATACTGGTTATAAACCATCTGTGTGGCAAATTTCATCAAAAACCGTTCAGTAGTTTTTGCGTGAAAGAGTAACAAACATCTATCCATCCATACAAACTTTCACGTTTATAATATTAGTAGGATTACTTACAAGTGTCATTCCTTTAATGTTTGCTGAAACAAAATCAAAAAGCGTAATTAATTATTCTAGTTCCGTAATTAATTGTACACATTCATAATCTCACGTCTTCCTCACATGGAGGTAGACATTACAGAACGCCACCTACCTACAATCCTCACATATCAAAATCAAATTAAATCAAAAGTGATTTAAGTATTCAAATTATATTATATCACATTGTCGGCACTACGAGTATAGGTCTGTTGTAAGAAACCAATTGTCTTAGGAATTATAATGTTTGTCTGAGAATTAGCACTTATCGAACGTCAAAATTTTGCTTCTTTACACCCCTTATTAACACTCTGCGTTTGGTAGAATCGATAAAAATCTACTTTTACATAACAACTACATATCTAAGTTGAAACAAAATTAGTCTAAACTTTGGTTTTTAGATTTAGATTTTCATGATTGTCGTCACAAATGTGTATTTAATACTAATTACATTTTTTTTTAATCTATTTCACTACTGTAGTTTCTGCGTACCCCTATGGAAACAAGGCGTCAGTTTATGTATTTACGTAGGTATTAAACTACTATGATGCTTAGGTTTTCATGTACTACTATGATGGTTAAACGAATTTCGTGGCTGACTGTATACCTACTAACTCAGGATCACAGTCTATATTATTAAAAATAAATAATAAATAAATAAATCCCTGGACATTTCACACAGCACCATTTGTCCCAAGCTAAGCAACCTAATGCTTGTGTTATGGTAACAAGATGGCTGATAAACTACTTATATACAATTTTTTTTTTTTTTGTAAATCCATCATATTATAGATAGAAAAACACCCAGACTCGGAACAAATACATGTAGGTCATACAAATATTTGTTCCGTGCGGTAATCGAACCCACGACACGCAGCGCAGCAGTCAATCGCTTAACCACTGCGCCAACCGTGCCGTCAAAAAAAAAAAGATTTTGTCAAAATAGTATATTACGATACGTGTGACTTAAGTAGTCCATTGTTGAATGGCGAGAAATTAGCGTCCACGCGTAGCGAGGGTGCTAAACGCTGTGCATAATAGACTATTTAATTTTTATAGCTCATGTGACCAAAACTCGCACTTAGTCACGCTTTTCTGTGTAAAAATGGACTACTTAAGTGACAGAAACTGACGGTCGGGCTGGTCCACAAATTCAAGGTCGCTCAGCGTGCTATGGAGCGAGCTATGCTCGGAGTCTCTTTAAAGGATAAAATCGGGAATGAACTTATCCGAAAAAGAACAGGAGTTACCGACATAGCATGCAGAGTAAGTGAACTGAAGTGGCAGTGGGCTGGCCATGTTTGTCGAAGGACCGATGGCCGGTGGAGCAGACGAGTCCTGGAGTGGATCGCGCATCGGCAAGCTTAGTGTGGGACGCCCCCCAGCTAGACGGACGGACGACCTTAAGAAGGTGGCTGGGATAGACTGAATGCGGAAGGCGGAGGACAGGGTGTTGTGGCGCCGCCTGGGAGAGGCCTATGTACAGCAGTGGACTGCGATAGGCTGAGTTGGTTGAGTCACAAGGTCACAGAGTGCTATAAATAAAATTAATAACTTAATAGTTACCTGATGCATTGTGAAGTCCAAGAGCGACACAAACAAAAAATACAATGAATGGGGACAATTTAACCGCCATTATTACAATCGCCACAGACAGACTGACATGAATAGGGAAATATTCATCCTTACTTATACATTTGGGTTTTCCTTATTAAATCTATTTATAACTTAGTAATATAACTTAGTTATGTGATGCAAATTTTTCTTATAAGGAAGGAACAGGTAGATAGCGGAATTGGAATAAAAATATATCAATAATTTGCAATATACATACAAGGTGGAGACGACAGTACTACAATTAATTAAACTGCGTAAGTAGGTATATCTAATGCCGTTCCCGGTCTGCATACGAAAATTCGTTATATACAGGGTGGAAGGGACACCGACGCACAACCTGTCAACATGGATTTAGTACATGATTCTGGAACCGCGTCGATGTCCCTGCCACAGTGTATAATTAAGACACTATAACTAGTCAAAGAAGAAAACCGATAGCTAATCAGTACATTTTGTTTAAAAAAAAAAACACTTTTTTAATTTTGATGCTAAGATTTATTTATTTTTCCAGAAAAAGTGGAAAGAGGGAAGGAAGGTCTTTGAACACAGAGAACACAGGCTCATAATAATAATAATATGATTTATATATTATTATTTATATAATATGATTTATATATGATTATTTGATAGTTACAAAATACTCTTAAGCATTAGTAGAGCCCAGGTTTTCATTTTTTTCTCGAATGGTTGTCGCACAATTGTATAAATTTATTTAGTTATAGACTCTAAAACTTGGTATTTATAAACATGAAGTGTTACAGGCGCCAGCACATCGAGCTACTACAATCTGTCAAATTTATTTACTAGATTTTCAACTTTATCTCTAAAGCATTAGGTTCAAAGTTGATTGGGAAAATTTGACAGTTTCGGATAGCTTGATTTGGTAGCGTCTGTACAATAATAACCTAATAATGGTTAAATTCATCCAAAACAGACTTCAACACAAATCAACTATTGGTAGTTTGAATACATTTGGGCTTTGTGGTTCAATGATAGTACTTTTCCATTCTGTACTTCCTTCCTGTAATATTAATTATTTATTTTTAAATATTTTCCTTGCTTGCACGACAAATCACTAAATATGTTTAGAGCTATCATAATCAGCCTATAATGTACCTACTGCTGGGACACAGACCTCCTCTCTGTGAGAGGGAGTGGGCCACGCGGGCCCAGTACGGGTTGGCAGATTTCACATGATATGATTGTCTTCGAACTTTTGGTTGTAAGACATGCCGGTTTCCTCACGATGTTCTCCTTCAGCGTTTTGAGGGCAGTGGTGACGAAATAATTTACACAAAGAAAAGGGCCTGTGTGAGTCGCAGCCGTTACAAATCGGCCATCACTGCTCCAGATAGAGGATGAACTGTCACATTGGCGAACTCCTACTGGGAATTTCAAAATAACAAAACCGTATACCATTTCCCTCGACTCGGGGATCGAACCCAGGACACCACCCTCAGCAGTCACATTTGCGGCCACTTGACTACACCAAAAAGGTACCAATATCAAGTAATATTCTCCAAATAATAATAATAATAATCTGTAAATCCCTGGACATTTCACACAGCACCATTTGTCCCAAGCTAAGCAACCTAATGCTTGTGTTATGGTAACAAGATGGCTGATAAACTACTTATATACAATTTTTTTTTGTAAATACATACATATTGTAGATAGAAAAACACCACCACACAAATGATGGACGGACGACCTAAAGAAGGTGGCTGGGGCAGACTGGATGCGGAAGGCGGAGGACAGGGTGTTGTGGCACACCCTGGGAGAGGCCTATGCCCAGCGGTGGACTGCAGGCTGATTTGATTGATTCTCCAAATACCTCGATTATGAAAAAGCAAATCTACTCAGGAATAATGGCCTACAAAATGAGTGTGATACGTGACTTAGAAAAGCTTAACACCGAATATCACGTCCCCGTAAGAAAATTTAGGATGCCTCGTTGTCCTAGTGGTAGCAAGCGTTACGACTGAGCATGAGCTCCTCTAGGTTTGATCCCCAGATCGGGCAGTATTACTGGATTTAATTTTTAATAAGAACGTTGCCCCACACTGGGAATTTCGTGTATCGTGCGCTTAAAAACATTTAAACTCACATACACAAACAGCCAGACCCGAACAACTACTTGTAGGCCATACAAATATTTGTTCAGTGCGGGAATCGAACCTGCGAAACGCAGCGCAGCAGTCAATCGCTTAACCGTTACCGTTTTTCCTTCAGAAATTTCACAGTAGTTTAGTAAGGGAGCTCATTGCTACAATTGCTATTACATGGGACTTAAACATAAATGGCGAAATGTGGGTGTATAGACGCCATCACATCAAGCAACTACAATCTGCCAAATTTCTTTAATCGATTTTCAACTTTATCGCTAAAGCATTAAGGTTCATGGTTGATTGGGAATATTTGGCAGTTTCGGGTTAGCTTGACGCTGGCGTCTGACGAATCTTACCTTACATTCGTCGGTAGCTACTGGAACGGAATAAAAAAAGGAGATTTGGTAGTTGGATATGGCCCAATCACTATGTCATACCAAGTTAACAATTTCACTGAAGAAGACAAGTTGTGATATGAGAATGGAACTGAGTCCAAGCAGTGGTATTTCAGTGTTTGACGAACGTGTGTCGATTGCATTCGCAGCCACATAATTTGCCATGGTGTTATCTGAAATAAATAGACCGAGCAACTTTAGTGAAATAATTACGTTATAATAAAATCTCCACACAATGAGTGCCTGAAGATGGATGGCGCCGCCGAGCCCACCCAGAAAGAGGGGGTGAGACGACCTAGACGCGTACCACGAGGAAGTCGCCGGATTAAAGTGCCAGGAAGGACTTGGGGGTGGCCTTTTCCCAGCAATGGGACAGTTTACGCTAATAAAATAACCAATTATACCCTCCCCACACAATCTAAGGAAGAAAAAGTATAATGTTTAAAGGATCTAGTACCATCATAAAAAATCACATTTCCACAGTTATTTGAAAAACGAGCTCCAGTTGACTCACGGTTGAGGAAAAGGGAATCAAATCTACTCTGTGTTGATTACAGCAAAACAGCCCCTCTGCGCAAAAGCATCTATCAAATGGCTCCAGTTTTAAATAATAAAATTCCACGAGAAATAAAGATTCTTAATGTAATAATGTTTAAAAAGAAATAATTTACAATTTTAATTTATCCATAATATATATTTGACATCTACTGTTATGCACTTGAATTTTTGTAATTATTTTGTATTATTATGAATGTTTTATTATTATACTTTAATTTATTTATTTTTTATAACTTAATCATTATTTTTAATTTGAATACATATGTTATTTTTCCGTGCACAATTAGAGAAGATAAATTTAACTACAATTTTAATTATGTACCTAAGTTAAATTCATTCCTGATTTATAAACTTTTTTTTTTTGTATGCCATTAATGGCTGGTAGTAGCGAACTGTACATACCATTTTACATCTATTGTACCTATAACTTACAAATAAATATTTCTGATTTCTAATTTCTGATTTCCTACAATAATTTTGAGCCACTTTTAGCTATACGCTTAACTGTGTTGTACGGAAACCTGCGCCCCAATTGCTTCAGACACTTTCTATCACAATCAGAAGGATTCTGAAAGAAATTCCTAATCCATCACTCATCATCTAACCTTACTTTTTCCCAACTATATTAGGGTCGGCTTCCAGTCTAACCGGATGCAGCTGAATACCAGTAGGGGACAGTGGGGTAATTGAGAACGGCGGGTAATTGGGAATAGTAAGTTGTAGTAATACTTTCCCCCGCACTACACCGCTCCGCACCCGTTCAACAGACGCGTCTAGCCCCTCAGTGCGTACGCGACAGTTGAACGGGTGCGGAGCGGTGTAGTGCGGGGGAAAGTATTACTTACCTAGCTATTCCCAATTACCCGCCGTTCTCAATTACCCACTTTCCCCTATTTAACATAGGACGAACGATCTGCTCTGTCCTGAAAGACCTCTGTGGCGGACTGTCACTAACGTGGTAGCCTGACAGATTGACACTTAGGCATTTGGGCTTGGTCAAGAGGCCCCGACATGGGCCACGTTAAGTTATGATGGCAAAAAAAAAAAACCCTCAATAGAAGCCTTTTCAATAACCTGACCCACCCTGACCACACTATTCAATATCTATACATATTATAATAAATCTGTAGACGAGGCGTTTCTGTACATTGAAAATAGTGATAAGAAAAAATTAGGGTGTTAAAGGATAACCAACAGATGCCATTTCATAAGTTTTAGGAATTTTTGTCGGTTTGTTATGTGAGAGATTATCTATTTGAACTGATACCACGTAAAAAGTACCAAACCAATAATATTTAAGCCCGTGGTATCAAACGAACATAGACAGTTTTTCTTCAATCCACCCTCGAAATGAGATAACGATATTGATTTAGTTTTTAGGGTTGTGTACCCAAAGTATGACCACGGGATCCTATTACAAGCCTCCGCTGTCCGTCCATCCGTCCGTCCGTCTATCTGTAAGCGGGCTGTATCTCATGAATAGGTAGACAGTTGAAATTTTCACAGAGTGTATTTCTATTGCCATTATTGCCAGCAAATAACAAAAATAAAATAAAGTTTTATGTTAAAGAGGTTTCCATGCAAGAAACGTTTTTCTTTGGCATTTTGTGCTATGGCAGGTATAATTTTTTTTCAAGAGTTTTCATACATATTCGTCTAAAATTCACCATAAAAAATAAAATGAAAAAGTCTGGAGTTTACGTGACCTAGACGAGTCGAGAGATATCTATATCTCCTCATGAATTAAGACCAATCTAACCGTTAGAATACTTCAAGGGTACAGACGCCAGCAGGTCAAGCTACCCGAAAATGTCACATTTTCCCAATCAACCTTGAACCTTAAAGCTATAACGATAAAGTTGAAAATCTATTAAAGAAATTTTACAGATTGTAGTAGCTTGATGTGCTGGCGTCTGTACAAAAACATATCCATAATCCCCTACGCGTAAACCCCTGTGAGGTAGGTACCTAATAATATAAGTTCAATTGACAACTTAAACTTAATAATTTATAAAGGCACTAACTCATAAACAAAGCATTCACTTTTAATGAGCATACCGGTAGGTAATTACAGATTTAAGGTATTTAAATGAATACAATTAAATAATAATAAATATTATCTGCACATACTTTCGTTGTTCAGTTTGTTAAGAACCGGCGAATGCTCTTTTACTCTAACGCCTTCGCTCGGAACGCCCTCTGGTGCCAATTTACAAGGAACTTCGGCTGGCGATTTCATCGTCCCAAATTCTTTGTCTGCTTCAGTAGTATCCAAAGCTGAAATAATAATAATAAAAAAATAGGAATTGGTTGATTCGTGTGCCCTCTAGTCGACAATAGTTGGATGAGCCAAAGACAGATGGCAGTGTTTTCAATACAACAACATTGTTATTTCGGCTGGCTGAAGTTGATAGCGGACTAACTTCATTTGAGTTTAAAATACTAGGTGGCGCTGACCACTTAAACGTACGACGTATAAAATTATAAATAACACCGTTCAAAAAAAAACTTTTTCCCTCGTATTGGCTCAAATTCAGATGATTATTATATTAGTTATTGTTAGTTAAAACAGTACCTATTTAAAAAACAGAGATCGAGTACGTTCAAAATATTTGTTTCGGCAAATGTGCTGAGGATTTGACCCCTGATAAAATAATACTCACTATCTTCAGGCAAACTAGCAGGGCAAATCCCAGATTCTCCAGGCATTCCAGGAGGTCCCACTTTACCCGGGGGCCCAACGGCCCCGTAAGCCCCTAAAGAAGGTGCACAATTTAGCTCATTATGGATCAATCATTATTGGAAAAATCAGAAACGTGTAGACTGAGTAGGGATGGGTGGTGTGCGTACAGACCATTAAATTTTTATAATATAATATAATATCCCTGGACATTTCACACAGCACCATTTTGTCCCAAGCTAAGCAACCTAATGCTTGTGTTATGGTAACAAGATGGCTGATAAACTACTTATATACATTTTTTTTTTTTGTAAATACGTACATATTATAGATAGAAAAACACCCAGACTCGGAACAAATACATGTAGGTCATACAAATATTTGTTCCGTGCGGGAATCGAACCCGCGACACGCAGCGCAGCAGTCAATCGCTTAACCACTGCGCCAACCGTGCCGTCATTCATATTGATGGGACAAACATCGTCATCGCGAAAAAATTATCAACTGTCTCATAAAAAACTTCAATACCTATTCGACCTAAATGTATGGAACAGCTGATATTTTTTTCGTTGTCGCTTGGAGAAAGTTTATTTATTTATTTATTTTTTATAACTGCTTAAACTATCATTACAGTGTTGTTAGGTATGGTGGTCTGTACCACACCTTTAAATATGACCACACCTGACACATGCTTGCATGCCGCCTGTGATACAGGTTTATCCTAGTACAGACATCATACTTTACAATACCTATATTTTTTCTAAGATTAAACTGTATTTTACCAATTAATACCTTTGAATAAATATTTATTAAAAAAAAAAAAATATGACTACTGCATTGATGGAACCGTATTTTTTTTTTAATTTCAATATAATAAACACTCACTGGCATTCCATGGACTCCTCTTATACCGGGCATTCCTGATAATCCATCGAACTCCTGAAATTATTAACGAGATCTCAGTACTTATATAAGTCTGTTGTAAAACAAAAAAAAAAATTTAAGCGTGTTTATTAAAATATCCAAAACTGTGTACGCTTGAAAAATATAAATGAACTAGCTTCTGCCCGCGGCTTCGCCCGCGTGGATGTCGGAAGTTATCCCACGGGAACGTGCTACCGGATAAAAGTATGTGCTTCCCCAGGATGCCATCTATCTATTTGCCAAATCAGAAGTTCAGTGGTTTAGGCGTGAAAATGTAACAGTTTCAAGTTCAAATCCTTCCCTAAAAACCGAATTACCCCTTTTTGCCCCGTCAGGGGTCAATTTCCGACAACTTTACATACTTATTATTAATTATTTTCTGTCGAAAGTATCAATACTGAGTTTCGAGTTAATCGGACCGCGCATTCAATTTCTTCCACAAAAACTTCAACACCCCTATATCCCCCTTTGAGGGGTAGTTTGAAAAACTTATAATGATAAACTTTATTACTTACTTAGGCGAGTATTCATGCCAATTTTCAAGATTATTAACCTAAAGAATAAGATTTTTCATATAAACTGTATCGCCGCTTTTCACTCCCACAGGGGTAGAATTTTAAAAAATTCATAAAAATTCATAACTTGACTCAAAGATTATTTATACCAATTTTATAATTAATCAAGCCACTTATTATATAAGTAGTTAATATAAAATTACTTAATATAAAATTAACTACCCCTTTTCACCCCGTTAGAGGAAGATTCTCGAAAAACCCTCATACGTGTTACTTTTAGTCTTAAGTACACACGCAGTACACTGAGTTTCGAGTTAATTGGACCGCGCGTTCAAATTCTTCCACACAAACTTTATAACCCCTATATCCCCTTTGAGGGGTAGTTTTGAAAAACTAATAATGATAAACTTTATTGCTTACTTAGGCGAGTATTCATGCCAATTTTCAAGATTATTAACCTAAAGAATAAGATTTTTCATATAAACTTTATCCCCGCTTTTCACCCCCACAGGGGTGGAATTTTGAAAAATCATTTGGGATGTATTCATAACATGACTCAAAAATTATTTATACCAATTTTCGAGTTAATCAAGCCAAGCTGTAAAATCCTCCCCTGTAAAATTGACTACCCCTTTTCAGGCAGTCAGGGGTAGATTTTCAAAAAACCCTGATACACATTATTCTTTCCTTTCAATTTTTGGTATTAATACTGAGTTTCGATTAAATCGGACCGCGCGCTAAAATTCTTCCATACAATCTTTGAAACCCCCCAATCCCCTTTTAGGGGGTAGTTTATAAAAACAAGAAATGCCCAACATCATAATTTACTTAGATAAGTATTCGTGCCAAGTTTAAAGTTTATTAACTCAAGGAATAAGATTTTTCATACAAACAAAATACCCCCATTTCACCCTCTTAGGGGTGGAATTTCGAAAAACCCCTTCTTAGTGGATACCTACTCTTCACGAAGAATACACCCTCCAAATTTCATGTCTCTAGGACCAGCGGTTTAGGCTGTGCGTTGATGTCTCAGTCAGTCAGTCAGGACTTTGAATTTTATATATATAGATAAAAATATTAATTAATATATTTTTTTAAATCTATGTCAGTGGGCTATGTGTTGTCTGTTTTTTACTACAATACGTTATTAAATGAAAATTCTAATGTTGTAGGTAAAGCTGCTAAATTACGGCATACTAGCTGCGCCCCGCGGTTTCACCCACATAACTTTCGATCTCGTAGGAATATCGAGATAAAAAGTATCCTACATGTTAATCCTGGTTATAAACCATCTGTGTGCTAAATTTCATCTAAATCCGTTTAGTAGTTTTTGCGAGAAAGAGTAACAAACATCCATCCATCCATCCATAAAAACTTTCACATTTTATACTATTAGTAGGATTTTATGTCAATCAGTTGAGTAAATGACAACTTTTTGACTGTGCAACTACCATCAATATAAACCTATTTTTTGGCCTAATGATTAGCATCGCCATACAACGTGGCAATGCTGCCAGCCTTTTGGGCACTTTTTCTGCACCCTAATTGCGTAACACCATGAAAAAGTCAACCTTATTTCAATGACACCAAAACTCTTTTTTAAACGCGATAAAAATGTAGTCTCTATAAATTTTTAATCACAAGCGCCGATATCGCGCGCGTCTACCCAGAAGTACCACCACAGATGTACCACGCGCAAAATGGCCGCCAAAGTAGAGCGAGTAATAGTTCGCATAGAGTTGTTTGCAATCGCCTTTTCGTACTCATTTGTATCATCTAAGCGTCACCTTTAACTAACTTGGTTGGAACTAAGTACCTGTATTTTACATGTGGGGACTGCCTAACTGACTTCCACTTCCCAGTTCCTGGGTACCTAATACCTACGATACACCTTAATACGACTGGTTGTCACACTTTCAGGTTTTTGATTACGAACTACATCCTCAAGCAAAAAAAGAAAAATTAAGACGGCATAATCTTTATTTATAACTTGAGGAGCTCGCAGTTAAGTAATAACGGCGCACAGGTCGATCGAAGGTTAAGCTGAGCTTGCTGAGGTCAGTTAATGGATGGGTGACAAACCGTAACATATCAAGACTCCTCCGTGCCTCGGAAAGCATGTTAAGCCGTTGGACCAGGCTGTCAATCATTGATCTTTGACTGTCGTTACAGGAAGTCAGTAGACCGAAAGTCTGACAACCAGTCTTACCAAGGGGTACCTATCGTATTACCCAGTAACTGGGTTGTGAAGGTCAGATAGGCAGTCGCTCCATGTAAAGTACTGGTATTCGGCTGCATCCGGTTAGGCTGGAAGAAGACCCCAGTATATTTGGGAAATGGCAAGACAGTGGATGACATTAAAACAATTACTAAACTGAATATTTAAAGATGTATTCTACTTACGGATGAAATGTCAAAAGGTGGTGCTGTAACCAACAAAAAAAAAAACGTATTAGGTAGTTAATTAATTCTGGTATTTTCCTCGTGTTGATAATGTGGCTTGGCGTTGTTATTTATATTTTATCAAATTTCAGTTACGTAATTAATAAAATTTCAGTTACGTAATTAATAAAATTTATCGGTGCTTTTTAAACCCTCAACTGGCGAGCCCCAAAATTTCAAAACAGACAGATCAGAAGGCCAACTCCCGTAATACAAAACGTTCAAGATCTAGTCGCAATCTCATCTCAGCGACAATCAATGTCAAGAACTTGTCAAAAATGTAGGGAAATTTAGAAATATTTTTGACAGAGACTGAGACCAGACTGTAAACATTTTTTAAATTGACAAGAATTGTCCCTGTGGTAACGGCGTAGACGTGGTAGGAGCCCGTTTTTGGTATACTTGCGATGAAACCCCGATTTCTCGTAATTTTCTATGAAACCCGTTTAAAACTGCGACTGTTTTGTAATCTATATTATACAGGAAGTTTGGTAGACGGACCGACACAATTTTTTTGAGGGTTTGCGGTTGCCATTAGCTAACACAAAATTGTTTTATTTTTATTATGAACTTTTAAATAGAAATTTTCCGTTCCCTAACACAATACTTATATTATAGACTAAACTTTGGAAGCACCCAAGTCATGTTCGAGAACCAATTATACGTAAATGTGCACTGCGAGTAACACGAAAAAATATTGCGCTCTATTACAACCACAAACAAAAAAGTTGTGACGATATTTCAGGTGATTAAAAGTAGCCATAATTATTATCAAAATTACCTACTGTGACACTGACTTAAGACAGGTGTTAAGGGTGAAAACTAGTATAATATGACACTTAGAGATAACACTATATATTATGTAGGTACACACATCACCAGAATCTAGGGATACCTTAATCCTAAATTATTTACGAATTGGTGGTTTAAAATCTTTTTAGTTTCCATAAAAAGTTTATATACAGATTGAAACCTCTTTTATTGTATTTAAAAAAAATGAATAAAAAAAAAATACGGCAGCAAAATTGTTAGTAATTCGTTACGTCAAGGAAAATTTAAATTGTTTTATTAATATTAAATAATGAAAAGGGATTAGATCGTTTTTCATTTTTAATTTAACGTGCCGTGTGAGCTTTAAGAGTCATGTCACGTCGTCATTTGAGTCGAGATGAAATGTTACGAGCCGTGGGCATGTTAGAAAATGGTGCTATTCAACGCGTCGTTGCTGAGGCCCTACACACCAGCCAAAACGTGATATCAAGGTTGTGGTCACGTTATCGTAGTACTGAGGGATGTGGCTGAATGGCACACGGGTAGATATCGTGTTAATACGTAGAGACAGGATCGATTTCTCCAAATAACCGCCAGAAGACAACCCAATATCACAGCGATGCACATGTACAAAGGCTCCAGGGGGACCACCAGCTGCTGGTAAGTGACCAAACTGTGCGAAGGAGGTTGCATGAAGTTGGTCTCCATGCTCGAAGACCGTGATCGGCGGCTTTCGTGGTCTCGGGAGCATTTACCATGGAGTGACGAACAATGGTCTTTGGTGCTGTTCACCGATGAGTCCCAGTTTGGGTTTCACCCGAATTCACGAAGAACACACAGGAGGTCCACTCATACCAAGGCGGGACAATCATGGTGTGGGCAGGAATTCGTCTTGGCGGACGAACCCAGCTCGTTTGGATCCAAGGCAGCATGACTTCACAAACATACCACGAGGAGGTAGTATAGAGCCTGTTATTGTCCCACACAGAATCCAAATGGTCCAGGAATTTCTACTCATGCACGATAATGCTCCTTCCTCTGCAGATGGATGCAGCTGAGTACCAGTATTTTACATGGAGCGACTGGCTATCTGACCTCCACAACCCCTAGTTACTGGGTAAAACGAAACCCCTTGGTAAGACTGGTTGTCAGATTTTCGGGCATCTGACGACCCGCAACGACTGTCAAAGATCCACAAATGACAGCCGGGACCAATGGCTTAACGTGCTTTCCGAGGCATCTTGGGGAGGAGGTGTCTTGGTATGTGAAGATGGTCACCCATCCACGGACCAATCGCGGCAAGTGTAGCTTAACCTGACCGATCGACTCGTGCGGTTGTTATTACTTAGCCACAAGCCCTTCAAAATGGCAGGATAATAAATCATCATATTATTGCCATTTCGTCTTGCATTCGGTAATTAACAATAATATGTACCTATCGGTGTTTGTTAATCACTCGCTGCTTTAATAATGACATTAATTGGATTTCCTGCTAACGTTATACTTACAAGATAATTTTTAATTGGCTAGCTAAACTCCGCAGATGCAATGGGTATGAATATCTAAACATGATCAAACGAAAACTAAATTAATTTGATGATTTTTTGAGGGGTCAGCGGCCTAAAGAACGGCTTTAAACTTTCTGTGATTATATCAAACATGGAAGCAACAAAAATACGGGAAAACTGCCATTTCACCATTCCATCTCTAGTATCATGGAATATTTGCAACAGCGCCCTCTGTTACTGTGTAGAGTTACTGTCTCCGTAGCAGTCTCATTCAGGAGAGGTTTTATCAAAACACTGCTACCGTTGTAAGTTGAATGCTGACAAGTACATTTTTAGGACAATAGGTAGCGCTAGCTTAAAATAGAATTGTTACGAACAATATTAAACAAATCACTTACCTACGTAGTAGAAATAGTCGATTAATTATAACTACTAACATCACCAATTTTTTTTATCCTAATGTCGGAATTTTCGTAAAAAATAGTCTTTATTTTGATCTACCTAGACTTTCGGAAAATACAGGCGTAACTTCACGTTATGTCCCGCTTATAATAAAGTATAGCTTTATAAAAAAGGAACTATCCAGAACGAACCGATTTGCACGAATTTAATCGCCCGAAAAGTGCAAATCATCACTTATTTTTTTTTTCTTTAAGCTACTTGCATGAAGTTAGTGTATTTGTATTCCAGACGACAACAACTTGTACTTTTTTCTTAACTTCATTGCATAAAATTCACAAATAAATTACCTAACTTCGTGCGAGTCGCCTATAGAAAAAATAATAATATTTAAAAGTGACGATTTGCACTTTTCGGGCGAGTAAATTCGTGCGAATCGACTAATAAGCCTTCAGTCTGACCAGAAAAAAAATTCACCTAATTAAATCACTAGGTAATCAATCACTGTCACAATAAACTCAAAATACTAATTGCGGTTTCAATAAAGCGGAATTAATTGCAACAGACCACAATTTCATTTTAATTCACAAAATATGATTACAAAATTCAATTAGATTTCAAACAAGACCACTATTTGGTACAAAGTTATGGGTAGGTACCTTTCAAAACTTGTGTAAAAAACATACAATCTATATCTATAGATATTTTTTGCCTAGGCTTTAGGGGGTGCTCAATAGTTTCAAATGGGTCACACTATCAGGTTCTGGAAGGAATACGTCAAATTACAAGTCACCTACTGGGCTCAAACAATATAAAATATCGAAAGTCATCGTATACAGATATTAATATATATTATAATAAATCAAAATAAGTGAGGGGTTTATGGCTAAGTATTAACAGCCGCATGGGTCGATCGATCAGGTTAAGCTACGCTTGCCGCGGTTGGCCCATGGATGGGTGACCATCTTCACATAGACGTGTCTCGGAAAGTACGTTAAGCCGTTGGTCCCGGCTATCATTCGTGGATCTTTGACAATCGTTAAAGGTCGTCAGAAGCCCGAAAGTCTGATAACCAGCCTTACCAAGGGGTATTACTCAGTAACTGGGTTGTGGAGGTCAAATATGCAGTCGCTCCATGTAAAATGCTGGTACTTAGCTGGATCCGGTTAGACTGAAAGCCGACACCGACCGAAGCCGGCCGAAGCCGACTTTCAGTGCATTCATTTTTTCATGCAGCAGATGATGAATAAATCAAAATAACTAACTTTACTTTTCGTGTCGGTGTTCGCTTTCTTCTTCTAAACTACTAAAACGGACGTCGATGCGGTTTTCATCATAATTTAGAAAATCTATTCTAAAAGGTTTAAGTGTTTCTTGTTATAGGTAATAAAGAAATCTCGCAATTTTGTCGTTAAGCCGTAAACACCGTGTCAAGCAGGGCGGGTGCCAGTACTCAGATAAAACTAACATAATAAGTACTTCAGTCCAAGAAGCGAAGTGGAAAAATCTTGACTTAAAGAAAAATATAGCTAAAAAGAAAGATATAATTTCATCAACCGTCGGCTTCCCTTCAGGAAGAATACCAAGGATTTATACCATTGTCGCCGATATGTAGTGTGGAAAATTGCACTTTCACCGATAATAAGAAAAAAACCCACGGTGCCTGCTTCGACCAAATTGTTTTTTTTTTTTTTTGTATTTGATCTTCCAAGGTTTGTCCCATTGTGCAATTTAGATTTTTTTTTTGGACAGTATTAAATAATAAGTTGGTGAGTGAGGTTGAGAAGGAGTTTCTTAAATATATATCAAGAAAGTCACTTCTTAAAAGATTTAATCTCCATACCTACTTTAAATAAGCTCCCTTAAGTTTTAAATCAACAATACAATTTTCAGAAGCTGGCTATTATAAATTCTATTAAAAAGTTATATCTTGGCGTCGACGAGTTATTATGTAGATTAATGTTTGTTTTTCCTAACAATGAAATGCTACTTTGGGCGTTTTCTTAGATTCGTAGATTTATTGGCATTTGTATGATGTTTCATGACACTTGGGACTGCTTGTTTGACATTAAAGTTCAACATGGTTTTAGTTAAGATAAGAACTCGACGTTGTGTATACCTCTAAGTATTAGTGAAAACAGGCAAAATTTTTTGAACTACATATTTCAAGTATCTAAATAATTTCTAACTTTTTATAAAGTTTTATAAAATTTCGGAGCGTGGAGTTGTCAATTCACCCCCAAATAACTTCATGCGAATTGCTTACAGATAAAATAATAATATTAAAAGTGCGAGATAATTTGTGCGAATTAACAAATAAGCCAATGTGCAATGCACAGAACTGGCGCAACTTTGACTACCCCTTTGGGAATTACAGGCGTATTTTTATGTTAATAATTATCTATAATGTACAACCATTAATGCAAACTAAAATTACCAATGCAATTAGCTAAACAGCAACAAAAACAACATCATTAATAACACTTTACTTTATGAATGTGTACCAATTACGCTTACATAAACGAAAACGAACTCATACAAATTCAAATTCGCGGAATATTATTACCAAATGGACCAGCAACTACTGGGGAGGTCCTAAGGCACCTGTCCCACTGCCGACGAGGAAGAGACTCAACGATCAGCGATTTTCTCGCTCAAGAAACGTACAAAAGATTTTAGGTCCCGTGTGAGTAAAGGAGATACATATTAGTTGATCGCGGACTGTTCACACCGCCGCCGCCGGCGCCGCGCCGGCGAGTTTGTTTGTCGCAGAGGCTATAGCTATCAAAGAGAGTACTCGCTCAGCGGCGTTCGATTTGCGAGCAGAACACTCGCTGGGAGACTCACGCTTGGTACATATGTACGTATACCAGCGAGTAACCGCTCGTCGTCGTCGCGCACTCGCTGCTTGTTGCTATTATTAATTACTACCTGCGCCCCGGGGTTTCACCCGCATAAGTTTCGCTTTCGATCCCGTGCGAATATCGGGATGAAAGTATCTTATATGTTAATCCTGGTTATAAAGCATCTGTGCGCTAAATTTTCAGTATTTTTGCATGAAAGAGTAACAAACATCTATCCATCCATCCATACTTTCACGTTTATAATATTAGTAAGAAGTAGGATTACTAAAAGCCTGTGATGTCCCACTGCAGGACAAAGGCCTTCCTACTCTCTTTCCACCTCTCACGGTTTAAAGCTTCTGAGGACCAGCCGGTCGATTCTGTAAAAATCTCACCGTGAAAACTCAAGTGAAGTGAGCTTGATGCGAGTTGTCAATAGTGTCAATCCCTAGCATTATTTGGAATGACAGCTCACTCCACGATCACTTCACCTGAGTTTTCATGGTGCGATGGTTACAGAATCGCACTGCAGTTCTTGTTGAAGGAGTCCAGCTCATCCCGCTATCTCCGTCTGGGCCTGCCGCGATATCGCTTGCCATTAAATCCTAGTCCTACTCGCTTCTCATTTGTCGCCCGCATTGGCAAAGGTACCTAGAGTTACTAGAGCGCGTTAGAATGCACACATCCGCAAGTGCAAGTGCAATTTGCAATATTACGGGAATTTCTACCAAGGGAATCAAGTTACTTAGCAAAGTTCATTCTGAGCAATTGATCCCAACTTAGTCTTAGTTTTCCTGGTCATTCGTTTTTAAGACCTGCGTTACGGGTTGTAACTGCTTTTAAATGCTATTAACAGGTTGAAATAGTCCTTCCCCCCTCACTTAGCTGATAAAATGAAAATGCGTTGTAATCTGGTTAGTGCTCTTTTGTAGGTTCATGTGGTGGTAGATTACAGAAACTATACTTATTCTTGTTGTGATTACTGTAGTACATTGTATTTTGAATAGTATACAGACGCCAGCAGGTCAACTTACCCGAAACTGTCAAATTTTCCCAATCAACCTTGAACCTAATGCTTTAGCGATAAAGTATATATCTATTAAAGAAATTTGACAGATTGTAGTAGTTTGATGTGCTGGCGTCTATCTCCATAGAGATCTACGTTTTGGAGTGGGCAACAACTTTCCGATTAACTGACCGAATCTTTGTTAATTCAAAAGTGCCTGTAAATGGTTGAATTAAAATAAATGCTCTGAGTTTGAGTAAAGAAAGATTTTTCGGATGACTACTGCGGAGATGCCGATAATAGAGAAGTACGGAAGGAGACATTTTGTACCGTCCCCAAACAAATTGGGATGTGGCATATAATATTCGGGAAGGATTTTTGATTAGGCTAGGATTTTTACACAAACGGCAACGATATCCAAAAACGAATGGGTTGTTATTATTTTATTTATCCTGGACCTTACCTGGGAACCTTCTGGTTACGAAGATATTGAAAAAAAGTTCCAACATTTTTTTTTTCACGAAGTTAAATTTTTAATCTGTGGTCACTGTACTCCTTTTAATTGGCTGGACAGATTTTGATGGAAATATTTGTGTGTAATTGAGTGTGGTTCCCGAGGTGGTTTAGATTCACAATCGGACCAGGTAGGTGGCGCTGCGATCGAAATCTAGGAAACAGGACAACGTCTGTCCGGTTAACATAAAATGATTAAATATTATTTCATATTCTTTGCTCACTTTTAGACGTTCCAAATTTTTTTAAAGCAAATTCACAGGTTAGATTTTTACTGAAGAAATTATAACGCACGAAACGATTTATTATTTTAATAAGGATTATGTTTGTTTTGACTTTTACAAGACTAACAAAAAAAAATAATTTCAGAATCACAGTGCATGAGCCTCATAATTATATTTAGCTGTAGCTGAAAGTGAACAAAACAAATGTACAAAGGTACCTAAGCCTATGTTATAAATATTAATGTGGATGGAACTGTTGGAAATCCTTTGTACCCTACATGACGCGGACTCTGGGAGCAGGACGCATGAATACGAAATTATGTCAACTGCCATTACTAAAACGTGGGTGCACCTAGCAGACGTACGTCAGTTTTTGTTCTGTTAATTTTTTTGTTAATTACACGACATGAGTGCATGTTCAACCATAACCATAAGGTAATGCAGGGCTTTTTGAAACTCAAAATAAAATAACTTCGTTTCTTTTGAAAGTAAACTGCGGGGTAACATTAACATTAACAGAAGCAGTGGCTTTAATTTTGACAGTTCAACAACATTCATTGCGTCATTTTACGTTGTTGAACAGACAAATGTATCAAAAATATGAAGCAATGGACTAGCAATATCTTTCAAAATGATTCAGATTGAGATTGATAGTGTAGTGTGTGTGTTGACGTAGTTAGCGTGCTGGTCGTACTAGTTTCTCGTTAGCTTTTATCGTTAATGAAATCTTAGTTTTATGTTAGGTATACTATTTTGAGGCAAATTCACACCTGCGCACGTTTAGCTCACGCGCATGAACCATGCACACTACGCGTCTCGAACGCCTATGGACGCGTAACACTCTGCCCGCAAAACGCAAACAGCTTACGCGCAGTTCGCGAGCATTGATTTGTTCGTGCTTTAAGGCTGATTGCGATATCTGATTTCCGCACATGTTGTATTAAGACGGCCACGAAGTTACACACTGCTGCGATAATATCGACGCAATAGAAGTAGAACCTGTGATATTCCGATATGACTTCATAGAACATTTTGTATAAGGACGCATACGATATTACACACACCTGCGTTAATAACGTAGTAACGTGTAGTGTGAGAATATCGGACGATATAAACGCAGCTGTGTAGCAAGGAATCGGGACGCATTATCGCCATAACGCATCCGATATTATCAAGCGATAATAACGTGCCTGTGTGGGAGAACATTTATTGACTGATTTAGTAAGGACACGTTCGAGAACATTTTACGAAACCATATAAATATGCACGTCATGAATATGCAAGTTGCACGCGATCCGCTCGTTAGCCTATGGCGAACATGTCCAAATGATGATGTTTCTATGGTGCAAGCGAGCCGCACTATTCGTGCACGTCTGTAGGTGTAGATCCACCTTTGCAGAATCATCTTAGAAGAAGTCTAAGGGCGCGCATGTAGCCGCGCGACAAAGACAGTACTTTCTCAAAAACCCGTAGACTTGCTGTGAGAGACAAATTAGGTTGTCGAGTCAAAAGTTGCTCGTGCCTAACGGAAAGTCTTTTATCTAACCACACAACAACAAACCAAATATCGTTCATTATAATCTTTCAACGTCAGATAATACACCATTTTACCGCTCCATAAAACTTTATCCCTAATAGAGCCTCAGCCAATAGCCTGTCGTTACTCACAGTTCATTTAAGGAGAACGTTAAAAACAAGTCTAGGAAACACTTTATCAGAGACGCCAGAAAGCATTAAGTGCACCACTTTTATGACTTGGAACTTCAAGTGTCGCTAGATATCCTATATTTCTCTGAAAACCTGAACAACAACATAAATAGCAACGTTGAGATCGTTCATATGGATGAGGGCGATCTTTGGAGATCCAATAGATATCACATTCGAAAAAAAAGCGAAAATTCACGGGTTTCGAGAAACCCCAATTTTTATGTATTTTTTAAAAGCGATATTTAGTGAAGAGTTCTGGGAAATTTTCAACAGATGCATTAGTTTTGATAAGTCGTAAACTGGGGTTTTCCAGCTGCTTTCAATTGTCATCCTTACTACGGAAAGGAACCGATGACCAAAAATTATATTATTTAGAGAAGATGAATACTAAATGATGGTCTTGAAGTATACCAGTGTAGTAGTCCACATGGACATGGACAAGTACTAGAGATCAGCACATTAACAAGCTAGTGATGTACTATTTTATACTAAAAATATGTATGTTTAGCCTAAGGTTTCTGTTTATCTATGGGCCTGCGTCGCCTGAAAAAAATGAATATATATACAATTCAAAAAAATAATGCTCCAGTTTCATCTCTTTTTTGAGGTTCAATTAACATCAAAGGAGTTTTGTGCTCATAAACAACAATAAAGCAATCTAAACGGCACTTATGGGCAAACAAAATCCTCGAAGGTCATAAATCACGAAAATAATCAAGTAGGTACCTAACAAATCCTGTAACAAACAAAACATGCATTTTGATAAACGTAAAACAATGAAAGACAAACATTGTTAATTAATGTACGAGGGCCCTAATCCATTCGAACCAGACGATACCATTTTCTTCGAAGGGTCCAGGCGAGAAAATACGAACACAAAGATCTAAGATGGTTGCCACTTAAGGAAATTGCCCGTAATAAGACAATCGGCAAAAAAGAAATCTGCTATTACCGAGACGACGAGAATGATGGCCGTCGAATGCAGACCTGTTTCTTCTTTTTTTAGAAGAAAATAAAATGGAAACTTTCTTGGAGTTTGTTGTAAATAGGAGTATAGAAAATTGAATTGTTAAACTTACCTTGCTTATACTAATTCCCATGTTTTACGTTATTGTGATGTGATGTGATGTTATATATAGAATCTATTCTTTTCGGAGCACTAAAATATTTGCAAGTGTGGCATGATTATGGTTGTGTTTGACATGGACGCCATTTACCTACGCCCTTTATAACAGGCTTAATGGAGGAAAAGGAACAACATTCAATACAATAGATGCGTATTTAGGATGACTGGTAATTAGAAACCGATACTAAAACACATGAGTACATATAACAAAAAACTTTCCCAAAGAAACGAGTTTTTTTTAATTTACCTAGCGCCTGACAACAACTACCCCAATAGAACCGCGCTTGCGGTCCGTACGGTTGTTAAATGAATGAAAAATAGTACCTAATGCATGATAAAAGAGGAATAGTTTTATTTGTAAAATGGGATTAATAACTAAATTAAATTACAGTTGATGGTGTATTATTCTTGTTATGTACTCAATATTTTACTGGGTGATTGTGGTCGAGCGCTTGGTAAATTAAGAAAAATCCCACACTGTATTGCGACTTGCGAATAATCGCAGAATCTAGCGGTTGATGCATTGGCTGTAAACTCAGTTATGACGTAATTACTGTGGCTCGAAAAGCGTTGACGAATCGTGGTACTCAATTTCGCGAAAAAGCCTGGTTCTGGAGATAAAACGTGAGCCATTTGTTCATAACCTCAGGACGTTTGGACAAATTGCACTTCAGTAGACTTAAAAGTTGGAACGATATAAATTCTTCATTTTTTCTTGCACCTACTTGGATGCTACATCGTATAAATGGACAAAACCTTTATTTATACTTTGTCCTACAAACGTTCATTCTTTAGTAAGACCATAGACTATACACTATATTTAGAGTAAGACTAGACCGAAAAAAATGTCACATTTTGACAGCCACGACGCTTTTGTTATGTAAAGCTGGGCCCACAATTTTATCATCTTCAAGTTCAAAATCAGGCGTATCGTATCGAGTATTCGTATCCTAAGTATGGACGTCCATTTCGACCGCATCGCATCACTATCTTATTGCTTGCCGATTGGGCCTAAAACCACGTCCATACTTAACGATACTGTAACATGTGAGTGTCAGCAACGCGTATCCCCTTTGATGATCGGGAAAGAACCACCTCGAGGTGGAACACGGTGTATCATGACGTATCAAATGACATAGTCTTATCGTGATATAGTATCAAAATGCGTCCGTACTACGTGCATACATATTGCCGATCACGATACACTTATCCGATGCGTAACGTATCAGATACGCATTACATACGGACGGAGGTACGGCGCGTGGCATGATTGCGTATCATTTTAGACTTAGCTTATGAAAAGTTTCGTGATTGTCAAAACGTCACACTTTTTTTTGGTCTGGCTCTCATTCGCAAATTATTATTTGCCATAAGGAATTTTATTAAAAAAATACGAGTTCGGACCTACTGTAGTAGTATTCACTATTATTATTAAAATGCCTGTGGGATATCTCGTGACCCGCTGGGGTCCCGGACCTTTGGAAGGCGTACAAGGAGCCGAAGCCAACTCGCAGAGGACCCTTAGGCAATTGTAAGTGTTTATTATTAGGCGTTAATGTACCACTGCTGAATAAAGGCCTCTCTACTCAACAATGATGCTTCACGGTTTTGTACACAATAACTTTAATTGTACGAAAATTATTAATAAAGTACCTATTTTATGTTGTGCCCCGCACTGTAATCCGGCGAGAGGTGCGCGTTTACCCTCTATTTGCCATGACCCCCTGTCGAACGAATGCGGGAGAGCAACAAATTTAGGAAGGAACTAATTCAGGTCCTTTCCTCATAATTTTACGATCCTTTTCCCTTTGTCTTTGTACCTTAATTTTTTTTATGTTAATTATCTAACTTGTAGTTTTAATTTTTTTATATGAATTGTTCTTCTGTATTGTTTGTATTTACTGCGCACTGTAATATATAAATAGTAATCTGTGGAAACGTCGTTAATTGTTCATTAACCACATGATGTCATCATACTATGTTCGTATTACCTAATGTACAATTGTTTGTTTCCCAAATAAATAAATACTCTCTTTCCGTTCTCTTTTCTTTTTATTATTCACTAGGTACAAAAAAGAACAAATTCATAAAAAAGGTACTTACCTACTTTAAATGTTAACTAGGAAAGTTAAATGTATAATTTAGGCAGGGTTTATAACTGTGTAGTATTTATGCAAACATTATTCATTCGGCTTACCCTTGGTTTGACCACGAAGCTGGTAAAAGGGGCTGAAAAGGTCGGAGATATACAAAATAAAATAAACAATAACCATGATATAATCTGTGAATTTTAATTAATTTTACCACCTACTTGTTACTTCTGCCTAAATTTTAGATTAGGTAGGTATATATTGTTTGATTAATACCAATCCTTGAACATAAAAAAGGCCAAAATCACCTGGCAATATTCAAAAGGATATTTATTTATTCATCAAGTCACAATATTCAAATCACAAATACAGGGTGGCAGCGACAACGACGCGCAAACTGTAACCATGGATTCAGCACAATGACATGATCTTAGACCCCATAGAGTCGAAATTTTTCGTCGGTTATTAAAAAAAATATTGCAGTTCCATACATTTTGACCGCGTAGGTATTGCACTTTTCTATGAAACAGAAGATTTTTTTTTTTGATAACCGACGAAAAATTTCGACGCTAGGGGGTCTAATATCTAAACTCATGTGCTGAATTCATGGATACAGTTTGCGCGTCGATGTCCCTGCCACCTTGTATATAACCTCCATTCAATTCTTTATATCATTTAAATAAAATGCATTAAAACTGAACAGACATTATTTGAAACTGACAGGTGTCAAGAACGCATTCTCAAATGTCAAAATGGGCCTTTTATTTTTTGACAACTTTAACAAAAAAAAAAAATATCATAAAATCTTTTCCGTCAGTTGGCCCGAATGAACTTCGAGGCAATACCTGTGAATCGGACTGCTCCAATACTCACTAACGACCCTCAACAGTTGATTAATCGAATTATCAATTAATAACAGATAGAAGCAATGTGTAGCTTTTATAAGTACTATTAGTTGTAAGTTCTTTTACTCCGTAACCCACACCATTAAACCGATTCAATTTCGTCATCCAGATATTAAACCCATTATCATCTGCCTAGACTTCACAACTATGTTAGGTTCGACTTTCAGTCTAATCGGTTGCATCTGAATACCAGTATTTTGCATGGAGTGTCTGCCTTTCTGACCGCCACAACCCAGTTACTGGGTAATAGGTACGATACCCCTTGGTATGTCAGACTTTTGGGGGTTCTGACTACCCGTAATGACTGTAAAAGATCCACGAATGACAGCCGGGACCAACAGCTTAACGTGCTTTCCGAGGCATGGTGGTTTCCCATCCACGGACTAACCGCGGCAAGCGTTGCTTAACCTGATCTGCTGATGATGATGCAGCTGTTATTACTTAGCCACATTAAACCCATTAAAAAAAATATTTACGACGATTTTGACATTCCCTTAACTTTATACAAGTTAAGGGAACCCTACATAAATAACCCAAGACAATAGAAACTGGATAATCTCTATCACCAACGCGTTTGACATCCTAAAAGGGTTAAACTCTCCATTTTCTTCCTAACGACGTCACTTTCGAATTCTGATGTCACATGAAGTTAAGGAAAGTTGGACAATAGAAATAAAATTCAACAACAAGACCCTTGTGAGGGTAAATAAAGAGATTAAGACACCTGTTGTTTGGGCAGTTATTTTAGAACGTGGTACGACTGAATTGAGACGAGAGGTCGGCAATTAAAGTATAAAAGTTCTCGTTATGGGAATGTAACCTTTATGGATGGCTTTAGAAGTGTAGTGGGTAAAAATGTTGATTGTATTGTTTTTGTGGTATCTGCGGGCGTATTTACCGGCCTTTTCTGTAAACACTTTATCGTAAAATCTTAGGTGAGTGTCATTCCACTTGATGCTAGGGATTGACAATATTGACGACTCATTTCATCTTAAGTTTTCAGGGTGATGAGGAGTTTGTTATAATATGTTTTGAATAGCACTGCTGTTGTAAAGAATGATAGACTATGGTGGAATTAGCCAGCACTATGATCACCAGAGAGCAGTGGTGGCACAGTGGTAATGACCGCGACTTACGAGTTGTAGTTCGTAGGTTCGAACCCTGACAGGCGCCGTACTTTGAATAAATTATTTCATCACTACGGCTCTCAAAACGGTGGAGGAAAACATCGTGAAGAAATCGGCCTGTCTTAGAACCAAAAACTCAAAGTCATGTGACAACTACCAACCCGCTACGAACCCGCACTGGGCCCGCGTGGTGGATTACGGCCCACTTCCTCTCACAGAGAAGAGGCCGGTGTCTCAGCAGTGGGAACATTATAGGCTGATTATGGTATGATCACACGGTAGACCGATGTCCTAGTGAGTATCGTGGGCATCCGTTGGATGTGAAAGAAAGAAGAAAGAAAGAAAGAAATCATTTATTTGCTGATAATGCAGGTATACATATTAGTTGGAATATTTATTAAGTGTCCCGATACATTTTACCTTACGGCATGCAAAATATTAATTTTGAATTAAATTAATCAATTATTACTATAGGTAGATACAGATATCGATACGATTATTAAGCCATAGTCAAATTTAATAGGTAGTCAGACTAAAACAAATAATAATAATAATAACAATCAAAATAATCAATGAATTCAATATAAATCTCTCGCAAATCATACAATGAAGAATATATGTCATAAACACAAAAATAATAATAATGATAATAATAATATATGTCACTTTTAAAGAGCCCAATGTCAGAATAATCCGAACCATTAACGACAATCACAATAATAATTACTACTAGTTATAATTTTTACATAATCTGGTAATGTCAAAATCTGTTTGTCAAATTACAATATAGCAACAACCATAAAAAATAATAAATAAATAACTATGTCAAAATTAAAAGCTTAGGACCAGTTGGAGACGCTTGGGGGAAACCCATGTCCAGCCTACAGTGGACGTGATTTAGCTGAAATGATGATAGTGATAATGTTTACAAAGCAAATAGGTATTTTGCAATTTCTTTAAGAGCAGCGAGATATTTTGATTACTAAAATTAATAACTAAAACTCCAAGTAACTTCGTATCGACGGTATCAAAACTTATTACTCGATATTGCAAAATATGGTAAAAGTCGGTGAAGCTAGACGCACGTCAGATGCATCGTTAAAAGTTGCAAGTTTTCCCTTAGCCCGCAAGTTCTCACGAGCTGGGAACGAGCCGGTTAGCATTTTAGTTACATGCATAAAATAAAATGTTTACGGTCCCATAAATAGGAGATCTTTGAACGCGAGAAATTTGATTAGAAATCAAAGGTTTTTCAAGTTGACTGTGACTATAAATTCTTCAGAGTAAGTTTTTTTTATCTCACAAAGCGATGCTCGCTTTATATGTGGTTAACAAGTGTACAAACACGCTGTGAATGTGTGAGCGCAGGAGCTCTCGGTACCGTCCAAGACACGGGCGAAGTCAGAAGTGTGTCCGTCCGTTTGCGTGTTTATGTTATGTGCTGACGCTACTCGTCTTCACACACACATTAACAACGTGTTTGTACACTTGGTTACCACAAGTAAAGCGTGCGTCGATTCGTGAGATAAAAATACTATAGCAAAAAATTATAATTATTATTTTGACTGCTCTCAACAATCAGTATTTATACATAGTAACTATGTATTTATCAAAATAATAAATATCCTATCGTTATAAAAGAGTAATTAAATCTACAATGTACAGACGCCAGCACATCAAGTTACTACAATCTGTCAAATTTCTTTAATCGATTTTCAACTTTATCGCTAAAACATTGGGTTCAAGGTTGATTGGGAAAACTTGACAGTGGGTAACTTGACTCTTGTCTCTACATTCCACACCACCAACTCAAATTTTTACTTTCAATCAAAAATACTTTTTTTTAAATAATATATTATACAGGAATTTTTCTTTTCGCGTAAATCCGTTACCAATCTATTCGTTTTGTAAACCACGAAGAGGTCTGCAAGGGAATTCATAAGTAAAAGTTGTGTAAAAGTTTATTTTGCTCACGTACCGAAAGAGAATGGGCAACATATGAGCACACGTTGGCAATGCGGTCACGGATACACCTGGAGGCGCTGCTAGAAAATATCCTTTGTGATGGAAACATACGGGGTTGAAGTATGTCCGCGTACGCTTTGAAATCAATTACGTAAAACAGACAGTTCGATTCTTATAATAGCATAATCAGTTTAAAACATATAAATATAATATATAACGTATAACCAATAATAACCATAGGACACAGGTCTGTGTCAGGACTTTCTGTGACAGGGAGTGAACCATAATACAGCATGCGCGCCCAGTGCGGGTTGTTGGATGTCACAAGTCGTCAATTTTTTGGTTCTAGGACATGCTGGTTTCGTCACGATGTTTTCCCTCACCGTTTTAAGAGCAGTGTTGATGATTTAATTAAAAAAAAAAACGTAACGTTCCTGCTTGGGTTCGAACCTACAACTCGTAAGTCGCAGCCTTCACCACTGCTCCCTATAACTAACCCACTGCACGCCAAAGGCCTCTTCTCATACAAAATATTCTCCAACTACGAGTATGTAACGCCAACCACACGATTCAATTATCAATAGGTTTGTTGTTTTTTAGGACGTTTAATTATCACAACACTCATTTTTTATTCGCTGTGTGTATATCACTGGGTTTTTGGGAGAGGACGATATTAGGACGATGTTATTTCAACAATTTAGAACTCCATAGTTTTGGTAATAGGTATAAAAAAGCCTTGATTTAATATATAACAATTTTTTAGAAGTCAACTGCGTAGTAGGTACTCGCTACCAACGAAACGTATATGACTAGCGGGGTAGTTGTGTAATACACTCTCATTCACTATACATGGGTTTCATTTTGACAGTTCAACAACATTCATAGCGGTATTTACGTTGTTTAGCAGGAAGATTTTTCGAACGTATGAAGCAATGGATTAGCAATATCCTTCAAAATGATTCAGATTGAGATTTATATTGTGTCTCGCAATTAGGGTGCTAGTATATGACCGTATACGAACAAAAGGAGTACGACGAAGGATCGTAGCAGGTGGCATTCTGTTGTTTCTGCCTACCCCTATCGGAAAAAGGTGTGAGTTAATGTTTGTACGTAACCTGCGTTCACAATAAATTTAGTTTCCAAAAATTAAACAAATATGAGTTTATGGAAAAATAACTTTACTATTACTACTTTAAAGTTCAGTTTACGCTACAGCTTCAATTGTTAAAAGTTTTTCAATTTCCATTAAAATAACATTAATTGGAATCATAAAGAATCTTAGAACCATTTTTGTTGAAAAGACAATGTGTAGCTGTAGACTATTTGAAAAATTTATTAAATAAGGGTGCGTCCAAATTATCGACCAGTATGTTAAAATATCTCACCTTATTTTCACACTTTGCAAAGCAAAGCCTGATTCCATACACGTAATACAGTCTCGTTTATATTGACATTTTATATCCCAGCCCTCTGTATCTTTCTTTGTTGTACTTATTTTTATGGAGATAAATTTATAACCCTTCTTTCCTATGGGGTTTTTATTCACCGTAAACTTTGTCACATTTGTTTTACACCATATTTTTTCCGCTCTTTTTTACGCGTCATTCGCTCGTCTTTAAGGGCAAGTTAAGTTTCGTAAAAAGGAGGTTCACCTCACTGGCTTATTTTTCGATTCGCACGAATTTACTCGCCCAAAAAGTGTGAATTTAAAAATAATTTCATATTTTTTCTATAGGCGACTTGCATGAATTGACACTTTTTTAATTTTTGGCAATTAATTATAGAAAAAAGGACCCTAACGCGCAGAAGTGATAATAGTTAATTATATAAAAAAACATTATTAGACAAAGTGTATAGTCCCTTTATAAGTTTCTTAAGTACATTGTTACTAACAAATTATGGACCTGGTCTGAATTAAATGTTTATTATTATTATTATTATTTATAAGGCGCTGGGTACGAAGGCACGTGTCATTGTGTGTTGTGTCAAAAAACTACTCCACCCATATATTTAATTGAAATTGAAAGTTGAAAAATGAGTGATGAGTAGTAGTAGAAAGTGGATAGTCCCTTTATAAGGCACAGGGTACGAAGGCACGTGTCATTGTGTGTTGGGCTACGTCTTTTTTAGTTGTATTAGTTTGTAAAAGATTACTAACATAGTTTTTTTTAAGTCATTGTTACTAACATTATATGGATTTGTACTTGTACGTGTAGTCCGAAATAAAGGATATAATAATTGCATAGAAGTTCAAAATGTGCCAATTCGAGCGAGTCGTCTTGAGAAAAAAATATATTATTTAAAAATGATGATTCTCACTTTTCAGGCGAGTAAATTCGTGCGAATCAACTAAAAAGCCACTTTCATAAAGATAAATGAAGTGAGAGAATGTGTGTCGGTATTCAAGCCTCTATAGGTTAGGAGCTCTCCGCTGATATTGTTTGAGATTGCCACTAAAAGGATGAAATATGAGGGTGGTAGGAATCCCAAGAGCGTTATGAATGAGTGGGAACTGAGATTAATATAGGTCTAGTATTAGTTTAAAAGGCTAAAGTGAACCCTTTTGTTTTCATGTTAAAGTTACGACAAGTTTTCAATCATGTTAGGTACACTTTATAAAAAAAATATAATCATTTAAATGTGACACATTAGACAATATTATTATTACTAGTTGTACGGTGGAGGAAAATAACGTGAGGAAACCGGCATGTCTTAGAACCAAAAATTCAAAGATATATTACATCCACCAACTGCATTGGGCCCACGTGGTAGATTACGGCCCGCTCCCTCTCACCGAGAGGAGGCCTGAGTCCTAGCAAGTGAGAACGTTATAGGCTGATTATAGAATTAGTTGTACCCGCGACTTCGTTCGCGTGGATGTCGGGTATCAATAATGTGTCGCTTAGAGAAAGTGTAAGTACCACTCCTCCTCAAGATTTATTTTTCTCTTTTAGAGTTTAATCTTTTTTGCGCGGAATCCTTATTATTTTTCTAAAATAAAAGTAAGGTACTCGTTATAACATCAGCTATCTGTCAGTGAAGTCCCGTCAAAATCGGTTCAGCCGTTTCGGAGTTTAGCCGGAAAAAAACACACAGACTAAAAAAAATTAAATGTTTTTTTTTTGTTATTACATATACTATCAAAAAAATAATACGGGTATAGGTGTATAGATTGTATGGTACCTAT
The DNA here is from genome assembly GCA_949629185.1 of Apamea crenata. NCBI lineage: Eukaryota > Metazoa > Arthropoda > Insecta > Lepidoptera > Noctuidae > Apamea > Apamea crenata. The sequence goes on along the minus strand of OX451363.1, from coordinate 6,246,756 downwards.
ATTATTTTAGTGACAGTTTTAATATATATTTTTTTATAAAGACGATTACACTTACTGTTAACAAGAATACAACTTAGTCTAAGCTTAATAACTTAGAGTACAAAGTAAATCTCTTATAAAAAGTGATAAAACTCAAGTTGCACGTTTAAATAGTAGCTTAGTTCTAGACCACTAGCGGACTGTATTTCCGACGATAACTCGTGAACACTCGGGCTTTCTGCCAAATCACCTATGCGACTGCGTGCTTATTTACAACGATTTATAAGCGCAAGCGATTTACAAAAGGCGAGAAAAATCGTTAAATAAAACCTTAACAAAAAAAATTGAACTATGAGCCATTAAAATACCTACCACACTTATCATAATAATAATAAAAACGACCAAGTGCGAGTCGGACTCGCGCACCGAGGGTTCCGTACAATTAAAAATTATTAAAAATATTTTTATTATATGATGTAACTAAACATTTACGGTTTTCACCATTTTTACTTTATCTGTGCTATAAGACGTTGCTTCGTACCAAATTTCAAGATTCTGAGTTCACGGGAAGTACCCTGTAGGTTCTGATTCCCTTGCGAGTGTCAAAAATTTGCTGAAATTTGCGGCATAAACGGCTGTATCTTTTGATTGCGTTGGCTTAGAAGTTTGATTTTGGCACAGCTCCAAGGGTCAGTAGATTTGAGTATTTGATATAAATTCCAGCTTGATACCTCCACGCATTTCTGAGAAAAAGGGCCTTGACAACCGACGGACGGACGGACAACAAAGTGATCCTATAAGGGTTCCGTTTTTTTCCTTTCGAGGTACGGAACCCTAAAAACATGAAGATATAAACACACATTTTAATATTATTCTTTTGTAATATAGCCTCATAACTGCTATACCACCCTAAGGATGTGTGTCGCTTGCATGTCATAAAACGATAGGGTATATTCATTTAAGTAATTGAAAATTAGTTAGCGATGTAAATTATTGCTTAAAGTGATAAATAAATTACGAGGTCGACTACAACTATCGGTCACCAAACCACCTTTGTTTTAAGTCGTTTAAAAAAACAACCGAAGGCTAGAGTATAATAATTTATTTACCGACACCAAAAATATTTACATGACAACAACCCTATTATTATTGCGTAAAACATTGTAGGTTATAATAAAAATAATTCAACATGGGAGCATCTGCAGCTGAACTAGGTGAAAAACCTGTATCTCGGCATACAGCGCCATACCTCTCTGATAGTAGACTGGAAATTGTTTAGCCAAGGTTTATAATTTTGTTAAATCTAACAGAATATTTATTAATTACTTATCCAGTTTTTTTTTGTTAAAATTGGGCAATTAATTACACTTAAATGAGATGATTCATACACGAAATATTAAAAAATTTCGTGTATGAATCATCTCATTAAAAAACTTAGAGAGTTATTTTTTGAGAGATAGAGATAGGTGGTACAGAAGAACTTGACACACATAGGTAATAAATACTGGCTTCTTATTTTTTCACATTCATTACGGGGTCTACTAGGGTCTACGTAGTATTTACTGTCTTTGAAGCGGAATAAAGATTTTATGAAATGTCTCAAGTAATTTTAAAATTATATTAATTACGAAAAAAAGCCTTGATAAAAAAAATCCTATGGCTTCCTTATCACCTATAAATGTTTTTCTTAAAATATTTTGTGTACCTATGAATACAGGATGACAGGGAAACTCGGCGTATTCCTTGAAAAGTGTTATACTAGGTCATTAGCAACAAATTAAGTCCAGTGAACTAGGGGTGCGGCGGGATCTTCCGAAAGGGTTACCGCTGCCCCGGAACAGAAAGGGCTAAAGAAGGAACACGGGTGGGTTTTAGTCAGTAAGATTCTGACACTCCCCTCCGCTCCACCCAGAGCGGGAGGGGTCATTTGATGATTTCCCATCCTCAAAAAAAAAAAAAAAGTAAACTAGGGGTCAAAACTGGATGGTTAAAAAATTTTAAAAGCAAGCATTTTTTTTCTGATCACTCATTTTTCAACTTTCAGAAAGGTATCAATAAAATGTATGGGGTGGAGTAGTATTTTGTCTTAATTAATTGTTTTTGGTAAAAAAGTCAGAAAAATTCTAAAAAATCAAAGAACCGACACAGCTCGGTAACCATCCAGTTTTGACCCCTAGTTCACTGGACTTAATGACCTCTAGTACAACCCCTTTCAAAGAATACGTCGAGTTTCCCTGTCACCCTGTAGATACTCCTTATAGAGAGTATTATTCTGTAGTTTTCACTTTTCAATTGGACCACGTATTGATAAGTCATGTTATTATGTTGTTCTAGGCGGTTGTGTATTGTGTATTAAGGCGTACCATAACAGACCCAGACCAGCTTGTACCAAAAGATGTTATTAAGGTTTTGGTTTTTATAATAAAATATTATTTACAAAATAGTTTGTTTAATTACCTATGTAAAGAAACTTGTCTTCCAGATTTAACAGAAAATCAAAGTACGAACTGCAATAGAATTTGTAGTAAGAAATAAAAGAAAAAGCATTTATGTGTTAAGAGGGCGCACACAGGTCCACTAGCGCCACTATTTAAAAAAATATTATCTTGTGACTGAGAACGAATTATGAAAATCTGCTCAATCAGCGACCTCGGTAAATGTGTCTAGAATTTTCTAATACCTTTTATTAAGTTTCTTATTGAGACACGAAGCAACTAAATACGACTTACAGGAATGTGGCCGCTTTTCTTTAGATCGAATTTTGTTGCTTCGTGTCTCAATATGAAACTAAATAAAAGGTATTAGAAAATTCTAGACACACTTACCGAGGTCGCTGATTGAGCAGATTTTCATAATTCCTTCTCAGTCACGAGATATTTTTTTTTAAGTAGTGGCGCTAGTGGACCTTTGTGCGCCCTTTTAACTCCACTTCGCGCTGCCAGAAGCGCCAGTTGTTGTCCCACCATCGTCCATCGCTCGCGGACGTCGCTCATTATTCATCAGACAAACAGATTTATATCAGATTGTATCAGATTTTGTAGCGTCCTCTCTTCTTAATTTTTAATGCAACAGGTTGTACCAGTCCACGTCCATTATTTTATTTATTTATTTTAACTTATCGCACACAAAAAAGGTACAAAGGCGGACTTAATGCCTTAGGCATTCTCTACCAGTCAACAAAGGGTGGTGAAGAGATTAAATGCCAGATGCTTTGATTGAGAAAAACAACGATAAAAAAACTAATGAAACTATAATCTTATACATTAAATTAGTACATAAATAAGAAGCCTTTCCATAAACATTTCCAAACTCAAACTTAAACTAAAATCATTTATTTCAATTAAACCATTTACAGGCACTTTTGAATTGTCAAAATTAAATAGTCGGTTAGTTAGTCAGAAAGTTGAAGCTAGTTGCCCATTCCAAAACGTAGATCTCTATGGAGAAGGACGGGCAAGAAACTCCAAGGACACTCTTTTAAATCAAGATATTATTACAAAATCCTGGGCACATTTATGTGAGCACAATGTAAAAAAGAAACAATTTAAAATATAAAATTAAAAATAAGCCCAGGCGGTTAAGAGATGACCAGTCTCAACCGACGGCGCCTGTTCACGAACATGACGCCTGGATCAGCACCACCCAGCTCAACCATTTTGTAGGGAACCGAATGATCCAACACACGCGCCACCACCAGTGAGACTGTTCTTTCAAGTCAACATAAAAAAAACGGATCCATGGTTCTTACATTTACAAAATTTAAAAAATGCTTCTAAGTTATACAAAACTATAGTTTGCAATTTATTTAAGATATGAGAAAAAAAAATACTAACTATTTCATAGCGGCAATAGCCGAAACACTGCTCTCATTTTGCTAGTTCAAAATTAATTGTGTCTCTAGCGACCTATTAAGTTAAAATTAATAAAAACAAATAAATACACACAACATCGCATTACAATAGCAGAATTTGCGACAGTTTCAAAAACTAAAATTAATGTAGGTGAAATTAATAGCTTCGTAACCGTGTCCACAGTTCCCGAACAACTTTCATTTGGCAAAAGTTTTTACAATGTTGTGCACAAATTAGCAGTGAAAGCTCCCAGCTTTTATCGTCGAAACTTATCTTATATTTTTACATTCATATACGAGTATTTAGCGCTATTGGAAATTTTTGTTTGGAAATTCCCAGTTGGAGCCGTCGCCGGGAATTTTACCCAATAGCAAAAAGCTACACTATAAACTTACCTTCATTTACACTACTGATTACCCCTTCAGAATACAAGCGTATTTTTTTAAAATAGTTTATTAGCTGTGTCAATAAATAGTACCTACTTATGAAGTGATGTAATTGGATGGGTGTCTGTCAAAAAAATCCGGCCTAGAATAAAACTGGACCTAGACTAAATGAATACTCGTCAGAACTTTGGTGGTCAGTACCTACATGCTGACAGAATGATTTTACCGACTGACTGGCAGTTGATACATACCTACATATTATTATATAAAAAAAAAACTCCACGTCCTTCCCATGGGCATGAGCATGGTAGGCAGAAACTACAGCACGCTACCTGCTATGATCCTTACATAGGTACTTCTTTTGCTTCGTCTACATTCATACATCAGTCAGTTTTCATATTCAGTCATACACGCACGTCAGTTGCGAGTGCACACCTCAGTCAGTTAATAGCCCCACGATTATTCAAAACGAACACAATTTCAAGGCTTTCTTACTAAATTTTTCTGGGTATTATGGCCTCCTTTTACATGAGATTTCAACATAACTGGCGAAACGCAGGTCTACTTATTAAGGAAGATATACTTCTGCCTATCACTTCGGGGAAAACAGGCGTTATGTTAAGAGATAGTAATTAGCTAAGCTGAAGTGCTGCGGCATGCCTAATAAGCTGTGGGCCAAAATAACAACCACGTGAAGCCCTGATACAGCTAGAAGGCGTCGCGGCAGACCCCGTAGAAGATGGCGGGCCGAGCTGGACAAAGCAAACGACCAGTGCTCTACTTTAGCCCTGGATCGAAAGAGCTGGAAATCATGGGGAGAGGGTTGCTTTGCCCAGCGGTGGGATGATGCAGGCTAACAGTAACAGTAACGTAACAACACGCATGTAATCCCCAAAGGATTAGGCAGAGGTGTACCTACAGTACACCTAAATTTCACTAGGTATGTTCAAGTCAGTAAATAAGTAAATAAAAGGGCGCGAACCAACCCATTTAATATGATATACGCTATCAAAAAATAATAATGTAAGCTTCTTATTTTTCTATAAAATACATAGTATTTTGCTTTGTGTTTCCCAAACTGTTTTAATCGTACAATAATATAAATTTACTAAGGGGCCTCTGCGGGTTGGTTTCGGCCCCTCGTACGCCTTCCAAAGGACCGGGACCCTGTGGTCCCGAGATATGTTAAAATACAAAAATAAATAATAAACGTTTATTTCAGACTTTCTGTCCATGTCTGTCCACGAAACATACAATAAAATACACATACTAAAAAAATCTCAAAAAATACACAACACATAAAAAAATGATATAAACAATAAGATAGCAGTGACAACACAAAAGAAGCAACATATTAAATTCCCAAAAACCCATTAACATTTTGCCCGTCCTGTGAATTGAGCGCAAGACCTTCTGCTTAGAAGAAGCAGTGGCGGCCACCAATGAGATAGTCGAAGTGTGTTGTGATAGTCTCCGTATTATCCAAACACTGGTCAATCAAGATTTCACTCTACCGAACAGAACTCTAGCGAAAAGTTGGTCAAACTACTGTTAAAATCATACGAATTTACAGAAAAGAACCACGTTCAAATATTTATGTTGCCATGTTATCAATATGTGTTACTCACGGTTGAATTAAACTTTCTAACAATGCCGATGTTAGAGTTATGCGGATACGTGCAACGTTTATAAATTGCAGTTTAGAACTGGAGGCGGAATTGTAATAAATATTTCTAGAAGCTGTGGTGAGTTGATTGAGGAAGGCTGTCTACGTGCTAGCTGGTATTTCACATAGTATAAAATTATTGCAATTTATGTTTTACTATTTGGTACTTGGTGTATTAAGTTTCTTGGCGGAAAATGAACTATCTTATTTTTATTGTTCCTATAAAACTGTTATAAGTTTTAATAGTCACCCTCCTCGTTACGTCGTGCAAGTGAGATTCAGCCTTAGGATTGAAACCGTAAGGTTGAATGTCACTTGCACGTCACAAACCGACAAGGTCCATTAGCCTATGTGTCAAATAGATTCAACGTTAGTAAAGTTTCAATTTAGTGGGATTTTTTGTCAAAAGTGATAAAGCATTTAGGAGGTCGAAAACATATTTTATTTTAAGCGAATCATCAATGTGGCTTGATTGAGGTGGTGGTAATTTGTATTGTAGTAGGACTATTATTGACAATCAAAATGTACAAAAAGCACAGGCGTTCGTCTTGTTTACGGTAACCATCATAATAACTCAGGCAGTTACACCTGATACCGTGGCCCCTGGCACAGGCAACTGAAGGAACATGGGTGGGTTTCAGCCAGTAAAAGTCTGACACGCTTTCCCAATCCACCCAGAGCGGGAGAAGTCACAAAAAAAAGGTAGTTGCACCTAGCATCTGTAGATACATATCTTCACACTAAAAAATTTCAACTCCTTAGAATAAGAGAAAGTGGTTTAATTCAGTTGCGATATTTGACCAATATACAGGGTGGAATTTTGTAATGCCACCTGAAGGGAAAGTACTCTTAATACTGTAGATAGAAGATTTTACTCAAAGAAAACATTCCTTTATTTTTAAACAGAAAGAAAACTGCATTCAAAGATTTTCGAAAATTTGCTTGTCACACCCGGGAATCGAACCGACTAAAATCTGTAAAAATTACACCCTGTACTTTTATTGCATTGATCATTAGGATCAATTATAAGGATGAAATCTCTCTAACAAACTTGATAAATAAAATGATAGGAAAACTATAAAATCTTAAATTATTTGCACGAAATGGGCTCCATTTTCTTGGATACACAAATGTATTCTTCTAACGAATTCATTTCTAGTAACCTTTAATGACGTGTTGTGGTGGTGTTATAAATCGCATTCTGAACTTCAACTCTCAACTCGTTTACATTCGCATAAGATTTAATGTAAATTTGATTTTTCACAAATCCCCAAAAAAAAAAAAATCTAAAGGGGTGACATCTGGTGATCTCGCAGGCCATCTGATTGTGCCGTTGGTACCAATCCAGGTATTAAAATGGTTATTAATGTAGGCAGTAATGATTCTGCTGTTATGGGCTGGAGCACCATCTTGCTGTAGAATTATTTGGTTTCGCTCTTGCTCGGGGAAACCATTTAACTCATTTCTTAAGAGATCCAATATTTCAAGATACTTGACAGTGTTTAAATGACCATGACATGCTAATTTACAATTTTTTGTAAATAATTAAAATAATTTAAGATTTTATAGTTTTCCTATCATTTTATTTATCAAGTTTGTTAGAGAGATTTCATCCTTATAATTGATCCTAACGATCAATGCAATAAAAGTACAGGGTGTAATTTTTACAGATTTTAGTCGGTTCGATTCCCGGCTGTGGCAAGCGAATTTTTGAAAATCTTTGAATGCAGTTTTCTTTCTGTTAAAAAATAAAGGAATGTTTTCTTTGAGTAAAATTGTCTATCTACAGTATTAAGAGTACTTTCCCTTCAGGTGGCATTACAAAATTCCACCCTGTATAGTAACTAACTAACAAAGCAAGGGATACGCTAGGTAGCCGATAAGTTTGGAGTGTTGGTTGTATGTAATTTTTTAATCGAAATAAGAAAATTGCAGGCTAGTATTTATTTATTAATAGGGTACCAATTACAATTTACAAGCTAACACTAAAATAACAAAATTATATCCTAAATTAACTAAAACTATTTACAAACTAAAAAAATAGGTGGTATGTTGAACAAAATATGATTCGCAAGCGTAACAACTAAGTATTTACAGAGTATATAATAAAATCAATACAACCCCAAGTTCATATAATCCTTTTTTTGATAATTCAGGAAATAGTTATTCAATAGGATTCTGTGAACTTAGACGATTGTTTTGATGATTTTAAATACTTTAATTCTGTAAAGCTTCTTTAAATAAAAGCTTGTAAAAGACCAAATGTGTTCTGTTGTTCAAACAAAACAAGAAAATTAAGGATAGAATTAAAATGTGTGTGGGTAAATTTTAATTCAATCCGTCATTTGGTAAACAAACGTAGGTACGTACGTATTGTTACGACAATCTTAGGATAGTCCTTCTACGTTGTAGAGCAAAGCCATGTGGTTGAGCATTCAGATTGCCAGAAACTTGGTTTGTGTAGCACACACGATGCTCGCAAGGACTTTAGGTAAACAATCTACTAGAAACTATGTTATTGCGTTGGTGGATATCTAATTTAAGATTTTGGGGACCGTTTATATAGCCATAGATATTTAGATCTGTCTAGATAGATGATGATAGATGTTGCACTTTCATATATCTCGCGTAGATGGTCAGTTTCCTCTGAGATAGGTCGCCATGGTCGAAATTCGGTCTTGAGGAGTATAAATATTTAGATCTGTTTGGCTTTATTTGTTGTTGAGTTAAACTTCAACAAACTGCTAGCATAATCATAATCAGCCTATAATGTTCCCACTGCTGGGACACAGGCCTCCTCTCTCTGGGAGGAAATGCTAGTTTAAGCTTTCACGGCCTGGAAAATATAAAAAAAAAATTAACTGGAAATTTCCCTTATAATCGAAAACATTGACTTCGATATTTTAAAAGGAGAGTTTATCAACAAAAACAGGCAATTCATCAATCAACGTCTGTTCAGAATCTTACGCTCCTAGCTTCTCGTCTTAATCCTTGCTCTGTAAAAGAATTCCTCCAGGATTTAATACCCATTTGCTATTTTGGTTACACTAAGAATAAAATTAATGATAGTTTGTCTTCCCGAATAGATATACGAGAACCTACTATTACAGATATTACAATTTTATAAAACACTTTTATTTGCTATTTATCTTGCTTTAAACATCAGTCAGAGTGTAAGGTTTAACCCAAGATTTTTGACTAATTATTGTTCTTATTTTGTTTAGTGTCCCTGAACCTTCCACTTGAACCACACGAATCATGAATCATGACGAATGCGCCAAAAAATCCTTTAACCGATTGAATGCCATAATAACAGAAACAATTAAAAGCCTTTGTGTCTCGCGTGGATCCACGTATACGAAGAGTTAATCCGTCTTTAGTAAAATCTTGATTCATCTTGAAACAAGTCTATGAAAAAGAACGCCTTCAGTTTCCTAAAAATGATCATCTTTAGCTGCCAAGACGCAATCGGCAAGAGATCAATGATCGTCCGTTTTACGAAGGGAACAAATAAAATGTCGGTCGTTAAATTATACGTTTATATGTATAGTAGTCTTATCCGTGATGAAATACGCACAAACGTCATCATCATTGCAGCTGAAAGACGTCCACTGCTGGGCATAGGGGCTCAGTTGACTAAAGAGCCGCATAGGCTCTGCCGGGCACTGCCACTTGATTCGGTTCTGTGCTTCCCGCATCTAACCTATTCGTGCAGCCTTCATTTGGTCATCGGTCCACCTTGTTGGAGGCACAAACTAGACGTACAGTCACGAGCACCAATATGTCAACACTTGGCAACTTTCAATTGCGATTATTTCGTGAAACAACGCATGCAACGTTGAAATACGACACATTACATAAACCTAAGGGTTCGAAAATGCTATGTTCGTAACAACATACAATTTCATTCAAAAATAAAGGAGTAAATCGCTTTTGTATAAAGCCGAGTGTGTAAATACTTTTGCTCGTGACTGTACGTAGTATAAAATACTAAAATCATAAGGGACACAACTTCGCATTTTCGTTTCCAATTCCAATATGCAGCCAAAAGTAAATATAATAGAATAGTTAGAGAGCTAAGATATCTCGGGGGCTATGTATTGTCAACCAGTTTGTTAGGACAAGATCTTGGCGTTCGCTCAGGGCATAGAGTACACAGCAAATGAAGTGCTAATCGCAATTTTTAAAACCACACAATCCACTCCCATTGCACGACAACTTCTTCTTGTCTCGTATCCACATGAACTACCTATATGGGAACCGCTTAAGGCATAGTAAAGTAATAGCAAGATGGCAATATGGTACAGGTTCTGACTGTCCAAGATACACTGGACAATGGATATACATTTAAGTATCGTCCCTCCTTGTGGATATTTTAATGAACCCTAAGATTGATCACACCACACAAGTAATGTCAAGTGTTGATGTTATTTGTCAAGAAACACAAAACAGCATAAGGAACCCTGTGCACTACAGAATAACTAGTTTTGGTTAGCCAGTTAGGTTATACCCCAGTGAACAGTGGACGAAACAGCCGTTCAAGCCACAAGTTATCATGTATTTTTTTAATTTGTTTTTTATAGGTACTCCGTTTAATCATTACTCCTTGTCTAGGGTATGAATCCCGTGACTTGGCCTTTACTTCGACGCTTAGGAAACTGTTGTCTGGGTTATGATTTAAAAATATTTGTTCATAGCTTATTACTTTGAGTTCTTAGTTGGCAGAGGAATAATGTTTAGGTAGTGTCAAAATTTAATTTGAATTTCGTTTAAAAGTAATCTTTGAAACTCTTGCCTAAGCGTGAATTTTCAAGCAAGAACTTTTGTCCTAAATTATGATTTTCAATATAATTTAAATATAATAAAAAAAGTTTCTTAAAAAATGTTTTAAAATCATTCACTAACTGACAATGCACAGCCTTAAACTTCTGAGTCTAGACGCATTAAACTTTGGACAAGAGTTCCATAAACAGGGTATAAACAGACTCATCACGAAGGTGTCACCTACGCAATCTATTCATCAAAAAATAATTGCTGGGAAAAGACTTTTATTTTCGATTATATTTACGATAGTGCGCAATGTAACGCATATAAAACATTGTGGTCATGGGTGCACACAATGGGTCCACAAGGATCGTGGGGGTATTTAAAGTTAAGTCATAAAATTTAAAGCTGGCTGTCATTAAAAAACATCAACAAAAGTTGGAACTTCGATCTTCATTCACCCCCTAAAGGGGTTAAACTTAATTTGTATGGAAGTTCAGAATTTTGGCTGATGGGACATTTCATCGGACCCCACGGCATGTGACCATATAATACATTAATTAAATCACGCCAGATATCCCAGAAGGGTAATAAAAAAACAAACGCGACGCACGACGACATATATATTTCTACCTGTACACACGACGACGACATATCAATCTAAAATTTTCCAGTATAAGCTGACTTCTCATAAGAAAAGTCAATGCGAGACTACATAATACAATGCGAGATCAGGTAAAACTAGAAAAGTATAGCTTGATATGTCGTCGTGTGAACAAATACAAATCCTACATCCATTTAACAAAGTCTGAAATCTAGAACAAATGTAGTACAACGCCGCCGTAGCTAAACTAAAACAATGTGAAAACTTCCTTTTTAGTTTCGCAGGCGACATCCATCACGCGTGTTTTTTACTTGACTTTACTTTCTATTTCCTAACTCAGCTCTTTTATCTTAGTGACACTTGATACAAAAAAGCGGCGAAGCGCGAGCCGGACACGAAGGGTTCCGTACCACCGTACAATATTTAATAATATAGAAAAAAATACGTAATAAAAAAAGCGCCGAAAACACACGTATCTTGTAATAGGTAACACTTGTTTTCACAGAGTGTGTACTACGATACTGTAAAAATAAAATAAAGTTAAAAATGAAAGGACCTTCTTTAATTTTGCACTTTATTTTATTTTTATTATTTACTAGCTGACCCGGAGAACTTCGTACCGCCATCGAAATCAGTCAATTCGTTCTCGAGATTATCATAAAAAAGTCGTTCCATACAAATTGAATGAGAAAATGAATTTTTCCCATGATTTAAAAGTAATCTGCTATTCAAGGCGGAGACAAATCCAACAAATCAAAGAAATTAATCCGACTTTGTTTTAATTATATAATAATAATTTTATTTCATAAAAAAGGGAGATTGTAATACATGAGGCATACATAAAGTTATACGTATAAGTTTGTACCATGTCAAACACAATCTGGTGGGTGAAGTTCTGCTTTCCAAGTTAGGTTATAGAATAACCTGTATTAAGGATTAACAGTCCCTATCCCTTACAAAAAGTGACAATAAACTAGTACAATTATATATATTTATTTTTTAATACTACAACAATGTTTATAATTGAATACGTGCGCGCGTGTGTGTATGTGTGCGTGTGAGTGATTGTATATGAATAGGTGGTGTGTGTGTGTGATAGAGTGAAAGAGAGTGTGTGTTTGATTTGATTCAAGTCGTGTGAGGTAATATTTGATCTGTCACGGTCACTTACTGAGATAATTTTCTGTTACATCATAGCTTTTATTTTGAAGAAATGAACATATTATATAGATTGTTATAGCGGCCATACCCATTCTGTGAAAATTTCAAGTGGCTACCTATTACCAATTATGGTTCAAAAGATACAGCCCTGTTACAGACGGATGGACTGAAGAACTGACAATGGAGCCTTAGTAATACCTTAAAAAGGCTGTGAAAAATGAAATGTTCTTTCTCAGTGTCAAAGTGCTAAAACCTGGGCAAGGTGATTCATTTGCAGGACTACCTCATCAGGCGGTCCAGTATATTTAGATAAGCTTGACTATTTTTCATTTTAATGCGTCCTGTTTTCAGTCTGCGTTACCAGTCCGACTGTAGTGGTAGCAGCAGGTGTTAAAGTAATTTTCGGTGCAATTTTTCATGCTGAAATATGCGGTGTGATTTCCTGTTAAAATTCTGTCTGCTTCCCTTTTTCTGTGGGGGAGAAGTGATTATATTATGACAATGGGAAGCCACAACCATTCGCAATCTTTTATGTTATATGAAACTGCTATTAAGTGAATAAAGAAAGGCATTGTTTTAGTTTTAAAAAGTGATTTCGGCTCTTTTTTTCTAAAGCAGTCTTTGACTGTTACTTTATTTAAAGATTACTATATAATTGTGTACTAACCCGCACTGGACCCGCATGGAGGATTACGGCCCTCTCACTGAGAGGAGGCCTGTGTCTCAGCAGTAGGGCCATTAGACGCTGACTATGTCAATCAACTCAGCCTATTGCAGTCCACTGCTGGACATAAGCCTCTCCCAGGTTGCGCCACAACACCCCGTCCTCCGCCTTCCGCATCCAGTCTATCCCAGCTACCTTCTTTAGGTCGTCCGTCCATCTAGCTGGGGGGCGTCCCACACTAAACTTACGGATACGCGGTCTCTAATCCAGGACGCATCTGCTCCACCGGCCATCGGTCCTTCGACATACATGGCCAGCCCACTGCCACTTCAGTTTGCTATGCATTTAACTGGCTGACTATGTATTTAATTGGAAATCAAAATTCTTGTTCCTTTATTTCCACTAAATCGAACTTCCATAATTCTCTAAAAAAAAAACTTCTAACAAAGTGACTGATCCACACAGCCTGTTTCCTAATTACTTGTGTGCAATTACAAGAAACTCGACCACAATACAGTACAGGCGTAAACTTACAAGTCAATTTGTTAGCATTTCGTGTAAACACAAGTGGCACACCAACTTCGTGGTCAAAGTTATACAATGGAAACTATTCTATCCATTGTTGCGACCCAGAGACCGGCGGCGGCAGTGGATTGAACTCTCGCGTACAGACGTGAACGTAATTTGTTAAGAATCCTGTTTTGTAGTAACTTACGTTCCTTATAACTAGCAACCAGCTGCTTCGCGCGGCTTTACGATCGATTAAATTGATTAAACATCGAGATTTCTTTTATGTAAGTTTAATTTTATTCAATATAAAAATAATAATATTTTATCATTTGTAATAATTTATCTATACTAATAATAAAGCTAAAAAGTTTGTTTGTTTGAACGCGCTAATCTCTGAAAGTACCGGTCAAATTTGAAAAACTATTTTTGTATTTGATAACCTATTTCTTAAGGAAGGCTATAGGTTATATAACATCGCGCTATAACCCTTTAGGAGCTGAGCAAAGAGGTAAGAAGTCAGAAAAAACGGTAAGCGAAAACGAAGCGATAGCTTGGGCAGGTTATGCGATGCGACGCGATGGGTCGAGTGAGCAAGAAATTTCACGCGGACGAAGTCGCGGGTATAAGACGAAGTGGCTAGTATGTACACATAAACCTTCCGGAATACATTATCTAAATGATGGTGAACCGCATCAAAATCTGTTGCGTAGTTTAGTAGAACAACACGGTCACACACCCAGGCACGAAAAACTTTAAACTTTATTTTATAATATGTATACCTAGATATATTTTTCTATAGGTCCATTTTTGACAGCAAAAAGATCTGTTTTTTTTTTTTTTTTTGAGGGCAATCATTTGTAGAGAGGACTACCTCTTTATAATTTAATCCCAAATTAGAAAACCATCTTGTTTCGTTGATCGATTGGTTTCAAAAGCAACTACTGAATGCTACAGATCAAAGATGGCAGGGATATCTAAGCGGAATCTGTTGCCCTGGATTCAGTTCACATGTAGGTCATGTAATTGCCAGGGGTGCAGGGATTTATCAAAGGTTCAGAATCACCTGTAGGTCATGTGATTCTGCGTTGAAAAATTTCACCAGAAGGCCAACTCTCGTAATTTAAAACGTTCAGAATCTAGTCGCAGTCTCATCTCGGCGACAAACATATTTATGTCAAAAAGTTTTCAAAATTTAGGGAAACTGGAGGTATTTTTGACAGATTGAGACTGAGATCAGACTGTGAACGTTCTTAAAATTATGAAAATTGCCGTTATTAAAAAAAAAATGTTATTAAAAAAAAAAATTGCCGTTCCATACATTTTGACCGCGCTTTGACCGAAATTTCGACGCGTGTATTCATGGTTACAGTTTGCGCGTCGATGTAAGCCATCCTGTATTGGGTTTTCTATTGTGAAATTCACATAAGCAGCCCGGAATCTGGATTTGTACCCTACCTACCCGACCCTGTTATAACTGGTCACGTTTGTTTCCCTTTGTAGAGAATACACGCTTGAGGCCAGCATTATTGTCAGCGGCTATAATTTCTCATCAAAAGGAGCGTCAGCAAAAACGGTAAGAAAGAAAGAAGAAGAAAGAAAATACATTTATTTAGCATAAACTACATAAACAAATTATGCAAATGGCTAAATGAATGTAGTTTTTATAGTTTGAAAGAATTTGTGGATAAAAAATATTGACATTATATTCTAACATTAACGTACTTACTTAATTATAATTACCCTGTAACATTAAATTTTTGTATGCTATGTTTTATCTTAGCTAAGCATGTTTGTGCCACTCTGACCTATGCCTAACACCATTACACCATTGTATACCATGTTTTACGCAAATAAATTATTTAATTATTTATTAATTATTTATTAAAAAATTAAAATAAATTAAAGACACAATACACCAGATACACACATCAGATAAAAACAAAAAAATAAACTTCATATAAAAAATGTAAAGTCCGATGTTGCGACGATATTGTACCTAATGTGTATTTTGTCCTCATTTTCCAGCTCAAAAATACAGCTCAAAAATACTGTCGCACTGTTTGACTACACTCAAAAAACATCTTTAGGAAACCGGCATATCCTAGACCTAATTTGAAGACATGCGACATCTACCAACCCGCACTTGGCCCACGTTGTAGATTACGGCCCACTCCCTCTCACAGAGAGGAGGCCTGTGTTCCAGCAGTGGGAACATGATAGGCTGATTATGTTTACGCTACAGCTCAAGGCTAGTGAGGCTTCCTGGAATATCTTTTATCACAGGTAATCCTTTTGCTCCTCTCTCAATCAATCATTTTACGTCAGGGATGAGTTGTATCTAGTTTCCGCTCACGTCTCCGCGTTAGCGTCATGGAACGCTTTATTGTGTGATCACGTGCGAAAATAAAATAATATGTTACACCGTTTGTTGGTGTCTGTACTTATATGAAATGTTGTGATAGAAACAATTTGCAGATTAGTTAATTGTGTGGCTATCATTTATCGCAATTAGGGCTGATTTTTCAATCGATAGATAATTTTTATTCGTAGAAAATTGAAGACCGACAGCTTTTGTATGGAAAAACTGTCAAAAATTCAAAATTATTCCTCCGATAAAATTATTTGGCGTTGAAAAATATTTTGAGGTGTGTTTTTTTGGTTAATGATTTTTTTTTTTGTGGAGTTTTATTATGTCTATAGTTTTGAATTCTACATTTTTCCAGTGAGAGAAAGAAATGGAGCTAATTATGATGACTTTAAAAAATTTCTACACGACTGTTTTCCTAAACTATAGGGAATATTTTATTAGCTTGATTTACGTACTCTTGGCCATAGTAGTTCTTACCTAATTAGTAATGACCGAATTGCCAAACTGTATGCCAATATGGTAACAATGGATGAAATGGTCCGGCACGTTATCAGGAAACTACGCTTCAGTATAATCGCCTGTAAGCAATGGGAACTCAATGGAAACATGTAAAGCAAACTTGGAAATAGTAGGCCACTCCTTGATTGATCTAGTTTTATTTATTTATTTATTTTCAAAAATACTCAGATCCGTAGTGTTAGTAAAATACCTTATACCTACTGTTAGTAAAAATTAAAATAACAATTTGGGTATGAGTCACCTTGTAAAGAAGACGAAACCAGTTTCTCAACCGGTCATCTTCTCCACAAAATGCCTCATAAAAGGGGATAACACATTCTCAGTCACTGTTTTTAGAATGCTGTTGCCACTGGCCCGGGTTCTAGCTACCACAGACGCTATTAAACTTATCAAACGTGTAGGACGCGTTTTAAACAAACTCTTTCTGTAGTCGGTCCCTCATGTCTGAGGATCGTAGTCAGCTTCGAAGTTGCACCTGGAGCGGATGATCCGCTTCCACTGGTTTCTGTCCAGCGCATCCCTTACTGCCGTGTAGAATTTAGAGGACGTTGATTCCTTCACCTGATCGGTCCATCGTGTTGGTGAACGACCGCGCGATCGCTTTCCTTCGGTGTTCCCAACCACAATCAGTTTTTCCAAACTTTCATCGCCTCTGTGTACTATATGGCCGAAATAGGAGATAATTCGTAGTTGAGATATGGTCGACAAGCGGGTTTTTATTCGAAGCTGGGTTAAGATCGATGCATTGGTGCGTTTGGCAGTCCACGGTATTCTCAACATTCGTTTCCAGCACCACAAAATCAACATATAAGTATAGTTTCCAATTGAATGGCTTCTCTAACGAATAAATCATTGATGTAACTAATATCTTTGATAACAAACCCCTGTCTATTTGATAGTCTTACGTAACTCAGTTAATTGAATAAATCAAATACAACCGCCCTTTATTTATATTTATTTGTTTATATTTATGTTAAATAGAACGGCCGAAGCCAATTACACTATTTAAGCATAATAATAATATAATTTATTTAACACAGTCATGCATTGTTCTCACAAAAATTCAAGCATTCTGACAATATCATCTGTCATTGATTCACAAACATATCAAGATCTGTGTTTGAGTCCAGGAGAGCGGCTAGTGTCCGAGGAATAGGTGACTCGGAGTGTGCCACAGTACGGCAGTTTACCAGTCCCTAGTGGTTCAGCTGGTAAGAAAAAGTGGTGCAACAATCTCCCCAGCAACACATCTGTCTGTTAAGTTAAATAGGTTGGCCAATCAATATGCTTAGCCGACCTCAACACATAATGGGGAAAACCCAACATGTGTTGGGGTCGGCTTCCAGACTAACCGTAAGCAGCCAATACCAGTATTTTACATGGAGCGGTTGCCTATTCGACCTCCACAACCCAGTTACCGGGTAATGCGATACCCCTTGGTAAAAAAGGTTGTCATACTTTTGGGCTTCTGAATACCCCGATTGTCAAAACTCTACGAATGACAGCCGCGACCAACGGCTTAACGTGCTTTCCGAGGCACGAAGGGGTCTCGTTGTGTAATGGATGATCACCCTTCAATGAATCGACCGAGGCAAGCGTAGTTTAAAATTTCGATCGACCCTTGCAGCTGTTATTGTTTGGCCACGAGTCCATAATATGTATACCTATCAATAGATATATTTCCGTCAAGAGGGGGTATTATACGATTAATGTACAGTAGTAAGTTAGTATCACCAATATCTCGTAAAATGTTTAAGCCCGATAAATTCTCACACATTTATATATTATCTAGGATCACTTTAGATACTTTATAAATAATTAAATACTTTTATGGAGCTTTTTATCGAAGAGAAAACACGAGTTGTTTTTTTCCGAGCACTTAGTGCGACAGTTTCTTAAAAGTATTTATAGTTTAATGTTGTACTCACTTAATACTTATGTTTTTATAACAGAAGAAAGAAGCTTCGCTAATGCGTTAAGTGTATTTTATGTTCAACATCATTTGCGAATTCGCTCAACTTCATATTTTTATATTTTAGTTTTTTATTTAGAAGAAGTGAGTGACAGTTTCGTAAAAAAGAAAGTCAATTAGAGTTCTGAAAATAAGTTTTCAAGTCGGCTCTTGAGGATTGGAAATTGATCGCAATTCATAAAAAAGTTTTATTCAGATATATTCTAAGTACAGGGGGGGCAGGGACATCGATACACAAACTGTAACCTTGAATTCAGTACATGATGGCTGGCCAGAAGGGCATGCAGCACGCCAGTCAATGGGCCGGAACCAGTCGTACCCATCCCCTCCAATCAACTACGCAGGTGGCTACATAAGCACACCCACGCACAAGCAGAGTACTGTTGGTCCTCGTCACCGGGCTGCAGGCAGTCCAAGGAAGCCATGCCATCATTAGATGGCAAGCTAACCCAAAGATTACTACGCCTGGACAGGAAAGGCCTGCGCCTGGTGACGGGGACCATCACGGGACGGACACTGCGCACTAAACAAACACTTCCACACGATAGGCATAACGGACAGCCCCCTGTGCAGAGCTTGCATGGAGGCTGATGAAACCGTCGCGCATACAGTGCTCTTTGAGTGCACAGGCGTTACCCAGATTAGGTCGGAAACCCTCGGGACACCCAGATCTTACACAGATGTTCTCAACAGACCAGGAGACTTAATAAGCTTCTGGAGGGAGGTGGGCTGGTTGGAATAACCACCGACGGCCGCCATGGCCCACGCACAATGGTCCACTTGTAGGACTAAGTGCGGAAACCAAACCCGTAACATATGTAGAACAGTACATGATTCTGAACATCCCTGCGTAGAATTTTTTCGTCGGTTATCAAAAAATAATTCATAGACCCATCATAAGCCTCATCCATCGCTTGCAAAAAAAAAAAAAGCTTTTTCAGTAAATTTTTTAGCGCGTTGGTATCAGACTCTTTTTATGAAATAGCAGATTTTATTTTTTATAAGCGTCGAAAAAGTTTCTACGCTAGGGCATCTAGAATCATGTACTGAATCCATGGTTACAGTTTACACGTCGATGTCCCTGCCAGCCAGCATAAGTAGTTTTACAGATAATATCTAAAAAGTGGTAAATATCGCCCTTGATCATAAAACTCATTTCCTTTGTAAAGAAAATACACCCTTCACACAGATATTCCCGTGCCAGTTTATTTGCTCGACAGTTTACTTCGATTCTATTCTCCTGATCAAATATTTGAGGCTCTACAAGTTTATTGTACCGTATATTGGAGTCAAGCCCGTGATGTGGTGAACCGGCAATCCAGTGTAATTAGTTCTCTATAGTTTCTGTTTTAACCTACATCAGTTGGAAATGACAAGTTCGACAGGCATTTGATGTAAAATTAGATGCTTAAATAGGTTTCAGACTTTAATGAGAATCAGGAATGATAATATTGAAGTGGTCTCAAAGCACATACTGTCAGTATACAGGATAAAATTGAATAGGTGCGACAACATTAAAATGTCTAATTCAGTGTGCTATAAAGTAAATTTAGAGCATTTTATTAAGGCGATCAACGTCGTCGCGCGCTCTTATTTTCGTAGGAACGGTCAAAACAGGTAAATACAGCTACATACGTATGTAGTTCAACACGTTGCCAAGTTGCTTCATGCTTTGAACTCAGTGATGAATGGATTGCTTATCGGGCGCGCGCTAAAATTGAAACTTTAATTTTCTTATTTGTTTTGATATTATGAAAACAAAAAAAACTATAAATTACTGAAACGACGATAATTGGTATCTACTTGAAGGCAATAACTTAGTTTACACTATCTAAGGCGATAATTACATGATTTTTTTTTCAAGAATTTCGATTTAGGAAATGATAATCCAACTAATATTATAAAGGTGAAAGTTTGTATGGATGGATGGTTGGATGTTTGTTACTCTTTCACGCAAAAACTACTGAACGGATATGAAATAAATTTGACATAGTGATGATGATTTATAACCAGGTTTAACATATATAGAATACTTTTTATCCCGATATTCCCACGGGATTGAAACTTATGCGGGTGAAACCGTAGGGCGCAGCTAGTTTATTATGATTATGTAACAGTTACTGCAACTCCTACATATTTCGATTTGTCGCAAGTTTTCAATTTTATCCTGGATTGAATTCAGAGGGGCAGTTCTCGTAATTTTAAGAACGTTCACAGTCTGATCTTAGTCTTAATCTGTCAAAAAATACTTCTAATTTCCCTACATTTTGACAAGTTGTTGACATTTGTTTGTCGCCGAGAGGAGACTGCGACTAGATTATGGACGTTACGAGAATTGGCCTTCAGATAACTTGTCATGTTGTTTTTTTGGAAAGAAGTTCCTTATCGCCCGTAATACTCTGCAAATGTAAAACGCTTTGCAAATGAGAGCTAGGTCGAAAAAGTGTAACATTTTGACCGTGACGAAACTTTTGCTATAGTTTGTGTGTTTAAGAATTTGTAGGCGTATGATATAATAAAAAATGAAATTCGAGCCAAGTTTCACAAATAACAATCACAAGTCGAATTATTGAGCTACTCAAGTTCTGAGTTGAGCTGCACGATTTTTGACACCAATCTACATAGTCTTCACATGATCTGACCAAGCTATGTCTGGACTTTAAAAGAGACTTTGACCTCTGAGTTTGTTTCGGCCTTTCTTCTCAGACTAGTCAGATAGGAAACGCCGACCTCATCTAGTTTAAAAAAATACGATGACGCGTAAAAGTGTTTGTACAAACCTGCTTACAGAAAATAAATCATTTATCATTTAACACACAGAGAAACCACTGATAAAAAAAAATTATGAGGACCTAGAAAAGTGGCAATATTTTTTAAAGCCGTTGTAGAAACACGGAGCGTGTTTCTACAACGGTTTAAAACAGGATTGACATAATCTAATATATTTTTGACTGTTCTATCATCGTTATCGCTGATAGTGTAATGTCACTTTGCACAGGTCCGCTTTCTTGGCAAAAATTTCACTTTGTAGAAAAAACCGCGTTGAAATTCTAGTATCAGATTATTAAATATCAAAGTACCCTCGAAAGTACACACATTTTCAGATCTAAGTTACTTACTTTATCCATTTATTAGGGCCAGGTGTTTGCTCAGAAAAAGTACTATGTTCTACTTTCTAGACTTTCAAGTTCTCGTTTGCATTGACGGCTTTTGAAAATTTAAGTATTGATTAAGTAATTGAGTTGATTTCTCTTATAACATGGAAAGTACTAACAGTATGTTCAAAAGATAGGGTATATTTTTATGAAGACGCATGTTGGCATGGTACTCGGTACCGAAAATAGTTCCATGTAATTAAGCACGTACGTACTTGAAGTAACTGATTACCGTTTCTTTATTTAGTAGATATCTCTTCTTTCTCAATGATCAGTAGGTATGTACAGTCACGAGCAAAAGTATGTATACACTCGGCTTTATTCAAAAGCAATTTACTCCTTTATTTTTCATTTAAATTATATGTTGTTACGAACATAGCATTTTCGAACCCAAAGGTTTATTTATGTAATGTGTCGTATTTCAACGTTCCATTCGTTATTTCACGAAAAAATTGCAGTTGAAAGTCGCCAAGTGTTGACATATTGGTGTTCGTGACTGTACCTACCGGTCTGTAACGAAATTCGGGATCTGTAACCCGCTTCATGTAGCACCATAAGATGGATCTCATACTAAAACGCGACACGTGACGGGGCGCAGAAAATGCGCGCGATTTTTTACATACAAATTCAGTAAAAAAGCGTTTCCGTGCCCACTTGGCTCCGTTTGCCACACTCCGTCGCATGGTGCGTGTGTGATCCGCCTTAGAGTCTAAAAATATAAGTAAAAACTCCTTACTGCCTACATATCCAATTTCGTACGAAAGTTCTTTTTTTTGAGAACCATGTCTTCACTTAGTACCACTTCACCAGAATCATCACAGATCGCACATGAAGGTAACTACAAACAAACACTCGATTCCGGAAATACTGTCTACAAATATTTGCGGGTTCAATTCCCTAGGAACCAATTGCTCTGTCACTGCGTCAAGCAACCCTCCAAAGTTTAACGAAGATGTTTCTATTTACAGAAGGGTAAATAGTAATGTGGAACGTACAGTAGGTACCTACGTCAGTTCCTATGTACAGTCGCCAAAAGAGTTAAGTAACCAGGGTCGTTAGATATAGTTGAAGTTTAGTAAGAAACTGATGGATGTTTTCGAATGAAATTTAATTTGATAAATTGACTGTTTGTTTTCTATTAAATAAATTAAGTTTTATTTTATAACACCCATCGGTTTCTTACTAAACTTTAACTATATCCGACGACACTGGTTACTTGTCTCCTTTGGTGACTGTACATGCAATTTTCCTGGAATGGTGTCCAGGAATAGGGAAAGACAAAAGGGACGTCAAATCAAGAGATGGGAAGATGACTTATCAAAAATATGTAGAAAATATAATATAGCTCGTGATAGAAATGATTGAAAGAAACTAGGGAAGGGCCTACGTCGTAGGACAACTTCACCGACAAACTGGTTGCTGAAGAATATATTGTATTGCTATTCGAATTAGATTTTTTTTTTCTTTATTTAACTAGATTTTAAATTACATGTATGTAAGGAGACTGGCAATTAGTGACTTCCCGAAGAAATGTTTTGTGTTTACCAAGCGCATGACCCCTATTTAAGTTAAAACTATACTAAAGCGAATAAAGGTTTTACATTATTATTAATTACATGTAATTTTCACTAAGATGTTTTCATCTAAGAGATTCAGAACAAAGATCAAAGGTTTTTATCCAAGAGAATAGCGTCTGCGGAAAGGTCTTGGTCAAGTTATCTGGCAGATATTTTCATAAAACTCCCTCAAGACTTGATACGACTCCAACAGCCGATTGAATTCATAACCTCAAATTTCACTGTCAATCTCATACTAACTATAAAACCAACAAAGTAACCTATCTATACTTACCGCTATGTTGGTTTTATAGCTACACTAGTCATTGCGCCCCGCAGTTTCACCCGCAAAAGTTTCTATCCCGTGGTAATATCGGGATAAAAAGTATCTCATGTGTTAATCCTGGTTACTCCAAACTTTCACATTTATAATATTATTAGTAGGAATAGGATAGGAATTAGGATTAGTAGGATGTTGGTGGTCTCCATCCCATTATAACCATTTCATCCCATGCTAAGTTTAAGACACCCCATATCATCCCATTAGAGACAGACGAGTTACCGAAGGATTAAGTCAATTGTATGCAGTAACCCCTGTGAAACCCTTGCCTGGCAAATTAATTGTTTTTTGATTTCCAAACCTGCGGGGTAATTGACTTGCTTTCATTTTGACAGTTCAACAACATTCATTCCGTTATTTACGTTGTTGAGCAGACAAATTTTTCGACCATATGAAGCAATGGATTAGCTTAATCTAAAATGATACAGATTGTGATTGATGGTGTGTTACGCATTTAGTGCAGGTTAGATGAGTTTTTTCCTGCTTCAAAATTGGTTGTTTCTATAAGCAGATGAGTAATGAATTTTCTGTAGTTACGAAACTTAGTAAAACCGAGTATCTAAGCAGGTCAAATTTACCTCAGTATACTTTCAGCATAATGATTATCGTTTTGTAGAAAATAACGAGGCCAAATCGGGACCTTTTAAAAATGTAAAGTACTTTGAATACAAAATGCGGGGTTTCGTTAAAGGAATCATAATGAAAATACTCAAAAATATCTTTGAAAACGGTATGTTTTTTAATCGGTCCAGTTTTTGTTAAATAATTTTTGCCCAGGTCTTAATTAAGAAAAAGGCTGAGCCTTGTTAGCGTAGCTGTCTATTATGGCAATTTTATCTCTCTTTTTTGTCTTACGAATTATTAATCCAGGCCTCTGTCTTACGGCGGGTTGTTTCAGGTCCACTTAACGCACGTGTATACGTCAAAAATGGCGCTTACTTTCGTCAAACCAAAAAAAGCGTTATTTCACAAAATTATGGCCTTGATGTTGTACGTATGTTACGTTAACCAACCATTTGAACCAACCGGCCCTAATTCTGCCTTTACTTACTCACGAAAAAGATTAGAAATAATCATATTTATTACTTTCAAAGCTGGGTTACTTAACATTCCGTATCAAAAGTACACAGAACCACTAAGCCAGACATAAAAAAACAAGGTCACCATAATAATTCTACTGAAACCCCGAACTTTTGCTAAAGAATTTAAATGCGATACTTAAAACACAATTTAAATTTACTACATGGACGATTGTAACGAAGGAACACGGAATATTTCCGTAAACACCAACCCTTTTCGTGTAATACGGTTAACTGAGATAGCAACCCAAGTTTCAAAAAATATATTTTTCTTAGAACGCAGTCATGTTGTTAAGTAAACCGGTAAAAAGCAGTTCAAGCTGTAAATAGCTCCAGGAAAGAGCATTTGCAAAAGGAAGCAACTGCGAAAGCGACAAAAAAATTCACAAGCTATTATAAACCTTATTGTTCCAGCAATAAAGTTCTATAAATATATTTTTCTGTTAACGAAATTAAGTTGGGTAAGTGTATACAGGGTGTACCAAGTTTCGCGATATGTAGTTCAGACCGCAGTGGTGTTAATTTTAAAAGTTGGAAAAAAAATGTCGCCTCAGAGAAATGCAGCATTGCTAGGAAAATGTATGGTGTTGCGAGGAAATTGCATGTCCCCGATTAAACGCGGGCTTTTGAGGAAAACTGCAGAGGAAATATTTATTTCTTGCAATTTATCAAATGTCAGCTTGACTCTTTCATTCGTTTTATTCTCGTCTCTGAGATCAGTGTGGACTGATTTATTTTTATATGTGTACGTTTTGTTTGATTTTACTACCGGGTTCTAGGTGGTTGTGTGTTATTTGTTCTCTTCCGTTACCTAGTTTGTGAAGCAGTGGTCTTTTCCTAGTTTACACTGGGTGAAGGTTGGGCATTTTCGGGGACTACGTCATGTAGTTTTGACGTTCAAAAAGTGCTGATACGCAGCCTAGTTTGAATAAATGTCGTTTGATTTTCCTTTGGACTCTCGTCTTAAAAGTTGTTTTTTTTTTTCATATAGTTAACCTAATGGAACCATGATGTTATCCTGTATTTAAATTAATTAATCCTTTTTTTTCGTTATGTACCAACTAGGTGTAACTGTAAATTAGTCGAGGCCCCAAAATGGATCGCCATTTTCTAAACTTTAATTTATACGAGTAATGCAATTCTTTACATCGTGTAATTTTTACAAATGGGTCAATAGTAGTCAAGATTCGTTACTCAAAATTATTAATAGAACTATAAAAGAACTTTTCAAATAATTCATATTTAAATTAGAAGAAACATTCTTCGCCCAAATGGGTCAGGGTTCGTTAACGATGTTAAAACCATAGATATAGGAAAGAAGGAGATGTGTCCGGGTTCTTGAAAATGTATCAGAACACAATGTCGTTACCTCGATCCTACCACCGCGCCACTACTACACATGTAGTTCAGTAAAAGCAATAGATACAAAGCCACGCGTACACTTGCAGTTCATAAATAAGAACGTTTGACACAATCAATTATAAACCTTAACTCATCAAGCACAGCTTGCATTTACCATGCGCCGTACAACTTACTCACACAAAAACATCTGTCGCTCTCGGTGTGCTGTGCAAAAGCCATTTATTTTACATATACGCTAGTGATTGACTAAATCGGAAAGTTATCGATTATCCCATTTATTATTGTAAAAACCAAGAAATATTTTACGATTTGTTGTTTTTCATGGTTTTAAAGACAAATACAGTAAAATACTTGTACTTACATAATTATGGTAAGTGATTCCATGAGATACGAAGTTTTTATTTGTACATCGGCTTTTGCAGGAAACCACTGAACAAACAACAACAACAACCATTTTTATATTTTGTCACGGTCGAAAGCGCACTAATTCGCGAAGACGGGCATTTACCTAGTGTATGACCGCGTTGATCACACCGCGACGACACAGATACGCCGCCTTGCCACTTCTCCTGTTTTTTACATCTCTATGGTTAAAACTAAAGAATGAATTATAATTAATGAATTACAATGCGCTAAAAACCCATTTGTAAAATATTTCTGAAATAAATTACTTACATAAGTAATTATTTCAGAAATATTTCACAAATGGCTTTTTTTTAATGAAAGCGTGTTTGTGGTTTGATTTTCAAATCAACTGATTAAATAAGTTATCACACAGTACTCATAAACAAATAAATAATTATATTTCCTATGTTAATATCATTATACAATATGATAGCATTTTTTTTTTAATTTCACGGTTAGCCATTGCCATATATTTTGACTAAGGTGTAGAGTTTGCGAAATTAGGCCTTGTAGAGTTAGGGCGTTTAGAGTTAGAAGCTTGGCTCTACATGAGATCTGATTACTTTTTGACAGTGCGAGCTACATGGTCTCGTCTTAGCAACATTTAACATGAAATGTTTTTGTGGGATTATTATTTCACTATAAAATCCAAATCGACAGCTGTTTTCATAAATTTTACACAAGACTATTAAGAAGTCACGGTATCTTAATAGGATTGTACAGGGCTTATTTTTTAATTCTGTCTCACTAGACATAATTTCACTATCATTTAATGCAAAGTCATTGTGCATATTCAAACTTATCTAATAATTGAATAAAAATATTTATTAGTCAAAGTTTTGAAATTATAATTTAATATTAAATTAAAGTTTTAAATTATGTGAAATGTCAGTGTTTGTAATGGATTAGACTTTTACTGTAGATTAGTTTAATAAATTAATCGTTAAACTTTTCGTATTAGATTTAATTTGAGTAAAAATAAGGGGCCAATTAAGTGCCAACTGATAACACTGATAAAACTAATGTTTTAGAAAGTAACGTTTTGTATATATATTTTTTTTTTTAATCTTTGAACCTAAAAGTAATATAGAGTACAGACGCCAGCGCATTAAGCTACCCGAAACTGACAAATTTTCCCAATCAACTTTGAACCTAATGCTTCAGCGATAAAGCTGAAAATCTATTAAAGAAATTTGACGGATTATAGTAGCTTGATGTGCCTAATATACCCGATCCTTTAAAAATGAAAGTATTTCATCAACTGCAGTATATTCACGATGATTTTTTTTGTTACAAGAACTAACTTGCAGCGTGGTAGTTCCAAATTATTCGCCAGTATATTCTGAATCCGTTTAGCAAAAAAAAACTGCTCAACAACATAAATAACGCAATTAATATTTACTACCTATTTATTATTATTAAAAGCCTATGTTGTCCCACTGCAGGGCCAAGGCCTTCCAAAGTCAAAGTCAAATCATTTATTTCAAATAGGCACGTAATAAGCACTTTTGAACGTCAAAAATTACATTAGAATAGAATTAATTGTAGTCGCCCCTTCCAAAAGGTAGTTTTCGTATAGAGAAGAATGGGCAAGAAACTCCACCGTCACTCTTTTAAAATGTTTTTCAATATTTTGCATACATTATATATTTAAATGGATTGCTGAAACCGTGACATATAAATTAACTATGTGATAGATACAATGGTGCTCACATAATATATTTACAGCCATTCTAAAAGTAGACGATTAGTAGAAAAAAAAAGTAATAAGTCCGGGTGTGACTGTAAGTTTGACTTTACATTACTTTCCACTTTTCCCGGTCTACTGCGAATGTTTAAGTAGTGTATAAAGACTCACCAGACCCCACAGTCAAACCACTACTACGGTTTTGTGGGCTTAGTTTTAGTTATATTGTTTAGTATGCTGTTAACTTATAATAAATAAATAAATGTCGGCCAATCCTTTAAGAAGGAGTCCAATTCATCCCGCCATCTCTTTCTGGGCCTGCCGCGCAGTCGTTTCCTGCCTTTGGGGATCCACTGAGTGGTGGTCAATGAATATTGTTGAACTGTTAAAATGAATCCCAAATTTTGACGCGCTTTATCTTTGTCATTTTTTGTTTGATTGGCAAGGCCACGGCAGATAGCTTGATAAAAACAAATAATAACTAAGTATTAACTTTATCTATTAACCCAAACTTGTCTTAACAATTGACTCCTTGTCAAACTTCCTATGTAAGTGGATAATCGACTTTGGAAAATATCATAAAATAACTTAGCTACCTACTCATTGCATCCAACTTCCGAATCTATTGCTTAATTTTACAAAGAAAATATTGTTTATTTTCCTGTAATATAGACGTATGTCTTTCAATGATATGAAAATAAAGAAAATTTATGCTTTCACGTTATTAAAAGCTTGTAAGCCTGTATTTATTATATAAAATACTACTTCTACTCAGCCTATTGCAGTCCACTTCTGGACATGGACTTCCCCCAGGCTACGCCACCACTCTCTGTCCTCCGTCTTCCGCATCCAGTCTATCCCAGCCACCTTTTCATGGTCGTCTGTCCGTCTACACATTTTAGAGTCAACGGAGGAACACCAAAGGAAACGCCGTTATAAGGATTTATATAATACGTTTATTATCCTTTTATATTTATATCACCAGTAATTTTAGTTTAAAAACAAACTACTGAACCGTTTTTGATTTTTGTATGGGACCAATCTGAAAGCAATTATCGTTTCAAATAAAAAACAAAAAAAGATATTTAAAAAAAATTGCGTTCAACGGTAATTTTTTGACAATAGATCGTTTTTTTTTTCATTTTGACAGTTCAGTCACAATGATTGTATTATTTGCTTATTTATTTTTACTAACCGTTTATAAACAGACAAGAAAAACAACAGAAAAAATAGGTACAGAGGTGATGCTTATTTCACAAGAAATCTCTTCCAGCATACCCGAGACAGTACGTTGTTGAACAAACGAATTTTTTAAATAAGAAGCAATGGATTAGGAATATCCTTCAAAATTCTTGGATTATGATTGAAAGTGTGTTACGCAATTAAAGTTCAGAATTATCTAGAATCAGTGACCAGATGTCCTACATAAGGCTTCGTCACAGCAGGCCTTGTAGTCAATGTCGTTTAATTTTGGGTAGTAAATTACTTTCTCTTTGAAGCCAATAATAGGTATTATAGTTTCGTTCAAATTAAAACTTGGTGTGCCTCGGTTACCTAGAAGTATCCAAGTAACCAAGGTATATAATTATAGTATAATAGTATATACGCTTCAAATTAATAACGTCAATGCATACAAAGTTTAAAAACTATTTTCAGAACTTGGCTATGATGCTTCATGGTCAGTGTATTATCAGGTTCGATAGTCCAGATATTACCAATAATCTATGTTACATTGTACCAAGAACTGTTTTCGTCGAGAGGCACATGTGCCCCGGCTATTCCACACCGCAAGGTGCAGAACTCACGCTGGTGCACGGGCGCCTCTGTGACGCATTGTAGATACTAATAACACCCACTTTATCGATTTGGATATTCTAGTGTGATACCCCCGTGCCTCGGAAAGTACTTTAAGCCGTTGATCCTGCGCCTGATCTCTCTCCAGTCGTGTCGGATTGTCGTCCCATCGTCGGACTGTAAGAGTGAGGGAAAAGTGAGTTCACCGGTGCACACATTTGTGCACTATAGTATCTCCCGCGTAGATGAATAGTCTCCGTTGGGATTGGCTGCCATGGCTGAAATTCGGTGTGGATGACCTTTACAGCCAGCCGCCTGCGCCCGCGTTTAAAAAAAAATCTAATTCCATACTTCAGAGTTTTTTACAACCGACGACGGAGTATTTAAAGTATGGTACTCTTAGCATTGTATCGATTTTTTTGATAACGTTGCCCCACACTAGGAATTACTCCTGTATCGTGAGTGCTTTCACAAACATTTAAACTCACATACACAAACAGCCAGACCCGGAACAACTACCTGTAGGCAATACAAATATTTTGTCCGTGCGGGAATCGAACCGGCGACACGCAGCGCAGCAGTTGATCGCTCAGCCACTGCGCCAACCGTGTCGTCAAAAATTATAAGCCCACTGTTTTCAATGTCCTCTTTCATGGTTCGAAACGTTTCAAATAACTGTAACAATACTTTGTCGAACTAATAAAATAGAATAATAAATGAAACGTTTACTTACTGGCTATTAAAATAAAAGCTTATTAGAATTAAGCCTGTATTTATTTTTATGAGGCAACAACGTGGTTCAACGAAACTATGCTCGGTAACTTTTTTAATAGCATAAATCATGAGTGTTGAATTAAGGTGTAACATTAAGCTTTTATTACAGTGTTGTAATACATGTACGTGATTAAAGTTGTCCTTATCAAAAAAGCATATTAAAAGATTAAAGGCTTTATTTAACCTCTCATAGGAGATGAGTTTTCAAAGATCGCTATATAAGGAAATCTTGTGCA
The DNA here is from genome assembly GCA_949629185.1 of Apamea crenata. Classification (NCBI taxonomy): domain Eukaryota; kingdom Metazoa; phylum Arthropoda; class Insecta; order Lepidoptera; family Noctuidae; genus Apamea; species Apamea crenata. Next base: position 6,215,924 of record OX451363.1, on the reverse strand, counting down.
TAAGTATGGTGTATTATAATTTCTAAAATGATTAAGTTGCCATATTTCGCTCCGCGCCAACATTACTGGAATCTCTGGACTTTGTAAGGCAGAAAAATTTAACCACGAGCTCGATAGATGGCGTTACGCATCAAATTAGAAGTCGCTATGGTTTCGTTCTCGATAGTATAAGTCCGATTGAATGTTTCGAGTAGATCAATATTATATTTTTAAACAGTATAAAATATATTTAAAAAAAAGATGTGGATAACAAGCACCCTAATTGCGTAACACACAATCAATTTAAATCTGAATCATTTTGAAGGATATTGGCTAATCCATTGCTTCTTATGTTCAAAAAATGTGTCATGTGTCTGCTCAACAATGTAAATAACGCAATGAATGTTGTTAAACTGTCAAAATGAAACCGACTCCGATTGATCGTGTGTTACGCAATTAGGGTGCAGAGATTGACGGAAATCAGAAGGTAAATTCTCGTAATTTAAAACGTTCGAAATCTAGTCGAAGTCTCATCTCGGCGACAAACAAACGTCAAAATCTTGCCAAAAATGTAGGGACTATAGGTATTTTTGACAAATTGAGACTGAGATGAGACTGTGAACGTTCTTAAAATTACAAGTACTGCCACTCAGATCTTTTGTTCTTATAGAATTAACTGTTAATATTACCTATGTTTTGATGGTTTTTTTTTACAAATCGAATATTTTTATGTACGACGCCAGCAAGTCAAACTACTACCCGAAACTGTCAAATTTTCCCAACCAACCTTGAACCTTAATGCTTTAGCGATAAAGTTGAAAATCTATTAAAGAAGTTTGACAGATTGTAGTAGCTTGATGTGCTGGCGTATGTGCAAAGCTAAGCTTTTGTCAATTTTGCATTTCCTGATAGCATAAAGTGATAGAAAAAAAATATTTTGTGGACAGAAACCAGTTTACAATAGAGGCTGTTTGTTGCCGGAAGGTCATCTCCCGTTATTAAAAACGTTCAAAATTTTGTCGCAATTTCATCTCATCGTCAATCAATGTCAAAAAAATAATGTGGGTCTGTATTTTTGACAGATTGATTTATTAGATTGCGCGCGATCTTAAATATCTGGGAATTGCTCCTTATTTAAATGCAAGCTTTTTGAAGGAATATAGCGGACTGCAGACTGAGACTGCCAAATTGTTCTAGTGTTCGCAAGCGCTACTGCTGATCATGGGATCCTGCACCCTAATTGCGTAACACACGATCAATCGGAATCGGTTTCATTTTGACAGTTCAACAACATTCATTGCGTTATTTACGTGTAGAGTAGACAAATTTTTCGAACTTATGAAGCAATGGATTAGCAATTTGCTTCAAAATGATTCAGATTCCGATTGATGGTGTGTTACGCAATTGGGGTGCCGGGTTCGATTCCCAGGTTGCACAAAGTGTTATTGGATTTTTTCTTTAGGAATTTCTCTGGAGTCTGGAACGTGCCCGATTGATGGCAATAGGCTCTACCTCTATTACGTGGTGCTTAAACATAACTGGCAAAATGTGGGTGTACCACTATAGGTCACCTCTGATATACCCTTCTCAGAAAACAGGCATGATGTTATGTTATGTTCTGCACCTTCTAAGAAGGCTACTACATAACCCAAGTCTTAGTTACCTACATTTTATGTTGACATTAAAGATTTACTTAACAACGTGAAATTCCGAGTCTTATTCCCGTCTGTGGGGAAATATTCAAATGACCTCGCTACTTACAGTTTACTAGTTATGTGAACTTAGTTAAGGCTATTACACATAAACAGAATATAAGCCTGTTACACATAAACAGAAAATAAGCCTGTTTTTTAGGGTTCCGTAGTCAACTAGGAACCCTTGTAGTTTCGCCATGTCCGTCTGTCTGTCTGTCTGTCCGCGGTTTAGCTCAAAAACTATTGGTACTAGAAAGTGGTAATTTGGCATGAGTATACACGCTAATGACCCCGAAAAAGTTGTAAAATAAAATTTTGAAAAAAAAAGATATTTAGGGTACCTCCCCTACATGTAAAGTGGGGATGACAATTTTTTTTTTCGTCCTTCCCAACGTGTGGGATATCGTTGGATAGCTATTTCAATATAAAACATTAGAAGTTTGGGAAGACCGTTTTTTGACTTATCAAGCTTTAAAGTACCAATTTTCGTTAGAGTCAAGTATCCCCCTCCTCTACCAACTAAACGGTTGTAGTTAGAAATTCAAATGTCACGGCAGAAGTACCTAGGTATATATAACGAAGTTTAAAGGAAAACTATCACACTTAAGTGAGCTTTACAACTTTACGAGTAACAGTCGACCAATTGTATTTGACTCGAAAATTTCGAACAACTCAATGGAAATGTCAGTTGTATCGTAGTCGACTATTAGTTATTAGTAGTTAGTATTAGTCGAGTAGTTGTGTCGTCTACGTTGTGTTGTAGTTAGAGCATGATACGAAACTATCAGTCAGTGAATACGACCCGCACTTGGCGGTTCTAAAAAACTACGGAACCCTACATTGCTCGTGGCCCGACACGCACTTGACCGGTTTTTTTTCTTTAGGCGGAGTTGTAACTATAGTAAACTCACTTCGTCTGTTATGTAAAAATTAAGAATTATTCCAAATGAGTGAAAGTTTTGAACCAGCTCAGCTGTTTATGAAGTGAAATAATATCATGTTCTTTTTCAAGTTTTATGTAGTTACTCATAAAAATATTTCACATTTATTCAAGTACTGAAATAGCTTTCTTTGTGTAGAGGCCTTACCTTATGATGTAATACATAAATCTATGTATCGTAATTTCTAACTAGACAGAAACGTCTACGTCACACGTAGCGGCTACGAAGACGGCGTAGGGGGCTACAAGGTCGGCTAAGAACGCTATGAAAACTTCGTAGACGGCTACGAGGATAGACGGCGTAGATGGCTACAGGGATTGCGTAGACAGCTTCAAGCATGGCGTAGACGGCTACGAGAACCACGTACACGGGTACGAGGACGGCGTAGATTGCTACGAGGACAGTGTAGATGGCTATGAGTACCGCGTAGATATGGACACGAGAACCGAGTACATGGCGACGAAGATTGCGTAGTCGGCTTCGAGAACGGCGTACACTTCTACGAAATTTTACCGTTCAATGCTGTTCAACTAAATAGAGACTTCGTAAGAAACCGCATTCACTAATCAAAGTAGAATAAACCAAAAATTAAAACATTAGTCCTTTTCTCTAATACTACTTACTAGTAATCCTGGGAAAATTTATCATAATCAAACCCAGAACTTATTATAACAATAACTTCGCATCTGTTAGCTAAACTTTAAGCCTGTGAGTAAAAAGTGTTAAGCCAGTCTGCATCACCAGCTGGATTTCCTGAATTTTTTAAAGCCATACTGCGATTCAACGCGGAGACGAATTACCTATTTAAATTCGCGAAGCAAGATCTTTAGCGCCGCAATATTTGACGTTGTTTATTTTTTACTAGCTTCTGCCCGCGGCTTCGCCCGCGTGAATGTCGGAAAGGATAAGAAGTATGTCCTTCCCCAGGATGCCATCTATCTCTTTGGCATCTGCTGGCAGGCAATTTTATCGAAATCCGTTCAGTGATTTAGGCATGAAAATGTAACATACCTACAGACAGAATATATAATTTTATATAGTACCTATAGCTGTTGCCAGCGACTTCGTCCACGTTTCCGCCGTTTTTCGTAAAAAAAAGTAGCCTATGTCCTTCCTCACGGTTCAGTGGTTTTGATGTAACAGACAGATGAACTTTCGTATTTTAGTAGGGAAATAATAATAATAATAATAATAAAAATCACAATCACAAAGAAAAATATCACAATACGGAACCGCACAATATTATTGTTAATAGCTGTGCCCGCGACTCCGTCAGCGTGTAACTCCTTGTGTGTTATTAAGTTAATGTATTGGTAATATTGTTTAGATCACGTTCACATGAGGCTTAAGTACCTATAGAAGGGGTAGCGGGATCGTCCGAAAGGGTTACCGCTGCCCTGGAACATAAAGGGCTAAGGAAGGAACACGGGTGGGTTTTAGTCAGTAAGAGTCTGACACTCCCTTCCGCTCCACCCAGAGCTGGAGGGGTCATTTGATGATTTCCCATCCAGAAAAAAAAAAAAAAGTACCTATAGAACGAAAATACTTCAGCGCAAAGCTTCCGGGTAAACTATGTTGAAAGTTGACCCGTCCGGCACGTGAACATAAAGATTTCTAGAACTGCTAACCCGGGAAAGAGCGACGTACAATTGACCATGCGAGAAACAACTGACACCGAGATCTACTCCAGCAACACGAAAAGTTTGCCCTTGAGCCTTATTAACTGTCATTGTATAACACACCGATACTGGGAATTGCGTTCTTTTAAATTGGAATGGAAAATTATTTGGTATTATGGGAATTTTGGGAATAAATACGGTTTCTCCTGCACCGCAACCTGTTAAAATTTGAGCCTCGATTATATTTTGTTGCAACTGGGATACTTTTAGCCGAGTTCCATTGCAAAGTTGTGGTGGTCTTAAATTTCGGAGCAGAATAATCGGAATGCCAATTTTTAAACAATTTTCATGAGAAGGAAGTCCGGGCATATTTAAAGAATTTAAAAATTCTATCGGGTAATTAGTGGCTTCTTGTTCATCGACCATTCTATTTATTGAACTATAAACTTTGCTTTCCCCCTGTATATTGGACAGTATTTTGTTATTAATCTCAAATGCCTGGTCATTGCGAGGAGTTAAAATGGATCTTTCACATAGCCAAGAATTTTTCGATGGGCCATCGTACATTCATCCCATTTGATTAAATTACACTCACGTAATACCTTAGCTTTGTCGCTATTTCTTGAAATACTACAGGTTGGACTTTCCGTGCGATCTAAATCAATTGGTATTTTAAACATAGTGTGAGCAGTTTTACCTCCTGGTAGCAATGTTGCAGCTATACCTGATGAAGCTACGGCAAGAGCAATTTTACGCTGATTTCGAACATAAGCTAATATTAATTTAGTCAAAAAGGTTTTCCCAGTTCCTCCAGGTGCATCTAAAAACCATATTGTTCCCAAATTATTCTGAACACTCTCGCACACGCGATCATAGACTGAACGTTGTTCTGCAGTCATCATTGGGACACCGTTTTCTAATGTTGCCAGCAGTTCCATTGAGTTGTAACCAATCTCTGCGGAATATTCCCTATTGGTAACCTCTCCGACTGAGGTTGGTGTTGGCAAACCATATTCACAGAGTGATTTACCGCCTAATGCTGTACCGATTTCTATGATTCTTTTTTATGGAATAGTTAATAATGTTAACTTTTTTAATTAAGAATGACTGAGAGTGTTATAAATGTAAGAGGAGACAAATATAATCAGAAAGCTTCGAACTGCTAAGCTATCGGGAGTTACACGTGTTATTGTGAGTCAACCATAAAAGATAGACATATGCTGTCGTGGGATACTTTTTATATAATTTTAAGGAGAACATTTCCGTCATACATGATTTCTGTGTAGCTTTAACCATTAAGGTTGCACACGCGACGGAAGCGTAAAAAATGGAGTAACTTCTCCCGTTTTCCCAACATTTCCCTTCACTGCTCTGCTCCTATTGATTGTAGCGTGATGAAAAGTATACTATAACCAGCTCAGGAGTATGAAAAATAATTGTACCAAGTTTCATTAAAATCCGTCGAGTAGTTTTTGTTTCTATAACGGTTATACAGACAGACAGACAGACAGACAGACAGACAGACAGACAGACAAAAATTTTACTGATTGCATTTTTGGCATCAGTATCGATCCCTAATCACCCCCTGATAGTTATTTTGGAAATATATTTCATGTACAGAATTGACCTCTCTACAGATTTATTATAAGTATAGATTAAACTATGTGGCGCTGACGAAACATACCTATGATGAATGAAGGATTGAATGGTGAACAGTTTTAAGTGTCGTGATAATACTGTTCCTTTATCAATGAAGAAGTGAAATCAAAAGAAAATCTTATACTCTTGCTCAGCACGCACATCTTGCTACGCCATGCTACGGCGTAGCAAGTCATACGATTGCTACGAACTCTTGATTTACATGATATAACTGCTGGGACGCAGGCCACCTCTCTTCGAGAGGGAGTGGGCTAATAATCTACCACGCGGGCCCAGTGCGGGTTGGTAGATGTCACAGTCTTCGAATTTTTGGTTCTAGGTCAGGGCCAACACTGCTCTCACTGTGAAGGGCAGGCGTTTTTAGGGGACTGTCTTTTGTAATTTTGACGTCGGAAAAGTGCTGATTCTCAGCCTAATTTGTAAAAAAATGACTTGATTTTTATATTGTCACTGGGCCACTACTACTCTCACTGGGCCACCACACTGTTCTCAATGGGCCACCAATGCTCTAGCTCATAGCAACCTTATTGAAACAATAATAAAAATCACTGTGATTTTGACAGACTTGTCAATGGCAGTTACCTAAGATCAACCTTATTGCAACGACAATAAAGATCATTTTGCTTTGAACAGTCATGCAAAATCAAAGTTAAATCACTATGAATGAACTGTGTAGCCTTAATACACTGTCAAAGTCAAAGTCTTTATTGTTATTACAAACAGTTTTATTATAAATTTCGTCATTTACGAGTATTAACCATTAAATCTTTCCTCCTGCGTTTATCTTTGTTTTTGCACCAAAAGTAATTAATTAGCTGGTTAAGTTGTGTTTTTGTAAGAAAAGCGCCAAAGTTTTAGAGTATCGGTGACTTAGCTAAGTTAAATATACAATTAATTATTACTTTGCGGACTTGTTCGTCAACTGGCGACTGTCAAACACGCGCGCCGAGCGCGAGTTGACACCTGCCGATTTTACCTGTTTTTTTCGTCAACTCGCTCGCACATATAAGTATAGTCAAATAAAAATAGATTGAAACCAATAACTATAAATAGCTAGCTGTTGCCCGCGCTGGCTGATTTGGTTAAAGAAAGATTAGAATTTCAATAAATCGTGAAAGTGTTTCACGATTCATTTTGAATGTGAATGTTGCTATACAGCGAGTTTATACAAGATTTGGCAGTCAATTCTATCAGATGTGTTTCATGTTTCTTGATAAAATGAAAAAAGAGCAGCATCGATTCGTAATTCGCTTTTATACAATTAAAGTGGGTACCTATATTAAACATTTTATAAGACGTTTATGTGGCTGACTATACATCATATTTTCATGGTCGAGCGAGTTGACGACAAAAAAAAAACAGGTAAACTCGGAAGGTGTCAACTCGCGCGCGGCTCGCGAGTTTGACGCTCGCCAGTTGACGAACAAGTCACTTTGCGATATTGATTTGCATTCTGTGTGATATTTGCTGTTAGCTTTTGAGGTTTCTTAATTGACTTTTGGTAAACTAAATGTCGACTCTTGGTCTAGTAGTAAACGGCTTTTAGCTAAAATTATGGTGTAATAAGGTGTAGGCTAATTTATACAGGGTAACAGGGACGTCGACGTGCAACCCGATCGATCGGCTGTTACTAAAACTAAAACCATGTATTCAAGTCTTGATTTTAGACCCCTTAGCGTAGAATTTTTTGATAAATAATTTTGACTGGAATTGGGGTAGGCAGAAACTACAGAATGCTACCTGCTACGATCCTTATACTCCTTTTGCCTTTTGATTTTTCTTGTGTCTAACTTGTTATCACCTTATTTTATCGAACTAATAAGAATTATACATTAAAATAAGAAAGCCCATCTATTTTGTGTATTTCTTAAATACTACAAAATGTTGAGTTTCTTTTTACCATTCAAAAAACCACTGAGAGCAACACGAAACACAATTTCTCACGCAAGCTTTCATGCCTTCAACAAAAAAAACCTAACGCAAGTACACACAAGTTATTTTGTGTAACAACACAACTTTTACACTTTCCAGGCGTCGCCTATTATCCCGATGACTTACCCAGCTAAGAATAATGTAGCAAGTTACGAACGCAAGGCTTCCCATTAAAAGTTCAGTGTCGACACTACAGAAAGCACAAACTTAATTATGTCGAGTAGAAAATTTATAAGACACCACTAATTTCCTTTAAAATTTTCTTTGGTTAAGTTAAAGTGTCACAGTTATCTAATTAAGCTTTGTTGGGAATGTTAGTGGATTTTTGTGTTTCAATCTGTGACTGATTAAGATGTCCTTGAAAATCCTTGAAACTTGATTGTGATGTTATTTCAATTTCCGTGAGTAACGTCGTCGCCGTCTCTCTTGCAAAACTCTCAGCCGCACAGGTCCATCGATCAGGTTAAGCTAATCATTTCTGTCACTTTCTGCCAAAGAGAACATCGGGCAAAAGGCAATTTTTCCTGATTTTTTTTGTATTTGCCAGATAGTGCCTTCCGGATTGGCCAAATATCGACGATCACGTAGTAGTGCAACGATCGCTTATATTAAAATCTCGACTGTGATTGTAAATGTAATGCTTGTTCAATCCCCAGCATCAGTGGGATGACACTGACAGCTCAGTCCACGCAAGTTTTCACGGGGACCCCACGACCGCCGCGCGAGTACGCGACCAATTATCTGAAGTATGACGAGTAAACGCGATTTGATTGATCGTGTCGTGCACTCATGCGACAATCGTTTTTGGTTAGGACGCAATCATATGATGAAAAATTCATTGTTCACAACACAAGATATACCCAAATAAACGCTTTTAGTTTTCATGTAACCTAATTTCTTGAAGACATTGACTAAATGTTTGAATCGTTTTGCTTCGGGTAATACAAACATCACAATCCGGCGAATTCCGTTTGTCTATCCCTTTTTCAATACAAAATTATGAAACCGCTCAAACCGTCCCTTTTATTGTAAGACGGCGTTTACCATAAATGGAATAGGGAGCCCACTAAAGTGGTCTAAATGGGCAAAATTTGTCAAGAAGTTAAGATGTAAGTTATGGTATCCATTGTTATAAGACCCGAGGGGCGTAAGGCGTACTTATCAAGGCCTAACGAAGATTTATATTGTGACGTCTCGTATTTTTATCCCTATGATACTCGTATTTTTCATGGAGACAGAAATGTTGAAATATTTTTTTATTCCCCGGAAATGTGTGGTTTGATGAGTAATATGTTTGTTTTGCTTATAGTTTTGTTAGAGAGATTTCCATATGATTGTTGGGGAGTTCAAATATGTGTAGCTGAGTTTGTTAGGACACGTGTGTTTAAGTTTTTAACTATGCGAACTCAAACTGAAACCCAAAGCATTTATTAAACCATTTACTTTTGAGTTGTCAAGGAGTCGGTCAGTCAGAAAAATATGAAGAAAGATGACCATTCCAAAGCGTAGTACGTACCCATGGGACACCGTACGTCGTCGCCTCCTCTCTTAGATCTAAGGGATTTAGTCAGTTTTTTTAGATTCTATTTTGTTACAGATTTAGTTCACCATTAAGGTACGAGTACAATTTACTAAACTTGACTTGTTCTTTTTTTTACGCGCGATTTGTAATACAACAATATTTCTTCAGTTAAAACTTCATACAATAAGCACTCACTTTTAATTGCTCAACTGAAACATTAATCAAAACTAAACAGCTTCTATATGCGGTCTTTAAATGACTCACTTATCTTTATTCTTACTCGCACTTATCGCTGTTAATGTCAGATTGTGCTTTATGGCTTTATAATTATAGTCCTGTTTCGCTCACTTCCTTTGTCATGGGTACAGAGAAGGAAGGAAGCGTTGAGGTGCATTAAATGGGCGAATGTTACACAGGGTAGCAGGGGCATCGACGCGCAAACTGTAACCATGAATTCAGCGCATGATTCTGGAAATTTATCGTCGGTTATAAAAAAATACTGTTTCATGGAAAAGTGCAATATCTACGTGGTCAATATGTAAGGAACCGTTGTTTTCTTTTTAAACAACTGTCGAAAAACTTCAACGCAGAGCAAAATTCAGAATCATTTACTAAATACCTGGTAGCAGGTTGCGCGTCAATGTCCCTGCGACTCTGTATATTATATACAATGTAGGTAGGTAGGTAAGGCTGGGCAATAATGTTTATGACGACGATTATCGTGAAATAGCAACGTATTTTATTTCTTTTTTATATCTTTGTACATTGATGGGTACAGGACGGGCTTAGTGGCATGGGGCATTGTTAACGAGTAATGTACCTATTTAAGTAGGTTTTCGAAACCCGACGAGTATTGGTACGTTTACCTTGCCTACTTTTTGTCCCGGGCTAATTTCCGACATCCACTCGTGCGAAGCAGCGGGCAGAAGCAAGTTTTACAAATAAACAGACGTTAATGAACAACTACGACGAATTTCAAGTTAAATAAATAGGCTTAACTTTAAATTAACTCGACGTCTATTTTCAACTATTTTGTTACGGATTCAGCGAATTAACAAATCTATCCACAAACCGCTCTAAAGTTGAGACATCACTGTCTCTAGAATAATAAATTGCTCGAATTGTAGCCCGCCCGAAACGGCCGAAGCCCTCCTGAGGGCAATTCGGGGAAAGAGATACTATTATAAAGAACGCTTCACACAATACAAAGCTTTGCCGTGTCACTACAAAGTCACGGAAAATATTAAATGGTTATTCTTATTTCAAAAGAGGGTACGTAATTCATTCCGAGAAAATGATTCCTTCATGAATAGAAATCCGTCGGGTTTTTGTGATGTCGGAAATATGAAATGAAATAATTAATAAAAAGGAAAACTTGAATGTTCATGTTTAATTTTGAATTCTGTGATATTTACTTAGAGCTGGAAATTATTTCAAATCAATCTGCCTAGCCTTTTTTAACTATTTTGGGGTCAGCTCCCAGTCTAACCAGACGCAGCTGAATACCAGTATTACATGGAGCAACTGCTTCCACATGAATAATGTCCCTTGGTAAGACAGATGTTTGTCAGACTTTCGGGGTTCTGACTACTCGTAACGACTGTCAAAGATTTCCGAGCCATGCCGCTGTGCCTCGGAGAGCCCGTAAAGCCATTAGTTCGGTACATAAAGATGGTCACCCATCCACGGATCGATCGATCGACCCAATTGGCATTTATTACTTAGCCACTTTTAACGACTTCAAAATTAATTATGGCTATAAAATACCGACGAGATACAATGTGCGTAATAATGCTGCTGAAAAACAATTATTAATGCTTTGTTTCCTCAGATCATTAATACAAATGGTGAGGCAATTAAAATAGCTACAATCCCCGCTGCCAAATGATACGATAAAAAACTCCTACTTTATTGTCTGAAAGTATGCAACCTCCTTAGCCGTATCAATAAGTTACAATACACTTGAGTCTTCACACCCAAACCGCGTGACTGGCTTCCATGTTATCGCACAACAGTTTGGATTTCTGTCAGTTCCCTATTATTTTTCCTCGATAAAAAAAAAAACTCATGGGAATTCTATATTTTCACTAGATCATTCTTTCTTTGAATGTAGGCATAAGCTATTGGCTATCTTCCAATGTGAACAATATTTAGACCGCCAACAGATTTGACGAAAAAACGCCCTTGAATTGTGATGAAAATAGGACAGTAGCCAATACAAATAGAAAAGTTGATTTTAAATAACAAAGGCTTTTCACGTATTTGTTTATCTCCTATTCGAGTCAATAATGTGGCTTTTTAGAAACCATTTTCATACTCATATTCACGTGTTGTGGTATTTATTTTACGTTAGCGAAGGACGATCGGAAATCACTGTTAGAGATCTATTACTTCTATTTTCCAATAGGTATTAGATTCCTACGTAAACATACGAAAAATAATATATTGGAAATGTTATTTATAGTTTACTAGCTTTTTCCCGCGGCTTCGCTCGCGTTAAGAAGTATAGTATTTGCGGCTTTACTTTTGTTAAGCGTGTGTTTTCATCCCCTATTTTATCCCCTTGCCTACGTCATAACATCTACGAGTACCTGCATGCCAAATTTCAGCCCGATCCGTCCAGTGGTTTGGGCTGTGCGTTGATAGATCACTATGTCAGTCAGTCAGTCACCTTTGAGTTATATATATATATAGATAGATTCCTCTAAAAGAATAATATTGGTTTTGTTATTTAATATCACAATGCTTACAATTAATAACATATTGGTACGTACGAAGAAGTTATAGTTATGGTGAATTTGGCGAATGCTTCTGATTATTGAAATGGGTCGAAGTTGACCTTTTTATTTATTTGGTTCTTTCTTGCATACTATATTATCATTAAAGGTATGATATAAATCTGATTTATATCATAATATCCTAAGAATTAAACGTTTCATACTCGTAGCAATGTAGATCGAAGAAGCTGAAACTAGTTTAAATTTTTAGGCGCAAAAACTACGATACGGCTAATTGCTCTTTTTTATTTCTATTGTATTTAAATAAATTGTGAATATTAGTAATAAAATCATGAATACCAAAATCTTTTTACATGTACTTAATATTATAAACGCGAAAGTAACTCTGTCTTGTTTCATGTCTTAAAGGTTGAACAATTTCGATGAAAAGATTCGAACCCGCTTTACTTTGAGTAAATTATTTCATCACCTCTGCTCTCAATACGTTGAAGGAAAACATAGTGAGAAAACCTTCTTCAAATTTCTTTAGTAGAATTTCAACTTTATCGCTGAAGCATGAGGTTCAAAGTTGATTGTTGCTGAAATCTGACATCCTGTATGTCAGATTTCAGCAACAATCAACTTTTAGCCGTATCGTAATTTTTACATAGTTTGGGTTTCAGAGGCTTCATTGGTTTTTGTAACACTAATTTATTTCAATAAAGATTTTATTTTTTTGGTATTTTTTTTATTGGGAAAAGTAGACATTTTCGGGTAGCTTGATGTGCTGGCGTCTCTAGGTACTAAAAAGTAAATATTTTAAGAGAAAAGTAATTATTTCCAGAGACAAGCTCTCGTCTCTTTGGCTTGATACCTTGCCAATAAAGGTTAAAGAACTAATTATGTCGAGGAACACATAAAAGTGACTTTTATGTCTCTTACTTTGACGTTATTTTCTCTTTGGAGCATCCCAGGACTCGCATACAAGATTTATTGGTTTCTTTATAAAGCTTTGATAAAATTATCTTAGAAAATAGTTCAGAAGACGTATAAGAATATTGCCAGAATTGATATTTTTATATTGCTTTAATTTGTGCTCGGTTGACGGCAATAAGCTCGCTCCCTGTTACATGGGACTACAACATAACTGGTGAAATGTTGGTACCAAAGGCACACCCCTGCCAATCCCTTAGAGAACTACAGGCGTGATGTTATGTGTGTAATTTGCTATTATCATGCTATAATCGTTAGTTTTAATAAAAGATTGACTGACGTTCCTACATAATAACATTAAAAAAACTGAGAAATCAATCAACAGATCAAAATGTAGATAATTCTGTAGCGATTTCAAGGTTTCTAGATATAAACCTAACATGACGCAACATCACACCTGTTTACCCTGAAGGGTAAGGCAGGGGTGTGTGTCTTCTTCTTTTTGTCTACTTCAGCCTTTCACCGTGCAATGCTGAGTATAGTCATCCTGCAATGCACGCCACTCTTCTTTGTCTCTAGCCTTCCTAATCCAGAGTCGTCCAGCAATCTTTACCACGTCGTCGGTCCACCTCATCGGCTGTCTGCCCACACTTCTTCTACCAGGTCTCGGTGTCAAGTCCAGCAATAGTTAATTAATACGTACACCCACATTTCACTGGTTCTAAATGATCTAAATATTTCACGAATTCAGTTTTTCGGGATGTGCTGAAATTCCCGGTCAATAAATAATAAATAGAAAGAAAAGAAAGTAAGAAAATACATTTTTTTTTATTTAAAAATTATTGTTTAAATAATTCCATAAGTAATGTACAGAGTAGGTATGCGCAGCATTTACAGCGTAGAACTTACAAGTGCACACTGTGTTACTCACATGTCAGTTACAACCAACGAAGTGGAATACTTTTACATAACATAACATCACGCCACATCGTTAGGAGTAATCCCCTAAGGGTGTGGCGTGATGTTATGTGAAGGCCCTAAGGGTTAGGCAGAAGTGTACCGTTAGAACATCCAGATTTCGTCAGTTACGTTTAAGTCCCAGGGGGCAATGTTTAAAAAAAAAAAAGAAAAAAAAAAATTGGGAGCGAGCTTATTGCCATCAACCATAAATCCAGACTTCGGGGGCTGGTACTGACAAACTCCTGATAGAAAAACCTAATAACACATTGCCGAACCTGGGAATCGAACCTGGGAACCAGGACCTCATGCTCACCAGTAGCGCTTGCGGCCACTACACCGACGAGGCACTCAACTATTATTAATTGAAATCAATAACAGTTACGAACACATTTCAATTAATTCTGGGGTGGTTTTCCTGGTATTTTAATGCTGTTTTTCCCTATGCGTGTAAATGATTGAAGTGTACATAGTGGAAAACGTTTTCGTTTTAAAAACATACTCATGAAATTCATTTTTCTCAAAATTAAATTTGAATTTTCATAAATTTTTCTCATGTTTTTGGAGATTCATGATAATTTATCTAGTGGAAGATCCAAGCCCACTGCAAAGCTTGGATCTTCCACACATATCAGGTGGACCACAGCTATACACATTTTAAATTAAAATCGCTTTTCGTATCTGTCCGGGTGACCACGATTTTCTACTAAACTACGCCACAGATTTTAATGCCGTTTTCACTACCAGTTAGAGAATTTATTTCGGGAGATTTATGTTCACAATACATTCATATTAAACTAACACCATAATACAGAAAATGCCGATGTTTCATCAAGTCACCTTGTGAAGCGGGGGCGGGTTACTAGTTTTCTATAGTCTTTTATATTCTAAAGTCACACAAAAGGATCACACCAGACCATCGCAACAAGTTCTCCACGTGGTGCCGCTCGATGGTTGTTCTAGTGTACCGACTGCACTTAAATTTTCTACTATTCATTAATAGAATAGAAAACTTTTATTTCAAACAGGACCATAGGGTTAGTAACAATTTTACTTAACTTCTAGTGTTAGTAGATTACAGACACAGATGTTGTACATTCAATTCAGACTTAGCGTGGAGCTGCATCCATCTCCGCAACATCGGGGAATCCCACCGATCTGCGAACACACTGAGAATACATTGTCATCGGTGAAGGAAAACATCGTAAGGAAACATGGAGTTATAATAATTAATTAAGTCTGAAATCGTCATTCCGCCTTGAGCAAACGAGCAAACGTGATTTTATCAAAGTATATTCCTTCTCTTTATGAGAAAAAAGGCCTTTGCTGTGCAGTAGAACAAGAGTAGGCAGGTATTATTATCTATACATACTTACATATTATAATAAAATACTAACGAATATTTTTTGTTGTCCGGTTGTCTGTTTGTCTGGATGTATGTTTGTGATAAGCGTAAAAACAGCTGATCAGGTTTGGATGAATTTTGGCACACAGATAGTTCATAACATGGATTAACACATAGGGTAGTTTCAATCCTGGTAGTACGTACCCGTGGGATATATTCCGACATCCACGCGGGTAAAGCTGCAGGTAAAGCTTTTGTTCATAAAACGCATCACCAGAAACAAACAAAAACACATCGTACCATATGACCTCCTAAATTAAACTACCAAGAAAATTGCGGTTACAATACGTTAATTATTCACATAACCGGTAAGCAAGTAGGCAATTAAAAGGTTTTAATTATCGCCATTCCTACACTAATGCCCTCTTAAATCTGACATGTTATTGCAGTCTCCGGGAACATTTGTGTGTGCTGTAACTTGGTACAGTCAACTTGAAAAGATGTATATAAGATGAATTAATTTAAGGGAGAAGCGCCCATCCGTTCCATAACAAAAATAACTGATGTCACTTGGAAAGCTGCCACGCTAAAATGGAATTGGGCTGGATACATCTGCCGCATGTCAGACGACCAATGGGCCAAACTTACGACTCAATGGGTCTCTCTTAATGGCAAGCGACATCGCGGCAGGCCCAGACGGAGATGGCGCGATTAGCTGGACTCCTTCTACAAGAACTGGTCCATAAGAGCTTTAAACAGAGAGAAGTGGAAAGAGAGTAGGGAGGCCTTAGCCCTGCAGTGGGACGTCACAGGCTTTTAATAATAATCTGACATTTACGTGAGTGTCTGGTTGAATTATTAACAAAATGATTGATGAAAACAAAAATATTTGCGACACGTATGTATTTACAGAATAGGCTATTTTCCTTAACAAATCTAATTAGTCCGTCAGTTAGATTACCAAAAAATATTGAACCCGTATTTTTTCTTTTGTCAATTATATAAAAAATGATGAAGATATCGCCCGTTAAAGTTCCGCGTGACGTCACTTGCTGGCAAAACTTTTGCAAGCAAGTGACGTAACGATCCCCCACTCCCAAATTTTGACGCGCTTTACCTTTGTCATTTTTTGTTTGATTGACAAAAGAAAAAATACGTGTCCAATATTTTTAGATAATCTGACGGACTAAATATAATTATATTTTTTTACCCAGGAAACTACCCTATTGTAATAATTAAAATCATGAATACAACCCACTGAACTTAGAGTTCATATAACTCGAATGACTATATCAATCAATAGGGTTAATGAACTGGCGCTTGCCCCTTGATTGTCTACAATCTTTGTTCCTTAATATTGTATGATTGTGTAGCCACAAATCTTATAACATACTAGTTTCTGCCCGCGACTTTGTATTCGTGTAATTTATCCCCGACCTACCTGCATCGCATCGCTTACCCACGCGATTACTGCGTTTCCGCTTAGCCAACGCTATGCTTTCTGATTTTTTTTTCTTTTAGCTCGGCTTCTAAGAGTCCTAGCGCGGTGTTAAATAGCCTTCTTCAAGAATTGGGCTACAAAATCCAATGAATCTCATCCATGTTTTATACAAAAAAAAATTATTTCTATTTCAAATAATATTTCCGATTGGACCGGTAATTCCTGAGATAAGCGCGTTCAAATAAACAAACTTTTCTGATTTATTATTAGTATGGATTGGGTATTTTATTGTAGCTACACGGACTGAGGCTGACTGATTACATACCAGATTTAAAGTATATATATAATATATCATGTCATGATATTTATATTTGAGGGTTGACTGCCCAGGTTACGCCAGATATAGGTAATTTTCGTAGGTTTTGCAATAATTGAGTTAATAAAAAAAAGCATAGATTACACACACGATTTGACACACGGCAATATCAGTATTTTTTTTTTATTGATTTTGTGTGCGTACAACTAAGTCCAGACATACATCGCTCTATATTGATCTTGCAAATCAATATCATAAACAAAGTTATCAAAATGGAATTAAAAGTCTTATATTATAGAATTTTTATTTTTATTATTATATTATAGAACTATACCACCCATGATTTAAACAAAACATGTTTGGTTTATGTTGTGCAATATGTCCAAAGCGCAGAGCACAGAATCTAGTATAGTTCCAAAGCAGACTTTTTCGTTTCTGACAGTCAATGCCGTTAACAAATTTCATGGCGCCGAAAGTATCAGTTTCGGAGCTCAACTTTGGTCACGGAGCGCTATCGAAGCCATCAGTTTCTATACGATAGTTGTGTTGGAGTGTGAGTAAACGGTAACACGATTGGTTTCTATGGAAAGTCTGGACAATGCTGCCTTTATCAGTGGCTGACGAGGCGTCTCCGTGCTCTGTAGTCCAGGAAATACAGTATGACAACAAGATTATTGCGAATACCGTGGCATTAATCTCAATTCAACATTCAACTCAACATTTCTCAGAAATTCTGTTAGAATGAACTCACGCAAATTATTGCATACAGCTTATTAGAATACCGGCTGATTTGACATTTAGGAGGTTTCTTAAGGGTTAATTCTCACTTTCTAAGAAAATTTAATTTTGGTTTGGAAGCCAAGAAATTAATTATTAAACTGAGACTGTCGTTGGCATGGATAATCGAATGATACTGTAGTATTATGGGAAATCTGCTTTATCTTATCATAAAAATGATTTAGGTATTTAACTAGCCGCGCCCTGCGGTTTTACCCGCATAAGTTTCGATCCCGTGGGAATATCGGGATGAAAAGTATCCTATGTGTTAGTTCAGGCTATAAACTATTTGTGTGTCCAATTTAATCCAAATCCATTCAGTAGTTTTTGCGTGAAAGAGTAACAAACATCCATACATCCATCCATCTATCCTTCCATCCATCTATCCATCCTCACAAACTTTCACGTTTATAATATTAGTAGGAAGTGGGATATTTAAATCACACAAATGTACAGAGTCGGACAATTCATCGTGATTGTCACAGAAAAAATTGTAGGCAGATCTGTAAGTTTGATAGCTTTAGTTGCGGCGTCCCTAAGGGGAATATCTTTGGGCAAGACCAGAGGGGCAATTCATGAACGTTCACAATCTGATCTCAGTCTCAATCTGTCGAAAATACCTCTAATTCCCCTACATTTTTGACATTGATTGTCGTTGAGACGCGATTGCGACTAGATTTTGAACGTTATGAAACGACGGGAGTCGGTCTTCTCATTTGTGCTCCCTCCCACACTGAGTAGTCCCTTGTCAGGCCGTCGGTCGCCTGTGTGCCGGCAGTGCAAACGTTGATTATGGGGAGGCCAGATAATCATACTTCACAGACTGCAAACTGCTCTGTAGGTCATTATTGACGTCATAAGTCTTAGGCTAGGAAATAGCCCACATGTCACACCAGTTCCTTCACCCCTCTTAAAGTAAGTGAAGTCTTATGATGTACTCCAAAGAACACATCCGTGAGACAACAAAAACAATTTCATCAGTACATAAACACGTTCACCGGTTTACTTAATAGCTGAAGTTTTTGTGTAGAACTCGACAACCCCGTTTTAGAGTTCGTAAGAACTTTCGTTAAGGGTTGTGGCACACGACTGTAAAATCTCTCCAACTCGTCTCTTGGTTTATATCCCTGTTGTAAATTGTACATTGTGCGGTGTGCATTTGTTTTTATTGTTGTCAATACTGGGTACATCTAGTTATCTTTGTTATAAACTTAGAGTGAAAATATTTGGGTTTTCTGAAATGTATAGAGGTATGAGGAACAGGATGTAAAGTTCACTCATTCCCCATAGAAAAGGGAGGATCCTCCGACCAGACGAGCGTTGTGTCTAGCGGGCAACTACCCGATGATTCATGTCGGGCCGTTGTATATTTGCGAGTTGCGCGGTAAACTCTGCTTGCGATATGCAGGATCTTGAGTGACGTCAGTATGACGCGTAGTTCGTAGATATACCGCTACAAATTAATTCAACCAAGATGCTGCCAGCCTTTTTGGTACTTTCCTGTTGACCGCGATGTGGACAATTTTTTTGATGTAAGATAAAAGATTTCATTTCCTGTAAAACATATAGGCCACTCTACAAATATTTCACATCGAGTTACTAGGGTTTATGTGCACGGTATCATTGAATTAAAATCCCGGTGCAGTTCTTTTTCAACTTTTTTTTCAAAGTAACACCACCTTTTATAAAACCAGTAGTTGAATGATATGCAATTTCATTCGAATATCTGTCACGACCTAGTATGATAGCTAAATTAAATTTATTTTGTGCCTGTGGCGTTGAATCACGATAAACGAATATTTAATAAAAATATTGTGAATTTTCGGACAAAACTTTGAACAATATCATTCATAAAATTTTATTTTTAATTTGTTGTCATGTCGTTACATAAAATAAAAACCGAACATTAAAAAGTGTATTTTCTTTTAATTTCCGTTTTAATTTTATGTTCCTTAGCTATCCCAGCAAAAAAATTATATAAACATTTCTCAGAGAAAAAATCACTTCCTGACTCAGAAATAAAATTACTGAAATTGCAAACAGGGCATTGGATGATTCAAAGAAAGCTTCCTTATTTTCACTATTACCATTCTGAAGTTAAAGCTATTGTTGGACAATTACTGATGAAAATTAAAGTCACAGCAAGCGGATTTAAGTGCATTCACTTAAATCCGCTTGGTGTGACTTTAATTTTTTTCAATCTCATCTAGATGGCGACGCGAGAATGATCTTGAGCTAGGAAAGGAAAATCAAATAAAAAGTACAGTAGGTTTTCGACAGATTTTAATAATATTTCCTTACTGGGTACTCGGCGGTCTTTGAGGCTTTCTTTAACTTTGTCACTACTGACATCGGTGAAGGAAAAACATCGTGAGGAACTTTGGACTTAAATGTGGTATTAGACACATTGGCATTGAACGGTGCCGTTTAGTTAAAAGGCTAGCCAGTTAACTGATAGGCTGATTAAGCTGGTTGGCTGCGACATAAAGCACCCGTCTGGGGTAAAACCTGCGACCTACAGTTCGTACTTTCTCTGCAAGATGATAATTATAGTATTACGTAAATACATTAAAGCCGAGATACTTCTTGGAAGTTTATTCCAACTGTTTGTTAGGCCAGAGAAATGAGATGTGTTGTTCAAAACCTTTTGAAGATCCGAAATTTACAAACCGCTGAGAAATTAACAGGGACGTAGGCTCGTTTGAATATTATTAGAATTTCAAGACTGTCGCAATTCGGCTTGTGTTTTCTTTGTTTGAAATCTAATTTCGGCCCGCATGGCGAAGTTTTGCGACAGCTGTTCAATAAAAATTATAATAGTTGAGTATTCAAAGTGTCTGTCTTTTTAATAAAGGGGCTACTTTATGAATTTTTGTACAGACACCCGCAGGTCAAGCTACCCGAAACTGTCAAATTTTCCCAATCAACCTTGAACCTTAATGCTTTAGGGACAAAGTTGAAAATATATTAAAGAAATTTGACAAATTGTAGTAGCTTGATGTGCTGGCGTCTGTACTTTTACCGTAGTATCTTTAACTACTTCAGAGGTCTTGTATGCTAAAACATTTAAACTCAATTGAACTGCCCCTGCCCCATTGGTCTCCTGGTCGCAAGCACGACTGCTGAGCCTTGGGACCTGGGTTCGATTCCCGGGTCGGGCGAAGTGTTATTGAGTTTCACCATTAGGAATTTCATAGTAACAGCTCGGAGTTTGGAAGTTGGCGGTATGATACCCCGCCTAATGGGCCGCCGTGGTCGAAATACGGTCTGGAGGATTTTATTTATGCTAAAACATTTTCAAATCGGTGTGATCTTGGGCAGAGTTACATTTATTTTTATATTATTCTCTCGTATCGGAATAAATATAAATTACTATGTCGATTGCTCCAGTTGAGGTAAAAATAATTGTTTGTAATAACTAATCAACAAGATGTTATAGTGGCTGGCGTTTTTAGGTTTTCGTACACATAGGGCGCGCCAACGGGACACTATAATTACTAAGCGCTGTCCGTCCGACCGTCCATCCGTTCTTCCGTCCGACCATCTGTTTGTCAGCGGGCCGTATCTCATGAACCGTAATAGATATACTGTTGAAATTTTCACAGAGTGTGTATTTCTCTTACAGCTACAACAGAAAACCACAAAAAAAAATAAAGTAAATAATTAAAGGGGTCTCCATACAAGGAACGTGTTTTTTTCGGCGTTATTAGCCTTGTAGCACGGAAGCTTTCGTGTGCGAGTCCGTCTAGCACTTGACCGCTTATTTTTGTCTGTTTCAAAACCCCAAATACCGAATAAGTTATTGCACTTCTACGTAGTCTATTCAAACGTAACAAACGTTCCAATTGTTATAAAAAACAAAATAAGATCATCCTTTAGACATGTGAAGAACAGAGTGTAAAGTTCACTCATCCTCCATATAAAAGGGAGGATCCTCCGACCAGACGGCTGTCATGTCTGGCGGGCAACTGCCCAATGATTCATAACAGGTCATTGTATATATGCTAGTTGCGCGGTAAACTCTGCTTGCGAGATGCAGGATTTTGTGTGACGTCAGTATGACGTGTAGTTCGCATGTGGCGTTTGTAGATACCGCTACAATCCCACAAAATTACGCATAGCATTATCTACCCTCTTCTACATATACCTAATGAATTCAGTATTTCCACTTGACAAAAGGCTAAAGCATAGCGGTTAGGTCAGTTCGCCTTTCAATCCTGACGTCATTTCCGCTATTTCAATTCTATTATCCCTAAAGATATTGGCTGCTATGTCCTAAGGCTATGTCGTACTGAACGCGGTTGGGGTAAGTGTTTATTCTGCAACTTGGTATTCTTAGAGCAGTGGTGCCCCAGTGGTAAACTTACGAGTTGTAGGTCGTGGGTTCGAACCTAAGCAAGCCTTTTACTTTGTATAATTAATTATGTCATCACCACTGCTCTCAAAACGGCGAAGGAAAACATCGTGAGGAAACCGCATGTCCTAGAACCAACAATTCCAAGACATGACATCTACCAACGCGCACTGGGCCCGCGTGGTGGATTACGGCCCACTCCCTCTCACAGAGAGTACGCCTGTGCCCCAGCAGTGGGAACGCTAGGTAAAGGCGGTAATGCTTGGTTGGCATTTTTCTAGTAGGTATATTGCTCGATGTAAGTAAAATAGTCAGTGGGGTAATTCTCGTAATTGTCAGAACGTTCACAGTCTGAAGGCCAATTCTCGTAATTTAAAACATTCAAAATCTAGTCGCAGTCTCATCTCAGCGACAAACAAATGTCAAACTGTAGGGAAATTAGATATATTTTTGACAGATTGAGACTGAGATCAGACTGTGAACGTTCTTAAATTTAGGATAATTGCCCGTCTGATCTCAGTCTCAATCTGTCAAAAATACGTCTAATTTCACAACTTCAGACGAACAACAAAGTGATCTTACAAGGGTTCTGTATTTTCTTTTGATGTACGGAACCCTTAAAAAGACCTTATAAACAAAAGCGCAACGACCCGCCCACAGTTCTTTTTAACTCGCCTTCTGTATGTCCAAATCTTTATTAATGCACGTTCATTGTCATACACAGTGGGTTCTGAACACTTTATGGTCCTATCATTCTCTGTGTCAGTACCTCCTACAAGCAAGAATCCTATTCTTTGTTCAATATAAGGATTTTTTTTATTTTACAATGTGTTTATTACCTGAAAGAAATACCTTCAAGTGAAGCACTACAAAGAATATACAATATACATAGAACGAACGAACACAAATATAGTGCGAAGACTAAAACGAACAAAAACTTTTGAGTCGGTGTAGTGTAAAAAAGTGTAGAAATAATAGTGACTATGACACAGATGATATCATCATATCAGACGGAACGGACTTGTGTTAAGTACAATCAACAATATTCTCAGTTTAAAATAATTATCACGCAAAAAATAAGTTAGATTAAATTGCTTATTAGTCTTTTAGGCTAGATTATAATTAATTATTAAGAACCTGGTACTTTTTAAACACCGCATGTCAGACGATCAATGGGCCAAACATACGACCCAGTGGGTCCCGCTTAATGGCAAACGACATCGCGGCAGGCCCAGACAGAGATGGCGGGATGAGCTGGACGCCTTTCATAAAGATTGGTCCTTGGCAGCTCTGGACAGAGAGAGGTGGAAAGAGAGTAGGGAGACTTTTGCCCAGCAGTAGGACATTAACAGCTAATAAAAATATTAAAAAAATAATAATAATAAAAGAAAAAACACATAGAACGAGCATATACATAAGTAGTCCGACGCCATAAAAAGATACAACAACTCTTTCTCTAAACACGGCTGTAGAACAATAACCTAAATTATTTTTAGAACATAGTATACCAAGTAACAGTAGGGCAATACCGAAAAGCCACTAAAACCGTAATGAAGAATAACGTATCTATCTACTGAAACAATCTGTATCCCACAAACTACAAACTGGACCAGTAAGTACGACACTAACTTACGTGGCACAAAGCTTCTAAACTATACATACAGTTATTGCGTTTTACAGTGACTACGATAAGTTATAACTAGGACAATTCAAAGATTTTATGTTTTACCCCACCGACTATAATAGACAGTGGTAATAAAAAGCGACCGTAAAGCCCCGATAAAACAATGCTTCTCGGTTATACCACAGAGTGAAATGCATCAGAAGTACAACGCTGTTTGGAAGTCGCAGGCACATACAATTGCAATGACATATTGTTTGGGTGATTAGAAAATTTGCCAATTTTACCCCAGCTGGATTTCTTTACTCTATTTTGGTGAATTAAAATATTTGGAACAATATAGGAAAACATAACATTACTCATTATTGTCCGCTGTTTCGCGGGGTTTGAACCTTGTGTTGTAATTCAATTGTCTTATTCTCAATTTTGTCATTTTGATCAGTTTTCTACAAGTTTTACATGCAACTAGTCTTCACAACTTTCATACCTTGGTGTAAACGTGGGGATAGACCAACAGTCGTATCGATAAATCGTTTGCCAGTGACAGAATTTATCGACGGTATTCTCAAAAGTAGATCGTTTGTCGCTGAATAGTTCAATCATCGACCGAAAAGTGAATCGTCGGACCGTTCATCGGAGAAACGAATGTCGACGAATTGGTATCATGAATTTCATATGCAGTGTAGCCGAACTTTCCTAATTCAGTCTTTTATTTCAAGGATTTCAAGCATGGAGTATTCATTTTGTAGAGTGCAAACATTTTAAGTACCTACTTATTAGTAAACTACCAGTAGTAGTGTACTTATAAGTTTAAAAGAAACTGCATCATTCGTCCCATCGAGCTGTTTCGATCAGCGTAGTCCAAGGTGATTCTACTGAATCTAATCTATACTGTGACAACACTAGCCAGTTTTAGTACCGTTCTAGCGCATCAGACGCTGGCTTGTTTGATAGCAAGTACAGTAAACAAGTTACGGAGGGTCGATTAAAAGCTGAATATGTGGGAACGGAACTCGGTTTATGCACACATTCACACTCTATTTCTGGCTTTTACATTTTTCGGGGGTTTTGAACACTATGCTGTTTTGTGGTAGGAAATGTTTGGATATTAAAAAGTTCTTAACGTTTGAGACTGTAAACTCGTAACATAACATCCTATATTAAATGACTTCTTAGTAAACCGATCATAATATTATAGTAGGTACATGAATTTTTGTTATGAGTAAGTGCCAAAACTGTTTTTATGTTTTGATGCGAAATAAAGCTCTATTACAATTGAAATGTCTATTTGAATTAATATAATATATCACATAAACTTAGGTCTAATATAACAAATTGTAAACTATTGTATGCCTAACATGGTGGAGCAGTGCAAAACCACACCAATTAACACAATAACAACTCTGCAACCACTGTCTCACAATAAAGATCTTTTACTTTGACTTTATCACGGGAAGAGTTTTAAAAAAGAACAACTTCTCATACTCTGATTGCAGGTGCTGTTTCTAAACTTTTTTTTTGCGATGGATAGAGTGTTCCATAAATTCCACTTGGACCTTAACACCTCTGTAAAGGGTGACTTGTAATTAGACGTTTTCCTTCCAGCACGTGATAGTGTGACCCGTTTGCAACAAATAAGCATGGGATAAAACCAAAAAAATCGAGAAAACCCACTTTTCACCTTTTAGAGTTCAGAGAAAAGTTATATTTAGTGACAAATTCTGTGAAATTTTCAAAAAGAAGTACATAAAAATTGGGTTTTTTCGAATCCCATGAATTTTTGCCTAGGCCTTATGGGGGGTAAATGTTGCTAATGGGTCACACTATCACGTCCTGGAAGGAAAACGTTTAATAACAAGTCACTCTGTAGATTACCTACCTAATATTTATCAAATACTAGGTAGGTTCTGATTAAATTAATTTTCAAGCAGATTACGTTAGAAGATGCTTAGTTCGTCAGAGAATAATACAAAAAATAGAGGTATTCGACTCAGAGCACTGATTTCAACCGCACTTGCCCAAACCGCACCTGAGCTGTTCCACTAACCACACTGAAACAAAATTGTGTAATGTGAGGTTCTGTGGAAGTTTATAAAGGTGCAAGAACTCAACAGGTGAATAAAATAAAATCGCAGTAAGATCAAACCAAATGAAGCTGGATTTTAAATAATGCTGCAATCAACTAAAGTGTATGCACAAGGGGTTAACTCCACCCCATATTCGTTCGGTAATATGAATATTTCACAGAAATCTCACACGAATTCGACATATACGAGTATTAATATTGACTTATTCGCTGCGGCAACGAACGTGAAAATGAAAAAGTTCACAGAACAGTGTTGATGTTAATATTATAAGTATATATATATTTTACTTTTTTGTACAGTCACGAGCGATAAATTACACTTACGCAAGATTCAAATTTTTTTTTTTTGGTTAAAAAAATGTATGGTGTTACGACCATAGCACTTTCTACCCCATACCTATTATTATAAAATAGGTCTTTTTAGGGTTCCGTATCCAAATGGCAAAAAAACGGAACCTTTATGGATTCGTCTAAAATATTATAATATGGCAGAAAAACTTCTCAATCTAAGATAAAACAAATATTTGTTAACTTGACCCAAGTGATACCCGAACCAAGTTAATCTGTTCTTCGCATGCCTTTGTTTAATTACTTCCGTAGCCAACATTAATAAGTATTACTCATGCAAGCCTCCCATTTGCGAAGCCATCTTATTAGATAAATGATTATCTGTTATTTGTAGAGTAATCAATCATTAAATCAGCCTGTGTTGTCCGACTGCAGAGCAAAGGCCTCCGTTTCCTTTTTTCAAAGACGATCCTGCGCCAACATTGATCAAAACTACCTATGCTTACCACCACCACCACCACCACCCCACCACCAAACAACCCACAAGAGTAAACTTGAGACCCGAGTGGTCCCCCCAGCCGACCCCCGCATTCACGACCCCATTTTACATGGAGCACCTGCCTATCTGATCTCCACAACTCAGTTACAGTTCAGGAAACACGATACGGCCTTGGCAAGGCTAGTTGTCCGACTTTTGGGTTTTTGACTACCCGTAACGACTATAAAAAATCTCGCATAAAGTGCTTTCTGAGGTACGGAGGGGTCTGGATATACATAGATAATAATACTAGCGGACCCGGAAAACGACGTCCTACCCGGAAAAGCAGCGCTACTTACCGGGTCCAATTGTGTTTTCAAACCATCCTGAAATCTTTTGACATATACACTTCAACGCACAAATTTCATCCAAATCGGTCCAGCCGTTTAGGAGGAGTTAGGTGACAAACACAAGTACAGAAAAGAATTATATATATTAAGTTATTGGATAGAATCCACGAACCGACCGCGAATTTAGAATCAGTTTCAAAACTGTAAAAGGAGAGCAGTATAAGTATAGAACATACCTTCACATTATTTTAATGTTTTGTTTCGTTTACATCCCATGGTAACAACACTACGCTGAAAACCTTTTTGTCTGAATTTAAAAACTTCACCAGACCCGATGAAACAAAATCCCATTTCCCGCATGTACCCTCAATTCAATTTGAGTGGTTAGCGTCACTCACAGTTTGCGTCTTAAGGCGGGCTACACACGAAAGACAAAAGCTTAGAGATTATTTTTCTAATTAGATTAATGCAGTAAAAACTGACTTTTCATGTTAAAATTAGAATCTGAAGTAGGGATACATAACGATGGCTTCGTTACATCCCTACTAGGATCTTCGGTAATATTTAGTTATTATTTTTTTCTTAGCGGAATCGTAGGCGGAAGCGGAGGTGCAGACTTCCTAGCTTTTATGTCATAATAATAGCACAAAATACAGCCCTTCAGTTTTAACC
This sequence comes from Apamea crenata, assembly GCA_949629185.1. NCBI lineage: Eukaryota > Metazoa > Arthropoda > Insecta > Lepidoptera > Noctuidae > Apamea > Apamea crenata. The sequence continues at coordinate 6,188,243 of OX451363.1, read as the reverse complement.
TATATTTTTTTTTGTGTGTGTTTTATTTATTTATCAAAAACCTTTATAAAGATTTACATGTATAGAAAGGTTACATGGAGACTGATTATTAGAATCAATGATTAATTATACGCACAAACAAGCAACTATGTAGGTACCTGTAGTAAAACATTATTTATACTTTTTTATTTGTGTTTCACGAACTGTGTCCAAATAAAGGTTTTTATTTTTTCTTTCTAAATCATAATCTAAATATCTTATCTCGTTAAGTCCGATAAGCGACTACTCTGTGTGGCAGGTGTAAATTTATAACACTGTTGAATATCAGCAGGTGGCTTAATTTCACGGGTCAACAATACCCCACTTCTCAACCGAAGCACAAAGTCGAACATACCCCGTTTTTTTATCCGGCTCTCGTATGCCCCTTAACGGGTCCTCGTTTAATCAATGTTTTAGATATAACAGTAAACTGTCCATCCCAGACATAAGTATCCATTTAATTTCAAACATCGTTTAGTTTCATCAGCTGAAAAAAAACTCAAAACAAATGTAATTAGATAAACAAGGACTGATTTTTCAACTGTCAGATATCTTAACTGACGAGTAAATATTGCCGTTTGACAGTTTTTGTATAGAAAAAATATGTTAAACTCTCATATTTATTCTTTAGATAAAAGTTATCTCATAGGAAAAATCAGCGCTTAATAAAAGAAGGTCTTGTTTTGATCTTGTTTTTAACTTGTGGATAACGTAACAGTAATTTCAGCGAAAATTATGTCTGGATAGTGAAAAAAATGGGGATATTCGTATGACAAAGTTAACAGTTCAATGGCGAGCTTTAATCCAAGATCATCTCCCACAAAAGAAATTAAATAAACGTTTGAGGTCCCAGGGTATTAATTTTCAAGAGTATTGAAGTTTGGATGACGACCTTTGATGTGGCACAAGGTAATCTCGGTTACAGACGGTCTAATAAAAGTTTGGAAACCTTTACAGTCTAATAATATACTTAAACACATTTATTTTCGAGTCTCAGTATTTCTAGCGAATTATTTTGCTAGACATCATAATGAAAGGTTTATTATACAAAAGTTCCACACACCAAAGAGCTTGGGAAAAGAAAGAAAAGAATGAAATACATTTATTTGCGACAAACAAGACGCATACAAAAGAACACAAACACACAAAAAAAAAATAACAAGTTGGGGGTAAACATTGGGCTTTGTCATATATTTTATCGAAGCTAAAGCATTTCAGCATGTTGTAGACTCGTCTTTAAAAATTCTTCTAGGTCATCGTGGTAGTGTAAGCCTTACGCAAATTAAAAAAGAACGTGTGCGGTCGGAGGGGAAAGTTTTCAGAGCCGCCATCTTGGATTTTCATTTCGACCTCTCTATCGACTTTAGCATCCTCGAATACCATGAAAACGTCACCCATGACGAAACATTTTAAAGTTATCGCATCCGCCATCTTGACCTCACTATCGGCCTTAGCACCTTCGAAAACCATGAAAACTATCTCTCTCTGAAAGTCGCATGGAGGGGGCAAAATTATTTTGACGATTTCTACCAGTTTACTCAAGCCGCGTTAAAGAACTTCATTCCAAATATATTCAGAATTCAAGTAGTAATGGTGTACCTAATTGTAATCTTTTCCACACTAAGACAAATAACAATTTGGGTCAAAATTAGTACAATTACAGACCAATAACTACATAAATCTGAATAAATGATGATCCTGTAATGAACTCGGGTATAATTTAAAAGTAGCAACAGGATAATAAATAAATTAATAAATAATTAATTAATAATTACAGAAGGAAACTTAATAAGGGCTATAAAAGAGATAAATTACCAGCAAGTTTCTGCTTACCGATAAGTTGGTTAGCCATGGAAATTTTTCATGAAATATTCCTACGTCATATCCAATATTGAATAGCTTGCATAAGGCGGTTTGTAGTCTTGTGAATTAAAACTGGACAAGGTTATGGAATTTATGAGCGTAGAAACTGTAAAACCAGTGGAATTTCTTCGTGCCTTTCATGTAGCCTCTCCATGTTATTTTGCAGGTTATTTTCGAAGATTTTTATATATTAATAATAAATAAATTTACTGAACCATTGTTACAATTATTACATTAAAATTAACTTAATATCGTAAGTGTTAGCGATCATCATTTGGATCTGTACGCGGTCCCCGAACTAGGCGGCGCCTGTATCTTGGGGACCAGATACTATTATAATATAAATATAATCTTATTTTTTAAATTTAAAAAAAGATTTAAAAGAAATGTGGTATTTAGACTTTTTATTTAAAAAAAGATTTAAAAGCAATGTGGTACTAGACTAGTCTGGAATGGAAAACCATTTCAGTCTTAGTGCCTATTTCAAGTTTGGAACATTTTCCTCCAAAACCTAATTTCTTAAGAAAACAGTGCTATGGAACGAACAGGCCTCGATCACCAAGTCGTTTGAGCCAGCAAATTGAAGACACGTGTCTTGAAAATTTTAACGAACTTTTGGATCTTGAAAATCATTTGGCTGGTGAAAAAAAAGTAGTTTCGTAACTAGGTCAAACAAGATTTTAGTTATACGCCTTTAATTTATTAGTCTCAAACGGTTGGAATTATATTAACAGAATGATAATTAAATTAATTTAATGATCACCAAAACCATAAAAACTAAATTATTAATATTTTATTTGATTAAACAAAGGCCCGTTAAGGAGAATACGAGAGCCGATTAAAAAAACGGGGCATGCTCGACTTTAAAAAAAATCAAGAATCAAAATTTTATTATTGTTTGCTTGGAAAAATACAAGAAAATAATAATCACAAACCAGTGACTGTAGCAAATAATTTTGTTACAAGTTTAATGACGGAAAAAACATCCTTAAAAATGAAATCAAATTTTCTTACTATTTTTGCTGATTATAATGATAATAATTAAGTAAATACAGTATTGTTACGCTCGAGAATCATATTTTGTTCAACATTCAACCTGACCTGCAAATTGCAAAAAACGTACGAAAAATCAAATTTCGCGTGCGCTTCCTCCTTAAACCTCTTTCCTTGCCTACAAAGCATAATTCTAAAAGGAAATAACTAAGTACACGAATAATCCAGCCAAACGCAAATATTTTTAAAAGCCAAGAAACGTAATCCAATCCTGAATCCACAAGTTATGGGAACACCGAAACATCATGAATTTTAACTGCTTTCCGCGTGAAATGGTGTTCATTGTTGGTTAGATTTTATTAGAATTTCCAACGTTACAACATGAAAGTGAGCTGAATATTTCCATAGGAAATTGAGTGCGATATAAAGTCAACAGAAGAAAGTTCAGCAAGTTGAATTAATATGGAAAACTGTGGCTGGAAACAAAGCTCATTGCAGATTATGTATGAAGTATCTACTACGGCAGCGCGTAGAACTAGTTTTCAAAACTTTAACGGCACACATACTGCAAACAGCTTCAAGTTATTATTGCTCAAAGAATAGTTTGTTTTTTTTTTCATTCAAAAGACAATGATCATTTAATATGGTTGAAGTGCTGTGGTACTTTGTGTTGCTTCAAAATGTCAACTCTTTCTCTAGCCCAATAATTATTATTTGTAAAGAGGACTTGTTTCTACATAATTATTATGATTTTAGTGAAAGCTACACAGCGTTTATTCACAAATGCTGGACACCACAAATGAGGGAAGGCGTTTCACACCTTAAGCTGTTTAGCTTTAGTATCCTAGGAAAGCGGTTCCGTCATATTTAATCGGCCGTTATGAAAATCTATTATTTACAACAGTATTTGACATTAAGTCAATCCCCGCTGCCCAAGGATTTAAATCGCAGATTTGCTCTCACCGTACTTAGTCACGTGACAAAAATTCAATACTAAGAAGAGTGAGTATACATTATTAGATGGCGTTTCCATGACAATCAAGTCCAGTGACTGCGTCATTGTGCGTCAGAGGTCTCAAAACGAAAAAGTAACGCGACTATATTTGACGCGGTAGGGCGAATCTAATGATTTAAATCTTTGTCGCCGTCATCATTTTCATTACAACCTACAGACCTTTAAGTGCGCCCATCACTCTTCATGGAAACCGTCGTTTTTTATCAGATGGAACGCCACCGCTTTCCTATAAACATCTGCCAACTTAGAAGTTCCTAAACTCATTAAAGTGTAAGACCTCAAGCAATGCGCCTTGCGACGCGATTTGCGTCAAGCGACAGTCGCTTGTGTAACGACACAGGCGACTGTCCGGAAGTCGCGGCGCTGTGACTCATGGAGTCATGGGATGCTTTAAAAAACTTCTTTCATTTGTATTCTCCGCAGTTGCTGTTACAAGACGCGAGTGGCTTGAGCATGTACCTCGTGGCCACGTGGCCAATGTCCCAAAGGTTATCGCTCCATTAAAAGACAGAGGTATGTACCCACCTATTTCGTTATACCTCTAATAAACGAACCTGTCAACCGAAACATGAAGGACTCTAAATACAAAGTGACGTGTTCACGAATCCGAACTGGTCAGTGAAGTTCGAATGCTTTCACAGAATTAATGGATACGATTGACTAACTTCTGTAACATGGAGTGAAGAAACAAGGGAAGAGTGAAGATACGTCAAGCTACTATTAGTTTATTTCGACCTACTTTGCGTTTTGCTGAATTACCACGGGCGTGCCTCAATTTGCCTGGGTATTAAATTTATTTGAGTTCATTTTGATTACAAGGAGATAGTCCCTTTTTCTTTAGATATCCTTCCTGATTTGACGATGCAATACAAATATTTAACGAATTTGAAACTTACAAACATAATGTCATTTAAATTAGCACGTTACTTCGTTATTAATGTTTGCATGCAAAAATATATTTTTACCACCTTTTTTTGTTAATGAAGCAAATAAATGCCTTTGATTTTTTTTTTTAATATAACCGTGGTCTTTTTCGTCTTAGTGACACTGGAACGACTTTTCTCAGGTTTTGTTGGCACAAAACTTTGCCACTTCCACGACGTTGTCGGTGGCAGCGCTCAGGTTATTTTGACCGTAAGTTTTGGGACACAGAGAGCAGGATAGAAAGTGGAGCATAGTTTGCGACATAGTTCCACATCCACACCCTGCTGCCGTCCCGCCAAGGTAGCCCCCTTTACCAGGTTGGAGTTACATCTTGCCACTTGCGTCCGGAGCTAGTTCAGGGACTTTCAAGTGGACCACAAAAGGTTACACCCTGCAGGGAGATGCTAACGATAGAAACGTGTAGAAAGTAAGTTTTAATTTTTGTAGCAGATGTATCAACAATTGAATGTATTGTAGGTACAGTCAACAGCAAAAGTAGATGATCAAAATCAGAAATTGAATACTAATGAACGGAGTTTACGTCAGAACTGTGTGGCGTCGAAGTGATTCAAAAGTATGTCAGACTCAGTGTCATACTTTTGAATCACTTCGACGCCACACAGTTCTGACGCGAACTCCGTTAATTAGTATTGTATTTCTGATTTTGATCATCTACTTTTGCTGTTGACTGTACTTAATGTGCATGCAAACTAACATGAAGGCACCTTCATAATAATAATTCCTAAATTAAAACCTATAGGCGGGCTACAGAGGTCTTCTGTTGGTAAACCTTTTTTAAGTTCGTGGCAAATATTTAGTACATATCAGGGTACCACACTTTCTATTGCGAAGTTGGTTCTTCCATTCGTTTCGTTCGAAAGAACAAAACATTAAAGGAAATTAGATAGGTACAGCTGTACCTGTCCTAAATTTCTATGATCAATGTTCTATAACAAGTTGGCAGTCTCCTAATGGGCGTGTCGAAGCTTCCGAGCTCTCCAGATAAAGATGTAATTATTGTCGTATCGAGTTTACTTTATTAAAGCTTCGAAGAAAATGATAGGACTGTCGGAGCAAGATTTTGTTACAGGACAATAGTGAAAAGGAATGTGCTTCTAGGAAATGTTGGTGAGAAATATTGTTGGAGAAGACGGTAAATTAGGTTTCATGTTCTAACTGTTGTTAAATAAGTACCTACTTGAAGGCCAATTCTCGTACTTATAAAACGTTCAAATTCAAGTTGCAATTTCATCTCAGCGACAATCAATGTCAAAGACTTGTCAAAAATTAAATTATTGGTATTTTTATATTACTGGTATTTTATATATGCTACTTAGATAATCAAAGGTCCTAGAGTTACATCAGTTGACATTTTCTTACACCAACTTAATCAACTAATAAATCTAACTGAAAATAAACAACTTATTTTCTTCTAAAATACCAATTTGGATACTTACTAGAATTATGCTACAATCAGTATATTTATGTTTTCATCTCTTATATGAAATAACATTTTAAGTAAGTACTAATCTCTATTCTATGTAACATTTTAGACTTTATTATATATTAATATTAACATACAGTCTTATTTGTTTCCCTTAAATCCTAGATAATAATGAAGCAAGCTTACTCTGCTGTATATAAATCACAAGGTGTCACAATGATTATTATTATGAATGCCACAAACTGCCTGAGCAAAATAGTTGGGATCACGAATAATAGGTCTTTTATAGAACCGAGCAAAGGTTGTAGAGTTGTCGCTCCAACCAGCTGATTTTCTAATTATTTCAATGTTAACACCTGCCTCAGAGGCTTTTGAGGTGGCTGCATGTCTCGTACTATGGGCAGTATATTTAGTGACATCTATACCACTAACAGATAGTATCTGTTTGATCCATCTACCAATGGATGCTGATGAAGCTGAGTGATAAGGTTTCCTGAATGTCAGTATTAATCTCTTATTACTATTATTGATTCTTAAGTTTTTAGTTACATCTAAATAGGATAACAGTGTTGTTGCAGGACAAATATTAATGTTTTCTTTAAAATAAGGTAAAATGAGGTTAGGTTGCAATTTATGAGGACCAGAGGTCTTGATGGAATCTGAAATCTTAACACGTATGTTATCTCTATTTTGAGATATATTTTCTACTAATATAAGTGATAATGTTTGCACTCGATGAGCAGTAACAAGTGCCAAAAGTGTAACCAGTTTTTTAGTAAGTACTTCTAGGCTAAGACTAGCATTTGGATACAAGGTAGACAGATAATTTAAAACTATACAAGGATCCCAGACCTCGTCATACTTTGGTTTCTTTGGCCTCAGCTTAAAAATACCTCTAAAGAAACGTTTCATCCTATCATCTACTCCTACATGTGGTCCTATGATCAATGATAAGGCTGATCTAATAGAGTTGAGAGAACTATAGGATAACCCTTCTTTAAATTTAGTAGTCAAATATGAAATAATCATGGGTATTGATGCTGATATGGGATTTATCTCCTGTTCCCTACAGAAGACACACCACTGCTTCAGGGCAGAGTCATATTGTTTTCTTGATTTATCCGAAAGGGAGGCCAGCATAACTTCCATTGAAGATGGGGCAATTCCTCTTCTTAGGAAAGCTTCCTTGATAATACAGCTGCTATAAGAGTTAAGGTCTTGTGTAGGGGATGTGGGTCTCTGAAAGGAGATTGTAATAGATTGAGGTGAGGTCTAAAGATTAATTTTCGAGATATGATCATGGATTCAAAAAGTGGATACCAGGGTTGCGATGGCCAGTATGGTACTACCACAATACCTTTCCCCCCCTCTTTTTTTATTTTTTGAAGAGTCCTACTTAGTAGTGCGAATGGGGGGAATGCATAAAAGAATTTTGTATTCCACTTAAGAGTGAAGGCGTCTATGGAAATTGCATCTGGGTCTGGGTACCATGAAACATAGTTTAGGCACTTAGCATTGGCTCGGCTGGCAAACAAATCAATCTCTGGACAGCCAAAGCTTTTGACAATTGATCTGTATGCTATGTCTGAAAGCTTCCATTCTATCTCAGAATGTGAGCGTCTGGATTCCTTATCCGCTATGGTATTTTCTTTAGAGCTTATATAAGATGCATACACCCATATCCCTCTGTCTTCACACCACTGCCATAAACTTCTAGCTAGATCATTGAGATGAGGGTATCTTGATCCGCCCATTTTATTGATATATGCTATGGCTGTAGTGTTATCGATTCTCAGTAAGATTTCACAATTAGTCAGGTTTGACGCAAATGTTTTCAAGCCTATAAAAGCTGCTAGCAATTCCAGGTAATTGATGTGAAATAGTTTATCTCGGTCTGTCCAATAACCATGACTTCTAATACCATTACAAACAAGACCCCAGCCCGTGAGTGAAGAATCGGAAAAAATTTCTAACATAAAATTAAAGTCTTTTATTTTGCAATGATGGTGTAGGTGAGAGGTCCACCACTGTAAATCCATTTCAACTTTGTTGTTTAGTGATATGGTTGCATTATAATTATCAAAATTATCTAATAAAGCTATTGTTTTATATCTTTCAAGGATTTTTGTATAAAGCCAACCATATTCCACCGCTGGGCATGCTGCTACAAGTAAGCCTAATAATTTTGCTAACTCAATTATTTTACATTTATGACCTGTTTTTAAAATATTATGAATAGTTTTAGAAATTGTTGCTATTTTAGTTTCAGGGAGTGATATAGAAAAATTGGTGGAATTTAGGAGAAAACCTAGAAATTTACATTTTTGTTTAGGTACTAAACAACTCTTTGTATTGTTAATTATGAACCCTAAGCTTTCAAGTAATTGTATAGTAATATCTATATTATTCTTACATTCTTCATAATCATCACCAAAACACAAAATGTCATCGAGATATATTACTGACATAAGCTTTAGTGACCGGAGATGGAACATGATTGGTTTCATAATCTTAGTGAACACATAAGGTGCTGTGCTGAGACCAAAGGGGAGACAAGTGAATTCATATATTATGTCTAAAAATTGAAATCTCAAATATTGTCTATAAGATTTCTCTACTGACAATAAATAGTATGCATTTTTGAGGTCAATAGTTGCCATGTAACAATTTGGACTCATTAGTCTGGTTGCCGTTCTAATGTCCTCTAGCTTGAAGTGAATTGTGTTAATAAATTTATTAAGTTTCTTAAGGTTTAAAATAAAGCGCCATGTGCCATCTGCCTTGGGATGAAGAAATATGCTAGATAAGAATTGTTTTTCTACAGGGTTACATGGTTCTATAGCGCCTATTTGCAACAATTTGTCTATTTCTAAAGAAATCAATGTTCTTTCCCTCTCTGAAAATTTATTGTTGGCTGGATATGAACTCTGTGAAGGTTCAATAGTGAATGGGATTCTGTACCCTGATATCCAATCACGTATTGTAGGGTTAGTGTTTGTTGGCGATTCTCAGAGGTGTTAGAAATAAAATAGCGGACTGTATCGATAGGTATGGTTCGTATAATAATTGACATAAGGACGCGCGCCTCTCGGACCGTTCTAATTTTTGTAGTGAAGGGCAGTGCAGGCCATCGGCGATCGGCAACCCGTCCCCCGCTCCCCGCACGCTGCTGCCCCGCTCCCGTAGTCGCAGTGGCGGGCGGTGCTACGTTTTGTCTTCAACATACTCCCCGGGTTGAAATAGGTAGGCATGGCAGCTGATTCAACAAGCAGGTTCTGGAAGGGGACAAATGTTATTAAACGCCCTTCGAATAATGGTTCCTCCCTTGATCCTTATATCGGCGACTCGAGCAACTTGATCCTGAGCCCCTGGGAAAACGGCCACACAACGACCCAGGGCCCAACGTAAAGGAGGCAATGCTTTATCCTTTATAAGGACTAAGGAACCCAATTTGAGTTCGCTTGACGCAGTAGGCCACTTCGTCTTTTGCTGCAGAGTGGTGACGTACTCGTTGGAGAATCGTTTCCAGAAATGTTGTTTGACGAACTCGATTCGTTTGTATCGCTCAAGGCTTGTTATTCTTTCTGTCAGCTGTGGGTGTGGAACAGACACAAGTGGTCGTCCTATTAGGAAGTGAGCGGGTGTTAAGGGTGTGAAGTCTGTAGGATCGGAATTTAAGGCGGTGATAGGACGTGAATTAAGGATGGCTTCCACTTGAGTCAGACAAGTGTGTATTTCTTCATAAGTGAAATGCGTAAGTTGGAGAAGCCTACGAAGATGATATTTAGTGGAACGGACAGCAGATTCAGCCATACCATTAAAATGGGGGGTGTAACTTGGAATGAAGAGGAAGTTTATACCCTCTTGGGCGACTTCAGAACTAATTTGGGAACTTGATTCTTGTAAGAAACGGTGTAACTCGTTACATGTACCTACAAAATTAGTCCCATTGTCGGAGGTTATACTTTGAGGCTTCCCTCGACGAGCCACAAACCGGTTTAGAGCGGCCATGTATCCCTCTTTAGTAAGGTCTGTAACGAGTTCCAAGTGCACGGCTTTTGTAGCTAAACAGACAAAAATGGACAAGTATGATTTAGTCAGTTGGCAACCTCGACCTTTACGGTTAGCTATCTTAACTGGGCCTGCATAATCCACCGAACAGTGTAAAAAAGGGAATTCCAGTGTAGTTCTGGATTCAGGTAACTGTCCCATTATGGGCTGAACATTACTAGTTTTAAATCTGAAACATTTTATGCAACTTTTCGTTATGGATTTAGACAGATTCCTTCCTCCCAAAGGCCAAAAAGTTTGACGAATACTGGACAACAATAACTGAGGCCCCGCATGTAAAAGCTTTAAGTGATGCATATGAAATATGATTTTCGTTAAATGGTGTTTGCTACATAATAATATTGGATGCTTGGTGTCATAGCTATAAGGTGAATTATCAAGTCTACCGCCTACTCTCAAGATATCATTTGAATCTAGAAATGGGGTCAATGATATTAATTTATTTTTCTTTGGTAATGCGTGACCTGATTTTAAGATAAGGTATTCATTTGGGAACATTTCTAACTGTGCAGTGTGCATGATAAAATTGAATGATTTTTGCAATTCCTCACAAGAAAGATGATCGCTGAATTTGTTCGTTTTGTTTTTACAGTTATAAATAAATCTGTGTATGTAGGCTATAACTCTTTGTAATCGTGTAAATTGTGAATATTTAGGTATAAGTTTTGTAAATAGTTTATCGTCATCGTTCTTCCTAACGTCATTATTTATAAGAAGACAAGGTTGGAGATCCGGTAGGTCCTGTTTCTGGGATTCATTAGGCATTTTTGGCCAACAATGATCTGACTCGAGCAAATACGATGGACCCGACCACCACAACGAGGCGTCGCTGATGATATCAGCCTTCACCCCGCGAGAAACAAGATCCGCCGGGTTCTCCTTGGACGGAACGTAGCTCCACGTGTGACCGCTGGTGCTTTCTTTGATCTCGTTAACACGATTACGTACGAACTGATTAAGTTGATTTGAAGGGGTGGACAACCACCCTAAGACGATCGTGGAATCGCACCAAAACCGACACATGTTAATTTTTAACGTAAGTGAATTTCTTACCTTGGTACACAGTCTTGCACCTAATAGAGCCCCACACAACTCTAGACGGGGAATAGTTGTAGGTTTGATCGGTGCGACCTTGTTTTTTGAGATTAAGAGCTGAACACGTACAAGTCCCGAATTACACACAGACCGAATGTAGACGCATGCCCCATACGCACTTTCAGATGCATCTGTGAATACATGGATTTCAATCTTTACGCAAAGATCACTAAGAACCCATCGAGAAATTTGTAATTTATTAAGACAGGGTAATGTGTTAGCAAATGAAGACCAGAGATGTAAAATCTCTGAAGAAACTTCTTCGTCCCAAGAGCTTTTATTGACCCACAATTTCTGCATAATCAATTTTGCTTCGACAACGCATGGACCTACAAGCCCTAATGGGTCGAATATTTGACTTATAACTGAAAGAATGTGGCGCTTGGTAACCTTCTCATGAAGTTCAATGTTAATCGAGAAAGATAATGTATCCTGTTGACAAAGCCAATATAAACCTAATGTTTTTGATGATGTATTTTTGTTGTTATCTGATAGATCTAAAACTGTGTTTGAATCTATAATTTTACCTGTGAACAGCTCGTTAAGAATTAATGCGTTATTAGATTTCCATTTGCGAATATTGAATCTTGCTGAATTTAAAGCGGCAGTAATTCCCTTACATAGCTTTATAGCTTCGCTTACAGTACTGGATCCACTTAATAAATCATCACAGTAAAAGTCGTGTGATATACTGTATTTGACGCTATTATTGTTGACTGTGGATGCCAGACTACTCAAACATTTTGTCGCGAGATATGGCGCAGCAGCAGTCCCCTGACAAACTGTGTTAAGTGTGTATGTTTTTAAACGTTGAGAGGAATCATACCTAAATACAATTTGTTGTAACGAGCGTTGACTAGGTACTATGTCAATAGATCTAAACATTTTTTCAATGTCTGCCGATACTACAAATTTATGCTGGCGGAATCTGAGGAGAATCGATAAGAGATCGTCTTGGACAGTAGGACCGACCATCTGAATTTGGTTGTAAGAAATTCCTGAAGTGGTGACGGCAGAAGCATCGAAGACTGTACGCAACTTTGTCGTTGTACTGGACTCCCGAAGTACGCCATGATGAGGAAGGTAGTAGTTGACATTTTCATTGTATGGAAAAAGGGTTTTATTTTCAGTCATGTGACCTAACCGCTCGTATTCTTTCATGAAGTCTAAATATTTTTCCTTGAATATTGGTTCTCGTTCAAATTTACGCTCAAGCGATAAGAAACGGCGCTTAGCCATCTCAAAAGAATCGCCTAAGACCTGAGGATCTTGCTTGAGAGGTACGGTGACGACAAAGCGACCATCGTCATCTCGAGTTGTGTTGACAGTGAAATGATTTTCACACGCACGTTCCTCTGCTGATTGAGAATGCTCAAGGGAAACACTATCTACTTCCCAAAAACGAGTGAGGTCAATATCAAGTTGACCTTGAGTAAAAAGACATTGACTGAATGCACTTTTCGGACTCGAGATGTGTCCAGTGACTATCCATCCGAACTCCGAACTACGTAACATAGGTAGATGCTTGCCTAGGCTAATCTTTTTGTTACCTAGAATATCCCAGAAGATATCTGCCCCAATAAGAAGATCGACCTTAGAAGGAATGTTATAAGAGGGGTCAGATAGACACAAGCCTGTTGGGATTTGAATGTGTTGTGTGTCAATGTATGTGATTGGTACTGCTGTGGTGACGTTGGTAAACACATGACAATCAATGTTAGTCCTATAGCCAGAATTCAGTGACTCGATTGTGAGATTGCAAGACTGTGTACTATTGGAAACATGATTATTAAAACCTGATACCGTGGAGCTCACGTTCCGCCTCGGCAAACCCAGCTTACTGCAGAAAGCTTCGGAAACGATATTTATTCCGCTACCGTTGTCCAAGATCGCCCTGGCGGTGTGTTTGCTGCCCCTGCCATCAACCACTCTCACCAACGCTGTGGATAGGAAAACACGCGTCGGAGTAGTTACCGGTAGAACATCAGTTGTCAGTACAATATCTTTTGAAGACGATGAAGACGAATCATGAGAAGCAGATTGCTCGGATTTTTCTACATGCAAAAGAGTGTTGTGCTTTTCTTTGCAATATTTGCAGTGTGACAAAAAACATTTCTTTGCTACATGACCGAAACGCAAACAGTTCAAGCACACATTGAACTCCTTTACTTTTGAAATCCGAGATTCTAGTGGAAGACTTCTAAACGATTCGCAATTGAACAGCTGATGTGACTCATCGTCACACAATGGGCATGATTTACGTTTGTTATTTTTATTTTTGCTATTAGTGCTTTTATTTATTACTAAACTTTTCGCTTTTACGGGTTCTGGTTTTTTATTATTCTTATTGTTCTCTTCTAAAGTTTCTAATAAGTCGGCTCTGTTATTTAAAAATGTTATGAACTGTGATAGGGTTGGGGATGAAGTCAATGTATTTCTGTGTTCTTCCCACTCTCGACCCGTCACACTATCGAGTTTAGTTGACATCATATAAATTACGAGCGTGTCCCAGTACTGTGTGGGTTCATTCAATGATGTGAGAGCCCTGATGTTCTTGTTAGTTACATCAATAAGATATTGAATCGACTTACACGATTCCGATCGAATAGGATCTACGTTAAACAAAGCCTGTATGTGGTTATTAACCAGTAAGCGACTATTGTCAAATCGCTCGCACAATAATTCCCACGCAATTTTATAGTTGTCACTTTTAAAATCGATGTTTTTAATTATCAGAGCGGCACTTCCTTGAAGAGAAGCCCGTAAATAGTGGAATTTATTTATGTTATCTATGCAATCACTGTTATGTATAAGAGAAAGGAATGTGTCTTTAAATTCAAGCCAGTCTTGATAACCACCACTGAAATGTGGTAAGTCAATTTTCGGTAGCCTAACCAAACTTCTTACTCGCCCACCTGTTTCTGCATCGCTGAACTCCGACACAGACCCGCCGCCGCCCTTGCCTCTGGCAACAAGCAGGCTCTTGGCTGTGGCCACCAGCGGGTAGTAGTCGTTGTCAAACTGCACACGCTCCGCGGAAACTTCATCGGTTGGTGGCTCATCTGATAGGATCTCGATTTCAGTCTGTAACGTGTCGAATTCCTCGCATAAGGGTTCAAATTTTCGTAAGCGACAGTCTAAATCTATCTTCTGTAGTTCCGTTAATGTTTTAGAAGTTTTAATTAATTTTATATGATTGCCAAAAATAGTAAGCTTTGATTTTATAGCTGAGCGTTTTTTAATTAAAGTTTTAAGTTCGGACATGATCACAAAACGAACCTCAAATCGCAATAAGGGCAACAGCTGATTTCAAAATAGAAACCTCACACACAGCTACTTGATGCACCGTAATAAAAAATAGGTATGTTAGCAATAATTCCAATAACCAGGTAGCTGAGCTCAATGACTGTGCGTATCGATTTGAAGTAAATAAGATGATTCATGCGATAGGGATTCAACGCTCGAGTTTTTATGATTGCAAGTAGCTCACAAGTTACGACGATGAATTGTCAACACACTAAATTAACTGCAATGTTATTTATAGCAAGATATATATTGTTCTATGAGTTGTAACGTATGAATAATGCACAAAGCACCGACTCAAGTTTTAGCAAATTGAGTATGATATTTAAAAAGGAAATATGAATTTGACTAGCTAAGAGAAGAGGGAATAAGAGGAATAAATAGGAACGAACTCACAAGATGTCTTATCCTTTACCCAGTGACGAGACGGTTTGTTCGTCCTTCAGATGTCCTTCCGTGACCTCCTCAAAAGTCGTCGCGTAATGGCCGGCGCGTACGACTCGTCAAGATTCTTGAATAGTGTCCAAAATAAGCTTCAAGACGTCCTTGTGTTCTTTTCCACGGTGAGAGGACCATATGTTGGCGATTCTCAGAGGTGTTAGAAATAAAATAGCGGACTGTATCGATAGGTATGGTTCGTATAATAATTGACATAAGGACGCGCGCCTCTCGGACCGTTCTAATTTTTGTAGTGAAGGGCAGTGCAGGCCATCGGCGATCGGCAACCCGTCCCCCGCTCCCCGCACGCTGCTGCCCCGCTCCCGTAGTCGCAGTGGCGGGCGGTGCTACGTTTTGTCTTCAACAGTGTTGATGCTGTCCCAGTTAGAAAGGAAATACTGTAATCTGCCTGTTTGTACCTGGTTCAACGGCGCGTCTGGCGACGATATTGCTGCCTCGGTGGGGACCGTCTGGCACGGCTCGACGGAGTAGTCTGCTGATATGCTGGGCGCCTCATCTTCGGTTTCGGCCCACTTGGACGAGGCATTGGTGGTCGTTGAGGGCCCCGGTAGTTTAAATTATTGTTAAACTTTCGTTTTGCAGGTAACTTGGGTTTTGAAGGCACAGTATTTTTTAGTTCCTGGGCAGACTTCTTTACTGCTTTGCAGGCGGTCACTCTATCTTGTAGTTTGTCCCCAAACAGATATTCTGTTATTGTTGTATTTTCCATTAGTTCTCTTAGGTCTTTGTTTAGACCTGGGAGAATTAGTGACCGTCTTGTGACAGTGTCGCTGTGAAATATGTCACATAATAACCGCGAAGCATCACTAAGTGTCTCAATTTCTTTTATATTCTGCTGAGTCAACATTATGTTTAGCACCTGTCCAATTGCAGAGATGGCAGCGGCCAGTGTGGCTTGTTTGTCACTGATCCTTTTATCTCGCTTAGTTCCACTGTCGTTCATGGCTGCTGCCACTTCCTCGTTGAGTTTGGGTGGTATCAACAACTGACAGTTATTAGGAGTATCATATTTCTTCCTTATTATGTCTCTTGTCTCTGCATTTAGACCGTCTTGAAGAATAGCTATCCATCTTGTATTTAAGCTGCTATGTAGGTCCTCAGCTTTCTTATGAGAAACAATACCTTCATCACCTAAAATTCTGATTATTTCTTCAGGTACTTCAGGTGCCCCCTGGACCGTTTGCTCTTTGGCCGGTTCACTCTCCTGAGTGAGGACGTGTTCGTCTATGTGTTCACTTATTGAGTGACTGCGCGAACGTGAACTGCTAATCGGACTGGGGTGGCTACGGGGGTGACTGTGCGAACGCCTACGATTGAGTGACCGCCTCCGACTATATGAACGGCTTCGACTGTGTGACCGGCTCCGACTGTAAGACTGGCTGCCATGTTCGTCATACTCGTCTGAAGAAAAAAGACGCTAACATTATGGTCTGACCATGGCTGACCTCTCGTGAAAGCTCTAGGTACACCAAATAATATAATATTGTCTGCCGGCTAACCTCTCGTGAAAGCTCAATTATGGCGGTAAAATTATCACGCTGGCTAACCTCTCGTGAAAGCTCAATAGCGTGTGTATTCTACAGTAAACTAGATCCTCATGGCCAACCTCCCGTGAAAGCTCTTGAGGACTAGGAAACTATCACGCCGGCTAACCTCTCGTGAAAGCTCAATATGGCGGTTGTTGAATCAGTTGAATACATTAAATAACATGGTGGGTGTGGGTACAGGATATTTAATGGTTTTAATCTTCCGTAAAAGACGTATGAGCCAATTGTACGTGATATATATACGTTTTATTTAAATGAAGGTAGTTTGCACTTAGTAATAGTTCAGGAACTTACCCGAATGGCGGCGGCGGCGGCGGCTTTGTTTAATTTTCCTTTTTAACTTTTTTAACTCTCTATGAAGAGTCTCAACAGATAATTCTGATTTCCTTTTCCCCATAATACTTATAGTGGGTATACTAAGCTAAAACAAATACTAAATATGATATTTCTGTTTTTATAAAATAATTACGTGAACAACGCAGCGCACAAAAAAGAACAATGACAGAACAGGAAGCGACACTAGGGATGTTACCGTGAAACTAGTGATGGACGCGTTTAGTTTGTTTTTTCTTTGAAGATATTCATCTTTAAATATTGTGGCAGCGCAGCATGCAGGAAGTGCATACTACATTGTATAAAATTATTGAGGACGAGATTACGGAACATAATTGAGGATCGGACGTCACTTGGTAAGTTAGTCCGATCTTTATAATTATTGGTATTTTTGACAGATTGCGACTGAGATTACAATGCGAACGCTCTTTAACGCGCTTAACGCTCTTTTCTTGCGAAATTGCTCCTCAGGTACTTGTTGACAGGCCTACACTGTCCTCCCATACCAGAAGGCCAAATCCCGTAATTTAAAACGTTCAAAATCTAGTCGCGGTCTCATCTCGGCGACAAACAAATGTCAAAAACTTGTCAAAATGTAGGGAAATTAGGGAGTATTTTTTAACAGATTGGGACTGAGATCAGACTGTGAACGTTCTTAAAATTACGAGAGTTGCCCTCTGCTAACACTGTAATTGGTTTTTTTTTTTTTAAGTAACCATGGAGTTTCTTGCCTGTGCAGTCTTATATAACTTAACTACAATGTCCTTTACTCTTTAGTCACTTACATGAATCCTAAAACTATAGTATATTTATTATCGAATGACACGCGTTGATTACAATCCAAGGAACTTCACAATAATGCCCGTTATCACTAACACTAAGCGACTAAATAACATGTAATGACTAAATAATATTGCACAGTTGTATTTTCAACTCGTAAAATCCATTTCGTTGAAATTTCAACAATCCGCTTTGACTTAGGTATTACATTTAAGTGTCTCTTAGTGCTAATGAAAATAGGACATCAACAAATCCCTTTATTCATAAACTTTGCTTAAACCACAGAATCTTAAGGTTAATAGACTTTTAAATGTCAGAAATGTATGGTTAAAAAGTCGCTAATCATTACTTAACTTAATCAACGTTTATAAATAAACCCCCTTATCCTATCCTAGTCCTACTATAATATTATACCTAAATGTGAAAGTTTGTTTGGATGGATGGATGGATGTTGGTTACTCTTTCACGCCAAAACTACTGAATGGATTTGGATGAAATTTGGCACACAGATGGTTTAAAACCAGTATTAACACATAGGATTATTTTTATCCCATTATTCTCACGCGATAGAAACCTATGCGGGGAAACCGCGGGGCGCAGCTAGTCTTCAATAAACCCAAGTTACTAATGAATTTCTACAAGCAATAAAACTACCGTCTAGAACGAACCCATTTCCGATTAAACCCCTAACAATGCAGTAGCGGTTTCGAAGAAAACAAACGATACGTCCCGACGACGTATTTGCATGGCTTGTACTAAAAATCTCACAAAACTAATACACTTTCGAGATTCGCTTGCTGCCTAGGACTGGCTAAGTCCACAAAGAGATGCAATACCCCACTTGACTTAGCTCGTCGGATGAAATGTTTGAAGTCCTCTTTTGGGCGTTAGGATGTAGGTACAAGATTTGTTGGGAAAAGCCAAATAAGTATTGTATTATACGAAGATGCTGTAATACAGTGTGTTTATATCAATTGTGAGTGATCTCAAAAATATTGTTTGGAAGTGTTTTCATATAAGGTATTATATGAAAACACTTTCATATAATACCACCATTAAATAAAAAAAAACTAGCTGCGCCCCGCGGTTTTACCCGCATAAGTTTCGATCCCGTGGGAATATTGGGATAAAAATCCACTATCCTATATATGTATTAATCCTGGTTATAAACTATCTGTGCGCCAAATTTCATCCAAATTCGTTCAGTAGTTTTGGCGTGAAAGAGTAACAAACATCCATCCATACGAACTTTCGCGTTTATAATATTAGTAGGAAGTAGAAAATAGGTTACTGCTGAAATGTTGGTGCAATTCTGCCTACTTTTTCGTTGAATACAAGCGTGTTATCATGTTGTGATATCTGTCAACTTCGAACTAAAGGCTCGCGCACGCAAGGGCGTGCCACGCCGCATTGCAACGCATTACAAAAATCCTCCGCATCACTACAATACCTACATTTTGTAGTATTTTACATGGAGCGATTGCCTATTTGACCTCCACAACCCGCAGTTACTGGCC
Organism: Apamea crenata; assembly: GCA_949629185.1. Lineage (NCBI taxonomy): Eukaryota > Metazoa > Arthropoda > Insecta > Lepidoptera > Noctuidae > Apamea > Apamea crenata. Next base: position 6,168,881 of record OX451363.1, on the reverse strand, counting down.
ACTGGGTAATACGATAAAACCTTGTCAGAGTACGATACAGTATTTTTTTTTATCACTAAACGACGCGTGTTTTACATAATTATGGTAAGCAAGTGTCTAAATACGCTATGAGGGTGTGCGTGAAGACGAAAAGCGACATCACATAACACACACACACGCACATACACACATAAACTTCCGACTTCGCTATTGTCTCGAACAGTACCAAAAGCTCCTGCGCTTACACACACATTCATAGCGTGTATGTAAACTTGGGGGTTTATTTATAAACGTTGCTTAAAGTTAAGTAGGTAATGATTAGCGACTGTTTAACCATAAATTTTGACATTTAAATGTTTCTTATACCTTAAGTAAGGTTTACTGAGGGGCAATTCTCGTGAAGAACGTTCACAGTCTGATCTCAGTCTTAATCTGTCAAAAATACCTCCAATTTCCGTACATTTATGACCAGTTTTTGACATTAATTGTCGCTGAGATGAGATTGCGACTAGATTTTGAACGATTTTAATTACGGGAATTTTATTGGCCTTCTGGTTTTGATACCACTAAAGTCGGTGCGACCTATTGTACTGTAGCGTCTGCAAATACCAAGAAAAAAAACATTTCATTATTCCCTAGCTCATAATATTTACGTAGTTATATGTGATATGCTATTCTAATATATTTCTTTGCCGGTTGACCGAAGACTAGACGCATAAATCTTTCTCGAACGTCTATCAATTATTCATATTGTGTGAGATCGTTAGAATATTCCATACTATAAGATTTGTATGTGGTGCCTTCACGTATATTTTGGACTAGCATCAGCCCGCGACTTCATCCACGTGAATTTTCCGTTCCCTCGACACACCCCGTCGCATCGCATCGAGATGCTAGATCTTAATAAAATATACACCATTAAATTTTGATCGAAAATAAAAATCTGTTGATCCATACATTATGTCGAGTTATGCGAAAATCTATGGATCAACAGATTTTTTTTTTCACGATTTCAAGGTTGGTCCCGTTGTAAAAGTTGTCCATAATGATGAGTGACCCCGTTTAAGTATTAAAACGATCCAAATTTAACGGTGTATATTATTCTTCTGTACGTGTGTTTGTCACCTAACTCCTCCTAAACGGTTAGCCCGATTTGGATGAAATTTTGTGTGTATATTTCAATGGGTGCTGGATGGTTTGAAAATACAATTGGACCCAGTAGGTGGCTCTACTTTTCCGTGCAGGACGACGTCTGCCGGGTCCGCTAGTTCACTATGTATAAATTATTTTTTTCTTCGTTTTCGCTTAGCGTTCTTCCTGACTTTTTTTCCTTTTGCTCGGCTCCTAAGGGTCTTAGCGTGATGTTTAGTAACCTATAGCCTTCCTCGAGAATCACACAAACAAATGCAATTTTTTTTTTAAATCTGGCTTGTAGTTCCTGATATTAGCGCGTTAAAACAAAGAAACTCTTGTGCTTTATTGTTAGTATAGATGTATGGAAGAATTGCCTTCGTTATAAATATACAGTGTGGCAATTAGGTTATCACATGAATTGAAACCACGTATTCTAAATAACGTATACTAAACATACACAATAAAATTATAAGAATTAATAACAATTAATTATTATTTAGCTAGCAACATTTAACTTAATTTGTGTTTACTTAGTAACAATAACATAAAGTTTGTGTTGAATTCTTGATACCATTGCCAGTGCCTCATGCGTGTCTAGTAACTTATTATCAAGGATGGTTTATTTCATGACAATTTTTACGCTATTTTTTTTTTCTATTTTTAGTTAAAATTTAGAGTCAGTGTGATTGTTTGCATTACATTGTGTAGGTATTTGATTGATGTATTAGTACTTGTATTTTTAACAATCGTTTTGGAACAGGGTTTGGTGCTAAATGTAGATAGGAACATCATCACCCTACAGCAGTCTACTGCTTGACATAGGCTTCTCCAATTGCTGCCAACCACCCTGCGAAAATCGTCGTCCCACCTAGCCTGAGGATGTCCTTACGTTTGCCGATTCGCGGTCTCCACTCTATGAAATGAAATAAATTAAATTAAATGAATTGGTGTTTATGGGCTTTTGTTGCTACCCGTACCTACGATGAAATAGGTATATGACATAGGTAGGTATATTTTAAATTTAACATGATTGTATAGCGGTATCTACAAACGCCACATGCGAACTACACGTCATAGTTACGTCACAAAATCCTGCAACGCGCAAGCAGAGTTTACCACGTAACTATCATATATACAACAGCCCGACATGATTCATCGGGCAGTTGCCCGCCAGAAATTTCTATGGAGGATGAGTGAACTTATACCCTGTTCCTCATACCTCTATAATAGCTTAATTTATGCATTATTTTGAGGGAGGCCTATGTCCAACAGTGGACGTCTTTCGGCTGAAATGATGATATATTTTAGACTGCTGCTATGTCATATAACCTACTTGACGACACGGTTGGCGCAGTGGCTGAGCGATCGACTGCTGCGCTGCGTGTCGCGGGTTCGATTCCCACACGGAACAAATATTTGTATTGCCTACAGGTAGTTGTTCCGGGTCTGGCTGTTTGTGTATGTGAGTTTAAATGTTTGTAAACGCACCCACGATACAGGAGTAATTCCGAGTGTGGGGCAACGTTTTAAAAAAAATATATATAACCTACTCTCCAATGATTATGTTTTCCAAAGAAATAATAATAATAATATCCCTGGACATTTCACACAGCACCATTTGTCCCAAGCTAAGCAACCTAATGCTTGTGTTATGGTAACAAGATGGCTGATAAACTACTTATATACATTTTTTTTTTTTGTAAATACATACATATATATAACCTACTCTCCAATGATTATGTTTTCCAAAGAAATAATAATAATAATATCCCTGGACATTTCACACAGCACCATTTGTCCCAAGCTAAGCAACCTAATGCTTGTGTTATGGTAACAAGATGGCTGATAAACTACTTATATACATTTTTTTTTTTTGTAAATACATACATATTATAGATAGAAAAACACCCAGACTCGGAACAAATACATGTAGGTCATACAAATATTTGTTCCGTGCGGGAATCGAACCCGCGACACGCAGCGCAGCAGTCAATCGCTTAACCACCTAAACCACCAAATGTGCCTAACATTCATCCTATACCACGCAAGAATTGAGTCAGCTGGTTGCTACTCCATAACTCCCACAAGAGTTCTTCGAATCGTTTGGCGAACAATTTCTATAGATTGAACTTCATGCGGACTGAAAATATCTTCATGTGTTTTTGCAAGATAAAATTCTTGATTACATGTGTAGAATTATTTTACTACATTATATAGGCCACAAGCCGTGTGCCCGATGGGATTTCCCTTCGGCTAAAATAGCTTATTTTCTGTTTTTATAATTTCAAAAAGTAAATATAGATACTAACTAAACTTAATAAGAATTCTTAAAAAAAGATGAAGTTTAACTTAAAAAAAAAAATTGTGAATTAGCTGCGTGGCTTCTTGAAGAAACCGTACAAAAGGCAACACAGCATGTTATTCCCAAAGCGCCTATCACCTCGATCTATCTAGTTCCACGTTACGACAGAACTGTTACAGAGGCATCCGCAGACAAACAACGTACATAAGATAACCTTACGCCAAAGCTTTGTTTTCCGTATTATTGCAACACTGATAAAAAAAACTCCTGTATATTTATTTCTATTGGGTAAACAAATACACAGGGTGAAGGGACAGGGTTTGGAAAATCAATAAGGTTTGGGTACAAGTGTGATTATAGTGGTTTTGGACCAGGAGAGGTTCTTTGTATTAATCATGTGTGAAGGTGAGTGTGTGTGTGGGTGTGTATGTGGGAGGGTGTGTGAGTATGAGGGTGAGTGAGTGTGAGGGTGGGGGTGTGTGTGTGGGTGTATGTGATGATCACCTTTTACTATAAGACCAACAGGCCTTGAAGTCGTGAATGAAATCAGGTGCTCCATACATTTACTTTAGTTTAAATGGGCAAAATGTAGGGAACAAATGATTTCTGTAACACCTCGTTCAGTGGAAATGAAGAACTTAACATATACTTACAACACACACATACGCTTAACATTTACATATACTTTATATTTTCTTAATTCTTCTATAATATATTTTTTTTAATATTTCGCACTACTGTCATAATTTTTAATCTAATGAAACATACCTAACGAAAAAACCCGAGATGCGAGGTCACGATGTTCTGGATTCTTAACGATGTTATCATCCCTCAATAGCCAAGATGTCTAAGGCTAGCCAAGATGGCGAAACTGACAGAAGGCTTTTACACTTCCTTGCTTTTGTACAAAATCGGAACCTCATGCTTTCAGGCCACCCAGGCCATGCTTATAACCTCAATCAATTCGCCTAGCCTTCTCCCAGCTATGTTAGGGCCAGCTTCCAGTCTAACCGGATACCATAAAATACTGGTATCCGGTTAGACTGGAAGCTGACCCTAACATGGGGCGACTGCCCATCTGACCTCCACAATCCAGTTGCTGGGTAACAAAGTACCCGTTGGTAAGACTGGTTGTCGAGACTTTAGGGCTTCTGACTACGCGTAACGACTGTCAAAGATTTAAGAATGCCAGCCGGGAACAAAGGCTTAACGTGCTTTTTGAAGCACGAAGAGACTCGAAATGTATTGGATGGTAACCCATCCACCAACCGACCGCAGCAAGTGTTGCTGAACCTCCGATCGACCCGTGTGGCAGTTATTATTTAGCTTCCGCTTATAGCCTTTTGTAGTGAAAATAGGGAACTAGTTCATGTTTTCGAATACACCATGTACAGTTCGGTTCATAGAGGTCGCAGGTGCCGCGGGGTCACACTGCGGTTTCACCACAAACTCAGTTTATTAATAATTTCATGAAATTTGTTCACGAGTGTGTCGCAGGTTGCGACGGTTAAGAACGGCAAAGGCATAATATATTATAATCATCTCAGGTTAAAAAGATAATTATTGCATATAATTCACTTCGACATAAAAAACTTCTGTCAGCCAACGAGCGGAGTTGACCGTTGACTGCTGAATCTTTGGACTTAGTAAATCAGAATTTAAGAAAAATTGTTTGCCTCTTAAATTAGCATACAGGGTGGCAGGGATACACACGCGTAAACTATAACTATGAATTCCCTCGAAGCAAAGAAATTTATCGCAGATTAAAAAAAATGCTGTTTCAAAGAAAAGTGCAATACCTACGCGGTCAAAATGTAGGGAACAGCTAATGTTTTCTAATAACCAACGAAGGAGGTTCAGAATCATATGCCGAGTTCATGGAAAAAGGCTGCGCGTCGATGACCCTGCCATCCTGTATAAAAATAAGCCAATAGGTAAGGTAAGTGCGTCAGTGCTAAGTACTTCTGATTTTTTTTTATTAATCTGTTTTACACCTGACGTCTAAAGAGAGATGTTCCTATTTCGATGCAGCGTTTCTTATTAGAAGGCTGGTTTAACCAGGGCGATTCTTAGCTTATTCTCGTTTCATGAAAATTGTTTAGCCATTTTAAAAATAATCATCTCTTTTCTGTTTGGTTTAGCTCAGCCATATAATGGAATTTTGTATCGCTTTCACTGGTCGGCTTGGTTTGAAAGATACAGAATAGGGTAAACTTTTTATGCAGTTTGTATGCAGTTACCAGACATGTCTGTAGACTAGCGAATTTCTTAATAACTTGAGAGCTTGACGATTAGTAAATCGACGATTAGTAAATCCGGTGCTACGGATTTACTAATCGTCGAGCTCTCGAGTTATATTTACAACTAGAAGCGCCGCGTGGTTTCACCTGCATACATTTTGATATCGTTGGAATATCGGAATAAAAAGCATCTTATGTGTTAATCCTATTTTTTGCCAGAAAGGGTAACAAACATCCATCCTCACAAACTTTCACGTTTCTAATATTTTTTGCGTGAAAGAGTAACAAAAATCCACCCATCCATCCATCTTCACAAATTTTCGCGTTTATAATATTAGCAGTAGAATCTGTGTGCCAAATTTCATACAAATCCGTGCAGTAGTTTTTGCATGAAAGCGTAACAAACATTCATCCACCCATCCATCTAACCATCCATCGTAACAAACTTTCGCGCTTATAATATTAGTAGGATATTAAATAGCGTGGTCAGGGTGGGTAAGGTTATTGAAAAGGCTTCTATTGAGGGTTAAACTTTTATATTTTTTTGCCATTATAACTTAACGTGGCCATGTCGGAGCCTCTTGACCAAGCCCAAATCATAAGTCTCAATCTCTCAGGCTACCATGTTAGTGACAGTCCGCCTCAGGTCTGTCAGGATGGAGGAGTTTGTTCACCGCTATAATATTTATAATATAACTTCAAGTATTTTGTTTACTTAGCAGACATCGTTGTTACCAAGATAATATAGTTTCTACATGTCAGATTTTTTGTTTTTACGATGGAGTACTTTTTTGAAAAACCCAACTCGCAAAATAAATTTAAAAAAATATCATTTTAAAACCCAATTGCTTGCTTAACCTCGACGTAGGCCTCACTTAGGTTTAGATAACATACGAGTAACATAGTTGGGTTTGTTTTTTCGAGATAAGCAGACTGTGAGGAAATCCCAAAGTTTTATCATTCAAAGCGTTCCCGAAAAGACAAGAGTCAAGTTTACTACCTAAGGTCTAAGAGAAAAAGATAAACACATGGTTGTTTTTGCCATTTGGCTTCGAAACCCTGAAAATTAGGTAAGAAAATCTAAAATAGCTTTTGTTTTATCTCAAAAAGCTGCCTAACTCAAATGAGACTGGGCAGGACATGTCTGCCGCATGCTAAATAGCACAGAATTGGTGCCCTGAGACAGCGAGGCGGGGTCGCGGCAGACCACGTAGGAGATGGCAGGACGAGCTGGATAGGTTCCGTCAAAACTGGAAGGACGACGCGCGGGCCCGAGAAATATGGAAGGAGTGGAGGGAGGCCTTTGTCCAGGAGTAAAAAGACCGGTAGATCTCTGGATCTCTTATGTCAAACCATCTTCAACTGTTTTAAATTAGCAGCTTTGGGACCAACGGTACTTGCTTTCTGAGGCATAAGGGTATCGCACTGCCAACTTCTTAACTTGTGTGATTTTCCCTGATCGTCATACAGTAATGTCAGTAATGAGCTCAAAAGTCGTTGTCACTTTCCTGCTAATTTCTTACATCGGACTTCACACTTTTTATTTAATCTTTTTTTATTTCATTTTATTGTTTGTTTTATCTGATGTACCTATCGGGTGTATTGTGTGTCTTTTAGTTGGTGCCAAATAAATGTATTTTCTTTCTTTTTAGTCAAATATTTTGACTGGCACGGCTATTGTGTCTGGAACGGACTGGATGCGGAAGGCGGAGGACAGAGAATTGTGGCGCAGCCTGGGAGAGGCCCAGGAGTGGACTGCGATAGGCTGAGTTGAAATATTTTGCCGCAGCTTATTTTTTCAACCACCATTTTTTATCACTAAGTACTGACTACACAGTTGTAACATTACATAACGCCTGGTTTTCACCCAGGGTTAAGGGTTATTTGAATGAATAGTGACCAGACTTACAAAATACAGACAAAATAACTAAATCTACATACAATCACGTATCAACTTTAAGCTAAACTTTATAACGTTAAGTTCATCCGGACTAAATAATAACATTAGCGGCATTCGTCACTAACACCGCAACGTGGAACTGAGCTAATAGCTTATTAGTCAGAAAACTAGCAAAAAAAAAATATTATGATATGCTTGTTACTTTCTTGACAGTCCGGCCGTCGAGTGAATGCGTTCCTGATACCTGTCAGTGCGACAATTCTAGAAGCCAATAAAAATCAAATTCGCAAAACACGTAGTTGTTTGCATGATACTGACAGGTGTCGAGAACGCATTCTCTCATCAGCCGCATTATATAATCAAAACATATAACGAATTGTACTTTTATAGGTGTATTTGTAGCTCATCTTAAAACACTGAACAGATTTAAAAGATGGGTACAAGGCTTAAACGGTCCAACTAATATAGGTTAATTTTTGTCCAGGTTGGCGAGAAAGTTTCTCTAGTTATAAGCTAGAAGAAAGGAAAAAGATTTGATTGAAAGCACGAAACCTTTTTCAAAATAACAAAAAACAACATTTCTAAGGAGTTTCAGTTAAGTACAAGGCCTTGCACATACTTTTCTAGTCGTACAATGGACTTTGACCCTAGTTACTTTCCTGGGGTCGTCAACCTATCTGGCTTCTATCCAACATTAAGTTTCTCTTGAAATCGCAAGCTTTTATTTAATTTGATATGACAGTAAGTTAAGTAAGTTTTAGTTAAGTCATATTTTTTTTTTTTTTACTTTTATCGATGCTCATTTTTTTTGCTTTTCTGTCAACCTCTGGCCTCTGGGCCTCACCTCACATGCATGAGATTGTGGGTTCAAATCCAGCCAAGTACGAATGCGACTTTTTCACTTCATAAAATGTACTTTTTAAGTTTATCTTGGACATCACTGATATCGGTGATTAACCCTTCATCGGTCGGACGTAGATCTACGCGAGACAATATGACTTTTTAATTGTGTCTGTAATTACGACATTCACCGGGTTAAACCTGGATTTATCCTACTATCCTACTAATATTATAAAGGTGAAAGTTTGTATGTTTAGAAGTTTGTTATTCAATCACGCAAAAATGGCTGCACGGATTTGGTTGAAATTTGGCACTCAGATGGTTTATAGCCTGGATTAACGCATAGGATTCTTTTTATCCTGATAGTAATACGTTCCCGTCAGATAATTTCTGACATACATGCGGGTTGAAGCCGCTGGAAAAGCTAGTAATTAATAAAGTCTGGAATCGCCAATCCACATTGAGCAAAAGTGGCGATCAAGGAATTTTCCCTGTCGTGAAACAATAACAGACTGGTATTATTTTGATGCTACGATGATGAATGAGAGAGGAGCTTGTGACTAAATAATAGCAGCCGCACGGGTCGATCGATTAGGTAAAGCTACGTTTGCTGCAGCTGGTCCGTGGATGGGTGACCATGTTTACATACCAAGACCCCTCCGTGCCTCAGAAAACACGTTAAGCCATTGGTCCCGGCTGTCATTCGTGGATCTTTGACAATCGTTACGGGTCGTCAGAAGCCCGAAAGTCTGACAACCAGCCTTACCAAGGGGTTTCGTATTACCCAGTAACTGGATTGTCGAGGTCAGATAGGCAGTCGCTCCATGTAAAATACCGGTACTCAGCTGCATCCGATTAGACTGGAAGCCGACCTCGACATAGTTGGGAAAAGGGCAGGCAGAACATGTTGATGAATGCGTTTTCTGTTCTTTGGTTCAGCTCTCCAACTATCAGGATAATAAAATAAAAAGTGTAGAGTTGGAAGGGGCTACAATTAACAGACATTCTGAACTCTGCCATTCTTATCTCGTATAGTGGTCGTTTGTCTAAAGTCTAGGGAATCTAAAATAAAGCATGTGTTCGTGTGAAGAGATTTATTGCAAGTCTTGAAAACATTGGGAAGATAAAATGTTCGTTCTTAATGGTGGTAAACAATGTTAAGTTTAAAATGTTGGAGTTTTATAAAGTTTAAAATTAGAGAACACTAGTTGGTCAGTGGAGAGCAAAATATATGGATGAATGGATGGTGGATTATATTCAAACGCAATGTGAATTGTTACTGAATAAATTGAATTGGCAAGATTGGTTAGCAAGCATTTTAGAAATTATTTTTGGGAGTTGAAGCAGAACAGACTGTTCCTTTTTATAAGTACACTAGCTACGCCCCGCGGTTTCACCCGCATAAGTTTCGATCCCATAAGAACATCGAGATAAAAAGTATCCTATATGTTAATCCTGTTTATAAACTATCTGTGTGCCAAATTTAAACCAAATCCGTTCAGTAGTTTTGGCGTGAAAGATTAACAAATATCCGTCCATCCATCCATACAAAATTTTGCGTTTTGTATTAATAAGTAGGATTACGTGAGATCACAATATTAGTAACTAGCTTTTTCCCGCGGCTTCGCCCGCGTGGGTGTCAGAAAATATTCCACAAAAACGTACTACCGAGGTTATAAACCATCTGTGTGCCAGATTTTGCCCAAATCCGTTCAGAGGTTTTTGCGCTAATTCGAAATATACATCCAGGAAAACGGACAAAAATTCTTAGTTACATTTTTATTACACGTACGGGTATAGATGACTGAGTTATTTCACCGCATTTAACAAACCCATGTGTATTCTTGTAATTTTTTTTCGCCCCCACAACACACGACCACGACCCAGCTTATCGAAGATCATAGACCTCACCAAGGTAAAGATATATTATCATTGTAACAGTAGCTCTGGGAAAGCCTTTCAACAACATAATGGTGGAGTTTCTTGCCTATTCTTCTCCATACAAAAACTACCTTTTGGAAGAGGCGACTAGAATCTATTCTATTTTATTGTAATTTTTTACATTCAAAAGTGCCTTTTATGTCCTGCCAGGGCGGCGGGATCGTCCGAAAGGGTTACCGCTGCCCTGGAACAGAAAGGGCTAAGGAAGGAACACGGGTGGGTATTAGTCAGTAAGAGTCTGACACTCCCTTCCGCTCCACCCAGAACGGGAGGGGTCATTTGACGATTTCCCATCCAGAAAAAAAAACAAAAGTGCCTTTTATGTACCTATTTGAAATAATGGAGAAAATTATTCAGTTTGATGGTCTGTACCACACCCTTAAATTCTGCTGGTCTTAGAAAACTAACCCTGTTTTGATTGTGAACGGGGACTTTTTACGATCGAGTCTGTACACGTGTATCTTACGCTTATTTTAAAAAAAAAAAAACGTTGTCCTACACTAGGAATTACTGCTGTATCGTGGGTGCGTTTACAAACATTTAAACTCACATACACAAACATGAACCCGCGACATGCAGCGCAACAGTCGATCGCTCAGCCACTGCGCCAACCGTGTCATCAAATCTGCTTAAACTCTTAGTAACAGCTACTCTGTAAACATTTCCACGTCACTTCTTGCATATACAGGGTGACAGGGATATAGTCGCACCAGTGGTTACTATGGATTTAGAAATTGAAATTATTCGAAAGTCATTTTAACCGCGTATGTATTGCACTATTCTATGAAACAGCAGATTTTTTTGATAACCGAAGAAAAATCTACGCTAGGATTCCATCTAGAATCATAATATTTATGATGAATTCATGGTTTCATTTATAATTTTTAACATTAGCCGCACAACCATCAAAAATTCAAGAGGTATTCTTTAATAAAAGAAAATCTCATGAGGGGTCCTCGGGCATTAATTTAAGGACGAGAAAACTGACTGAGATGAATTACGGACGACGTCTGACTAAGTAATGAGATGGATGGCAAAAGTAGACCAAAACTGTACAAGAATAACTCGAGGGAATCAACGTTTGAACATGAAATACAAATTACTATGTATGTTTTTTTTTATATTATTACTTAAAATTTTATGGAATTGCGTTGGCCATTTTTTGGTCCTTGCGACCTAAACTTAAAAGTCGTGACACCATCATGTGTCACAGAGCACTGATGCCATCCTACTATATATCCTACTAATATTATAAACGTGAAAGTTTGTATGGATGTATGGATGTTTGTTACTCTTTCACGCAAAAACTACTGAACGGATTTGGATGAAATTTGGCACACAGATGGTTTATAACCAGGATTAACATATAGGATACTTTTTATCCCGATATTCCCACGGGATCGAAACTTATGCGGGTGAAACCGCGGGGCGCAGCTAGTAATATTATAAACGTGAAAGTTTGTATGGATGGATGGATGTTTGTTACTCTTTCACGCAAAAAGTACTGAACGGATTTGGATGAAATTTGGCACACAAATAGTTTATAACCAGGAATAACACATGGGATACTTTTTATTCCGATATTCCCACGGGATCGAAACTTATTCGGGTGAAACCGCGCGATGCTGCTAGTCTTTCATAATATTTCACATTTACACTATGTGAACTTACGCTACTACCTACAAAGTAAAATATCAGGTAAACAACAATCTGAATGTGTGACATTTTACCCACAGATTTGCTTTGTATTATTTGAAAAGTGAGATTATACAATTAGATATTTTCTCTCAAATTGGCTTATTATAATATTGTAAACTGAGAACCAGTTATAGCTGTATTACGTTGGCGTAATGTACTGGGTGGCGCAAAAGTAAAGACCCTATTTGGTTCAGCTATAACATTTTTTCTAAATTAGAAAACTAGATTTAGATTTTTTTAAATGTATATTTGTGCCATTAAATTTCGTACCATTAGGATTTAAAGATGATGTCTTTTAAATGGTGACCTCCAGAGTTGATACACATTTGAGCCCTATTTATGACATTTTGCATAACTTGCCGTAACACTTCCTGCGATATGTTCGTTATTTCTTGACGAATGTTTTCTTTTAGAGCTGCGAGAGTCTGTGGCTTGTTCACATACACCCGAGATTTCCAAAAACCCCAAAGAAAGAAGTCTGGACTGGTCAGATCGGGTGATCTTGCAGGCCAAGGCAAATCGCCAAAACGAGAGATAACTCGGCCTGGAAAAGCGTCCCTCACTAAGTCCATAGTGTCGCGCGCTGTGTGTGCCGTAGCGCCGTCTTGTTGAAACCAGATGTGCTCCAGCCCCAATTCGTCCAAACTGGGTATCAAAAACTCACGTAACATGGTTCTGTAGCGTTCTCGTTTGCGTGGCACGTCGCCTCGTTGATGTTTCTGGACACTCTTCCACATCTTCGCGCACAGCATCGATATTTTCAGCTGAACGGCCTGTTCTTGGTCTCCCAGACTTAGGTCTATCCAATGTTGAGCCAGTTGGTTCAAGGCGTGTGGCAAAGCGTCGAATTGTGCGACCAATCGGTGCCGGACGGTGGGGAAATCGTCGACGAAATTCACGTTGTGTTCTTATCACTGATGAATTATTCCGTAAGAACATTGACACAATTATTCCACGTTCTTGGGGAGTAAAACGGTCCATGTTTATTTTCAGTGTATTTTACATTTGTTCACTACACAATTTTCAACAACAGAATGACAGAAAATGTCATATAAAAAAAAAAAAGGTATTTTCTTTAGTGCCACTACTTTTGCGCCACCCAGTATAACGCTCATAAATAGTACGGGGGTCAGGGTGAATCAGTTTTGTAACTAACTAAATGTATTCTTGTGCACTGAGTTACTAATCTTTAGAATTATAGAAAATGATTACTTACTAGTCTTAAATTTGCCCTAACGTTGATAATCATTTTGCAAAATAAAGATAATGAATAATTCACGTTATAAAAAACCGATATTTCAGTGTTCATTCCTTGGTCCTTGTAGTCCCTTAAACTTGTCTACCATGACGTTTTACTTTCCTTTATCAAAAAAAAAAAACTCAATCGTCACACGGTAATCGCCATTATTATTAAAAAGCGATTATTTTTATCGAAAGAATTTTAGAAAGTCAGGGAAATATTTAGAAAATTGTCTACTTACCAACTTAAATTACCCGTATAGGTATTCAAATCACAAATGTCATTCTTAGAAAGTGGTATGAAATGGCTATAACCAGGTAAATTGACGTAGTGTGGTAATTTGTTTAACAATAATTAATGTACCTGACTGTACAAATATGGAAGTGTACTGAATTTACTGGGTAAAACAAAAACATACCGTAATACCGTCACCACAAAGACCATTTTGACTTTTGTATACGGAAGCCTAACTAGATAATGCAGCTGCAAGTTCCAGTACAATACGCAATAGAACCGACTTGTAAATGCCATCTGTACGTGCACTCCATGCATACGGCTTATGAACAATGCGACTGACACAATGTGGCCTATCATAATAGTAACTTGTCTTACTGATGCGTCTACGTGATTTAGTTTCTTATGAGAACAATCTTTAGTAATGAAAGTATCTTGTCTTGTATTCATGGAATAGTACAATTTTCTACATACACTTTTCATTGTTATCATTCTCTTGCCCATATGCCATCGTTTTGTATGTCTACAACGACTTTCAACAGGATTGAGATAAGTTTTTCGATAGTTTATATCAATCCAATACATTTTTGACTTTTCCATCATCTTAATCGCTGATACTGGGCCCGCGTGGGGGATTATGGCCTTCATCGAGAGGAGGCCTGTGTCCCAGCAGTGGGAACATTATAGACTATGTTATGTTCTGTTATGTTAATCACTGATAGAATATCACTTTGTAGGCTCTCTGATTAGGGGGGCTTGTGGCTAAGTAATAACAGCCGCACGGGTTGATCCATTAGGTTAGGCTACGCTTACCGCGGTTGGTCCGTGGATGGGTGACCATCTTCACATACCAAAACCCCTCCGTGCATCGGAAAGTACGTTAAGCCTATGGTCCCGGCTGTCATTCGTGGATCTTTGGACAGTCGTTACGGGTCGTCAGTAGCCCGAAAGTCTGACAACCAGGTTTACCCAGTAACTGTGTTGTGGAGTTCAGATAGGCAGTCGCTCCATGTAAAATACTAGTAACTGGTAATTTTACCGTTATTAAAAAAAATCCTGTGAATCCTATATCTAGGTATTTTAAATCTATCTTTTTGACGCATTTGCTATACGGCACACATGAGCCAATAAATTCATAAAATTTATTGATATAAAACTTATTGTATACGCCCCAAAAATTTTAAAAGGGGCCCCTTATACTCTTCATGTCCTAATGGGCTTCCGAATTCATTTGCCCTGATTGCAATACATATATATTTTTTATATAGCGCCATCGTCAAAACAAATAATAATAATAAATAAAATTCATTTATTTCGGGTAACTAGGCCTATACAAGACAATTCACAAAACATTTCACACTAATAATATAATATAATAGAGTAAAATAATAATAATAATAAAATAAATTCATAATAAATGTCAAAAATTCAAAATATGATAGGATTCAAATTAAAATTACGATACTTTAAATACATACAAAGACACACTCAGTAAGTCAATTAATAACGCATGCTAAACGGTTTTGCCTGAACATGCCTGCTGCAGCAATGCAGCACGTAGGGGCAGTCCAACCTGTCAGCAATCATCGATCATGATGTGCTCGAGACTGTACTTACCTTTAAATAAGACGACACTGTTACGAGACGAGGCCGAGAAGAAAGGAAGGAAGAAATCCCTTCTTTGTGCGGATTTCACCAATGAATCTGAAAACGGTAAGCACATCTAAACCGCGTTCAAGACTAATCAGTGTCAATTTTACACAACAATTTTGACACTGACAGCTCTTAAAACACTGGAACACACTGAATTAAACTGATACAAAAATCATTTGGGGCAAATCACATACTTTAAATTTTATAATTCAGTATTTAAAAGATTTATGTACATACGAGTAGGTAGTTACTACATAAATCTTACAAATATTTGGAAAACATGACCATTTAAATTAGAAAAATCGAACGGGCTACATACGAGTACTCGTGTAACTCAATCAAATCATAGATCAGTCAATTTTGATTCAAATCAGCGTCAATATGGCACTTATTTTTTGTATCGAAATAATTTATTTTCGATTGCGTTAACGTCGAAAAGAAAAGCATTATCATTACTCGAAAACGATCCATTTTACTTAACTTTTATTGTTGTGAATTGGTGAAAAAGAGAGTATATTTTAGTGCTATTTTGACGTTCAAAAGTGTCTTTTATGCGTCAATTTTAAATAGATTACTTGACTTTGGCTTTTATACCCACGTCTTGATCTCAGAATATTTGTAAGTACATTACAAAGTAAGATTTAGTAGAAGGTGTGACAAATTTTTAAGTAACAAGATGTTAATAAAAGTTAATGCTGTTCAACTTAACGGCCTTGGAAACTTAATAGACACTGGCACGACAAAGTAACCCTTTTAAGGCGTATTTTAAGGAGCGAGCTAATAAAATGTTGCCTACATTTTAGTTAGTTAGTTTTTCAATAAAATTATAAGTCGAGATAGACCAAAGGACAATGTTAAACGTCAGTCTTAGCATAAATTTCATCCAAATCCGTTCAAGCGTGAGAAGCTAACATACAGAGTTACTTTCGCATTTATAATAATTATTAATGTGCTGTCTGTCTTAAAAAAACCAACTGTAAAAAATGTGGTTGTATCACCACGTATCATAACATAAAGCTAATTTTTCAGCATTTTTCTTCACAACTTCAATTTTATACGAAAAACATTATTATATAACAATATTAACCGACTCATAATAGTGAAAATATAGGCATGTCGGCTTAACACATTTTTCCTTATGGCAAATACATGTGATGTAGGATGGATATGAATGTGTTATTTCCTTCGGTACAATAATAAAGTGATGTCCATAACCGTTGACGGCTCGTTTTGATATAACCAATATTAATAATAGTTTCTATGGTTATAACTTTTTGTGTAATGCTAATGCTATATATTATAAGTAATACTTCGGGTAGCCATTGTTTGTTCGGAATGTAATATCCGAGCTTATCGTTAAAAGAAAGTGAATAAATATTTACGAAAACGATTTCAGAAGTCATATTTTATTTGGACGAAAATGCTGTCATTTGATAACGTAGAGTCTACGTTATCAAATTACTGCATTTTTGTCTACTATTGTCTACTATTGTCAACGATTTCAGAAGTCATATTAGGACAAAAATGCTGTTATTTGATAACGTCGAGTCTACGTTATCAAACTACAGCATTTTTGTCTACTATTTTCTACGTTGTAGACAATAGTAAACACACCAATGTGGTACACAAAAACTAAAAGATCGTCATGGTTTTTAATATAATTCCTCGTTTTGGCACTCGAAACTCGCAGTAAAAGAATGATTGTAATCCAGATTATATAAACATAACATCACACCTGTAATCCTCGAAGGGTTAGGCAGGGGTGTATGCAGCGTGGCGCTTTAATGGCGACATTAATTTAACATCATCATCATATACTTATCATCATCATCACCATCACCAGCGGTTTAAATCTAGTCGCAGTCTCATCTCAGCGACAAACAAATGTCAAAAACTTGTCAAAATGTAGGGAAATTAGACGTATTTTTGACAGACTGATATCAGAATGTGAACGTTCTTAAAATTACGAGAATTGCCCCTCCGTCATCCTGCGAAGGTCGTCGCTCCACCTAGTCTGAGGGCATTCCATCTTACGTTTACCGATTCGCGGTATCCACTCATGAAACATAAACAAACAATTTAACCAATTGAAACAATTTTACCTCTGTATGATATTGGTTTAGATATAAAGGCCATGTCCAACAGTGGACTGCAAATGCCATCAGAAACGGTTAAAGGCAGAGTGATTCTCATGTATTACTTGAAGCACGTTCCTCAGTAGCCGCATTTATTTTCTAGACCATCAGCAATATAAATCGTTCGTCGTTCTTCAACTTTTGCTAATCCTTAATTCGTCTTCATGGAATCAGAAACAGCTCAAACGTAATGGACAAATTGGTAAACCAAACCCAGCAATTACCGCGGCTCGTTGGCACAATTCAAAGCGCATTAATCAGGTTGGCACTACATCAGTATAATCTCGTCTGGAACGTTGGGTACTGCGATGCTGCGGTGTCATATATCTGCGAACGAAGTACAGATTGTGGGCTAATGACTTTAGTGTGTCTTTGAGTGAACATATCGACAGGTAATGGATTTGTGTGATGTGGGAACTCAACAGAAACCTATTCCTATGAATGAAACCTGCGGAGTACCTAATTGTGTAATACAATTACAACGGCAATTTTGACTATTGAACAAAATTCATTACGCCATTGACGTTGTCGAGCAAACGAGTTCTTCAAACATATGAAGCAATGAATAAACAATATCCTTCAAAATCATTCGGATTTTGATTGAAACTATGTTACGTAATAGTGGTGAGTCTTGTCATAAATGCTACTTTTCTTAGTCTTGTCTAATGTGACTGTTCTACTTTCATTTTACTTCAGTGGCGAGTTACTGACAACCTCGTGGATATATCTTAGTTACTTTCAAAGTATAGTCTTCATAGCATGAACATTTTTTCCTTATATCAATGTCTAACATTTAGGTAAGATCGCCTTTAATGACTTATGTCAGTTGATTGGCAGCTTTTTAGAAAATCTACAAAAGCAAGAGAATGCAGTGTCATTCTTTCAAAATGTAATAGCAATTAACTCTATTTGATTTTCAATTCTTCACCATGATTTTCAATTAAATTCAAAGTTTATTTTACACTAACGAAGCAGAGACCTTAGAATACTAATTTTGTTGAAACCTTAAACTTTTATTGAAAAAAAATTCTTCTCTTAATTTTAAATCGTGTTCATCTCCTAAATACTCTAGCACGTACTATTTGTTGAGCACAGAGTAAGAAAATTAATGACAAAAGGTCATAGTACGTTTAATTTTCAGATAAATATCGCCCGGGCCTTACACGATGAAATATTCATGAAGACAACGTAATTTGTTACCGATATTGCTGCCTGTATGTGGCTCAGGCCGTAATTTCACTCCGAACGTACAACAGCGACAAGCAAATGAGTTTTTTAAATAAACCAGACCTGTCTGGCGTTGCTCCTATCACGAGCTTACGAGTATGTTTACACAAACAACGCCTTGGGCTGACAGGTCTTCTTTTTCTTTCAATTTTCTTACAGAAAAAAGAAACGTAAATTAGGACGCCCTCAAGCTAGGACGAGCGACGATCTTTGCAGAGTGGCTGGTAGCAGCTTTATGAGAGTTGCCGAGGATCGGGCTGAATGGCGTGCAATTGAAGAGGCCTTCGTCCAGCAGTGGACTGCTGTAGGCTGATGATGATTATACAGACAAGGTTTTCTTTTGATTAATTACTCAGGCAAGTAAGGAAAGTAACCCACACTTAACATAGAGGTCATATCATTGAGAAACAAATAAGTAAGTACCCATGTAGAAAATTGATTTAGAACTGGTAAGAAATTCTATTGAGCACGACTCAAAGGATTTGATTTTTGTTGTGCTTGATACTGACAACATAAACTAAACAATCACAAGTAATGAAAAATGAAATCCCCAGCACAAACTTCCATCAGAAGGTTGGTCGCTTAATCTGTTTAACGGAATCGATTTTGAAACGAAACTTGTTTACACAAGTCAGATTCAGCTATTCATAATTTTATACCGAAAACCGTTCAGTAACTCAATACTGAACTGGGGAAAAATACCAATAAAATTAAATCTGGGGAAAAAGCCTACGTGCGAGCTACATTTGAAAGCTAGCTGGTTCGATTCAATGTTCTATTAAAATAGAAACTGTTGAAATAGGCGAAGCTTAATACACATATAAGATGAATGTGTGCACTGACTGGACATGTCCTCTCAATCTGTGTGGTTCTTTCCTCAAAAGACCATCTCAGACATCGATCTACGTGGTCTTCATAATATATGATCTGACCAAGATTATGTCTGGACTTTAAAAGACACTGTGATCTCGTGTGAGTTTGTTTCGGCCTTTCTTCTCAGACTAGTCAGAAAGGAAACGCCGACGTCATCTAGTTCTTAAAATATGATTGACGTGTAAAAATGTTTGTACAAGCCTCCTTACAAAATAAAATCATTTGTCATTTACATAAAACGGAATGTCAAAATATTGCTGTGCTGCTGGTGAGTCGGTTGCGACACTTCTTCCCAGCTGGTGAAGGGCGGGCGTTTTGGGGGACTATCATTATGTACTTATGTTATTTAATAATTATTTATACTATTTAATACATTAAATACTTTTGATTTTGATTACAGTTTTAAAATGAAAAATAGTAAAATAAAAACTTCCATTTCCAATTCATTTCAGACCAATTCCAACCAAATATAATAAGATAATATCTTGTTTATTACAATATTATTGTAATAAAAAAAAATCCAGATAAAATTTTTGATCTTTATGTTTGGTGATTAATCATTTTATTATTTTCAACATGCTGTGTAGCGTGTACACAAAAATGATAAATTGCCCGTTAAAAAAAATCTTGGCTGTGGTTGACAATAAAAAGTAGAAGTAAAATAATATTACGAGTTCTAATGATAAAATGACTTAAGACCATCATCTATACTTATAATAAATCTGTAGAGAGGTCAATTCTGTACATGAAATATATTTCCAAAATAACTACCAGGGGGTGATTAGGGATCGATACTGATGCCAAAAATGCAATCAGTAAAATTTTTGTCTGTCTGTCTGTCTGTCTGTCTGTCTGTCTGTCTGTCTGTATAACCGTTATAGAAACAAAAACTACTCGACGGATTTTAATGAAACTTGGTACAATTATTTTTCATACTCCTGAGCTGGTTATAGTATACTTTTCATCACGCTACAATCAATAGGAGCAGAGCAGTGAAGGGAAATGTTGGGAAAACGGGAGAAGTTACTCCATTTTTTACGCTTCCGTCGCGTGTGCAACCTTAATGGTTAAAGCTACACAGAAATCATGTATGACGGAAATGTTCTCCTTAAAATTATATAAAAAATATCCCACGACAGCATATGTCTATCTTTTATGGTTGACTCACAATAACACGTGTAACTCCCGATAGCTTAGCAGTTCGAAACTTTCTGATTATATTTGTCTACTCTTACATTTATAACACTCTCAGTCATTCTTAATTAAAAAAGTTAACATTATTTACTATTCCATAAAAAAGAATCATAGAAATCTGTATAGAAACACCAGAGTTATACATGAAATACGCCAATAATAAGCCATCGAGCGTGAATACTGAATCACGTTCGACGCGTCTCGCGCCTATAAAATTCAAAGTCCTGACTGACTGACTGACTGACCGACTGAGACATCAACGCACAGCCTAAACCGCTGGTCCTAGAGACATGAAATTTGGAGAGTGTATTCTTCGTAAAGAGTAGGTGTCCACTAAGAAAGGGTTTTTCGAAATTCCACCCCTGAGAGGGTGAAATGGGGGGATTTCGTTTGTATGAAAAATCTTATTCCTTGAGTTAATAAACTTGAAACTTGGCACGAATACTTATGTAAATAAATTATGAAGTTGGGCATTTTTTGTTTTTATAAACTACCCCCTAAAAGGGGAGTGGGGGGTTTCAAAGTTTGTATGGAAGAATTTTAGCGCGCGATCCGATTTAATCGAAACTCAGTGTTTATAACCTAAAATTGAAAGGAAAGAATAATGTGTATCAGGGTTTTTCGAAAATGTACCCCTGACGGCCTGAAAAGGGGTAGTCAATTTTACAGGGGAGGATTTTACAGCGTGGCTTGATTAACTCGAAAATTGGTATAAATAATCTTTGAGTCAAGTTATGAACACATCCCAAATGATTTTTCAAAATTCCACCCCTGTGGGGGTGAAAAGCGGGGATACAGTTTATGTGAAAAATCTTATTCGTTAGATTAATAATCTTGAAAATTAGCATGAATACTCGCCTAAGTAAGCAATAAAGTTTATCATTATTAGTTTTTCAAAACTACCCCTCAAAGGGGATATAGGAGTGTTAAAGTTTGTGTGGAAGAATTTGTACGCGCTGTCCGATTAACACGAAACTCAGTGTACTTAGGACAAAAATAAATAATAACACGTATGAGGGTTTTTCGAAAATCACCCCCTAACGGGGTGAAAAGGGGTAGTTAATTCTACAGGGGAGGATTATAATAAGTGGCTTGATTAATTATAAAATTGGTATAAATAAAATAATCTTTGAGTCAAGTAATGAATTTTTATGAATTTTTCAAAATTCCACCCCGTGCGGGGAAAAGCGGGGATATAGTTTATATGAAAAATCTTATTAATTTAGTTAATAAACATGAAACTTGGCAACAATACTTGCCTAAGTAAGTAATAAAGGTTATCATTATAAGTTTTTCAAACTACCCCTCAAAGGGGGATATAGGGGTGTTGAAGTTTGTGTGGAAGAAATTGAATGCGCGATCCGATTAACTCGAAACTCAGTATTGATACTTTCGACAGAAAATAATTAATAATAAGTATGTAAAGTTGTCGCAAATTGACCTCTGATGGGGCAAAAAGGGGTAATTCGGTTTTTAGGGGAGGATTTGAACTTGAAACTGTATGTTACATTTTCACGCCTAAACCACTGAACTTCTGATTTGGCAAAGAGATAGATGGCATCCTGGGGAAGCACATACTTTTTATCCTGGTAGCACGTTCCCGTGGGATAACTTCCGACATCCACGCGGGCGAAGCCGCGGGCAGAAGCTAGTAAAAAATAAAACCAAACAATGATTAAAAACTCATAAATATATCTACCACACATAATATAATATAGATGATGGAATTGACTTAGTTTGCCTGAAACACGAATGTGTGAACATCAATCGTGTGCTTGATCAAGTAGAACTCAATCAATAGCCGCTTACATGAGGTGACATGGTACTAAGTGGAAACCAGGTAGGAATGGAATTATTTTTATAAAGGGTATGTTCTTGTTCATGCTTACCTGCCTACGATACTAGAAGACCAATTCTCGTAATTTAAAACGTTCAAAATCTAGTCGCAGTCTCATCTTAGCGACAATCAATATCAAAAACTTGTCAAAATGTAGGGAAATTAGAGATATTTTTGACAGATTGAGACTGAAATCAGAAAACCAATTCTCGTAATTTAAAACGTTAAAAATCTAGTCGCAGTCTCATCTCGACGACAAACAAATGTCAAAAACTTGTCAAAATGTAGGGAAATTAGAAGTATTTTTTGACAGATTGAGACTGAAATCAGAAGGCCATACGAGAATTGCCCCTCAGACTGTGAACATTCATAAAATTACGAGAATTGCCCCTCAGACTGTGAACGTTCATAAAATTACGAGAATTACGCTCTGATTAACAAAGCATCAGCCCTCTGATTCTGAGCGCAAATTTGTTTATGTTACTAACGACTCACGCCCGCTTCGCACGGTTTTTATGACCAGACAATATTTCAATTAGAAAATAGATTTTTGAAGAAAATAATAGGCCAATTAAAAATGAGTTGATGTCGCCGCCAACTGCAATCAGTCAGGCATCATAATCAGCCTATAACGTTCCCACAGCTGGGACACAGGCCTCCTCTCGGTCGGGTCGTAACCCATCACGCGGGCCCAGTGCGGGTTGGTAGATGTCACATGTCTTCGAATTTTTTGGTTCTAGGACATGCCAGTTTCCTCACGATGTTTTCCTTCACCGTTTTGAGAGCAGTGGTGATGGAATAATTAACACAAAGTAAAGGGCCTGTCGAGGTCTGAAACTACGAACTACACCTCGTAAGTCGCTGCCGTTACCTTTGCGCCACCACTACTCCATATACATCAGTATTTCTTTCTTCTATAGTTCCAGGTAACCAAAAAAAAAATAAAAAAAGTAAAAAGTTGAACTATGAGTTTGGGTGGTTATAATGGATTCATTATAACCACCCAAACTCATAGTCCAACTTTTTATTTTGTCCATGTCTTAAATAGTCCTACACCAACCGGGGGTTGTCCTTGGGCGCACTTGCATAGTGCATACAGGGATAATCGTCGGTTGGTGCCGCAATTCATTAAAATTTCCTAAGGGGCTGCTGCGAGTTGGCTTCGGCCCCTCGTACGCCTTCCAAAGGACCCCATGGTCCCCAGATATGTAAAAACATAAAAATAATTAATGCATTGCATGTAAGTTACTACTGCCCCTCTTTTGTAAAAATTAAAATTAAAAGCAAAGTATATTAACCTAGTTGTGGCTATATCAGTCAACTGCCTTATTCTTCTTACTGCATAATTATGCAGCTGAATTGTATCCATTGCGTAGTTTAGAATATCAATTTGGTCACACAGACAGACACGAAACGTGACTTTACTGTATAACAGTTATGTTTAGATAACAAAAGTGTATTTTTCTATTTTCACGTTTTACTAATAAATCCCAAAGTTGTCCCATGTTTGCTATTCATGAACGATATTAATAGTCAACCGTGTTTGAAAAATAGGAAACAATTTATAAAACTTTGTCATAACGTTTGGTTTGGCTCATGTTCGTTTATCGATAGTACCTACCGCCAATTGTTTGAATCAACTAACTTATGAGTTAAAAGACCAAAACGAAACAGACTTATTATCATAACATCATGCTTTGGTTTCCCTGATGGGTTAAGCAGAGCGAAACCTATAGTACACCATATTATTTTTTATTTTATTAATTAATATAAACATTTTTCTTTCTTTCTTTCTTTACACCCACATTTCGCCAAATACCTTTAAGGCCACCTTAATGGGGGAAAGATCCAGGATGCAGGCTGCTACTGAGAAAGTCCAGATAAAAAAAACCCAAATACATTTTTACCAACCAGGGAATCAAACCTAGGATCTCATGCTCAGCAGAAGCGCTTGTGACCACGAGACCAACGACGCAGGCCAAACAGCCATGATTGTACCAAAAATGTAAGTATAACGGAATACATCCGTATATTATATTATTTGTTATTTTTCTCTCTGTTCTGTTAGTTTTTGTCATGGTCTGGCAGTTTGAGTAATTAATGTGGCCTACCCAAATGTCCTTTCTTTGGTATTGTTCGTCGAATCGTCGAGCTCCTTAAGTTTTGAGTTGAGCTGCACGATTTCTGACAAATGCGTGCACTGACTGGACAGGTCCTCTCAATCTGTGTGGTTCTTTCCTTAAAAAACCATCTCAGACATCGATCTACATGGTCTTCATATGATCTGACCAAGATTATGTCTGGACTTTAAAAGAGACTGTGACCTCTGAGTTTGTTTCGGCCTTTCTTCTCAGACTAGTCAGATAGGAAACGCCGACCTCATCTAGTTTTAAAATATGATTGACGTGGAAAAGTGTTTGTACAAACCTACTTACAAAATAAAATCATTTATCATTTTATGAACAGATACTACACGCGAAAATAAGTCTTATACCATACAATTTCCTAAACCAAAAAATACCTTTCCCTCATTTCTTGAATAGTTATAAAAAATTGCTCCAACCGTTGTGTTATCATAAATTTCGTCTACATGGAAATTTTCATACTGTGACAACTGAGGGAAAAAAATCTTGTAAAAAGGAGGAGAATTTTTTTAACAAGCCTGTAAAAATGTTTAACAATCTACTTTAAAGATCGGCTTTCCGTATTTAAGGGGAGTCAGTATCGCCTCCACGTGATATTTTTATCACCTACCTTAATAGCTGCTGATTTATAGTTTTCTCCTACTTTTCTTTGTTGTTCTTTCAATACGTATCAATATTGGGGAAGATTTGTTTTGGTTTAATAACATACTTATATCGTTTTAATAAGGGGCCCGTGGCTAAATAATAACAGCCCCACAGGTCAATCGATCAGATTAAGCTACCCTTGCCGCGGTTGGTCCGTGGATGGGTGACCATCTTTACACACCGAGACCCCTCCGTGGCTCGGAAAGAACGTTAAGCCGTTGGTCCCGGCTGTCATTCGCAAATCTTTTACAGTCATTACGGGTTAGAAGCCCGAAAGTCTGACAACCAGTCTCACCAAAGGGTATCGTATTACCCAGTAACTGGGTTAAGGAGATGAGTTAGGCAGTCGCTTCATGTAAAATAATGGTATTCACCTGCATCCAGTTAGACTGGAAGCTGATTTCAAACTAGTTGGGAAAAGGCGAGCCAGATTATGATTTGTTATGGTTTAATCCTTTTATTCTTATAGACCTTTATCTTCGATTATTTTTATTAATCTGTAGCGGTATCTACAACGCCACATACGAACAACGCGTCATACTGACGTCACGCAAATCCTGCATCTCATCCTGCATCTCGCAAGCAGAGTTTACCGTGCCATTAGCATAAATACAATTTCCCAATATGAATCGTTAGGCAATTGCCCTCCAGACACAACACCCGTCTGGTCGGAGGATCCTCCCTTTTCAATGGAGGATGAGTGAACCTTACACCCTGTTCCTCATACCTCCAAACTGGCGACCCCGAACATGAACGTCAGCGCAGCCTTCGTGCACCTACTTCAGCGTGACGTCATCATCATCACTCCCGCAAGCTTTAGCGGCGAGTCACCCAGCCAGCCAGCACCCACGGCTTCAACGGGTATCCTGACCACCAGCATGCAGTGACCGCGCATACCTGGTCATCACCCTCAGCCTCATCAGCAACCTCGGCACAGCACACTGCACTTTCGGCCGGTCAACAAGCAGAGCACCCTCTCCTGGTCGACGCAGCAGCCAGCCTCAACCCGGCGCTGTACGACATCCGACGCACTGGAGTATAACGCAGCACCATCCACACCGACTCACTGGGGACATCTCCGCAGACAGTTCCGACTCACCGTGAACTATGCGGCAACCGGTTCCGACTCACTGGAACCTCAGCTGGCCTGGCAAACATCGCAAGATACAAGACTCAGCCAACTATCGACCTCCGGTCTCCGGAGGGGAGTGATGTAGCGGTATCTACAACGCCACATGCGAACAACGCGTCATACTGACGTCACGCAAATCCTGCATCTCGCAAGCAGAGTTTACCGATCAATTAGCATAGATACAATTTCCCAATATCAATCGTTGGGCAATTGCCCGCCAGACACAACACCCGTCTGGTCGGAGGATCCTCCCTTTTCAATGGAGGTTGAGTGAACTTTACACCCTGTTCCTCATACCTCTAAAAATCCTTGTTTGTTATTGTTTAAATTAAATATTTAGCGAACTTAGCGAACATTACATAACATAACATTACGCCTTGTTTTTCCGTAGGGGTAATCAGAGCTGAACGTATGGTACGGTCACCAAAGGAGATGAGTAACCAGGGCGGTCGGGTACAGTTGAAGTTTTGTAAGATACCAACGGATGTTTTAGATGAAAATTTATTAAATTTATAGAAAACAAACAGGTTATTTATCAAATTAAATTTCATTCGAAAAAATCCATCGGTTTCTTACTAAACCGACATAAGGCAAATAATTTCATTTAATGTCCTGTGTCTTCTAATGTTAATTACTTTAAATACCTAGTATTGTATACAATTGAGTATTTTATAACTGAACAGACAGCTGTGCTGCTGGGGAGTTTGTTGCGCCACTTCTTCTTCCCAGCGAAAGCACTAGAAAATGGTGAAGGGCGGGCATTTTTGGGGGACTGTCTTTTGTAATTTTGACGTTCGAAAAGTGCTGATTCTCAGCCTAATTTGAATAAAGGACTTTTGATTTTGATAGCCATCAACCAGGCACAAATTCAAACTCCAGGCTGCTACTCAGAAATTCAAGATGGTAAACCCAATAACACTTTGCCTGACCCGGGATTCGAAACCAAGACCTCCTGCTCAGCAGTAGCGCTTGCGACCACTAGGCCAACGAGGCAGTCTACATCGATATTCAACTAGCTGCGCCCCGCGGTTTCACCCGCTTAAGTTTCGATCCCGTGGGAATATCGGGATAAAAAGTATTCTTTGGGTTAATCCTGGTTATAAACTATATCTGTGTCGAATTTGATCCAAATCCGTTTAGTATTTTTTGCGTGAATGAGTAACAAACATCCATCCATCCATCCATACAAACTTTCGCGTTTATAATATTAGTAGGATATTTTGTTCCTATTATTGATCTTGAACAGCGCCATTCCATAAAATCCCTCAAGCAAAAATAAAAAATTGAAAGTCACTATTTGACATTTCAATTGTTCTAACAACCCTGACATTTCACTTAAGTATACGAGTCCCGGGAATAATATTTCGAAGCAACCACAAAATTTCAATCGAGTTCCTAATACCGACCCCTTAGGCCTGCGAATGTCCCTGTAACCGACATTCCGGTAATGGGACGCCAAGACTTGTCACGTGATTTTGAATCCAAATCAGACATGCGACTGAAGGTAATTCACTTACAAAAAGTATTGTTGAGTTAAACAAATTGATAAAAACGAGTGGCTTAGACTGTTTGAATAGAAAAATCAAGTTCATAATTTCCTACAAAATGAGAATGAGGAGAGGCTTGTGGCTAATTAATACCTAACAGCCGCACAGGTTGATCGATCAAGTTAAGCAACGCTGAACAAATTGATATAAACTTTTTAGATTGTTCGAATGCAAATCTAGTTAAGAATTTTACTGAAGAATTTTATCAAGAAAATATATTATGAAGTATAAATTAATAGACGCCTAATAATTTAAGTACTAAGAAGTACTCAAATTAATAGGCGTCTAACAAACTATGCGTTAACGAGCGGCGTTAACTATTTTCTATGTAACAACATAGAAAATAGTTATACATTTATTTAGCACAGACCAAAAGACCCACCATACACCTGAAGGCCAATTCTCGTAATTTAAAACGTTCAAAATCTAGTCGCAGTCTCATCTCGGCGACAAACAAATTAATGTCAAAAACTTGTCAAAATGTAGGGAAATTAGACGCATTTTTGTCAGATTGAGACTGAGATCAGATTGTGAACGATCTTAAAATTACGAGAATTGCCCCTCAGATACATATACCAGCCGGCCGATTCTGTAAAAATCTCACCGTGAAAACTCAAGTGAAGTGAGCGTTATGTGAGTTGTCAGTAGTGTCAATCCCTAGCATTATTTGGAATGACAGCTCACTCCACGGTCACTTCACCTAAGTTTTCACGGTGAGACGGTTACAGAATCGACCGGCTGATAGCAACAAATAGAAAGTATAAAGACCGATATAAGACAATAGCAGGAAAGTCTGCCTCACGGCTGCACCAAAAAGGCCCAGTTCAGCAAAAATGCCAGATAACTTTGCCTCTTCTATTTCATTTTGCTTTATCTGTGTCTACATTTACATAAAAATAGTCAAGCAAATAAATAAGCGTATTGAATTCATAAACCTGACTGTTACCTATTCATTTAAGAATATTAGAATATGTATAATCATTTTGATTCGCAGAATTTGCGTCTATTTTAAATCTAAATTGCTTTAATACTATCTTTAACAGACAGCCATCAAACCACTTACTGATTCCGTACCAGTAATGAACTCCAAAAGGCCTCAGTTCTCCGTAACTAAACTGAACTGCCATCAAACAATCACCGGTGACGATCAGCTTTGTTAAATGCCAATGGTCTGACGAATCGAGACAGATCGGTCCTTTGATCCGTAACTCGTGTTGAATTAAGCTTTACCTTGATATTATTCAGTCGTAACTTTAGCTACGGACGCGCTACACTCGAAGTTGTGGATGAGTATGTTTACCTAGTATAATAGAAACTGTCCAGTTATACTCTGTCCACTATGTGAACCGTTTTTTGACAGATCGAATTAGTGAGCATTTATATTTATTTTGTCAAAACTGATACACGTACGGTATTATAATGTCTTTGAGAAGTCATAAATAAGATAATTCAATAAGATTAGGCAGTTTATATATTTATTTTATTACGTATTTTAAAGTTCACTTTTACATAATCTCGAATATGTACGTTGTAAGACAGCTGTCAAATAACGGTTAACAGAATGGACGGGGTATATATATGTATATTATTTGGTAGGCTTTAAAAAACCAAACCGAAACTTGACCTATGTAACAAAATAGAAAAAATTAAAAAATAGATATATTAAATAATAATTGTAACGAGAAAATTATACAGGGTGGCAAGGACATCGATGCTGTTGGATTCAGTATATGATTCTGATCACCGCTGCGTTGAAATTTTTTGTCGGTTATTTTAAAAAAAAATCTGTTCCATGCATTTTGACCGCCGTAGGTATTGCACTTTTATATGAAATTGGAGATTTTTTTCTGATAACAGAAAATTTCTATACTATGGGATCTAGAATCATGTGCTGAATCCATGGTTTCAGTTTGCGCGTCAATGTCCCTGGTACCCTGTATATTTGTTTAACGCGTTTTCTGCGTCCATTTTAATTCTAAATCACAGTCCTATCCTTAACAGACAGACAGTAAAACCACTGATTCGAATCAACCTTTATCTCGGTAATATTCAGTCGTAAATTTATCTAGGTACTACCAGTAGGCTGGCTTTTGATGCGTACTGAGAAATGATTATTATTATCCTCTTATTTCATACATCGCAAACTGATGTCCATTTGCAGAGCACTTACCTCCTGTAATCGTTGTAGTTTCCTGGAATATCGACTTTACGTTTATACAAAATAGGTACCTTATTTATTAATACAGTGTGCTAGAGCTGAGAGGTGAATTCATTGAAGTAGGTATTAATGCAGAAAACATTTAATGAAGACACCTTTAAAGTAAGTAAAGTAGCCATGTGAAAAAAGGACTTTCGTTAATGAATGTATTGTTATAATCCGTAATAAGTATGCGGATAAGGATTGTTGCTAATTTAAAAAACTATATATATAAAATATGAAGCGTTTTCAAGCGATAAAAGTGGATTAATGATGAATGAGGTTATAATAATATTATTTATTTATCATAAAAAGTACACAGACACAGGGTGATACTTCATTTAAGCGTACAAATAGCCTAGTACAAAATAAATCATCAATGTTGTGTACAGTCACGAGCACTAATATGTCACACTTGGAAACTTTCAATAGCGATTTTTGCGTGAAATAACGAAAACAACAATGAAATACGACACCTTGCAAAAGCATATTGGTTCGAAAATACCATTTCGTAGCAACATAAAATTTCATAAAAAATAAAGGAGTACCTA
This sequence comes from Apamea crenata, assembly GCA_949629185.1. Lineage (NCBI taxonomy): Eukaryota > Metazoa > Arthropoda > Insecta > Lepidoptera > Noctuidae > Apamea > Apamea crenata. The sequence goes on along the minus strand of OX451363.1, from coordinate 6,138,238 downwards.
AATCGTTTTTGAATAAAGCCAAGTGTAATACTTATACTCGTGATTGTACCTATAATTGAAAAAAAAAAAACAATGTCATTATGTTTTCAAACAACAGCTAATTATTTTGTACAATAAATTGCATTAATTCAGCAGGTAAATAGCCAACTACGCCGTTAAAGCTATTAGTCAGAAACCATAAAACCGCCACGATTTAAATGGTCTATTAAAACTTTCCGCTACACCCATTTGCCGGTATTATTCCATCATTAAATCCGAATGCTTATTCTAGTAGCCAGTACGTGCCTACTTATCAGTCTGCACAGTTCCCGCTAAGCCTAAATCAGGTACAGTTAATAGGTTATAAAATCCAGCTTAATATTTCATGACGACCCTGAGGTAAAACACTTCTTGTGAGATTGCGGGTTCCAGGAATAAAAATAATATAAATATTAGTATGTAACCAATGTGTATACCTATTTAATTTAATTTTTCTTTCTTTTCATCATCTACATCATCTTTTCAGCCGATAGATGTTCACTACTGGACATAGGCCAACCCCAAGTACCTCCACTTCGACCGGTTCCGTGCTTCTCGCATCCAACGCGTTCCAGCGGCTATAACAACGTCGTGAGTCATCCTTGTGGAAGCCTTCTTAAATGACAATCAAATTAACGGTCCTCTTGGTCAACGTTGCGTATAGAGATCAGCAATCCCTACCAGAGATATCTAACTGAATTGATTCAATCACAATAACACAGGCACCATAATATAATACCCACACCCTTTAAACCGGTACAGGGATACGCCACTTTTATCTTATTTAACTAGCCTTTGTCCCACCGCTGGGCAAAGGCCGCCCTCTCCCTTTTCCACAAAATTCTGTCTTTTGCTAGTACCAGCCATTCCATTCTGTAGGAGTCAAGCTCGTTCCGCTATGTTCGTCTCGGCCTGGCACGATATCTTCGCGCGTTTAGTGGGACCCAATCGATGGTCCTCTTAGTCACTTGGCGGCAGAAACTGGTGGAATGGTGGTACCACCCCGGGCGAGCTACTTTCCAAAGAGATCAACTACATAGTTACGTCAGTGTTTATTTCTAAGTTTATACTCTTGACAGGCGCTGACGGAAAACACCGTAAGAAAAACTGCTGTGACAGTTAATACTAAACATACCACACCTCAAAAAATTTACTACTCTGATAAGCTGCTATTTCACGTCTGTCGCTTCAGCTTAAAGCGCTTAAAGCGACGTAATAATTCTTTCCCTTGGTCCATTTTTACGACTTTTACGCGAAGAAAATCTAGATTCTACTAGATATATCTTGTAGGTAGCGTGTTTTTCTTTTGTTCTCGGATTAGTAAGGGTCTTGGTTGAGATAAGGGGGATTGCGAGTGAAGAAAAAATATGAATCTGAATGATTCATGTTTTAGGGGTTCCGCAGATTACTTAAATTCTTCCCCTTCTAATAGAAGATTGTTTCGGCTTCAATGCTTTTGTTGATGCGAGCACTTAGCTCAAGACCACCCTAAAACATAATGGAAAAAGCGTAATCTTTACGTTATCACGTCAACGCCGGCTGTCGCTGAAATCCAGCGCTGGGGCTCTGTCTCGTATGGTATAGGTCTTATCATTATGCTGAACTACGGCTGTTTTGCGTGGATGTGACGCATGTTTACACCTATCTTGTTATGTTTATTGTCTTTGTGTTCTTTTTATGCGTCATGTTTGCCGGAAATAAATGTATTTTCTTTCTTCCATTTTATGTAATCACTTTGGGTAAATAAGTTTTTACCGTGTATGACGCAATTCGTCTACTCATACTTTTACGTCGTGACTCTCTGACAGCTGATCCAGCACTTCCGTAGTCACTTGACACTTGGGTAATAATATATGTGATTAGTTCCGCATTATTACAGAAAAGATCGTCGATACGGCGGCGCTTAGAGTACCTAAGGCTGAAGTCCAGCAATAGACGTCTTTCGTCAATTTCAGACGAAATAGGTCCACTGTTGAACTTCGGCCTTGACGATGACGATGATGATACAAAAATGTAATTACAAACTGTTTAATATTCTATAATTCTGATTCAGCTCGGCGAAAAGGCCCTGGAGGTGCAAATCTCGTAATTTTAAGAACGTTCAGTCTGATCTCAGTCTCAATCTGTCAAAAAATAATTCTAATTTGACTCCTACATTTTGACAAGTTTTTGCCATTTGTTGGTCGCCGAGATGACTTTTTTTTTTTTTCTGTTAAGTACTAGATTTTGAACGTTTCAAATTACGAGAATTGGGCTTTTTTTTTTTTTTGTGGATGGGAAATCATCAAATGACCCCTCCCGCTCTGGGTGGAGCGGAAGGGAGTGTCAGACTCTTATTGACTAAAACCCACCCGTGTTCCTTCCTTAGCCCTTTCTGTTCCAGGGCAGCGGTTAACCTTTCGGATGATCCCGCCGCCCTGGCAGGCTTCGGCCCTATCGGGCCCCGTCCTCTGCTGACATCTCTTTGAGGCGCGCGTGGAACACAACGCGCCGTCCGGCACGGGCCTGGTCCTGATCGGACGGCGAGCTACCCATTACTCACCGCCCGCAGGCCCGCGCCTACGGTGGCCGGGAGTCGTCACGCGGCTCCCGACGCCCGGAGCGTCTCCCGCGGCGGCTGAGGCGTGAGGTTCTTTCCCTCAGCCTCCCCGCCACCTCCTTCGCTAGCATGACTGCTTCGCAGAAGGAGGTGACTGCCTCCCACTCCCTCTCGCCCCGGACCATGGCTTGCACCAGGGCCGGACGCGAGAGGTCGCCGCCGTTGCCGATCGCCTCTACGAGGACACGCCGGGGCTCCGCCCAAGCAGGGCAGACCACCACCGTATGCTCCACCGTGTCCTCTGGGCGATCCTGGCAGTGGTGACACCCGGGCGTCTCTTCCCGCCTGATTATGTGCAGGAACCTCCCGAAACATCCGTGTCCGGAGAGGACCTGCGTCAACGAGAATTGGGCTTCAGGTATTTGTTCATTTTCGCACATCATCCTATATTCTTGTATCCAAGGTACGAAATATCTCAGTATTTTAGGGACTACAGCTAACTATAACTTATCGGTTTAGTTTTGTTCGCTCAGTTTTGACGTCTTATCTTATATAAGACACGGCCCTGAGGGAAATCACGCGCGCTTCAATATATATAGATACTATACAGGAAGTAAGTTAAGATTACCTACTATGATCAAATGGTCGAAAATCATATTACAGGTAAGTAAGTCTATACTAACCGAATTTTGTTTCAATTTCAGATAAATTCAATAATGTTCCAAACAACGTAACAACATATAATGCCTTTAATGTTCCCAATGCTGTGGCACCGGCCTCCTCTTTTCGAGAGGGAATGGGCTGTAATCCACCACGCGGGCCCAGTGCGGGTTAAAATTCCAAATGTGGTATTTAAATTACTTTCCATCAAATCAGTTCAATATATATTCAAAACTTATGCTTAGAATAGATACTTATAAAAATAATCAGCGTTACCAAACAATTGAAAATCATTATAAACTCTTCGCAAAAAGTGAGAATTGTTGACGTAGGTTGATTCGTTTCGGAAGAACTAAGCTTTGTTATTAGGCCCGGCATGACACGGCTTTTTTACGGTACGGCCGTAGAAAAAACGTGTCCGTTCCAATTAAGACGAAAAAACCGTAGTTTTTCACGGCAACGAAAACGTGTGTGGACAAAGGACCCGCTCCTCCTAAAATTTTATCAATGTTTGAATTCGTATCACAAAATAGAATAGGCTTTTTTTTTTTTTTTTGTGGATGGGAAATCATCAAATGACCCCTCCCGCTCTGGGTGGAGCAGAAGGGAGTGTCAGACTTTTACTGACTAAAACCCACCCGTGTTCCGTCCTTAGCCCTTTCTGTTCCAGGGCAGCGGTTAACCTTTCGGAAAATCCCACCGCCCCGGCAGGCTTCGGCCCTGTGGGGCCCCGTCCTCTGCTGACATCTCTTTGAGGCGCGCGTGGAACACAACGCGCCGTCCGGCACGGGCCTGGTCCTGATCGGACGGTGAGCTACCCATTACTCACCGCCCGCAGGCCCGCGCCTACGGTGGCCGGGAGTCGTCACGCGGCTCCCGACGCCCGGAGCGTCTCCCGCGGCGGCTGAGGCGTGAGGTGTTCTCCCTCAGCCTCCCCGCCACCTCCTTCGCTAGCATGACTGCTTCGCAGAAGGAGGTGACTGCCTCCCATTCTCTCTCGCCCCGGACCATGGCTTGCACCAGGGCCGGACGCGAGAGGTCGCCGCCGTTGCCGATCGCCTCTACGAGGACACGGCGGGTCTCCGCCCAAGCAGGGCAGACCTCCACCGTGTGCTCCACCGTGTCCTCTGGGCGATCCGGGCAGTGGTGACACCCGGGCGTCTCCTCCCGCCTGATGATGTGCAGGAACCTCCCGAAACATCCGTGTCCGGAGAGGACCTGCGTCAGGCGGTACGTGAGAGCGCCGTGACGCCTCTCTAGCCACTCCTCAAAGAGGGGTCTTATCGCCGCTATCGCGGCGTGCCCTGCGCTGGGTTGCGATAGTCGCGCCTTCCATTCCGCCATGAGATCGCGCCGCAGGTCCGTCCGCTCCGCAGCGATTTGCCGCGGGTGCAGAGTTTCCCCCCGGCGTAGTGCCTCCGCGCGCCAATCATGCAGGCGCGCAAGCACTATCGCCTCCAGATCCCATGGCGGCAGTCCGGCAAGGAGGCATGCCGCCTCGCGCGAGATCGTGCGGTAGCCAACATTACAACATACAACAACACAACATTATTTTAATAGAATAGGCTCAGCATAAAATAATGTTGTTGTATTATAATGTTGTATGTATTTATAGTATTTTTAAGCTAAATTAATATTGTATTGTATGTGTTTATATGGACCTTGATGGCTGGGATGGAATAAATGGATAAATAAATAAATAAAATAATAAACGTATTTACATAGTTTTTAAGTGGCTCTAATCATCATCACCAGCCTACAGTAGTCCACTACTGGACAAAGGCCTCTCCAGTTACACGCCATTCCGCTCGATTCTCGGCAACTCTCATCCAACTGCTACCAGCCCCACCCTGCGAAGATAGTCGGTCCACCTAGCCTGAGGGTGCCCTACATAATTTAAGTTGTTCTATGTATGGTCAAAAACTACCTACGAATTTTATCTATCTACTCGTAATAGTAGTAGGTAGGTACTATCTAGTAACATACATATTGTAATATATCAGATTGATTAAGCAACATCCAAATACCAGCAGACAACAATCGGCACTGACTGATCGAATCCGATAAATATCTCCGAACGAACCAATTGCTAGTTTCGACACAATTCCTCTTGTTGTAATAGTAAATAAGGTACATAATAATACCTAATAATGTTTTCCTTTAATACCCGCACATTAGTATCTGGAAATAGGATCTCTTTTAGGTCTTAACTGAAGATCAATTCTCGTAATTTAAAACTTCAAAATCTAGTCGCAGTCTCATCTCGGCGACAAATAAATGTCAAAAACTTGTCAAAATGTAGGGAAATTAGAAGTATTTTTTGACAGATTGAGACTGAGATCGTTTTGAACGTTCTTAAAATTGCGAGAATTGCCCCTCTGATAAAGTTTCAATGGATAACCATTGTAAAATCATAATATTGCAATATAACTAAGAAGATATTTATGCTGCCTCGTTGGTGTAGTGTTCGCAAGCGCTACTGCTTAGGTCCTGGGTTCGATGCCCGGGACGGGCTAAGTGTTATTGGGTTTTTTCATCAGGATTTTTTTCAGTAGCAGACCGGAGTCTGGATTAAGCATTAGGCTCGCTCCCTATTACATGGGACTAAAACATAACTGGCGAAATATGAGCTTCATATAGGTACGCATCTGCCTAACTCTTTGGGGATTGCAGGCATGATGATATGTCATATTGCAAAAAGAATATGTATGTGTATAAGAACAGACTCACATGTTAGTATTTTGTTCACAGAAAATTTTCTTTACAATCTGTGTCTACGTTTATAAGAGTAACTACGATGCGGACTTCGTAACGTTACACGTTTTATGTCGTATGTATTTTATAGAAACAGAGTACTATACATAAACGTAGAATATATTTGATAGTCGATACTTCCAAGAAACCACTATACGTGTCCCAGAATTCAATTCAGTTGATGCACATGCAAATATCCGCCCACAACCCTAACATTTGGTCATATCGACCACTGTATACAACCAATTCACGTTTGATGTTTACCAACCTTGGTCCAAATGTTACTACGTTCAATTTTTTCTATAGAATAAACTCTGTTTTACTACACAGCTAAGAAAATGCGGAAAATATTTCCGCTGCCATTGATTCAAATAAATAATTCTTCCTTTGCGAGCGAAATTATGATTGAACAGTAATTCATTTGCTCCGTTTTCTGTGGTACCAGGTTTGGTATGGATCTTACCTACCTTTCTTCAATTGTTTTCGTGAAGGTTGTAATTGGGAAAGAGAAAAAAATGAGGAAGGTAGGTGTCGGTGATTATGTGACCACGTAATGTGATTGAATTGAGATTTCTTTGGAGACCACGATTACTTCGCCAACTGGAGGAAAACCATCAACTTTAACCAATTTGACAAGTCCGTTCATAACCAAACCCTGTTTGCAAACGGTCGATGTGGTCCACTACTTCTATTCACTATTTGGTTTGAGAGTAGACTGTCCACATTGATTAACGCTCGTGTCGAATGCGACCAATTATTTGAAAGGAATAATTAGTTTAATGTAATATAATTTTAGTTGGTATTGGTTGGTTGAGAGCACTGGTGGCCTAGTGGTAATGGCCGCGACTTATGAGTTGTAGGTCTTAGGTTCGAACCCAGACAGGCGCTTTACTTTGTGTAAATTATTTCAACACCACTGCGCTCAAAACGTTGAAGGAAAACATCGTGAGGAAACCGGCATGTCCTAGAACCACAAATTCGAAGACATGTGACATCTACCAACTGCCCACTCCCTCTCACCGAGCGGAGGCCTGTGTCCCAGCAGTGGGAACATTATAGGCTGATTATGTATGGTATTGGTTTGGCCAGATTAGTGCCATTACGATTTCTAAAATTAAACTGGATAAACCAGCAAAAATATATTTAAAGTGTTAGTATTTAAAATTGAAAGCGTTAGCTAATGTACTTGCAAATCTAAACATTATACTAAAAAAAGGGCAAAAACATTGCGTTTGTTGTAGGTATGGGAGCCCTTTAATATTTATTTTATTTTTAGTATTTCTTGTTATAGCGGCAACAGAAATACATAATTTGTGAAAATTTCAACTGTGACAGACAGACGGACGGACAGACGGATGGACAGACGGACGGACAGACAGCGAAGTCTTAGTAATAGGGTCGCGTTTTTACCCTATGGGTACGAAACCCTAAAAACGCTAACAGATATTTATATAAGTTACGTTATTCAAATCAAACTTCAACCCATAAAAAGGTAACACAAACAACTGAATACAACAAACGCGATCAAAACCCCATAAAAAATAATTACTTACCCCAATCTAAAGTACCCTTTTATCGCATGCGGAGCGGAGTTTATGTCCAAACATAACATTATTTGAAAATATAACGTTAATCAATAATAATATGAATAATACCCGAAACATTTCAGTATTTCAGGACTAAAAACAGTAACGGTCACCCAGGGAACGAGTTACAAGTTTCAGTTACGATAAGATAACGTAATATACGGTATAAATATAAAATTTATGGTACTATTAATACAGGTTGGATGAAGTAAAATCTACTTTATGACTTTTTTCTGGCGGAGGCTGTTCGCCAATTCCTTTGACAGCAATTGTAGTGAGATACCTGTATTCGGGGCAAGAAAATAGGGTTATTGGATCTGGATTATATTCTTATTACACAGATAATATCACGCAAAGGTATACCTTTTTTTGTTGTTTTCGGGGGGAACCTTCAAAAGGCACTCGACCTCCGGGGAGTGTGGGATTTTTACCTCACTAAAACCACCATCCGCACATAGGGGTGGTCCCGGTTCCTCTTGAAAGACCAATTCCGGAACCTCCCACTGCGCAACGCCTTTAAGGCACATCCCTGGGGAGACTATAAAGGGGCCTCCCCTAAGCCTCGCAATGCACGACAGCACGTGACTACTGTGCCACCGTCTTCCCTGGGGTCACTTGGCCTTAGTACACCAACATTTAGCTAGTTATGTTCAAGTCCCATGTAATAGGGCGACTCTTTTGCCATTCATCATCATCATCAGCCTACAGCAGTCCACCGCTGGACATAAGCATCTCCTATTGGACGCCATGCATCTCGATTTTCGGCAACTCTCCTCCAGCTGCTACCAGCCATCCTGCGAAAATTGTCGCTCCGCCTTGCCTGAGGGCGTCCTACATTACGTTTGCCGATTCGCTATCTGCACTCAAGAACACGTCTACCCCAACGGTCATCGGTGCTATTATTATTCTCTCTCTTAAATTATTGCCACTTCAGCTTGCTTATTCTGAGAGCTATGTCGACATCTTTTTATTTTACTTTTTTTTTGCGTGGGAAATCATAGTATGGGTTCTCCCGCTCTGGGCGGAGTGGGAGGGCGTGTCAGACTTTTACTGACTAAATCCAGCCGTATTCCTTCAGTTTCCAGTGCCAGGGGCCACGGTATTTCTTTCGAACAACCCGCGGCCTTGGCAGGCATCGGCCCTAGCGGACCCCGTCAGTTCGTGCTGAAATCTCTTTGAGGTGCGCGTGGGACACAACGCGCCGTCGACCCGGGCCTGGTCCTTACCGGGCGAACTGCCCATTGCTCGCCGCCCGCAAGCCCGCGCCTACGGTGGCCGGGTAACATGTCGCCAACTTTGGTTCTCTGCCGGAACACCTTGTTCGTCGTTTTGCCTATTTACCGGGCACAAATCCTGACTCCGGGCTGCTTCTGAGAAATTCCTGATGGAAAAACCCGATAACACTTGGCCCGAACTGGGAATCGAATCCAGGACCTCAAGGTCAGCAGTACTGTTTGCGACCGATCTACGAAGCATTTTTATTATGCCTGATAATGTTTCCGTTGGCACTCTTACGTGAGAAGTCTTATCTTGTCCTATGCCAAGTCTGTATTCCCAATGGGATAGACAGAGGTGAATCGTGATATCTTGTTTTTATTTTCCATAAAAATCTTTCCATTCCATAAGAAGCATACTTGCTTGGCAATCAGATACAAATACAATCCTAATATGTTTTAATATAATCACAAAGGAAGATACGAAAGCAAGGAGATTATGCTCTGTGACTGGGTTTCAGAGAGATTTTTTTCCTATACCAAGCTTTGTCGGGATTTAAAAACACTTTCCGAAAAGGCATATTCTTCGCCTTTGTCATTTGTTAAACAAAACCAGGCGTAAAGCTAGAGCCACACGCATACACCCTTTTACCTGAACACGTATAAAACATTATAACACGCTTCCTGTATTAAATATGAACGTAAATGGAAGTTGCAGTTTCACTCACCACAAAGACATCGGGTGACTCGTCTTTTTAACCATTTTGTACAGTCACCTACAGAAGTTATGTCTCGGAGTAAATTGCGAACGTGTTCCAAGAAATTCTCGACTTAGGGAGAATTTCTGGACGCTGGCTAAAAATGCTCTGGTACTGACTTTGTGGCAGCATTTTCTGAAAGAGTTTAGCGATGCATTTAGTAGCAGTATCTATTCGCAAGATGACTAAATCTGTTCTAACTAACTTTGAATACAATATAAACATTTAAACATACCTTATAATGCGTTGCACTTTCAATTACAATTCCATGTTTTTTTAACTGCTAATCCTTTGTGTCAATGTTTGAAAAATCCGCCTGCTAATGGTTAAACTGTCAAAATAAAAAGCCATTTGCCATTGTAAGTGTACTATGTAATTACCACGCTAGAGCGCCGGTTCCGAGTCCTCCTCTTTGAAGGTCATCCCATCAAGATATAAGTACCTACTTGATTTAGAAGTCCCTTCATTGTCATGGATGGTTTTTATTTGCATTATCAGCTGTAAAATATGGATGAAACTATTTCCCTTTATCACCGTGTTTTTAATTTTTTTTTTTTTAAAACGTTGCCCCACACTAGGAATTTCTCCTGTATCGTGGGTTTACAAACATTTAAAATCACATACACAAACAGCCAGACCCGGAACAACTACTTGTAGGTCATACAAATATTTATTCCGTGCGGGAATCGAACCCGCGACACGCAGCGTAGCAGTCGAGTCGTCAACCGTGTGTACTGTGTGTGTGTTTTTTTTTGCGAAATAAAATGTCTTAATCTCTTTATCTCTACCTTTCCGTTTCCTAATTATGGTAATATAAAAAGGGGTGGTAAGTGTCGGCTTCCAGTCTTATCGGATGCAGCTGAATATCAGTATTTTACACGGAGACCAACAACTTAATGTGCTTTCTGAGGCAAGGAGGGGACGGACTAACTGTGACAAGCATAGCTTAACTGATCGATCAACCCGTGCGGCTGTTATTACTTAACCACAAGCCCCGATTTGCATTGTTGTAGAATTGTAGACGGTAAACCATCCATAGTATCTGAAAAAGAAAGAACCAAAATGTAGGTGCCAGCGACACTAAAATGTTGCATCCGCCTGTAGCGCCCGGCAGTACCCAAACTTATCTCGAAGAGTGACGTAACAGGGATGTTTTAGAAAACGCGTTGTCTAACGTTTTTCTCGAAAATATCCGCCAGACAATGGACGACTGAAATATTCTGAAATACAGGAAGCGTTGTCTCAACTTACGACAATGTCGTTTTACTACGGTGTCCATAGCTTCGTGAATTTTCAACTTACGACAATGTCGTTTTACTACAGTGTGTAGCTTTGTAAATCTGTTTATGTTTGCAGAATAGACCCTATTCGTTTTCATTCCCCATTCTTTTCAAATACAACCAAGAGCGCACGGAATCATTTTGGATGAATAGCAGATACAGTACAGTACCCGACTGTGAATATGACTAAACGTGTATTGGAAAGTTTCGGATTTTTAGAGCGCCATTTCTGTCAATCATATTGTGTGACAGTGTTTTTCTAAAGTTTGATGTCTCATACATATTTACGCCCAAAACATAAACACTTAACATCACGCCTGTTATTCCCAAAGGGTTGGGCAGCTATATATAATAACACTCACATTTCGCCAGTTAAGCCCTTAGTACTCTAATGTTCTATTGTGGTTGTGTTACATGGACAGCTGGAAAATAGCTTGTATTGTGATAATATCATGTGAAGATTAACCAGTTAGGTGATTTTGACATTATCTTCCAAAAAAAAGTAAAATTCAAGCACCCTCATGTTTTCAAAAACGCCTTAGGGATTTCAAGAATGTATAGGTCTATGAATAAATTCATCTGACGTTAGCAATGCTTAGCCAGATCATGAATTAGAAGCGTGTCTTCAAAATGACACGGAAGTTATGATGTTTTATTAAATGAAACAAGAAAATGTTCTATGTAACGTAAAATTACCTTGGGTTTTTACTTTTTGCGGAAACACGATAATTCCTTATCCTCTTGAAATAAAGAGTCATTATCATTCTCCTGTCCTTATCTCCATTTATTTGTGGTCGGCACAACCTGTCTTTTTCTTCAATACTTCTCTATTAGTCGTCATCACGGTAGTTTCTAGCCATATCATGTTTTACACAGTCCATCCGTCGTGTTTTCCTAGTCTTAAAACCATTCACATTTATACTGAAAACTTTCATCACGACATTTTCCTCATTTCTCATTTAGATCGTATGTAGGGACATACTACACCTGAAACACGTGTTCAGAAGCGTAACTATGACTATGAGTAAATGCGTCTTCCTAGACTCCAAGATAAATAAATGGTTAGTTTGCTTGACTCTGAGTTATCCAAACAGAGCATGTGCGAGTACGTGCAACTCTTTGTTCTTGCTTGAGAATAATAAAATAGCCTAGAATAGCCTTTTTCTTTGTTGTCATGCAAGAAGGGCTCTTGTCGAATCGTGGCGTAAAATCAACTAGTCAGCAAGGTTGGAAGCGGGGCTGACTAATAAGGCGTGACGGGCGTTCCTAATTATCGTCATTAATAAAAACTGATATAGAATATAACATGAAAGAGAAGGGAGTTTTCAGGGTTACAACCAATTTAATAGGATACTACGATGCACATATAATCAGCCTATAATGTTCCCACTGCTGGGACACAGGCCTCCTCTCTTCAAGAGGGAGTGGGCTGTTGGTGTGATGTCACATGTCTTCGATTTTATTGATTTTAGGACATGGTTTCCTCACGATGTTCGCCTTCACCGTTTTTAGAGCAGTTGGTGATGCAGTTATTTACAGATAGGAAAGCGCCTACTTGACTTGACTTGTGACACACGACACCACTGCTCTCTACGATGCTCATACCATGATAATTATTATTATGGAGACATACCTACCCATTATGACACACATTTCTTATTTAGTTTACTTTTTAAAGTAGGGTCGGGTGGTAAGGGTTTATCATCTTAACCTACTACAATAACCTTTTACAGTCTAAATCATATGTATGATTACCTAAATGTATCTTCACATCTTACCTTTAGGGATCAAAGTCGACATCAAACGTCAGACGTAAGCTTTTTTTTTTTTGAACATTTTCTTTTTGAAGTCGATTTTTTACAGCCGTACGCAAAAATCTATCGTGAGCCACGTCCCATAACCGGGACATCCGCGCGGATAAAACGACCACGCAGTTTATATTTGCAGGAGCTGTAGTCATTTTATATAGATATATGTATACATTATAAGACTTGAACAAGTTTATCCCTAATAATAATTAATCATAATCGACACAATGACATCATCAAATGTTTTTTGATTGATGGCGTACTTACATAAAAGACATTATTACAAAACTTTGGTAAAAAGCATTTCAAACTCTGAATGTTTGGGTCATTTTGCTCTAATTTCATCGTTTTTGGTCCGTACACCAAAGTATACCGTTCACTTTTTTTTAATTCTAATGGTAAAAACATTCCTGAGATGCCTCATTGCAATACTAGGTATTACAGTCTTCGGTACTTTGCTTCATGCTTCGGCCGCAGTTTAACTTGCTACCGCGATGTCACCTCCATGTAAAACAAATGCATGCTATAGTATACATCGTGTGTTGTATACATCGTGGGCTGCTTGAGGGTTTACCACGACGCCTGGCATACCTATGCTTGCGTATTTTTCATGTTTTACTGTACACCTCCCATTTACCAAACTAATAAGAAATTATTTGGCAGCTCCTTTACCTTAAATAATGTAACAACCAAATAAAATTCCTGCCACCGTTTTCAAATACCTAAAAAAAAGTTGAATGAGGATCATGGGGATAACTGGCGAATATGTTTTTTCTTCTCTGTTCGCAAGATTAAATGTTGCGTGTAATGTAACGACTTCGCCATGGGGGCTAGCATTTTCTTTAAGGGCAACATTTATAAACACAATATTTTATAGATTGCTTGGAAAACTTACAGAGGTATTTTACCGAATTGCTTTGGTATTTACTTAGGTACTAAGGTTGTTTATTGTTTACGTAAGTCGCTCGGCTTCCTAAAATAATCATGTTTCGTAGTTGTGTCCAGCCAAAATTAATTTATTGGATCTTCAAGTTACTATATCAATATTTTCTGATCAATTAAATCTTAATGTGAAAAAGGTATCCGATTTCTTGAAAATAGAAAGAATCGAAACTTTGCGGAATATATCCTACTTCCTATCCTAGCCCACTTTAATATAATATTACAAACGCGAATGTTTGTGAGGATGGATGGATGGATGTTTGTTAATCTTTCACGCAATAACTAATAACTACTGAACGGATTTGGATGAAATTTGGCACACAGATAATTTATAACCATAATTAACACATAGGACTGGCATTATTATTATGCCGATATTCCCACGGGATCGAAACTTATGCGGGTGAAACCGCGGGGCGCTGCTAGTCAATCCTATACGGCCTAAGGCCCCTCTATACAGTCTCTACTTACTAATACCGTTAAACTGTTTTTTTTTAAGTCTCTTGAGAGGTCAGTAACAGTCACGCAGATAACCAGGTACTTCTGAAATGAACATGTTTTTCACGAAATTAGCACGTACTTAGGAGAATTCATTTAAAGCTCATAACATCAGTTCCGTTACCACGCTTAACGGAAATTGACAAATGTGAAACTCGTGTTGCAAATTGTATTTTAAAAAGCACAGAAAATATCTGGCTGTCAACACAGTTGGCTTCCTTCCTTCTAGATGTCAAAACAGTGTTAAAGTAGAGTCAACTTGGCATCGAATCGCAGTCGGCGAAAATACGGCCGAATTCTTTTGAATGGTCAACACATATTGAGGGGGCCGGGACATAACAATAGGAACTGATTTTGTTTGTAAGGAAATGCATTCACAATACGTTAGTCGTAAGAGGGGAAAATATTCATAACGTAGTTTATCGTTGGGATAGAGATCAATTTATTATATACGAGTCGGAGAGCGTGATGATTATGTGTCATAAATCAGAAAAAATGTTTGGACATTATATTTCCCTGAGCTTTAGTAAATAAAAAAAGAATGTGATATTGATTTTATTTAACCTACCTTTTTAATCAAAACTTATTGTGCCTACGGCCAGTGTAGTGCCTATTAGGAAGAAAAAGATACTAACACATATTTTTTTTTTAAATTGCTGTATTGGAACGAAGGAGCAAAACACAAATCAAAATAACATTAGATTATTCCAAACCCGTAACATTAAAAGGGTTCCATAGTTCGCCAATTAAAACTCCTTGCACATAACGGAGTAATGACCGGTTTATATTCAGGTCAGTCCGTAAATATTTAGGCAGAGGGATCAAAACCAGGCAATGTTTGTGTTTTCTGTTCGTGACTTGTCTGCAACAACATCGGGAAGTAAACATTGTAAGGGACTAGTTCTTTGATTCACTTTTCCTTAACAAAGATTAAGTAAACAAGAAATATTTTCTTTTTTCATAAATGGTCTTGAGAGTTGTGTGTTAAATTGGTGTAATAAGAACTTTTTTACGTATGTACGATTATGAAGTGTGCCTCACGGCTGCGCCAAAAAGGCCCAGTTCAGCAAAAATGCCAGACAACTAGTTCCTGACGCTGGTTTTCAACTGGACCTGATGTGTGAGGTGACGGATGTAAATCAGTTTATACTGCAACGTGACGTGTGTATGCATACTTAAATATATAAATAAAATAAATTTGTGTTAGATAAAAACAGTTACGAATATGTGAATATGTCTAAATAGTGTGATATTGAGTAACATTGCAAAAATAAACAAAAAAAACACTGAAAAATAAATAAGTGAGACCGCGGCATAATAGACCTTTCCATGCAAATAAAGAGATTCCTAGAAACGAGTCAGAACAAAAACCTGTTTTAAACGCTGCATTAATCAACCTGTATTCTGTAACCTGTATTAATCAACAACTCTCAATCACAATTTATAAATTGTGTCATGAATGTCGGAAATAAAGACGTGTCGGATAAATTAATGTTTAATTCTATAGCGGTATTAGGGGGGCTTGTGGCTAAGAATTAGCAGCAGCACGGATAGATCGATCAGGTTAAGCTACGCTTGCTGCGGTTGGTCCGTGGATGAATGACCATCTTAAATACCACACCCCTCCGTGTCTCGGAAAGCACGTTAGGCCATTAGTCCCGGCTGTCATTCGTGGATCTTTGGCAGTCGTCACGGGTCGTCAGAAGCCCGAAAGTCTGACAACTGTCTTACCAAGAAGTATCGTATTACCCAGTAACTGGGTTGTGGAGGTCAGATAGGCAGTCGCTTCATGTAAAATACTGGTATTCGGCTGCATCCGGTTAGACTGGAAGCCGACCCCAACATAGTTGGGAAAAGGCTAGGCAGATGATGATGAATTCCGAATTCCGAATTCCGTAGCCCTATTCAAAGCATCCCGTCATCCCGCCAAATAGCTTAGCTCATAATAATATGGTAGATAGATGTACTCGTAGGTAAGTACTAGATTCCCGACCGAATAATGGCCAAGAAAGAAATGCATAAATGTATATAGGAATGCAAAAAGTTTCGTGTAATTTCTTAGCGAAATATTGATATTCAAACTTCACGATGCGTGTTGGATTGACCATAGAAAATTTGAAACAATTTATTTAATGCTGCCCTGTATAATAATTATCCTATCCTTCTTCCTACTACTAACTATAATATTATAAACACGAAACTTTGTGAGGATGGATGGAGGAATTGAAGTTTGTTACTCTTTCACGCAAATACTATTCAACGGATTTGGATGAAATTTGGCACACAGATAGTTCATAACATATAAGATACTTTTATTCCAATATTCCTACGGAATCGAAACTTATGCGGGTGAAACCGCGGGGCGCTGCCAGTACACTTATAATTATGTGTGCGCGATACTTTAATAAGTGTATAAGTACAATAATTATGCAAAGCTTCGAACTTGTTCTGTCTTTATGAAGACCGAAAACCCTTATAATATTATAAACGTGAAAATTTGTATGGATGGATGGATATTTGTAACTCTTTCACACAAATACTACTGAACAGGTTGGGATAAAATTTGGCACACAGTTTGTTTATACCCAGGACTAACATATATAGATACTTTATATTCCGTTATTCCCACGGGATCGAAACTTGTGCGCGTTAAACCGCGGGTCGCTGCTAGTCTTTTCATATAAAAGGTTTTACTTAAAAACGTTGTTCAAACAATGTTTACTAAATCCAAACAAAATTGTAGCTTTCGGTTCCAAGGTCTTATGTTATTAAAGATTTGCATAATAAAAATACAAAAAGAACAAATGTAGCAGAAAACGGTTGTATTTGTTTGACCTTAGAAAAAATACTTTGGCTTCAGTTTGTATATAACAACAATGTGGCTAGACGAAACTTAACTATTATAGAATATTGGTAGGTATATCAACCAGAATTTGACGACAAGGTGGCGCAGTGGCTGAGCGATCAACTGCTGCGCTGCGTGTCGCGGGTTCGATTCCCGTACGGAACAAATAATTTGTATTGCCTACTGGTAGTGGTCCCGGGTCTGGCTGTTTGTGTATGTGAGTTGAAATGTTTGTAAACGCACCCATGATACAGGAGTAATTCCTAGCGTGGGGCAAAGTATAAAAAAAAATTGAAATGCGGCTATCAAAATGTCTTTTAGGCAACCTTATTGAGTTCGGTAACAAAAGTAATTGTACCTCATTAGTGACAGTTGAGCTCATACGGTACCTATTCGTTTCATCTAAGATACGGTTATTCAACCATTCTCGGTGTGTGTAGTTTAATTCCCAAATGATAATGTTGTGACACTGTAACGATGATAATTATGTTGCATGGATCAAATTATTTACAGACATTAATTAGAACTGCAAGGCAACCGTTTAGTCAACACAGCTACATACTAACAGACCATGGAAATTGGTTACAGTTATTACCTGTAGGCATTACTCTAGACAGGCTTCACAATACTTTGTCAATCTTAGAGACAACGGTCTTTGACAACGGATCGCTTCCCGGTAGGACTGTGGTGGTATCTGACGTCACCCAAAAGCCTGCATCGCGCAAGCAAAGTTTACCGCGCGACTACCATATGCAACGTCTCGACATCAATCGTCGGACAGTTGCCTACCAAATATAACACTCTCTGACCAGACGGTCGGAGGATCCTCCCTTATCAACAGAGAACGAGTGAACTTTACACCCTGTTCATCATACCTCTATAGGACTAAGGACTAGTCACTAAATAAATTTAGCGCTAAACGTATTTAAAAGATCATTCTGTCATCTTCAAACGATTGACAAAAACAGAACGACGTTTTAAATTCGATGAGCATTGAATGTGCTTAGTAATGTATGACGCAAACGGGTCTAAATATTGCTGGTAGTACTTATGTATACACAAGTGTTTTAACTCTGTACGATATAATAAATCTTTTCCATTCGAACATGAAATAAAATCTACTAAAATATTATCAGCCGTTCAATCTAGCACTATCTTCACTGATCGATATCAATGCACATATAGACGGCGACTCCACTAAAACTATATCATTATGTGTCTTGAATATTTCACGCCAATTCCACGGAATAGTTTCTCCAGACGATACAAGTTCAAAGTTCGTTGACCGCGTTGTCACGCTCATGAATTCTGAATCTTTATAGCTACTCCTAGTATTTCATGGGAGCCTGGTACTGTCTTATTAAAAGGATTGAATATTTAGGTCGCTCTCTCTGATCCAAGATATGATGTGGCTGTAACGTAATTACCAAATGGATTTGTCATAGATTACATTACGTTGATTAGAGTTGCTCATTACGGGTAAGAGGATTATTTACGAAATGCTTTTGACTTTTATCCGTGATTTGTAAATTGGGAGTGTAATCTGACTCGCTGTTTCAATTTTGAAAATGGTTTTCATTCAATGATTCAATTTACCGAGTGCCTCTTATTGCTGTATGCGCGACTACTGAGCATGGGGTCCAAAATTCGATTCCCGAGCTGGGCCACTGGTTTTGAGCAAGCGTGGTGATCAATACTCATACCTTGAGAAGAGGTATTGGCCCTGCAGTGGGCGAATAATTAGGCTATTATTATACTTTTTAAAAGTAGATTATTGGGTCGTCTCAATTACATGGCACTGACGGAATGTGTACCCCTTCAAAAATGGTGGTGGTGACTGATGTGCTGTTAGCTCAATTTACATTGTTTATTGTTTCTTTATAGTTAGATTACTTTACACAGAAGTCAATTAGTCTTAATTCTAACTCCTAGTTGTACCTATTCGTAATGGGCTGCCGTCTGTTCCCTGTCTGGCCTGATAAATAGCCAGCTGTAGAACAAATAAAACACGCTTGAATGACATTGTCTATTCGATAGTACTGTTTATTTTATACAAGACTAGCTGACCCGACAGACGTTGTCCCGTTCCAATTTCAATAATTCATACAAAAATCTATTAGAAGAAAGAGACAAACTTTTCTGAATTTGAAAAATTTCACGGATATTTTTTTCGATTTTTCTCTCTGTATAAACCTGATTCGGACTATTACGAACAAAAGTCAAATCGGTTCAGCTGTTATGGAGTGTGCGCCTACCAACGAACAGCATTTTCATTTTTATTTACACAGAACATAATAATAAGAATATTTTATTTTCTTGAACCATATTAAAAATTAAGCGTGCTAACAATTACTTGCAGTTGAGTGAACGCGGGTAAAATTTCACGGTGCATATAATCAGAAACAATAACATATAATTTTTTTATTACTTCGTTCATTGAAACGAGTTCACGCTTTGGAATGGGCGACTAGCTTCATCTTTCTGACTGACCGACCGCTCAAAATTGCCTGTAATTTTGTGGATGTGACGCACATTTTCCCTCAACTCGTTTTTTTTTATTCTTTCTCTGCGTTATATTTATTGCAAATAAACGTATATTATTTCTTCCTTCTAAAAAAAAGATTATCTTTAATTAAACTTAATAAAATCTGAAACAAACTACACTTTAGAACTAAATTAACACTATTCTTAAACAAGTTTGCAAAGCGGTTTTAGACGAAGGAACGTAAATTATATTTTACGACTGTGGACACACGCTTGGCTGTAATTTAATGTTTAATGGACTACTTGGAATTACGGCTGAGATTTGAAATATTCACTTCGTTATTAATTTATAACACATTCAATTACTTGCATGCCCTTGTTTCATAAATTACTCGTAATACTTGAGTGTTTTTTTTTTTTTTGTGGTTGGGAAATCATCAAATGACCCCACCCGTGTTCCTTCCTTAGCCCTTTCTGTTCCAGGGCAGCGGTAACCCTTTCGGAATACTTGAGTCAGCTTTAGAAAATCTTTTATTATAAATCTGGTTTGGGAAAGTAGATACCATCCACCATAATGTACTATCTAAGTATTTTCGCCGCGATGCTCCTGTTTAAGCTAGGGTTTCCTAAAATTACGGTAACGACTACATAGCGACCGCAGTTTACCGTCGAATGACGTCATTGAACATTATTTATGAAAGTAAGTCGGTATGTTTTCATCGTCGTAGGTTTGCACCATGACAGGCGCTTTACTTTGAATAAATTATTTCTTCACCACTACTCTCAAAACGGTGAAGGAAAACATCGTGAGGAAACCGGCATGTCTTAGAACCAAAAACTCGAAGACATGTGACATCTACCAAAACGCACTGGGCCCGCGTGGTGGATTACGGCCCACTTCCTCTCATAGAGAGAAGGCCTGTGTCCCAGCAGTGGGGACATTATATAGGCTGATGCGTTTTTCGTGACAGCCGTAAATACGGCCGTTATGTGGCGGCCACCGCGGTTCTTCTAGGTAACTGTAGCTTAAGCGGAGTAAATTTTTTGTCCTCGGTTTATTGGCGCATAAGAAGATAAGGAGAAACACTGGCAACAGAGCAACTCAACTTTGTGTTGGATATTTGCACAACTACCATAAACATCAGAAGAGTCTCGAGAGAACTCTAAAATAGAAAAAAAAAATGTTAAGCAGCATCAAGTTTTTTATCCATTTTAGGATTCTCTTAAAATCAATGTATTTTTTTTTTATTTGGACCATTTCTTTTCTCTCTTTCACTATGGTTTTGTAGCACTTGAACAGTTTTGAACACATTTTGAGACCCTGAAGTACCTAGGTTTTACAAAAAACCTGTATTTATTCTCGCTCTGCTCTGACTTTTGTGGATTCTGTGTCCACAAAAGACAGAGCAGAGCGTGAATAAATTATCTTACCGATGCAAAAGATAATAATTTAATGTATCTTGTTTAAGGACAGATTTTTCAATCGACAGATGTTTTTTATTCCTGGAATAAAATTGACGTCAGACAGTTTTTGTACGGAAGAACTGTCAAAAATTCAAAATTATTCCTCGGATAAAGTTATCTGGCATTGGAAAAATCAGCCCTAAGACATAAAGCAAATCTAATAAAAATAAAACATTTCAAAGCACGTTCGTTCTCTGAAAGTCAGTGGGTTCACTCAACACCAGCAAATATTTCATTCATTTTACTTATTAATGCAATGGGAGACACTAAAAAGTCATCAAAATAGTACGTGACTGTTGTGGGACTCATGATGTTACTCTAGTAACAGCATTAACCTTGTGCAAGACAAACATAGAGATATTTAACTCTCACAGCAAACAATTTACTCGAATAAACAAACATTTTTATATTAAGATTTGTTTAATCTCATATACCTACTCGTACATATAATTATAAATAAATAAAATTTAATTTTCTGTTTGTAATTTCAAAATATTTTTTTTACTAAATGCACATGAAAGTATATACGGAAATAACCGTATACACTTTCATATAATTATATAACAGCAAATTATTATTTTTTTAATTTTAGTTTGTTTGTTCCGGCTCCGAAACGGCTGGCCCGATTTTGTTTAGAAAAATAATTAGGGTTCTACGAAAAAAAACAAATGAAACCAATTTATTTCCGATATGGACGCAAACGAAGTCGCGGGTACAGCTAATCACGAAATATATCAATCTTTAGAAGGCAATTAGTTACCTAAATTTTATGTTATATAACAACGAATTAGCATGTAAATTATTCTTTTGTCCGAGAAAGCATCGACTCGTTAATAAAACTCTAGACAGCATCTTGCATCTTCCATATTTCAGATCTTATAAATATTTAGCGGTGCGGCACGAGATGCATCCTATCACAATATTTCGTGAGTATGTACTCACTTTGTTCAAAGTTATTCTAGGGTAACTTTTCATCAGTAGGTACCTACTTTCTGGTTAACGTATAAAACGTTAACCAGAAAGTAGGTACCTACTTGTTATAAAGTAACGTTATATTTTCTTTACGCTGATTATTTTATCCCTCGTTTCCTGTATACTTATTATAAACGTGAAAGTTTATATGGATGGATGGATGGATGTTTATTACTCTTTCACGCAAAAACTACTGAACAGATTTAGATGAAATTTGGCACACAGATGGTTTATAACCAGGCCTTGTTGTAATTCTACAAGGCCGTTTATTGTTTTCTTAAATGAATTAAATAAAAAGGCTTATTGTAGAAAATTTTACAACTTTTATAGTAAATAGGGACCTCCTTTTAAGTAAAATATTTATACCTGTGCTAGGAGGCCCCTGCACTCTTCAATGACAAATTTTAAAATGGTAAAAGTGGTGTACCGAAATAAAATAGAATTTAAACAAGAAAATATAGGTAAAATCTAAAATTAAACAAGATAAGACTTGAACTTAATTAATGTTTAGGTAAACAAGCCAGTTACAAACTTAAAGCCTGCACTACACTACTCGACAAGTTGATCGAAGCTAAGCGAATACGAGGATATAGAAAAGCACTTCGGTTCGCTTCGTCCAACCTCGGCCCGCCTCGGGTGACTTCCGATCGTTGTCAGTTTTTGCCCCCGAGTCAAATGACTAGGGCCCGTATTAATAAACATGCCTCAACACCGTACTCAAGTGCGTTATCATTTGATTCGCCATTATGACGTCATCAGCATCTCAAGATTGTTGCTAATTAATAGACACATAAGTACACTATCTCAGTAACCAAGATCAGCTCCTCACCTATCTGTACTTGAGGACTTGATCTCGTGAACGATGACGTCACATTGAGCGAAGTTTTGAATGAGACTTGTCGCATTTCGTTATTGCTAAGTCAAAAGATGTAAAACTTTTGATTGAAATACTTTTATTTCATTAAATCTTTAATGAATAGCGCTAATACACGTTTTATAGTTGGTTGTTACCCAAGAAAGCGTTAAATTGTTAAAAAGGTTGTGTATTTATTTCCCAATACGATGTAATTGTTTACTTAACTCAGTAAGCATAGATAACAACATAACGCAATGTAGCGTCAGTGTCAAAAAAAAGGGACGCCAAACATAAACATCTGTTTGTTTACCAGCTCGTCATCTCGCATATTTTATAAAATTGCTTAAAATGGAAAATAGGAAGCATATTTTTACTCCAACCGAGAAAAAGTATTTTTTAGAAATTATCTCCTCGAGGTATTTTGATGTATTTTGTGTGCAAAAGGGCTAATAGTTTTGATACTCTGGTTATGATATTTGAAGCTGTAGGTTGTGATAAATGTATTAGGTCACCACAAACAAGCTGAAATATAAATTAATTAAGTACGTAAGGTACATTATCATATGAAATAATGGATTTTCGTTCGTAATAAGTAGGTAGTTAATTACATTACAATATTACATACTAACCTGAAATGATGCTGTTGCATAAAACCTTAAAGTTAAAAGGACGGCTATTTCCGGGGAAATTGGAAGACCTCTGTTATTATATTTTACGAATGAGTTTTTGATTAATGTTACTATATACAACACTGATTCTTGAACAAATCTGAATCGTCTTTTAAAATTTTCAGTAGGTAATTCAAAAGGATTTGAGGCATCCCTTATACATATAAACTTTTGGTAAACGAAATCGCAAAGGCCACAAAATATCGTCATAGTAATCTATTTCATCGTAATAATTAATTTCACTCAAAATATTTTCAAATTCCATGTTTCGCGCCACGCTAATCGCACCTCAAGTCACGGACTGTCTGCACTCACGATATAGCATCTCAATAACCCGCGCCCGATGTATACTTAAGGGTCGAGTTTCGTTTATTAATCAGTCCATCACTCAGTTGATGACGTAAACCTAATCCGCAACTTGAGAACATAAACAATTGCGTTTATTAATACGTTCAGGATCTCAATATTCATATCAAGTGCGGTCTCTTGGGCTGAGTAACGTTTATTAATACGGGCCTAGAAGCGTCCCGTAGTTCTTAGCAAGAGTGTATGTATAGTCACGTACTTCGCTCTTCAGTCAATTTCGACACGTACTTCGTCGAAGCAACTTCGCGAGTAGTATAGTGCAAGTTTAACCCTAGAACCAACCAACATAACGACATTCATTTGAATCACCATCAATTGCCGACGCATCCTAAATCATTTTTACTATAAACCGTTATTCTTTCTCCTAATAGAGTAAGCAGAACTATAACCAGCTATCACCATTACATGCGTTTATCGCTCAAAGTCACGTAGAGCAATAATGTCCCGGGATTAAGCGCGAAAGTAATCTACACTATTGTGTAAGAATCAACGTGATACAGAGGAAACTCCCCCTTAATTCTTGCAGATAATCGTTGGATATTTCTATGTTCAGTAGTTTTTTTAATTTTATTCATTTATTACGGTACGCGGTAGGTTTCGGTGTGTACATGACCAGAGATCGCACAAGAAGTTTGGAAGGAAAAAGGGGAGGATTTTGCCCAGCACTGGGACGCAATGTAGGCTAGCAAAAAAAATATTAAGGCACGCCAACAGTTTCTATGTATAATATTATATCTTAAAGAAAGGAGAGAGAAAATACATTTATTTAGCACAGACTAAGAGGCACACAACAAAACATATTATTTTACGAGTAAAAAAAAAATTAAACAGAAAACAAATACAAAGTGAAAAGTGTGTTGTGAGAAGTATTTAATACTAGCTTTTGCCCGCGACTTCGTCCGCGTGAAGCAACTTTCTTATTTTTTTTTTCCGTTAGAACCTTCTTCAAACTTAAAAAAAAGATGGATGAAATCGGTAAAGTCGTTCTCAAGTTATGACGTGACCAAAGGGAAATAGGGATTCATTTTTATATATAGGTCACAATAGCCTCGGACTTACACAGTCGCTATTTATAGGTTAACCAGCGATCTTAGAAATACATAGGTACACATGACAATAATAAAACAAAAGGCTCTCGAATTTAAAAATTATGGCAAAATAGTTCTTTAACTTAATTTATACCTACTACAATCTGTCTGAGTAAGTAAATATTTTTTTATTATAACTTAAGATTAATAACAAAAAGTAAAATAAAAAGAGGAATAATATTGCACCTTTACATTTTTTTTTTTTGTAGATATTTTCTTTGGTTTTGGTAGTAGGAAAAAGAAATGTCAATGTAATAAAATATTGCTATAGCGACGTCACTAAGTGCCTGATTTACAAGTGTAGGTATACAAAAACCGGTTTTATTTATTTAAATTGGGTATACAATGTATGAAAGCTTTTGAATAATCAATCTCAAGACTCCGTTCCGAACCAAAATGTCTCCTACAGGAGACCGAATTAATCCCCACGGTAACGCTGTTCGATAAATTATTTTTTCAAGACTTCTTCGAACCTTTCAAGATTTTTAAGGTACCTAATCTTATGAATAACCCATATTTATTAATGCATTAGCGTGTAGCAATAATAAGCGTGGCAAACTGGTCACGCAAATTAGTATACCTAATTATAAAATATAGTAACCCTAAAGCCTCATTTGACAATCGGGACCAACGGCTTAACGTGCTTCCCGAGTCACGGAGGGGTATTGGTATGTAAATATGGTCACCCATCCACAGACCAACCGCGGCAAGCGTAGCTTAACCTGATGAATGTACCTGTGCGGCTGTTATTATTTAGACACCCCCCCCCCCCCCAGGTCAACTCAGAAAGTACATAATATATGAATTGAAAAAGTCACATAGGTCATCATAGGTCATCTTGCCCAGATTTGAACCCATAAACACATGCATGAGGGACGAGGTCTAAACCATTGGGCCGTCACGACAATACATTTTATTCACAAAAACCTATGAATGATTTATGATTGTTTCAGAAAATTTAACGTTCCTGTAAACGACTACTTTCAGGTACTTTTCAAACAATAGAAGTTTATTTATTATTTTCAGCTTCTACCTATTTTTGTTGTTAATGAGTCTGCTGGGGCCCATGGTATTAATTAATACAGATGACGATCTTTTGGTCTTGGTCCAAAACGTGACAAGGATTTTAGTCCGTTTTTCCGTAACAGGGAAAAATATTTTTTATTAATATTTAAGGTAAGATTCAAGGCTTCTTTCCTGGAACGCATTTTTCATCAAAAACGTGTAGGAAGATTGCGTTCAATTTCATTCAGTTGATGGTAGAGTACTTATTTAAGATACATAACCTTATGTACTTATACGAGTACTTATTTCTTTTGATTTTCAAAATATTAAGAAAACAATCTTACTAATAAAATTATCTATGCTCAAGCGCCCCGCGGTTTCACCCACATAAGTTTTGATCCCGTGAGAATATCGGGATATAAAGTATCCTTTGTGTTAATTCTGGTTATAAACTATTTGTGTGCCAAATTTCATCTAAATCCGTTCAGTAGTTTTTGCTTGAAAGGCTAACAAACATCCATCTATCCATCCATACATCCATACAAACTTTCACATTTATAATATTAGTAGGAAGTAGGATATTATTATTATCAACTAAAATCGCTTGTCGTGTTTGTCTGTGTGCCCGCGTTGTTCTTCTAAATTACGCAACGGAATTTCATGTGGAGATGAAATCACCATCGTTTAGAGGATCTATTCCAGCACCCTAATTGTGTTACACACTATTACTCTCAATTTTAATCATTTTGAAGCATATTGCTAATCCATTGCTCCATATGTTCGAAAGATGTGTCTGTTCAACAACGTAAATAACGCATTGAATCTTGTTGAACTGTCAAAATGAACCCCATAGCTACTGAGTGTGTTACCCAATTACCCTGCAGAACGTTTATGTGTCTAATAAATTAATTTTATGCTTAAAGAATTCACGACGTTTTGCCAAGTCCTAAAACCAGGCGAAGTAGGGGCGGGTCGCTAGTTTTATATAAAAACTTGTGGGGAGATCGCGTTCAATTTCATTCGGTTCTTGGCAAGATACTTGAGTTAGGTCTATAATCTGACGTACTTACATCTTATGCTTTCCAAAAGTAAAAGGAAAATTCTATCTATAATGTAAATACTCGTAAAAATTAAATGCTGCTCTTTGGCAAGCATTTTTGTCATCAAATCATCAAAGGATCAAATAATACCCACTAAGTGTCTGTATTCTTATAATCATACTCATAAATCAGTGTTTTATTTAACAGTCAAATGAAAATTATCGGAAATTATGTGGAAGTGTGTGAGTGTTTGTGAACGAGGAAGACTGACCTGCCGTAATACAGTTTTCACTAGTACGGAGGTCAGTGTGAATTAAGCTCAAACAACCGCATAACGAACACAGGTATTTATAACTACATACGTAATTAAATCTGTAATAGTAGACGCAAATCACAGGCTTGTTAGGATTTGTACGCAAGGTTGTTCTTTATATTGTCAATAAACGTTTTTACTGCTTTTACTACTTTACTACTTAAGCGCATCACATGAGAACGACTGGACCGATTTGGCAATTTTTTTATTTAAAAATACATATTCGTAATAAACCGGATTAGGTTTTCATGGAAAGTAAAATTGGAAAAGTTGCCCGGAAAATTCGGGAAATGTTGAAACTGCTCTAATATATCAGGTTTTTGTTTCAACCACATTGAAATTTTGACAGGACAACGTCTGTCGGGTCAGCCAGTTACAAATAAATGAAATATTGTTTTTTACCAGTTTCTATTCGCAGTATTCATAAGCTTAGGTACGATTACTTTATGGAACGACTTTTGCTCGGTCCGAGCGTGGCATATGAAAGTCATAGAACCTGAAAATTAGTTTTTCTCGGAAATCTTTTGGGCTGATATCTTTTACAAACGGATGAACATTTTCCTTCTTTATACAGTGCAGTGTGGCGATTAGGTTATCACATGAATTGAAACCACGTATTCTACATAACGTGTAGTAAACATACACAATTGAAATAATTAATAACAATTAACATTTTAGTCGTAGGACCTTTTTTTCGTTTCAGTATTTACCTAACAACATTAAACTTAATTTGTGTTTACTTAGCAATAACATAAAGTTTGTGTTGAATTCTTGATACCTTTGCCTCACGCGTGTCTAGGGACTTATTAACAAGGATGGTTTATTTCATGACAATTTTTACGCTATTTTTTTTTTTTGTTTCTATTTTTTGTCAAATTTAAATTTTATTATTTTAACAGACTCTTAACAACTTGTAATGACCGCTGTACTATTTTTGATCATGTGCCTTCATGCGCAGTAGGAACATTATAGGCTGGTGTGATTGTGTGTGTGTGATGTGCCTTCAAAGGATATTAAAATTTAAAAACTTTAGGTATGTGTGTGAAACCAGTCTTGATAAAATTGTTAGTGGTCTATTCATCAAATAAAACATCACTAAAATAACTGAAGTCACTTGGAAAGCTACGCTTAAATGGAATTGGGCTGGACACATCTGCCGCATGTCAGAAGATCAATGGGCCAAACATACGACCTAGTGGGTCCCGCTTAATGGCAAACGACATCGCGGCAGGCCCAGACGGAGATGGTGGGATGAGCTGGACTCCTTTCATAAAGATTGATGCTTGGCAGCTCTGGACAGAGAGGGGTGGAAGGAGAGTAGGGAGGGCTTTGCCCAGTGGTGGGACTTTAACGGCTAATGAAAAAAAAAATGGCTTAGTATTTCTAAGGGTAGCATAGTATCGAATTTTAAGTCCTTAGATTGATTTTCAAGTTAAACAAAGTTTGATTGGTTTTCTGTTAAGCTATATTAATTGAGGTTTGGAATTTAAGTTCTTCATAAAATGTAGGTTTTTAAATCCACAAAAATATTTAATATCACACTCAGGCTATATGCAGTAGTGTTATAATGCTTATAATACAGATGTACTAAAATAACAGGCCACATTTTTACAAAACTTCTTCGGCCCCCGACCCACCGGCACCCTAATCACGTAACAAGATCAATCGGAATCGGTTTCATTTTGACAGTTCAATAACATTCATTTCGTTATTTACGTGCTGAGCAGACAAATTTTTCGAACTTTTGAAGCAATGGATTAGCAATTTGCTTCAAAATGATTCAGATTCCGATTGATTGTGAGTTTCGCAATTGGGGTGCAGCACCCTAATTGCGTAACACCCGATCAATCGGAATCGGTTTCATTTTGACAGTTCAACAACATTCATTGCGCTATTTACGTTGTTGAGCAGACACAATCATGACACATTTTTGTTCATATGAAGCCATGGATTGGCAATATCCTTCAAAATGATTCAGATTGATATTGATTGTGTGTTACGCAATTAGGGTGCTGGTCTCATTGTATCGCCAGCCCGTACTTCGTTTTCGCTCAGTGTTCTTTCTGACTTATTTTAGCTCGACTCCTCAGTGACTTAGAGAGATTTTAAATAGCCTATAGCTTTCCTCAAGAATTGAGCTATGAAATGCTAAATTTTTTTTCAAATCCGGCCGGTAGTTCCTGACATTAGCACGTTCATACAAACAAACTCTTTAGCTTTCTTATTGGTTGGTGCAAATCATTAAAAAGATATTTATAAAGTTGCAATTTATGTCTCCTACTTACTTATCTTCCAAGAAAACGAATTTAAATAATTGAACGGATTGAAAGCTTTCAACTTTTATTATACATTTTTTTTTTTTGAGAGATATCAAAATATTAGATTTAAGACTTTTTCAATAATTTTACATATTTTCTTTGTAACTTATATGCATGTCACAAGATAGAGATAGCATAATGCAATAAAGACACAAAAACATTTTAATACGTTTATCTTTTGGAGTAGGCTAAAAAAATAAACTAAATAAAGTTGTAGAAGTAAGTATCATAAAAAAAATTGAGGCCATTAAGCTAGACTGTGAAAAAAATAAAAATCACATTATTTTACCATAGTTTTTATGACTGTAAGTTATTTAATAAATGAGGCAAACGAAACGAGGTGTGCCTATTCTGTTTAATGGGTCTATAAAATGTTAATTAGTTTATTATTTTGGTACTCAAATGAAGAATTATTCGTCTTCAGAATTATAGAGTTTTTAAAACTGCCTTGAGTTCGTGTCATACGACAGTCGCCTTTGATATTCACTATAGTTTCTGCTAGCGACTTCGTCCGCGTAAAATTTCTTGTTTTAAAATTAAATATATCCTATGACACTTGGCAATACTGTAGCTTCCCATTACTTGGTGGAAGAATTTTCGGAATCGGATCAGTAGTTCCAAAGATTACCCCCTGACTAAAAACTCATAAATTGTACCATTTTATAATAAAATAGAAATGTATTATATTTCTCTTTTTTTACAGTGTTTATCAATTATTTAAAAAAAAAAATCGTTTTTAATTGAGATCCCGTGAGGTGAAGGCCTCTTCTAGGGAATGCCAGCTTTTTCTGTCTTTCGCTACATCTATCCAGTGTGATCCAGCTATACGCTAAAAGACAAGGAGACCCGAGCCAGCCTTTTGTTTCTGCGTCTTTACGTTTCTAAACAAAATAGTGAACGATATTAAAGCTAGAACATATTAGACACAATGAACAGAGTGCGACAAACGGCTAATTATGAGAGAAGTGGGAAACTCGCCAAATGTCCATTCTTTTCTATAGACTTTTTCTTTTAGACGCTTATAATGACACTTGAACTGACTACTCCAATATAAAAGTGGCTTCAATTCAACCAGTATTATTTTAACGTGTGAAAAGCAACTCTAACTAAATAGAAAAAGGGTTTTTTCAGCTTGTACTTACATACTGTTCATTAAGAGCGTGAAAGTCATGGCGTACAACTTTGAAACAGTGACTAGAGTGTTATTATTATTACGGCCCGCGGCTTCGACCGCGTGGATGTCGGTAATGTGCTACCGAAACGAAAAGTATCGAGCTACAGCTAACTGCCAGTGAAAGTCCCGGCAAAATCGGTCGAGCCTTTTCGGAGATTAGCCGGAACCAACAGACAGACTGTCGGCAGACAAAAATTAGAAAAAATGTTTTTTTGTTATAAGTCCTTAGCGTATATATGTACTTTCATATGCATTTAGTAAAAAACTGTTATTTTAATATTATAAACAGACCCTTCAATTTTATTTTATTTTTATTTATTTGTATTGACTTTGATTAGAATTATAAAGCGACTAGTTTTTTTTCTTTAATGTTTCTTTGTTATCACAAATTTTTGAGAATGTTGATTCACCTGTAATTGGAGACTGTGGTAGTCCAAGGCTAAATATTACCTATTTGATAATGTTGTAAGTACTTGTTTTTATAGGTTTATAGTACAAAGAAAAAATATATTTTCTTTGTACTATAAACCTCTCAATAAAATTAATAATAGTGCAATATTTTTTATGTTCATGTTCAAGCCCAAACGCCATACAAAGTGGTTGATGTCCTTTCGGCAAGGAGATGGCATCCTGGGGAAGGACATAGGCCACTTTTTGTCCTGGTAGCACGTTCCCGTGGGACAATTTCCGACATCCACGCGGGTGAAGTCCTGAAATAAATACCTACTCGTAGAATAGAATACTCTTAGAATAGAATATTGTAGGTACACCATACAAATTACAGAAACATAAATATATATAAAATTTTACAAAGGGTGATTCAATGGGCGGTCTTATCGCTAAGAGCGATATTTTAAAGACAACCTTTATAAAAAAAAAACTAAAAAATAACAAACAACAAAAAAAATTAATGATGATGATGTCCTAGTAATGAACTCAGTTTGACTGTGCAATTTGATTCATTCTGATTTGATCCATGATTTCATGTTTATGAAACGTAAGCACCTATTCGTAGCAATGACAAAGGTTTCTATAACGTAACATATTTTAACAAACCAAAATAATTTCGATGTAGGAAAGCAGACGGACTGTTTTATTTATTTTTGGTACATTTCAATAACGTTTATTCATCATTTAATTTAAAAATGAAAACCTTTTTGCACATTTTATTTTGGGCTTAACAAAAACAGTTGGTAACACATCCAATATTCTCCGTAGAATATATTTACCATGCCAAAATGGAATCTAGAAACTCCGGAATAAATTACTTAATACACCTTATCTTAGCCAAATTCAATTTCGATATCTTTAAAACAAAATGAAGATAGAAAAAATTCTAAGTTTCCCTCTGAATATTACTTACTGAGGCATCTATTTTTGTAAGGAAAATTTTAATTAAACCTATTGTCAAGTGCTCCAGCGAGATAATAATTGAGGACGCTTAGGTAATTAGGAAAATGGTAACCTTCATTTGTTACTTTTAGGAACAAACTGGACTGTAGTGCTGATAAAAATAAACTAATAGGTAGTCAGTTGTGTTTTTATTTTCCCTTTGGGGCTTGAAGGGAATAATGAAAAATAAATCAATACGACTACATAAATAAAATAAATTCGGGCTTGTTACACCATTTATAACTCCAGAACGACTGGACCAATTTTTCTGATCTTTGATTTGTTGGATTTGTCTCCGCTCCAAATAGCAGCTATAAACATTAAAATGTAACTATTAAAACATTGGCAAATTAAACAAAAAAAAAGAAGATAATTCAAGGCTTTCGTAGTTCGTCGGGTCAGCTAGGATTCGTTTAAAATTGGTGACTAAGAAAATGTGAGGAAGACAAGCTAGCAATATGTCAATGCAAAATGGCAAGAAGCACGTTGGGAATCAGATAGTATTAAAAACCAAGAAATTACAAAAACTCCTAAAGTGACTGATATATTTGAGAGAGTGAGTGCACTCAATCTCTGATCGTGCAAGTAGCATTGGTGGTCCGAGCGTTTGGCAGCGATTGTTCACTGAACAGGCACAGCAGTTGCTTCGCATCTTGTTTTTGTGTTCGATAATGAATTAATAAAATGTTCTTCTTTATTCCACGCTTTTACTGGCAGCATCTATAGACGAATTGTTATTGCCGACACAATGTTTTGTTTCGTTGTCTGTCATTTGTTTCTAAAAGTTATAACTCGATAGCACTCTCATCATTAGTTTATTTCTATTTTTCCATTTCATACATGCCGCCGTTAATTAACTACCACATTCCACTTTTATTGTATATTCACTGTAATACTGTTCCACTACATGACTACACAGCCGTAATGTATAGTGTATTTATTGATTTTCGGCGCATGCGACCGTTCACTTGTCACAACAATGCCACAGAGTGCTTCTGACACTCAAGGCATAGACAAGTAATGAGGTTACGTCTGGCGCGGATTAAAAAATAAATAATATTTATTTTATAGCTAATATTTTACATAATTATATCTATTTTATTATTTATTTATTACTGTGATTGCCCGTGACATCACAGCAGGCCCTATCAGAATACCAGCGCTGCGACATTTTTTTTTAAATATCGAAGCATCATGCTTAGATAGGAGCCTTTTGGCCTCGTATAGGACTTTCTGTTTCATTTTTCCTTTTGTTACTTTTCTATAGTTTTTAACTGTGTTTAGTTTAGTTTATGATCCTGTACAAGTCGAAATAAATACTTTTTCTTTCTTTCATCACATGCCGAAGATGCCTCACTGCGATACCTCGTGGTCGCGGTTTAGCTCGCTACATCGATATCACCTCCTTGTAAAACAAATGCATGCTAGTAGACACTCATGCACATGCAAGGCATCGAGGTAAACCCCCAAGCAGTCCGCGATATTTCGCACTGAGGTATCCTTCGGCACGTGCTTGCGTGTCTATTGTTTTTATGTCCTTCTTAGTTCAATTTACCTTCTATACCGATCATCAGACTAAAGGACACACCATGCACCAGATACATAGCAACAAATAAAAATCAAATAGACAGTACATAATCAGCCTATAAAGTTCCCACTGCTGGGACACGGGCCTCCTCTCTGTGAGAGGGAGTGGGCCGTAATCCACCACGCGGGCCCAGTGCGGGTTGGTAGATATCACATATCTTCGAATTTTTGGTTCTAGGACACGCCGGTTTCCTCACAATGTTTTCCTTAACCGTTTTGAGAGCAGTGGTTATGAAATAATTTATGTAAAGCGCCTGTCTGGGTTTGAACCTGCCACTTACGACTCGTAAGTCATGGCCGTTACCACTGGGCTACCACTGCTCTCCATAACAATGTGACAGCGGGACCGCACTCTTTATCTCAAGGCAGGGTAGTTACGCATAGTGGCACAGTGTTGGACTTTTGGGAGTACCCACGAACCTAAATAATTTATAATACTCTTACATACTAATGTTACTTTAATGTTGTTTTGTTGTTATTATTATATTCAAATACGTCAGGTTAATTTATTGTGAGTCCGAGTGCCGAAGGACAATGATTAGTTTTTTATATTTTATGTTTATAGTTCTCATGTAAGTGAAATGTAAATTTCTTTATGAGAATTAAATGTCTTTAACCAGAACAATCACCATAACAAGCTAAATATTCTACGAATATCTTCAACCTTCATCACTTAATCAAAATTCAGTTTCTCCTGTCTCTGCCAATCTAGGTTAGGCCCAACTCCGTTCCAATCCCATAATTCTATTTCCTCACAGACTTTCAGCCCGCCACATTCCGATATTTGGAACTCGATCCTGTAATTTCATTTGGAACACGGCACGACGTTGGTCTTTGTGCTTCGAACTTTGCAGACGATGGGTTCCTTTGTGATGGTCTGTTTTAGAATCATATGCTATGGTTGGTAAACCATCACGAAGAGTGCATGTGTGAATGGAATATTTTTGGTCGTAATAATAGTGTTTTTTTTCGGTTGAATTGATTAAATTTAGGAATTGAGTTCGTTGATTAGTTTGTATCGAATGTGTACATCTGAAGGTATAGTTTACATTCATGTATCGTGTGGCGCACCAGTGCGCAGTGGAACGACCGGAAATTTAATAAAAACTATTAAATTTCTTAAATTTCCGTTGGTTCTACTTATTTTGTTAGTAGGACGAACGAGAATAATTATTAATTTTATTTTTAATTCCCATTGGTCCCACTTAATAATTTGAGTCTTGTTGTTCAATTGTAAAATCACTTATTTATCCTAACTAATATCCTA
The DNA here is from genome assembly GCA_949629185.1 of Apamea crenata. NCBI lineage: Eukaryota > Metazoa > Arthropoda > Insecta > Lepidoptera > Noctuidae > Apamea > Apamea crenata. Next base: position 6,103,342 of record OX451363.1, on the reverse strand, counting down.
CTTCCTACTAATATTATAAACGCGAAAGTTTGTATGGATGGATGCATGGATGTCTGTTACTCTTTCATGCAAAAACAACTGAACGGATTTGGATTAAATTTGGCACATAGATGGTTTATAACCAGGATTACCACATAGGATACTTGATATCCCAATATTCCCACGGGATCGAAACTTATGCGGGTGAAACCACGGGGCGCAGCTAGTGATATTATAAATGCAAAAGTGAGTTTGTTTGTTTATTTGTTACGTTTTCACGCTAAAACGGCTGAGCTGTTTTGGATGAAATTTGGCACATGGGTGTACCATGACCTGGGTTAGGACATAGGATACTTATATTTCATTATATATTTTCATTTCGGTAGTACGTTACATGCAATACTTAAAAAAAACTTATAGCAGTTTATGTTTACTTTGCATTTTTATAAAATTTGTTGTTTGCGTACCACAAGACCAAATTAATGTGAACACTCTAGTTTTAATGTGAGCAATGAGCATCATGTAACATTAATTTGGGGCGGTTTTATATATTATGTACTTACAAACCTTGCTTTTAGTAGACTTAATATGTGGTAGTTTCCATTTTCATATTTTAATTAGCCATAATGACACCATTCGGGCTAATGTTTTCATTTAGCACCGACTGAATTATATTTTAGAGTAGCGACGCACCCCTGCTTCGTCTGGGTGCAATGATGACATGTCAAAACGTCGGGATTTCTGTACTTCATGTAAGATAAATAATAATATAATACACATAAATCTTTCGGAATATAATACGGTCTCAATAACAGTGAAAACCGTATCCATTGTGGAGTTTAGACAGACATGAAAAGCGACTTTATTTATACTATTTGTAGATTTAGTCTGTAATGCCAACAAAGACTGGTCACCCCACTAGTTTCAATAGATATTTCCATCGCTAGGTTTGATGAACTATTAATTACATCTATTAAGAGCATTTACAACGTACGGCATTTCATTTCATACAAACTTTCAAGTCCTTGTTCTTCGAAAGGCATGAACCGATTTTAATGAAACTTTATACGCATAAGCAGGATACATAGGACTAAAAAGTTAGTTAATAACATTTTCGAAATGTCTTATTTAAAAAAAGATAATTGGAAATCTCTGTTTCTATAGAAAATTTAAAATCGGTCGAATTTACATGTAACACTATTTTTCGAAAATGTTCTCAATTAACTTTTTAGACCTATATATCTTGCTTATGCGTAGGAAGTTTCATTAAAATCGGTTCATGCATTTCGAAAAACAAGGCCTTGAAAGTTTGTATGAAATGCCGTACGTTGTCAACGCTCTTAAGAACCGTTACAAACTTTATCGATTAACTCAGTTCTCAGAAAAGGAAAGCACTACAACGACTATTACATAACGAGATATTTCCGACAAGGTATTGCCGATGGTAAATCAAAGAAAATATCGAGATTCTTGTTTCACTAAACTTGAAACAGTGTAAAAGTATATGTTTCTAATGACAAAGTACCTAAAGGTATTACTGTCCATCTTCTTCTGCTTCGCATACGATGGAAAAAAGATTACCTATATCATCTATTTCGCCCAAAATTCAGCTACGCAAACTGCACTCACTGACACAGTCATAAGGTCATCAAGTGCACAGGCAATGGCGCAAGATGGAAGGTGGGGACACACACCCACAGACAATGGTCCATCACCTTCCATCATCTTTGCTGTTACCGTACTTACCGTTACTTCTTTCCATTGGGAACTCACAGACAACAGAGGGGCAATTCTCGTAATTTTAAGAACGTTCACAGTCTGATCTCAGTCTCAATCTGGCGAAAATACCTCTACTTTCCCTACATTGTTGACAAGTCTTTGACATTTGTTAGTTACCGAGGTGAGACTAGATTTTAAATATTTTAAATTACGAGAATTGGCCTTTAGGTGTTATACGAAAATATCATGAAGAAATAAATGTCAACAAAAATCAATAGGACACCAACGCCACAGCCTAAAAAAGGTCAGCTCTATTTTTATAGCCTACCTACAGAACTTCAAACAGTAAAATATAATACATCAAATAATCATCACTCACAGTTCCTTTTCGGAACAAAAAAAAAACATTTATCAAGGGATTGATTGCGTCCTCGCGTCCTCTCAGTTCCCTCGAGGTGTGTTCATATTTGTACTCCGTGAAAATTGGAACTAAAATAACAATAGAATGTGTGGAACTGCTCTTTTCACAAGTCAAGTATTTGTTCAAATAAGATTTAGAAAAGGTGAGCTTGGTTTTGTTTTAGTTTTGTTATGATATTTCAGGTGAATGTGATAGTTGAGATGAATGTATTTTTCATGAATGAATGATTCATACATTCATTTTTCTTTTGCACGGCATAATGAAACAGAAATGAAAACATTTTTTTTTTCGCTCCCGTTAATTACCAATACGAAAAATAGTGTTACAGCTAAATTCGACCGATTTTAAATTTTCCATAGAAACAGAGATTTCCAATTATCTTTTTTTAAATAAGACATTTCGAAAATGTTCTTAACTAACTTTTTAGACCTATGTATCCTGCTTAAGCGTATGAAGTTTCATTAAAATCGGTTCATGCATTTCGTAAAACAAGGACTTGAAAGTTTGTATGAAATGTCAATAAGATATTTTAAAAACCATAGTCTAATTATAATAATAGGTTTAATACGTAAAATGCTACAGAAATTTCATAATGTGGCCCTATAAAATGCTGGTTGGTCTCGCTATTGTAGAAATTGTTCATAATAATGAAAAAACAGCTTCATAATAATTTTTTTGCGGGCGGATGATTTTTGCATAAATTACCTTGATTTATGGAATACTTCTTGTTCAAATTATTAAGATTAATAATCGACTTTAGAAAATTTTAGACAGGCATTTTACGTTTGGATATACGGTCCACACGATTTTTTTTTCAATTTCGTCACCATTATCTGCCTAGCCTTTTCCCAACTATGTTGGGGTCGGCCTCTAGTCTAACGTACCAGTATTTTACATGGAGCGACTGCCTATCTGACCTCCACAACGCAGTTACTGGGTAATACGAAACCTCTTACTAAGACTGGTTGTCAGACTTTTGGGCTTCTGACGACCCGTAACGACTGTCAAAGATCCACGAATGACAACCGGGACCAACGGCTTAACATGCTTTCCGAGTTCAATTACATAGGTACGTAGGTTAATATTTAATTTCCAAAAAAAACTTAAATAAGGCCAAAAACCGGCCAGGGTAGCGGGATCTTCCGAAAGGGTTACCACTGCCCTGGAACAGAAAGGGCTAAGGAAGGAACACGGGTGGGTTTTAGTCAGAAAGAGTCTGACACTCCCTTCCGCTCCACCCAGAGCGGGAGGGGTCATATCCATCTTCACTATAGGAACTGATGGACGGCAGTGATGGCGCCAGACATGTAGCATAATTCTAGGTCGACTCCATTTACATTGGCATCGATACGCTAATACGAGAAGTAAGAAGTCGGAAGAAGTTCTCAATAACGACTCCTACATGTCGAGGAAATGATTTCAAAAAGTTTTTATAGTTAGCATAGTTCGTTTATGCGAAGAAATCTTCACACAATGGAAGGGAATCATTTATGAATTCACCTGTCAACTTGAATGGAATGCTCAGGATGGTCCCTTTGTCGCCAAGAGACGGATTTATTATATTTTGATGTTGCAGGTGAAATGGCGTCGGAATAAACTAACGAAACACTTTTTTAACCCCTTGTTGGATGGGGTCTGAAGATAAGTGATTGCTTTGCGGAAATGGAGTGAAAAGATTTTGTATTCTCGTTATGTAATCATTCATACATACATTTTTTCCAAGATAGACTAGGCAAGAACTATAGAATGCCACTTGCTACGATTCTTAATACTCCTTCTCCGAGATCGTTCAGTTTTGGAAAATTAAACGAAACAGTAGCTCGTCAGTATCGCCGCGTGTTGTAATTTTATTAATTGTTTATTTGTTATTTATTGCTATATTTATTATTGTTATTGTTTAATGCTTTCAGAATGTAGTTAAGGCTACCCTGGCGCTGCAGTGCCTCCGGAATGTTTGCAGAAGCCTCCACGGACAGTTTCAAGGCCATAATTCCCAAAACATCGGCTTCTTTGCTGCAGAGTCTCCGTGGTGCTAAAAATAGCACTCTAAAAGTCATTGCTGCTCGATTTAACTGCCCCATTCAAAAACACTGGGTGAGGGTAGTGAATGGTTTAGCTCACCGTCCGATCAGGACCAGGCCCGTGCCGGACGGCGCGTTGTGTTCCACGCGCGCCTCAAAGAGATGTCAGCAGAGGACGGGGCCCCACAGGGCCGAAGCCTGCCGGGGCGGCGGGATTTTCCGAAAGGTTAACCGCTGCCCTGGAACAGAAAGGGCTAAGGACGGAACACGGGTGGGTTTTAGTCAGTAAAAGTCTGACACTCCCTTCCGCTCCACCCAGAGCGGGAGGGGTCATTTGATGATATCCCATCCACAAAAAAAAAAAAAAAAAAAAGGGTAGTGAATGGTTTTGTATAGTAGTCTACTTACACATAAGTACTAACAATAATAAAATAATATAATTGTAAGCTAATATTGTTGCTAATGTATACTAACAAGATATGGATTTTAATTATCTAAAATAAATTATCTATATATATAAAATTCAAAGTCCTGACTGACTGACTGACTGACTGACTGACTGACTGAGACATCAACGCACAGCCTAAACCGCTGGTCCAAGAGACATGAAATTTGGAGGGTGTATTCTTCGTGAAGAGTAGGTATCCACTAAGAAAGGGTTTTTCGAAATTCCACCCCTAAGAGGGTGAAATGGGGGGATTTTGTTTGTATGAAAAATCTTATTGCTTGAGTTAATAAACTTGAAACTTGGCATGAATACTTATCTAAGTAAATTATGAAGTTGGGCATTTTTTGTTTTTATAAACTACCCCCTAAAAGGGGATTGGGGGGTTTCAAAGTTTGTATGGAAGAATTTTAGCGTGCGGTCCGATTTAATCGAAACTCAGTATTTATACCTAAAATTGAAAGAAAAGAATAATGTGTATCAGGGTTTTTCGAAAATCTACCCCTGACGGCCTGAAAAGGGGTAGTCAATTTTACAGGGGAGGATTTTACAGCGTGGCTTGATTAACTCGAAAATTGGTATAAATAATCTTTGAGTCAAGTTATGAACACATCACAAATGATTTTTCAAAATTCCACCCCTGTGGGGGTGAAAAGCGGGGATACAGTTTATATGAAAAATCTTATTCGTTAGGTTAATAATCTTGAAAATTGGCATGAATACTCGCTCGAATAAGTAAGCAATAAAGTTTATCATTATTAGTTTTTCAAAACTACCCTTCAAAGGGAATAATAATAATAATTTTACAGGGGAGGATTATAATAAGTGGCTTGATTCATTATAAAATTGGTATAAATAATCTTTGAGTCAAGTTATGAATTTTTATGATTTTTTTAACATTCCACCCCTGTGAGGGTGAAAAGCGGGGATACAGTTTATATGAAAAATCTTATTAATTTAGTTAATAAACTTGAAACTTGGCAACAATACTTCCCTAAGTAAGTAATAAAGTTTATCATTATAAGTTTTTCAAACTACCCCTCAAAGGGGGATACTGCACGGTTGGTGCAGTGGTTAAGCGATTGACTGCTGCGCTGCGTGTCACGGGTTCGATTCCCGCACGGAACAAATATTTGTATGACCTACATGTATTTGTTCCGAGTCTGGGTGTTTTTCTATCTATAATATGTATGTATTTACAAAAAAAAATTGTATATAAGTAGTTTATCAGCCATCTTGTTACCATAACACAAGCATTAGGTTGCTTAGCTTGGGACAAATGGTGCTGTGTGAAATGTCCAGGGATATTATTATTATTATTATTATTATATAGGAGTGTTGAAGTTTATATGGAAGAAATTGAATGCGAGGTCCGATTAACTCGAAACTCAGTATTGATACTTTCGACAGAAAATAATTAATAATAAGTATGTAAAGCTGTCGAAAATTGACCCCCGGGCGGGGCAAAAGAGGTAATTCGCTTCTTAGGGGAGGATTTGAACTTGAAACTGTATGTTAAATTTTCACGCCTAAACCACTGAACTTCTGATTTGGCAAAGAGATAGATGGCATCCTGGGGAAGCACATACTTTTTATCCTGGTAGCACGTTCCCGTGGGATAACTTCCGACATCCACGCGGGCGAAGCCGCGGGCAGAAGCTAGTTCTATTATATTTTAGCCTATGTTTTCGCACTGCAGGGCAAATGGCTCCCCTTCTCCTTTCCAGTCCTCTCTGTCTTGAGCTAGTGTGGACCAGTGCTATCTCTAGGCCTCAAGCTCGTCCCGCCATATTCTCCCCGCAATACACAAAGTAATTGGGAACCAATGTGGAGAGCAGGGGTGGCCCAATGATAACGGCCGCGGCTTACGAGTTGTAGGTCGTAGGTTCGAACCCAGACAGGCGCTTTACGTTGTGTACATTATTTCATCACCGCTGCTCTCAAACGGTGAAGGAAAACATCGTGAGGAAACCGGTATGTCCTAAAACCAAAAATTCGAAGACATGTTACATCTACCAACCCGCACTGGGCCCGCGTGGTCGATTACGGCCCATTCATAGAAGAGAGGAGGCCTGTGTCCCAGCAGTGGGAACATTATAGGATGATTATGTTATGGAACACGCACTACGACACATCATACGCAAACGCGGGTCCTTTGTGGCGTGAATTTCCCGTAGGTCAACCGCAATTTGTGTGCCTAATGCTAATTCAAATGCAGACCTTTGCTTTACAATGATTAAAAGTACCTACCTTCATTAATGTTAATTTTTTCCAATAAATAAACTTAATTCCTCGTACTGTAAGTAAATAAAGAGTTATTTTTAACAATATGTTCTGGTAAAACAATTTTGATTTATTTTTTGTGTATTTAAATTCACAAGTCATTCGCTTAAAACTCATAATACGATATAATAGCTCCAAGTAGTTATCTGAAAATTTTCTTTAATCATAAACAAATTAAAGCATTTAGGTATAAAATCGTTTGAGCACTATTTCCAGCTAAATAACTAAGTTACTCGAAAAAGGAAAAAGCCCTGAGTGTGTGTAGGTACACACGCCAGCACATCAAGCTATCTGTCAAATTTCTTTAATAGATTTTCAACTTTATCGCTAAAGCATTAAGGTTCACGGTTGATTGGGAACATTTGACAGTTTCGCGCCTGTACTAGAAAATGTAATAGGCGTAATTACGTCATTTTCATAGCCAGCCGCCTTATAAAGTCCAAATAAGCCGCCTTCAGAGATACTTAGCTAACGAGACAGCAAACTTTAAGTAAGAAGCTACCAATAGACGGTTCAAGTTTTCGTATAAAATTCAGGATGGGTAGAATACAAAGGAGGAAAATAAAGTCGTTAATTTCGAATGTTTCTGGCTTTCATAACCAGCTAAGTCACTAACTGAACTTAGATTCTGTTTGGTAGATGAAAGTTACACAAACATAAAAAAAACCGGCCAAAAATACGGGACTCGCGCACCGAGGGTTCCGTACAATTTAAAATTATTAAAAATATTTTTAATAGATGATGTAACTAAAAATGTACGGTTTTCGCAATTTTTCCTTTATCTGTGCTATAAGACGTTGCTTCGTACCAAATTTCAAGATTCTGAGTTCACGGGAAGTACCCTGTAGGTTTTGAAAATAAATAAATAAATTTGTGGAAATTTACGGCATAAACGGCTGTATCTTTTGATTGCGTTGGCTTAGAAGTTTGATTTTTTCACAGCTTCAAGGGTCAGTAGATTTGAGTATTTGATATTAATTCCAGCTTGATACCTACCTCCACGCGTTCCTGAGAAAAAGGGTCTTAACAGACAGACGGACAGACAACAAAGTGATCCTATAAGCGTTCCGTTTTTTCCTTTCGAGGTACGGAACCCTTAAAACGACCGAATTCTAAACCTCGTCCATTTTTTTAATTCGGTTAAAAAAAGAAGTTGTGTGCCTAGGATTACCCGATAGAAGTGAAAACTTACGACTGGGACCGAGTATACACGATATGCGCGATACGTCACCAACCAAATGGAGCCGACTACAATGCGATTCAACTAAGAACAACGGGGTAATTGTGTAACACATTATCAGTAGAGATGGCTTTCCGTTTGACAGTTCAACTACATACATTGCCTTGTGACGTTGTTGAGCAGACAAATTTTTCGAACATATGAAGCAATGGATTAGCAATATCCTTCAAAATGATTCAAATTATGATTGAGGGGCAATAGTTACGCAATTACCCCACTGAGCGTGAAGGTTTAGTTTTCTTTACTGTTCAGAAAAACGCATAATGCACCTAAAGTTGTTTTAACTTCAAAAATACTTTATTAGCGATAAGAATATTGTGATAGAAAGCGATGAACTTTAGGTTAGTCGAATTATTTTATAAAGGTAATACGACGGAGCTAGGAATGTACTTCAAAAGAATAGCAACTTTACCGAAAGTACACGTTGGCCGTCTGTTAACGATATACCTAGCAGAGCAAGACACGCTTTAACGCAACAAAGAATTAAATGACATAGGTCACAGGACACTTAGTCCCAAAAAAGGACAAATGGGTTCTCTTCCACTACGTCCATATAACACACAATTAAGTGAAACGTTTTCTACGAAATTGGACAACAAATGGCACTCAAAATCGTAACACAAACTTATTTGTTAAACGTTGAGAAGACCTCCTTCAGTTCAAGTTTGTTTGTCTTAGGGACAACGCCAGATAATTTTATCAGAGGAATAATTTTAAATTTTTTACAGTTCTTCCATAAAAAATCTGTCAGACGTCAATTTTATTCCCCGAATAAAAAAATTGTGTCGATTGAAATATCAGCCTTAGTTAGTTTTTAAGATATTACCTTATGTTTCTTTTCATTCCGCACTTTCACCCCTTTATTCATAAACGATGCTTATAATTAAGTAGTGATTAGCGACTGTCTAATCATACAGTTTTGACGTTTGAACGTCATTTAATTTTAATCATCGTTTATAAATAAACCTCGTACAGGCCAAACATAATCTTGGTCAGAACCATGTAGATTAGTGTCTGAAATGGTCTTTTGAGTATAGAGCCAAAGTTTTTTTTTTCGACGTGAATGGTTACTCGATTGACTAGAAAAGCGATCGCTAACTAAGAGTCAATTTTAATCTAAAGAGCGTTCGAGAGTAGTCAGTGTAAATTCTAATTTCAACTCTTTATTTGTGGTTTTAATGGGAACATATCAGTTGGTTTAATAGGTTTTTATATTTTTTTATAGATTCTTTTATATTATGTAAATGTGAGGACTTTGTAGGCCTTGTAGAATTTAGATATTATGTAGACCATTTTTTATTTTATCAAGTACCTGGTAATTGATAAAAGGCCTACGCGGTCCTTTCATAACTACTGTAATTTGAAGACATTGGAAAAGCCAATTATTTTTAAAAGAGTAACCGTGGAGTTTCTTGCTGGCTCTTCTCCATAAAAAAAGGACCATTTAGAACCGTGCACCTAGGTTCTGACGTTTCATAAGTGCCCATGTTGGTTTATGTAAAATAAAATGTTTGATTTGAATATTACACTACTAATGATGACACTGACAGCTTTTGAACGCAGTTTACGACGTCAGCTGATCGCGTTTAGTTTCATTGGTGAAAGCCCTAATTACCTGACCGATATTTTTCCCCGAAATGTACTAATGTAAACAATTAAACCGAACGCAGTACACAAATAATAACTTCTCTATTAAAATTAAAAATCTCACAGATCAACGCCAAGAATAAAAACCTTTTCTTCCCTACAAAAGCTCTCAGTCCGATCTAATCTAGAAAACACTTCGCACAGTTATGCTGAAAATGGTGCATGAATTACCGAGTTTAAAAATTGTGCAGGCTTTTTACCGTAACGAGGTCTGGTGCAATTTGCTGAATAATGACCCTTGTTGACTGCTCAACAGAACTGCTTTTGTTTAGTACGCAATTGAAAATGGTAGAAGAATTGTTAAGAGTTACATTTCGAATTGAATTTATAAGTTGTTCGTTAGATTTTTGAGGGGATATTTTTGTTCAAAGGTAATTGGATCAATCCGTTTTGTTGCTGGCAGAATAAGTTTGTGTATTAAATAATTTTGCAACACAAGGTTTTCGAAATGTTTTTATTGTGAAGGAGTTCTGAGAGCACACCGTATTGATAATAGACTGCTAATCTCAAAGCATTTTCCTAACTATATTCGGCTTGGCTAGTAACTACATTAATTTTAATGGGGAAGCACCACGGCCAGTGAGGTCAGTGTCAGATTGTATGTCCTTTGTCAATACAACAATCATTTCAATTATGTACGAGCACGCTCGACAATTGAATGCTGACACCCGCGATCACATTTACTTACGTTTATACATTATTACATTCGCATTACTGCAATTAGTTCAATAAAGCTGCTTGGTGAATACACTTGTCGGGGTTTTCTTCCACATTACACATAAGAATTCCCGACACAGAGCACCTAAGCGGTAGGACTCCACAAATTATACGTCTTACGGTCACGAATCATATTTGGTTCTACATAGAACCTGACACTGACCTGCAAAAAACGTAAGAAGATTTAAATTTCGCGGGCCACCCTGACGCTTTTCCCTTAAAATGAACTTGGTTAAGTTATTATACTATTGAAAAAAAAAAGGTTCGTACTCGTAACGTACCGACTTACTATATAATTTTAAATCAAAATATCCTTTGATATCTAATGAGGTTTTTTGTAATGATTGTGCTATTATATTTCTTTTCAAATTCGGTTCCAAACTTTTATGAATAAAATTAACGAAAACTTGAATATGAAATTAATTAATTCTATGTAACTTACTTTAACTTGGCAACCTTGTTGACCCAGTTACAATCTTATTACTAAATGCGTTGCGACGAACTTAATACTTGGCAGAATGAATATTAGGGAAGTTTCTGATGAATCAAATATTCTGGAAAGCTCTGTTATTGTTGTAAGGGAAATTATTCTTGTATTGGCAAAATATGTTTATTTCAATTCATACGCCTGATACAGCATGACAAATTGAAATAATTGCGGTTTGAATATACGGACTTCCTGATAAATTACTTTATTTCTAAGGCTGATTTTAAACTTGAGAGATATTTTTTACTGGCGGAATAAAACTGACGTCTGTCCGATTTTGTATGGAAGAACTGTCAAAAATTTAACATTATTCTCCGAGTTTGTATAAACACTTTTACATATAAAAATAAATTATGTTTTTAACTAGATGGGTTGGGTGTTTCGTATCTGACTACTCTGAGAAGAAAGACCGAAATAAACTCAGAGGTATCTTTTAAACTCTATACATAATCTTGGTCAGGACCATGTATATTACTGATTACTGTCTGAAATGGTCTTTTGTGGAAAGAACCACACAGATTTAAGTGGACCTGTCCAGTCACTAGTCAGTACAAGCATTTGTCAGTAATTGTGTAGCTCAACTCAGAAATTAAGAAGCTCAACGAGTCAACTTATAATACCAAAGTGTTACCGAATAATACCAAAGTGTTACCGAATAATAACAAAGTGTTACCGAATAATACCAAAGGGGTTTTATTTGTTGGGTTGGTTTGTTCGAAAGAGATACCGTGGCCCCTGGCACCACAGGCAACTGAAGGAACACGGGTGGGTTTTAGTCAGTAAAAGTCTGACACGCCCTTCCGCTCAGCCCAGAGCGGGAAAGGTCATTTGATGATTTCCCACCCAAAAAAAAGGCGCATATTATTAAAGATGAAACTCATCAAAATGAGGAAATTCCGCAAATTATTCAAAATGAAATTCAATCTATTTCTCTGACTGAACAAATGAGTAAGCAATCTTGGCGCTACTAATCGAGTCACGATATCCGAGTCTTCGCAATAGCTATACTAACTTCGTTAATCGATAGATTAGTCGTTCTACCTCCATCTCACATTTCCATACGTCACGTGACGCCATGACACCCGTTGCGAGCCGCCATTAGAAGTGATTTGATTGATGTTTCGGCTCTGAATCCATAATGGTATAATGATAGCTAGGACCTTGAAGAATTTATTGGAGTTCAGAGGTGTATTAAATTACATAGGCTCGATATTGATGTTGTTTTCAGAAACGACAAGTTTCGTGATTCTGTGTAATCGAATAGTATTTGTGCTTTAAAACTTTATTGATTAAGTTTGCGGTGTTTTGTTTTAATGGGTTGATTTTGTCGCTTGGTTAAGGGAGATGCGATAAGGTTGCCCGCGAAATTAATTTCTTACGTTTTTTGCAATTTTCACGTCATTTCATTTTCATGATCGTAATAAAAAAATGTGGCTTTAAAGAATCATAATCATTAGAATCATTAATACAACGCCTCACACATGATTTCAAGAAATATTCATTCAATAGAGTATAATATGAACTTAAAGAGATGTATTGATTTGTATGATTATACATAATTCTATAAATAATTATTTCCTACGGCCGCGAATCATAATAGACCTGCAAATTGCAAAAAACTTAAGAAATTTTAATTTCGCAGGCTATCCAGATGCTTTCGCCTTAAGATATTGCGTACACCAGAATTTAATTAGTTACCTGTAGCCAAAATCATATTTTCAGATATTTGGTAACGTTGTTGCTCGTGTGCACGCTATCATTGCGCTAGCAGCGGGGTAACTGCGTAACACATTAATAGTAGGAATGGCTTTCATTTTGACAGTTCAACAACAATCATTGCGTTATTTACGTTGTGAGCAGACAAATTTTTCGAGCATATGAAGCAATGGATTAGCAATATCCTTCAAAATTATTTAGATTGTGATTGATAGTGTGTTAAAGAAAGACAAAAAATACATTTATTTAGCACAGACTAAAACACACGCAATACATCAGATAGCAACTAATAAAAAAACAAATAGAAAATTTAAAGGCCTATTAAGAAATTGGCAGGAAAGTGTGCACAATTAGGGTGCAGATAGTTTGTCTATAAACAGTCTTAACTCAAGTCTGCGCACAAGTTTAAAGTTATTTAATGTTCATTTAACTCGTCTGAAAAGCTGAACATCGGTACCATTAAATAAATAGGCAATGACAGGGGACGAATAAAATGTAAACTGCCGAACAGCGACACACGTATTCGAATAATTCGATTACGTATCTCGAATGCATTCTATTGTTTCCTCCCGTATTCGAATGGGCGAAATCGGATACCGTTGCGAACGAGTATGGATCGTGGTATGAATGATATTAGAATGATGAATGGTTGATTGAAAGAGTACCAAGCAAAGCAAATCGGAGTTTTAGCGTAGTCTGTTAGCTAGTGAACACATACTCTATTTGTTTTTTTATTAGTTGCCCGTATTCAGCAAGGTGTACGAAAACGAAAAGGTAATGCTCAATCAAATGCTTACCTAATCATTTTAAAATAACCATCTATGATACTAATAATAAAGCCGAAGAGTTTTTTTTTGTTTGTTATTTTGAACGCACTATTCACCCGAACTACCAGAGGGGTAACTCTCGTAATTTTAAGACCGTTCACAGTCTGATCTCAGTCTCAATCTGTCAAAAATGACTTCTACTTTCCCTACATTTTAACAAGCTTTTGACATTCGTTTGTCGTTGAGATGAGACTGCGACTAGATTTTGAACGTTTTAAATTACGAGAATTGGCCTTCTGATGTATTTGAAAAAATATTTTTGCGTTTGATAGCCTAATTCTTGAAGTAGGCTATTGGCGGTTTAACATCACGCTAAGCCTTCAGGAACCGAGCAAAAAGAGAAAAAGTCAGTAAAACGCTAAACGAAAACGTAGTGATATCGCGGGCAGGCGATGGGATGCGAAATTTAGACATTTAATGTTGCGGGTTTATGTTTCTAAGACAAAAATTTTGACATAAAGTAATTTAATTCATAAGGTATTGCGAGACTGTAATTCAACGAATACAATCTACACCGGGACATTCTGTTTTTTCATCGTAATTCTCATTCTTCCTTTGTTCAATGTATTTCACACTCGTAACAATTCAAGGTTAAGTAATAGGGAGGTTTTAAATTCAACCTCAAACTATTTATTTCAATTAAACCAATTACAGGCACTTTTGAATTGTCAAGGGTCGGTCATTCAAAAAGATGAAGCTAGTTGCCCATTCCAAAGCGTAGTAGGTACCTATGGAGAAGAACGGGCAAGAAACTAAATGGAGTGTCCATTTAGTTTCTTGCCCGTTCTTCTCCATATCCTTCGTATCGTTCTTTTAAATCGCAATAATATGGTTACAACGTATTGGTTACATCATTCATGTTAAAAATTATGCATGTGAGAACGATGCAGAACGTTAAAAGCGTCCGTAAGGAAACGATAAAAAAAACAATTCAAATATTATGCTCCGACATTATTTTTTAAAGTGTAAAACTAATTCATTAATGAAAGTTTTTGTTTTATTTTTTCGAACCAGTATTTTTCCACTGCTGAGCAAAGGGTCCCTCATAAATCCTAGAGAAAACATTGTATTCATAAATACATAGAATATACACAGTATTGTAATTTATCTAAATATATATACATATAACTCAAAGGTGACTGACTGACTGACGTAGTGATCTATCAACGCACAGCCCAAACCAGTGGACGGATCGGGCTGAAAATTGGCATGCAGGTAGATGTTATGACGTAGGCATCCGCTAATAAAGGATTTTGATCAATTCAATCCCAAGGGGGTAAAATAGGGGATGAAAGTTTGTATGAAACTTTGTCAATTTTAAACCGATCAGGCTGTATACTTCTTAACGCGAGCGAGGCCGCGGGTAAAAGCTAGTTCTATTATAAAACGAATGTTTGACTTGTGAACTTAGTGAATCGCGTTATGCAAGTTAATTTTTTTATTTATTTAATCATTTATGAACACACATATTTAAACAGATAAGAAAAACAAAGAACAGAGAAATAGGTACAAAGATGATGCTTATTTCTAAAGAAATCTCTTCCAGCATACCTGCTGGTTTTATCTCGTAAATGTAAAAAATGTTCACCGCCGATGTCTTTGTACAAAAAAATAAACCCATGACTATCGAAAGTCACCAATAAATGACAACCTCTATTCTCATTCTCAAACGAAACCTACTTCATAACACAGAGACTGCAAACATTTTTTCCAAATCCCAAAAGTGACGTGAACGGAGCGGGCCATCGTCGTGCCACCATAAACTCAGTCACGATTGTTCCGTCACATAAAAATGTTGTGTACCCCAGTTACTCGTTCCACTGCGTTTCCCGCTATATTTCTTCATTGGTTACGGGATTTATTCATCTGTGCATTGTTTTTTTGGTGATATTTTTGTGACAATAAGAGGAGGAGGAGCCCGTGGCTTAATAATAACAACCGCACAGGTCGATCGATCAGGTTAAGCTACTCTTGCCGCGGTTGGTCTGTGGATGGGTGACCATCTTTACATACCAAGACCCCTCCGTGCCTCGGAAAGCACTTTAAGCCGTTGGTCACAGCTGTCATTCGTAGATCTTTGACAGTCGTTACTGGTCGTCAGAAGCCCGAAAGTCTGACAACCAGTCTTCCCAAGAGGTATCGTATTACCCAGTAACTGGATTGTGGAGCTCAGATAGGCAGCCGCTCCATGTAAAATACTGGTATTCAGCTGAACCCGGTTAGACTGGAAGGCGACCCCAACTTACATAGTAGGAAAAAGGCTAGACAGATGATGATTATAGTAGCACAATTATTTTTTTGTGAAATACCGATAGCAATTTTGATGTAAGATAACGAATTTGATCTTTATTAGCTACTAGAATTACTGTCGCACTTACAGTTGTCAGGAACGCATTCTCTCGACGGCTGAACTGTAGGTACGGTCACCAAAGGAGATAAGTAACCAGGGCCGTCGGATATAGTTGAAGTTTGGCAAGAAACCGATGGATGTTTTCGAATGAAATTTAATTTCATTAATAGAATACAAATAGTTTATTTATCAAATTAAATTTCATTAAATAATATCCATCGGTTTCTTACTAAACTTCAACTATATCCGATGCCCTGGTTACTTATCTCTTTTGCCGACTGTACCTACTGCTACCTGCGCTGTCACTGTTAAATAGCTTCCACAGACATGCTGTTGAATTGTACCTCTAATCTTTACTGATACCTAATATTAACATTAATAGAACTCTATAAAAAACAAATTACATCCAATTTAAATATTAACTAAATGTTGAAGGTCGCTAGCTTGATTCGAAGAAAAATTTGGAAATAATAATTAAATTGATTCCCAGTAATTTTCGTTCGAAAAAGTTCGTTTCGTTCGTCGTTCGCCTAGAAAAACTTATAAAACTTATTATAAAAAAAATAATTACCTATCAAACTATAAAAATATAATATCCTTATTAAAACTATTAACAAACTAAATAGGTCTAGTCTAGGTTAATTACATTAGGTTACATTTTAGGTAGGTTAGTTATATCGGTTACGTATAAAATGCGTAGTGGGTATACGGAGGGTATTAACTCCCAGCCTTACTAATTACGTAACGATGCCCTTCTTAGCAAGTAGCAAGTAATTAGCATACGTTCGCAACATTTAGATAAAGGTTAGAATCTTGATCTTGACACACTGCTCCCGAGATTAATAAATAATTAGGAAACGAGTGACTCGATAATAGTACGAGTTCCAAATTAAAAAAATAAAGCCCTCCATACTAATTTTCAATAATTATATATTTGTTTTATATAATTTTTTTTTTTTTTTCTATCGCGATTATTCTCAGCGGAGACCGCCTTCGGCGCGGGAGATACTATCTAATGTGCTCTAGTGTGTGCATAGACACAGGTGCACTCTCTTGTCCCTTAATCTCATTGTCGGCTGGGACAGCAATTCGAGACGATCGGATATAGATCAGGGAGTCTACTCCGAAGTGCAAAGTGCGAATGTTCGGATCGGATCGACACATGGCCGAAACGAATATTATTGAAAAATGCGAAAAAAGTTCGGATCGGCTCAGTTGGGTCGGGACCATAGTCAATATTCGAAAGAGTGTAGAGTGTAGACTCGGAGCCGAACGAACCAAATAGTAACTTCATAGCAGGAAACGGCCAAACATTCGGCCGATACTACTTCAGAGTAGACCCCCAGGCCAACATACCCCTGTTGGTCCTGCGCATGATCTATATCACCCACAACAACTTCCAAACTCCGAGCAAGTAAGATATTCCCAATGGAAAATACCAATAACATTTTGCCCAACCTGGGAATCAAACCCAGGAACCCACGCTCAGCAGTCGCGCTTGTGACTACGAGACCAACGGGACACTAAAGTCAGGCGCGGTCCGAGGGGGGTCGTGGGAGTCATGACCCCCCCCCCCCCCAAAATCAAGCTATCGAGAGTCTGCATGATTTACTTACCTAACTAACTCAAGTTACTAACTTACTAATTGGTGACCCGTCCCCCCCCCCCCCCAAATATTGGGCTGCGACCGTGCCTGAATAGAGTTCCAATATACTATGTTCGCAACAACATAAAATTACAATTAATACAGTAGGAGAAAATCACTTTCTAAAGTTTCCAAGTGTAAACATTATGATGTGTGTATACATTATGATGTGTGCTTATACATAGTAATATTGTCGATGCCGCCTATATATCTAGTATGACAGTCATCCGACATCATAGACGTGCCCCATCTGCATTTGTGTTGATTGTGCTTATCATGAACGTACAATTTGTATGAACTACCATGAAAGGGACAAGCAGTGGTCTAGCGTCCGATCTATCTGAGCATATTGTCCTTAATGGGAATTGGGCGTATCATCTCAATAAACAATAAACTGGGAGGAGAAATAGTCGCTCTATACAGGGTCAAATTAAATAAGCTAGCGAAACTTCACAGACGTGATGGGTCAACAAAAACTCAAATTCAGGTGACAACAAACTGCGATTGGTGACACTAAAAAAGATCTTTTATTTTTATAAATTATGTAAATTTATTTTATTTCTGTACACGTCAATCATATTTTAAAAACAAGATAATATCGACATAATGTTTAGATATAGACCCATTACGTCTGTGGAGTTTCGCTATAGTACAGTCACGAGCAAAAGTATGTATACACTCGGCTTTATTCAAAAGCGATTTACTCCTTTATTTTTAATTGAAATTTTATGTTGTTACGAACATAGCATTTTTATGTAATGTGTGAACCCATAGGTTTATGTAATGTGTCGTATTTCAACGTTCCATTAGTTATTTCGCGAAAAAATTGCAGTTGAAAGTCGCCAAGTGTTGACATATTGGTGTTCGTGACTGTACCATGGCTATACATGGAATAATGCAGCCGTCTTCGATCACATTATACAAAGGTAATAACGGGAAATGGACTCCGGACAACGGACATTCGGGTAATGCTGACTCACTGGGCGTGTTCTCACGTCCGTCTTGCCTGTAACAGATGATCAATCTAATTTGTTTGCCACGTGACATGTTACTTATGTTTGTTTGAGCTTTCGTTATTTGAGTAGGATATACATATAGTATTGATGATGATGCTGGTAAGACAAGATCTTCTTTATATTTTCGTGTCGATGGTAATCTTCTTAAATAAATAAATAAAAATAAATTTACTAACACAAAAACCTTAGTATACAAAGCCATTACAATACACATAGGAATATTTAAACTCTGGGAAAAAGGCTGCATAAATAGTGAAGATCCCTGCCTCCTAAACTAGGGGTACCCTGTGACTTAGGAGTCAGTGTTCTACTGTAGCTTCGTGTTCAAAAAATCCTTTATTTGTGTGTGATACTCGTAACATGATGAACCTATAATGACTCGGCTCAACTACGAATATGAATGAGTAGGTATGTGTGTTAAAGGAGGGAGATGTGGTGTGCTGTGTTGTGTTGTAGAATGGTGTGTTGTGGTGTATGAAAGAGGGGGGTTAGTGTTTTGTGGGGTTGTGTGAGGTGGTAAGAGGACTGTTCTTGTGATGTTGCATGGGCTTATGTATTCGGTATTGTAGAAATCTTCGATATTTTATATTGTTTGAGCCCAGTAGGTGGCCACGTTGATTGCGGCATTAGTGGCATTCAGTGACATGTTTATTTATTTTATTTATATGAATGATATTTGTAAATATTTTATAATTATTTTGTTTTGAATGACATATTGACTTGTGTATGTGTTTTATATTTTATCTGATTTAAATGTTCAGTATTTTAGTATTTACGTGTGATTATTATATATTATGACCTACATGTATTTGTTCCGAGTCTGGGTGTTGTTCTATCTATAATATGTATATATTTACAAAAAAAAAATTGTATATAAGTAGTTTATCAGCCATCTTGTTACCATAACACAAGCATTAGGTTGCTTAGCTTGGGACAAATGGTGCTGTGTGAAATGTCCAGGGATATTATTTATTTATTTATTTATTTATTAATTTAATTTTTAATTTAATGTAATGTGTAATATAATGGACTTTGTCTGAAAATTAAATGAATAAAAAAAAATTATATTATTATTATAGTAAGTCATCTAAGGTGCAGGTGAACGGGCACTTAGGGCACTCCAGCAAGTGCAGCATGGTCTGATTGGAGGCACCGCACTCGCACTGGGTACTGGATGGGCCAGTAATCCCCCATGTCGTCAAGTTGTGTCTGTAGCGACAAGATTATTGTTGGTTTTCAAAATAGCATCACGCAAACTGCCCCATTGGGTTCATGGTCCCAAGCGCGACTGCTGAGCGTGGGGACCTGGGCTCGATTCCCAGTTCGAGTTTAAAGTGTTATTGAGTTTTTCCATTGGGAATTTCTCAGTAAGAACCTGGAGTTTGAAGGTTTGCGGCATGACACCCGCCGTGCCTCGGAAAGCACGTTATGTCGTTGGTCCTATGCCTGATCTCTCTCCAGTCGTGTTGAATTGCCGACCCATCGGACTATGAGAGTGAGTGCACCTGTTTCTGCGCGCACACTTATGCTCTATAATTTTTCCGTATAGATAGCTAGTCTCCGCTGAGATTGACAGCCATGGCATGCAAACTGCGATTGATGACACAAAAAAAGATCTTTTATTTTTATAAATTAAATTTATTTTATTTCTGTACACGTCAATCATATTTTGAAAACAAGATAATGCATGTACCTATGCCATGCCGGAATACGGTCTGGAGTGCTAAAAAAGCACCACGGCTGTACCTACATGCTACTGAAGCATGAAGGTAAAAATTACATCATTTAGGTACTATTCGAACAGGATATTCTTAAAAATGTTTGAATTACAAAGATAATAGAAATATATTTAATGGCACAAAGTCCTGTACCTTATATATATAAAAGAAGCCTTCTCATAAACCTCATATACGTTGTCAATGCTTAAAATCACATCAACAACCGCTGAAATTCATAGCCTGCTAACACCATTCGCTGACTAACAAAACCTCAAACAAAACCGACCTCTTTCCAAACCAGGGTCACATCTACGTCACAAAAGCTGAACTATGATTCGCAAATACAGCAGAAAGTTTAACAACGTCCAATACAAGAGTTCTAACGGCGAGGGCCCATTGGCGAGTGACCGCGCGTGCTCAAGCACCCGTCTTAAGTCAACTCAAAGCACGTGATTGTAACAAAGTGTAAGGTTAAAAGGGGAATGCTGAAGGAATGCTTTTGTTATAATTGGGCCAGTGGGAAATATCGTAGTTTTGGATATAATACTAATGATCATATTCGCAAAATACGTTGAGTAAACAATAACAGCCGCACAGGTTGATCGATCAGGTTAAGCTACGCTTGCTGCGGTTGGTCTGTGGATGGGTGCCCATCTTTACATGCCGAAGCACGTTAAGCCGTTGGTCCCGGCTGGCAATCTTTGACAGTCGTTACGGGTAGTCCCGGAGGAGTCCGAAAGTCTGACAACCAGGGGTATCCAAGGGGTATCTATCGTATTACCCAGGAACTGGGTTGTGGAGGTCAGATAGGCAGTCGCTCCATGTAAAGTGCTGGTAATCAGCATTATCCGGTTAGACTGGAAGCCGACCCCAACATAGTTGGGTAAAGGCTAGGCAGATGATGATTCGCAAAACACGTATTCATTGGTTTTGTACGAAAGAAACTGACAGAATGCAATCTCTCGTCGGCCGCACTGTGTATCTGTGCCTATGTCCTTTAAATCGCAAGGATATCATAGCATTTTTTCAGGAATGTGGAAATAATTCGATATGATCGATACGGAGCCGTCGTATCGCAGGACTCCAATACGGCATGAAATGGCATATTACGATACGACGACGACGATTACGATTACGATTTATTTTGGGATGTTTGCGGATAATAATATTAATTGTATTACCGCCATTATTAGGAGTAGATACGCATCCCTGATGACGCGTGTTCGCGGCAGCACCAACAGTATTCTCAGTGTGTTCGCAGGTCGGTGGGATTCCCCGATATTGCGGAGGTGGATGCAGCTCCACGCTGAGTTTTAATTGTATGTAGATCTGTGTCTGTAACCTACTAACGCTAGAAGTTAAGTATAATTGTTACTAACCCTATGGACTCCTGTCTGAAATAAAAGTTTTCTATTCTATTACGAATAGGCATAACTAGGCATAGATCCCATTGTCTTGTATTCCTCGCTCTACGTGAAACTCAGATCAATTAGGAGCAGTAGGTACCAACAAACATGATCATAAATCGTATGTAAGATAGGTCAAAGAGACTCAGTTACCTACATAGTTAGTAAGAAAGCAAAATAGGAATTGTATTTTCACAAAGGTCTTTGTAATTGTTTCATCCAGAAACTACACAGTATCGAATCAATTCTTTGAACGAACATAGAAAAGATTGTAGGTGGCACGTTACCGAATGACAGCGATGCGGATGAGTACTTCGTTTTGTTTTTTTTTTTTTGTTATTATTATAAATAATACATACCTAATAATTATGCATAACATTAATTATTTATTTATTTTTTAAGACTCTAAAAGCTATCAAAATTTGTTAAATCACTTTTATTATTATTATCATGCAACGTATCGAACTGCTAGAGGGGCTTGGTGACCTGAAACACATTCACACATTGAGGATTCAGACGCCGTCCAACTAGATTCTAGAGGTTTCAGAGAGCTCAGAGCCAAACGAACGAAGCAAATGATTTGTTTGATTGACGTGAGTTTCCCTGACATTGACATGAGTTCCAATGTGTTGTCTGAATGATCGATTGTGAAATCGGTTTACATTTACTTTTACGACTTTTTTAGAAACTAATGTGTCTCTGGGAAACCACCATTTTTTTTTAACTTAGGTATCTAAAGTAGAAAACACTGAATCACTTTTTATAATAAAAAAATCTATTTTTTCTAATAAATATTTCATGATTAACTACCAAAAAAACTGAAAAAAAATATTGATAAATATTTCATTTGTGTAACGTTAGGCCCGACCCGCCCGACGATGACAGTTATTTCATACAAAAACTTTCAAACGTCAATTTTATTCCTCGAATAAAAGTTATCTGGCGATGGAACAATCACGCATCGTCTGTTTCTCACACGGCTTCTAAAACAGTCTAGAACCCCTGGTGGATTGTAGCGGAAGCGGTTCAAAATAGGTTCGCATTAAAATAGTATTTTGTCACTTTTAGAAAATCTAAAGAGTAATTTTTTAACTCATCTACACTTTTACTGACTTTTAAAGCGTGGGAACTAGTTTTCTAATCGAGCTAGTATTATAAGGTCAAACATTGGAAAATATTCTTCGAATAAAAATTATAATGGCAGATTGTAAAAAGTTTTTGCTCCGTTTGTAACAGCAAATGGAATGGAGTAGTCTTTGATCTCAATATTTTTGTTCGGCACTAGAAAAATACTGTTTATTTCGATGTGTCTGGGGTTGATGGGGTGTGTCTATTTTTAGTAAGGCTATGCGCAGACATAGTCCCAACTTTCTATAGTCCAACAATCACTCTATAAAAATAATAATATTAACCAGTAGGTACCGACAATAAACTTAAAATAATAAAATAAAAAAGTGTTTTGTCAAAACACACAAAAGTATTTTGACTCGATCTAAAACAGTGCACACACTACAAATAAAACACCTTTATCTATCAGAGACAGAATGATTTTGCCATGTTCCAAGATAGTTTTAGCGAGTGTCAACGCCATCTTAGTTTTCCAGACTGTCAGTCTGTAATCAAGTCTGTGCACAGCCTAAGAACTAAAATTTTAGCGGCTCAACTTAGAATAATAGCTGGAAAAGTAATATCGGGTTCACGACCACTGTGAACCGAATAGGAATTGCGTATTTGTGATATTGTATATTTTTACACTTATTTCTTTCGACCAAAGATTTAAATCGCTAGATTGGCCCTCAACGTACTTATATCGCGCGTTATAGAAGATTCAAGTCACTGCGTCATTGTGTCGATGCGACCATCTTTTGACGCGGTAGGTCGAATCAAATGATTTAAATCTTTGCTTGGGAAAGAATCAAATGTGTGAAATGGAAGGAAACGGGGTAGAAATAATTATTGGGCCTTTATTCCTAAGTATTGTACACTGGAATTTTCTTTCTTAGGCTCAGGGCAACTTGTTCAGATCATTATTTTGCCAAGCTGTTGAATTGATATTTTAAACTTTGTTTTCTGTAATAAAATGATAATTATAACAACAGCTACATATTTAAGTAAATTCGGACGTGCTCAGTTTGTCAATCCCGCTCGCAAATAATTAACGATCACACTCGATTTTACTGTCAGATTTAATGCATTAATCGTATTGATAGGCCGAACCAATGCTTATCTTCTTCATTGCGATTAAGATACAATGGAACAACACGATAATGATTGAAAGAAAAAGAAATCGTTCATCATTTTGGACCTTATTATGTTGTTAAATTATTCTGACTTCCTAACTCCTGGCTACCCTGTATGTAGACAAGCTATAAGATACGCTTTTTTAATCTGTATATTTTGTGTTTATTTTGTTAGGAACTTTTAGAACAAATTGAAATTCGTATTCCCTGCAGAAAATACATTTTATCTTATCGTTTCTTTCTAATTCCACAGTGCGAACTTTTTTTTTCAGTTTTCAACAATTGACTGCATAAATATGTTCAACATACAGCAGAAATCATGTTTTTATTTAAACTGACTACAACACGCCATAAAGGTTCAAGCCTACCCGCATTTATTTCAGCAACTTTACCCTCTTTTTGCGCACCATTACAAATTTTGAACACCCCCGTAATTACCCCTCTTACATGGTGTTTGGAGCTGTTATACTAATTATCATCGTATTATAGCTATTAACCACTTCCACACCATTGTGTGGTCACTGAAAAAGGGCTCTAAAGTACGGAAAATGTAAAAAGTTACATGAAATGGTATTTCTAGAAAATATAATTACTTCTGCGTAACCCTTCGTGGAAAGCTGGCATGCTGATGAGTATTTTATTTTGAAGAGAAATTTGAGTGAGTACTAATAATGAGTCTGTTTAGGATGACAAAATGTTCTAAAAATCTTTATACATTCTGGGAAACCAATTGCTTATCAGATTAACACACTACGACAATTTTCCGTGTAATAGCCATTTCACACAACTGCCAAAGATTACTATGAAACTTTATTACAAGTATAAACAACAACTAATACATAATTCATTAATAAAATTAACAAAACTATATTCTAACTTAACTAAAGCTATTCACAAACTAAAATTTAGCGTCGAAAAATTCATCCGCATCGCTGTCGCCTGGTAATGTACCCAAGAGACATAAACGAACAATAGATGATCGATTTCTAAATAAAGGACTAAACTTAAGTAATATCACATTCTGACAGAATGATGAATATTTCTAAAATAAAATAAAACTTCGATCAATCATTTTCTTTCTACATTTGCCGCAGACTTTATTGTGTTCTTCTTAAATGTATTAGCCCTAAAAGATAGAGCTCTATAAAATATAGATTTAGTTATTGGGAGACGTTAATATTATTTTAGTATACAACCATACCTACATTTATCTGTGTGTGTATATAAGTGGCAATCGCTTTTAAAGCGTTTCGTATTTCTACAAAGACCTTCAACAGAATTGACTTAGCTTTTCGGTAGTTTATTTAAAGAAAAGAACCGGAGTTACTGACATAGCTTGCGGAGTAAGCAAGCTGAAGTGGCAGCGGGCCATGTTTATCGATGGGCCGATGGATGGCAGAGCCGAGCGCGAGTTCTGGAGACCGCGTATCGGCAAGGATAGTGTGGGACGCCTCCGAGCTAGAAGGACCGATGAGCGATGAATGATGATGAAAAAGGTGGTTTACTTTTTAAGAACTTACCCATATTAGAGTCTATACTAAAATAATAATTCTGAAGAGTTTATTTATTTATTTATGTATACCTACTTTATTGTACACCACAAAAATACATAGCATAAAAAAATACATGAGACACTACAAAATATACAATGGGCGGCCTTATCGCATTACTGCGATCTCTTCCAGGCAACCTTGGTATGGACAGCGATTTCCCTGGACATAAAATGGGCCTGTCGTTGGTGCACATATTATTATGTATAGTAGTAGTATGTAGAGTTTGTTTGTTTCAACGCGCTAGTCTCCGGAAATTATATTGTTATTATTAGTTTGTTTCAAATGGATTTGAAAAAATCTTTTCATTTGATAGCTCAATACTTAAGGACTTTTTAACTTCACGCTACGACCCTTAGGAGTCTATCAAGAAGAAAAAAACCGGCCAAGTGCGAGTCGGACTCGCGTACCGAGGGTTCCGTACAATTTAAAATTATTAAAAATGTTTTTATTATATGATGTAACTAAAAATTTACGGTTTTCACAATTTTTCCTTTATTTGTGCTATAAGACGTTGCTTCGTACCAAATTTCAAGATTCTGAGTTCACGGGAAGTACTCTGTAGGTTTTGATTCCCTTGCGAGTGTCGAAAATTTGCGGCATAAACGGCTGTATCTTTTGATTGCTTTGGCTTAGAAGTTTGATTTTTTCACAGCTCCAAGGGTCAGTAGACCTGAGTATTTGATATAAATTCCAGTTTGATACCTTTACGCGTTCCTGAGAAAAAAGTTCTCGTTCTTGACAGACAGACAGACGGACAACAAAGTGATCCTAGAAGGGTTCCGTTATTTCCTTTCGAGGTACGGAACCCTAAAACGTCAGAAAGAACATAGCAAAAACGATGCAATAGAGGAAGTGGGTGGTGCGATACGACGCGACGCGATGGGTAAGGGGAAAATGTGGCTATTATTTTAGTTTATTCTGTACCTTACGACTTCCACGCGAACGAAGTCGCGGGCACATGCTATTTAATCTTATAAATGACTGTGTAATAAGCTTCTGTTAAGGTTGGTAAATAGCATTCTTCTCCTTGCCACTAAAAATCGCAGAATTACTATAGCTTTATGGTTTCTTAGAACAACTAGAACGAACGTGACAACGTAGATTTTAAGACTGATTTTATAGACTTGTGTGGCTGATTCTAGTTTTATTTAGCAATAAATAAGATAGGTTTTATGATTCGATTGGGTACTTACTAGATTTACATTATAATGGAACATGGCATTTAACAAAACCACCTAACGCTATGTGAGCTTTTGAGTTAAAACTTGAGAGACTAGCGGGGTAATTGCGTAGCATTCTAAGGCACCTGTCTTTTTTTTTTTTTTTTGTTTCTGGGGTGGAAAATCCTCATGGATGTCCGCCGCCTTGGGGTGGGTGACGGGGTCTGTCAGACTCTTACTGACTAAAACCACCCCGGTGTTCCATCTCATACCTACGCCGGAGAGCGGGTACGTACGATCCTTCCGCAACCCCCGACAGGTGCTGGCCCACCACAGCGGGCCTCCTCGGGTCAGGGGGGGGAGTGAGGTGTTAGACTCCCCCCGCGACGTCTAAGAGGGGCGCGCGTGGAACATTACGCGCCGCCACCCGGGTCCTGATGTGTGGGGGGCAACGGAAAGGCACCTGTCCTAACGCAAGTAGAGCTAGCAACTTGGAAGGCTTGTGGTTAAGTAATAATAGCCGCTTGGGTTGATCGCTCAGGTTAAGCTACGCTTGCCGTGGTTGGTCCGTGGATAGGTGACCATTCTATTTACATACCAAGACCCCTCCGTGCCGCGATTGTGGAGGTCAGAATGTAGTCGCTCTTTGTAAAATACTGGTACTCAGTTGCCTCTGGTTAGACTGGAAGCCGACCACAAGATAGTTTGGATAAGGCTAGGCAGATGACGTAGAGCCAGAAACTAAAACTTCGACTGCGTCCTCGCTAGCAAGCGGATGTACCAATCGTGAGTTTCTCGGCGAGTGTTCTGCCCGCAAAACGAGCGTACTTATACAGTACCCACAATCTTTTGTACGTTTCTTGAACGCGAAAACGCGAGTTCCCCTACGGCGTCTTACTACTCAGTTCAATAATATTTTCCGAGATATCGAGTTCTTTGCTATTTCCGCTAGAAAATTTAGAAGTATTACGCTTAAAATCATAGCAGAATTAGGTGCATAACAACCCTAAAATCATAATTTATATTTTAAATATTCTATTATATCTTCTTTATTATTATTTTTACCTGTATAGTATGTTTCAGTTTAGTTTTATTTTTTATATTTAACCATACTGTATATTCAATGTAGGTAATTTACATCGCACGCCGTTCGTAGTTGTTTAACATTTTATTATATTATGTGGAAAATTTTGTTGGTTATACATTTATACTCCCATTTTAGTTTTAAGTTCTATACCATAAAATTGTAATGTGTAACCGTTTATTTTAAACCAAATAAAATGAAATAAAAAAAAACGTTCACAGTTAGTCGCTTTCTAGTCGGCGCGGCGGTGTGACAGCTGCTTACAATTATCTTTCATTTTGTCAATTGAAAAACATTAATTGCGTCATTAACCTTGTCGAGCAGAGGATTTCACGAATTCTGTTTGACAATTGAACAATGAATGCCTCGCGTCATTAAGGTTTTCGAGAAGACGAAACATATGAATCAATGTATCACCAATTTCCTTCGAAATCCTTCGTAGTGTGATTGAAAGGGTGTTTCTTTTCTGAGCAGCCCATCTATTCTGTAAAAAATCTCACCGTGAAAATTTAGGTGAAGTGAGCTTAGAGTGAGCTGTCAATAGTGTCAATCCCTAGCATTAGGTGGAATGACAGCTCACTCCACGGTCACTTCACCTAAGTTTTCACGGAGAGATGGTTACAGAATCGCACGGTATGAACGCTATTATAAGGCACCATTTTGTATGTATTTATAATTTCAATAAATTCCATGTCGTATAACTATACCTTTTCCTTTTTCTCTTCACGAGTCTGCAAGCGCTACAGCATTGCTGAGCATAGGATCCTGGGTTCGATTCCCAGGTCGGACAAAGTGTTATTCTGTTTGGAATTTCTCAGTAGCAGCCCGGAGCCTAGATGTGTGGTCCAGTTGATAGCAATAGGCACGCTCCCATTACATTTACTGGCGAAATGTAGGTTGATATACTATAGGTACACATCTGCCTAATCTTCTGTACAACCTCACATCAATGACAGATATACCATTATCCATCCGTCATAGATTACACACGGTCATTTACTGACCGCCCTATGTGACCGAAAGCACCATAAAATTAAGTACCCCACCGACCTGAGTGCTCCATAAATTCCGAACAATTAAATTATGAAGACAAAAAACAACCTCTCTTGAAACAATACTAAAAGGCGGAAGCCTTATAAATTAAATAATGCTTCTAATTGATTTGTTATTAGAACAAACAACACACCTGAAATGGTGACGTGGAGAGAAAAACTTTTTCTCCCACAAAACCGTCGATTCAATTTAACTTGGAATAATATTTTTCGTTTAGCTTTTAACAAAAGTAATATTCGTTCCGTTTTCACAATGTTCCTTTAATTCCCCCATCTTTGTTTGATCTGGGCCGTAATGGAGATTGTAAATGGAAGAAAAATCCATGGGATAAGACGCGTATTTTGGGCAATTCGTTCTTTGATATTCAAAGCTGCGTGATGTTCTGTACCTTTCAATATTGATGTGTTGGTTAGTGATCTTTATGTTGTGTCTTCAATAAGATTTTGAGGTAAATCTTTGATAATAATTTTAGTGATCATTTTCCTGTAACTCGAATTATGTTGTAAACATAGAAATGTTTTAAATATAATAAAAAGAAAATAGTGTTCTACCTGATTAGGTTTGGTTGTGACGTTACAATTATGTGCAACAAACTATCAGATCTGCTGCAGTGCGATTCTGTAGTTATCTCACCGTAAAAAGTTAGGTGTAGTGAGCGTGGAGTGAGCTGTCATTCAAACTTATGCTAGGGATTGACACCATTGACAACTTAACTCTAAGCTCACTTCACCTAACTTTTCACGGTGAGATTTTACAGAATCGATCGGGTGTACCCTAATTGCGTAACACACTTTAAATTACAATCTGAATCATTTTGAAGGATATTGCCAATCCATTGTTTCATAAACACTATATACATAAGATCATTGTACCCTGTGTTCACAAAAATAAATGAATTTGAATAAGTTTGAAAAAATTTGTCTGCTCAACAACGTTAATAACGCAGTGAATGTTGTTGATCTGTCAAAATGTAAGCCATTACTATTGTTAGTGCATTACAAAATTACCCCTCTGTTTTGTGCCTTTTCGTTTGAATTCGAAACAAAGTGATTTAGAAATCCATTTGTTCACTGTAACACTGAATGTGACTGTGGCTACTAACTAGCTCTATTTACCGACCGAGAAGCATTAGGTAGGTGCATTATGTGTCCAACACCATTTTGTAACAACTCACTATCGAGCTCATTTCCGTATATGCAGCATAAATTCAGAATTCTTTTCCATTACGGATATAGAAGTGAGCTGGAAAGTGCGTTTATAGAATAGTACTGCGGTTCGCAAAACTTACTAGAAAATAAATATTCTATTGATTATGGTTCATTAAATTACGTAGAATTCATTAGAAAAAAAGACGCTAGAGCTAGTCAACAGAAATACAGTAAAGTTAATGATAATAATAATAATAATATCCCTGGACATTTCACACAGCACCATTTGTCCCAAGCTAAGCAACCTAATGCTTGTGTTATGGTAACAAGATGGCTGATAAACTACTTATATACAATTTTTTTTTTGTAAATACATACATATTATAGATAGAAAAACACCCAGACTCGGAACAAATACATGTAGGTCATACAAATATATGTTCCGTGCGGGAATCGAACCCGCGACACGCAGTGCAGCAGTCAATCGCTTAACCACTGCGCCAACCGTGCCGTCATAAACGATAAATGATTCCTCGTGTGTTAACATAAATCCAATGTTAACATAAAAGAGGTATATTTTGAATCACTATAAAATACACATATCTGAAAACCTTAATTCCTCAATTAAGTAACCTGTATACCTCTCATTCTTGCGTATCAGCAATAATAAAAATGTACGAGGAGCCCACATCCCTACCAGGAACATCCTTACCGTTTCACCCCATTACCATATAAAAACATGTAATAGGGAATTGCGTACAAATAACAATACTATTTGCTTACAGAAACACACGCACTTTGCCACGGTCTAACATAAAGCAGTATTGATATTACAACTGTGATAACGTTGTAAGGAATATTCAAGATTTACTCCAAAAAATATATTTTTCTCGGTTTTTGGCATCTAGTAGACGGGTAAGATTGGGAGTTGTACCTATCTAGAAATGTCGTGCATAGTACCAACTTTATTTATTTATTTGTATATACTTTATACACCACAAAAATACATAACATAAAAAATACATTAAACACCACAAAATATACAATGGGCGGCCTTATCGTTTACTGCGATCTCTTCCAGGCAACCTTAGAATAGACATAAAATGGGACTGTCGTTAATGGTGCAAATATTATGTACACAATACACTAAAATAGATACACAGATATATACATATCCAAAATTATAGATACGTAAACCTACCTTATTGAAAAACTAAATGGATTTTTATCATGGATAATGAAATAAAAATATTCCTGGTGCATTCACCACAGTGAAAACAAAAGGAAGACCTCTCTTTGTGGAAACAAGGCATTTCACGGACGGTCTGTATTATGCCAAAATCACGGGCTACAATAAACCTATGGACTTTAAACTCGGTGGGGACGACAGTGACAGTACCAGTAAATAGTGGTAATCTTTAATATTTGTTATTTATTAAATTATTTGCTGTTAAGTAAATATGAAATTTAATAATGGAGTATGTAACTCTTTTATTTTTGTCTCTTGTTTAAGTGTAAACAATAAAGACTATGATTAAGATCGTTGACTCCTTTCCTACCCATCTAAAATATCGCGTTTTCCTCCTTGCGTCATTCTTCATATTAAGAGTCGTGATCTCCGCAGAAATCTCTTCCTCAAACTACATTCCGCCAAATATTTCACTATTCTACCTTTATATATTGCTACAGTACTCAATATCTCTTCTGGGGTTCGACAAACTCATTATAGTGATGTTAAACTGAATGTAGGGCATAATGTTACCGAAATGCGTTATGTTATCAACCACCGTAACTTACATTTTGCATGACTGTTATCTATAGTGATTTAAGCTTTATGGTTTCCACTAGGGTTGGATCTTAGCGAAGCGGAGGCTTAATTTCCGCAGAAGTGGAGGTAAACGGAGGTGAAAAAATACAGAAAAAAGATAATGGCCAAATATGGTCTTAATGGTAATCAAATTTTGAACGGGTATCAAACTATATCACACAAAAATCAGTGTCAAACTCAAACCATTTATTTCAAATGAACAAATTACAGGCACTTTTGAATTGTCAAGGGGTCAATCAGTCAGAAAGATGAAGCTAGTTGCCCATTCCAAAGCGTAGTAGGTAGGACCTATGAAGAAGAACGGGCAAGAAACTCCATGGACACTCTTTTGTTGTGTTGTGGCTTTGTCACCTTGTAAGCGATTTCTTAATGGGCATAAATTAAACCGGATTACTAAGCAGGTGTTCACTACTGTAAGAGGTACTGGACCTGGCGGTGGTAGTGACGTGGGAGCAAAAACTTGAATCTTCCAGTCATATCTCCCCACATCAAAGGGGTCTTTGTTTTGGAATCGTTTTTTTTTTATCATAGCACGGTTACAACTCCGTTTACTTGCGAAGGCGGATGCAGAGGCGTAGGTATGATTCAAGCAGCATGGCTTTTTCCCAATTATATTGGGGTCGACCTCCAGCCTAACTGGATACAGCTGAAGACCAGTATTTTACATGGAGCGACTGCCTATCTGACCTCCACAACCCAAGTTACTGGGTAACACGTAGAGTGGGTTGTTTCACGTCCACTTGACGCTCTCGTATACGTCAAAAATGGCGCTAACTATCGTCAAATAAAAAAAAAGCGTTGTTTCACAATTTTATGGCCTTGACTTACGTCAAATAATAACGATTACGTAATTGTACGTACGGAACTTTCGCATTTGCGGAGGCGGCGGCGGCGAGATCCCGACACAACCCTAGTGAAGGAAGGACCTTCACTATGGCATGCACAGCAGTTTATTATGTTTTGTATAGAGAGTTGTTTGAAGTGTCGGTAAATATATTGATATTTATTATGTGTTCTTTGTTCAATAGGCTTGTTGGATTCTATCTGTTTGTGGGGACGACTGGTCTATTGAATCATGGGATCTGTTTATTCAAGGAGTATATATAGGAATTGTGTTCAATATGGATTTTAGTATAAACCTATACAATCTAACGCAAGTGTGTAGCACGGCTTAGACCTCAAGAGTAACCATTATTTCTTGAGGTGTAATCAAGGTAAACAATGGTTTCTGTCGAGGTCTAAACTGTGCTACATACTTCTTCTGGTCGGTATGATTCGGCACAGACGAGCGTCAAAATACTTTTATTCGATTTTGCCGACCGGCTGTGCCGAATCATGCACACCCGTACAAAAGTGTAGCACCCCTAAAAGGTTATTAGCTTAAAACTTTTCATGACCATAACATTAACATGATTATAATAATAAAATCTTTAAACAATTAATCATATGCTTGTTACTTTGCTTTTGTTAGGAGATTTGGGCTAAAAAAAATAAGCTGTACAATAAAAATAGGCCTAAGGA
Organism: Apamea crenata; assembly: GCA_949629185.1. Classification (NCBI taxonomy): domain Eukaryota; kingdom Metazoa; phylum Arthropoda; class Insecta; order Lepidoptera; family Noctuidae; genus Apamea; species Apamea crenata. The sequence continues at coordinate 6,070,118 of OX451363.1, read as the reverse complement.
AAGAGACCTTAGGCCTATTTTTATTGTACAGCTTATTTTTTTTGTTTGTTAGAGTTGCAGCCAATACCTTTTTTTCCATTTCTTTTTAATTTCTCATTACCATTTCTCTTCTTAACAGTCTTTTATGATGCACACCGTGTGTCTGTTTTCTTTTAACTTCTTTTTTGTGAATTCGTGGACAATGGTGTGGGTTACATGTGTAGTAACACAAATATAGAATAGATTATGTATAACTGTATTCTAAGTATTGTGCTAATTTAAGAATTTTTAGTTAAGCCTGGCATGTAACTGTTTTTTGTCCCTAACAAATAAAATGAAATAAAAAATTAAAATACCGTAGCTAAGACAACAATATCTTGTAATTATAGGTATCAGCGCCCACCTTCGTAAATAATTGTGTTGTGTTGTGGAAGCAAATTGCTTCCAACACAACACACTAGAAACATTTATTTGTATGGCGACAACGTTATAATGAATTTACTAACAAAGATTACACAACGATCTTATCTTTCGATCCGCCTCCTGTTGGCAACTGAGCGATTGCAACACACACATCTTTCCATGATAAAAACAAGTCCGCTATTCGAGGAAATGTAGTGACCAGTCCATTCTTGATAAAAAAGTAAGTTACGAGTGTCATTTCCTACGATCGTTGTGATTTCTAAATTTTTTATTCAAGCCTCAGTTAGTCCAATAGAGTTTTTTGTTTCTTATATGAAACAGGATTTTCTTGCCGACTATACATTTTTTTCAAAATCTGTGAACGGGTTGAAAAATTCCTCAAAAAAATTTGAGCAGTGTCTTAAGATCGTTTTCCTGTCCTTACTGCTCCATCTCAAAAATCTACCCAAATTGTTCTCGCTTGAGTGGTGGCCCAGTAGTAACGACCGCGACTTACGAAATATAGGTCGTAGGTTCGAACCCTGACAGGCGCTTTACTTTGTGTAAATTATTTCATCACCACTGCTCTCAAAACTGTGAAGGAAAACATCGTGAGGAAACCGGCATGTCCTAGAACCAAAATTCGAAGACATTTGAGATGACACAAATGTCTTCGAATTTTTACGGCGGGTTGGTAGATGTACCTACCAGCCCGCACTGGGTTTGCATGGTGGATTATGGTCCACTCCAGGTCTGTGTCCCAGCAGTGGGAACGATATAGGCTAATTATGTATGTTCTCGCCGTAGTAAAAAATAATACCTTCTATGTGTACTTTAAAAATATGTTATTATAATTCAAGGCCAGCAAAAAAAAAAAACCCAGAATGGGTGACCTTCTTTGACACATAGATACTTTACAACATTTATGATACTTTTTATCCCTATAAATGTTTCACACAGAGATACTTTTATCCCTGTAAATGGTACACGTGGACGAAGTCGCGGGCAGAATCTGGTAAAGTTTATAAATCGATAGGTATAAAAAGTACCTAATAATGTAATAACTTCTTGCTAGACAAAGTTAAACTAAATGAAAGGTCATGAAGCAATTAAACTTACAAAACTTTGTAAGAAAAATACAAAGACTTTAATTACGGCAGAGTTCTAGTTTTAATCAAGTTATGACTTTAAGTTTCAAGGAAGGTGTGTTTTCAGAAATATTAAAGTTTAGATTTGATTTATTCGACAAATTGTATTTTTTCGCGTTTCGATGGCAAAAATATAGGTTGCACCCTGTTCCTCATGCCTCTAAACTGGTGACCCCGAACATGAACGTCAGCGCAGCCTTCGTGCACCTACTTCAGCGTGACGTCATCATCATCATCACTCCCGCAAGCTTTAGCGGCGAAGTCACCCAGCCAGCCAGCATCGACGGCTTCATCGGGTATCCTGACCACCAGCATGCAGCGACCGCGCATACCTGGTCATCACCCTCAGCCTCATCAGCAACCTCGGCACAGCACACTGCACTTTCGGCCGAGCAGAGCACCCTCTCCTGGTCGACGCAGCAGCCAGCCTCAACCCGGCGCTGTACGACATCCGACGCACTGGAGTATAACGCAGCGCCATCCACCCCGACTCACTGGGGACATCTTCGCAGACAGTTCCGACTCACCGCGAACTATGCGCCACCCCGACTCACTGGGGCATCTCCGCAGACAGTTCCGACTCACTGCGAACTATGCGGCAACCGGTTCCGACTCACTGGAACCTCAGCTGGCCTGGCAAGCATCGCAAGATCCAAGACTCAGCCGGCTATCGACCTCCGGTCTCCGGAGGGGAGTGATTTAGCGGTATCTACAACGCCACATGCGAACAACGCGTCATACTGACGTCACGCAAATCCTGCATCTCGCAAGCAGAGTTTACCGTGCAATTAGCATAGATACAATTTCCCAATATCAATCATTGGGCAATTGCCCGCCAGACATAACACCCGTCTGGTCGGAGGATCCTCCCTTTTCTATGGAGGATGAGTGAACTTTACACCCTGTTCCTCATACCTCCAAAGGTTTTATTTTTCTTAAATTTCTTTGGCCCTAAATTTAGCAACGCGGATAGCATTCACTGACGCAGCATTTAGGTCCTCACGTGTGCAGTTGACAGGGTATGCGTTGCAAGACAGAAGGTGAGCCATTGCCTGTGGAGAGACACCGCATACACACCGGAGGTCTGCGCGTTCCATGAACCCCCCTTTGTGGAGGTAGTCCTTGTTGCGACCTACTTGGGTGCGAAGTCTATTTAAGGTTTTCCAAGTAGGCCACGTTATGCCCGGATGAGAAACTCCGATGGTTCCGATGGTTCTGGTGGTTCTCTCTGATGGTTTTGTAACGTATTCATCATCAACATCATTCTTCTGCCCTTATTCCAATTTAATTGTGGTCGGCGGAACATGTATTTTTCTTCCATACTTCTCTATATATATGTACATACTCTATAAGTCATCATCTCGGTATATACTCCCTTTCTAGCCACATCATCTTTCACACAGTCCATCTGTAGAATCCGGTTGATTCCGTATTTATGTTGAACTAGCTGCGCCCGATCGAAACTTATGCGGTTTCACCCACATAAATTTTGATCCCTAGGGAATATCGGGATAAAAAGTATCCTATGTGCTAATCGTGGTTATAATCTAGCTGTGTATCAAATTTCATCAAAATTGGTCCAGCCGTTTGAGCGTGAAGAAGTAACACACAAACTTTCGCCTTTATAATACTAGATATATAATTTCACTGGATCACTACCACACTAAGCGCTATCGTCCAGACTCTGCTTCCCTTTGTCTGTTTCCACTTTTCCACCATTCCTCGTGACTGACAGATGTCATTAGTGATAGCAGCTACCCCGCTTGTGTGAATGAGTTTTAATAGGTTTACGCATATCTTTATATTTAAAATATTGATTCCTCAATTTTCATGATTGCACCTGCCACTGTTTGTCTCTGCATCACCTAAAGGTTGAGTAGTAGAAAATACCTATGGCATTAAGTCCGCGTCTGTACATTTGTGTGCTGGAAGTGTTAAATAAAAAATAAAAAATGAGACCTTCAATGGATACCTACACTACACCATCCATAGTTTCTGTGGTAATCCCCTACTTCTATAGCCATCCTCATTCATACTCAGAACTTTCCTGGCGACATTTTCTTCACTAATTGTATTGTAAATTTGTAACGTCTCGTGGTGTCTAAATTCAACAAACAATAAACATAAAAGACGACAACTACACCTCACTTCCAATTATTTCTACAGCCAATTTCCTAATTTATTTCCAAAAACAGTCGTGTTAAATTTAATTGAGATCCTCCGTAATGTCCAAAACTTGTTGAGTTAAGGCCACATTGCCCAACATTAATTGGAGTTCTAAGCCTGGGTATTAAGAGACAAGGCCTGAAATCTACTTAACCAGACAACCCGATGCGAACGGAAGTTATAATAAAGCAATTTCTATACAAAAACGGCAAAATCGCAGCTTAAAACTCGTAATTTATGTATTCGAAATATAATTTATTCCAATCGCATAAGACATAAATGAATCCGAAAAGTTTATTAATGGGCATTTCGAAGGTGGACGGTTGCTCTCCTGAATAACGTGTTCTGAATTTATAATAATATCTACTAGTTCGTACTCCCGTTGCTGTCAGTGCTTTCAATCTAAAGTCTGAGACATTAATTGCTAAGCGAACAGAATATCAACTTAAATTGTCCTTAAACAATGTGGAGACAACAGTATGACAATAAATGAAAACACTGGCAATACTAATGCCCAAGAATATTTTGGAACTGTCAAAAAAATCCTAGCTTCGAAATTAATAAAGTGATTTGGTCAAACAAACTAAGAAACTATTGGATATATTTCATTGAATTTTTGTATGCAGACTAGGAACAGCATTAGATATATTATATTCAAATCCCAACTCTCACTTTTTGACATTAAGGATTGTTCTTATTAATTAAAAATAGAATTAAAATTAACTGTAAGTAAGTCATTAATAACCACTTATACATAATTAATTAATTAAATTAAAAATATGACCGAGAAGGTACGCCTGTCTCGTTATCATCAGTCATATTTTAACTGCTGTGGGCGTACTAAGGGTAGTGTTGGTTATTGCGCAATGGGAAAACGTTTGCAGTTCAAATAAAATTAAAATTTCACGAACAAATTAATCACACTAGCGAATCACACACTAGATACGGAACGCGAGACAGTTTCTGTGCACATGTTGCGCATGAGCTAATTAAAATTCTGAGTTGCAAGTTACACTATGATTCAGTACTTAGAATTAATCAGTGCCTGACGTAAATTGACGTATTTTTAGTAGTAAATTTTTTAATCACGTCTAAACTGTCTATTGAGTATCTTAATTTGACAGGACTAGGTATACTAATATTTATCTTCTGTACTTTTTTTAATGATTTATAAAAAAAAGATGCACTGAACTTAAATTTTGTTTAGTTTGTGAACAAGGGAATCGGCGTCCAATAAATTTTAGACTACCGTTATCCCCGATAGAATGTCAATTTGTCTAAGTCCTCTGCGGTGATAAAATTAGCCCAGTTACTGTTACTGTTAGCGTGTATCGTCCTACTGCTAGAAAAAAGCTTCTCAGCAAAACTTCCATTGCATCCGAATGAACCTCAATTAGATACGATAAAGGAAGAGAAGGATCATTAGTCAAACGCTAGTGAAATCAATGACATAAACGGGAATCTTTTAATCTCATTCTCGTCATGTATGAGCTAGCTATGATGAAATAGCTTTCCAATCTCATATTTTCTAAAAATAAACTACCGGAGCAGAAAGTTATGATATTTTATAAGTACTTATAAAATACTACATTTTCTCTTTTATTTTCTTCTTGTTAAACCTTTCTTACTCATTTTAAGACAAACGACTTTCTGCATTTACAAAAACAATGCCTGGGGTAGGCAGAAACTACAGAACGCCACTTACATACTCCCTTGGCCTACTTTTTTTTCCTTTCGTTTTTTTAATATGTACGTAGTGATAATGTTACAACTGGAAGCCAACTATGAATAAAGTTAAGATACATTTCTTGTAAATACAAAGTTTAGTACGAGTATGTAGTACGGTACGTCAATAAAATAGATAAGTATACAGGGTCGTCGGATATAGTTGAAGTTTAGTAAGAAACCGATGGATGATACATTAACTGTTTGTTTTCTATTCATTAAATAAAATTTTATCCGAAAACATCAATCCGTTTCTTACGAAACTTCAACTATATCTGAAGACCCTGCATACTTATCTCTTTTGTTAACTGTACATTCACAAAAATGCATCTCCACTAACTTTTAGAGTTTCATTTAAGTTCCAACGCGCACAGTGGTTTCGCTTATTTAGTGACAGGACAAAAATAAAATTGTATCAAGAAAAGTTGAGCTTAAAGCTTTTTGTACTGTCGCCTGTGAACACTCAGCTTGTGTAGATTATAAAACAAAATGGCGCAGAAGTTTCACTTCGTATATTTAATGCATTTATAAAACAAGCCACAATTAGATGACGAGCGAAATGAAACTATCACCCTCGTTGGCATTTCTTTGTTTTCGGCCAGTATGAAGTTGGCTTTTAATGAAACGTCGTTTTATCGCGAGGTGAAAGGAATTGGTTTTCTGCATTATTTTATAGGATGTTCAGAATGTTAGTGACACGCCACGGATATGGCCAACAGTCGCGTTGCGGATATGAAGTTTTGTCCAGCAAGAGATATTTTTAGAACACTTGGCTTCAAATAGTGTTTTAGAATGTAGTGCTTGGGTATCTCGTTGCTTAACGGAGTTTTTAGTAACTTCGAAAGCAAACATTTTGAGAGTATGAATTATTTTGTTTAGAACTTATTACATTTTGTCTTGTGCAGTGTTTATATTTCCTTGTGTAAATAAACATTTAAAAAAAATTGAGTTGTATCTAATCACAGTAAGTGTCGTCATAACAGCCGCACGAGTCGATGAATCAGGTTAAGCTAAGCTTGCAGTGGTCGGTCTGGGGATGGGTAAAAAAAAATATAAATACCGAGACTCCTCCCTACCTCGGAAAGCACGTTAAGCAATTGGTCCCGGTTGTCAATCTTGGATCTTCGACAGTAGTTACGGGTCGTCAGAAACCCGAAAGTCTGACAACAGTCTTACCAAGGGGTATCGTGTTAAGTACCCAGTATCGTATCCCAGTAACTCGGTTCTGTAGGTCATATAGGCACTCGCTCCACATAAAATACTGGTATTCAGCTGCATCTGGTTAGACTGGAAGCCGACCCCAACATAGTTGGGAAAAGGCTAGGCAGATGGTGATTAATAAATAAATAAATATTTACCAGTCGACCTTTGGCTTATACAGAAACAAAACACAATCATCACCACGTTCATATTGAACGTCACCTCAGCATAGGGTCGCCAACAGTTGGTTGCGCATGTCACCCAAGACTTAATTGGCGGCTCATTGATTGAGCGTGAACCGAAACAACTACGAGTACCGGCGTAACATGTTACCCGTAAGTGCGGTGATCTGTGTTCCTTTGATCAACTGGTACTTAGTCAAGTACAAAAGGGCTCAGATGAACCTAGCAACAACCTTAGTTAGGTCTGTTATTGGATAGTTGACCGTGCCTTTATATTTTCGATACTAAATAAATAATAAATAATATCCCTGGACATTTCACACAGCACCATTTGTCCCAAGCTAAGCAACCTAATGCTTGTGTTATGGTAACAAGATGGCTGATAAACTACTTATATACATTTTTTTTTTTTTTGTAAATACATACATATTATAGATAGAAAAACACCCAGACTCGGAAAAAATACATGTAGGTCATACAAATATTTCTTCCGTGCGGGAATCGAACCCGCGACACGCAGCGCAGCAGTCAATCGCTTAACCACTGCGCCAACCGTGCCGTCAAAGTGGCGGTGTAGATATTACAGCTTGAATATTTCCAGTAAGTTTTGTTAGTTTTTGTGGAATTCTATCTTATTTGACAGTTTTAAAGAACTTCATAAGAACTTATTTTCGTGGTCTGATATAAACACTCATCAATCACTCCTGAATTCCACGAAGGGTTATACACACAAACCGCCCATATTTCCCCAGTTATGTTTGCTGGTTTTCGCCAATAAGTTCGGTTTTTTGGCATCTTTAAGTAATTCAAAGTTGTCTTACAAATTGTAATCTCAAACTATTACGATTGATTTAACATGTCCTGCGTGTATCCTACTAATATTAGGTATACATGTTAAAGTTTGTATGTTTGTTAGTCAATCACGCGAAACCGGCTACATGGATTTGGATGTCATTTGGCACACAGGTCGTTTATAACCTGGATTAACGCTGAGGGTACTTTTTATCCTGGTAGTAAGTTTCCATGGGATAATTTCCATAAAAGATAAAAGCTAGTTTACCATAAGTTGGTTACGATTTTCTTCCCGATTTAATTGCCATCGAAACATTCTAAACTTGCTTCACAAGGGCTGGACAAACTGTGCACTGGATTAAAAACTACCTCGCAGTAAATCGCTGCCTGCAAATCACACCTCTTTACGACACTCATAAATAAAATTGCCAGCAACAAAACTCAAACTGCTGCTGTTTTTATATCAGACTTACAATTGAAATGACTGGCACTTCTAAAAGCTAATTTACGAGCACAAAAGCTGTTGGTTCGACACCTACCAGCGTAAGTAACTTGATAGCCCAGCGCCCCTGTAAGTGCAGCAGCGTCTTTATTTAAATTTTCTCTTTTCCAGTTTTAATGTCTTGAGAAAACGTATTTCCTTAGTAGTAAACAACGTCTGGTTTAAGAGTACGCTGGATTTTTTGCCGGTACTCTACGACAGATGATGGCTTGTACAAAAATAAAGTTAGGTGACAGATTCTTTTCTTAATTAAATCATATTGAAACGCGTCTTAGGATTTTTAATTATCCTGTAAAGACTAATATTTTCTCCAATGAAATAATAAATCCACCTACCAAGTAGTAGATCATTAAAGGAGTTGTAGAGTGCGTGAGCATAGACCTAAGCGATTCCTTCAGGAACTTGTTTAAGAAGCTTAGGAATTGAACATACTAAAAGCCTTTGCCGAAAACCCTTTTGGGCCAACCGTTGACTGAACTAAAGATCTAAGGCGGTCTATCTGACCACTCTCTCACCGAGACCAGTGACGTGTAGCCGTCCGTCACCGACGACGGCTGAATGCTGTGTTCGTAAATGCACGAGCGCGGTCTCGCTCGCACGCCACCCGCGACTGCCAGGTGCGACAGCGGCAATGAACGTCTTGGCAACCGGCAGCGTGTCGGTCATCCGTCGTGACGTCACCGCACGTTGTCGCTAGCGTGTGATGTTTTAAAGAGACCGCATTCTAATGGGCGATTCTCACACCACGCCGCGCACCGACGCGGCAGGCGGTGAAGTGAATGTCACGTCAGGCATCAACGGAATACATACAAGCCAAACACGCACACACGTACACCGCCCAAACTTATCTATTCTTAATAATTGCGTGGGAATTGTTATCAAAAATGATGAAACTATTACAAAATCCACTGTACACTGACCGATGAACAGTCGGGAAAGAAACTAAAACTATATTCTGCTTGGCAGCCGAATCGATGACACAGTTTCCTTATCTTGGACATATGGTACAAACTGAATAAACACAAAAAACGAACAGCGATGGAAACAGTAATAGACTCATTCCGTCTAAGTGTCAAGCTCTTAAAAAGAAAAATGCGGTAGCTATTACCAACGATGTCTGTAGATTTTTCCTTATTTCAAGGAATCGGATGTCTGCTTTTAAAATGTACTTCTTTCAGGTTGCTTCAGGTACTAAAGGAATGAGAAGCAACCATTTAGTATTAAAAAGAGACTATTCGCGACAGTAAAGAGGATTGCGTCATTTTATGTAATGTACAGGCAAATCCCTGTCCATTCCAATGTTACCTGAAAAAGCGATAAGGTTGCTCATTGTATATTTTTATTTTTTTTATTTTATTTAGTTTTTGCTATGTATTTTTGTGGTGCACAATAGAGTATACAGTACTGCGTGGTTATTATAATAGGTAGTACCTATTGTTCTTGAAGGAATAATAAAAGCTTTGACCCTCGACTAATCGATTCCAGTGTTATGATATTATCACCTAGGTTGAGCCAAGTCAAAATTGATACCCTTCTTCCTGTTGAATGTTTTTAAGGCTAATCAGATAATTTTTATCTTAAGAATAAAACTGACAGTTTGACATATTTTCTATGCAAAAGCTGTCAAACCACAATATTTATTTATACCTCAGATAAAAGTTATCAGACTTTTGAAAAATCAGACCTAAATCGCTTATGTTCCATTTTGATAGACTGGCGCGGATCGAGGTGTAACTAATTTGGATAGGCAGCTCACATTGCAACGGTCAGGAAAAACTATATTTTCATACCAATAACACACTAACTATTTGGATCAGTTTTCGATTTGCTGCGCTGAAAATAATAAACAGGGAATATACTAATAAAAAAAGTTTTGCGAGACCAAAGAGGATATGCAGTCCGTGGTGAGCACATCCACGACAAGTTTTAACCATATAATTCATTTTCTTTAACAAAAGTTTCTTTACCCTCACGAGAAAGTCAAAGGCAATAATAACTAACTTAACAATAAGAACTGAACTTTATTGGTCACATTCACATTTCTATTTATTTGTGTGCAAACATTTTGGGAACAATTTGTGTCTCGACGTGGAAGCCACCACGAAGGAGTCTTGTCACGAAGCAGACATAACGCCTCCTCAGTTAGTTTACACCATTTTCATTTGGCTCTAGCCATCAACCTTAGTGTTTTATGAATTCTCCTCTTAGTGCCGGTTAGACCTTTGTTGTGAGTGAGGTTTAGTAATAAAAATTGCTGAGGATGTTAGGGTTTTGAGTATGGGTGTTTAACTGGTCTATTTATATTTTTGTTATATATTTTGACGATGTAATAAAAAGCTTGGAACGTGGCAAAGGACGGAGAATGCTTACTTTTTAACAATATTATTTTGATCCAAAAGCAGTCCTTGTTCTTGCCCGTTCTACTTCATAGGTACCCACTAGGCTTTGTTGGAATGAGCAACTAGCTTCATCTTTTTGACTGACCGACCCCTTGACAATTCAAAAGTGCTCATAATTGGTTTATTTGAAACAAATGCTTTGAGTTTAAATTTTGGGTTTGAGTTTGAATCTGGACTAACATTGTGAAAGCGAGTGCTTATTTGTACTTTTTGTACAGATTTGGACGAGGCAAACAATACTTTAAGCGTGGTAAAAGACTGAGGATTTTTTTGGACTCGTTAAAAAAAGAAACGCTGCTACACATCAAATAGTAAAATTGATACGTGTGACTTAAGTAGTCCATTATTGCACGGCGTGAATTAGCTAAACGCTGTGCATAAAGACTACTTAAGTCACACGTATCGTATACTATTTTATAGCACGCGTGATCTAAACGCACTCTTAAGTACCGTTTTTCTGTCAATCAAATCAAATCAAAATATTTATCTGCTTAGAATATGGTACATAAGGTGTTACAGTAAATTTGTTTCAGCATATCCTGCCATAACATGGCGTGCAAATGTATTCACACTCAGCGATGTCAATTAATCTAACTTACAGATTCTATTGATTTGTCTTCTTGATAGTCCTTAATGGTATAAAAATAGAATACTAAAGTCACAGAAAAACGTGACTTAAGTACGGGTTTAGGTCACATAAAGCTATAAAATTAATCATGTTTTAATACTAGATGAGAGTTTGGTATTTCCCATCACTACTGTGAGATGAAAAACCGAATCAAACTCAGGTGTATCCAGTTTTAAATAAATATACAACGCAGGCAAGACTGATCTATTGTTTGCTGTACTTGACTTACTTAGATTTTTGATATTAGCGGTTGTGATCAATTCTGGAAACAGTCGTTTGAAAAATGGATGTGTGCACACTAACGCTGTTCTTTAAAGTCTCACTTATGTAAATGTAACCTACTGTGCTAAAAAGTCATAAGATAATGAGTTTGTGGTCTAAACTAACTGCTTGCTTCTTTAATTATTGTATTTGCAAAAGGAACGAAGAATTCAAACACATGATATGTCTACTCACTAATGGAAAAGAAAAAATAATATTAGATATTAAAATATTTTTCATATTCACCTGGCCAGAAAAATATTGGATCGCTGAAAAAAGTTTCAAGATGTTTTATTAAACATCTTGAAACTAGAAATAAAATGGCAATTATGTAATTATTAAAATGGTGGTTAAAATGCCCTGTACCTGACCCAAAAGTCTAACTTGAACATAATTACATAACTTAATCTGCGAGACACCCATTACGAATTCGTTCTCTAATTACAGGAACGTTGGTATCTTAATTGCCGCAGTATTAGTTAATAGTTCTCAGGCTAACGTTTGGACAATTATACTAAATCGCACTAAAATACATTAGCAAGAGTATTCTTAATTATAATGTAAATTGATCCTCATATATTCAGCGGGAACGGAAAATTCGTTTTGCCATTTGAATTTAAGGAAATGACGTAAAACTCGTCTGTTATGAAAAGGAAAATGATAAAACAGTTAAAAATGGAACTCTTCAAAATCGCTGTCTGTTCATGATTTTTTCATTTGTTTTTATGATGCGATATGTTCCGTTGTATCATGTATCATTGACAGCCATAGCAAATGAGAGTCGTTGTAGTTTTCAGCCCTCTCTTAAAAGAACAAGCAACAATATCTAGAGAGAACAAGCAACAATATAAGAGTATTTTTTCCGCCACGATAGCATTAACAGAATCCGCCTAACACGAAATATGTTGGCCATTTACCCGACAACTCATGTCGTAAAATGAAAGAAACCATTTCAGTGAGCTATTCAATGGACCCCTTTAATGTTTTTTACCTTAGAGTATGGATTAGATAAACTATCGAATGCCTCTTTACGAGTAATGGGTTTCAGCAGTACCAGCTGTCAAATAAAAGGAAAGTAACTAGTATTTTGTGCACAGTGTATTCATACATTCAAAGTATTTTTTTTTCCAATCGACACTGTGTCTGACTGATGAATTATTTAATACTATACACGCTGTAGCCAAACCATTTTGGTTGTGTCAACTTCTTTGCTGACAAAAAAAAAATGTATTAGTAGGAGCTAAACCATTCTTAAACCACGATTCTAAAGTTTATAAAATAAGGAACTCTCTTTGGAACATTGACACCTATATGTTTGCACGCCTAAAAATTCAGGCAAATTTCCCCAGTTACCGTAGAATTTGAACGCCTTGTCTCATTCATACTGCTCACCCTCTTTAATGGTCTATACACTAGTAACTAGCACTTAATGTACGATAACGTACTGTTCATAGGTTCAGTTATGTGTTCCTTGGCTTGTTGGTTGGCAGTTTAGTGTACACATCATGTGATGTGATATTTATGACAACTAAACAGGTTTGATGGGACATTGTGTAGAAAATACGTGTAGATTACCTATTTGGTTCTGTTATTCGTAGATCTTTGAAAATTGTCACAGGTAGTCAGAAGCCTAAAAGTTTTTGAAGTTTAAAAACTTATTGGCCTTTTGACTATAAACGACTTTTTAAATTATTCATTATGTTAAAAAAATCGTGAAATATTTCCCATAGGAAACTGGTCTACAAGAACAACATAATGATTACGATTATATTTCTTACAGTATGTTCATGAGTCGGATTTACGTTCAAAGGTAGCTATCACCTATCAGGATCTGTAAAAATCTCACCGTGCAAGCTTAGGTGAAGTGAGCTGTCAGTAGCGTCAATCCCTAGCATCGTAAAGATTTCACGAAGCAAACTTAAGTTAAGGGAACTGTTAATCACTAGCATCCGGTGGAATAACAGCTCACTTTAAGCTATCATCCATGTTTTCATGGTGAGATTTTTCCAGAATTGATGGGCTGATTCGAATCCAAAAGTTTTCGCAAAAGTTTGTACCTAATATGAAATAACAATATCCCCAAATCTTGTGTCCTTCTCGAAAAGGGTTCGTCAGCAGAATCCAGTTTAGTAAATAAAACATACGATATTATTTATATGAAACGGGACATGAATATCAATTTTTATTGGAGACACAAATCGAAATGGGAATCCTAGTAAGGATATGGAAAGAATTGTGTTATAGATTTCGAATTTCCTTGAATTGATTTTGATGTAAACAATTTTACAGGGACTCGATCAAATTGTTATTAGTGGTAGGATTTTTTGATACCTATGTACCTTCGGGAACAGTTACAACATAATGATTGATTTATTGCTGATAGAAGAAGAAATATAGAAAGAAATATGTTTTACTTGCTGTACTTGCTTAGCAGCGCCCCGCGGTTTCACCGGCATAAGTTTTGATCCCGTGGGAATATAGGGATAAAAAGTATCATATATGTTAATACTGGTTATAAACCACCTGTGTGCCAAATTTCATCCAAATCCGTTCAGTAGTTTTTGCGTGAAAGAGTAACAAACATCTATCCTTCCATCCAAACATACTTTCACGTTTATACGAGTTATATTGGTAGGATCGTCACAGAAACACGTGCAAATAAAACGATAAGTTAACTCCAATCTGCACCCCAATTGCGTAACACACAATCAATCGGAATCTGAATCATTTTGAAACAAATTGCTAATCCATTGCTTCATAAGTTCGAAAACTTTGTCTGCTCAACACGTAAATAACGCAATGAATGTTGTTGAACTGTCAAAGTGAAACCCATTCCGATTGATCGTGTGTTACGCAATTAGGGTGATGGTTGGACATGGTTGTGACTGAGCTTTTTATGGTTGGACATACAAACAGTAATTTTAATGACATTTAATTCTCAGTTGTAAAGTTAAATTTAATAATTAAGGTGGTTTTTGTGCTTTTATGGTTTGACATGTAGGTGACGGTTTTTGATTGATGACATTGTACTATTTTTATTTTTGTTTGTTATATGTTTGATTATTGCTTAGCTGTTATGATTTAAAAAGTAATTATTTTGTAAAATTCGAACACAATGTAAATTGTTTGATGAATAAATGAAAAAATAAATGATTCTTAATTATAATGATCTGCGTAGGAATAACTATCTACTACAAAAAATGTGATGCCGATTTTAATTGTATGAGGGGCTCGTGGCTTAATGATAACAGCCGCACGAGCCGATCGAAGGTTAGGCTACACCTGATGCGCTCGGTTTGTGGATGGGTGACCTTCCATTCAAAATCCAAATATTTTATTTCACAAAACCAACATGGGCACTTATGAAACGTCAGAAGCTAGATGCACATTACATATCGAGACCCCTCCTTGCCTCGGAAGGCAAGTTAAGCCGTTGGTCCCAGCTGTCATTCCTAGATCTTTGACAGTAGTTATGGGTTAAGAACCAGAAGTTCAAAAGTCTGACCACCTCTAACCAAGGGGTATCGTATTGTCCTGTGACTGGGTTGTGAAGGTCAGATAGGCAGTCGCTCCATGTAAAATACTCTTATTGAGGTGCATCTAGTTAGACTGTAAGCCGACCCCAACATAGTTGGGAAAAGGCTAGGCAGATGACGAGTTTAAATCGCCATATAACATAGTAAAAAAATAACAACGCCATAAAATCAATTAAAAGTACAGTTAATTAAAAATAGCCAACCGACACGGGCACCTTAAGCGCCCTCCATTTTGGCGCGCTTGATGTGATGTCTTAGTTCATAACATTGACAGCGAACTGAATCAGAAACACTCTTAAAAAACACATTGACATTTTATTGTTATCATAGACTTTTACATCACATTCACTCACAACTTAAAAAAAAAATCTCAAAAAGAAATTAGAATTAAAAACATTGATGGAGGCATAATTCTGAAGTACCTAATACAGTTTATTAAAAAAATATTTGGCCCTTATTTGAATCACATGCATATTCCCTATTCTCAGTCAGGGCCTTTTCACATGCATACGGTCACGGCACGGTCACCGTGCCGTGTAAAGTAAAAATGTATGAGCTACATAGACAGCTTTCACAAGGCACGTGGACTATTCCGTGACCGCGTGTCGCCCGTGCTTATCCACTATAAACACGGTTTCGTCACGGTTTAGTCTAGTACCTCAATGATACTGCGACCTTGCGTAAACCAGTCACGACCACCAATATGTCAACACTTGGCCACTTTCAATTGCGATTTTTTCGCGAAATAACGAATGCAACGTTGAAATACGACACATTACATAAACCTATGGGTTCGAAAATGCTATATTCGTAACAACATAAAATTTCATTCAAAAATAAAGGAGTAAATCGCTTTTGAATAAAGCCGAGTGTATACATACTTTTGCTCGTGACTGTACATGTGAAACAGCTAGCACGGCAAGGCGCCGAGCCGTGTAGGCGACAACCGTATGCATGGGAGAAGGCCCTCATTATACTAGAAAATGGTTTTCAAGAAAGGGGCATTATTCATACAGTAACAATAATACTGTAGGTTTGAACTTTTGTTTGGACAGAACCCTAAAAGGAGTTTAACGAAATATTCATGGATACCCTTTTACCCTTCAAATGTAACATGGGTCAGCTTTAAAAATAGTTAGAAGCCTCTTATAGAGGTGAAAACTTCCCTAGGAAAGAAACCTTCTATGTTTGTCTTTGTACTATCTGCAAAAAACCGATGTTTGACGCGACTGATGATCATGAGGTGCTGAGTTTCATGCTCAGGTCGGGCAAAGTGCTATTGAGTTTTTCCACCAGGAATTTTTCAGTAGCATCCCCGGGGTCTGGTTTTGTGTTGGTTTATGATTGGATGGTTACATGCGACTTAAACAGCTGGCGAAATGAGAATGTTATACAGGTTCACCTCTGTATAGCCCATCGGGGATTACAGACGTGAATCTATGCTATAATTATTATGATTTGATTGAATTAAATCGAATGCGATGATATGTAAAGTTAAGTCATCCGATCCGATACGGACGATACGAATCTGATACGAATTTGTGTACGGTTAGGTTAGGTTAGTTAGAAAGTACACAAATTCTGACTTCAGACGTAGAAATGGCCAACTTCTGTCTGTTGTACAGCGAGACGTGTCGAGCGGTGTGCGAGAGAGAGTGCGCGTAGTGTCATTCGCTTTATCGCGACAATGTAGCCGTGGCATTAGGTACCACATCTTGTAATTATAAAAAAAGAAAGAAAGAAAATAAGTTTATTTGATCCAGGCTAGGTAAGGCACACAATATTGACACAAAAAAAAACAACAAAAAACTTAATAGAGATAGATAGAGATCTCATGAAATCACCACATCGGACAACCATACATATCGACTTAAAACGTAACCAGCCACAAGACCGAAGCGGTTTCATTGCGGCCGACACCTGGTCAATAAGCCTTTAATTAAAACTTTAGAACTATGAGTTTCAACACCTCTACTGTTATTAATAAATTTATTGTTTTCGGAAAGGAGGTATGGAGGTCTGAGGAACAGGGTGTAAAGTTCACTCATCCTCCATTGAAAAGGGAGGATCCTCCGACCAGACGGGTGTTGTGTCTGGCAGGCAATTGCCCAACGATTGATATTGGGAAATTGTATCTATGCTAATTGCACGGTAAACTCTGCTTGCGAGATGCAGGATTTGCGTGACGTCAGTATGACGCGTTGTTCGCATGTGGCGTTGTAGATACCGCTACAGAGGGATGGCGGAAGAGGACGCAGTATGAGGACATAATATATTGGCATTATTACTTATAGACTAGAACAGTGGTGGTCCAGTGGTCCAGACCGCGACTTAAGAGTTGTAGGTCGCAAGTTCGAACCCAGACAGGCGCTTTACTTTCTGTAAATTATTTCATCATCACTGCTCTCAAAACGGTGAAGGAAAACATCGTGAGGAAACCGAAATGTCCTATAAAACCAAAAATTCGAAGACATGTGACGTCTACCAACCCGCATGGGCCCGCGAGGTGGATTACGGCCCACTCCCTCGCACCGAGAGGAGGCCTGTGTCTATGTCTATATTATATGTATGTAGGCTGATTATGTTATTGGTGATGTTCTTCAGAAAGTTTAGGTGCCTCGTTCACGCAACCGACGGTGACGTCTTTGTATGTTTGTTTGTTTGTTTGGTGCAGCCGTGAGGCACACTTTCCTGCTAATTTCTTAATTCACACTTTTTATTGAATCTTTTTTTTATTGTTTTTGTATCTTTTTTTTTGAGGATGGGAAATCATCAAATGACCCCCTCCCGCTATGGGTGGAGCGGAAGGGAGTGTCAGACTCTTACTAACTAAAACCCACCCGTGTTCCTTCCTTAGCCCTTTCTGTTCCAGGGCAGCGGTAACCCTTTCGGAAGATCCCGCCGCCCTGGCAGGCTTCGGCCCTATCGGGCCCCGTCCTCTGCTGACATCTCTTTGAGGCGCGCGTGGAACACAACGCGCCGTCCGGCATTGTTTTTTTTATCTGATGTATGTATCTGAACGCCAATTCTCGTAATTTAAAACGTTCAAAATCTAGTCGCAGTCTCATCTCAGCGACAAACAAATGTCAAAAACTTGTCAAAATGTAGGGAAATTAGAAGTATTTTTTGACAGAGTGAGACTGAGATCAGGCTGTGAACGTTCTTAAAATTACAAGAATTGCCCCTCTGGTGTATTGTGTGTCTTTTAGTTTGAGCCAAATAAATGTATTTTCTTTCTTTCTTTTCTTTATGACCAGATGAACGTAAACGAAAAAATAGGTAAATAGGTAAAACGGGCTTAGTATTCGCAATTCCTCGACAATGCGCGTATTTTGCGTACCGTACGTAAACGAAACAAAAGGAGTAAGGATCGTAACAGGTAGCGTTCTGTAGTTTCGGCCGACCCCCGTCCGGAATAAGGTGTGACGTTTTTATGTATGTTTTCAGAAATATAATTAGAAATTTTTCAGAAAGGATTTTTTTTTTTTTTTTTTTTTAAACTGTTTGCAATAGCAAACAGTTTTAAATCTTTGACTTCACAACAATTTCTCGAAAAGTGAGTCTTCTGACACGGCTTCAACGACATTCGGTTGTTACCGGCTCCAAATGCCCATCTAAAACCATTCCCAAATAAATACCGTCTACGAAACCAAAACCATAAAAACGACAGCTTATTCTTAGGCCAGACGTGTAAACGAACTCTTAAGGACCTCACCGCAAAAAAACAGACCTTGATCACAAACTACACTGTAATGCCTACACATTCAAATAAAATCGTGTCACCAACATAACGATAATACTTTTATCCCGTCAACCCCAATTCAGTAGAGTTACACTTGAGACCAAGAAAATAGACTACACCTCGTTGTATTTTATGGCCCGCTTACTTTCAATAAAGAAAAGCCAAATTTCATTCGGTGAAATAGAAATATTGACATTTCTGAAACGGTGCCTGCTAGAAACTTTGTTACAGGATTTTGAAGCCGTTAATTTTGAAGAGAAACTTCTTAGGCAGCGAGTCGATAGTTGGAAGAGAATTGAGAGTGTTTCAAGTACGCGTCACATTTAGGCACATTACGTTACATGAGACCAAAGAAAGATATAACTCTCTGGGTTGTCTATTGTTTACCCGAAGATTATATACCATAATCATCATATTCCCGAATTTTATTTACCCGAATTTCATTTGCCCGAATGTTTTGTTTGCCCTAAAAGATATACCTACATTTTTAAGAAGTTTCACATCAATCAAGAGTACAGACGTGTGACGCACGCGCATAATTAAATAAATAAATTTAAAAAGTTTAAAATATAGTTTTGTATAAGTTTTTTAAGTAATTTAATAAAATATTTATAAATCCCCCCACTTATCTCCGAAACGGCTGAACATTTTTTTTTTTAAATAAGCAGAAATTAGTTCTTTACTTACAGATTACAGGAATACGGATACCTATAAAAAGACTATGGTCTTAAAATAACACGGTAATCTTTAAATACTGTGCATATTTGGGTGCGTTTACAAACATTTAAAGTCATATACACAAACGGCCAGACCCGGAACAACTACCTGTAGGCAATACAAAATATTGGTGCCGCGCGGGAATCGAACCCGCGACAGCAGACGATCGCTCAGCCACTGCGCCAACCGTATCGTCTGAACATGCTTTTCTTAGTTCTTTGCAGGTACAATGTTATTTAACGTACAATTCTGTTCTTAAAATCTGGGGGCACGATAGGTATACCGTGCCCCCAGATCTTAAGGACAGACATACATTACCATTGGTGTCGATACCCATGGTAAGACGGGTTGTCAAATTTTTGAGCTTCGAATAACAGAACTAAACAATAGACATGTATTTCCTACACAATATCCCGTCCAACCTGTTTATTTGCCATAAATAGCACATCACATCATGTGTACACTAAACTGCCAACCAACAAGCCAAGGAACACATAACTGAACCTATGAACAGTACGTTATCGTACATTAAGTGCTAGTTACTAGTGTATAGACCATTAAAGAGGGTGAGCAGTATGAATGAGACAAGGTACAGAGCGTTTAAATTGTAAGGTAACATGTGTAGTAGTATCACCCAGGATTCACCACATAGCACTGTATTTTGAGAGATAAGAGTATAGTTTTTTTTTTTTTGCCATGTATGTAGACGTGCCCTAAAACTCCGCTTTGTAATCTGCCTCATTGCTCTAGTAGTCGCAAGCGCATGAGGTCCTGGATTCGATTCCTAGGTCGGGCAAACTGGTATTACCAGTCAAGAGTCTGGATTTGCACTCGGTTAGCAATAGGTACGTTCCCTATTACATGGAACTTAAACATAACTGTCGAATTGTGGGTGTACTTTAGGAGCGCCTCTGGTTAACGCATCGGGGATTTTAGGCGTGATATTATGTTATGTGCATTCTGTCTGAATAGTTAGAAGCTTATACTGGTTTTGCTCCCACTAACGTGTGGCCTAAGTCAATGGTACAAAAACCAGTATAAGCTGGCCTTTTATTGTATTGAATCTCCATACTTTGCTAGGCCAGCTCAAGAACAAAGTGCTATTCGCGACACGTACGGTCGACTGCACAACCATATCGGCAGAGCTAATACCGCACAGTAAAATCGTCACAAGTTTTAAGACTTTTGGTCATCTCCTATTAGTACAAAAATGACTGTCAGCAAAGAAGATAACACAACTAAATGGTTTGAATACCACGTCTTTATTTAAGAGTCGTCAGTCTCTAAAGAGTGTCGATTGGTCTAATTGCTGCTTTCTGCTGGACACAATTTAAATAAGAGTATGAATACACTGCAAAAATACTACTTACTTTTCTATTGTTTGATAGCTGACACTGCTGACAGCCATTACTCGTAAAGAGGTATACGATAGCTTATCTAATCCATACTCTAAGGTAAAAATCATTAAAGGGGTCCATTGAATTTCTCATTGAAATGGTTTCTTTGATTTTACGACATAAGTTTTCGGGTAAATGGCCAACATGTTTGGCGGATTACTTATGCTACATATTGTGTAGTTATTTGTAATTGTTAGTAATAGTGTTATTTAAAATGGTAAGTATTATAAGTAGGCTTAGCTATCGCATTAGGTTTCACCTGTAATGATAGTTTAAGAGTTTTAAATAAATAAATAAATAAAAACATATTGTGGCGGAAAAAATACTCTTCGATATTGTTCCTTGTTGTTTAGAGAGCACTTATTTTACCTTTGACTTTGCATTAGGTACAGTCCAAATAACAGCGATCTTTATTCTCATTCTGATAAGGATTGCTGCCATTTACAACTCTGTCAAAATCATTGTGATCTTTATTCTCGTCACTATAAGGTTGGTGTTAGGTTGCTGCTTTTAGAGGTATAAGAACTGCAAACGGATTGTTCTACGGCTGTCATTTGTTTTGGCAATCAATATTGGAACCAATATCATAAAAAACAAATGAAAAATTCATGAACAAACAACGATTGTTAGAGTTCCATTTTTACTTTTTATTTTCATAACAGACGCTGGCGAGTTTTACGTCATTTCCTGAAATTCAAATGGTAAAACGAATTCCCTAATTTTTCGTTCCCGCTGAATATATGAGGATCACATTATAATTAAGGATACATTATAATTAAGAATATTCTTGCTAATGTATTCTAGTGCGATTTAGTATAATTGTCCAAACGTTAGCCTGAGAACTATTAACTAATACTGCGGCAATTAAGATACCAACGTTCCTGTAATTAGAGAACGAATTCGTAATGGGTGTCTCGCAGATTAAGTTGTGTAATTATGTTCAAGTTAGACTTTTGGGTCAGGTACAGGGCATTTTAACCACCATTTCAATCAATGAACACAACCATTGAATTTTTGCCATTTTGTTTTTTTTTTAATTTCAGCGATCCAATATTTTTCAGGTTTGAGCCTCATGAATCATCTGCCTAGCCTTTTCTCAACTATGATGTGGTTGGCTTCCAGTCTAACCGGATGCAGCTGAGCACCACTATCTTACATGGAGCGACTGCCTATCTGACCTCCACGACCCAGTTACTGGGTAATACGAAACCCCCCGCTCTGGGTGGAGCTGAAGGGAGTGTCAGACTCTTACTGACTAAAACCCACCCGTGTTCCTTCCTTAGCCCTTTCTGTTCCAGGGCAGCGGTAACCCTTTCGGACGATCCCGCTACCCTGCCAGGCTTCGGCCCTATCGGGCCCCATCATCTGCTGCCGTCATCGGACCAGCCGTTTCGGAGATTAGCTGGAACAAACAGACAGGCAGACAAAATTTAAAAAAAATGTTGTAAGTACCGTATATATAGTATACCTACTTTCATTATGCAATTAGTTAAAAGCTGTTATTTTGACATTACAAACACTTCAATTTTATTTATTTGTTTCGGTCTTTCATCTCATAGTAGTCAGAATTGGAAACACCGAACTCTCATCTACTTTTAAACCATAATTAATTTTGATGTAAAATAGTGTTATTTAAGGATCTTTAAAAGATCTCTCTTAGCGATAAGACCGCATGCATCCTTTGCAAATTTTCTATATTTATATCTGCAATTTTTATGTTGTACATAATAAAGATTCTATTCTATAAATAATAATTATAATTTATCATAAGTAAGCATTCTCCGTCCTTTACCACGTTCCAAGCTTTTTATTACATCGTCAAAATATGTACCAAAAATATTAATATACCAGATTTACACCCACACTCAAACCCTCAGCACAAATTTCATGACTAAACCTCACTCACAACAAAGGTCTAACCGGCACTAAAAGGAGAATTCATAAAACACTAAGGTTGATGGCTAGAGCCAAATGAAAGTGGTGTAAACTAACAGGAGGCGTTATGTCTGCTTCGTGACAAGACTCCTTCGTAGTGGCTTCTGCGTCGAGACACAAATTGTTCCCAAAATGTTTGCACACAAATAAATAAAAAAAAAAAAAAAAAAAAAAAAAAAAAAATAAAAGTTTTTTATTGACACAAAAATATTTTACAAGTTGATTTTGGCAAACAGTAGGTACATTTCTGCAATAATTGAACACAATTCGAATGACCACTAACTCCTAAACTAGGCCGAGCCTGTACCTTAGGAGTTAGATCTTTCCCGGGTAACTATCTACAGACGTGTACATTAAGATCCAATTGTATATTGTAAACAACTTTTGCACATTAAACCAATACAATAAATAATACCAACCAATATAATAAAAAACAGATTAAACTGCGGGTACTCCTACTGCGGGTATAATGTAATAGAAATATTATAACTAATTTGTTGACATATTCATTGTACAATTCTTCCAAATACCGTCAACTAAAAAAAAACAAATAGTTTGACCACTGAATGTATGAACTTGCGACTTTTTACATTTTTTTTATTTTATTTTTTTTATATTCTGATTATGTTATTTTACTTAAATTGATTTCGTTGTTTTAGGGACATTACTGTTTTAATTATTATTTCTATATTGTTTATTATTATTATTTCATTTATTTATTATTATTTCATTTATTTATTCAAAGGTTCCTATTGTAGGTTAATAAGTAAATTTTCAATTTCTAGATATGTTTTCGATTTTAGCCAGGTTATTAAAAGTTTTTTGCAAGAGTGTTTATTTAACTGGTAGAATTTGATAATTTTATTCAATTTGTTGTATAACATTGGCCCCAAATAACATTGGAATTTGTTAATAAAGGATGTGTTATACGGAATTGTAGAACATACTCTCCCTAAACGTCTATCATTCATTATTTCTTTATTATAATTAAGTTTACTATGTTGGGCCATTATAATTTCTTTAATGAATAGCTGCCGAACTGTCAAAACATCACATTCTGAGTACAAGTTAATAGTGGGATATCTAAAAGGCTTGAACGTCATAACCTTAAGCAACGCTCGCTGTGCTCGCTCCAGTTTTATAATATGCGTTTTACGCGCTCCCCCCCATGACGTAATACAATAAGATATTATTGATTGAGCCAGCGCGAAATAAACGGTCTTGAGTAGTTGTTTATCCGCTACATGTCTTAATTTTTTAAAAATATAAATAAGTTTACGTAGTCTCCCTGACAACAGATCTATGTAAGGGCACCAAGTCAACCTTTCGTCAAGCAGAATACCAAGGTACTTTATTGTTTTAAGTCTTTCCAGAGGGTAACAATTACAGGGGTTAGATGTTATATCTTCGCAAGTATGCATCTGTACTTTAAGGTTTTGGGTAGTTTTTAGAGTAGTGTAAGTATTGGCAAATGTTATGAACTTTGTTTTTGAGATGTTTAGGGTTAACAGGTTTTGAGAAAGAAATTTTGCCATCGTTTGTAACCCTGATTCTGCATGTTTTTTTGCCTCTTCCCATGTCTTTCCATAGAAAATTAGTGCAGTGTCATCGGCGAATGAGAAGATACTGCAATTTTTTAGGTTTAGCTTACATAGATTATTAATATATATAAGGAAAAGTGTCGGCCCAAGGACACTTCCCTGAGGCACGCCAAATGAAACTGGAGCATCATTACTATACATCCCGTCAATTGTTACTCTTTGTTTTCTGTCTTTTAAATAATTACTAAACAAATCTAGTGTTTTACCCCTTATTCCAACATTTTCCAAGTTCTTTATTAGGATAGAAATAGAGACTGTATCAAATGCTTTTGCTAAATCAATAAATATTCCAATACATTTATTTTTATTGTCAATGTGGGTAGCAACAAAATTCGTTAGGTCAGAAACTGCCTGTGCTGTTGATCTATTTGCTCTAAACCCATATTGGTTGTTAGCTAAAAAGCTATTTTTTTCAAGATATGAAATCAATCGTTTGTTCATTATTTTTTCTAGGACCTTAGACAGGACGGGCAGTACCGAAATAGGGCGGTAGTTGTGAGTACAGTCTCTATTCCCCGCTTTATGGATAGGATGAATAACGGAAATCTTAAAATTATCTGGGAATAGACCTGCTTTCATTGATAGATTTGTAATATGCGTAAGAAGTGGTACGATAATATGTTTAGCCATTTTTACTAGTTTTGTAGGTATACCGTCCCAACCTATTGCACTATCAGTTTTTAAAGCCATTATGATAGATTCGATTTCAGGCTCCGTTGTTTCCAACAAAACCATGGAGTTAATTGGTGGAACTGAAGATTGTATAATTTGATCCGCATAAGGTGTAATCTTGCTTGCTAGCTCATTAGCAATGCTAGTAAAGTATTTGTTGATTTTCTCTAAAGATTGTTTGGGTGTATCTTCTATTTTGAGCAGTTCTGATGGATTGGTTTTATTTGTGTTTCTGTTTGTTATTGAGTTAATTACTTTCCATTTCTTCTTTGGGTCTCTAGCGTGTTTGTTTAATTCATCTTTTTGGAAGTTGTGTTTAAGTCGTTTCAGTAAATCGTTGCAATAATTTTTATATCGTCTGTAGGTTATGGAAAGAATTACATTGTTAGGTTCCTTTTTACATCGAATGTTCATGCGATCTCGGTTTATTATACATCGAACTAAACCTGGCGTTATCCAAGGCTTAATGCAGCGCAGTCTTTTAGGTATTAGTACGGTAAGAGTGTTTTTCGAGATTGTTTCATTTAGGACCCTCACTAGCTGATCGGCAGTCCAATTTACATCTTCGGATTTAATAATGTTACTGAAATTAATTGTATTTAAATGATCCATGATAGCCTCATAGTTAACTTTACAGATTGTTTTTTGGGTCACAGATTTATTATTATTTACCAAGGCAACACACAAAAGAACTGGAGCATGGTCAGTGACTGAGGCCTGAAGAACTAGTGTAAGTATAGAGAGTTTTGTTTTTATCATAGCATGGTCCAGGCAATTGGCATCTCTCGTTGGCAATAAATGACCAGGCAAAAAACCATGACAGGCTAATAGATTTAGATAATCTGTCGAGTTGCGGTCTGTATTACCATACTTCACGTCTATATTTATATCACCCATTATAACTATGTTTTGGTGTTTTTTATAATTGTTTAGTAAACTATCTAGTGAGTTTATGAATTGGTCTAGGTTAGGATTTGATGGGGATCTATAAATACCTATTACTACAGTTTCGTTATCTATTTTTATGACCATACAAGTAGCATCACTTAAAGATACTTCCTCTACAGAACAACCAAGTAGATCTCTAGTGTATACTACTATTCCGTCATTTTGATTACGATTGTTTTTTGTATAATATGTCTCATAGCTTTTTAGAGCTGGGAAATGTAAAGCTTTCGAATTCCATGATTCCGTTAAGATAATTATGTCACAAGTTGTATCTAATCTCGTTAGAAAAATTTCAAAATGGCTAAAATTTTTAGTTATGCTCCTTATATTTTGTGTTAAAATTTTTATGTGTTTATTATGTGGTATATGAGATGTTATTAATGATTTATATGTTTCCGGATTACACAAAAATGACGGTCCAGCTGATATACTATCAATATTGCTGGCTAAATTATTGTTTAAATTGCAATCGAATTTTGTTTTGTGGAAATATGTGACGTGGTCAAAACATTTATAAGTTTGTCAAGCTGTAAATAAAAAAACAATATAGGTTTGTAATAACTTTGAATTGAGTCCAAAATATAATTCTGGACAACGACGATATGTGGAAAATTATTTGTACTCCGCAAAACTATATTAAAAAGAAAAATGTAAGAAGCTTGATAATTAAGCATAAACCGCAGTGCATCATAGAAAAAACAAAAAAGAAAGAGGTTTGAACTAATAAATAAAAAATAAGATGAGTAAACAAGTGAAGTAACTAACCCTAGTCACATAGCGTTTCTCAGAGTGGCAATTTGTAATTCATCCTTTATTTCAATGCGAGGAGCATCTATACCCTTGCGAATAAATATTTTACCGCTATTTGACCAGCAGAATTTATATTCTTTGGATTTTGCTAAATCTCTTGCTAGGAAGAACAGTCTTCGACCCTTGTTTGTCAGAGCTTCAGAAATATAGATCGGAGTAGTTACACCTTTAAAACCAATGTGGCCAGAGTTTAAGCGCTGGTCAGGGTGTTTTTCATTAAAGGCTTTAGCCCCCTGTATTATGTGGTTTTTCATGATGACAGTAGTTAGCTCAGCCACTATTGTGCTCTTTCCAGCCTTCGATGTAACTCGGAAAACATCCCGAATGCTTGTTGCTTGTATATTCACGTCAATCACTTTGCACGTCTTTTCTATGATGTTACACAAGTCTGTTTTGGTTTCAGTATCAGTTGTTTTCGGTACATTTCTCAGTTCAATAGTAGCCGACTTCAGATTTCTTTGAACTTCACCAACTTCCGATTCTAGACTAGCTATTTTTAATAAATGTTCTTTCCGTTCACCTTCTAAATCTTCGACCTTTTTCTTCATGTCCTCGTATTTTTCATTTATGAACTGGAGACTCTTCTCTATTTCTTCGTTCGTATGTTTGATCTCGGCATTTTGCTGTTTTATTTCAGCGACTTCAGCGACGAGCTTTTTAAGTAGGGTATTCTGGGTTTCCTTCCACTCACTAAGCATGACTTTGATTTCGTCCTTAAAAGAACAGAAGCGCTCTTCACTAGACTGACGCAGTCTTTTGCGTTGAGATACAAAATTAGGCGGCGTATTTTGGCTAGGAGTATTTACGACATCGGAATCCGATACAGTCCTTTGCATGTCCGAGTTGGTTGGTGATCGTAGTAATCTGGACATGTTTCCCAAGTTCAGAGTTTACGTAGTCGCACCGCGCGTACTTAATACAGTGCCGTAGTTCTATCTCGCTCGAACAGTAACACCGATATCGATACCACTCCACTTCACTGCGCGCCTAGTACTTCTTAGATTTTTAATATTGATTAAAATTTAATAAAAATTAAATAACTTTGTGCACACGTCTTTTCGCTAGTGCGGTTCAACGGAGAAGCCCGATGCCCCGAAATAAATGTGAATGTGACCAATAAAGTGCAGTTCTTGTTGTTTAGTTAGGTATTTTTGCCTTTCTTCGTGAGGGTGAAGAAACTTTTGTTAAAGAAAATGAATTATATGGTTAAAAACTTGTTATCACGGACGCATATACTGTTTTGGTCTCGCAAAACTTTTTTTATTAGCATTTTCCGTTTATTTTATTTTCAGCGCAGAAAAACGAAAAGTCCTTCAAATAGTTCCTAAATTTGGTGAGAACATA
Source organism: Apamea crenata (assembly GCA_949629185.1). Lineage (NCBI taxonomy): Eukaryota > Metazoa > Arthropoda > Insecta > Lepidoptera > Noctuidae > Apamea > Apamea crenata. The sequence goes on along the minus strand of OX451363.1, from coordinate 6,042,032 downwards.
TTATTTTTCCTAACTTTTGCAATGTGAGCTGCTACCCAAATTATTTACACCCTTGTCTATCTTTCACATCGGAGCATAAATTATTAAAAGCATTCAAGAGAATGAAGGGCCTTAATTTTGACTTGGCTCAACCTAGGTGATATCATATTATCGTAACAATGGAACGCTTTCATTATTCCTTTAAGAACAAAAGATATCTTGATGATTTCCACGCATAAAAGCTTAATCTGACAAAAATATGTTACTTAATTATTAAAAGGGAAGTCGGTCCCTTCACCACAGGTAGGATCGGATCGGGCCACGTGAATGGAATTATAGGATAATCTCTTGCGTTCGCAAATAAACTACCTTTCCCATTATCCCAGCGGTTATGTTTCCTATAACCGCTCAAACGTCAAAAGAAAAGTCAATAGGCAATAGGTCTGGCTCGTCGTGGTCGTGAGGAAACCGGTATATCCTAGAACCAAAAATTCGAAGACATATGACATCTACCAACCCGCACTGAGCCCACGTGGTGGATTACGGCCCACTCCCTCTCACAGAGAGGAGGCCTCGATGTGCAGCAGTGGGAAAATTATAGGCTGAGTATATATGTATGGCCTCGATGCGCTCGCCCCATCGTAGACCACAACCAGCGCTGTCGTCCGGCGAGACCAGTCAAGGTCGTTCCCATTATACAGGATGCCTTACACCACGAGCTTTCCGAAACACCCCCATGTAAGTTCTGCGATTATTTATAGTTAGGTGAAAACTTAGCTCAAAGGGAAACATTTTGTCCAATAAAATATCCTTAGGGCCTTGGCAAGAGGCTTCTAAATAAAGTTTTGGACCACTATAGACATCATATTTTTGTATCCCTACTGTTGGGAAAAAGCTTCGTAAGCTAAGCTCAATTCCTTTCAAACTTTTACCTATCTTTGGCGATTTCTGTCGGGACCAACGGCTTAAAGTGCTTTCTAAGGAACGGAGGGGTCTTGATGTGTAAAGATGGTCACCCATCCACGCACCAACCGCGGCAAGCGTAGCTTATCGATCGACCCGTGCTTCTGTTATTACTTAGCCACAAACCTCTCAATTGGATCGGCCATTTATTATAATACCAAAAACAGTATCCAGTCCACAAACATTTATATTACTTAAATCTTCAGAAACTATTTCGATAATGATGTGGGTGAAGAAACCTTGTATTTTATTATCATTCTGCGTGGGTATTTACCGTCGAGTACTAATATACTTCTTGTAATAATAATAATATCCTTTTACATTGATGACATATAACCAATTAGTTAGAGTAGCCGTTGGCATGTTTCTTTGACCTCATAAAGAAATAAAAGCAGAGAAAATATACACCTACAATGTATTTTTTCTTACATGTCTGATTTAGTCAACACACGGACACAAGGGCTGGTTAAACTGAGACGAATCCCGCGGTGCACGCGTCTATTTATTTATTTATTTGTCCTCAAACTGGAAGCCTTACAGCAATTACACCAATGGAGCAAAAAATCACTTCATGTGCTGCTTTCCATCCATCCTGTGCGCGGTGGACATCGAACGATTGGCGATGGATCACGCACGCTTACGCAGCGTGCAAGTGCAACTTTTCTTCATAGCCCCCCATCACTCCTTCCATATTGCGCACATTCATTGCGAATTTTGAAATTTAATGATTTTTCAAAGTAAATACATTAAAATTGAAAAAACCGAAAATTTTGAGGTGTTCTTGCCTGTCTATCGTTATCTAAGTTTATTCATCAACGTTGCATAAAGTTAAGATACTTTTATACGTCAAAAATGTATGGCTAAACTGTCGCTAATCATTAATTAACTTTAAGCAACATTTATGAATAAACCCCTTAATGATTACGGAGTCACGCAACTATTTCGCGCCAGTATGAACAATTACCTTGTAGTTAACATAATCGGCGGTTATTTTTGTGTCATACGAAGTCATCTGCCTAGCCTTTTCCTAACTATGTTGGGGTCGGCTTCCAGTTTAAGCGGATGCAGCTGATTACCAGTATTTTACATGAAGCGACTGCCTATCTGACCTCCACAACCCAGCCAACCCACACAACCCTACCATTTACCTAATTTTGACAGTTCCTACGAAAAAAAAAGGCGCGCGCTGACGTTGCCAAACCGTCTTGTCTACGCGCACGTATGTGCATCCCTTTCCTTACTGACATGCTCTAAAGTTTCTTCATAACACCTTAAATATGTTTTAATTTGGCGCACCTATTCAATTTCATCATGTATATTAAATTGAAATAAATAACATCAGTGATTTATTCATTGTCGCACCAAACAAAAAACGCGTCATTCATTCTAATCCTCGAAGGGTGAAAAACTACGGTTTATTCGCCGTAAAGAAACCGTGCCGTGTACAAAGGCCCTAACGCAGAGATGACGACTTATATTTTGCCAGTTATCTAAATGCACAATGATGATTACTCGCACTTTAAATAATTGCCCTTAAAGTGCATCTATCTACATGGCCTTCAATGATCTGACCAAGAATATGTCTGGAATTTAAAAGAGGCTGTTACCTCTGAGTTTGATTCGGCTTTTCAAACTCAGAGTAGTCACAGGAAACGCCGACCTCATCTAGTTTTTAAAATATGATTGACGTGAACGTGTTTGTGAAACCTACTAACAGAAATAAAATCATTAATTATTTATAATGCAAGGACTACCATTTGTTATTTGGTGACCTGGCGAAATGTGAATAAACCTCCGTCTTCCCCTCTGAGAATTTATTAATTTACCTTCCAGGTTGCCATGGAAACGCAAAATATGATTACCTACCTCTTAAAACATTAATTATGGTAGTCTGTGGGGAAGTGATATACCGAGGTTCCGGGATGTTTCAGATAATGATGACGAATTACATCTTTTAATGTTTTTACGCATATTTTACTTTTATACAATTTAGAGCTCTTCAAACCGAAAGATGTTTTATTATTCTGAGTGTCTAATACCTACTACGTTTTATTCAATCATTATTTATCTAGTAGGAATGCCTCAACTAAATTACCATTTTTTTTTCGTTTTAAATTTTATATTAATCGTAAAATAAAATATAAAAAATTTAGTATCAATATTAATATTATATTTAGTATCAATCAAAACGATTCCTAGTAAATATATAAAATACGTGTCGATATTTAAACACGAGAGAACAAAAAAATAGGTGTTTTTTTTGGGTCAAAGACACACACAACGTAGCTACAGTATTTTATCTTACGAAGCGACGGGCGCTTTACTTGTGTTAACCAAGGGTACTAACACGCTGTGAATGAGTGCGTGAAGACGAGCAGCATGAGCTCATAACACACACGCACACACACACTTTCGACTTCGCCATTGTCTCGGACAGTACCGAGAGCTCGCTGCGCTGACACACACATTCACGCTATTCATATTTTATATTCATATTTTTTTATATAATTGAAAAAGAAAAAATACGGGTCCAATATTTTTTGATAATCTAACTGACGGACTAATTAGTTTTTTTAGGCATCTAGCCTATTGTGACACATGCCTAAAAAGAGAGGATGTGCAACACCTTTGAGACACTAAAGTTGATACTCTTAAAATGAATAAGTTAGATATAGGTATTTTTCTAAGTTTACTGTCAAAACCATCCTCAAGAGAGGCCAAGATGGTGTATAATCTGTTAGTAAGTAATTAGTACCTATTTATGTAATATTATAGCAATAAGGCATGTATTTTAGATTAAGGTATGATGGAACTGGCGTGAACATGTGTTCAAAAGTTCCTTTATTTTTTTTTTTAAAGATATATAAAAAATAAACTACGAGTAAACATCTCGCAAAATATTTTTTTTTTAATGTGTGTATAATCAGCCTATAATGTTCCCACTGCTATGCTGCTATGCTACCACAGGCCTCCACCCTTCGAGAGGGAGCGAGCTGATAATCTACCACGCGGGCCCAGTGCAGGTTGGTAGATGTCACATGTCTTCGAATTTTTGGTCCAGTTTCCTGACGATGTTTTCCTTCACCGTTTTGAGAGCAGTGGTGATAAAATTATTTACACAAAGTAAAGCGCCTGTGTGAGATCGAACCTACAACTCATAAATTGGCCGTTAACAGTGGGCCACCACTGCTGTCTGGGCCTCTATCTGATCTTTTTGCCTGGCTTCGAACCCACGACCTACATCTCGTAAGTCGGGGCCATTACCATCGGGCCGCCACACGCAGCAGAGCAGCAAATTTCAGCCACTGTGAGACCCGTCCTGAAAGAAAGAAAGAAAAAAAAATACATTTATTTGCGGCAAACATGACGCATAAAAAAGAACAAACACACAAAAAAAAATAACAAGTTGGGGGTAAACATGCGTCACATTCACGCAAAACGGCCATCGCTCAGCATAATGCTAAGACCCTATACGAGATAGAACCCCAGCGCTGGTTTTTACAATACCAAGGCAAACTCAATGCCTCAGGCATTTTACCAAGTTACCCAGCGCTGGTTTCAGCGGCAGCCGGCGTTGACGTGTATCAGTGCAGCATGCAATTATACATAAATAAATAAAAACAACAATCAAAACAAGAAATAAAATAAAATAAACATAAGTAAAATAAAACAAAAACATGAAATATAATTATGATGTGGTAACATTCCGGGCAACGAATCTCGCGCCGCCGGGTATTAGTAATCTGTACGCGTGCGCAGCTGTCACAATGCTCCTCTGTCCTCTTCCTGTCATCAATTTCAACATCATGTCCCTAGTGACCCCTAACTAATTTGATTGTCTTAGTTAAAGGGACATGGACTTTCCGTACATTATACTCTCGACCATTAAATATTAATAAGCGTCTATATTTCAAAGGCAAGCAAGAAAAGTCAAACTGGGTTGAGCTACTTTGATGAAACTTGAAAGGGTTATTTCAGGGTTGATTTATGTTTTATATAGTTTTACGATCCTTTTGTTTTTCATTTTCGAAAATGGTATCGATTGCGGTGATTTTATTTGTGACTTCGGTATATTTTACAAAACATTTTAATTAGTCACAAAATTACTTTAGTAATAATTTATTTATATAGGTACCTATTCCTTCCACAATAAATTCTTTAAATGATGGCGAAATCGCGTCAAAATTCGTTGTGTAATTTAAAAGAAGAAAGCGGTCACACAGACAGACACGAAAAAAGACATTAATTTATAATATGTATAGAGGTATGAAGAACAGTTAGTAAAGTTCATTAATTCTCCATAAAAAAAGGAGAATCCTCCAACCAGACGAGTGTCGTATCTGGTGGGCAACTGCCCGATGATCCACGTCGGGCCTCGTCCTCCTCGTCGGGTATATATGCCAGGTTCGCGGTAAACTCTGCTTGCGAGATGCAGGATTTTGCGCTACGTCAGTATGATGCGTAGCTCGCATGCAGCGGTGTAGATACCGCTACAGATAAGTGTTTTTTTTATATCTATTCAGGTAGGTACTGTTGGTACTTATCAAATAAATCACAGGTGATAAGCGTAAAAGTATCTATCTACATTAAGTAGGTATCAAACTCTACAGACTGGAACAACAATTTCTAAGCACAATGATTGCCTTTCATTTGAATTTATCATTAAAATATTCATCACATCAGTGACCTCGAAACTTTCTAGATTCAAAAACCGAAACTTTGAGTTGAATCTTGGGACCAAAACAAGTTCTGATTCGCCCCGATTACTGGCCAAACAGCCGACTTTGTTTCGCCTCACTGGATCCAAATAGACCCAAAATTATTTTGATACTGATATCACAAAATAAATAAGTACAGAAGGTTCGGCTCCATACACTGAGCGAGAACAGACTAACTTTTAAAGGACATCATTCATTTTGTACCCAAAAGTAAAGGTTTATACTCGTAGTTAACACATGTTCAGAATGTTAAATTCAATGAAAAGTTGGTATTTTTGGTATGTTATGCTTAAAATATTTGTTATAAAATTTATGATTTTTGGCATTTTCAATCTCAAATAGTAGCCGAAGGGTTAATTGTAGACTTTCGCTATTATAGTAAAAAAATGCTCAAGATGATACGAGTATTTCCAGTAAAAAAGTAGTTTTTTTTTCTGGCACTTAAATTTTTGGGCTTAAAATGTTCGACACTTGAATGATGTTCGTTCTCGTTTTTGTCGAATACTAGGCTTTTGACTGCCCCATCATTGGTCTCGTGGTCTCAACCGCATCTGCTAAGCGTAGGGTCCTCGGTTCGATTCCCAGGTCAAAATCTATCTCTAATAACAAATAATTATATTTATTTTCTTTTTCTTTTGTACAACGATCTTGGTCAAATGACAGTTGCCAGTGCGCTTGCACTCGCTGTAAAGTCAATAGTCGCAAAGGTTTGTCCCATAGCTCGATGGGCGGCGTTGCGCTGTTTAAAAGCATGCTATGGTTTCGTTACCCACGATTAGCTTTAAGGAACCAAATATTATTAATTAAATAACCCAAAAACACCATCAACTTGTTTTATTGCTAAAACATCTAGCAAAGTGAAGCATCTTGGTACATACGGCTCTGTACACTCACTGTACGTGAAGCGTGTCCGTGTGCGTGCGTTTTTACTTGTTTTACGGAGCTGGCCTTCTGTCGTGCCTATCTATTTGTACTGAAACTGATATTCCCTGGGTGGTATCCAGGTAAAAGTTATCGTATTATGAAAATTCTCCTGTAATTGTTGTTCGTCGAAGCGGAATGTGATTTCACACTGACCGACTTCCAACTGCCAAAGATTCCAGAACTTTCCAGTTTGAATGACCGACATTTTGGTCGTGACGTCCTCACAATGTCACAGCGGGCGGTCAAACTTATGGGGTTGGGGACCGCTCTTCACACAGTTATCAGGATAGGAGGACAGAATACGAAATCCCTTTTGTTTTCTGTCATCCCGTTCGTTATTATATTTACAGATAGTTAAAATGTTTCAATTTCGATTTTCATCTTTTTACACAAATAAATATTGGTTTATCACTGTATTTTGTAAATGGCGAGACCAAAATTAATCCGCACCAAGAGAGGCTAAAGTTATATCGGTCTGTCTGCTAATCGCAGCTAAACTATCAGCCCAATTGGGTTGAACTTTGACGAAGATCGCACTTGATACTTGAAGGGGAATAAAACTTGACATCTCAGAATATTAAGTCCCTTTAGAAATCTCGGCAAGGGCTTGTTATTAATTTATATTAAAAATGAAGAACAAAAATTTTATAGACGGATAAGGTTTTTAAACCAGTAGGTTGTAAAAGACGTAATGTTTGAAAAGGTTTCCTTGTCTTACCCAGTGACCCACTGAAATAAATTGAATGTTACAGTTCACCGCAGTTTGTATGCCACATATTGTGCCGACTTACTTACAAAACTTTCACCTAAAAACTCAGTAGGATTTAATATTAAGTTGTATGTAACTAAATTACTTGTAGCTATCTCTATTCTTTAAGGCATAATTATAAGTTTTTATGAACGCCTAGTGAGAAATAATTATGATTTTGAAGCAACAGCCAAACTAAAAATATTTTGAACTGAAAACAATTTGACTGCCTTGAAACAGTTTTTATTTAGAGCAACCAAACAAATCCTCCGTATACGGCCACTGCATGCTACGCATGAGCTACGCCGTAGCTTCGTAGCGCGTAGCAAAATGTGCGAAACATACGAATTGTTACCGATTGTGCATTCACTAAGCCAAGTCTAACGCATAGATGAAATAAAAGTGACTGAGGGACTATACATTTTATAAACACAAACGCAGAGCACCGATTTCTACGGCACTTGACCGAACGGCACCTAAGCTTCATTACGTAGCTCAATTATAGACCGGTTTGTATCTATAGTAGAAAAAAAAATTGGTTCATTAATATGTATACAACAATTTATATAATATGGTGATACACTCTATGACACTTAATTCTATGGTCAGATTATGAAAATCTGTCTCTGAACTAAATATGTAACATCATGTATTTCAGATATTAGCGTTTTGCCCTTGTTCTAGGAGGTACTTTGCCAGAAAGTTGTACCATGTAGGTACACACTTCTAATCCTCTAAAGTTTAGTTAACCAGTAATTTCAGTGTAGTTTAAAGTTGTATATAAGCACGGAACAAACCAGCTTAAGGCAAGCTTAAGGTAGGCTATATTAGGCGGGAATATATTAGGTTTAGTAGGTTATGAAGACATCCGCATTAAAATTAATTAGATACAGGTTAGAGCAGAGCCCAGTGGCTGACTTATGTAGGTCGTAGGTTCGAACCCAGACAGGTGCTTTACTTTGTGTAAATAATTTCAACACCACTGCTCTCAAATCGGTGAAAGAAAACATCGTGAGAAAACTGGCAAGTCCTAGAACCAACCACCTGTTATTTCTTTTTTGTGTGTTTGTTCTTTTTTATGCGTCATGTTTGCCGCAAATAAATGTTTTTTTCTCTTTCACCTGTATGCCAGCAGTATGAACTATAGGTTGATTGTGCTAGATAGAGGTTACAGACGGAAAAGTTTCTATATTATTGTAATATAAATAAAACTGGCAGTAGGACTTGCGCTCCGAGGGTTCCATTTCAAAGCTGTGCCAAGCAGCCCCGGCTACACATATGTGGGAGGAAAGTATGGACGCCTGCACTAATAATTGATGCAACCTGACACATAGCCGTGTTACCTGTCAAGAGTATAATGTAAGGCTCCTTGTTCTATCTATCATCTCTATAGCCTGTCCATTAGTTACATTCAAAATTATTCCACCGATATAGTTATCTGGCATTGGAAAAATCAGCACTTAGTATCTAATTTTATCTGTTTGATATATTTTATACGTGGAATAACATTTACATCTGAACAGTGAAGTTCTAGTACGGAAAAACTGTCAAAAAAATTTAATTTATTCTCAGGATAAGACTTATTCTAGGTATAAAAGTTTGATTTAATTCGCTCTTAATAAAATTAGAATCACATTAAGATCCCTAAAAAATGTTGTTTATGTAGGTAAACTACAGGGACTTAGACACAAGACAACAATGAACGACTTAACTAAACAGATACTATATTATAACGAGTCAGGCCAACTATGGCCATTCAAAAATTGCCATCGCGGACGGTATTTCACGTCCACACGGCGGGGTATTGGTAAAGTTTTCAGCTACATAGTCGCACCTTGGATTAACCTCATTGGTTACGATATTGCCTCTGCGCAAATTTACCCAACCAAACGCCGAGCATTAAACGATAGCACATTCGGTACTAATTCAGTTGGTGGGAAATTCAAAAGGTGCCACTTGGTAAGACGCTCGAAGACTTTAGTGTATTTTTAATGAGAGCTAAATTATTCTGACACATTCTAATTTATTTTTAACTAAGGTAAGTAAGAAAATGTGGCGCAAAGCTGTGCCAGGCTGCCCCCAGCTTCACCCATGTGACACGGCCCATGAATTTCCAATTCCAAATTGAAATACATCCGTACTTAAGTTTGTAGTTGAAAAACATGTTCTCCCATACATTTCAACTGCAAATGTAAGTTTGTACGCACAATATTGATAGATTTACCATGTTGTTTAAGACTATAGTTTGGTTATAGCTTCTGTAGTCTGTATTTTCAGATGTTTTTTAAATTTTATACCCTGAAAAATCATTATTTAACGCGAGGCAATGGCGTTCAGATCAGGCGGCAGAGGCGATGGATGTATGGATGGATGTTCGTTACTCTTTCACGCAAAAATTACTGAACGGATTTGGATGAAATTTGACACAGAGATTGTTTATAACCAGGATTAACATATAGGATTTATCTTTATTTAGAATTTTTATCACGTTACTCCCACGGGATCGAAACTTATGCGGGTGAAACCGCGGGACACAGTTAGTATAATATAAAGACGTTTTCAAATTTCCGTCCACGGTAATATTTTCACGTGCACGCATTCCCATACATTATATATTTCTAACGTCCAGGATAGTATCGTGACGTTATAAATAATAAAAGTGCAGATTAACACAAAAAAAACCTGTGAAAATTATTTTTACCATAATTGCCTACAAATTGTGTGAGATTGCATCGCTTTAATTCACAGTGTATTTTCAGAGTACCTACTCCCACTTCAGGAATGAAATTTTGCGACACCACCAAAATTTACATTATTATAGCAACTTTAATTACCATACAACAATGAGTGTAGAAATTACGTAATTACAAAACAGAATAGGGACGTCAAGACAGTGGTTTGGGACATATTATGGGGTCGTATTGTGTTTCGCAAATATTGTGGAGTATTTCATGTGATATAATTGCTACATAGGTATGTGAGGCCTTTGTACTGCGGTTTTAACTGTCCCGAACTGGTCTCGTGGTCGCAAGCGCGACCTCTGAGCTGGGGGTCCTGGTTTTGATTCCCAGGTCGGGCAAAGTGTTATTGGATTTTTCTAATAGGAAACCCTGGGATGTGATACCCCCGTGCCTCGGAAAGCACGCCCTGCACCTGATCTTTCTCCGGCCGTGTCGGATTGCCGTCCCATCAGACAATGAGAGTGAGGGAAAAGAGAGTGCACCTGTGTCTGTGCAAACGCTTGTGGACTATAATATTTCCCGCGCCTCTGTTGAGATTGGCCGTCATGACCGAAACACGGTCTGAAAGACTATTATTGCTGCGATTTTGATGTAAACCGTAGACTTTCTTTTCTCAAACTTGCCATCGACGAGTTTCACGAGAAAATTGCTTTTGAATTTTAAGCAAATGAAGTATTAATCGAGACTGTACACCGTTACCATATTATTTGCTTAAATTCAAAGTTGAAAAGACCCTAGGAAAAAACAAGGTGAAAACAATTTTCAACCTTGTAGCCATAACATAAAAATATCACCACATCATAAAGAATGAAACGTAACATTTTCAAAACATTGCTCGTAACAAAACCAGGTATCTAACCCCGAATTCCTCTGGTTAAAATGCCGCTGTGTTTATTTTTTTATCGCGGGTTAAGCCTTCAAAAGTGTTATTGCCCCGCCATATTCTAAAAAGACAGTTAGTTACAATAAATTCTGAGAGGGGCGCGGAACTTTTTCGGTGTCGCAAAATTTCATTCCTGAAGTGGGAGTACCACTTCAGGAATGAAATTTTGCGACACCACCAAAATTTACATTATTATAGCAACTTTAATTACCATACAACAATGAGTGTAGAAATTACGTAATTACAAAACAGAATAGGGACGTCAAGACAGTGGTTTGGGACATATTATGGGGTCGTATTGTGTTTCGCAAATATTGTGGAGTATTTCATGTGATATAATTGCTACATAGGTATGTGAGGCCTTTGTACTGCGGTTTTAACTGTCCCGAACTGGTCTCGTGGTCGCAAGCGCGACCTCTGAGCTGGGGGTCCTGGTTTTGATTCCCAGGTCGGGCAAAGTGTTATTGGATTTTTCTAATAGGAAACCCTGGGATGTGATACCCCCGTGCCTCGGAAAGCACGCCCTGCACCTGATCTTTCTCCGGCCGTGTCGGATTGCCGTCCCATCAGACAATGAGAGTGAGGGAAAAGAGAGTGCACCTGTGTCTGTGCAAACGCTTGTGGACTATAATATTTCCCGCGCCTCTGTTGAGATTGGCCGTCATGACCGAAACACGGTCTGAAAGACTATTATTGCTGCGATTTTGATGTAAACCGTAGACTTTCTTTTCTCAAACTTGCCATCGACGAGTTTCACGAGAAAATTGCTTTTGAATTTTAAGCAAATGAAGTATTAATCGAGACTGTACACCGTTACCATATTATTTGCTTAAATTCAAAGTTGAAAAGACCCTAGGAAAAAACAAGGTGAAAACAATTTTCAACCTTGTAGCCATAACATAAAAATATCACCACATCATAAAGAATGAAACGTAACATTTTCAAAACATTGCTCGTAACAAAACCAGGTATCTAACCCCGAATTCCTCTGGTTAAAATGCCGCTGTGTTTATTTTTTTATCGCGGGTTAAGCCTTCAAAAGTGTTATTGCCCCGCCATATTCTAAAAAGACAGTTAGTTACAATAAATTCTGAGAGGGGCGCGGAACTTTTTTGGTTAGGTATGCCAGCGAATAATATTTTGTGTTCACACGAACACAAAATATTATTCGCTGGCTGTGGCTAAGTAATAACAGCCGCACAGGTAGATGCATCTGGTCAAGCTAGGCTAATCGCGGTTAGTCCGTGGATGGGTGATCTTTACATATCAAGATCCTTAGAAACCAGAGGTTTATTCGTTAATTCTTCCTCAGCAACGTAACTTTTGTAAGCCCACCGAAAGTTGAGCATCGGTCTGTTTAACTTCTGCATCCCGTAGGTCCTATCCACCTGTGGCATTCTACCCGCGTCATTTCATTTCTCTCTCCATCTAGAGATAACGAAGCTCTTATGCCTCCAAATGGACGCAAGTCTAACCAATAGCATACTCGGATCCCACACCGGGTTCGGGTTCCGACTACCCGTAACGACTGTCAAAGATCCACGAATGACAGCCGGGACCAACGGCTTAACGTGCTTTCAGAGGCACGGAGGGGTCTAGGTATGTAAAGATGGTCACCCATCCACAGACCAACTGCGGCAAGCATAGCTTAACCTGATCGATCGACCTGAGCGGCTGTTATTATTTTTTGCTACTGTATTACTATAAAAGTTAGATCTACATTTTAAAGTTTTGCGCACTCAAGAAAACTTCATTAGAAAAGAAAATACACGTCAGGACTACAAATAAAGAATGTTTCTTTCTTTTCTTTATTTCTAAAACACCGTATTTCGCTATCGTCAATGAAACTAGATAAGTACCTAGGCAAACGATAAGACTGCGACATTAATTTACTTAGAAGCTTTAAGACATCCATTCAAGACGCGGACTAATAGAGCTAGTTACAGGTTTCCTGGAAAACTAAATAAAAATCCGAAGGTGATTCGTACTTAACCTAGTATTTAATAGAAATAGCCTCAAGGCGCGTTCAATGCCGTTGAGAAGCGTTCCAATAAGAAAATTCTGGACCAGATGTTTTTTTTTTTTTATAAAATTGCTTTACTTAATCAATAAACGGTATTCACAAACCCCTAATATTTTTGAAGACCTATCCAACGATATCCCACACTATGGGAAGGACGAAAAAAAAATGATCATCCCACTTTACATGTAGGCGAGGTACCCTAAAAAAATGTTTTTTTCAAAATTTTATTTTACCACTTTTTCGGCGTCATTAACGTGTATAGGTGTACTCATGCCAAATTACAACTTTCTAGTACCAATAGTTTTTGAGCTAAACCGCGGACAGACAGACAGACAGACGGACATGGCGAAACTATAAGGGTTCCTTGTTGACTACGGAACCCTAAAAATAGGTCGCCTCCCTCTTAACTTTAAATGACTGCAGTCAATCATGAATCCTACAAATTATATATTGACAGATGTCAATATTAATGTCAAAATTACAATAATAATGATGTCATTATACAGATGTATATTGACATCATCATTATTGTAATTTTGACATCTGTATTGTATATTGACATAAGTATTGTATATTGACATAGTCTTATTATTAGTTTTCATTTATTTTTGAAATTTATTGCTATTGCTATTTATTATTAAGTAATTATTTTGTCAAAATGTGTCATTCTTTACAATTATTTTTTTATAGTCCAGGCTTACTTTTATTATTAATTTTGTTGTCAAGACTTGGCTGCGATTAATCACAAACATTTTGTACGCCCTCTGGCTTAACATAGCGCACTATTCTATCTTTATATTATAACATAATTATTTTACCTATGTTCAACAAATTAATAAATGACTTAATATGAATTACAAAATTAAAGAAATCAATTAAAGGGATCTGCTTCACCACTTTTGGTAAAGTTCCGCTAAAGTTGCTTGGCAGATAATCCTAATATCTTAAATCTTCCTGTACGAGTCGCAATCAATATTTTTTATTTTCTTTTTTCTTTTCTGACCGGCCGAATCTAATCTCCAGTCTAAATGGATGCAGCTGAATACATGAAGCGACTGCCTATCTGACCTCCAAAACCCAGTTACTGGGTAATACGATACCCCTTGGTAAGACTGGTTGTCAGACTTTCGGGCTTCTGGCGACCCGTACGACTGTCAAAGATCCATGAGTGCCAGCCGGGACCGACGGCGTAATGGACCAACCGCGGCAAGTGTAGCTTAACCTGATCAATCGACCCGTGCGGCTGTTATTACTTAGCCACAAGCCCCTCCTCCCTTACACCCCCCCCCCCCCCAACTCCCACTCTTCCTTGCTCCTCTCTTATTTAAAAAAAATAAAATAACGATAAAATTAAGAAATGATTAACCAATTATAGATACAGTAAGTGTTAAGTACGTGAATTATAAAGACCTAGAAACAAGTTCATAATTTGACAGTATTTTGAAACGATTTCTAAAAAAGGAAGAGATTCTCAATTCGCCGGAATGTTTTTGTTTTCATAACTAAATTACGTTTTATTATCATTGTCATCAGTCTGTATCCTACATATAAATATAGGATCCCATTAATTTCCAACACTAAAAAAAATCCCATACTTTCCAATCAGCTTTTTCATTAACCCAAATGTTCTGCTACACTTGCCCAATGTTTTCTTATTTCGATAAAAATTGCGAAAAAAAAGGATTCGAACGAGGGTAGGAAAAATTGGAACAAGAGTTACTACCATGTTTTCGCACTGGCAACACCAACTTTTTTAATAACGCGCCATTATGCGAGTTTGGTATCACTTTCGATTCCATATCAGACACTCTCGTACTTTTGTAACTTTTTCGTTTTTTGGACGGAATTACTCTACCGATTTATTTTTGATATTGTGTATTTTTGTTAGATAGTGGCGCCGATTTCCTTGTTCACAAACTAAACTAAATTTAAGTTCAGTGCATCTTTTTCTTTCTATTTCATTAAGAAAAGGACAGAGGATAAATATTAGTTTAGTACTGTCAAATTAGTTAGCGCCTGACGTAAATTTTATTGACGTATTTTTAGTAGCCATGTTTTTATTCACGTCTAAACTATCTATGAAGTATCGCAATTTGACCGGACGAAACTAATATTTATCTTATGTCCTTTTCTTAATGAAATAGAAAGATGCACTGAACTTAAATTTAGTTCAGTTTGTGAACAAGGGAATCGGCGCCATTGTGTCTCGATAAGAATTTTAATGAATTTGATGGCTTATATTGAATTTTCGTGATTGTCTAACATCAATTAAGAGATAAATAAGCCACATCTTAAGAACCATGTTAGTCTCACTGACATATTTAATGCTCCAGGACGTTAATTGTATAACACACTTATTAATTGTAGCAATGGCAATATTTTGACAGTTCAGCAACATTCATTGCGTTATTTACATTTTTGAACAGACTTTTTTTTCAAACATATGAAGTAACGGATTAGCTATATCCTTAAAAAATATTCAGGTTGTGATTGGTAGTGTGTTACGCAATTAGGGTTCAGGTTGGGTCAGTTCCTGTTTGATATTGCATGGCAAATATTCAATTTCCATTTCTTTGCAAAACTTGAAACAAAACACGCAAAGTATGGGTGTAGTATTAGAAAGAAAGAAAATACGTTCATACGGCAAAAAAAAAAAAACAACAAATTGGGGGTAAATATGTGTCATATCCACGCAAAACGGCCAAGCACAAGAATTAAAACACCGGATACACGTCTACTGATTTCTTTGGAGAAAAAAGCCGTGATATTATTATAACGCCATGTTTCATAATTCTACCGCCTTGCTTGCTTCCCCTTGTATTTATTTTATTAATAGCTTACTTATATGTGGAAGCTTGTAATTAGCAATTGTCAGTTTTTTACTATTTCGTTACCATTTAGGTACATGTATTAGTCTGTAAGCTTAAAATTGTAAAAATAATAAATAATAAAATACGTAAATAATCTGACAAACAGTAGTAGGCCCGTGTTTGATTAATAACACCACACTTGAATGAACTCGATACCTTCCCAACTCTTGTTTTTAAAAGCCCTCATTATTCTGTTTCTTAATAAATACGTAGTAAACAAAGACAAAAGTTTTTGTAGAATGGCGAAAATAATTTTCAGATATTCAGAAATTGTTAAAAAACAATAAACAGTCATTTATTTGGGTCGACTAGGTATTAAAGTTTTGTATGATACAGTTGATATTTTTTTCGTGATTACGATGTTGATCTCATGGAGAAAGTTTTTGAGTCTGGTGGTCTGTACACCTTTCTGATGCATGCTCTATATGGTTTCTAGTTGCATGTTGTGTGAATAATGTAAAATATGCAAATCTGCTTGAACACATTGAAAACAGCAATCAAAGAGCGATTTACATTACATAAAATAAATGCTTAATGTAAATGAGCTATTCATCAAATCACCCACGATAGACCGCCAAGAGTAATGAACTGCAAATTGCAAAAAAAAAACCTTAGAAAATTCCAATTTCGGGAGCTACTCTAGTACTTTAAGCCTGATAATCACAACGGAAGACTTTGTTTACCTTCTCTTAAAGACGATTACTTTCTTGTTTTTGAAATCAACTTCTCGTTTCCCCAACCTTAATTTAACAAAAACACGACTTCTTGAAAAAACTTTAACAGTCTAGCTTACAGGATGTTACGTGATCTGAAAGGAAATGTAACTTGTAAATACAAGGTGTGAAAAAACGTTGCCAAAGTTTCTAACTCTGAGGTCACATTAATGATAACATAAATACTTTCGTGAAGTGCCCGAGATTGTTTTACTGAATATAATAATTACTAAACTTCACTCGAAGATAATAAAGTGGGAAAGAACTATATACTAATGTTTAGGTTAGTATCGGTACAACAGTAGAACAACTTAGTACCTAGGACGTAGTAACATCTAATTCATTCATTTGCCAGAATATAAGGTTTGCAAAGTACTTATGATCTAAAGTATAATGGCCCCTTTACCAGTAGGTACTTACCAATATTTTATTTTTTTATGTTACCACACACGTATCAAATTTTTACAAGTTTTTATTTAACTTGCACTGTAGGTATGTATGTTTGTAAGTTGTCCGTCTAAATTCCCCATTTTTCCAACCATTTGTTGGAATCCGATTGAGCTGAAATTTTGCATACACCTTATTTTATTTATTTCTGTATCTGTCCGTGACATCACAGCGGGCCCTATTAGAATACCAGCGCTGCGACACTTATTTTTAAATGTCGCAACATCATTCTGAGATTTTCCTTTTGGCCTCGTACAAGAATATCTGTTTTTATTTTCATTTTATTTATTTTTTATGTTTATAAGAGTGTGTTTAGGTTGTGATGTTCCTGTGCGAGTCCTAAGAAATAGTTTTTCTTTCTTTGACTTACAACCTGAAAATGAAAAACGGGTCTAGATACGAGATAACAATTTATGCCATTTCTCGGAATATAATAAAATAGAGCGAAGACCGAAGTCCAAACTGTACATTAAATATTGTTGAAAAAAGTAGTTGCCACGGCGAGTAATTGAAAGGTGTGGAGTCTGATGCCGAAAATATAGCTTTTAGAATTTTTGTCCGTTTATGTTTGTTCCGGATTGACGTTAAAACGGGTAAACGGATTGGACACACAAATAGTTTATAACCTGGATTAACACAAAGGATACTTTTGGTACCGGTAGTACGCTCCCGTTAGATATTTTTTGACATCCACGCGTGCTACACCACGTGTAAAAGCTTAGTCTTTGATGTAATAATTAATTGTTTTTAAGTGCAATTTGTTCCTTAGTTCTCTGTTTTCTTCAGCAACTTTTAAGAGAATTACTGTCGTTTCCTGTTTACTACCGCGTAATAGAAACGTTTCAAAGGAAACTAAGTACCTACATACTTTAAGATTTTTTGTGCAATTTACGACAAGCACTAACAAGAATAACAAGAATTCCAGGAACAAGAATTTCTCAGTCGCTTCCTGGATTTGTGCCCAGTTGATAACAATAGACTCACCCCGTATTACATGGGACTTAAATATAGAACATTGTCGCGTTGCCTCATGCACCTAATTAAGCCAGGAGTAACCCAGGGTTGGATGTTAATCATTCTACGACTAATTTTAACATTTTGTGAGTGTGTGGCACATGAGATAACGTTGTTGAAGTACCTACTTTAAAGCAGTGTTTACACAACACAAGATTATACTGAAGATACAATAGAGGTCATCACAAATTCAATTGGAAGACGGTAATTGCACTCTACGTAGTGTTTAAGACAAAAGTGTTAAGTGACATCTGCCGCATGTCAGACGATCAGTCGGCCAAACTTACGACCCAGTGGGTCCCGCTTAATGGCAAACGACATCGCGGCAGGCCCAGACGGAAATGGCGGGATTAGCTGGACAGGAGTCCAGCTAAAATAATCAAAGGATTGATTATTTTATTTTATTACTATTAGGGAAACTTACTGCTAATAAATTTACATAGATTAGATTACATTTACATTTATGGCTATTGTGAGTCGTAAATAGAGCCGCATTATAATGGTTAATACCTATTGTAGAGTTCATGAGATTTAGCTATAGAGGTAATGACTAAAATGTAGCTAACTTAATATATACTTAAGATTATAAAGAGGAAAACATTGAAAGTTTGTATTCAGGGGGTAATCTTTGGAACTACTGATCCTATTCCGAAAATTCTTTCACTAATGAGAAGCTACAATATTTCCGTGCGTCATAGGATATATGTCATGCAATACAAGTTTCACGCGGACGATGTTGCGGGCAAGTTAATAATAAAGAATAAGATTACTGAGAACATACCTAACAAAAACATCTCACTTTAATAATTAATTTCATTTTAGGCCTTGGTTTTCCACTCCAAGTGAAACTATGAACGAAGTCACACAGTAAGTTTACAATACACAATAACATTAGCTCGTTCGTGTTTTCTACAATACTGAAGTAAACAATTTCTAGTCTGTTGAGGAACCAACGTTCTTTGGCCATTTTAACTTAATACTTTGAACACTATTTTCTTGGCAGAAAAGAGTAGGTATTACATGTGAACCTTGGTAAATTAGCTTTCCTGCAGCGAAAGTTGTTGCCTACGAATTTAGTTGTGATATTTACTTTTCTTATTGAGGGGCTCGTGGCGAAGTAATATCAGCCGCACGGGTCGACCGATCAGGTTAAGGTACGCTTGCCGCGGTTGATCCGTAGATGGGTGACCATTTTTACATACCGAGATTCCACCTTGGAAAGCACGTTAGCCGTTGGTCTCGGCTGTCATTCGTAGATCTTTGGCAGTCGTTACGGGTTGTCGGAAGCCCGAAAGTCAACCAGTCTTACCTAGGAGTATCGTATTACCCAGTTACTGGGGTGTGGGGTTAAGATTGGCAGTCGCTCTATGTAAAATACTGGTATTCAGTTGCATCTAGTTAGACTGGACGCTGACCCCAACATAGTTGGGAAAAGGTTAGGCAGAATTAATGAATGAGTTACTTTTCTTATTGTTCGGTGTGTTGTGGTGTTCTGAAAGGTATGCCCGAACAGAACTTGGGACGAAACAATGGTAGGTACCTATGTTGTTGTATCTAGTTATTTCACCGTCTTCCTGGTCCTATTCCCATTGATTTGGGGTCGGCGCAACACGTCTTCTCCTTCCATACTTCTCCGTTAGCCGTGATATCACTAGTCACCTCCATTCTAGCTACATCACCTTTCCCACAATCCATCTATTGTTTCTTTGGTCTTCCTAATACTCCTATATCTCTCATTCAGACTCAAAACTTTCGTTAGTAGTTTTTTGTATTAAAGAATTATGGTTGTGACCTTGGAGTGTGTTTACCTACATGACAGTGTGTTAAGGATTAAGTAAAACGGCTTAGAATCTGTCACTAAACTGTTCCGTCATGGAATAAAAGTCGTTGTGCCTTAAGTAAATGTGATCGATTGAAAATTTCCTCTTAGCAGAATCATAATCAGCCTATATTGTTCCCACTGCTGGGACACAAGCCTCTAGGTGAGAGGGATGGGCCGTAATCCACCACGCGAGCCCATAATCGGAAGTCACATGTCTTCGAATTTTTGGTTCTAGGACATGCCGGTTTCCAAACGATGTTTTCCTTCACCATTTTGAGAGCAATGGTGTTGAAATAATTTACACAAAGTAAGGCGCCTGTTGGGGTTCGAACCTACGACCTACAACTCGTAAATCGCGGCTGTTTCCACTACTCCATGCGAAGTAGTAATTGTTCTAGCTATAATCATAACATTCGTTTATCTTGTAAGCACAAGTTGGCATTAAAGAACATGTTTCTAAAAGACACGGTGGCTGGTTCATAAACAAATTCAACCGTAAATGCACTTAAATCTCAAGTAACGATCTACAACCCTGAAAACTCCAACGAGAACTAATATCAATTTCGCATAAGCATACCTAATGCTTCAAGACATATTTATTGCCCTTTGGCACTCCGTACAACCTCTCTTTCTAACTAATGACGGCTACATGAGTGTGAGAGAGTACACCGAGCTGACCTCTAGTAACAGTAGTGAAAGTGACAACACATTAATTAAAGTTTATCAGAGTGTCAGAACTTTTAATTGGTACTCTCAGTTACTCTGGTTATTCTATAACCTAGTTAGTTTGTAAATTGATGATGTTAATTATTAGGAAACAATTAAAGTGATGCTAGGCTGTTTTAATTAATAAAAAGATCCTACCAGCTCTGGGGAAACCTTCGTCTTTGTATAAAAATATTGTAATTAAGAGCCAATTTGAGAGCAGTAGTGGCTCAGTAGAAACAGCCGTAACTTACATGTTGTAGGTCGTAGGTTCGAACCATAACAGGCGCTTTACTTTTTGTAAATTATTTCATCACCATTGCTCTCAAAACGGTGACGGAAAGCATCGTGAGGAAACCGGTATGTCCTACAACCAAAAATTCGAAGACATGTGACGTCTACCTACCCGCACTGGGCTCGCTTTGTGTTTTACGGCCCACTCGTTCTCACAGAGAGGAGGCCTGTGTCGCAGCACCAGTGGGACCATAATTGGCTGATATATACTGTGCATATTTTCCCCCAACTTGTTATTTTTTTTTTATTGTGTTTGTGTTCTTTCTCTGCGTCATGTTTACCGAATAAACGAATTTTCTTTCTTTCTGTGCAGAAGGATGATGACAAGAATATTTCAGGGGGGCAATTCTTGTAATTTTAAGAACGTTCACAGTCTGATCTCAGTCTCAATCTGTCAAAAATAACTCTAATTTCCCTACATTTTGACAAGTTTTTGACATTTGTTTGTCGCCAAGATGAGACTGCGACTAGATTTTTAAGGTTTTAAATTACAAGAATTAGCCTTCAGATTTATCTCCATCCCTTTTTGAAAGAAAACATATAACATAAACACACACAAAGTTCTCTTGGCCAAAGGAAAATAAATGTGTGAATTCTACGGGATAACAAAACACGATCTGAAAATACAGACATATAAAAACATTATAAAGCCTTCAGAATTCATTTTAATCCCTACAGTATCATGGGTACTTTATTTTATACTCCATAAAAGAATATCTCTGGGTAGGTAATTTTAATTCTATTAATATGCTGTGTCATGCTCTTTCTAATTTTATAAAATTTCCGTGGGTGTTATCAGTGGACTAAGAAATATAAAATGTTATCACCGTTTTTGGGTTCCATACCTTAATAATAATAATAATAATTTGGTGTGGACAAATGTGCAGTCATGCATGTAAAGGGGGGGGAGATTATGGAATCTGAGGGAATTCCACTTTCGGATTCCATACACCTTAGATCCCTCTCCTCATCCGAAAGCTATAAGTATTTGGGTATGTCGGAAGCGTTAGGCATCAACGATGCTGACATGAAGCAATCGTTGAAGGAGCGCTTCTTTTGTCGCCTGAAGAAGGTATTAATTAGTCTTCTTTCGGGCGGAAATAAGGTGCGCGCCTTCAATGGTTGGGTCATGCCGGTTTTGATGTACTCTTTCGGCATACTCAAATGGACTCAGACTGAACTCGACGCCCTGGATAGAAGGGTCCGTACACTGCTGACCGCAAACCGGATGCATCACCCACGATCATCGGTGATGAGACTGTATATCCCGCGGAAATGTGGGGGTCGAGGCTTTTTAAATGCGAAGACCCTCCACAACCGCGAGGTGTGCAGTCTCAGGGAATATTTTTTAAAAGCCGAAGTGGGTATGCACCGTGATGTGGTTGCAGTGGACAAGGGGCTCACCCCGCTCTCCATGGCGAAAGAGAACTGGCGCAAACCTGTAGTACTTACTACCGATGACCGCAAGAAGGTATGGCAAAGCAAGGAGCTTCACGGGCGCTTCTATCGGGCTCTTCATGAGCCCGGTGTAGATTTCTTAGCGTCCGTATCCTGGCTACGTTTTGGTGACCTCTTCGGGGAAACTGAAGGTTTTGTCTGTGCAATTATGGACGAAGTTATCTTGACGAATAACTACCGGAGATATATTATGAAGGACGGGACGGTTGACGTGTGTCGGGCATGCCACCATCCGGGTGAGTCCATCAGACATATTATCTCTGGTTGTTCTCGTCTGGCTAACAGCGAGTACTTACACAGGCATAACCAAGTCGCCAGGATTATTCACCAGCAACTTGCTTTGAAATATAAACTTGTCGACTCTGAGGTACCATATTACAAGTATGTGCCCGACCCAGTTCTCGAAAATGACCATGTCACGTTGTACTGGGATCGATCTATCATCACTGACAGGACTGTTGTCGCCAACAAACCTGATATAGTGGTGATAGATCGATTAGTGCGCCGCGCAATGATTGTCGATGTTACCATTCCACATGACGGGAACCTCGTGAAAGCTGAGAAAGATAAGCAAATCAAATATCTTGACTTAGCACACGAGGTTGTTGACATGTGGAATGTGAGCTCGACTATCATTGTGCCGATTGTCGTATCGGCCAATGGCCTGATGGCCGAAAGCCTCGATCAACATCTATCGAGGCTCTCGTTAGGCGGTTGGATCAAGAGCCTGATTCAGAAGGCAGTACTCCTCGATACGGCTCGCATTGTGAGGAGGTTTCTGTCTCTGGAGCCCTAACTACCGGTAGCTTGGACCCTGCTCCCGACACCGGTGGATCACTATTTTTTTATATTTTTAAATGTTTTTTTTTTATACTAATATTTAAAAATGTATAAAAATAAGAACACTAAATAAATAAACGACATAATAATAATAAAAACTTTATTTCAGACTTAGTCCATAGATACTATAATACATGCAAGAGTTATAAAATTTGCACACGAATAAATTATTTCAGTATATTTGAGTCCTGTTTATGAGCAATAACCTGAAGGATGCTGTTAGTGCTACTCCGGACTCTGCTCAGTAACGACGCGAGCCGCTGGCGCACAATGGCATGGAAGCCATGTACCCTGGCCTCCGCAAACATACCAGAGTCACTACAAAAGCGGGGCAACCCTAACAACATCCTAAATCCATTATTGTATTGGACATGTAGGGCATTGATCGTCCTCTGCGTATACCTGAACCACAAGGCTGCACGAGTAGAAGGTCTGACAGTAGGCTCTAAATAGTCTATAAATGTCACCTTAACTTGTTCACTACAACGCGCAAACCTGCGGGCCAGCATATTGTTCCTGACCGCCAATCCCCTACGTTCCCTTTCTATATCAGCTTGGTCATCAAGGTCCTCAGTAATGTAGTGTCCGAGGTATTTGAATTGATGTACCTGCTTCAGTTCACTACCATTCAGCTTTATCGCAGGTACATATGACGGACACTTACCGGCCTTGAAAACCATGTACTCACTTTTCTTACAGTTATACACTAAACCATGCTTATGGCTGTATGTTTCACAGATGTCTAGCAACTGTCTCATTGCGTTTACAGTTAGGGCCAGCAGCACCATGTTATCAGCATAACTAAAGTTGTTCATACAAATATCGTCAACCCAGCATCCTACTCGAGTGCTGCTGAGCCCCTATAAGCTCGTTCACGTACAAGTTGAAGAGCTTTGGAGAACTCAAACCACCTTGTCTCACCCCGCACTCCAACCTGTACGCGTCGGAGAAGCTGTTCGCCCACCTTACAGAGTTTGTCTGGTTTTGATAAAATCCGTTGCACCTGTGTAGG
This sequence comes from Apamea crenata, assembly GCA_949629185.1. Classification (NCBI taxonomy): domain Eukaryota; kingdom Metazoa; phylum Arthropoda; class Insecta; order Lepidoptera; family Noctuidae; genus Apamea; species Apamea crenata. The sequence continues at coordinate 6,017,878 of OX451363.1, read as the reverse complement.
CACACTAGGTTAAATGCTTTGGATAGGTCAAGGAAGCATGCATACACAGGTGTATTCCTTTAAGGGTGCCAACGGAACCGTATAACTAGGCCTGTGCTACGACTGTTAGCAGGTCGTATCTCAAGAACCGTAATATTTAGACAGTTGGAATTTTCACAGAGTGTGTGATTTCTATTGCCTGCCGGGGTGTCCATACAAGAAACGTGTTTTTTGTAGGCGTTTCTTTCGTTGACGTATCCGACTCGCACTTAATCGATTTTTAAATTTGATTTGCTTTAATCTTAATTCAAGCCATTTCGTTGATTGTTCTTTTTTCAGTCAACTAATTACAGCGGTTGTTATGAAAAAGATCTCCCTTTCAGACACCAAGTGCCAATCTGGAATCTACTAGGTATACATAAGTAGTTAGGTGTAGAACCTACGTTTCTGGTACGTAAGCTTACTTACTTATGATACTTCTATCAGTGTCCTGCGTTACCTGACCCCTCTGCCTTCTCTTCTTTGTAAGATTGGTCAGATAATGTAGGGCACTGACGTGCACAAGCCAACTGAAAGGTTTTTGAAAGCGAATTGGATATGCTCACGTTTGACTACTATCTCACCTACTTACGAATATGAGCTCGACAATGGTGCGCGCCTGCTTGCCTACAAGTTACCTTATTATACATGTATATTTATACATATTTAGGTAGGTACTCGTGACTTGAGGATTCCTAGATATTTTCTTACAGAATTTTTGTTGCGTACCTAAGTGTAATCATAAGTGACATGCGCTTTATTTGTGGTTACCTGTACAAACACACTGTGAATGTGAAGTGTAAGCGCGGGAACTCTCGGTACCGTCCGAGACAAAGGCAAAGTCGGAAATGTGTTTTTATGTGTGTGTGTGACATGTGCTGACGCTACTCGTCTTCACGCGCATATTCACACGGTGTTTGTACACTTGGTTAACATAAGTAAAGCGCGCGTCGCTTCGTGAGATAAAAATACATTGGCTTAAATGGGGTTGAATGGCAGAATAATAGAACTACTCCAAATGTGTGTAGAGTTCCACCTTACCTTTACCCAGGTTGGCTCTCAATAGATATTAGCATCTTTTCTTAAATCTTTAGCCAAGCCTGTTTAATTGCCTCAAAGAGAAGTCAGCAGATGACGGGGCCCGATAGGGCCGAAGCCTGCCAGGGCGGCGGGATCGTCCGAAAGGGTTACCGCTGCCCTGGAACAGAAAGGGCTAAGGAAGGAACACGGGTGGGTTTTAGTCAGTAAGAGTCTGACACTCCCTTCCGCTCCACCCAGAGCGGGAGGGGTCATTTGATGATTTCCCATCCAAAAAAAAAAAAAGCCTGTTTAATTCATGTACCCTTTAATAGCCTTTTCAGTCGAGACTAAATGAAAAACGGCTAAATAAATATTATTATAAGCCTATTACATAAGCCTAAAAGTCAAAAGTAAAAATTCTGAATCATTACCTATATTTTTACAGACAACCCTTTCTCTATTAAGTACCCACTTTTAAATTCCAGGGCGCGTAAAAACTCCCTTTTATTAAAATAATCCGTGGCAACCTTTTATTATTTTTGCTTTAATTAATTCTAGACTTTATGGTTTTAATACGAGCATAAAATTGAAACCCGAAATAACCCTTATCTTAATTAAGCATACCTTCATTAAACTTCGTGCAAATAAAATGACACCTGCAAATAAGATTATCTATCTAATAAAGTACAAACAAATCACAAACCTTGGTACAGTACTGCTGTTTCATTTGTCTTTTACTTTTGGACGAGAACCTTTCGAGAAAGAGTTTCTCGTCCAGTTTGTGGCTAGAAAAACACCAATGGGGGATTTACACTATACTCTGTTCACTAGCTTAACCGTTTTTTAACAGCTGACTTAGAACGTAACTATTCCAGATTACGTAAAACTTAACTTTAGAATGCATAATAAAATAAATGTATAAACTGCCTAATTTTATTGAATTATCTTGTTTATGACTTCTTACAGACGTTCTCCGCATGGCTTCAAACACTTGATTACCACCAGACGGAAGATCTATTACAATATCAGTACTCATAAAACAATCCACACTCACCCACATACACACGCATATACCCCCTCACAAACACAAACACACCCCCACACACACCCCCCCACACACACACCCTCACACACACACATACACACACAAATATTTTGTATACCTAAGAGTATGTGTGCATCTTACATTTCGTTCCATTATTATGTTTTTCTTTTTCTTATTTTTTTTTTTATATTGTTTTATTGCACATTGATATTAATTGTACCACAAATGGGCGAAGACACTGGCTCCTGTAACACAGGTTGCTACCTAGCTCAGGAGTCAGGGCTTCAAAGTATGTAACAACTGCTTTTTATGTCAATAAATTTCTTTATTATTATTATTATTATTATAATACCGTATGTGTAATTGTGTGTGCTGCGCTGCGTGTCGCGGGTTCGATTCTCGCACGGAACAAATATTTGTATGACCTACAATTAGTTGTTCCGGGTCTGGCTGTTTGTGTATGTGAGTTTATATGTCTGTAAACGCACCCACGACACAGGAGAAATTCCTAGTGTGGGGCAACGTTTTAAAAAAAAGATAAAAAATTGTGTATCAGTTTTGACAAAAAAATTATAATTGCTCATTAGTTCGGTCTGTCAAAAAACGGTTCACCTAGTGGACAGACTATAGGTCGATTTTCGCCATGCGGCTGGTCGCCTGTGACTGAGCATTTTCACTGTCGATTTTAGTAGTCCCGCCGCACGCGACCTATCGCCGCATGACAAAATTCGAAACCTACTTTGGAACTTGCGATTTCAGTCACCTGCGGCCTAGTCGAATTGCCATTTGGACAGTCGATATTCGGCGTGCGGCTATAGTCACCTGTGTAAAGCCCACATTAGACAACATTAATATCAAGAGATTGTTGTTGTGTCTACTGCTTATAAATGCTGTCACCATCACCATCATCAGCCTATAGCAGTCCACTGCTGGACATAGGGCTCTCCTATTGCACGCCATTCAACTTGATTTTCGGTAACTCGAATCTTTCGGTATCTTCGCCGGATGGCTGGTAGCAGCGGGATGAGAGTTGCCGAAAATCGAGTTGAATGGCTCATAACTGCTGCTGTCATCGTATTCTTAATAAAATTAAAAATGAAGTAAGATTGAACTCACGTAAGTGATAATTTGGTTTACTGGCTATCTACACTGAAAAGTTTATTTGAACACGCTATCTTATGGAACTACCAGTCGGATTTGAAAAAAGTATTTTTGTGTTTAATAGCCTAAAGTTCAAGAAGGTTATAGATGTTTTAACATCACGCTTCGACCCTTAAGAGCCGTGCAAAAAGACAACCAACTAATAGCTCGGGCAGGCGATTGGATGTGTCGCGCTGGCTCGGGGGCCGAAATTTAACGCGAAGCTGCGTGCTCTGTTTAAATCGAAAGATTAATGAAAACCTTTTCAAATATTATGCTTGTTCCAGGGACGAAAATAAGTCAGTAGATCTTAGGGGATAAAGGTACAATGAATACGATGAGAGGAGAGAGCACGACTTCTCGATTGCCAACCCGACATCGGCTGTGGTCTCGGGTTGGTCGTGCTCTTCGCTTCGTATTAAGCAGTTACTAAAAAGGTATATTATTGGGTTATTTCATATCTCATTGAATTTTAGAAGCATAGTTTTGCTGAAATCATTATCTGGGGAACTAGTGGCCGAAAATTTAGCCTTATATTCACTTTGGGTATATTTTGTAGTTCAACACAGGTCGGAAGGGATGGAATATTTTACAGCCAATGAAAGCGACGAAGACCAAGGCAGTAGAAACTCCACTTTTTACCCTTGCAAGGATATTCATCTCAGTTTCTCTTAAACCTGCACTACACTACTCGAGAAGTTGATCAACCTCGGCTCAAAGGAAGTGTTCCGTAGTTCTTAGCATGAGTGTAGCATGAGTGTGAGTCACATACTTCGGTCTTTGGTCAATTTCGAGCAGTACTTCGTCGAAGCAAAGTTTGATAACCGACGAAAAATTTCGACGCTATGGGGTCTGATCGCATGGTTACAGTTTGTGCGTCGATGTCAATGCCACCCTGTATAGTGAATGAATAATCTTACAAACTCGTGTTAGTAAATATACCTCTGTCAACTAATTAATAAATTCTAAAACATGTCAGAGACGATAATAATAATAATCAGGGAGCAAGGGTAGGATTAGGCTGATTATGTTATGAATATCAGTATATACCTTTACGAAATTTGAATTGCATTCTTCAAGTTGCATTTCTTAATTAATATAATATCTGTGCAATTAAAACCTATGATGTCGTAAAGTTGAAGTAATAAAGTGAAACTGTGGAGTTGCCGACTTCGCCAGATGGTGCATAGTTATATATAGGTACTTTGACTAATTGTTTCCTTAACAAATGTTTGGAGTTTCATATCACTTACGAACGAATAGGGATGGTATTAAACGTGGTGGAGTTCAGAAATAACTTCCGTAGCTTTCATAATTTTGTTTGAAAGTATTTTTGGTATACTCGTTAATTTTAGATGACAGGTTAATTACTAATCATGAATGAGGTGCTTCTTTAACGTAATAACATCATTTATTTATTTTTATTACTTGTCATCGCAGCCATATTTCAATGTTACACGTATAGCTTTTTAATTTGACTAACTATAACTAGTTAGTTAGCTTGACAGCCAGCTACTCGTTTGGCTCGTTTACATAGATTTTTTTCTCGGTTTTGTGGTGTTGTATTATTTTCTTCACGCACACATTCAGAGTATGTTTATACACTTAGTTACCACAAGTAAAACGCATGTCGATTCGTGAGAAAAAAAATACTGTAGTTTAAAAAGTAGCAACAGTTCCTTTATCTTATATTCATGATATTTCCTACGGAACCCCAAACTTATGCAAATAATCCATTAACAATACTTTCATACTATCCGCAAAATTCATGGTACCAAGTTTTAGATGCAGTTTTCCTAAGTTTCTTTTATACAAACTGCTTCATTAAATAAACAACTGTTTTAGGCAGACTTTTATGGTAAACAGTTTGTTTGTAAACCAATAGAATCATCAATTTACTTTGACCGTGATTTGTTTTAAGTAAAGATTAACTGAAATCATTTCGGGATAAATTATGATTCCGGGTGGACATATCGTTTATTCCCGTTGTCCCCGTACGCCGTGTCCCCGTCCTACGGGGACAGCGGTACTTCAATTAAATATTTAAAAATACTTCCCGTTGTCCCCGTACACTGTCCCCGTTAATATAGTTGAATAAAATAAGTAAAAATTATTGCCCACAGTCCCCATTTTTTCTTTTTTAACCGACGAAAAAAAACGGAGGAGGTTCTCAAGTCGACGCGTATATATATTTTTTTTTTTATGTATGACCACGCATAACTTCTTACAGAGTAGTCCGATTTTGATAATTCTTTTTTTATTGGAAAGGGTATACCCCAAAGTTAACTCAAATTTTACATTAAGGTTACTTAAATAAAACAGGTTTATTATTTTTTGCTTTTCAGTTTTTTCGGCGGCTTAATTTTTTTGTTAAAAAGTTTTTATTCTGTAGTATTATGTGTGAGTGTGTGTGTGTGTGATCTTTGACCCAACAAACAAAGTGTATGGAATATTGGTAAATTAGTCTTGGTGCCCGGCAGATTAATATAAAGGATTTAGACCTTGTTTTCAAGTAGGATTTTTTTATATAGTGAATTTGATCGAAATAGTAGATTATTGTGAATGGTAATGCCCTCAGTTTTGCCTAAAAAAATAGGAAGTACACAATCTTAAACTAATTTAATTACATGTTTATTGTTTTAAATGTTTTGTACATTCCAAATTAAGTTTTCTAGTAACTATGATAAACGGATGAACCTTGAAAAGGATGCGCCGGGCGTCACGCGCGCCCTTGCAGCTGCGGAACAAAAGCGCAGATAACATTGTTTTTGTCGAGCTCTCATTGGCTCATGCATAATCCCACTCCAGAATTCGACAAAGGGATCTACTTAGATAGTGTTGTGAACTTCATATTGAGAACTGGTGATGTTAGTGAAAGTGTAAATCGAAGCACATGTAAGTAGTTTCTTTTTAATATATAACTAAAACTATAATATTTTCTGTACAGCATTTATAGGATGTTTAGAATGCTAAAAAATAATTAAGTATGTACTTGCAAAAAAACTAGTACCTATAACCATTAGGATAGAGAGAAAAAAATGTTGGGAAGTCGTCAATTTAAAATCAATTTAATGTTTCGTTTTTTCCAATAGTGATCAACAATGTCCGGAAACTCTCAGCCAGGTCCTTCAGGAGGAAGTAGTGAATTAAAACGTATACACAGAAAGGGAGGCACAATACTTCTACATGCTGGACACCAATATACAAAAAAGTCAACGTGTAAAGGTGGAGCAGAAGTGTGGGAATGTCACTTGCGAAAGAAAAATAAGTGCCCTGGAACTATAAAGATTAAAGTAAGTAATTTCAAAAAGTAAATCAGAATATCAATTTAACTTCTAAGTTACAATCAGGAGGTACCTAATCAATAGCAACCACTTAGATCAAATCAAAAATGAAATCATCCGTTCTAAAAAAACTAAACTCGTTCCTATTGATTGCGAGCAACCCCGAAGTATCGTATCTAGAAGTAGAAGATTTTTATCTGTAGCATTAATCCTGCTTTATTTTATTTTTTCTGATATTCGCAAAAATATTATATATCTTTATACAAATATTATACAGTTTTTATTTCTTTACTAGCATTATCATAGACTGATTTTTGATGTTCGATGGTTAAAATTATGTTTTTTTTTATATTTATAGGATAGTCAGGTTTTAAGGGAGACTTCCCACACTTGCACTCCAAATTTCAATAAAAACCTGCTTGATTGTTATATGGAAGACTGCAAGAAAAAAATCATCACAGCTGATGTACCTGCCATACCCACAGCTTTCAGTGAAACAATATCAGATATTAAAGACTTCGGACTAGATAAGGTAATTTCAATTCCTACGTTTGAAAGTAAGAAAACTTCTTTGTATCGTCACAGAAATTCAGCTTTTGGCGTTGATAAAACTGTTTTTGATGAGGTGAAAAATGTTACAATACCTCCAAAATTTGAAAAATTTGTGCTGGCGGACTATTGTGAGGGTAATAGACGGATCATCCTATTTTGTTCCGAAGAGGCAAGAAATAAAATGACAATTAGTAGGGATTATTTTGGTGATGGAACCTTCAAAAGTTGTCCAAATTTATTTAACCAGATTTTTACAATCCATGCCGATTTAGGAAGCAATAGTAACAGTACTGCACTAACTCCCTTAGTGTATGCCTTAATGACAGACAGAAAAAAAGAGAGCTATCAAATTCTTTACAATCTAATTAAGTCTCAAATTCCCGACTGGAATCCATCTTCTTTCACTTGTGATTTTGAAGAAGCAACCATGTCTGCAATAATGGAAGTTTTTCCAGAGGTAGACCTCCATGGTTGTTATTACCATTTTAATAAAGCTGTATGGAGGAAGGGACGTGATTTAGGCCTTACTAAATCTAAAATCCTGCGCCGTCAGGTCGCACTTAGTGCAGTACTTCCGTTACTGCCCGAGAACAAAATAATTGAAGGGTGGTTTTATATTGCCGATCAAAGTCCTGATGACAGTAAAAGTGCTCAATTTAGGAAATACATGCTGTCACAGTGGCTTCGACCGAAGTTTATTAAAGTATGGTGCAGTTTTGGCAAACGTCACCGAACTAACAACTTCGCAGAAGGTTGGCACCATAAATTAAATAGCGCAGTAGGCAGAAAAAACCCCACAATATTGAAACTCCTTACAGTTTTACATCGAGATGCCAATTTATTCAGCGTTAAAGCTGACCAGCCACCAAAACGCCGCACCCAAAATTCGATTGAGATCGACGACTTTATTATGGAGTGCCAAATGAAACTTATTAACGGCGAAATTACTGTAGGACATTTTCTTGAAAAAATGCGCTAATAAATTCTTCAATTATTTGTTTAAAAGTACCATGTTGATTACATATATTGGAGTATAAGTAAATTATTGTAACATATTTTGGAGGTATGAAACTATTTACTGTGTTGATTATTTTTTAGACAAGTGATTGTGATATTTTTGTAGTAAGATGTATGTAGCTATTTACCATGTTGATTATTTTTAGGCAAACGATTGTGATATTTTTTGTAATTACATATATACCTACCCATGTATTTACTATGATCATTATTTTTAGGCAAGTGATTGTGACATATGTTGTAATTACTTACATATGTAGCTATTTACTATGATTATTATTTTTAGGCAAGTGATTGTGATATTTTTGTTGATTTTATACTACTACAACTATATTTATAATGGTCAAGTTGTAGGCAAACGATTGTGATATTTTTTTGTAATTACATAATTGTAACTATGTATTATTTACGAGTACAGTCACGAGCACCAATATGTCAACACTTGGCAACTTTCAATTTCGATTTTTTTGTGAAATAACGAATGCAACGTGGAAATACGGCACATTACATAAACCTATGGATTCGAAAATGCTATGTTCGTAACAACATAAAATTTCATTCGAAAATAAAGGAGTAAATCGCTTTTGACTAAAGCCGAGTGTATACATACTTTTGCTCGTGACTGTACTATGATCATTATTTTTAGGCGAGTGATTGTGACATATTTTGTAATTACTTACATATGTAGCTATTTACTATGATTATTATTTTTAGGTAAGTGATTGTGATATTTTTGTTGATTTTATACTACTACTACTATATTTATAATGCTCAAGTTGTGTTATTTGTGTAAATTTAATAATTGTTTTTTTTTTACCTCAAATTAAAATTCGAATACAAATAAATACATTTTGTGTCCCCTTTTCTTTTTCCCATGCTAAAAACTAAGCTTACAACATAATGCAGATTTAAGTGGAATGTAGGTTATGGGGACAACGGGAAATAAATTTAATCACGTCCCGCTGTCCCCGTGACGGGGACACGGCGTACGGGGACAACGGGAATAAACGGGACATATAACCAAAATCAATGAATTGCCCTTTAATGAAATCTGTGCTTAAGAAAAAACAAATCCCAGTCGGCTTTATGTCATTTTAACAGCTGGTTTTACATCCCGTGTAAAGTTCAATAAAGGTAAGAATGAAAATAATATTAAAGATTTTAATTGTAGATTCGCCCTGCCGTGTCAAAAGATGGTCGCCTTTTTTGTTTCGTTTTGACACCTCTGTCACTAGCAATGATTAGCACTTGATTTATTTGTGACGGAAACGCTAATGTATGAGCTTATTCTTCTCAGTATAAACACTTTTTCGTAGGCAATTATCACACTGATCAGCATTCCGTCGCGTCGTCGCAAAGCGCAGGGAGGCCATAGCAAGCAATCTGCACACCGCACCCTAATTGCGTATCTGTCAATCATAATCTGAATCATTTTAAAGGATATTGCTAATCCATTGATTCATATGTTCGAAAATTTGTCTGCTCAACAGCGTAAATAACGCAATGAATGATGTTGAACTGTCAAAATGAAAGCCATTTCTACTGCTATCGTGTTACGCAATTACCCCACTGGAGGGCGTCCCGTGCGCCGATTGTGTTTTCTATACAAACTGATACAATGTTAAACCTAATAATCTCCTTAGTACGGTGAATGCAAATATAACGATTTCAATCTTTGGGTAATATGCTTCAAACACTCATTACGCACATTATGTTTTGAATGTAACCTGTGTTTAGTGTTCTATGTAGGTACACTAATTATTGTGTTTGTGTCGTGAGCGAGGGTAAATAAAAGTTGTTGTTTACTACTCACGGTTATAATGCACAAACACATATCACATAAACGTTCACAGAAGAAAGGCACATAGATTGGTACGCACAAGGATAGTTATACACGAAGAAGAAAGTTTATATTATCGTTAACAGTATAACAGTTTGCACACTAGATATACAGTGACACTTCGATAACACTGAACGGTTACGGTGGTAAAATAACACTACTGGGATTATTTAGAGTTGCGCAGGCTTCGCGTCGCGATAGCGAGATCGGACTAGCGGTCAAGCAAGGTGAACGAACGCGCGCTGCGTGGCGCGACCCCACTCATGCGCCTCGACTACGTCAGCGCGTCGTCACCGCGTGACGTAGACGAGCGCGCTTCCACTGCACCTGTATGGTAATGTTGTGGACGACAGTGAATTATTATTAACTATATTAGAATATTATAAGTGTATATTATCGTGATCTGTAGATATGTGTATAATGTATATGTTGTGTTTATGTATGTATATATTGAGATTGCTTAGTAAGATAAATTGTAAGGATCGCTACATGTGCAATTTGATGACAAAAGGACTAAATACGTAATATGTCAATGCAAGAGAAAATCACTCACTTTACTTAAACCCTTGTGTAATTTTGTATTTACATATCGTTTAGTGCCAAATCTGTGCCAAATGACAGGGAACTAACCCACCCTGGAGGACATCTTCGTCCTTATTCATTAACGTTACTTATAGATAAGTAATGATTAACGTCTACTTAACCATACATTTTTTGACGTGTCACAATAGAAGTATTATTGTCAATACACCTGGGGGCGGTTAGGGTTCCTGAACGTGTTAGGCAACCTTTAAAAATAAACAGCCTACAGTTTATACAGGTTGGCGTCGATGTCTCGACGCGCAACCTGTTACCATGGATGCAGTTCATGGTTCAGGACCGAACCGAGAACGCGGGACATCGAAATTCTTCGTCGGTTATTTTAAAAAAAATGCTGACCGTGTAGGTATTGCACTTATTAGGAAACAGCTGATTTCCGTGCCACCTGTGTATATCACTTTATTGAAACACGTTTCTAAAGAGACTCATATGAACATGTTTTAGAGCCTTTGACTAAACTAAACTAAATCCCTGGCGGATTTAGTTACTAAACGAAATACTTTCAAAACAGCTGGGTATTAGTTTTTCGGATAACAGCAGTTAGATGTTTTTGTAATGTTGTTATTTAAGAGGTACGAAAGAGATACTAGAGGATTGGATTGGAACTCTTTGAAATTTTATCGGGTTGTTTACGTTTAGCATTCGACTAGTGTTTTATGAACGAACAATGTACAACGCGATCATATTTACGAAAACAGTATTTACTTTGGTGTCTGTGTTTTGCTGTAGAATTCTTCCTTTTCACTTGGGTACGCCTCCTTGCTTTTCACTTTGCAACTTAATCGATCAGGCTGTCTCCGTCAACCGTCTTGTCTGGTATAGTGGCTTGATGGGAAAAAAATGTCCTAATTTATTTAACTAACCAGTTTAATTTATTCTTTTTTTCATCGTAATCACGTTACACTTACCATTTTCTTCCTGGACTGAGGACTTTGGTTCTACTTTGAGTCACCAAGTTTGTTATTTTCTCCTTCTAGCACAATTTCACCAAACACGGTTTTGCAAACACCACAGGTACACCACTCAGAATGTTCTTAACTTTAAAGTGTATTTTTTATTAAAAATGGGTAAAACAGGCAATATTGTTATTATTTTATTTTTATTATTTGTTTCTAGCTAACATCTGAATAAAGCAATCGTTTTATAAGAATCTGCCAACAATAAAGATTTAAAAAAAAAATGCCCGTTTTACCCATTTTTAATCTAAATTACACTTTAATGTTAAGAAAGTGGTGAAACTAGAAGAATGCAAAAAAAAAGGCCAGGGCCAAATAAATTAGGCCTGAGTAAGTAGCAGATGACCCCACCTAACCACCATTTTCGTATGTTCAACGTTCTGCCAAACACCCTGTAGATATATCTGGGATATAGGGTCGAAAGTTATTATTCCTTGTTACACCATCCCTTTTTTGTTAACGAGGAAACCCGTTGATTGCGACACGATATAGAATTGTTAAAGTTTGGGGGCAAATATTTTTGTTCATACATACATAACCTAGTCTGCCCTTGGCCCATGTAATTTCTGCCTACTAAGGCAGAAACTACAGAACGCTACCTCGATCCTTACATACTCTTTCACTTCGTTAGAGTTTATACAATCATGTGGTCATACACTCACGCTGCGCCGTGTGCGAGTACTACGCACCTGACCATTCTGAAGAACATTATCAATAAGATCACTATTATGTCCTTTTAAGGGGTCATCTCCCGGAGTTTCCCCTCACAACTGGCTTGCATTTTTGTTAATTTGCCGGTTTCATTAAGTTAACGAGAGCAGTGGCAACGACGCCGACTTTAGACGACGTGGGTTTGAACCCAGAGAGGCGTTTTACTTTGTGAATTAAAGATCACCACTGCTCTCAATATGGTGAAGGATAACATCGTGAGGAAACCGGCATGTTCTAGAACCAAGAATTTGAAGATATGTACCAACCCGCACTTGGCCCGCGTGGTAGATTATAACCGCACTCCATCTAAAAGAGGAGGCCTGTGTCCAAGCTGTGGGAACATTATATGCTGATTATGCTTTATGCCATTTAGTTAACGTGTTGACTACATACCTATTTCCTTTTATTTGTTGTGTCTTGTTGTTTCGTGAATTTCATCATCATCATCATTTCAGCCGAAATATGTTTACTGCTGGACATAGGCGTCCCTCAAGCACCTCTACTTCGACCGGTTCTGTACTTCTCGCATCACACGGTTTCCTGCGGTTTTAGTCCCACAAGGTGGACCGATGAGCTTCCAACGCTACGTTCTTCTACGTGAATTTCATGCTTTCATAAAAATATTAAGTTTAGACAATAAAGTAACTCTACAAAAATGTTTTAAGTAGGTACAGAAATATTAATATGAACATTCTGTAATGGATGGTCTGAAATAAAGTTATTACATTTTAATACGTATTTCTGTGGTAAAAAGCCTGCGATCCGAGGAATAAGTAGAATTTCATTATTTATACATATTTCCATTTTAAAATTATCGTATATATTTGGAGTATTTTGCAAGGAAATCACGGATGCAATTAATTTAAAAAATATGGTCTTTCATATTAATTAACGCTGAAGGAAAATGAGCGCTTTTATTATTTACATATTTGGCATAAAAAGGTATTTATCATAATCTCCATAAATTCAGGCCTCGTTGTCGTCGTAAGCGCCACTGCTGAGCATAAGGTCCTGCATTTGATTACCGGGTCGGGAAAAGTGTTATTGGGATTTTCAATTTGGAATTTCTCAATAGCAGAACGTAACCTGATTTTGTGGCCGGTTCATGGCAATAGGCGCGGCCCCTACAACATGGGACTTAAACGTAACTGGCGAAATGTAGGTGCACCTAAACACCGTTAAATTTTGATCGTTTTAATCCTTAAAAGGGGTCATTGTACTCATCATTGTGAACAACTTTTACTACGTGACCAACCCTGAAATTGTGAAAAAAAAATCTGTTGATCCATAGATTTATGTTCGTATAACTCGACATAATGTACGGATCAACAGATTTTTTTTTCACGATTTCAGGGTTGGTCCCGGATTAAAACGATCAACATTAAACGGTGTATAGGTGCACCTCTGCCTATCCCTTGCTGCCAGCTGTAACACACAATTGACAGTTCTTTATAACCCTTTCCTTTCATAACAAAACATAATAAAATAAAATAAAACTACCACCATTAACGATCACGCGTATAAGGATATGAGATAAATCTCGATACACAAACACATCCTGGAATAACAAACAGTTAAATTGTTCCTTGATGGCAACATGCAATGATTTTTTAGTAGCTCTGAAATAAATTAGAGGAGTCTCAGCTCTATTTTCAGGGTCACAGGAATTGTTTTATTATCTTGGGGCTGTTGTTTATCGGTCTTGCTCTTCAAAGTAATAGTGGGCTTAATGCTGACGGAAATGACGTTGGCATTCGTCACAGGCATTTATTATTTCAGTGTTGTTCCCTTGTTGATAATGTATTATAGTCTCTGTTTTGTATACGTAAATTACTGTTTATTAATGTCACATAGGATTTGAAGTGACTTATCCTCCGTAGCTCGTAAACAGTGGCGTGCATTGGTTTTCAGAATAGGTAGGCAGGAATTTAATTTCATCGTATTAACTTGAACGAGTAAAGACCAATGACAATGTGCGAATAGTACGGGAGCCGAGTAGGCCGTCTGGCGACTGCCTACTGCCGCGCAATTTTGTATGAAGATTTTTTTTTTTTGTTAGGTATGATAATTTAGTGAGTTTCGTAATCGTGGGGCACACACACTAAAATGTAATTGACAGGCTTGTGGTTTATCGATTTATCGAGGTAGGCACTGCTTATATGCCTATATGCAATGCACGCCACTGCTCTTAAAGCACGTTAAGCCCTTGGTCCCGGCTGTCATTCGTATATCTTTGACAGTAGTTACGGGTAGAAGGTCAGAACCCCAAAGTCTGACAACAAGTCTTAGTAAAGGGTATCGTGTTACCCAGTAGCTGGGTTGTCGAAGTCAGATCAGTCGCTCCATGTAAAATACTAGTATTCAGCTGCATCCTAATAGACTGGAAGCCGACTCCAACATAGCTGGGAAAAGGCTAGACAGATATCAATCTGCCTTGCATTTTCCCAACTATGTCATCATGATTTGAACTGACTTGTAGAAAAGAAAGCGTTATCAGCTCAGCCAATCAAATACTCAAATATTTATTGCATTCCATGTGTGTTACAAGGTAAAACAAGGTAAAATATCAATATGGACCCTGTCGGACACAGCAAAAATTTTAAATCTATTTAAATCATATCATACTAGCAGTCCACTACTATTGGCCTCTCCCAGGCTGTACCACAACACCCTTACCTCCTTTTTCCGCACCCACTCTATCCTAGCTACCTTTATAAAGTCGTCAGTCCATCTATGGTGGGCGTCCCACACTACGCTTGCCGATACGCGACAAGGAAAAAAGGTCCATTACGAAAACATACAGCACACTGGGTAAATGTTTCCGTACATAAACCCAAACCTTTTTGGAACCACATTGCGATCGGTTTGTTTGATTTTAGATTATGCTAATGCTAACACACTGTGCAGTGATTTGTGGTCGGACACAGTTGCAGTTTATACTGGCTGTTTTTAGAACTACTGACCGTATTTGAACATCGAACGTGGAACGGAATTTGAATGATGCGAGCTGTAACGTCATCGGACCGTTAGTTATTAAATTTTTGTCACATGCCAGTTATTTTCATTATAAATTCAGGGCGATTTTTTTCACCGAAAATGTGGGTATTCTTTATTCTAAGCTTCTTTGTGCTTGCGCAGTCTTAACAAATCGCATAGGTAGATATGAATAGAATTAATGGGTTTTCGATAAGTCAGACCATTCCTAATTTTGAGGCAATTAAGAAAGTTTTCTTTTCTAATAGTTCTGTGCCAGATATTTACGACAGCTGTGGCTTAATAGACCAATTTGATTCCTAGGTTAGCATTTTTTCTGGATGAAAACAAAGGAATAAATATGCAAACAGAATGATTGCCACTTATAGAAAAGTGGCTGGCTTAATGTTACCTACGTAGATAGTATATTTTTGCAATCCAATCTTTTATTCAGGATAAAGGTCGAGGAAAAATAAATAAACCTACGCAATTATTGATCAATGATCTACATATATTCTGAATTATATCTTTTTGAAAGTCAAATCACGTAGTCCTTTCACAGACTTCTTTCTCTCTTTCTTTTATTTTAACTCTAATTTTGCATCACTGTCAAAAACAAAGTGATCTTTATTTTCGTTGAAATAAGGTAGTGATTGGGTTGCTACCACTCACACGGCCGTCAAAATCACAGTGATCTTTATTTTCGTTACTATAAGGTTGCTGCTTGCAGAGGTAAAATATCTGTGAAAGGACTCAATAATTATTGGAAATTTAAATACAAAATTGAACGCGCATTTCCGTCCACCTGTGAAATAAAAAAAATCACTATAATTGAGAGGGTAGTCAACAAAACTTTTTCACGTAAACTACCTTCAAAATAAAAATTAGTTGGAGACACTAGAAATATAGGATGTGCACGACAGAATATCCTTTGTGTTCATTTCCTTCTCATATCTGGGTACTCTTGGCAGGCGTCCAAGCTAAGGGTAACGGATATCAGTTATTGTGTCAGCAACGATTTCTGCTTTCTTGCTTTTTCTTGCGTAAGGTAACTTGCTTGTATGATAAGAGTTGATATTTAGAAGGCAAGGGTTGCAACATTGGAGCATAATTTTAATGTTGGAAAGGTTAGGATTATAATACAAAATTAAGGACCGCACCGACCTACTCATGATTTTCATTCAATTTTACAATCGACGGATAATTTTTATTCCTCAAATAAAATTGACGTGTGGCAGATTTTGCATGGAAGAACTGTCAAAAATTCAAAATTATTCCTCAGATAAAACTATCTGGCGTTGGAAAAATCAGCCCTTATTATTACATTTTTATTAGAGAGATTTTATCCTTAGGATGCCATAAATAACTTTTTAACAAAAAAATTAAACCGCCGAAAAAACTGAAAAGTTTTTTTTTCAGTTTTTTCGGCGGTTTAGTTTTTTTGTTAAAAAGTTTTTATTTTATAATTATTTGTGGCTATAATTTACTAACTGTTTGCCAAAGGGCAGGCATACCTATGTGGCACTGAGTAGAGTAATAATACACAACTCAGCATTCAAATATGTAAGTGAACAATATTTACCAGGGATCGTAATTTTATTTGGTTATTTATGTCTTTCATAACAACCTCCTGAAATTAGACGAGGATGCAAAACAACAGCTTGTATAGGTACCTACTTTAAGAGAAGTTTTGCTTTGATCTTATATTGACTCAAGATTTTCTTTACATTATTTTTAGATATTAATTAAAAAATATGCCCAATTAAAGGCCTGTCTATTCAGGGTCAAATTAAATTAGTTAGCGAAACTCAACAGACCCGGTTAGATATTTTGAAGACTCCTTAGAAGACTTCCCAGATTTTGACCTACTTTCTTTTTTACTAAATGTATGCGTACCTATACTTATCTTTTTTAATAGTAAAATTTTCTGTTTATCCTATATCTACATATTAGAATAATCTTTTTATTTATTTTCTATTTACGTATTGTTTACCCTAGATGTATGTTGCAGAGACATTTTTTTAATGTTCGCCAACTTTATTTGTTAACCACTTGCAGCAACAATAAACAACATTCTATTTTTTTTTGACGAACTTTATTACTTTTTATTAACTCGGTAAATCCACACAGAGATAACCAAACTCCTGTAGTCACAGCTCCATAAACTTACTACTTCGATTACTCCTCTATCTGCGAACTCGTCGATCCATATCGAATAGTACCAGCACATCAATTCACAATCGTTTTATACGCTTCCGTGCCGAATCGAACATCAATCAATGTTATCAGAAGAGTCCTCTAAAGGCTGTTAACAAATCCAAAACACACAAATGTGTCAGTTTAAATCAAATAGACTATAGCCATCCTTCCGACAGCTATTTGCTGTCAAGGGTAAGGCAAATTAGTAATTAATAATAATATCCCTGGACATTTCACACAGCACCATTTGACCCAAGCTAAGCAACCTAATGCTTGTGTTATGGTAACAAGATGGCTGATAAACTACTTGTATACAATTTTTTTTTTGTAAATACATACATATTATAGATAGAAAAACACCCAGACTCGGAACAAATACATGTAGGTCATACAAATATTTGTTCCGTGCGGGAATCGAACCCGCGACACGCAGCGCAGCAGTCAATCGCTTAACCACTGCGCCAACCGTGCCGTCAAAAATTGAAAATGTTCGAGTCGACAACCCGTCGAATGGTTTCGAATAGCTATGAAGCTTAGCTCTTTGTTATATCTGTCGACGACTTCGTTAAAACTGTATATCTTCCGCCGATATGATAATATTGACTTCACGTCATAAGATACGATCAATGCTACAGTCCAGCAACCCAACTACAACCTTAGTGTAACGTAAATAAAGCTCACTGTGATTTTGACTCACTAGTCCACTGACTAGTCAGTACAATAACGTTACCTTACCCAACAGTAACCTTATTGTAACTAGAATAAATATTACTTTGATTCAAAGGTAAAATAACTGTGAACGGGCTGTAGCTGTAGGTATGAATATCTTGTTTAGATATCGCCTAAAATGAAAGATATATTCTTTGAAACTATATGAAAGAGAGAGAGACGAGAGACTCTTAACAGGTTAACCTTTTATATATTTTAAACATAGCTAAAACTATGAAGTGGATATTAATAGCCTCCCGACCGATTTCGCTCACGGTGCCAGGCTAGCCAGGTACGCAGGAGATTTTATAGTGCACAAGTGTGTGCGTAAACACAGGTGCACTCTCTGTTCCTTTACTCTCTTAGTCCGATGGGACGGCAATGCGACACGACCGGGGAGAAATGAGGCGCAAGACGAACGGCTATACCTACGTACTTTCCGAGGCACGGGGGTACTTCGGAGTGTTACTAAGAAATTCCTAATGGAAAACTAATAACACTTTATTTGACCTGGAAATCGAACCCAGGACCCAACTCTCAGCAGTCGCGCTTGCAACCACGAGACCAACGAGGCTGTTGATTTGATTTTAAGTAAGAAACCTTTGTGGCGCTGGTAATAATTGCTTGTATTCAAAAGACGTGTTTCCAATAACCTCTAACCTCTAAACTTCAGTGGGATTGGGCGGGTCACATCAGCCGCATGCACAGTGACCGCAACAGTCTCCACACGGTGGGTGCCTGAGGATGGACGGCGCCGCTGACACCGAGGAGAAACGACCTAGACACGTACCGCAACGGTTGGATCGAGGCTCTGGAAAGGGATGCCTAGCAGGACGTGGGCATTTGCTCTGAAGCGGGACAGTGTAGGTTAAAGTAAAAAATATATTTACTTATGCGAAACTACCAAATTTCTCCTCAAAAGTTGCGACTTCATCACTTATAAGAGTAGATTAACTAAAATTTATGAGTACAAATTGTTGTAGCATTGTTGCACTGAACAAGCAACACTGAAGGCCACCAGCCGGTCGATTCTGTAAAAATCTCACCGTGAAAACTCAAGTGAAGTGAGCTTGATGTGAGTTGTCAGTAGTGTCAATCCCTAGCATTATTTGGAATGACAGCTCACTCCGCGCTCACTGCACCTAAATTGTCACGGTGAGACGGTTACAGAATCGCACAGCTGATGAGGAACCTGAGCGGAGTGCATGTATTGTTGACAGGTGTTTCAAGAAGATAACCTTCAGTCTTTCTAGCAACAATGCAACAACAATTTGTACTCACCTATTTTCCTTAGGTTGTATTAAATGTTTGTTATTGTTCCTAATTTATTATCTCTAAGGGCTGATTTTTCCAGCACCAGATAATTTTACCGGAAGAATGATTTTGATTTTTGATAATTCTTCCATACAAAATCTGTCAAACATCAATTTTATTCCACGAATAAAACTTATCTGTCGATTGAAAAATTAGCCTTTAGTTAATTTTAACTACATTATTTAAGTAATACTAACAAAATTATGGGATATATGCCTGAAATGAAGATGAATAAATAAAAAATAAACATTTTATGTTCAAAACATTTATTATTCTCTGCTTTTAATGTTGACACAAGTTTACTAATCCCCACTTTACCTCAGTAAAGCTTTAGTAACATATAAATTACGAGCAACATCAAATTAAAATATATATATTTGGTTATGACAGGTATAGAGATAGAATATTCAAATATTGTTATAACTAAAATATAGAATTTTTAACACAGAACAAGAAACAAATTCATTATGTTTTGGTCGGAAATGTTTTCGCAGGTGACAATAGGTAAATAGAGATTTTTATAAAATTACAATTATTTTTTTACAAATTTGATAATTCCTAACATATTTTATGCATCTTACTTATTAGAAATTGAGACGCTTAAGGCACAGCAAAATTACATCTAACTAGAATTTACAACTATTATAGACACTCTTGGTAACAATCTTTATTCTATTTCGCAAATTGTGATATGTACAAAAATATTTCCATCTTTATAATCTAGCATTATTATTATTACAAAATTGAAATTATAACGTTCTGAGTATACATTGTATACAAAATTACTTAAATGCATTGGTGTGTGATGAAAGTAATAAATAATACAGAAATTATAAATAAACACAGCTAAATACAACTAAACTTCCCGAACAAAAAGCAGATTACACAAAACGATACACTGAACAGAAATACGTCTTTTGAACTCCACTCAATTTATTGGCACAATTTCACTATATTTAGTCTCAGTGTCAATAAGTATCGGCTCCACTTCTAGAACCGATATTCTTCAAATCAGGCATGCGTGTTGTCTCTGCGCTGCCTCTCAAGCTGTTTCCTATGACTGTGTCGTTTTCTCGCTATTATTGCTATTAATATCACAACGACTGCCAGAGCTACAGCTATTCCTATCCACCAGTAAGTATTATACGACGCCTCTTTCGTATTTACTTCTTTTTGGTCCCCAGCTGCTACAGGATTCTTTATCTCCAAAACTCCTACAGTAGACGTTTCGACGCTAAACTTAGAATTTGATTCTTCACCTGTATCGATTACGTTATCTACAATATCTTCGTGAGTTTCTTTGTCCTCTTTAGTTTCTTGGTTCTCTGCTGAAGATGGGATCTCATTTTCTTCAGGCACCGGTTCTACGGCTTCAACATAATCGTCGGAACTACCGCTGCTGTCTGTCGATGGTTCTAACTGATTGTCAAGGTATTCATCTAAAAACTTGTAGTAGTCTGTTAGTCCCGTGTATTCTAGGCCATATTCTCGCTTCGCTAGTAGATCGCTGACCATCTCAGGCCAGACGGTGCCGTAACCTTGTATCATTGCGTCTCTGTAAATACATTTTAAATGATAGAAATTGCAAAACAATATGTAGAGTTTGTAAGATCCTAAAAAAACAAGAAATACTTACATTAATCGATCGTTATTTTCAGCTACATGTTCTATTAAATCCGATTCATCCGACACTAGTTCTTCAGCAAAAGACTGATAGATTTGGTACTTTAGTATTAAACCCATGAATTTTCTGTAACAAAAAACAAGCATTAAGACAACGTTCGAGGTAACTCTACTCTTATTCATCAGTTTCTGTTTTTGTTCAATTATATTTTTACTTTCACTAGTAACTTACCCAATATAAGGTTTGTTAAACATCATATAAGGGTCTCCGAGGAAATCACTGTCACCGGTTTCAATGTTGGAGAAATTCTTACGGAAGTCGCTCCAACTACTTGGTATTTTCGCGTACGGTATAGCTCCCATTAAAACTTTTATTCTCCATTCGTCGGCTGCCAAATAAAAGTTTAGTCTGAAAGAAAAATACTTCGATAAAGCACCAAGAACGTAGCATAACACAAAGTTACACGCTAAGGTAATAAAAACTTACTTTGGTAAATCTCTCAGAGCCATAATCAATTGTAAGACAAGACGATGATGGTTCGGATTGTAGTTGAAAGTTTCTGACGAGAACAATCCAGCTTTGCTCAGCGCATGTGGGTTCACGGAAAGTAGCGACACGAAACCAGGGATAGCTTCATACACAGCTGAAACAAACAACGCGATGATTTGCGAAGTTCTCAAAGAAGTAACTTCAGAACTGGAACGGAATCTTACCAGAGTAGCGGGAAGCCTCTCTTAGAATATAAGTGTTGTTGCTGTGTAAATTAATGGTCTGCTTGTAGACTATTTTCATGACCGCTTCGTGAGCTTCAATGTAGTTGGCTATGCTGACATCTTTACATGTTATTGCTCTAACTTTGTTGGGTTTGCACCAGTCGACTAAGGTCGGCGGACAAGTACTATTGAACACCGATTCAGTCCAAATATCGGGGTCTGCGTCTCCTAAGTTTAGCGCTTTGATGAGTTTCGCTGCTTGTTTGAAAGCTTCTACCCCGCCCAAGTTCTGTGAAAAAGATTTATCTGTTATAATTAATACACATTTCATCCTTGTTTTCCTGCGAAATATGTTAAAGGCAATGAAATTAAAATGTCATATTTTCCCGTTATTACAAAAGCGGGCCACCCCTTTTAAGCGGCTTTAATTTGTGTTTCTTCAAAGTGATTCCATTTTCAATATTATGTTATGACGTTAATATTATAACAATAAAGTGAACTCACCTTTAACTGAAGATTTGCGTGTACTTTCTGGTATATTCCCGCGTGTTTTGGCAGAAGACTTTCTATTAGGTTAGACCAATCATCTCCCGTTAGCGATCCTGGAAATAAGTTTCCAATTAAAACATACGTCATAACTATGTATGTATATTGAATTTACTTTTGTTTTAGTCGGTCACTTACGTTTTTGGAAAGACCTTTGTAGAAAAGAGGTTGACTTTTAGATAATGTTTTTGACCAAAAGTACACTCAACAACTAACATTTGATTTAATATCACAAGGGAGCGTAAGTCTGAAGGTGCCACAAGGGACTAATAGTTTCTCAGAAATACTTTACTAGCCCTAAAATAAAACTTTAGAGAATGTAACACTCGACAAAGGGTTGTACAGTTCTCAGGGGTACCACATGGCAAACAATTTCAAGTTTTCAGAACGTGGTCTCTAGACATTTATAAGTAGCATTAAAGTTACAAAGAATTTTCATTCAAAATTTGTTGAAATGAATTATTCTCATTTATCTTGCGTCAAAAGCAGATAATTTGATTTGCTTAATTATTCTTTTATGATGAAAATTAAGGCTGTGCTTCCCGTTATTCTTTTTTATTAATTGCGTTGTGGCTGTGTTTGGTTCATAGGCTAGATATTCTCGTTACTAGCTGAAAAAAACAAGTACAATTGCCTAGGCTTATGTTACCGCCCAAGTACTGAAACTATTTATTCTGTTTACCGGCTGCAACAACTTTGCTGGTTTTAATTTTAACTTCGACGCAACTTTTGCTGTGGTATATTCAGCATATGTGATTTATGTAAAGAGGCTTCGTTTTAACATTATTATCTGGAAATTTAATATAGCCTTGCGAAAATACTTTAAGTATTTTTATTAAAGTATATTATTGAAATTCACCATATGTTTAACATTGCTTTTCAATTTTATGAAGGTAAAATATTCTGTAAAACACGTACAATATTTTTTTGCTGATGTCAGAAAACAAAATACCGTCCATTTTTAATAACGTCACGAATACATTATTTCTCTAATGGAAACTAAGTCTATGAGGTACTTACTCAGTAAATGTACCGGTAGGGGCTTGCCGACGGCGTCAGAGCCCTTGAGCCTAAGTGCAATGTATTTGTGGAGCTTCAAGTAAAGAGGTTTCACATTTTCCCACAATTCTCGGGCCTTCAGTATGGCACCTTCGTACTCGCCCAGGGCATCCCAATATTCTTCTACGGAGTTGTAGTCTGTGGAAGAGAAATGTTGTTACTGTTTGTTGGAATCATATCATTTGAAAATATACAATTTTATAATTTAAAAGAGTGTCCGTGGAGTTTCTTGCCCGTTCTTCTCCATGGGTACTACGCTTTGGAATAGACAACTAGCTTCCTCTTTCTGACTGACTGACCCCTTGACAATTCAAAAGTGCCTGTAATTAGTTTATTAGAAATAAATGGTTTGAGTAGTTTGAGTTGAGTTTACCTACCTACTTTACCTTTGAAGGTTAAAAGTAGGTAGGTAAACTCAGGGAAATTAATTGTTTATAAAATTGACAAATTGCCGTGTTATAGTCATTTCCTACAACTGACAATGGATGACAGTTTGAATATACGGAATCATTAAGTTGGTGGTCACTTTGATAAACAACTAACTTTCCACGTCTTTGCCTAGAGAATGATTAGGATTTCAAACGCCAGATAATTTTATCAGAAGAATAATTTTGAATTTTGGACAGTTCTCCCATACAAAAACGTTCAGACGTCAATTTAATTCCACAAATAAAAATTGAAAGATCTGCCCTTAGTGTATATTTTTACGTTCGTTTACTTTGAACTATTAGGTACATCTAAAATGGTACAATACAAAGTGTCTAGAGCTCAAGCATAGAGGTGCAGAGAATTATTCAACATTGTTTTTTTTTATTTCATCTCTCGTGAATTATTTAAATCATAGAAGGTTTTACATTAATACGTCTAGATTTTGAAAACCTTACGATAAATTATAGGCAGCATCAGCATCATCTGCCCAGCCTATTCCCAACTATGTTGGGATCGGCTTCCAGTCTAACCGGATGCAGCTGAATACCAGTATTTTACATGGAGCGACTGCCTCTCTGACCTCCACAACCCAGTTACTGGGTAATACGATACCCCTTGATAAGACTGGTTGTCAGACTTTCGGGCGTCTAACTACCCGTAACGACTGTCAAAGATCCATTAATTACAGCTGGGACCAACAGCTTAACGTGCTTTCCGAGGCACGGAGGGGCCTCGATATTTAAAGATGTTCACCCATCCACTGACAAACCGCGGCAAGCGTAGCTTAACCTGATCGATTAACCTGTGCGGCTGTTATTATTTAGCCACGGGCCTCTAAATAAATTAGGTATATGCATTGCATGTTTTTATATTTTGGTTATACATTTTCAGACCGCCAAGTCCAAGTTCCAAGCTCAAGTCAACGTTTTAAATAAGTAATTAGCACATATATTTATTCTCTTCCCAACTTTGTCTTCAACTTTAGCACTAAGCTTCTAAACGAAATGCCATTCTCTCGTAGCTTCATGGCCGGCGAAAGTTCCGAATTTTGCCGCGTTATGTACTTATTGACAATTTCTAAATGGGTTTCAACGAAAACTCCCAGGGGTGCCGCAAACATAAATGTTACTTTAATATTAATTACAGAAATAAGATTTATAACAGAAATCGCTTTTATAAATACGCTTACGTAAGTAATTAGAAATGTAATTTCCTTTATTAAATTGAACTGGATTGGTTCAGTTATAATTTCCTGTTTTATGAGATAATTATAGATACGAGTACTTTGCCCGAGAAGATAAAACACAAATCAATTGGATAACTATGAGGAAGCTCAGCAGTCGGACAAGGTTAATAGGTATATAAGTTGATTCGCACGAATTTACTTGCCAGACGAATCTTCTCTTACAAACAATATCAATATTTTTTTATATAGGCGACTGGCACGAAATTAATTTATCTGTGGGCGAGTAGAAAACTCCAGAAATATATGTACAATAAAGAATAGAAAAACGACACTAGCGCAGTATTGATAAGAGTTAAATATTATAAAACGTTTACTTGTGCGAGTCGACTATAGAAAAAAAAAATTATTTTAAAGAGACGATTCGCTCGTTTCGGGCGAGTAAATTCGTGCAAATCGTCTAATAAGCCGGTTAAAAGAAATTGATACTTCAATTTTTTTTCTCTCCAAAATTACGACTCAGTTAAAAATATATTCTTTAAATAATTATTTACAATGTCTGTTGGCACATTAATCATAATAAATATACTTCAAAGTTTGTATCTCAGCTGAGTTATCTTGGAATACGATTAAACTTCTTGCAATCTTGTATAAATTCTACGTTATTTACACAGCTAAAAGAAAAAACTGCTACCTAATGACTCATCATATTCCGCTTTCGTTAAAGCACGAACTACATTGTAGCACAACATAGTTATTATAGCAAAATGAGCCTATAATGTTCCCACTGCTGGGACACAGGCCTCCTTTCAGTGAGAGGGCCGTGATTCACCACGCGGGCCCAGTGCGAGTTGGTAGATGACACACATGTCTTCGAATTTTTTGGTTCTAGGACATGCCGGTTTCCTCATGGTGTTCTCCTTCGCCGTTTAGAGAGCAGTGGTGATGAAGTAATTTACACAAAGTAAAGCGCCTGTCTGGGTTCGAACCTACGACCTACAACCACTAAGCCACCACTGCACTCACGCTATTAAAAAACATAAATTAATGTTTTTGTATATCCAACCAAATATTTCACTATTATCACAGCAAATGACGAAATATTTTGTTGCAAATAGTAATTTCTCAAATAGATATTTTGTACTAATAGCATCATATTAAATTAATGAAATAATAACGGTGGCACTATCGCTATTAAATTACCGTTCTATTTAGTAATTAATTAATATTAGTTACAGCTAAATTAATTGATTAATTAATCATGTTTGCCCGAAATGTTATGTATCATATATGAGCCATTACGGCGATCTATAAATAAATCACTAGATATTAATTGGTTGTATTGTTGTCCCATATATTTTTCTGATTTATTATGTACGGTCACCAAAGGAGATAAGTAACCAGGGCCGTCGGATATAGTTGAAGTTTGGCAACAAACCGATGGATGTTCGCGAATGAAATTTAATTTCATTATAGAAAACAAATAGTTTATTTATCAAATTAAATTTCATTAAATAATATCCAACGGTTTCTTACTAAACTTCAACTATACCCGATGCCCTGGTTAATTATCTCTTTTGCCGACTGTACATGAGAGTTCCAATTTATGTGTCGTCGAGTGCTTATCTTATAGTTAAATATGTTCTGAGTTAAAATATGTTACAGTTAAACCTTTTTGGTATTGATCTCAGTCGATATATGTAGGTACAAATTATAGTCGAGATAAGAAAAATATTCAATGATTTTTTTATGTGTGTGGAAGGTTATTTCGAAAATCTTGCTATTTTAAATTCAACGTTATTTCCACAGCTAACGGAAAGAACTGCTATCTAATGGCTCATCATATTTTTATTCCGATCTCGTAACAGCACAAACTATAAGAGAAAAGCAACAGTAATTAGTCCGTACACGTCCACTGTTGAACAGTCGATTAGGTACAAATTATAGTCAAGATTGTGGCGACATCTACATCGCCACTTGCGAACTACGCATCACACTGACGTCACGCAATATCCTGCATCTCGCAAGCAGAGTTTACCGTGCATCAAGCATACATACAATGTCCTGATATAAATCTTCTGGCAGTTGTCCACCAGACACAATCATCCGTCTGGTCGGAGGATCCTCCCTTTACAGGGGATGAGTTAACCTTAAACCCTGTTCCTCATACCTATACAAGCTGTTGTTTTGCACCCTCGTCAAATTCAGGAGGCTATTATGAAAGACATAAATAATTAAATAAAATTAGGTACGATCTCTGGTTAATAATGAATACATACTTGTTTTTTTAGTTATTTAAGTTTGACAGTATTTCAGAATACACCACTTTCAAAGAACCGAATCGCGTTTTGGTATCGTATTAGCGGCCGCGTTTTTATGTGTGTGTAAAAGGGCAGTTGAAGTGCGGTCTCACACAGGCCGCGTTTTAAAATGCGTGTCCCACACATGCCGATTTCCGAAAATTAGAAAAAAAATACCTACTTATTTTATTATTGATTCGTGTCGAGAATCAGTAGCATAGTTACCTCCTTGGATTTGACGAGGATTCAAAACGACACCTTGTTTGAGATAAGAAAAATATTTATATTTTTTATATTCAAGGCACGCTAATAATCAACACAATAATATCAGATGTAGCAAAATATCCTGCTGAAAAAGGTGCCCAGAATTTTGTAAAAGAGTTCTTTACCTAACTTAAAACAAAAACATCTAAAAACTACTTGTTACTTCATTATTTTTATTTCGTTGAACAACGCTTCTCACAATACACCTCCTAACTTGCAGTGAAACGTAAAACCTCTCATCATAGTTTAAAAGGAAAAACTTGTCTGTCTGGGTCGTTTGTCCTTTTAAACAAACAAAATAAACTAGTATTTTTACAATGCTCGAAAGAATTTTCTTTGTACTTAATGAATTTAGGAGTACATTGTAAACTGTGTAAACTATACTCGAGTGTTCTTTTTTGCTTTTCTTTTGTATAAAATGTTTTCTTTTTAAAAGAAGATTTTCTTTTTAACCGAAGAAAAAAAGGAGGAGATTCTCAAGTCGACGCGTATATACAGTGCCCTCCAAAAGTTAGTTGGCATTTTTCCACTTCAGCTGTGATGCCTCATTATTATTTTAAATTAAAAAATAATCAGGTTCACCTAAGAAATTACTAGATTCTTTTTGATGATAAGTCGAAAGTAGTTGAAATAGGTAATAGTAACGTTATAGCAGTTCAAACATTTGGACTGCTAGAATTTTAAATCATAATGTGTTGTACATCACAGCTGAACTGGAAAATAATGTCAAACAACTTTGGAGGCCACTGGATATACTATATTTTTTTTATGTACCGCCTAACTCTTTACAGAGTAGTCCGATTTTAATAATTCTTTTTTCATTGGAAAGCCTTTTCTCTTTTCTTTGAAGTTGGTACCATTTATTAAATCTGTCTACATCACAATGTCTTTGTGTCTATGAACGAATTACAAATCCTGCTTCCAATATTTTCGCAGTATGCCTGTTCCTATAGGGGTAGAAAATTTTCATCACGTTTGCGGTAACAATTTTGCCTTCAGCTGGCCTAGGGTAGTGCGGAGTTTTAATCGAATAAGAAGCCACCTTATTGGTACTGGTTGTGTTATTACACACATGTGGCCCATCGTGTCTTAATCATTTGCAGGGTAGTTTACAATCAGGGCTGGCCAGTGTGACAGTATTACAGTTCGGTCATACAAACGAATACGTGTTTTGCGAATTTAATCTTTATTAGCTACTAGAATTGTCGCACTGACAGATGTCAGGAACGCAGTCTCTCGACGGCCGGACTGTAGTTGCACAGCAAGGTATAAAATCGCTTGACAATTTTTATGACACTCGACTTTTTGACACATTCTATCGAGACCATAAAAATAATAGTAAAAAAAGACTAACATTGGTGCTATTTATGTACTCACTGTTTTGTTTTGAGGCGTTCCGCAGTAAAGGAAGTATGTGCTCCAAATAGTCGTTTAGGTCTGGCAAGTTCTTCTCCCAGGACTGTTTCATATGATGTAGAGTTTCCTCATCTTGCTGCCGCGCCAAGTTGTAGTGTAACTCTGTGAAGAAGAAATTGATTATTATTAAAAAGTTATCATTCTCTTAGCTACTTTTTCCTATGTGTCGGTCACAGCTGTCCGTCTAAAGGCCAGCGTCAACTCAACCCTCAACGTCAACGGCACGGCACGACAGGGGATCCTACGGCATTACTATATGGGAGTACATTCTGGCGGCAACGATGCCGTGGTATCCTCAGGCAAGGCCGGAACGTCCTTAGGCATAAACATTGAAATTTCAATGTTATTGTCACAGCCTTAAGTTATATTTCTATTTGTTTCATAAAAATACCTAGCCGTACCGGGCTGTCAGTGGCCCTTATCCACAGTCTAAGCAGACGAAATTATGCTACTGAATATCGATAATTGGCATGAAGTGACTGCTATCTGAGGAGTGCGACACACTTGTCCTGGTATCGACTCATTCGATCCGGCAGTATTTTTTGTTAAACGTCAAAGCCGACCCGAAGCAATTATTATGCTACGCATATTCAGCTTTGATTCGGTTCGTGCTGATCGGCAAACTTTGGCATCTACCCTCGCTCAATCATGTTCGGGTCTGCTCGGCACAATTCGAGCTAAGCCGAGCGATTTTGCCGCCCGGCTGTGCCGCATCATACCGAATCGAACAATAGTACGCCTGACGTCTACGACGAATACTGGAAAACATTAATCAATACCGACATTCTACTGTTCAGGTGGTCAAACTCGGGATTCCGATTACTCGTAACTACTATCATAGTAGATACCTACGTAAGTGACTTCCGGGAACCAGAAAACCGAGAGTGTGCGTGCTCTCCATGACACGGAGTTACCTCTTATGGCAATCGATCTGTAAGTTCCGATCGAAAGCACTACGAAGTGGTGTAGGGCGGGCGTTTTCGGGGAACTGTCTTTTGTAATTTTGATGTTCAAAAAGCGCTGATTTTCAGCCTAATTTGAATAACTGACTTTTGGTTTTGATTTGGAATAAGCCAGAAGCCCCCTACCCTAAACCCCCTTAAATTACAAAGACAAATACTAACATTTTAGAGAGAATTTGGACCAACAGAAGAATAGCAGCAGGTACCTTTAAACCTAGTTGCATTCAAAAGCTTTTGAAATGGTGGCTGTTGATTCTCTTCTGAACATAAATGGTGCTAATTACGTGATTACAAATTTGTAAGCATTAAATATTTGAAAGGTTGAAGTTATTTACTAAATTATTAACTGTAGATAATTAATTGGTGGTTAAAGTAGATGCTCCATTAATTATGGATGAGGATAAAATGATTGTAGGTCGCGGGTTCGAACCCAGACAGGCGGTTTACTTTGTGTAATTTATTTCATCACCATTGCTATCAAAAACGGTGAAGCAAAACATCGTGAGGAAACCGGCATGTCTTAGGACCAAAAATTAAGACATTTGACATCTACCAACCGCACTGGGCCCGCGTGGTGGATTACGGCCCATTCCCTCTGACAGAGAGGAGGCCTGTGTCCCAGCAGTGGGAACGTTATAGGTTGATTATACATTTATCCAGAACTGGCAAATTATTTTGAAATAGCTTTAACGATTAAATCACATGTGGTAAGCCCGTTTTCAACCAGCATTTCAGTGGTTGTTATATCCAACTATTACAAATTCAACTATTTCAAAAATGGCAAACGCTTAAAGTCACTATAATTTATGCTTGCCATAAAATCTTATTTCCGCTGCACTAGCTCACAAACGTTTAACTGGCACTTGACTTCTGATCGTATTATTTTTAAAGAAACTACACATCAAAACGTAAGCGCCATTTTTATTGATACCAGCCCAGATGCGTCGTGTGAGCAATTTATGGCCGTTTCCAAATTTAAAATCTGTTTAGGTATTTTTCTATCGTAAGCAAGGTTGCAAAAACACTAGGAATCGGTGAAGACCAGAGGGGTAATTCTCGTAATTTTAACAACGTTCACAGTCTGATCTCAGTCTCAATCTGTCAAAAATACCTTTAATGTAGGGACATTAGAGGTATTTTTGACACTACAAAGAAATGTCAAAAACTTGTCAAAATGTAGGGACATTGCCGCCGAGATGAGACTGCGACTAGATTTTGAACGTTTTAAATTACGAGAATTGGCCTTCTGGTGTTTAGACGCTGCATCTTTTATAACTTGACTTGAATTGACGTTCAAAACTCCCTGATTTTTAGCCTGATTTAGTGACTGGCTGACTCTTATTACCGTCTGGACATAAACAGGGTATTTTTTTTTCACTAGGAATGACTACTGTATCGTGGGTGCGTTTACAAACATTACAAAAGTCACATACACAAACGGCCAAGTAAACAAAAAAATAAGCCAGTATATTTTTTGATTTTGAAATGACATTTGTCATACAATTCCCTCCACATGCTTTGTCTTCCCAAAATTGTACAGTTTTGTGGAAAAAAAAAACAAATGCAAATCCATATTTTAGGCCCTACTACTGCAAATTCCTTATCCAACGCAGCCCTGTTTTGTTAATTATTCTAAGCATCTGGGAATATTACATGTGCACCATTAATTTAAATGTGACTCTCTTTTATATTCTTTTGTATGAGAAAATTCTGGAACATGACCTCAGGACTTAATTCTTTGAATGCATATAATTTAACAGTAAGGAACTTTGTATGCTTACTCAAATCGTCCCTTAGCCGAGCACTCATCCTTTTATGCGAGCGTAAAATCTTCACCGATGTATTTTTTCTTCATAAAAATTATAAAGTGCTCTTACGAAAGATGAGAAATTAACTTTTTACAAACATTCGTCTCTTTAGTCGTGTTATTAAAAGTTCCTTTTACTTTATGAAATTCATAATGACTTGGGTTTTTATTTCGTGAACAGTGGTCTCCTTGTGCTCGTGTTTGTGTTTCGACTTCCGCCCTTCGTTCGGAGTTATTATGCCTTCAATTTATTTTTAAATTGGGTATCCATTTTTTTGTTATCTTAAATAGATTATTTTCCCGTCTGAGTTGTTTCAACTCCAACGTCAATTAAGGTATTTTTGGATCTGTAGGTTTACGTTGACTTGCAGGATTTATTTTTTAACTTCCTTATTTATTTTTGATAGCCATTGATCAATCTGAATTATTCAAAGGGCCCAATTTCACCAACGTGCTTTCCGAGGCACGGAGGGGTCGTGGTATATAAAGAAGGTTAGATTGCTATACCTACATATTAATAATATATTATAATCATTAAGTCTTGAACTTAGGTATGTACTAAATCAACAGAAAACCAGCCAGTTAAAAGCTTAACTGGCTGGTTTTAGAACTTAGCGTATTTCTACAATATATATTGAAAAAAGAAAATTACCTTTTAGCGTACAATTAGTGGTGGTTCCACAATCGTAGTTGGTTGCGAATCTTATCCTGTTCAGAGCGTTATCACCGAACGTGACGAGCTGAAAAATAAAGTCCCATTAGAAATAATTTCTAGGCTAACTTGGTCGACACGGGATTAAAACTCGTGATTATCATAGCTAAATCTGAACATCAACCAGAGGAGCAATTCTCGTAACTTTAAGAACGTTCACAGTCAGAGGGAAAATTCTCGTAATTTTAAGAACGTTCACAGTCTGAATCAGTCTGATCTGTCTCAATCTGTCAAAAATACCTCTATTTTCCCTACATTTTTGACATTGATTGTCGCAGAGATGAGATTGCGACTAGATTTTGAACGTTTTTAATTACGCGAATTGGCCTTCTGATTTCAGTCTCAATCTGTCAAAAAAACCTCTAATTTCCCTACATTTTGACAAGTTTTTAACATTTGTTTGTCGCTGAGATGAGACTGCGACTAGATTTTGAACGTTTTAAATTACGAGAGTTGGCCTTCTGTTAACGGAACGTCAGATTAGAGAAAAACAAACGAAAAAAGGGATGATAATGGTTCGTTGTAAAAATTAACGAGGGGAAATAACTTATCGGAATTGTATAAGGTTACTGGATTTGAGCCCTCATTAATTTACTTAAATTTGGACTATTCTTTTATAACAATTCAGTTAAAAATTACCAACATAGCTAAGTGTTGTTGCCAAAACACACTTAGGGCTGATTTTTCAATCTACAGACAGTTTTTGTATGGTAGAACTGTCAAAAATTCAAAATTATTCCTCCGATAAAATTATCCGTCGTGGGAAAAATAAGCCCTTAAACTAATAATATATTAAAAAAAAAAAACAATAAACCAAATGCAATAACGCAACTTTACCAAAGAAATGGCTCTCGGTAAGGTAACGCTTCGCTCCGTGTCTATAACAGCGGTTGGAATCATATTTCACGGATAAGACTCCACAGCGGACGTCATAAATAAAAGCAAAGATTTATATCCAATTACTTCCCACTATCTATCGTAATAAAAATAACTAAATGAATTTATTATCTCTCAGGTGTATATTGTACGGAGCCGAGGAGATTTCGTTCTCAGAACGGTTATTGTTAGCTTCCTTGGTAGCGTGAAATACCGCTATTTTATAGGGCAAAAAACAGTATTATTAAATAGCAATTACTTAGGAATTGGTTTTTTGTAAGGATATTGATACTATTATTGGCTTGCCTGTGCACTTTCCTGATGGAAATACCCAATCAAATTTTCCTGGACCGGACAAAACTAGCAGAAAAAACTTTTTTGTACTCTACATATAAGAAATCACTACCACAATCATTAGATTTATATTCAAAATCATCATTCTTTGGCCCTTATCCCAATTTTTTTGGGGTCGGCGCAACATGTTATTTGTTCCATACTTCAATATTAGTCATTATCTCTGTAGTCACCCCCTTTTTAACCATATCATCATTCACAGTTAGTTAATTAAATTACCACTGGCATTTTAATCCTACGGCTCTATGTTATTACTATCCCACTCCTGGACAAAGATCTCCACCACGTTCTTCCATGTCCTTTTTCCTTACACCTCTAATGACATATGAATTTATTCTCACCCTTATCCACTGCTCAGTGTCAAGCAAAGTGTCTCCGGGTTGCAGTAGCAGCTTCACCTTGCGCCGGAGCACGTTGTCATCGGCGGCTAGCGCATGTGCGGTGAGCGCGCTCTTTACGTCAGTCGTTTGTTGACAGACGAACATGCCGAACGTTTTATCACGCTCCAACTGTTGAAATAAAATTATGTAAAGTAAAATTTTACAAAGTATGAAAAAAAAATTTTCTTCTCGTGTTTTGTCTGTGTAACCGCTTCATCATTTCAGCCGAAAGACGTCCACTTCTGGACATAGGCCACTTCGACCGGTCCATAAGGCTAATTCTCGTAATTTAAAACGTTCAAAATCTAGTCGCAGTCTCATCTCAGCGACAAACAAATGTCAAAAACTTGTCAAAATGTAGGGAAATTAGAGGTTTTTTTGACAGATTGAGACTGAGATCAGACTGTCAACGTTCTCAAAATTACGAGAAGTGCCCCTCTGGTGTAACCGCTTAGTTCTTCTAAACTACGCAACGAATTACGATGTGGTTTTTAAGGGAATGTATTGCGGAAGGCTCAACACATTCATATTAAACTTACATATAAAACGTGTGAAGCATGGACGGGTCGCTAGTTCATATTTTAGAATACCGAGTTGCAATATTGTGCTATAAAGATGAAAATGAAACAAGATACCACAATTTGAAAACTTTCAATAAAATATAACAATGAATACGATTAGCCTAAATCACTTTACGCTTTATACGTTGAAACGAATTTCAAGCACAATCTATTATAAACACTGTTGTTACAAACATTATCTTATGAATACAAAGTAATGTCGTTTTTATTAAATATATTTTATTTAAATGAAAATGGATCGTTCATAATTTATTTTAATGTATTTTATTTAATTATTAATCAATTCTACATCATCAACGAGAAATCGTCAACACAATGCGAACAAAATAATACCTATTTCATCCACAGTTTTACAAAATAAAATGATGAATATCTTTGTTTGTAATGTAATATATACCTACTGATTATTGTTGAATTTAACACCACGTTAAGCATTTAATTAAAACGGAAGCCATGTTTGAGTCCCAAATTGGATTAAACATTTGACGAATAATTAATTTTGTTATTAAAATAATTAAATGCGAGGTTTAGGTAGGTACCAGAACTTAATTGAGTGGTTCCTAGCTTTCTGTTATTTTCAAACAGATTTAATTTTATTCACAAATATAGACGAGGTACGAATTATTTAATAATGACCCTGACGTAAATTCAAATAAACGGATATCCTTTTCATGGAAATATTTTAAAACAATTGAATAGGCTAGATGCCTAAAAAAATCGAATTAGTCCGTCAGTTAGATTATCAAAAAATATTGGACCCGTATTTTTTATTTTGTAAATTACATCAAAAATGATGAAGATATCGCCCGTTAAAGTTCCGCGTGACGTCACGCCTTGCTACAGTTTTTAGCATGCCGTGACGTCACGACCTCCCACTCCCAAATTTAGACGCGCTTTATCTTTGTCATTTTTTGTTTGATTGACAAAAGAAAAATTACGTGTCCATTATGTTTCGATAATCTAACTGACCAACTAAATATATTTTTTTTTTTTTTACCCAGGCATCTTCCCTATATTCGCACCGCAATAAGCACTATGCAATGCTAAGCACAATGGCAATGTCTTTGCTTTTGACAGTTCAACAATAGTTACGAGTACCTATTGCATTATTTAGGTTGCTGAGCAGACGAATTTTCCAGACATGAAGCAATGGACTGTAGTGCCCTAAGTGCTCGTTCACCTGCATCTTGGAGGACTTAAAGAAGGCCACTGATGCCGCAATCAACGTGGCCACCTACTGGGCTCAAACAGCATAAAACATCTACACGAACACAAAAAGAAGAATGATATTAACTCAATACCAACCTTTGCCGCCAACCCTTTACTATTTCCCGTTAGTTCATTCCACGCAGCATTGGCCCTCTGTTCACAATGGTCCACATAGTCCAACTCCACCAGATCCACTAGGGACACCAGCCATCTTCTGTCATCAGCACTGGAGGAGGTGCCGCATTGTAGAGGAGACAGAAGAGCGTAGAAGCAGATGAACAAGAGTGGGATTGGAGGCCTCATTGTTGATCTGTGGAAGAGAAAAGAGGAGTCAATTTTAGTAAGAAATGGTGATACGCAGGCGCGATGGTTTTGTACAGGTGCAAATACTTTTTATACAGCTCAGTGTGGCGATTAGGTTATCACATGAATTGAAACCACGTATTCTACATAACGTATATTAAACATACACAATTAAAAGAATTAATAACAATTAACATTTCAGTCGTGGGACCTTTTTTTCGTTTCAGTATTTACCTAACAACATTAAACTTAATTTGTGTTTACTTAGTAACGATAACATAAAGTTTGTGTTGAATTCTTGATACCATTGCCTCACGCATGTCTAGTGACTTATTATCAAGGATGGTTTAAGGGTAAAAATTGGTATTTCATGCCAATTTTTACGCTAATTATTTTATTTGTTTTTTTTTTCTTTTTTTAGTAAAATTATAATTTTATTATTTTTACCAGACTTTTAACAACTTGTAATGACCGCTGTACTATTTAATGTGATAACCTAATCGCCACTCTGTATACACGAAAATCTTCTTCGTGAAAGTCTCTAAACGATGGTGAATAAAAACTGCATTAAAATTCAATTACGTAGTTTTGAAACGCCACCAAAAAATGAAATCAAATGAAGCTTGGGGGAAGGGACAAAAAATACAAACAAAGGTTCTGATGCGCATAGAAAGACCATCATCTACCTAGCCGTTTTCAGTCTAACCGGATGCAGCTGAATATGAGTACCATTTTAAAATATTATTTTATTTATGTTTTCATGATTGTTCAAGTAAATTATGAATCTAATAAATGTAAGTATTGTATATATTCTACAGAAAGGTCTATCTCTAAGCTTCTCCTTAAGTTCTAACAACTTGTTTCTTAATCATTATTTTCTCTAACACGTACGGCACGTTCAAATTATCAGATCGCACCTTATGGCCGGCCCATTAGAAAGAGATTTGATGAAAGGCCCACTAATCTATATTGGATTTAGTGAAATCCCTTCTCATTGAGGAAATCCTTCCTTCATTACAGTACAGACCTCCAAATAAATGGTTAAGTAAGTAAAAAAGTAGAAAGGTTCTGTAACAGGAAAGTATCCCATGTCCTGTTTTATAGTTGTCATAAAATATAAAGTAAGCAGGTACCCCTAAATTATGTGACATACATAAAACAACACATTTCATGATTACTACGGACTTTAACGTGATTGTTCTGTTTCATGTCCTTTTCATAGCATTTCAGTATCGGGTGTCACCATGTCATACATATAAATTCCGTAAACGAAAAAGTTTTGTAAATTTATTCATTTTTGCGAGTCAATCCCAGGAAGGATGGAATTCAAATCATTTCGCTGTCAGAAAATTTATGTGTTTTTTTTAAAGTTGTCGCCAGAGATGGGATTGGGGTATCTAATAAAATGGTAATCTTAAAGCAATAATTCTTTAATATTTCGAATGAAATCTAACTCAACAATAAACATTACGTTAAAATATATATTTTAACTAAAATGTACAAACTTCTTACGTTATTAAAATAAAAATATAATATCCTAATCTAAAAAAACTAAAATATTGCGTCGAAATATTCCTCCGCATCGCTGTCGACTGGTAATTTACCCAAGAGACTGGCGGCATTGCCACGTAGTATGGCATAATTACCTACTTTCCCTATTTAGTTATTCCAGGAATAAATCTAAAACCATAATCCTGGAATTTACAAAACAATTGCCTGAAGACACAATTGATTTTGGAACCTTTCATCTATTAACTCATTATTATAAAGGCCAATTTAGTTTAAACAACCTGCGCAGTATCAATTATCTTAGCAATAAGGGAGAACCCGAAAAGCGAGAATTAATGAGGAAGCCGCAAAATTAAAGATTTTTTTTTACTTTCAACCGTTAGAAACGGGAGCTATTCATCCTTTATTCGTCTGAAAGGGTCACGCTGATAAAAAGAAAATTAAAGACCAGGCGCTCATAAAGCGATTGTTGCTTCCATTCAACTTCTTTCAAACGAGATATTAAAACTACATCAAGTGAGGAGAGGAAATGCAAAAGATTTTTTATGCAAATTACATCCTGAGTTATAGCTGCAAATCCCGAAGAGAATGCGAGCTTTAGAGATTCTGAAATTAAATCATTTGTTTCACATGAAACGAAGACAAAAAGCGATTCAGCGGCTGCGCAAACAGGGCAAGCTTTGTGATTACTTCTAAAATTTGGACTTTTAGTACGCATGAGATGAAAAATTCCGGGCATTGTGGCGGAATTGTGAGCATACCAACATTTTATTTATTTTTTTGACAGAAAACAAGAAGGCTGAAGTAAATTTCGCAAGTTTATGTGCCGGGCTGTTATTCGTAAATCTTTGACAGTTGTACGGGTAGACAGAAGCCAAAAAGTCAGACAACCAGTCTTAGCAAGGGGTATCGTGTTACCCAGTATCTAGGTTATGGAGGTCTGCCTACAGCGACTGCCTATCTGGCAGTCGCTCCATGTAAAATACTGGTATTCAGCTGCATCCGGTTAGACTGGAAGCCGACCCCAACATAACTGGGAAAAGGCTAGGCAGATTGGATGTATACCTCATTGAAGTGATGTTCACGTCATCAGAGTAAACATAAACATTAATTTGCGTCCTATTCAGACTTACGTCGTCTCCTCATTTTATTAAGCAACGCCAGTCTCTTTCTCATTCATGCAAATGTCCCTTAACTTTCTTTAGCAAACATTTCGGGTATAATAACTCGATTTCCCGGACTCGTTCCGGTTGAATACCGGTGTCAAGTTGTGTGACCTATTTCAACAAAATTTACGTATTATACGCCACGTCAAGTTTCCAACGAAAGGCAGGTCAATTGAGCACAACGGGAGTGCGGAAGCCGACCGTCCTATCGATGCGACTGTTCCTATCAGCGGCGCCGGTAACGACCTGACTGGTTTCAGATTATCCATTTAAGCATCCTCTACATAAGGCTCAATTTAGCTTGTTGAAGGATACGCTTTTCTTTTTGGTAACGTGTTATACTTGACCGCATTTCAGATAATGTTCAGTGTGATATGGGGGCACTAACATGATTTCAGGAAACGTGTTCAATTTGGTTTTGCTACAGTATGGAACATGATTCTTTACGCAGTGTGAGAAGGAAAAACACAGCAATAGGTAAGAAATGTGAAAAACTTTTAGCCATTGAAACTATTAGGTACAATCTTGGATGATCACCCAAAATTGTCACGTTTACAAACTTTAGTGGCAAAAACCATGATATTTGTAAGTTTCCAACAAGCTCAATCTCTGACGAGGGAACATGAGCTAGATTTCACATGTCTTCAGAAGTTTTACTTGAACATGCGCTAACCGCTGATGCAGATGACATACCATTATCTTTAATGAAAAGTACTGCTTTTTGTCTACTTAGTTCAGAAAGGTTAATATAGTTACAAGTTTTGGCATCTGTAAGGTGTTCAGACTTGAGATTAAACTTCAGTTGTTTTTTAGCTACTTATGTTGTTTTTGTTTGTCAGTCACCATGATTACGTGAGCTGACGTTTTTATTAAAAGATTTTAAGTTCTATGAAGTCGCAACATCCAATCTATTTTTTACACGCTTCCAATTTAAGCTCATGTTATAAAGACTCCTAGACAACAGTGATGTAGTGCCTAAAAAGGGGTAACCAGCATAGCCAAATCTTCCAAATATCAAATCAATCATAACAATATCCATTTTTGACAATTTGTAAATAAAAAGACACAATAATAATCAACGCTAACCTCAAATAAATTAGTACCGATGTCAAATCCATGGTTAAACTAGGGGTCTCAGCGGACTAACTTTAGTACCATATATAGTTCATGAACTAGTGATAAACTTCATTTTATAATAACGTTTTATTTAGTCATGGTATAAACCTAGTAATAATCCCAGTACTAAATTTAGATCGTGTTTTGGAATAAGGCGGTGAGTTAGTTTAGCGCAGTGTGAGTGAACTTAAACTGCAGTTCAAGTGCTGACAAACAATAAAGAACACGTGAATCAAGTGTTCCCTTCATTATCAACCTATAGTGTTCCCACTGCTGGGACATAGGCCTCCTCTCTTCGAGAGGGAGTAGACTATAATCTACCACGACGGCTAGTGCGGTTTGGTAGATGTCACATGTCTTCGAATTTTTGGTTCTAGGACACGCCGGTTTCTTCACGATGTTTTCCTTGACCGTTTTGAGAGTGTTCCCTTAACAAAGTGAATAAGAAAGACGTTATTGGACGATTTCTTAATTTTATTGTTACTTTTAACAGTTTCAAGTTATATTTAAATTACTTATTAGCTAATAAGCTAGATTATTATGTGAATAAAGTACCACCGACTGTGATACTTTATACACAAAACAAATGTTGTATTTAAAAAACTATTTAGTAGCTAATATGCCAGATTGTTATGTGAATAAGTGTTCATTTATGCGTTCAGTTATTCTCTGTTTTGATACAATTTCTATTAAAAAACAGAAAAATTCCATCAAGACAAACAAAAATCCTCGGAAAAATATTCCAAGATAATATTATCAGGGTTCACTATTAATCTTATATTAACTTCCCTCCTAATCCCTTTTTTTCCCTTACACTACATAATTTGCATACTTGTTCCCTCATTGTATTAATTTTTCAAAGGGTTCTAACTTTCCGAACGAACTTATAGGGTTTCTTCGTAACTGATCCCAGCATTCCCTTCTCCCGAGATATTCCAATCACGTATGATCTTCAATTACTTTCTTCATGGTCGGGTGATCCGGGGCTTTGTTGTGGCTTATTAAGAAAAGAGGGAAAACCGTCATTAGTATACCAGCAAAACTTCTATTTAAAACGGATAAAGTAAGATTTTTTGCAATTGAAAATTGTGCAGTCTTGTGTAAAGTGTGGGGGAAATTGGAAAATAAATTGGTTTGTTACTCTCTGATGGAGATAAAGTTTAGGTACTATGAAATATTTTGTATTGCTGCTTTGAAATTTAGTGTTGCTAAAAGGATTAGAGTCGTTAGTTTGAATACGGAAATAATGGCTGCCAAACGAATCTGAGCATTGCTAAGAAACATATTGAAGGATTACCTAAGCTACATTATGGAGGTAAAACTGGTTTTACCATTGAGTTATTACGTCTTATTTGTACAGATCCACGTCCTGATCCAGGTCCTCCTTTGTTTGTTTTCATTTTTATCTTAGTTTTAATCTTAATTAGAAATTATTTATTAGATTAAATTAAATGTTTCAATTTTTATTATTGTCTTCACGATTTTTTTAGATTTAATGTAACTTTTTACTGTTTGTATTTCCTGTGCGTGTCTCAAATAAAATATTTTTTTCTTTCTTTCAGATGTTCATAATAATTATGAGGCTAAATCATAATCCCAAGGATATCAAGGCAACATAAGATAAATATAAATGTATGTAATAAATAGCCTCTAATGTATGCAATACAGTTACAATCCCAACCACCATTTCTGCATCAACACTCATGCCATTACCATAAAATAAGAAACAAAAATTCATATTCATGAGAAAAATCCTCGGAGTCTTAATAACTGCCATTACACGAACAGCACAAATGTAAAAAGATTATTTTACAATTTGCATATACCCTTCTTAGCTCCCACACATCATAGAGCCACTTAGCTTTAGCTTTTGTCTGCAACCCGTCTAGAAATTCTTAGTGTACTGAACCCGCGGTGAACCCTATTAACGTTTACAACGTATAAAGGTAACAGTCTTTTAAGGTACCTAATACACCTACCTACCTATTAACTTTTTAAGAACTTTGTAAATGAAGTCAGAATCTTGTTAAAAGGTGTTGTTTACTTTTGCGGTTGTCAGGTTAATTAAGAATTCATTACACAGTGACTTTAGTGCTAATGGTTCATGAAAGAACTAATTATGAGGTATATGATAGTAATAAGAACGACTTTTTAGTAGGTATTTACAGAGTAGCTGGAGGCTGTGAGAGATAGGGAATTGGAGAGGCGTTAGGCCCTTTGTACACGGCACGGTTTTTTTACGGTACGGCGTATAAACTGCGCCATAGAAAAAACGTGTCCGTCAAGAACTTTCACAGTGATCCATACAACACTGACGACACACAACAAGAAAAACGGCCTTAAGTACATATTTCAAAGCGTGGATTGCTATTTTCAGGTGATGAAGATTCAAATATTAAATTTAAAAAAAAGAAAAACCTCTCTTTATACAGGTACAAGATTTTGTTTTGTTTTTTTTTTATTAACATCATTAATTAGACTACAGCCAATGAGGAAGATATAAATGTAAACAATTTTAAAAACCTATACTACAAAACAGGTATTGAGCTGCATCCGGTTAGACTGGAAGCCGACCTCAACATAGTTGAGAAAAATCTAGGCAGACGATGATACTACAAAACAGCAACAACAAACGATACCAGGCATGCAGAAGAATACAAATAGTTGTAAAAGCTACACCTGTTTACTGAGAATTTCTTTGAAAAGTATTTATTTGCGGCTAAAGCCAACAAGCGGTGCAAGCGGTGCGGTGCGGTGCATTAACAATGTTTTTGTTAACCCATCCGACTAGAATGTGTGTGTATTGCAAACTGCAATGCCACACAGTAAGTAATCAACACAACAAGCAAACTCAAACTCAACCCAAACTCAAAGCATTTATTTAAAATAAACCAATTACAGGCACTTTTGAATTGTCGGTCGGTCAGTCAAAGAGATGAAGCTAGTTGCCTTTCCAAAACATAGTAGGTACCTATAGAGAAACTCTACGGACACTCCTTTAAATAAAAAAATTGTTACAAAATATTGGTTACTTCATTCATGTTGAAATTATACATGTGAGTCTGTTATAAGCAAATAACGCACACACACAGACACGCGTCACGCACAGCGACATGCGATTGCTCTCGCAGTTATACATAAAATATGCTCGGTTCCTATAAACAAAACAGACTCATTTTGCTTACGTATTGTCGCATTTTTTATTCCCAAACTAATATAAACAGATTGGTAAGCCAATTTTGCCTGTGATAGCTACTTCCATATGGGAGGATCTACTATGCAAAGGTATGAGGTCTTTGCTTCGTTGTTGGTAAAGATATCTTAATTTTAACCAACAGCCGTTCGTAAATTATAGGAATCGGCCAATAGTCTGACACCAAAATTAAGTTCCCAAACATGTAAACAAATGTGTGTTTTTGGAAAAACAACTTTAACAGTCACAAGCAAAGTTCAGTTTGCGCTACAACTGTATACATGTTTAGGACTTTTTCTATAGTAAGTACTTGTCATTCTGACAAGCATTTAAAGTCGTTTGAGTGGATTCGTTTGAGTGGAAATAACTTAAATTGGTTTGAATAAATGGAATATGATGTGCCTGCTCCTGTTTTTGCCTGTTTTATGGATCCAAGCTTCTGTACCTACTATTCTGTAGTGTAAACAGAAATGCAACGGGTTTAATTCAAAATCCCATGCCACCATAAAGGACTCCCACTCCAAGGGTTGAGCAGTAATTTCCTGAACATTTATGTCATGTTTTTAATAATACTGTCGCTTTCATGTTTCTCATCAATGGCATAAAAAAAGAAGGAAAAATTGTCTATTTTGCACAAACAAAACTCACATTACAAAAAAATATATATATATACACATACAAAGTAGCCAAAAGCCTCGTACACAAGTTGTCAATTGTGTCCATTGCTTGATGTCAGGGCCAGGGACCACAAACAATACACAAATAACAATCAAAACAAAGCAAAATGCCAATTGCAGAGTGGAAAAAATGGACATCTGAGGGATGTTCTGATAAATTGGAATACTCGTAATTTTAAGAACGTTCACAGTCCGATCTCAGTCTCAATCTGTCAAAAATACGTCTAATTTCCCTACATTTTTGACAAGATTTTAACATTGATTGTCGCTGAGATGAGATTACGACTTGAATTTGAACGTTTTTAATTACGGGAATTGGCCTTAAGATCTCAGTCTCAAGCTGTCAAAAATACCTCAAATTTCCCTACATTTTGACAAGTTTTTGACATTTATCTTTCGCCGATATGACACTGCGACTAGATTTTGTTTTAAAATTGGCCTACGGGTTTTGGTGTTTTAAAATACCCTTCACTGTGGCGATGATTAAATGTCGGACTACCACTGAATGAACTTTTCCAGACACCCTATGAACTGAGTTTTATTTTTACGAAAGCATAAGTTCTTCAGCTCGGCTTGCTGAGATAGGAGCCTCTTGGCCTCGTACAGGACTTTCTGTTTTTTTTTTACATTGGATTTTTATTTTAATTTACGACTAGCTGGGTCCGTGGTTTCACCCGCATAAGTTTCAATCCCGGGGGAATATCGGGATAAAAAGTATCGCATATTATTATGTTAATCCTGGTTATAAACCATCTGTGTGCCAAATTTCATTCAAATCCGTTCAGTAGTTTTTGCGTGACAGAGTAACAAACATCCATCCATCCAAACTTTCACGTTAATATTATTCGTAGGAAATAGGATAATAAAAAATTCCAACCTGATTGGGAGTTACGTATATGTTCGAGCCGTTTGGGGTGGAAATACTAGGGCCATGGGGTCCGAGTGCTCATTTGG
Organism: Apamea crenata; assembly: GCA_949629185.1. Lineage (NCBI taxonomy): Eukaryota > Metazoa > Arthropoda > Insecta > Lepidoptera > Noctuidae > Apamea > Apamea crenata. Next base: position 5,973,168 of record OX451363.1, on the reverse strand, counting down.
TTTTTTGTGGTTAATTAAGTTTGTGATCTTCCTGTAAGTGTCACAATAAATACTTTTTCTTTCTTTTTTTTTCTCTTTTCATGATGATATTTAGTTTTTGGTGCTGGTGTGATAGAAGTGAATTGTCATCAAAAGTGTTACGCTTTTACGAATTGAGTTTGAAATTACAATCATTCGCTCCCCAGTCAAATGTCTTAAGCAATTGTTGTTATTGGTACTTGTACATATTATGCTAGGACAGGGGAATATTGCATAATTCAATTGGGCAATCACAAACACCTGATAACAATAAAATTAGAATACCAATACACGCGAGATTGAAATCGTAGTGCTCAATAAGCCAATATCCTCTAAAGGTGCATACAAATTAATGGATTAGCTGTTCATTAGCAGCTGATGTTAGCATCACGTAAATTTTTATTATGTAACGGCTTACACGATAGGAATTTAAAGGAAAACATAATTTAAAACAGTATCCCTATAAGCTTAGTGTTAACCGCAAAGAAACTGGAGTATTGTGATGGGACTTTCACTAGCAGATAGCTGATGTTATAAGCAGTAACTTAGGTTAATTTTAATAAGGGTTCCGCGCAAAAAAAATAAAACCCACGATATCCAGTTTGTTTCCAGCCGACCCCAACATAGTTGGACAACGGCTAGACTTGCACTAGAATGCAGCTAATGTTTTCTATAAAATATATCAGTCTTTAAATGTATAAAGTCCACCTAAACAGTATATATTCTGTTTAGGTGGACTTTGTTTATTTATAGCCATGCGACACATAAGCTTACACTACCCACGCCTACATTTTGTTACGAGATTATCGCTGCAAACTCCATACAAAATTGGCTGCGATAAACGACCCTTAGCGAGCACTAAATTAAGGTCTTTGAGAGAATGTATTGAACTACGCTCAAATCCTCGTATACAATATAAACAGGCTGGTTTAGCGTTCACTTCAAGTAATAATGGCCTCTCTATCGGTACTAGGAAATTTAATTTGGAAGGGTATTGTGCCTAGCTGGTTTGCGGTGAAGCAATTATTGTTGTTTCATCAAACTATTGCTTGTGTTCTTTCAAGGGGCTTTCGACGGCTTTGTGTTGTGAAACTCTGAGAACGAAACCAGCACCCTAACTGTATACACAGTTTTAATCACAATCTGAATAATTTTGTAGGATATTGCTAATCCATTGCCTAAAATGTTCGAAACATTTGTCTGCTCAACAACGTAAATAATGCAATGAATTTTGTTGAACTGTCATAATGCTACTGATGTGTTACGGAACTACCCCGCTGTTATCAAATATATATTTTTTGTTGCTACATCATCATCATCTGCCTAGCCTTTTCCCAACTATGTTGGGGTCGGCTTCCAGTCTAACCGGATGCAGCTGAATACCAATATTTTACATGGAGCGACTGCCTATCTGACCTCCACAACCCAGTTACTGGGTAATACGATACCCCTTGATAAGAATGGTTGTCAGACTTTTGGGCTTCTAACTACCCGTAAGGACTGTCAAAGATCTCGAATGACAGCCGGGACCAACGGCTTAACGTGCTTTCCGAGGCACGGACGGGTCTCGGTATGTAAAGATGATCACCTATCCACAGACCAACCGCTACATATAAGTGTTAATTGTAATTTTTGCATTTACCCTAACTTTTTATGACACACATACCAGGATCCACTATTAGGTATAGTCAAGTGACTTTTTTTTAGTGAACTTTTCAGACATATTTCATTTATGGAAAGATTTATATACAAATTTTATTTATATTTCAAATTTACGTTATTTCAAGTTTAACAAATATCAACTTTATTTCAATGGTAATTAAGTTGATTTCAGAGTGACTAGCACTGTTGAAAAAGTTATAAACATGTTTTAAGTTGTAGCGTAAACTGAATTTTATTGTGTAGGAATTAAAGTTATTTTTCCATAAACTCATATTTGTTTACATTTTTGGCGAATATGTCGCGATATTAGATTAATTACATTCGACCTCGTACTTATTTATTTTGACAAACATACCCAGAAAACTTAAACGTAATAGTTTAAGCTGAGCAGTGGTGCCCCCTATGGGTGGCTGCTATGAGTGGCCCACTGGTAATGGCCCCGACGTACGACTTGTAGGTCGTGGGTTCGAACCCAGACACGCGCCTTACTATAAGCAAATAATTTCATTAGGTAGGTACCACTGCTCTTAAGAAGGTGAAGCAAAACATCGTGAGGAAACCGGCATATCCTAGAACCAAAAATTCGAAGACATGTAACATCTACCAACCCGCACTGCGCCCGCGTGGCTGATTGTGCTTAGTTTAAATTATCTAACTGCTGCATAGACAAATGGACCATGTCGATTTATGTTCACTTACAGGTATTGTACAGACGCCAGCAGATCAAGCTACCCGAAACTGTCAAACTTTCCCAATTAACCTTGAAACTTAATGCTTTAGCGATAAAGTTGAAAATCTATTAAAGAAATTTGACAGATTGTAGTAGCTTGAAGTGCTGGCGTCTGTACACTTACAATACTTTCAACCATAAACATAGACATAGACATATTAGACATAAGCTGATAAACCAATTACGAGGTCGACTAAACCAGATAGCCAGCGGTTATCACTATAACAAAATTAGAAGACCATAAAGCAAAACAGCACTCAACACATTATTATATTACCTGAAAGCCTGCAAGCTATCATTTATTTTCCGGCTAAGCGCCACCTGTGCTCAGTATTGCTCAAGGAAGGAAGTAAAAGTCACCAGAAACTAGTACAGTCGCCCCAAAAAGATGTATACACGGTCCTGAAACCACTTTATTGTCTACAACCATTGTTCCATAACATTGCATCCACCGTCTAAGTACAAAACATTTATGTAGGTTACATTACCTTGTTTTGGTGTATAGATGCTTTTGGGACCAACTGTTTTGTAAAATAAATGTTATAACTATGTTTTGTACCTATACGAAGGAAACAATGTTATGTATCAAACGTTGACAATAAAATGGTTCCTTGTCCGTGTATACATCTTTTTGGGGCTGACCGTACCTACATATATACGAAAAACAAGTTAATTATCTACCTATGTCGTATACTAATTATCTAATTATCCTTAAGTAACAAATAGACATCTCCCTATTCCTTATATTTATGAGAAGAGGTATTTACACAGTAGTGGTAAAATTACAGATCGGTTGAATAGCATTATCTATTTACACTAATAATAAAGCTGAAAAGTTTGAACGCGCTAATCTCTGGAACTTCCAGACGGATTTGAAAAGCTCATTTTGCTTTTGATAGCCCATCCTTGAGGAAGGCTAGGACCGAAGAGCCGAGCAAAAACAAAATAAAGTCAGAAATAACTTTGGGCGAAAATGAAGTCACAGCGCAGGCAGGCGATACGAGGCGATGCGCAACCCTTTTTTTTTGGGTGAGAAATCTTCATATGACTTCTCCCGCTCTGGGCGGAGCGGGAGGGCGTGTCAGACTTTTACTGACTAAAACCCACCCGTGTTCCTTCAGTTGCCTGTGCCAGGGGCCACGGTATCTCTTTCGAACAACCCGCAGCCCTGGCAGGCATCGGCATTAGCGGACGCGCGCCTCAAAGATATGTCAGCACGAACTGACGGGCAGTTCGTGCTGCGTGGCCGGGAGTCAGTTAGTGACTCCCGACTTCCAAGGCGTCTCCTGCGGCGACTAGGGGCGTGAGGGCACAGAGATTGCGCGACGCGAAACCCTTCTGGTTTGATTGGTAGCTGTACAGCAACTGTGTATGTAGTTAGTCTGTGTGTTTTTTTTTATATAATTTGTTTTTTTTTTCATAAGTAACTATTTAGTTTAGTTTATGATCTTCCTGTACGAGTCGCAATAAATACTTTTTCTTTCTTTCCTTCTATTTAGCTAATGAATTTGAAATACATTGGACGCCGATTGCTAGAAATAATTAAATGCAAATAAATCATTTATCTTTTACTATCCTCTGTTCACGACTTCGATCGCGTGAAATTTCTTATTCCTCCGACGGGGTGGCCCGTTGCATCGCATCGCGCTACTACGTCGTTTTTACTTAGCGTGTTTTCTTACTTTATTTTTTTGCTCGGCTCCTTAGAGTCCTAGCGTAATGTTATAATAGCCTATAGCCTTTCTCAAGAATTGGGCTATCGAGAACAAAAAGTTTTTTATATCTGACTGGTAGTTCCAGGGATTAGCGCGTTCAAACATACAAACTCGACAACTTTATTATTGGTTTATAGATTACATTACGATCTGAAAACTACACTAACTTCGAACAGTCAAGAATCAAAGTTTTCATATCAGGATTCTTGTAAGTTTAATATGAACATGAACCCTTCACCGCTCTACGAATGTTCAAAGTAAACAGCATGAAGTCAACCCAATTGAAATTTACTTCGCACTTGCTTTCCGCATCGCCGTGTCAATGGGACCGCCCATGCGTTTGTCAAGTCTACCCGCAACTGCCTCGTTCAAAGTGTACAATTGTAAATTCAAAACCACAAACGCATTCGAGTACCTACGCATAAACGCAGCAAACGCGCAGTTCGCATTATTAGTCTGAACTAGCTATAATGTTAAGAGGCCTCTATTAATTACACGAATTTCGTGATTTTTAGAGCCTCGTTCTTGTCGCAGGTGTGTCACATCTGTGTGATGTGGATGTCACATATTTTTTAATTTGAAATAAAACCTTATACCTTTAATATAATATTAGGGGGCTTGTGGCTAAGTAATAACAGCCGCACGGGTCGCTCGATCAGGTTAAGCTACGCTTGCCGCGGTTGGTCCATGGATGGGTGACCATTTTCACATACCAAGACCCCTCCGTGCCTCGGATAGCACGTTAAGCCGTTGGTCCCGGCTGTCATTCGTGGATCTTTAACAGTCGTTACGGGTCGTCAGTAGCCCGAAAGTCTGACAACCAGTCTTACCAAGGGGTATCGTATTACCCAGTAACTGGGTTGTGGAGGTCAGATAGGCAGTCGCTTCATGTAAAATACTGGTATTCAGCTGTATGCGGTCAGACTGGAAGCCGACCCCAACATAGTTGGGAAAAGGCTAGGCAGAGGATGACCTTTAATATAATATTAATATTGATAGAGTTGATAATAGACTTTTTATTTTGTTAGAGTTGAAGTTTAGAGTTTTAATTAACGAACGAACGAAATCAAGAAGCTTATGGCTTCCCATCCCCCTTTCGTCACACGACGTTACCCTTCTCCTTAAGTTGGGGCGTAATTTATGAATGGCGCGTAAGATCATGTTATATGGTTAGACCATTTGGTAAAGGCTGCTGAAGCATCATCTCATTGCAGGTGCAAGTATTGTTTCCTCATTACGATTAATTGGATGAAAATTCTATTCGGCATTATAGAGTTCAATTGTAACAGAGATTTTATTTAATGTTTAAAGCAAAGCGAATATCAGTGCGTAGCCATTGGCAGTTTTGTAAATCCTTTTATGAAAAAAAAAACTGTAAATGTTGATAGCAAATCGGATTTTTTATAATATTTATTGAAAGAGAACTAATTTTTTTATGAAGCTGCGTAATTGGAAAACGTCTATGTGGCATATAACGGGCTAAAATATGATATACAGCAGAGACAACGACGTACAAACTGAAACCATGAATTCAGCACATAAAAAAATCTCTTTTCATGGAAAAGTGCAACACCACGGCCCAAATGTGTGGAACAGCAAATTATTTTTTTACTAGCTGACGACAAATTTCAACTCTGTTCAAAATCATGTACTGAATCCATGGTAACAGGTTACGCATCGAGGTCCCTGCCACCTTGTAGATTGAAAATTAAAAACAGGGGGTCTACTCCGAAGTAGTATCGGCCGAATGTTCGGCCGTTTCCTGCGACGAAGTTACTATTTGGTTCGGTCGGTCCCGATCCTACACTCCTACACTCATTCGAATATTGACTATGGTCCCGACCCAACTGAGCCGATCTGAACTTTTTTCGCATTTTTCAATAATATCCGGTTCGGCCATGTGTATGTCGGTCCGATCCGAACATTCGCACTTTGCACTTCGGAGTAGACCCCCAGTTTAAAATAGTCGCCGTGGCCTCTTGCGACAATATTTTTATAACTTTCCAAGACATTTCTTCACTTATGGTACACCCGGGTTTCTCATCGAAAGAACCCAACAAAATCCATTTCAAAAACCAATAATTTTCGCTAACGCGGCCACAAATTCGTATGAGAAAATGCATATATTGATAAGTCACTCGCAATCCTTCGCAGTAGGTTACCGCCATGAAATATGCATACCGATGCTGATGCTCGCTCGATGTGAACCTATTTCCATTTGCGATTGCATATAATTTGGATGTAGTATTTCATATTTAGTACCAGTGTCTAGCACTGGTAGGTACTAAATATGAAATACTATCCACAACTCGTCGTTTGTAAAGCTCTTCGTACTAGACTAACTAAAAATTTTAAACTTTGAAAGTGTTTTATGACCCTTTTTGCTCGCTATCCGGGTAAGTGGCCATTGCTGCAGCGTTGATAGTATATGAAATATTCTTGGATATATGTTGTTGGGAAGAGAATATTGATATTTTTGGAGCACTCACGTGAGACCGTTAGTGTCGGATACGAGTTAAACTGGGGGTTTATTGGATCCGTAAACAGTAAAGTCTAGATCAAAAACTGGGGTAAAATAAAGGACATCATACAATGCTTATTGTAGAATATGTAAAGAAATGTAGTGTAAAGATACTTGTGTACGTTTAATGTAAAAGTATGCTTGTCAATCTTTGGACTATGACTATGTATCCAAACAGCAGTTCAAAGAGACAAATTAAATTTATTCATACTGAAAACCAGCGATTTGAGGATATGTGCAGTGCAGACCAAAACCGAGGGAGTCCAATGCAGTCAAAATGAAAATTAGTAATTCGGATACGTTGCTCGCCTTTCGCAAATAGCCGTCAATTTATCATAGTTGTTCAGTTTTAGAAATTTTGAGTATTTCCGATAGGAATTTAATGAATGTTTTGATAGTATCTCAAAACGGTAAAGGAAAACATCGTGAGGAAACTGGCATGTCCTAGAACCAAAAATTCGAAGACATGTGACATGTAACAACCTGCACTGGGCCCGCGTGGTGGATTATGGCCCGCTCCCTCTCACAGAGAGCAGGCCTGTGTCCCAGTAATGGGAGCATTATGGGCTGATTATGTTATGTAGATATTGTTATAGTGCTCGAATTCAGTTTGTAATTCGAAGAAAATATTGGCAAGCTAGGAAATTCATAGACATTGCAAATCGAAGAAAATGGAATTACTCAACGCAACGCAGCACGTTAGCAAATAAAAGGTAAAGTGTTACACTGGTTGTTATAAAATACACATGAAGAATAAAGAGATCAATAATGTTGAAAAAAAATATGGAAAATACCCAATTTATTTACCATGTGGCTGACCAAACAGAAAGAAGGAAAACTTTGACCAAATACATCTCAATGTTATCGTAGAAGATACCCAAGAGATATTATCAGAAAAAAGGACAGCGACATACATCTGTATAACAAACAAGATAATTCCTAATCCGCTTAGCAAGAGGGATAATTTATGACTACCATCCCGAACCGTTCACAATAATAAATAATATTGGAGAAGCATTAGCCGATCACAATATAACGGTATAACATAAAGCTGAAGTAAAAATAACAAACACGAAAGAGAGAAAAAGAAACAATGAATTGGATGAAAACGACAAAATATTGACTAAACAAAAAAAAATAAAGAAATATTGTTTATTCTGCACAAACAAAACGCACATACAACCAACGCAGAACAGAAAGGCTACACACTTCCGTAGTCAAAAAAACTTTAATGTTGACACAGCAAACGTAATCCAACCTCGAACCACTTTCATAAAAAGTCCAATATGTGTCCGAGAGACCGCAGTAGCCAACACGAATAGCAGCCTAATCGTATCACGATAAATACGTATAAACGAATAAACTTGGCACAAACAAGCGTCGGAATTCGTAAAGAAAGTTTCAAACATCCGACGGAGCGAACGCAGATTCGAAGCGAGTTATCGGTCTCGAGCGACAGTTATCCGCGGCAATGAGTTAAGAACTTACCTGTGGTGTCAGAGTTGCAAAGTTTATACACTGATGATCTCATCTTAGCTTACAAGTCTATTAGTAATACTTTGGACTCAAAGGACACTGTGGTTGTATTTATTCGCTTCGTAATTTATGTTTGGTACAGTCGGAAATCGCTTAACCATAAATGTGTGTTTGCAAAATGTTTTCAATATTGTCCAAAATCAAAATGTTTTATTTCACATATACCTACATGGGTACTTATGAAACGTCAGAAGCGATTTACACGATTGCAATTGAAATGGCGGCTAATAGAGGAGTATGGAAGAAAAAGACATGTTGACAAATAAATTGGGATAAGGGCAGGAGAATGATGATGATGAATTGGTCGATCGCTATAGAGAAGAGCCGGCAAGAAACTCCACAGTTACTCTTTATAATTTAATTTCTCTTTATATTTATAATTGGCTTTTACAAGGTTTTGAAATCACAGTTTTAATAGGTATGGGAGGACAGTGTAGGTGTGCTGTCAACAGAGGGGCATTCTCGTAATTTTAAGAACGTTCACAGTCTGAAGGCCAATTCTCGTAATTTAAAACGTTCAAAATTTAGTCGCAGTCTCATCTCGGCGACAAACAAATGTCAAAAACTTTTCAAAATGAAGTATTTTTTGACGGATTGAGACTGAGATCAGACTGTGAACGTTCTTAAAATTACGAGAATTGCCCTTCAGACTGTGAACATTCTTAAAATTACGAGAATGGCCCTCTAATCTGGCTCGATCTGTCAAAAAATACTTCTAATTTCCCTACATTTTGACAAGTTTTTGACATTTGTTGGTCGCCGAGATGAGACTGCGACTAGATTTTGAACGTTTTAAATTACGTGAATTGGCCTTCTGGTATCCGGTACTTAATAAAATAGAAAATAGTCTACAAATCTACAGGGCCTTTGTGCCTTTTGTGCCATTGCGTTGCAGGAAGTCGAGTGATCAAAAGCTAAATGGTCAATTGGGCATGTTATCACTGATTATATGTAGAAATAAGAATTTAGACTTTATGACATAGAACTTAAAAGATACATACTAATTCCATACTTTATCGTCATAAAGCGTGGAATTAGTATGTACTTTTTGTCGTCACCAATGCGAGACGCACATGATAAAACCATTAATGTATCGATACCTTTAAGTTAGAAAAAGACATGCAGCAAAATATTTGCGTTCATGTAAAGTCAACCGTGAAAACTCTTTTAAAAAGTTTCATTAGATTTATTTGACTGACTAAAAACGAGACACTCTCAAAACTCTTTAAAACTCATGGACATGATCTCGCTGACTCACTCAAGCCAGCAAATTGACACTTGAGAACAAATCCATTTGACTATTCCTAAACTACTTACCAACGTTTGGAAATAATGAAATTGTCTTCAGTTAAAGATTGATTGCTTTTCTGTCATCCATTCTTTTATAAAAATGAAGTGAAAAATCGTCAATCGAAGTCAAATTTTACTTTTCAGACTTTAATTAAACCGTCTTCACAAGTCAAAGACCTTTAACGAGACACTCGGGATGTCTAAGTTGTAAGAAACTTAGTAATAGACACTGTACTTCGTGTCTACGTAATTAATTTACCGAGGTGACATTGTTGTTTTCTAACACAAAATAAGTTAGGTATAAAACTTGCTTGTATTTAATCCCTGTGTGGAAAATAGATGAGAAAAACAAAGTTGGGAGTTTAAAATAAACAACACTAGAAGGTGTAAGTATACAGGGGTACAACACATACAAATGTAATTGTGAAGCTGTTGTTGTACAATACACAGTGTTTAAACGGGAAAATAAATATATTTCCACTGAATTGGAGCTTTTGGTGTAAGTATTAAAAACAGACAAATGCAGTAGAATGTAAAATTTTAATTGTTGTTGTACACAAATAAAATTATAATTCGCCTAACATTCTTGGATCTTTGAAAGTAATTACGGGTCGTCAGAAGCCCAAAAGTCTGACAACCAGTCTTACCAAGGGGTATCGTATTACCCAAGAACTGGGTTGTAAAGGTCAGAAACGCAGTCGCTCCATGTAAATCATAAGTGCTCGCTGATATTCTGCATCAGGTTAGACTGAAAGCCGACCCCAAGATAGTTGAGAAAAGGCTAGGCAGATTATGATACAAATAAAATTATAAGCCTTGTCAAAAAATTAAGACTATTTCAAAAGCATTCTTGGCATTTGGTGGAGCAGAGCCCTAACAGAATGGTTGCCTATAACGATAGGAGCGTTTGGCAGGTCAATAGCCAGGTGGGTGGACGATCTACAGAAGATCGCGGGGAAGAACTGGATGAGACTGGCACAGACCAGGGAAGCATGGCACAAAAGAAAAGCAGCTATACACGGCAGTGAGTGGAACAAGGCTGCAAATAATGATGATGATGAATTTTGACATCGTTTCGATATTTCATTTCAAATCAACTGACAGGATTATTCTGTAGTCGAATATATTTCCTGAATGCCATCATCATCTGCCTAGCCTTTTCCCAACTATGTTAGGGTCGGCTTCCAGTCTAACCGAATTCAGCCCACCACAACCCATTTATTGGGTAACACGATACCCCATGGTAAGACTGGTTGTCAGACTTTCGGGCTTGTGACGACCGCCAAAGACTCACGACTGACAGCCGGGATCAGCGGCTTAACGTGGTTTCCGAGGCACGGAGGGGTCTCGGTATATAAAGATGTTCACCCATCCACAGACCAACCGCGGCAAGCGTAGCTTAACCTGATCGGTCGACCTGTGCGGCTGTTATTATTTAGCAACAGGCCCCTCATGTTTCCTGAATGCCCATTGCTTGTAAATTAATTTAATAGACACTAAACTAGATCGAAATCCGTGGACGTAGGCGAGCAAACATTAAGCCTACACTAATCTAGTACTTGAAAGACTCCATGATCAAGTTACTCCTACGTTATGCCCTTTAAAGCCTTTTACTGTGTTAAAATGACGTTTACGCACGATCGCGTTTTAAACTAAGTACTAGAAACTTAAGACATTAAATCAAATTATTGCGATTTTAAAGTACCTAATTGTGTCTCACATTCGTAATACTTGATAGCAAGTACCTACAAATGGGGTGAATAGGGACGCAGGGGTGAAACGGGACGAAACTTTAAAATTGATTTTAACGTTGAAATAACATAGTTTGTTGCCAACAAGGGCACTTAATCGTTAATTATAATAAAGTCAACACTTTAGAGTGCTTTTTGGCAACAACTAAAATTATTTTAATGTTTAAATTCATATTATGTAAAGTTTCGTCCCGATTCACCCCTGCATCCTTTCACCCGGTTTGACGGTGTCAAAAATTTTGATTGTTATAATCTTTTCGATGGCCGTTTTGCGTGGATATTATCCATATTTTCCTGTTTGTGTCCTTTTTATGCGTCATGTTTGCCGCAAATAAACGTATTTTCATTCTATCCTTCTTTTTCTTTAAAAGTTAGTTGAGGTACGATATCTTTCAGCTTCAGCTTGAAGATTTTCATACCGCAAACATTTTATTTTTTATACTTACAAAATTTTAAAATTCACTTTTGCTGTTCAGTAAACAAGTTAAAAAGCTAATTTCAAACATTAAAAGGACCGGATTTTATAGAATAAAAAAACTGTATTCACTCTCAGACAAGCAGTTAACTCAGGTGCTCTCGAATGAAAACGCTGCAACGAACTTATGAGCACCTAGAGAAGAGCGTGCCTTTGCAACTATTGGATAAAAATGCGCCCAACAAATATGGGAAAATCTAACATCCTTTTAAGCCCAGGTACGCAAGGGCGCGTTTTTCCTGCGGCGATTTTTTTTCGCGCACTCGATTCTCAACCCACTGCTTAACACCGAGAGTTGAAAATCCAGTGCGCAATAAAATCCCGCCGCGAAATTTTTACGTCTGTCCGTGGGTTAAAAATTGAACAAAAAAGCCGTTCCGAGTTTTCGAGTGCGACTCAAATGTAATACAATTTTATCCATTGTAGAATAAAATCATCTCAGCAATGATTGGATAAAAACCCCTCCAACAAAAATGGGACATTTACATCGTTTAAAAAAAAAACATGTTTCGACAGTCACATGTAATCGAATATTTTTTTTATCGTTCCAACGCCAGATAATTTTATCCGAGGAACAATATTGAATTTTTCAATGACAATATACAATATCTGTCAGATGTCAATTTTATTCTATGAATAAAAACTGTAAACTTAGTATCTGTCGATTGAAAATTCAAGCATAGGATTATCAGCCAGTCTTGATCCTAACAAAAAGAAAAGCCGTCTAGGACAGTTTTAATTAAACTATCTTCACAATTTCGCCGAGACCCGAAAATATTGTCTTAGCTGATAGGATCTTTGTACAATGTTATTTCAAGCGACACCCAGTTTTGCCTATCCTAACTTATATTATAAATGCGAAAGTAAGTTTGTATGTTTTTTGTTACCTTTTCACGCCAATACCACTGAAGCGATCATCATGAAATTTTGCATATACGTTGTCAGGGGTACCTATAGAAAAGGACATAGACATACAACATACTTATCATCCAGAAAAAAATACTATTTCTTTCGAACGGGTTAAGAAAAGAACCGTAACTTTCGACGGTCACAATTGCTTTAGGACGCTAGATGGCGCTAAGTGTCTTTCGAATCACGATTGAAATACGACCCGACTTCGACTTCGACTTCTGAGCAGTATTCAAAAAGTACTAGGCTTGCATGAATTCGTGATAGTATTTCAATCAATACTTTTAATAGTATTTGGATGAAATTTAGCACACAGATAGTTTATTACAACCTGGATTAACACATAGGATACTTTTTATCCCAATAATACGTTTCCGTGGGAGGATTTCCGACCTCCACGTGGGCGAAGCCGCGGGAAAAAGCAAGTAAGTAAATGAAAATTTTATTTATAGAAACGGAATAAATTCCGACGAAAATAAATTGGTTCATTCACATCTTGATAATAACAGTCGTTTCATTTTCCTTCGGGTTTGGCAGTTTTACTTTCGTTTGCTTTCATTAAAGTATATTTTTACAGCAGTGTCTAATGGACACGTAGGGATACAGTTTATTAATGTATTCTGTTATTAGTATTCCTGTTTCAGACGACATTGAACTTTAGAGTAATAGACAAAAATAACGTTTTATGCTCTGTGAGTTTTCCATTTAGATTTGTTTTCTACCTTAAGGCATTGCCGCAGATTATTGTAAAGTTACACTACGTCGATTTGCTGTCGCTGTGCGGTCGGTCGCTTCCCAAATCGCCTCACAAGCCGAAACGCCACCCCATATACACAGGTCGATAAAAATGGCAGGTAACTATGTAGTTCATTTTGCATCAAAATGCCTTCGTGAGGCGAGCCTGAGTATTTTCACCTTTTTTACCTGACCTGTCGCCGCACGATACAAGTCGAAACCTACTTTGGAACTTGCGATTTTAGTTGCCTGCGGCCTAACCAAATTGTCATGACAGTTTATTTTATTTTTTTTATTTATTTATTTCATTAACAATTTTTACATTGTGTCGAAATGTATTACATTTAAATTTAAAATAACAGTAAACACAACTTAAAGATAAGAAATAACAAATACATATTATGAATACATCCTACATGAGTGACAAATTTTAAAACAATCTTCGGAGTTAAACAATTCAAAATCCATAAGCCACTGATAAAAATAGTTAGTTGTTATAGTAGTAGGTGTTATGGTAGTTAGTTGTATAAAAATAAAATAAAATAAAATTCAATATACCGATACAAATGTCAAGAGAGAAAATAAAAAAATATTATGTCAGAAAGGTTAATAGTTATAACAGTCTAGTGATACACATCACTGAGAAACTCGTCAAGTGTATAATAGCATTTTTCTATCAGGAAGGACTTTAGCTGGGTCTTAAACTGATTTAAATTATAAATGGACTTTAATTCTAAATGTAGTTTATTAAATAATTTAATTGACTGATAGCTTGCAGCATGACTAACTACTTTCAAATGCGGTTGCATCGTATACTGTAGGTCCCAGTCACACGATTTTACGGCGAATATCGTGAGGCTGTGTAAAGCCAAGATTTTCTAAAATTCAATCCTAAATGAGTCCTTAATCGAATTGTGTGCGGCAGCTTTGATTTCCTAAAAAAGTGGAGAATGGTGACACAATAATGACTGACCAAATACAGAGCATTTTTTGACACCTTATTAATGTCAAATAAATCTGCCTAGACTTTTCCCAACTATGTTGGGGTCGGCTTCCAGTCTAACCGGGTGCAGCTGAATACCAGTATTTTACATGGAACGACTCCCTCCACAACCCATTTATTGGGTAATACGATACCCCTTGGTAACACTGGTTGTCAGACTTTCGGGCTTCTGACGACCCGTAACGACTGTCAAAGACTCACGAATGACAGCCGGGATCAACGGCTTAACGTGCTTTCCGAGGCACGGAGGGGTCTTGGTACCTAAAGATGGTCACCCATCCACGGTCCAACCGCGGCAAGCGTAGCTTAACCTGATCGATCGAACCATGCGGCTGTTATTGCTTAGCTGCTGCAGCTGCTTAGCCCCTTAATAATGTCAAATCAGGTGTCAAAACTAGTGAAAATGATAGATTTTCAAGGCAGCTTATAATATGACAGAACTGCTTTCCTTGCAAACCAAAGCTTTACTTGAGTAAGATTCGAAGGGAATTTTACAAAATCGCAACACGTGGATTCGTGTTAATTAACTCCCTACATAAAATATAGAGAGTGCCACGCCATATTCAAATCATTGGGGAGGCTAAGTAATTATCAGGGAAGGTTATTTCCTTATTATTAATGTTTTCCTGTTATTAAGTAGGTAGGCTATCCATCAATTAGAGATATTACAGGAGTAGCTGTTTATTACGTACCCGCAATGTTTTTCTACGAAGGTTTTTTTTAATAAAAAATAATTATTTAAGTGAATTTGCAAGACTTGAAAAAAAATCGAAGGAATTTCGAAATTTTAATAACAAATTTTTTCAGCATCTTTTCCACGAATTCGTACATGGAAAATATGTTGTAACAAAATTACAGACTTAATTTTATGTTGTTATATTGCAACAAATATTAAGGGTATGATTTTTAAGCGTTGTTAATTAAGACGACAGTGCTTCAGAAACCTTAATGTAATAAAGATGACGTAATTAATATTTAAAAATCTTTAAAGATTTTTATAGCAAGTCTTATGAAGCTGGAAAGCTCTCCTGCTCATGAAATGTAGAGGAAGGCATTATAAACTTAAAACTTAGTTAAAATTATACTCCTTTAACGGTTCTCAAATAAAACCTCGTTTTAGTAACTGAGCCGAATCAGATTTGATATCCTGCCAAGTTTAGATTCTTGGCATTTTTGGAGCGTAAGCGAATGTATGAATGGGACAGTAATCAAATAATGAGATCGCTATTTGTTGTATTATTATATTCGTTTTAAAAGTAACTTTTGGAACATTGCTTTTATATTAAACTACGATGGAGTTTACTTTAGGAGTTGCAAGATTTCATATTAATGTACTCGTAGAAACGAAATAAGTTTGTTTAATCAACTTTTGCTAGCGTATTTAAAGTTTTTAAGTAACTTTCAGAGTTTTAATTGTTTTAAGTACTTAAAAATACAAACAAGCAAAGAACCTCGTGAAAGCCGAGAAAGATAAACAAATCAAGTGTCTTGACTTGGCTCGCGAGGTTGTCGACATGTGGGAAGTGGACTCAGCAATCATTGTGCAGACAGTTGCGACAGCCAATGGGCTAATAGCCAAGAGCCTTGACCAACACCTGAGGAAGCTCTCGTTGGGCAGCTGGATCAAGGGCTTGATTCAGAAAGCGGTACTTCTGGACACGGCTCGCTTTGTCAGGAGGTTCCTCTCTCTGGGAGTCCTGGCCGTAGCTTGGACCCTGTTCCTGATACCGGTGGGCTACCATTTTTTATAATTTTAAATGTTTTTTTTTATATTTTTTTATGTTGTAATATTTAAAAATATAATTTATATGTATTTGATTAAATAAAGGAGACAATTAATCATCACTATCTCAGGACCCTTTCTCTCATGTTACTTGGGGTCGGCGCAACACGTTTTCTTTTTCCATTCTCCCCTGACAAGCGTCACGCTATCATTCACTCCCTGTTCTTTCATATGCACGCACATCAACAAATTATTATAAATCATCATCTGCCTAGCCTTTTCCCAACTATGTTGGGGTCGGCTTCCAGTCTAACCAGATGCAGCTGAATACCGGTATTTTACATGGAGCGACTGCCTATCTGACCTCCACAACCTAGTCACTGGGTAATACGATACCCCTTGGTAAGACTGGGTGTCAGACTTTCGGACTTCTGACTAACCGTAACGACTGGCAAAGATTCATGAATGACAGCCGGGACCAGCGGCTTAACGTGCTTTCCGAGGCACGGAGGGTCTCGTTATGTAAAGATGGTCACCCATCCACACACCAACCGCGGCAAGCGTAGCTTAACCCGATCGATCGACGTGTGCGTCTGTTATTATTTAGTCACAGGCCCCTCAACAAATCATTATAAATATGAACTTAAATAAAATATCGTTGTAGTAAGCATCAACTAAAACCACCTTATCAATAAACAATAATAAACGGATTTTTTAATTGTTCACGTCGCGTTGATCATACATAATGACAGAAACAAAAGAATGACATTTTATTTTTCTTACATACTGAAAAGTTATTGGGCCTTAAATCCCTTGCACTCAATCTGTTCGGGTTGCCAGTTCATGCACCATTGGGTTAAGCCGTTACCCTTATGTAGCCAATAAAACACGTTCAGAATTTTATATCGGAGCACTCGTGTCGTGTGTATTTTCACCATAAAGTTTTCCTTAGTCGTTTGCAGTGGGGGTAAATATCGTGAATACTTGATAAAGATTTTTTTCCATATTGAGGACTCATGGTTGCACTTCGCGTGAAACCCCTTTATTATTGTTTCCTTAGCATAAACAGCCGTTAATGTTCCTACAGCTGGCCCAAAAGCCTCCTCTCTGTGACAGGGAGTCCGAGTTGGTGGATGTCACACGTCTTGAGTTTGTGGTTCTAGAACATGCCGGGTTCCTCACGCTGTTTTCCTTCACCGTTTTGAGAGTGGTGGTGATGAAATAAATGACAAAAAGTAAAGCGTCTGCTTGGGTTCGAGGCCACGACTATACGAATAGGTTATATACACATACATACTATTTACTATGATATACTTTCATTTTAAATGAAGACGACGAAGTTTATCCAGCGGAACCCTTAGTGATGAACCTCATAGTAGTTAATGAAACCACCATACATTTTCCTCCACGATAAAGTTTTGGCCAAACAAGAAAAGCTTCCTCGTTTTCAACTCGGAGATTCCTTTAAAAGAAAACTTTTACTAGAAATTTTAACTTTGTAATTTTGTAAGGGAATTCTTCGCTTCTAACTTTTTTGTGTTCTAACAACCGTTTTCCTGATATACTGGACATTGTTTTGGTCACTACCAACATCATCATCATCAGCAGCCACCACACTCCACACACAGCACACTCCACTGCTGGACATCGCCTCTCCTATTGCACGCCATTCAATTCGATTTTCGGCAACTCTCATCCAGTTACTACCAGGCATCCCGCGAAGATCGTCGTTCCCCCTAACCTGAGGGCGTCGCACCGCCCGTTTACCGATTCGCGGTCTCCACTCAAGAACACGTCTACCCCAACGGTCATCGTTTCTACGGTTAATATGGCCGGCCCATTGCCACTTCAGCTTGCTTATTCTGTGAGCTATGTCGGCAAATTTGGTTCTCTGCCGGATCACCTCGTTGCGGATTCGATCCCTCAGAGATACTCCAAGCATAGCCCGTTCCATAGCTCGCTGAGCGACCTTCAATTACTACCTACACCTTGACTACCTACAACCTTACTAATATAGTAACTAAGCAAAAACCACTTCTAACCGGATGACAAGATATTGATTACATTTTTTTTAACTATGGAGTTCTCGCCCATTCTTCTCCATCCGAAAGTGCTTTTGAAAGGGGACAAGTGGTTTTTGCCCCTTCAAAAAGGCAGACATAATTCTTGTATATTCTTGTAAGCTTTGACATTCATCAGTGCTTTTTATAAGTCTAATTAAAACAACCGATTAAAATTTGAATTTGACTATGAAATCTGCTGTCTTTATTTATTTTTTCAGTTGAGGTAAATTTTTTTACTAAAAAAAATATTATACATGCATTACTTTCACGTAATGAGCGCCGATATAATAAATATATCAAAATTCTAATAAAATAAACGATTAGGTCGTTATTATTTGTAGCTATAAAATATTTTATTACTAACCCAAGTTTCAAAAGCTAAACCATTTTTGCTCCATAAATTCCGACGGCTCAGCCAAAGCTTTAGAGGTTTTCAATTTAATTGAACTGAACAATCATCTCATCTCTTCTTGAAAACAAAAACTATAAGATAAATCCTTTCATCCTATAAATATTCACATTTCGGTACAGCATCAAACACAGACATCTCGTTATTTGTAAGAAAAATATTTTATAACATCTAGGATTTACTTTATATTCTTACAAGAATATTAGAAGATTATTGTGTTTATATTTAGTTGGAATATTAGTTTTAGTCTAGTAAATGTTGTACAAAGATAACATAATTTTAAAATAAACCAAATAGCTTTTAAGAAAGAAACAACTTTTAAGTTAAAAAATATCAAAGACAGGAAGGACATTCTTAATCCATCGCTTCATAGATTTGAAACATTCGTCTGCTCAACTACGTAAATAAAGCAGCAATGAACTGGATGACCCTTCAAAATTAAAGGCGTTGTTGTTTTATGTGTGGTATCAAACTATTACCCCGAAGCTCTCATCGGCGGGATCGGCGCTGTATTTCCTCTTCTGCCATACATTTCTATTAGTGTCCGACCGAAAGTTCGGTTTCGGTTTCGGTTTCGGCCGAGTTTCGGCCAAAAATCAAGTTTCGGTGGCAGTTTCGGTTTCGGCCAAAATTGGCCGAAACTTTTGCCGAAACCGAAACAGTTAGTAACAACAGTAACAAACATAATTAGTGATTTGATTTATTGTTATCTGATAAACATTTTGCTATGAGAACTTAATTTGAAAAAATAATAAAAATATTATTAATATTTTTTATATTATCTATATCTATATATATAAAATTCAAAGTCCTGACTGACTGACTGAGACATCAACGCACAGCCTAAACCGCTGGTCCATTGATAACTGATAAACATTTTGCTATGAGAACTTAATTTGAAAAACTAATAAAAATATTATTAATATTTTTTATATTATCTATATCTATATATATAAAATTCAAAGTCCTGACTGACTGACTGAGACATCAACGCACAGCCTAAACCGCTGGTCCTAGAGACATGAAATTTGGAGGGTGTATTCTTCATGAAGAGTAGGTATCCACTATGAAAGGGTTTTTTGAAAGTCCACCCCTAAGAGGGTGAAATGGGGGGATTTTGTTTGTATGAAAAATCTTATTCCTTGAGTTAATAAACTGGAAACTTGGCATGAATACTTATCTAAGTAAATTATGAAGTTGGCCATTTTTTGTTTTTATAAACTACCCCCTAAAAGGGGATTGGGGGGTTTCAAAGTTTGTATGGAAGAATTTTAGCGCGCGGTCCGATTTAATCGAAACTCAGTATTTATACCTAAAATTGAAAGGAAAGAATAATGTGTATCAGGGTTTTTCAAAAATCTACCCCTGACGGCCTGAAAAGGGGTAGTCAATTTTACAGGGGAGGATTCTACAGCGTGGCTTGATTAACTCGAAAATTGGTATAAATAATCTTTGAATCAAGTTATGAACACATCCCAAATGATTTTTCAAAATTCCACCCCTGTGGGGGTGAAAAGCGGGGATACAGTTTATATGAAAAATCTTATTCGTTAGGTTAATAATCTTGAAAATTGGCATGAATACTCGCCTAAGTAAGCAATAAAATTTATCATTATTAGTTTTTCAAAACTACCCCTCAAAGGGGGATATAGGGGTGTTGAAGTTTGTGTGGAAGAAATTGAATGCGCGGTCCGATTAACTCGAAACTCAGTATTGATACTTTCGACAGAAAATAATTAATAATAAGTATGTAAAGTGGTCGAAAATTGACCCCTGACGGGGCAAAAAGGGGTAAATCGGTTTTTAGGGGAGGATTTGAACTTGAAACTGTATGTTACATTTTCAGGCCTAAGCCACTGAACTTCTGATTTGGCAAAGCGATAGATGGCATCCTGGAGAAGCACATACTTTTTATCCTGGTAGCACGTTCCCGTGGGATTCCGACATTCACGCGGGCGAAGCCGCGGGCAGAAGCTAGTATTAAATAAATGATTACAACAAAATTAATATACCTACTGTGTTTCCATTTCATGTCCTAATTAATGCAGAATAATGGGTAAAATGCACCAAATTTCAGTATTTTAAGGAATTTAATACTTAACCACGTGAGTTTCGGTTTCGGTTTCGGTTTCGGCCGAAACTGAAGCCACGGCCGAATATTCGGTTTCGGTTTCGGTTTCGGCCGGAAAACCAGTTTCGGTCGGACTCTATTCTATACATAAGCCATTTTCTTAATAGATCATAACATCCATACCGTAACTTCGATGCAAAGGCAAATCTTCCAAACATATGTATTTTGTTAAACCAGCATCTATTACTTTTATTGAATTAAACACAAAAAGACCACGACGACGACGTTTTCTTTCAATAATAAACCACATAATCCAATCATCTATAAAATATGTAGTTGTGAACAGCTAATTTCGGTACTTGTCCCTTCTTCTAGAACCGTTCAATCATATCCCCTATTGTGAAGAAAGTGCCATTCATACAAAATAATAATTCATACCACAATACCAGAAAATTCTTAAGAAAATATTCGAACAAAGCTGATTCGTTTTTATTGTGACTTAAATTACCTTATTTTTTACTTTTTTTTACTCTGAGGTGTTGTTTTTAGTAGTATTAGAGACTAACAAAACATGATATATACCTATGTATGTATTTTGGTTTCTAACAATGCACACGTTATTTTATGAGATTCTTCGTCCGCGTTAAATTTCATGTTTTAACATGCAATACATCCTATGACACTCGGCAATACTGTAGCTTCCACTTCTGAATTTCTGGTACGATTCCGAAAATTATCTTACTAATAAGAGAATTTTCGGAATAGTACCAGAAATTCCGAAGTTTACCCCCTACATAAAAACTAAGTGTAAAATATATTCGTTTTGTTATATTGATCTCGCGTACCCCAACGGAAAGACACAAAACGACGTCTTGTACGACGACGACGTCGACGTCTACGTCTTGTAAGATACAAAATTAATGAGTTAAATATTGTTTCTGTTAAATATAAACCAACTTCTAAATACATCATACAACATCCTAAGAAAATCATGACATTCATCCGGTAATAAGACCGCTAGGAAGCAAAGTACAACGATCTTCAAAAGAATTTATAACAGACCTCAAAATGAAAACAAGAAGCAATTTCCTACTCATTTCCACGTAATCCTTTTAAACTAACTTAAGTAACGTCAAACAAGATAAACAAAGGTTAGGTAAGTTACAGTCGTTTTCAACAAAAGGGAGATGTGATATCTACTCTTATTTAGGTATGTTTTCAAACGTATAAAGTAATATTACTATGTAAAGTAGCGCGCACACTCGCAACATCAAAACATTTGGTATTATAGTCAAGCACGTTAAGCCGTTGGCCCCTGCTGTCATTCGTAGACCTTTGACAGTCGTAACGGCTGGTCAGAAGCCCAATTCTGACAACTAGTCTTACCAAGGGGTATCGTGTTACCCAGTAACTTGGTTGTAGAGGTCAGATAGGCAGTCGCTCCAAGTAAATACTGGTATTCAGCTGCATCCGGTTAGACTGGAAGCCAACCCCAACATAGTTGGAAAAGGTATTGATTGATTGAATCAAAGTTGACAAAAATCTATAAAAAAAAAGTTTCAAAACAAAACAAAAATGATCTGTCTTTTGTTGCCAAAACTTTTGTGTGTTGTGACTCTGGTGTGCATACTGTCTAAATATACACAGTCACATAATGTTGAAAGATTAGGGATGCTTATGAGAAAACACATTTGTGTCGACGAAGTTTCTCTCTTGAATAATTATGATGAATCATATGTTCATTACCACGTAAGCAGAAAGTTTTGAATGAATTAGAACTAGATGCTGCTAGGAAAGGACATGAAAAAATAACAAAATTTGTGGTCATGGTAATTAAGATAATACCTGATTTTTAAAGTTGGCTTGTGCTTCTTCAATTTATTAAAATTCGTAACGTAGAGAATAATAAATATTTAACTAACAAAAGATCATCAATATTATCATTTCAGCCGAAAGACG
Source organism: Apamea crenata (assembly GCA_949629185.1). Classification (NCBI taxonomy): domain Eukaryota; kingdom Metazoa; phylum Arthropoda; class Insecta; order Lepidoptera; family Noctuidae; genus Apamea; species Apamea crenata. Next base: position 5,950,598 of record OX451363.1, on the reverse strand, counting down.
TCCACTGCTGGACATAGGCCGCCCCCACTCCGACCACCACCACTTCGACCGGTTCTGTGCTTCTCGCATCCTCCCATCCCACGGGTTCCGGCGGCCTTCACAAGGTCGTCGGTCAACCTTGTGGGAGGCCTTACAACGCTACGTCTTCCGGTACGCGGCCGCCACTCCAGATCTCCTGCGGATCTCTTCATTTCTGATCAACAAAAAATTTTCTTTCTTGGGCAGATCTTGATTTATGTAAACGTTGTTATTCACACAAAGGTACATAATCATAAAAAACCCACTTTTCGACTGACGACAACTGAACGTTCTAGGTCTAACGTTAACAACATACTGAAGTAATAGACGATCATTTTCAACGTGTTGAATTTTTAAAACTTCGTACCTGTTAACGGTTCACTCACACGATCTTTTTGAATGTTTAACAGAAGTCCTCACTTTGCTACCGCCCTTCTGTATAAATGATTCATGACTAGGGGCCAGGACTGTCAAAATGAGGTTCAATGTTGTTGGAAGGGCTGCAAAAGAGCTGTTTAAATCAAGTACAATGTTCGGCGGAATCTCCAGAATGTTGGGTTTAGTTTTTATTACAAGATTTTGCTTTTTTGCGGGTCTCTGAGAACTTTACGAGTTGTTAAATGGAGTAAAATTGTGCACTTGATAAAGTGTGCACAATATACATTTAAAAAATAATTTTGCAAATCCGTCTATGACTGAGTTAAACATAAAAATATATAGGTATGTATGTATATATAAACATCCGTATTGAAAACCTCCTCCTTTTTTGAAGTCGTAGGGACGGAAACTTAAAACTTTGAAATAACGGTGTATTTTTCAAATTAATTATTATATCGAAATATTAAACACAATTAATTATAATCAAATTAATTTAGTATCAAAGAATAAAATGTTAATAATTTGTAAATTAAATTTATAAATTGAAATATATGTGTTCGGTGCTGGCTAAGCGCAACACATCATATTCATAACTACAGATATACGGTTAACGTTAGCATCTCGGCAACGCGAACCCATAAGATTTTCCCCTACCAAAAATCGCTCAACGCGCCTAAAGAAAAATCTTGTAGGTTCATTTTTAAATTCATAATTACTGTAGATTCCTGTCCTCATTTGCAAATGGAACTACTTCTCGTCCGTGAGAGAAAAATACAAGGTGTTTTTGTAATTTGTTATTCTAGTTTATCTCTATTATGCAGAATGCTCCCGTATATTCGCAAAATGAAGCATTAAAGTAAAACTCCACAACAATAAGAGGCACGTACGTAGTTGTATTCAGCTTTTGTTATATTTTCTTCCACACTTTAGTTCTGCAACTAGAACGCCAAGTAATCTTGAAACACCTTATGCAGCTAGATAATATACATACTGTTTTCTCCACATACCGCGTTTTATAACCTGCAAAGAAAAAGTTGAAATCAGTGACACGTAAGACATCGTGAGGGAAAACATCGTGAGGAAACCGGCGTGTCCTAGAACCAACAATTCGAAGACATGTGACATCTACAAACCGGTGGGCTAATTGCATAACACACTAACAGTAGGAATTGCTTTCATTTTGACAGTTCAACTACATTCATTGCATCATTTACGTTTATGAACAGATACATTTTTTGAACATATAAAGCAAAGCAAAAACAAAGAGATTGCAAGACGCACCGAAAATGCCTGGAAGAGCTATTGGGCCATGAAACATCTCATGAAGGGTGATCTTCCTTTGTCCTTTAAGAGGAGACTCATGTCTTTGACAAATCAGCAGAGGTCCACGCTCGAAGTTTGCCAGAGGGCTATGGAACGGAGTATTCTGAGTATCAAACTAACAGACCGGGTTAGGAATACGACCATCCGTTCCATAACAAAAATAACTGATGTCACTTGGAAAGCTGCCACGCTAAAATGGATTTGGGCTGGACACATCTGCCGCATGTCAGACGACCAATGGGCAAAACTTACGACCCAATTATTGGTCCCTTTTAATGGCAAGCGACATCGCAGCAGGCCCAGACGGAGATGGCGGGATGAGCTGGACTTCTTCAACAAGAACTGGTCCTTAGCAGCTTTAAACAGAGAGAAGTGGAAAGAGAGTAGGGAGGCCTTTGCCCTGCAGTGGGACGTCACAGGCTTTTAATAATATAATAAAGCAATGTATTAGCAATATCCTTCAAAATGATTGTGATTGATAGTATGTTACGTAATTAGGGTACCACACTGGGCCCGAGTGGTAGATTACGGCCCAGTCATTCTCACAGAGAACATTATAGGTTGATTATGCTACGACAGTCTAAGTACTTACATAAATCTTAGTAAATACTCTTATTGGTACTTTTATAGTCTGCAAAAAGGTCTCAGAAACGTGCGTACTCGTTTCTTGAACTAATTAATTCCCTGTCACAAGTAGGCTTGAGCTAAAGTCCTTACAATTACGATCCATACATAATCCTGTTCAAGTGTATACGACAATCTATCATCCAATTAGCACTCCCGAGCTAATCCAAATAATGAACAACATGTTATTTTAGCCAATCAACGCGCGTCAACCGTATGCACGTATTGATTCGTAAACCAATCAATCCAGCTCAAAATGTCGCACAGCCATACACGTGGTATGAATTGGGATTAAATAGTTGTATTATTAAATAACGCTGATAATACGCTAAAATTATTCATATTAGTGGTGATGCCATCGATTTTGGTTATTGAATCCGGTTGTGGCTTTAATGTGTTTATTTGTATTTAGACTGTTTGATTCGTTAATTGCTGTATCTGTTACATGATAACAATTGGCAGCTTTCATTGGCAGCAAATTTTCATAGATTGTGTACTTCTACGGCTGCTATAAAAACATAAATAATAAAAACGGCACGGTTGACGCAGTGGTTAAGCGATTGATTGCTGCGCTGCGTGTCGCCGGTTCGATTCCCGCACGGAACAAATATTTGTATGGCCTACAAGTAATTGTTCCGGGTCTGGCTGTTTGTGTATGTGAATTTAAATGTTTGTGAACGCACTCACGATACAGGAGTAAATCCTAGTGTGGAGCAACGTAATTTAAAAAAAAAATGTGTTAAATATTGAACGGTTGTAAACAAAGGGTTCTGTCGTTTGAAAGTCCAACTCGCACTTGGCAGCTTTTTACAAAACTTATGGTAAATAGGTAAACAATAAAGTCGTTTTTCCTTAAATCTCGTCTCTCAATTTATCTCTTTCTATTGGTAAAATAAACTCAAAATACCTACACAAGATCCGAAGCTGGATTATTCCAAGGTTCACAATGAAAAGGCAGTTGATCTGTCTTCAGAAATGGTCTGGGAAATCTATGCTCACAAACCTGGTTTAGGTTCCATTGTTATGAAATCTCTTCTCTGTGCTGGGCTCGGGATCAAAAGCCAGTTATTCAGAGTGCAAGCTTAAAGTTTGAATCAACAATCAAGTCGTATTCTTTGGAGTGAGGATTCAAAGTGAATGTATTTGTGTACAAAAGGTACGGTGAGCAACTAAAGTCGATTAAAACCGCTACTTTTACGGATCATCTAATTTTTTTTTAAACGTAACAAACCACACTAGCAATTTCTCCTGTATCGTGGGTGCGTTTACAAACATTTAAAGTCACACACACAAACATCCAGACCCGGAACAACTACTTGTAGGCCATACAAATATGTTTTCCGTGCGGGAATGGAACCCGCGACACGCAGCGCAGCAGTCAATCGCTTAACCACTGCGCCAACCGTGCCGTCAAATTGTTACAAAACTTTTACGCAGTCAATATAGTTCTGTTCCGGTTTAAATTGAATATTTTCATTTCATAGCCCAATTCTTGAGGAAGACTATAGCCTATTTGAACATCACGCTGGGACCTTGAGGAGCCGAGCAGAAATAAAAAAGAACGCTAAGCGAAAACGAAGTATAAGCGACGGGGTGTGTCGGGGAAAGAAGAAACTTCACGCGGACAAAGTCGCGGCCAGAACCTAGTTTCTTTCATAAAATTGCCAGCATTTTAGACACTAAAAATGTAACTCCTAGTTAGCTGGAGGCAAAATCTGCAAGCGGCAAAAGAGTCGCAATTTACTTTAATGCTAATTCCGAGCAATTTGCGTCAGCTAACAAGATATTTTTTTGACAGAACAAAATGAACTTTATTTGTTTGTTTACTTACAAGAAAAATCTATTAAACAATATTCATGTTCAATTTTCTTTCCTTGAATTATTATTAGTCCATAAAGAATATTGCTTTTTTATAGCCCGAAAGTATGACAAACAGTCTTGCCAAGGCAAGGAGGTTGGATAGGCAGTCGCTACATGTAAAGTACTGGTATTCCGCTGCATCCGGTTAGACTGGAAGCTGAACCCAACATATTGCGAAAAGGTTAGGCAGATGAGAATGACCTCCCCCCCGGTGGGTTCCCGCATTGTCGAGGCGGGGGGGCTCAGTAGCCGTGGTGGATTGGGCCACGGTGAAGCTAAGAGGAACCCGAGGAGCGGCCGCTCGTCTAGGCTGTGCGGAAAAGCCGACGACGTAGCGGCCGGCGGGTAGGTTGCGGTGCCGCTTGGGCGACATCGCAGCCTACCCGAGGCGGGCCGCGATGTCCCCCGTGTGGGAGACATTGCGGCTGAAGATTAGAGGCCGCGGCGGGAGAGGAGTGTCGGTGTTACGTTGCCGCTCTCCCTACCTTCCGCGGCCTTGACGGGGCCGCCACCGTTCGATGGCGGACGCGGTGGGGCCGCAGGGGAAGAGGAGTGTCGGTGTGACGTTGCCGTTCTCCCTATCCTCTGCGGCTGTAGCCCCCCCAACCGGGGGGGCATGCGGGGCCCGCCATTCAGGCGGGCGTGGGGGCCAGCAGGCAACGGGTGCGGGGGCACCGTTGCCTGCATTGCACAGGCCTCCACCAGTGTTGGACGGGAATGGCTAGGTGCTCCCGGCCATTCCCGTAGCCCCCCTGTGTGGGGGGCATGCGGGGCCCGCCATACCATCTAGGCGGGCATGCGCCGGGAGGGCTATGGAGGTAAAGGCTATGCCTATTCCCGTGGCCCTCCCATCACGGCGAATGAGGGAACACCGCTGAGTTTTAGTGGGTATACTGTCATTCCGACAGGGAGTCCCACATACCCCGTCTCGTCCCCCGCGAGGCGGGCATGCATAAAGCATTTCTCAGCGACAAAAAAAAAAAAAAAAAAAAGATGAGAATGACCTAGAGGGTATTGCTTTTTTTAGCCAAAGAACATTACTTTGGCTAAATATAATAATACTAGCTGCGCCCCGCGGTTTCATCCGCATAAGTTTCGATCCCGTGGGAATATCGGGATAAAAAATATCCTATCGCTCTAAGCGATAAGACCGCCCATTGTGTCACCCTTTGTAAAATTTAAGTATATACTTATGTTCTGTAATTTATATGGTTATGTACACCATATAAGTTACAGAACATAAAGAGTTTTCTATTCTATTCCATTATATTCTATTCCTATAAGTTAAACCTGGTTATAAACCATCTGTGTGCCAAATTTCATCCAAATCATTTCAGTAGTTTTTGCGTGAAAGAGTAACAAACATCCATCCATCCATACAAACTTTCACGTTTATATGTAATATTAGTACGATGAAGAGGTAACATTATTTCTGAAACGTAATCCCTGAATAAGAAAATAATTTTACTGATAGAAAGCTACAGTATTTCTGAATGCGAAGGAAGTCACGGGCTGAAGTTAGTTCTGTTTATTTTGTCCCTTTTCGGGTTCAGAAATCTGATTAATATTCAACAAAAGCCAATCTTGACTGAAAAGATGAAAGAGGATCCAATATTTTTAAATATTTTTTATATTATGGGAGCGGTTATCTTCATCTCGATGTGCACAATATGAATCACGTTCCCAAACTATAATATTTCCGACTTGTTATTAAATCGTTGGGTAAATTAAAAGGAATAAAATTTTTGTTTTTAAAGCATTCCATGATATCTGTAGTGGTAGAATCTCATCACATGCAAGCAGCTTTTTCCTAACATAATGTTGGGATCGGCTTCCAGTCTAACCGGATACAGCTACAGCTGAATACCAGTATTTTAAATGGAGCAACTTGCTTTCAGACCTCCACAACCCAGTTAGTTACGTAATAAAGTTACCCCTAGTAAGAATGGTCGTCAAACTTTCGGGCTTCTGACGACCCGTAACGACTGTCAAAGATCCACAAATGACAGCCGCGACCGACGGCTCAACGTGCTTTTCGAGGCACGGAGGGGCCTCATTGTGTAAAGATGGTCACCCATCTACATACCAACCGCGGCAAGCGTAGCTTAACCTTATCGATCGACCCGTGCGGCGGTTATTAATTAGCCACGAGCCTCTCGTCTGCTAGAACTAATACATAAAAGTGCTTGTTTGTTCGTGGTGCTTGCAGGAAGATTCTATAATCTTCATGCAACTACAAGCAAAAAATTTCACACTATTATAATTATACTATGCCTATGCATAGTATAACCACAATAGTGTGAAATTTCACGCGAACGAAATCGCAGGCAGACGCCAGTTTTATACAAAAACCGCAGTGACAAGGAAGCTCTCAGATTCTTTAACAATTACGTAAAAGCATTAGATATTACATTATAAAACCTAATCACTCAATTTTCTACCAAAATTAATGGTTTCACATTATTTCTTAGTACCTACATTTTAGATATTAGCTCTGAACACATTTAATTGCTTATATTCCTATAACAGCAAATTCGTAATATCGTACATAATTATTAATTTCAGAAAATCCGAAACGGAAATTCAAGTTAATTTGGCTAATTGCAAAGTAACGTGCTTCTTCTTGCTTAGATGACAACTTAAAGCGACCCCAATCATTCGCATAAGGACATCGGTAAGCAATTTATTTTTACCAAAAGTCCGTTTCTGCGAAGCCATAATTGTTCCGATTTCATTATTCTTCATTACAGTATGAAGGAGAAAATTCGTCTACAGTAATTATTTTCCATCGAATCTAAGAGGTATTATTGGATGAAAGGAATAAATTAAATTTTGAAGAACTGGACGCCCTCGAATTCATAGCGCTTATTGGAGACACTTTCCCTATGAAGTGTTTCATTATTTTATACGTCTTTGGAAATGAAAAAAATCTAATTCCATTTTTATTTCGATGATTTTACGCTAATATTTTCAGAGGTTCTTTCAGTAAAAGATTTTAGATGAGCTTTTAACCATGCCGGACTCAAAGGACATGATAAAGAAGTAATATTTTAGTAAAGAGAGTTGAACTAAATTATTCAAGTGCCAATAGTGTCAAAGCAGGGGATTTACTGGAGCGATGAGAATATATTTTCGTAGCTGTGTTTACTTACGAGTGAAGGATAGCTATTTCTCCTTCAGTTTCAGCCTAAAGACACTGTACTATCCTAAATTGGAGTTCCTCGTTAAGCCTACTTAAAGCAGGTTAGAGCTAAATTGTTAGCCCAACGGAGACGACACCTATATTATAAACCAGCGAACTTTGTGGTCTGACAAACTGTGAAGGACTGTGAGACTGTGTTCCTTCACTTTGTTCATTTAATCTCGTACCCTTTTTTCTGTGGACGTGAGCGAAAGTTTGACCTTTGGCTGTCAAATAATTAAAACTTTTGCTAACAATTTGGAACATACATCATACAGTTACGGTTTAAGACAAATTATTTCGCTCAAAAAGAATACAATTATTCACTCCTATGAGAAAACCGTGATTATTAAGATAAACGACGGTTTCGCTGGGTTTTACCTAAACTAAAGTTAAGTTAGAAAATATCAGTAAAACTTATAAAAAAAACAGTATAAATTTATAGAATACAGAAATACTTATATAAAACAGTAAAAACGTAAAACAGTTTAAATGATTAAACCTATTCTGACCATTTTACTGGGGTAACCTTTTCGTCAAAATAAATAAATAAATAAATATCCCTGGACATTTCACACAGCACCATTTGTCCCAAGCTAAGCAACCTAATGCTTGTGTTATGGTAACAAGATGGCTGATAAACTACTTATATACAATTTTTTTTTTGTAAATACATACATATTATAGATAGAAAAACACCCAGACTCGGAACAAATACATGTAGGTCATACAAATATTTGTTCCGTGCGGGAATCGAACCCACGACACGCAGCGCAGCAGTCAATCGCTTAACCACTGCGCCAACCGTGCCGTCGAAAAAGACTGATTGGACGCACTCAAAAATCATTTACACAATATATCTAGTACCTAGTATAGTATACAATCAAGTATTTTCTAACTGAACAGACAGCTGTGCTGCTGGGGAGTTTGTTGCGTCACTTCTTCTTCCCAGCGGCAGCACTAGGAAGTGGTGAAGGGCGGGCGTTTTTCGGGGTCCGTCTTTTTTAATTTTGACATTCGAAAAGTGCTGATTCTCAGCCTAATTTGAATAAATGACTTTTGATTTTGAATCATTATCTCCAGATAACCAAATAGATGATGCACATAATGTCACATAGACACTGGTACACAGCACTAACGATCATAATGAAATCCAAATTCAATCCCAGATAACTACTCATAACACTAGCACTATACCACCATACCATTATGACGGTGTGTTTACGCGAATTAGACCCATAATATCTACTAAAGTAACTTTACTTAGAGTTTAAACTAGCTACATGGTTAACTTAACGGTTCTTTGATAGCCCAGAGCACCGCTATTGTGTTACCCGTTACCCATTACCCTTCAATTGATTTTCTAAAGTTCCGTTGAAAGCCACAACCCCACATTATTTTCACTTGTTCCTTTTCTCCGCACTAATAGTAGCTCTTTGACCGCCTCGCAACAATTTTCCAGCTAGAGTTAAAGCTTTAGTTTGAAATCATTAAAAGCGTGTTGTTTTTAATTCTATTGGAGTTTATTTTAAACATAAAGGGGTTCTTACATTGTTCACTGAAATACTAAAATGCCAGAAGGTGTTCGTGTGAGTTTATTGAGTTTATGAAAAAAGAAACTGGTAAGTCGAATATGATTAAGGGGCTTAGGAACATACTAGTTATAATGTGGATATACATAGGCACTGCAAATCTCTGCATACCCCTTCGGGAAATAAATCCATAATACTAGGTTTCAATTTTTTTTTTTGTTAGGCTTCCTTGTCCATTGTGTCTGCTGGGCTCCCATTGTTTCTTCCAAACCTCCCTGACATGTGCGATCTCTGGCCATTTTGGCCTTGCAAAATTGTTACCATCGTCGTACCACCTTCGTCGTGGTGTACCTCAACGGCGATGTCCTCCCTCAGGCGTCCAGTGAGTGACGATCTTTGCCCATCGCTCCTAGTGCATTCGTGAAACGTGTTCAGCCGATTCACCTCAGCCTGGCTGTTTTTTCTCCAACATCCACTACTTGAATTATGGAGTAAGTAACTCGATCTGTACGCTTAACACCTATAATTATGCAAATTGTTGGCAAATCTTAAGTTTTTATATTAATCATATTCAATATTATATTAATTAGGTACAACACATAACCCGAACAGTGTTTGGTTTGCCATGTCGATCTTGCGTCAGTGCCACTGTTAATGTCTATAAATTTGAATAAAACCGTATTTGCGAATAAAAGGCTGTGTGTAAGTCTTTGAACAATACCCAGAAAATCTCTTGAATATCGTTTCACAAACAGCTTTCAACATTTACACAGTCAATGTCAAATAAGAGTACAGAACGTTAGCACATATCATTCATATATCATTTAAATGAAACTCTATACATATAGCTATAAAACTGAAGAGCTCCAGAATCGCAGTACTTCGCGCTTTTCCAGTTGTTTTATATCTTTTGTTTCTCAACGGAAGCTCTTAGCAATTTCTGTAATGTATTAAATGTGCAATTGAACGTTAAAATTGGTACTGTACTGTTGAATCCATCATGAGATATTATTTGAAGTTAATGGGTTAATGGATCCCTCTTAATGCCAAGCGACATCGTGGCAGACCGTGACGGAGATGGCGGGATGAGCTGGACTCCTTCAACAAGAACTGGTCCTTAGCAGCTTTAAACAGAAAGAAGTGAAAAGAGAGTAGGGAGGCCTTTGCCCTGCAGTGGGACATAACAGGCTGATAATAATAATAATAATAACCCCACCGCCGTATCTCTACGTTGACGTCGTGGTGGGGCTTGCGCGCTCCGAACTCTAGGCCTGTGCCTGCCATTTTATCTGTGTGTATATAAAACATTGATCAGGCAGGGGCCATAGTTCTTCCATAGTTATTGGTAACCAGTCCAGTTTAGCCACCCAAACCCATAGTCCAAATTTGTATTTTGCCATATCCTGCAATAGTCTTACATTAACCGGGGGTTATCCTTGGGTGCACTTGCATAGTGCATACAGGGATAATTGTCGGGTGGTGCCAAATTTCAATAAAATTTAGCCCCTCGTACGCCTTCCAAAGGACCGGGACCCTGTGGTCCCGAGATATTTTAAAATATAATAATAACAATTACTCGTAATAGTAATTTACACAATCCAATATCTAATCAAAGGGAAGCTCACCAATGGGAGCTCTACTATTTCATACTACTGCAAACTAAAATAGCCCTAAAACGGATTAAACTAAAATGCGCGATGACAATCGAACCGCTCGAGCTGAAACTATACTTCCCATATGTGCCAGTTTATCTGACGTTGCAATTAATATCGATGCCGAAGTTGGGCAATTTGTAGATGGATTTCTATTAAAGGAACTAGTTACCATATAGGTGGAATTTGAGATCCAGCTTGATTAAATGGCAATCTTTGATTTCTGGGACGGACTGGATGCGGAAAGTGAAGATTCGATTGATGATGTATAAATTGAAAGCGACCTATGTCCCGCAGTAGACTGTGATAAGCTGAGTTGATTAATAAAGTCATCTGTCAACTTTTTTTTACTATTACAGATCACGACTGTAATGATGATGAATAACAAGTAACAAAGAATAAATGAACAGCAGGTCGAGATATTAGATAATAAAATTATACAATCAGACCCGTCAAGGTCACACGTATGGAATTTCCATAGAGCTCGAACCAATTGACCTTCCAATCATAAACGCTAAACACTCAATGAACTCAATCATACAAGAACTGATACAGATCTTATTGCAAATAAAGACGTATCATTTTGCCCGCATCTAGTCATTAAGGGAACGTTATCTGATTGAGATAGATGTAGACAGAATATTAATCAAAATGTTCCTTTTGTATTTACGCCTGGCTAATAACAACACTTGGAAACTTCTAGCAGCCTTCATTGTTGCTACAATATACATTGATTAATTCGCCGGAAACGAATAGAACTGAAGGTTCATCGTGATTACCAATTACTCAAACCAAAAACGGCAGGAAATCAGTCATTGAAATCCCTGTCCGCGAAGGCAGCCAATCAATTTCCTCTGGGAGTAAAATATTAATAATAAATTCAAACACAACAATAATAACAAAGAGTACCAGAGGTACCTACCGTAAAATATTAGCAGGTACACACGTATCCTTCGATTCGTTCCCAAGGCAGAGCTATTATCCGGGGAGAATACTCCGGATTTTTCTCGGTCCGAAAACTGGCGAAGTTGGAAGTTTGCAACCTATCGAGCTACTTTTCTCAGAGTGTGACGGCAAATGTATGTGTTGGGAAACTTTTTAAAAAGCTCTTTGTGTGAAAATCTATTGGTCGGTGCGTTCTTCTCTTTTGGATTATTCTAACTGCGCTTTTGAGTAAAAGGAGTGTTCGATTTATCTCGGCTGCTATTTCACTTTGTGAATTTAAAAGGGATCCGCTTTCAACTAGAGCTATTTTGGCCCATGATATATGCGTCGATCAGGATAAAGTACCTTTTATACATAGATAAGTTGATTCTTGAAAGTTCGATTTCCAACCTAATCACCCTTTGGTAACCTTAAACTATACTCGTAAACAAGCGGAACTAAGGATCCTAAAGCCAGCAGAGAAAACAACTTTTCCAATCTTTGCACACAATAAACTTTAAACTGCATGCTATTACAGTATCGCCTTTACCTTTCGACTTCCAAAGTCCAGACTATGTCGTGTTACTTCTTGAAGTTCTACTTACTCCACGCGAGATACGATACGAGATACAAAGTCAGAATTCCCGACATTGACTTGGAGAATTCTAAATGTTTACAATAAAGTTTTCCTTTGGGTAGTTCTAGTCTGTTTTCTGTCTTGATTTAGAAGCAAGTTAATAGTTGTTCTACATTTGTTCGCTTTTATGCTCAACTAGCTGTGCCTGTGACTTCGTTTGCGTACATGTCGTAAAACAAATTGTATTTCATGGGTGTTAATTTTTTTTGCAGCGGAACCATAAATTCTTCTTAAAAATAAAAGCCGTTACTGCTTACATTAGATATCTGCCAGTGAAAGTCCAGTCAAAATCGATCTAGCCGTTTCGGAGATTATCCGGAATAAACAGGCACAAACAAATAAAAGATTAAAAAGAAAAATGTTATCAGGACCGTTATACTTTCATATTATGTATTTAGGAAAAAGCGGTTTTTTGACATTTCAAACAGACACTTCGATTTTATTTGTATGTAATATACTGTTGCTAGGTAAAACGGTTGTTATGAACAAAGATTTATGTTTCTACCAGCTTCTGCCCATGATTTTCGTCCGCGTGAAATTTCTTGTTCCCAGGAACCACCCCGTCGCATCATACGAGTATCACCTGCTCGCGCTGTCACTTCGTTTTCGCTCAGCGATCTCTCTGACATTTTTTTCTTTTTGCTCGGCTCCTAAGGGCCATAGCGTGATGTTAAACAGCCTAGAGCCTTCCTCATGAATTGGGCTATAAAATGCAAAAAGATTTTTTCTTATCCGACTGGTACTTCCAGAGATTAGCGCGTTCAAACAAAATCAAAAGTCATTTATTCAAATTAGGCTGACATCAGCACTTTTCGAACGTCAAAATTACAAAAGACAGTCCCCCAAAACGCCCGCCCTGCACCTCTTCCTAGTGCTTTCGCTGGGAAGAAGAAGTGGCGCAACAAACTCCCCAACAGCACAGCTGTTTGTTCAGTAAGAAAATACAAACTCCTCACCTTTATTATTAGTGTAGAGATAACCATAATATTTTAAGGAATGTCGTTTTCCATTAGCTAATATAACAATGAATATAGATTTAACAAGTTCTATATTGGACTTAATATATCTGAGGAATCTTCATAAGAGCGGTTTTTAATTACATGAACGTTCGATATTCAGCTCTCTATTAATAACAACCGACAACCGTTCTGCAGCACGGTATAAAATTGTTTCAATGCAATTCAATATTACTGTTTTCATTGTCCATTCCGAATATCCTGGCGAAAGGAAAATAGTTTTATGAACATTCAATGCTGTGCGAGTATTGGTATAATACGAGGCAGTTACTGTCCCACAAGTCCAACTGAGCGTAGAGCGTATTCTCTTTAGAAAAAGACTAGATATTAATGCATATACGATTGTTTATTTTTAATGATTCTGGCCCAATCAATCCAGGTTCATTAGTAAAGGTTGTCTGGAAAAGAACCTTACATAATGCAGGCTGGCAGAAAAAATATTCTCAGATCAGTTTCAGTTAGAAAGAAAGAAAATACATTTATTTGCGACAAACATGACGTATAAAAAGAACACAAACACAAAAAAAATAACAAGTTGGGGTGAACATGCGTCACATCCACGTGAAACGGCCATCGCTCAGCATAATGCTAAAACCCTATACGAGATAGAACCCCAGCGCTGGTTTTTACAATACCAAGGGAAACTCAATGCCTCAGGCATTTTACCAAGTTATATAATAATGATTTCCAAATGTATTTATAATCCAATCATTTTATGATTGAAACCGATCTAGCCCGAAGAATTACGAAACTTAAGTGGCAGTGGGCAGGGCACATTGCTTGCAGAACAGATGGGTGTTGGGGTCGAAAGTTTCTGGAGTGGCAACCGTCAGACCGGAAGACGGAAGACGTAGCGTTGGAAGGCCTCCCACGACGTGGACCGATGACCTCGTGACGGCCGCAGAAATCGGCTGGATGCGGGATGTACAGAAGCGGTCGAAGTAGCGGTGCTTGGGGGATGCCTATGTCCAGCAGAGCACGTCTTTTGGCTGAAATGATGATGATGATTATTCAAACCTTTTTTGAAAACAGGATCTTTAGCTCAGCCAATCACAATCAAATTCTGGATAGCGTCATGAAAATACGGCCACAGACATTGTCGAATATTATAGAATTGGAAGGAAATAAGATAGGACCAAACAATTTCCAACTCCACCCGAATGATAGCTGTCGAGAACGAAATTCGATTAACACCTGGGAATTTCTGAACTTTTTCCGACGCGGCCGGTGTGAACACAATGAGGTTATCAGACGACCATACTCCTCGAGTCTCAAACAAAGTTGCCAGGTCATCTGGAAAACTGGGATGTTCCTAGAATTTTAATTATTTTGACATTTAGATTTGGATACGTGTTTCAATTTGGTACCTCCTATACAGGATGGCAGGGACATCGACGCGTGAACTGTAACAATGAACTCAGCACATGATGGACACAATGGACGGCCTTATCGCTTATGGGCTTATGGGCGCACCTATTTTTTACTATTTCCCCCCGTCGCATCGCGTCGCCCAACCGTGCTATCACTTCGTTTTCCCTTCTTTCTGTTCTTTTTTCTTTTTGCTTGTTTCCTAAGGGTGATGTCGGGTGGTAGCGTGATGATAAATAGCCTATAAGCTTCCTCAAAGATTAGGCTATAAAATTTTTCAAATCCAACTGGCAGTTCCAGAGATTAGCAGGTTCAAAAATCTCCCCCCCTTAGATTTAAACCACTGACCCAGTTATTGAATTAAGAACCCAACTGATAGAGAAATGCAGTTCTTTATACAAAAATGACAGCTTAGTTCGGTGCTAAGTTGTCATTTTAGTATTAAGAGCTTTGCCTAAATCGAAATAAAGTTCATAATACAATAGTACTGGCTCAATAGTTTAGGCTAGAACCTAAAGTTAGGTTTCGTTTTGTAATAAGACGGTTCAGCTTTATTATTAGTACCTATAGATTTAAAATTCGATTACACCTGGAACAGCTACATTAACCAGAACCCGTTATTCCTTTGTTTATTTAAATAGCTGATGCTATCTTTACATACCAAATCCAGGATTCATTCGGCAATTCGTGTCCTAAAAATTTGTTCGAACATTTTCATTACACAGTATAGGTACAAAATCAAAATCAAAAGTCATTTATTCAAATTAGGCTGAGAATCAGCACTTTTTGAACGTCAAAATTACAAAAGACAGTCCCCCAGAAACGCCCGCCCTTCAACTAAAACATTTGGATTTCGATTCATGAAAAAAAAAACTTTAGTAATATCCGAGGAATTGTTGTACCAGAATTTCTATCAGTTTTATACCGAATTACTGCATTTTATGATGTCACAGGTCGAATCGGGTTGGGTGATACGAATTGGAAAAACCTTTTATGAATGACTGGATCCACTTAGATGTGTGCTAAGTAATGGTCCTCACATAAATGTATGAAGAGATTTCTGGGTAAAGCAGATATATTCTTTGATGAAATGGAAGATTGCTGGAGCAAAAAGTGCTGGAGATTGCTTGAGTGCAATAAAATTATGAAGCGAGGTAGGTATTACTTTTCTTAGTTATTATGTTTAAAGATTTCAGTATTGAGTTTGAAAAGTCTTCAAGTATTAAAATGGTAAAACAATAATATTCAATTTATGTAAGCACTAGCTGCGCCCCGCGGTTTCACCCGCCATAAGTTTCGATCCCGTGGGAATATCGGGTTAAAAAGTATCCTTTATATTAAACCGACCAGGTTTAATATAAAGGATACTTTTTATCCCGATAAACCATGTGTGTACCAAGTTTCATCAAATCCGTTTAGCAGTTTTTGCGTGAAAGAGTAACAAACATCCATACATCCATCCATACAAACTTGCACGTTTATAATATTAGTAGTAGTAGTATTCAAGAGTCAAATGGCTTTCAAAAGATATATCCTTATCTTTTGAAAGCCATTTGACTCTTGAAGACAGACTACATTAGACCAAAAGTTTATTTCCACCTGTAATTCTTAAAAGAAACCGAACAGCATCCGAAGAAGATTTGGGTTCACACAACCAATATATAAAATAACTTTTACATTGAACATTCGGCACTAAAAGTATGTTATATGCAAGAAGATAAGTAACGATGGATGATATTGCACAACTTGCAACACAGTCGTGGAATAAGGGGCTATGCAGATTCTATAAGTGCATGAAAGTTCGATTAGGCTGTGTATACAAAGGTACGTAGAGTACCTCACGCAGGAAAATTGCGGCGAAGACACAGTATATTTCTAGGCATGATGCACATTTCTGCAATGAAAGATCGAGCTACTGTTGAAGATAGTTTTTAGACTATACCTACATATGACACCTACAGATGGCCGATGGATTGGAAATGTTCTGAAGTGG
Source organism: Apamea crenata (assembly GCA_949629185.1). Taxonomy (NCBI): domain Eukaryota; kingdom Metazoa; phylum Arthropoda; class Insecta; order Lepidoptera; family Noctuidae; genus Apamea; species Apamea crenata. Next base: position 5,934,092 of record OX451363.1, on the reverse strand, counting down.
CGACCGCATACGTAGCGTTGGAAGGCCTCCCACAAGGTGGACCGATGAGGTGGTGCAGCAGGAATCCGCTGGATGCGAGGAAGATAGAACCGGTAAAAGTGGCGATGTTTGGGGAAAACCTATGTCCAGCAACGTCTTTCGGCTGAAATGATGATGATGACCTACATATAAATGCACAGGTAAAATAGAGTTTAGAGGAGGTTTTCAAAATAAAACATACGAACTAAGATACAGGTACCTAGCTGTTGTGAAAGTATCGCGGGTTTTCGTTATACAATATGGAATAATAAACCAAAACATACCGTTTTGTGTTATTACATTATTAAATGCTCTGAATACTCAGTTGTAAAAAATACTACATCGTAACAAATTTTTATATAGAATAACGGTATCATGCAATGAAATTCATGCGTCAAAAATACAGATACAATACAGTGAATTGAACAGCATTTCATTATAATGAATGCTATATATTTTTTCCCTGAAAATAATATTGCGTCGGAAATTTTTGCATTAAGGAACTATCCAGGAAATATGAAATTGTAATTATTAAAACAATACAAGTCGATGAAACAACGTAATCAAACAAAAATAATAAAATTAGAAAAACCTGGATATACCTAACAGGCTTATTCTCGTAATTTAAAACGTTCAACGTCTAGTCGCAGCGTCATCTCGGCGACAAACAAATGTCAGAAACTTGTCAAAATTTAGGGAAATCAGAGGTATTTTTGACAGATGAGACTGAGATCAGATTGTGAACGTTCTTAAAATTATGAGATGTATAAACGTAAACGAAGCAAAAGGAGTAAGTAAGGAGGAGGAGGTGTTCTTACCCCCATGGGAAGAAGGCGTGAATGTATGTATGTGTATACCTGTTACAGTTAACGGCTTAGACACCATTCAATGAATGAGGTTTATTTATAATGACGGAACGCCACGATGTACTGCAAGGCTCACATTTACGCCGACAATAATAGACATGAAATAATCGCGGTAATGTTGCGAGTTTTGCCTCAATACGCGATTAATGCAGTCCATTGGATTGTTTGTTAACAAAATAGCTCTTCCATAAATCAGGGATATCGTTGATATTTCGGAATGTTTGGCGATGATTTTCATAAACATAATTTTGATGCAGTGTGTACTAAGTACATTTTCCTTTGTTTATTCAACTAACGTTTATCATTGTTTGTAGGTAGGTAAATTCGAAATACCTACATTTCAAATATAATCGCAGAGTTGATGCTTACCTGCGTGATTTTGCTTTTAGTTGATTGATTCCAGTAAGGGCTAATTTTTCAATCGACAGATATTTTTTATTCGAGGAATAAAATTGACCTTTGAGAGATTTTGTTTGAAATAACTGTCAAAATTTCAAAATTATTCCTCGTATAAAGTTATCAGATGATTGAAAAATCAGCCCTAAATGTTATTATAATACCAATCAGCTTAATATCTATTCAAGATTTCGGTGCGACACGACTCTAGTAGACCAAATTCTAGGAAAACTTCATGGAAAGTGTTCAGAATTGTGTCGCACTGTCGCGTCGCGCCTGTCAGCGGGAGCCTTGACTTGGAGCCCGCTTACTTTCAGAAAACAGTGAACGCAAACCGTTTCGACACACCCTCTTTTAAAATTGTACTAGGTAACTACTCGTATAATCAAAATGATTGTTAACTAACAGTGTCAGTGTCAGCATAGGATATAAAAATGTTGTAAATGTAAAAGTTTCACCAAATAAATCCCTCTCTTTAATTATTACAATGTCAACCCCAATGACTCCTGATTAAGCCTAACTCCTATTAACAAAACAACACAAACGATCGGAAATTAACGAGACAAGGTGCGGTTAACATCTAAAGAAGCCTGTTTACACCCAAGGGATATCTGAAGATTGGAATGCTGCCAAGGGGCTTGTTTTGATGAACAACCAAGGCAACAAGGCGTCATGCTGAATCGGAATTACTTTCTGACAGCCCGGCTTTGTTCGACCACTGGCCGGAGATTGTTACTATACGACGACCAAGTACCCACTTTCTTAAGAAGAAAATCTTGCGAGATATATTATAGGGATGAAGATATGCTTATGTCGATAAGGGTAGTAAAAGTTAAGTGTTTACGCAACTGATACGTAAAGGTCAAGGACAAGAAATGTTAATAGAAACAAAGTAGCTATGATAATTAATTGAGTCTGGATGGAAATAGTGAAAGTAATGAGCAGCAACCTCAAACGGCGAAAATATTCCAACCTGATTGTGAGTTATATCTTCGAGCCGTTGGGGTTGAAACACTAGGCCATGGGGTTCGAGTGCCCAATTGGTTTTCGAGATATCGCCAAGCGGTTAGTCGACTCTTCACTAGACCAGAGGGCGCTACGACCTGTTTCTTGGCCAAAGCCAAGAAACAGGCCAGCCAACGTGACAATGCTGCCAGCCTTTTGGGCACTGTCCTGTTGACAGCGATGTGGACGAATTGTTTGATGCCCTGACATGTACATATTGTTATTTTAAATATGAGCAACATAAATAACTAGAAGAAAATTTAAATATGTCAATATATTCCAAAAAATCTTACACAGAGCCATTCATTATTATTGCCAATACATCATACGTATTCAAAATTTATGCAAACACAATTACCGATTATTGCAGACTAAAAAAATACTATTAAGTATGTAGACGTCTTGCAAACAATGTATTCCAAAGCAACACCGCAATTTGTTTTTATAACAATGCCGCTAACTTACAAAGGGTGTAAAAAGGTCACCTTTACCGAAGTTCTAAATTCCATTTAAATAAAGAGATGGAAAGAAATGTGGACGTTTTTCTCCAAGCCATTACACCATGCGTAGACATTCGTTCGAATGAAATAACAAGCAGGTGCGTTAATTTCGCTGTACATATAAGTACAGTCACGAGCACCAATATGTCAACACTTGCCAACTTTCAATTGCGATTTTTTCGTGAAACATAAACCTATGGGTTCGAAAATGCTATGTTCAATCGTGTAACAACATAAAATTTTATTAAAAAATAAAGGAGTAAATCGCTTTTGAATAAAGCCGAGGGTATATTTACTTTTGCTCGTGACTGTACAGCGGAGTAATTGCGTAACGCACCTATAATAGCAATGCCTTGCATATTTTGACAGTTCAACCACATTTATTACGTTGTTTAAGTTGTTGAGCAGACGAATTTTTTTATTAGAAATTTCCTAAGTATTCGGATTGTGAATATTTATTTTACAAAAAAAAAAAACACCCACAGACGTTTACATTATTCTGCACAAAAAACCGAAATGAATGATGGAATACGAAGGATTTTAAAATGCCAACTTTATGAAAATACATTACATGTCCCTTAATTTTAATGGCTTCTGATATTTTTTCATTAAGCCTGCCGTTTGTTGTGGCTGAAAATAATATTAATGTGTTTCGAGTTTTCAATGCAATTTATTTATTACTTTGGTAAACTACTTGAAAGAAATTACTTTACCTTCTTAGAAGAATGTAATTGAATTTTTAAGGCAGATGTAAGTGGAAACGAAAAGAATATGCCTAGATGTTGAGAGGATAAATACATGGCGACTAACAAAAGGTATTTACAAAACAAATGTGAGTGGAAAGCCGTAGGGCGTACGCTAGAAGGACATACTTATAGTGACCTTATTGGTGATGCATGTACGTGATACGGAGTAGGAAATGCCGAAATAGCTTCGGCCAAACCTACGGACTTCGTGATTAGAAAGTAGACCCCTAGCATCCTAGTTGCGTTACACACTTTCAATCACAATCTGAATAATTTTGAAGGATATTGCTAATCCATTGCTTCATATGTTCCAAAAATTTGTCTGCTCAACAACGTAAATAACGCAATGAATGTTATTGAACTGTCAAAATGAAAGCCATACTGTTAGTGTGTTAACGCAATTAGGGGTAAGGATCGTATTATTAGGTAGCGTTCTGTAGTTTTAGGCCGCGTGTCCACAGCAAGAAAAATCGCTGAGGCGCTGCACAAGACAAAAATCTTGTCGGGCGCAGACAAGATTTTTGTCTTGTGCAGCGCCGACGCAGTGTACACTAGTCGTGTGTAAAAACGAAACGAATTCTTGCATAGACCCGGCGATTTTTCTTGTAGTGGACACGCAGCCTAGCCTACCACCATGGCGTAAATGTAGATATACATATAAATAGCTAAAGATTTTGTTTTGATAAAAATTGCTAATGAATGTTACTTTTCCTTTGACTTTGTTGTTTTTCATCAAGCATAACAAAAGAGGTTCCTTTACAAAGCTTCATTGCTCTTCAAAGAGTCTGACGTGACGTGTGTCAGACTATGCACCCTCATTACCACAATGTTGGTTAGAACAAAGGCTTTTAGGTATTATAATAACTAATTATTACTAACATATAATAGGTGTGTTATACTGGTACCTAAAACTAGGCTATAGATATTAATCAAGTCACTATGGGCTGATTTTTCCGTCGCCAGATAACTTCTAGTCGAGGAATAAAATCGACGTTTGACAGTTTTTGTACGAAATAACTGTCTGCATTTAAAAAAGTTATCAGATGATTGAAAAATCAGCCCACACACAATCATAGGTATATTGATTTAATCCACAAAACTATGTAGACAAAAAAAAAGTAATAATGCTGTTTTCTTGCTTTAGTTTTTCAGTGTAAGCAATGAATGTGATAGTATCGAAATAAATAATATTTAAAAATATTTCGTGAAAATCACAATTCTGGGTATAATTCAAGAGCACGCATAGTTTGTTTCTAGTACCTATTAAAATCAAATCAATAACATAAATTAAATTCTTGAAACGATAATTTATAATACAACATAATCAGCCTATAATGTTCCCACTTCTGGGACACAAGACCCTTTCGATGAGAGGGAGTGGGCCGTTATCGACCACGCGTGCCCAGTACGAAGAGTGTAGATGTCACATGTCTTGGAATTTTTGCTTCTAGGACATGCCGGTTTCCTTACGATGTTTTCCTTCACCGTTTTGAAAGCAGTGATGATGAAATAGTTTACACAAAATAAAGTGTCTGTCTGGGTGCGAACTTTCGACGTACAGACGCCAGCACATCAAGCTACTACAATCTGTCAAATTTCTTTAATAGATTTTCAACTTTATCGCTCAAGCATTAAGGTTTAAGGTTGATTGGATAATTTTGACAGTTTCGGGTAGCTTGACCTGCTGGCGTCTGTACATCTCGTAAGCCGCGGCCGTTACCACTGGCCTACCATGTAATGTACTTCTAATTAATTCAACATCTGCTGCTCATTTGGCACTAATTGCGAGTGGTCGGCATCAATAGACTGCAGTATTCCGTCGAAATTGTAAACGTCCAATGCTTGAATGGAAACCGAAGCCCGAAATACTCAATATATGCGCAGAAATCATTCACATTACTTTATGAATGGCGAGCAACGAACCATGCTATTAATAATTTTGACGATGGGTTGATTTGTTTACATGCGCTCGGTGTCTCAGATCTGACAGCATGTCAGGGTTGGGTTATCAATGCAGCCGGAGAAATGATAGCAGTATACACATCCATTACTTGTTAGTATGAATAAGATGTGATGAATATAATATTTCATTCTGAATGTTTAACCAAAATGTGATATGTTACTGGTCTAAATTATGGTGGGTTTGCTCGAGTTGTTGCGGCTCTTCGATATATCGATCAGTTGGATCTCATCTATACAAATAAATAAAATTGGAGTGCATATTTGTAATAATGTCAAAATAACAATGCATGTGAAAGTATTATATACGGTACTTACAAAAAAAAAACAATATTCAAAATTGTTGCTTGTCTGTCTGTTTGTCCCGGCCAATCTCCGAAACGGCTGACCGATTTTGACGAGACTTTCACTAGCCGATAGCCGATATTATAAGGAATATTATAGGCTTTCATTTTAGAAAAAAAATTACAAATTTCTAATACTAAATAAACTAAGTACAAATTATTAATATACTAGACTAATTAAAACTATTAAAAAACTAAAATATTGCGTCGAAATATTCCTCCACATCACTGTCGACTGGTAATGTACTTAAGAGACTGGCGACATTGCCACGTTATATGGCAATGCTTAGCCTCTGGCCAAGGTAAAAGCCAGCCCTTGGATCACGGGAAGTGAAAATAATTAGAAAAATAATTAAAACCTACGAATTTCCGATATCCGAGCGGGCGAAGCCGCGGTCAGAAGCTAGTTGGTGTAAATAATAAATAATTCCTATTGTGTTATAATGTTTTCCCTTATAAATAATTATATGCAAATAGTAATTATTATAGCTTACTGCGATTGTTAATTATTATCCCGGTATATAAATTGTTATTTCCTTTATTTAATTATTTACACATCATTTATATTTTTAAATATTAGGATATAGTTATAATTATTTTTAAAGCACTTTCTAGAGCTAAATTAATTTTCGTGCCAACAGCCAACACTTAGAGCAGTGCCAAAAGTGATTGTATATCTAAAGTGTCTCGCCTTTTTGGGAGCCAACTTTTCACCTAGCAATTCTACATCTGAATATCCTTTATTCTTACTTGTTTGTGTTACTAGGCCCGGCTCAATTTAGGTATTACATTCAGCGCCCTAAAACCACACTATCAACCACAATCTGAATGATTTTGGAGGACATCACTAATCCATTGCTTCATATGTTCGAAAAATTTGTTTGCTTAAAAACGTAAATAACGCAATGAAAGTTGTTGAACTGTCAAAATTAAAGCCTTCTTGTTAGTGTGTTATGCAATTACCCCGCTGGTACTTTATATCCTTGCAGAAATATTGTTCCCGTAAAAATATTATTTTTGAGTAAATAAACAATAAGGAAAAAAACTACTATTGAGAAGACCTGAGGCTTTTTACCCTGAATTTTGAACCCATTGTAAACCACCTAAAACACAAATAGAACCCGTTGTCCTAGTTTCAAAACATTTGTAACCGAATTTATAGCACAAAAAGGAGCATGACTACGCTTGCAACTACGGAGGCAAAAGGTCAACACAACTGCAAGTCACAGAAGTGACTAATAGATCGAGTTTTGACACTTAACACAAGGGCCAAGCCTAGAGTACGCTTCTATTACTTTATATAGAGTCGAACGAGCTATTATATAGCTATAGCTAGCTATTTAACTAGCAACTACTTTTTAATAATGTTTTGAATGTGCTGAGTAGTCAATTATTTTACATTTCTCTCTTAGGGCTGATTTTACCAAAACTTTTATCCATGGAATAAAATTGACACCTGACAGTTCCAGTATAAAAAAACTGTCAAAAATTCCAAATTTATTCTCAGACTTATCCTTATCATATAAGACTTATTCTATGTATAAAAGTTTGGTGGAAGGCGAACCTGTCTTACCACCGTTTTTCTTGCTCAAGAAACGAACGAAAGATTGTAGGTTCCGTGTAAGCAAAATAGATACATTTATTAGTAGTTGATCGCTGACTGCCGGCGAGTATTCGTTTGCCGCAGCGACAAGACTCGCTCAGCGACGCTCGCTTGGCGGGCAGAACACTCGCTGAGAGACTCACGCTTAATACATACGCATACCAGCGAGTAGTTGCACTCCAATGAACAGCGTTGCTCTCTAACTCGTTTTTAGTCGCTAGCTCTACTCGCTTCTCGTTAATCGTTGGCTTTGCCGCAGGCTTAAAAAGTTGTTACAGACACACAATAAAATTGAATATTGGCAGGGCTTCTGTTACTGTTAGACTGCATCATCCCACGGCTGGGCAAGGGCCTCTCCCCATGAGTTCCAGTTCTTTTGATCCAGGGCTAAGTGGCAGGGTAGTGGAAAGATGTATATTAATGCCTGTACCCCAGATCGCTTGTTCTACTGTACATATAATGGTATATCATGTGCTGTGTCATTCAGAACGCTCAATGCAATCAGATGGTCAGCGTTTAGCTAGACTCATTTGACAGTTTGAAAGGGACTAGATAAGGAAAAGTTTTATGTTAAGACTAGTTGGTTCACTTGACTGACGTGAGTGCCTAAACGTTTTTAAGAACATCGTTGAGAATTCGCACCACTGATATTTACTTCATTAATTCCAATATACGTGACACTTCAATGCGATAAACTGTCACTTTTGGACTGACGTTTGGTCACAGATATCTTGCTAGTTGAACTAAACTGCCAGCTGTTCGAGCTGAATGCATTTTGGCAAATTACGATAAGATATGTCCTGGTATAGATGGACTGGATTATTAATAATAATAATAATATAAATTTATTTCAGAACTGTCAATTCCATATTATAATGTTAGTAACAAAGGTCCTAAAAAGTATGTTAGTAATTGCAGCATTCTCGAATACATTTAAAATACTTAACCCAATGAATGTCAACTTTAAAATATAATACAATCCAAAAAATCAAGTAAAATAAAAATAGCATAAAATAAAATTAAAAATAACAATACAATTTAATCTAACTTAATACAATCTTATTTATTTCATTACATTTACATTTAATCTAATTTAATTTACCCTTAATGCTGCTTCTTTTTCAAGAGAGCAGTTTTGGTAACAATAATAATATAATCATAATATCCCTGGACATTTCACACAGCGCCATTTGTCCCAAGCTAAGCAACCTAATGCTTGTGTTATGGTAACAAGATGGCTGATAAACTACTTATATACAATTTTTTTTTTTGTAAATACATACATATTATAGATAGAAAAACACCCAGCCTCGGAACAAATACATGTAGGTCATACAAATATTTGTTCCGTGCGGGAATCGAACCCGCGACACGCAGCGCAGCAGTCAATCGCTTAACCACTGCGCCAACCGTGCTGTCATAATATAAATAAGTATTAATTCTCGTTAGACTGCCTCGCTGGTCTAGTGGTCGCTACTGCTGAGTGTGAGGGCCTGGGTTCGATACCCAGGTTGGGCAAAGTGTCATTGCGTTTTTCCATCAGGAATTTTACAGTAGCAACCCGGTGTCTGTGTATTTGTGTCAGGTTGATGGCAATAGACACCCTATTATATGGAACTTAAACATAACTGGCTCAATGTGGGTGTACTATTATATAGGTTTTTTTTCCACCTTTTTTTTGGGTGGGAAATCATCAAATGACCTCTCCCGCTCTGGGCTGAGCGGAAGGGCGACTTTTACTGACTAAAACCCACCCGTGTTCCTTCAGTGGCCTGTGCCAGGGGCCACGGTATCTCTTTCGAACAACCCGCGGCCCTGGTAGGCATAGGCCCTAGCGGACCCCGTCAGTTCGTGCCAATACCGTACCGTACCTGGCCCAGTAAAGAGATTAACATCTCTTTGGGGCGCGCGTGGAACACAACGCGCCGTCGACCCGGGCCTGGTCCTTACCAGGCGGCAACTACACCTCTACCTATCTCCTTGAGGAATACAGGCGTGACGTTATGTTAAAATTTCTAGTTTAAACAATATCATTAGTGATTCAAATATTTAACTAAAATGTTTGTTGTTTGTACTGTTTCTGACAGCTATGTGACGGAATGTTTACGTTAAATGCCAAATAAATGTATGTCAGTTTAGTTCATGAATAATAATGTAGCATGGGTTTGAAAATTTGATTTATTTAAACTCTATTCGTGGTGGGTAATACATTAATCACATTAATTTCGATGCTGTATTGATGACTGCTTTATTTGTATGGTTTAAATTTACATGTTTATCGTTTGGACTAGAAGTTTGTAAATACAAACATTCAAAATTATAGCATTTTATTTAGAGGAGACCAGAGAGGGTCTACTCCGAAGTGCGAAGAGCGAATGTTCGGATCGGACCGACACATGGCCAAACCGAATATTATTGAAAAATGCGAAAAAAGTGCGGATCGGCTCAGTTGAGTCGGGACCATAGTCAATATTCGAAAGAGTGTAGGAGTGTAGGATCGGAACCGACCGAACCAAATAGTAACTTCGTAGCAGGAAACGGCCGAATATTCGACCGATACTACTTCGGAATAGACCTCCTGAAGTTGCCAAAATACAAACAAATAAATACATCGGGCTGTTGATGAAAACGCTCAAAATCCAGTTTGAATTACATCTAAGAGACAGTCAGTGTCGAAATCTTGTCAAAAATCTAAGAAAATTAGAAGTATTATTGAAAGATTGATAGAACGCGACCGCCCTTAAAAAAACGGGATTTGCCTGTCCAGATGATCCATGTAAACTTCATTCTAAAGATAGAATGAATGAATACAAAATATTGTACAACATTTTAAAAGAGTAACCGTGAAGTTTCTTGCCCATTCTTCTCCATACGAAACTACCTTTTGGAAGGACTAGAATCAATTCTATTTCAATGTTATTGTTGACGTTCATAAGTGCCTTTTATGTGCCTATTTGAAATCAATGCTTAGACTTTGAAGATTTTTTTACAATATCAGGCAGTTCTTTCGACGTGAATATAAACACTTTTACAAAGGTGTTCCTAATACCATTGTTCACTTTTGCTAAGCCCGTGCATCCGTCACTTCCCTGAACGCGTTTACATAAGCCTGGAGGCTTTAAAATCTTGCTGTTACGCAGTATGCATAGCCAGCCATTGTCCATCTCGCATCTTACATGTCTCCACAATAGAAATGCGCCTTCAGGTAGCTATTGTTGTTGGACAAGCAAGCAAATTCCGCCATTTTTTATTCCCTTTTCAGACACAATACCCCAGTTTTTCCACTGTGAACACAAAACCAAGGATGGTAAATAACTGCCTGTTCGGATAGTGGACTTTTGAAGAACAGACTGAGTTGGAATAGTAGTGAATTTGGGGCTTACTGTCGAAAAATGTGTAACTGTATTTATTGTAGTTCTTTTATTGTTTTTGTTTCTACCTGGACTTTGATATTTTGCATTTACCTATGCAAGCGATTTATGGCATATTTAGGAGGAGTACTTCTAGGTAAGTACTCGGAATGAGACTGTTCCTTTATGCAAGGGTATAATTCCGTCTCGGTAGACAGTGCTGGAGTGGAGAGCGCGTATCGGAAAGCGTAGGGTGGGGACGCCCCCCAGCTATATGGACGGACGACCTAAACAAGGTGGCTAGGACAGACGGAATGTGGAAGGCGGAGAACAGGGTGCCGTGGAGCAGCCTGGGAGAGGCCTATGTCCAGCAGAGGACTGCAATAGGTTGAGTTGATTAATAGTTAAGTCTTGTTTCTTTTAATAACCTATGCCAATTTCGATCATTTCAGTTATTTTTCAAAACGGTTAATGCCCTACGCAATAACCACATAAAGTGTTGCCATTAAGCCAAATATTATGAAAATTTAAACTTTATTACGCAGCTTAATAATTTTAAGTGCCTATTGTACAGAGCAATTTTAGCAACCACATAAAAACATACGCTTTCATAAAATGGTTATTACAGAAGCAAACATCGACGCTCGTTAAAATCCATAACAACAAAGTTCAAAGTGTAAAATAATTAACACGGTACACAGCTATTGTCATTTCAATTAAAATCAATGTCTCGAGAGCAGATGTTCGCTGATAATACTCCCAGTTGGCTGTAATTCGCACCGATTTTTTGCTGGACTTAGGTACTTTTCTTACGGCCATTTGAACTGAAGTGATTTTCATTTACATTTGATTAGGAGTATAATTTGGCTATTCCTTTAATGGTGGCGAGAGAGGAGCTCGTGGATAAATTATAATAGCCACACGAAACTAAAACAAAGGTTAAGCTGCGCTTGCTGCGGTCGGTTCGTGGATGGGTGATCCATTACATATATTTTAGCAAAGCATTTATAATTTAACCATATACAGACAAGTCTGAAATGTCAAAGGAGTCGGCATTTCAAACGTGTCTGTAAATGGTGGAATTAAAATAAATGCTTTGAGTTTGATGTGATCAACGTTATATTTTTTATTTTAACATACGAGTATGTGTCCTCGATGTTAATATTAAACGCAAGTGCATATTCACAACTCAATCTGATCGGTTGGATTTACCCACCTAACACTGATAATGAAACGTCAAACCGCTCAACGTCACTATGTCTAGGCGTTCAGTTTTCAACTGGGAATTTCAGACCGAACACGCATTTATACTGTTGAATGGAACGACGATTAGGCTCGGATACTTGATGAGTCAATTGCGTTAGCTGTTGGAGCGGCAGGAATCTGACGGCAGCATGCGGCTTTTGGAGAACGACTACTGTACGAAACAGCTGCCGAATGAACGAGCCGCATCTAGTACAGCTTAGGTGTTTGAGGAACGAATATTTGGAACGTTAAGCCTAAACCATGTAGTCCATATAATCCTGTGTGTGTGCGAAAAATTGTGTAGGTATATGCGAAAACTCAGAGAATAAAATCCTTAAAAAAAAAACCTGCTACATATCCTACATATTTAGTAATTTACCCAATTAATGGGGGAACATGTTCAAGGCGTGAGAGGTAAAAGAGACAGGTAAATAAGTAGATACCTACGTTACATTTTTTGTAATACACAAAAGTTTTATAAATCCTACATATTTAGTAATTTACCCAATTAATGGGAGAACATGCTCAAGGCGTGAGAGGTAAAAGAGACAGGTAAATAAGTAGATAGGTACCTATGTTACATTTTTTGTAATACACAAAAGTTCTTATAAAACTTCAAATTGACGTGGAATTTTCTAACGCACACGGCTCGTTAGTAAACTCAAAGAAATGTTTTGGAAAAAAGAAGATACAAATTGTATAAAAGTTTGTTTTGATTGTTATGGAATTACGTTTCAGTGAAATACATGTGATTTTAACAAGTACAGCTTCACACCTCATTAAAAGGTCCATTCAAATTGTGATGAAAGTAAACACAATAATTATAATATTTATGAAAGTAAACACAATAATAATAATATTTGTATGTAAATATTTTTCCGTCCACTTGAAATAATATTTTTAAGCGATTTCGCAAATCGCTTAAAAATATCATTTAGTTGCAAATATGGGTAAACCACCTTTATCACCACCTTTATCTTCTGGCTTTACCTTTCGGCATGCAAAGTACATAAAAAGAAAACACAAAACAATTGAAAACTAGTTTAAAAATAAAGTATCAAAATAAATCCTATAGTTTATCCTGCAAATATTCAGATACACTATAATAATATAGCCTTCAGTCTCGACCCAGACAGGTCTAGAACCAAGTTCTAGAATACCAGTAGCTGTAAATGATACAACAAACAATAAAAAGCAACCATTTAACTTCACATGAAGCCTATGCAACAAAAGATAGACAATTTCAAACACCCACCCCATTTAAAAACTCACTTAACACACACTTATAAACAAAATTACTTTGCCCTACAAGATCACAAGTTCATCCAGGTGATACCGTCTTTGAACCAAGGGCCTTTATTGCAGTGCTCATGAAACTTCAAAGAAAAATGTAAAAATAAATAAAACTTGATTCCCTAAGTCTACCAGTATTAGATATCAAGTTACGAGTAGGTACCTTTAATGTAATTTCAGAAAATAGGAGCAGGATTGTATTACTGTTAAGCAATGTTGCTTCGGCTAATATAATCCGTGCTGAAATAACATTATTGGGATGTTCAGTATCGATTTCGCATTATAGCGTTTGGTGGTAAACACAGCGACCTACTATTGATGTTGAGAATCCAGTGTCCGATCCTAATTTCTGGCAGGAGTATTATAGTTTATTAGCGACCCGCCCCTGCTTCGCAGCTTTTAAGACTTGGCAAAACATTAAGATTTCTTTATTATATAGCATACATAATCAGCCTATAATGTTCCCACTGCTGGGACACAGGCCTCCTCTCTTCGGGAAGGAGTAGGCTATAGTCTACCACGCGGGCCCAGTGTGGATTATTAGATGTCACTTGTCTTCGAATTTTTGGTTCTAGGACATGCCGGTTTCCTTACGATGTGTTCCTACACCGTTTTGAGAGCAGCGGTGATGACATTATTTAAACAAAGTAAAGCGCTTGCCTGGGTTCATACCCACTCGAAAGTCGGGGCCACCACTGCTCGTTATTTATTATATATATAAGTTTAATATTAATATATTAAAAATGTATGTAAACCTTTCGGAATACATTCTCTAAGTGATGGTGAAAACGACATCAAAATCGGTCACAGAGACAGACACGAAAAACGATATTAATTTATAATATGTACAGATATAGATTTAAGCCGAGATAGATGGTACAGTCGCCAAGGCTGAAGGGTAAACGTAACGCTATAAATATAATAATTGTACTGTTAAAGCTTCAAAGACTGAAACTATATCGGGTGATAGGTTTAACAAAGATAACGTGACTGTAGATGAGACCACAGTGACAATGCCATATCTCAGCAGAGTAGATACTCAAGCCAAGAAAACATACATACTATAATCCCGTGGTTCCAGCAGCAATTTCAAAATGGTAAAACTAATGCATTGATGCATATCCACTCGTGATTCAAAGGCATTTGGAAAAATAATGAGATGCAGTCACGAGCATAAAAACTTTACACTTACATGCAAAATTCAAAAGCGATTATCTCGTATAATAAAGATTGTAACTTTGAATAAAGACTTATTTCATAATAATTTGATTTCGAAAATTTGATCAATATACATTTTTATCAATACACTTATTGATAGTATAGTGTTATAAACATAGTATTTTCTCTGTTGCGTAATTTTAACGTATGTATTTATGCTAAATTCCTTTGAACTACGAGTGAATGCGTCATTGCATAATTTTGAAATTCTAGATTTGTATAACCATAAGTTTGTTGCTGCTCTGCCAGTCTTTTGGGACTACAGGATTACACTATGTATTGGATTGATATTTGATATTGTATGTATAGCATTTCCTCGTATTGATATGGAAGGAAGCGAAGCATAGGCAAATTGTGTGGAATATAAAGTAGGTGTCACTGAAGACTTGTAGAAAAAACTTTGTATATTTTTGGTAGCAAGAATTTACAAGGAACATTTTTTGTCATGTCTTTAGATTTCAAGATCTTCCTCGTGCCATTGTTCTGCAAGATCGAATAAATGATGTCAGAGGTTTTACAGATGTGATCTATCACATCTCGTGAACGCCTGTGGTAAATATCAAAGCAACTGGCAGCCTTGATAAGACTGTCTTACGCAAGACTAGGCATATTCCCATGCATATAATTTATGTGCTGGCATTAAAGCAAACTATTCAAACATAGATGTGCCTACACAGTTTGTAGGTTTGCACGACTATACGAAAATGGCTATTAATAGACCAAAACAGTGCAAATACACACAATACTAAAACCACAAACTGTTTCAGGAGCAATTATACAAATTGAATGCGTAATACAAATTGAATTGAATAAGTTGGAAATAAACGAAGAAGTTAGAAAAAAATATTATCAGAGTGAAAATCAAATTATGGAACTGAGTTCTGCAAGTAAGACAATCACCAATTAAAACTTTGCTTCGATTCTGTAGTCGGTGAAGTAAAATCGATAAAAGACATGCAAACAATGTTTCGATTTCTAATTTCTTTGCAGTACCTATAAGATGAAGGAATGGATTTTATTGTAATTAAATCTCTAGCTCTTGTGATACAGGAACTCCTAGGACAAGAGTCAGGGTCACGCAGATGTGAATGTCTTGAAGTGAAATAAATAATCATCATCTGCCTAGCCTTTTCCCAACTATGTTGGGGTCGGCTTCCAGTCTAACCGGATGCAGCTGAATACCAGTATTTTACATGAAGCGACTGCCTATCTGACCTCCACAACCCATCAGTTACTGGGTAATACGATACCCCTTGGTAAGACTGGTTGTCAGACTTTCGGGCTACTGACGACCCGTAACGACTGTCAAAGATCCACGAATGACAGCCGGGACCAACGACTTAACGTGCTTTCCGAGGCACGGCCCCTCCTCGGAGCTTGGTATGTGAAAATGGTCACCCATCCACGGACCAACCGCGGCAAGCGTAGCTTAACCTGATCGATAGACCCGTGCGGCTGTTATTACTTAGCCACAAGCCCCTCTAGTGAAATAAATAATATTACGTATATAAATTATACTATATTAATAAATTATATTAATTGCAAAAAAATATTATGGATGCATCAAAAGTTGATAGAAAACGGAAATAATCAATGAAACCAACAAAACTAAATGAGAGAAAGGTAATGTTTGCCCTACAGGGGAACGTGAACCTACCGGCTGATAAAATTACATAGAAAGATAATATCACAAAGGTATCAAGAACTTTAGCAACACTATACAAGGCAATACAATTTATCCGGTGATCGACATGAGAACTTGATCCTATTACTCGGAAACTTAATACCAAATTTACGTAGTTTCCGTTCCAGATGAACATTACAGTTATAGGTAATAAATATATATAATTTTGTAATAGAGAGTATTTTGACAGAAACCAAAAGAAAAATGGTAAAGAATGACCCGCTGGATTCAGTTTTCAATTATGACTATACTCACGCACTTTGAGCATATTGGAGTTTGTAGTGCCGTAATTGAAGTCTTCCCTTTTGTTTTCAGTCCAGGAAGCACTTCTCGTCTTCCATACAACTGAGGCCAAAAGCCCAGAAGCTCTATAAAGGAAATCAAACTTGAAGTAGACGGAGATCTTGAGTGCGCAGAAATCGAGTAAATTTAAATCTTACATACGTATTCTATTTTTTCTTAGTGTGTCAATATATAAATTTTGTGTAATTTTATTCCTAGCAATTTGTCATGACATGAATTGAACCAAATCTCCAAGTGACGAAAATAAGCAAGAAGCTGGGGGTTTACTCCGAAGTGCAAAGTGCGAATGTTAGGGTCGGGCCGACACATGGCCGAACCGAATATTATTGAAAAATGCGAAAAAACGTTCGCATCGGCTCGGTTGGGTCGGGACCATAGTCAATATTCCAAAGAGCGAAGGAGTGTAGGATGGGGACCGACCGAACCAAATAGTAACTTCGTAGCAGGAAACGGCCGAACATTCGGCCGATACTACTTCGGAGTAGACCCCCCCAGGTAGTACCTTACAGAACTTTGAAAAATCACAGAAGAAAAAAAAAACAAAATCGAAGTGGTCATCGAGTTTACGAATAAAGAACCTGGATTGACAAATAAAATATACAGTATCAAAATAATGGGTACAGATCTGGTTTATATTATAAAGCCACTGTACACATAATGGCGCATTGGGTTAAACGTATCTACATGTTTCACAGGAACTAATGGACGCGCGCGTTGCGTGTTCGTTAGTCCTAATAGTATAAAATTGTAGGTTGTCTGTATATGACAGGTTTTAAGGCATAGGCGTTAGCGGGAATTACAGATAGAGATATAAAATAATTGTATTACATGAGGATAAAAATAAACTTCAAATTAACTTATTAATTAATTATTGCTAAAAACATTTTTAGAAGACAAGGTACTTCCAGAATCAAGTGAGATGCTACCTCCTAAATATTTTTGTATGTTCCCCATATCGTCGGTCTGTAACGTTTTCATAAAAATATAATTTATTTCAGCTCTACTGCTACCAATGATAAGAAAAAAACAGGAAATAAACCAACGGATATTACCAGTTCTTCGTAAAAAATCTTACAGGTGTATCTGTCTACAACAAAATTTTGGGAATTTATCTCTAAGCCTTAGAGCGTTACAGAAAACCCGAAACACTTCGGCCTAAAACTGACCCTCCAACTCGGCCCAATAAAGAATTTATCCCTCTCTACATTTGTCCGTAAACTCAACACTTTATGGGTTTTTCTCGAACAAAAATCTCTGCACTTTCCAGATTGGACGACGTGTAAGGAGCTTTGTATAAACTCTTTAACAAAATCAGCGAAGCGACAAAACAAACTACAAGATTGAATGTCTCAATAACTTCTATTTATTTGAAGTGTTCTACGTTATCGGATTTCCGAGTTCTGACTTTTTCAACAAAGATCTTGTTTGAGGCAGCCTTGTTAGAGTTCAGAGTAAAAACGTCGGTTAAATGCAACAGCTTTGCAAGTTCCTTGAAGAATATTGAATTGCATTGCTTTGATACTTGACAGGGAATGAGGGTTCTTTGCACAATATACATAATAAGAATTTCTCTGTTTTCTTGAAATCAACGTTTTTATTGTATTTAAAGCTTTATTTTTTTAATATCGCAGCACATGCTGAGATAGGACCATTTTGGCCTCGTATAGGACTTTCTGGTTTATTTTCTTTTTTTACTTTTTGATCTATTTTTATTTGTATTTATGACTGTGTTTAGTTTACTTTATGATCTTACTGTACGAGTCGCAATAAATACTTTTTCTTTCTTTGTTCATCCTAATGCTGATACAAATTTTCGGATTGTATTTTGATACTCAAAATATTTTGTTTGAAAACGCAAACGGTCTACAACACGGCAAGTAACTGGATGCCGCAGATGCTGTTAATATCAACAAACGAAAGTACATTTGACCAGATTAGATTATGAAAGGAAGTAACTATAGAAGCGGTTTATATGAATTACTTCTGGCACAAATCCAAAATATATACGTCATAGGAATTTAATATATGTAATTTCTATGAACCGACATGAACAAGGTTACCTTTGATAGACAAGGCGATTAGCAAGTTCGATGGACTAACTGAAGGCACATCTTGAATAAATAGGCCCGAAGTTAAAAACAATTTTGTTGAAATAAAAGTCGTCGAAGATGAATTCAGACGTCACACAAAATCCACACCAATTTTACAAACACGTGTGTCTATTTTCGTTAACTGCCTAAACGACTACGTTGACTGTACTTCGAAACTCTCGAAACCTTCCCGTACCTGAAAATAAATTCTTTATAGAAGCTGATATATCTCACGCCGGTGTGAAAACCGCTTCAAGACAATGTTTTCACACACACACAAAGCATACATACCATTAGCGGTAACACTCGCGGCATATTAAAAGCAGAATCTTGGTTTAAATTACCTTAGCATTATACATAATATATTTCCATTTAAGATAAAGAGTACCACACTTTACTCTGTCGTTTTACACCGAACATTCGGACAAGATTGTAAGACATTACGCTGTTCTATGACTGCGAACATTTTGCTTAGATTACAATCCGAACATCAACCGCTGTAAGCTTGTGACTTGAAATTATGATTGTTCTTGGACTTTTTGTTGTCAGTTCGGAAAAAATATTTTTTTAAGGGAAAATATTTGAGTGTCAACATGCGCGACTACTTAGTGGGACCTGGATTTACTTGTTAGTCGTGAAGTTTCTACACATTAAAATTAGTAGCATAATCAGCCTGTAACGTTTCCACTTCTGGGACAGTACAGGCCTCCAGAGGGAGTGAGCCGTAATCCACCACGTGGGCCCAGTACGGGTTGGTATATATTACATGTCTTCGAATTAGAATTTTAGGTTCTATGACATGCCGGTTTCCTCACGATGTTTTCTTTCATCGTTTTGAGAGCAATGGTGATGAAATAATTCACATAAAGTGAACTGCCTGATTGGGTTCAAACCCACGACCTACTCTTAAGTCGAGGTTGTTACTATTGGGCCAGGGAGGAGACCTGTGCCCCAGCAGTGGGAACATTATAGGCTGTTGATCTAATTTGATGACTACAGGCTAGCTAGTACAGTCACGAGCATAAATATTATACACTTGGCTTTATGCAAAGGCGATTTTTTCCTTGGTTCGTGAATGAAATTTTATGTTATTACGAACATAGTATTTTCGAACCCATAGGTTTATGTGATGTGTCGTATTTTAGGTTTACATTCGTTATTTCACGCAAAAATCGCGATTGATAGTTTCCAAGTTGTATTGACATATTAGTGCTCGTGACTGTACACAGGCATGACATCAGTAAGCAAGGTCCTGCACCTAACTTGCAAAACAGAAACTGTTTTAACATGAAGCTACACAAAGCAGCTACACAAAGGATATCTCAATGGACCTTAACCAAAAGACTCCTCGCTTAAGTAAATTAAGGTCAGGAGCCTTTCAGAGAAATGCACTCGACCTCCTCTTTACTTACGCGTACCTCTTCCTAGTATCAAGCGATACGCTTCAAACACCACCCGTTCTCGGATGTACCCTGTACAAACAAACAACTTTCAAGAAAAAAATATTCAAGAGAAAATACATACGTATCTATAGGTAGATACTTATGTATGTATATACAAATAATAAAGCTGAAGAGTTTGTTTGTTTGCTTCAACGTGCTAAAGTTGACAAAAAATAAAAGGCCCGTTATGACACTGACAGTTCTAGTAGTTAATAAAGATCAAATTCGTAAAACACGTATTCGTTTGTAAGAAACTGACAGGTGTCAAGAACGTATTCTCAAATGTCAAAACGGGCCTTTTATTTTTTTGACAACTTTAATCTCTGGAACTACCAGTCGGATAAAAAAAATATTGTTGCATTTTCTTGAGGAATTTATAGACTACTTATCATCACGCTAAGATACTTAGGAACAATTAAAAAACAAAAATAGGCAGAAAGAACACAGTAATAGAGCGGGCAGGCGATGCGGTGCGACGGGATGGGTCATGGAAACAAAAAATTTCACGCGGACGAAGTCGCGGGCAGCTAGTTAGGAATATAGTGAATACCAATATGTAATATTTCATGCCACAGAAAATTTTGAAAAATTTAAATCGGATTATTTTTGACCCACCAAGGCATAACTGTCGATGTTTAATTTTATTGACAACAACGGGATACGAACCAAACATTTTTTTTGCGTCTATTTTTCTAACTAGAACACGCGTAACATTTTAGTGTTTTGAACACTTGCCAAATGGGTCAATGACACAGCCGACAAAAAAACTTGTAAATATATCGGACTCATCGCATTTTTGGCCGATTCCCCTTTTATTTTTTCGATTGTACACTATAACATTTGTATGTAATTTTGTATTCTAGCGCCTTACGGTTGAAAGGTCTAGTTTTTCGGAAGAGTTCGGTAACCTTATGAATTTTTGATCGAGGTTTTTTTCGCTATGCCTGATTTTATGTCTAGGTTATATTCTGTATTCTGTCTGCTCGTTCTACTTGTAGGTACCATACACTGAATAGACTGGTGTTGATACATTGCCTGTTGCTGAAGATAAAATATTATTCTCGTTGCCTTAGATGCTGAGCATTGAAAGCCGCAAGAAAAATAACGAACAACCATCCCATCCCACCTTTAACAAATATTTTTTAATAGATTTAGCAGTCGCTACAGGGTGAAAATGATGAGTCAACACAAGGATTTTTTAAAATTATTTGATATTTAAAGCCAAACCAGGTAGGTTTTGACTATTTGCATTACAAACCGTTGCGCAACTGCTTAACTTTTTTTTTTTTTTTTTAATAAAGCTTTTAGTAGCGAATTGTAACAATTCATAGAATTATCGCAATAACACTGAACCACATTTGACGTAAACAAGAACCAAAAACCAACTTACAGTAAAAATCTTAGCTTAGCAACCTTGGTTTGGCTTATATCAAATAATTTTCAAAAATCCTTGTGTTGACTCATCATTTCAGCCGAAAGACGTCCACTGCTGGACATCCTGCTGACCTCCACAAACCCCACCACTTTGGCCGGTTATGTGCTTCTCACATCCAGCGTATTCCGAAAGGCCTTTCGGGACGTGGTAGCCACTTCAGAAAAATTTCGGCTTTCGGTTTTTGTTTTGACTATCTTAACTTTTCTGCAAATACTTACAGCATGAATTATTTACGTATACAACGTACTATGGAAAATAATATAAAAACGATACCAATATTTATTTATTTGCCTATAATCCAATCAATACCTGTTTCAAAAAGTGTCCTCCACGTAACAGACATGCAATGAAAAATCAAACAAAGTTCTTCGAAAAAACATTGACCAATCTCTTAGCTGATATTGCAAAGCCTGAACTAAGCGTCGGTTTTACCGAATTTTTACCGTTTTCCCGCAACGATGTCATATCTAACCCAGAACGTGGAGGCGGGGGAAGAGATTATGTCACTGTCACGTTGAGAACCGGGATTTTATGGAAAAATGCTTAAAAGGAAATATCAGTATTAGGGAGAAATGTTTCACAAACACCCCTATGTATGGAATATGGTGCGAGTAAGAGTATTTTTTATTATGTGGAGTAGATTATGTAGAAAGTACGGAATTTCATATATGATTACTTCCCACCTTGCGTCGCAAATATCATTATATTACTTACCTACCTACTATTAATAAAATTGGATACAAAAATAGGAAAGGACGTGTGCGACAATTCACATTAGTTTTTTTCAAACCATTAAAGATACGCAGTCGTGGGAGCAGATATTCCGTATTTGACTGCTTATCAACTAATTGGTGGTGTGCAAAAAAAAAGTTTCTAATTTCTAGTATAGAGGCATGAGGAACAGGGTGTAAAGTTCACTCATCCTCCATAGAAAAGGGAGGATCCTCCGACCAGACGGGTGTTGTGTCTGGCAGGCACTTGCCCAACGACTGATGTCGGAAAGTTTGTATGTATGCTAATTGCGCGGTAAACTCTGCTTGCGAGATGCAGGATTTTCGTGACGTCAGTATGACGCGTTATTCGCATGTGACCGCTACACTAGATTACAGAACAACATCATTAAAAATCAAAGAAACTGCAGACACTAACTAAGAGCAGTGGTGACCCAGTAGTAATGGCCGCGAATTAGGAGTTGTAGGTCGTAGGTTTGAACCCAGTCAGGCTCTTCAATTTGTGTAAATCATTTCATCAGCACTGCTTCGCCGTTTCTCAAAACGGCGAAGGAAAACATCGTGAAGAAACCGGCATGTCCTAGAACCAACATTTTTAAGACATGGGACATCTACCAAGCCGCAATGGGCTGCCGACAGAGAGGAGGCCTGTATCCCAGCATTTCCAGCAGTGGAAACATTATAGGCTTATTATGCAGATACTGACTGTACTCATAAATCTCATCAATAAATTATGAGATTTATCCCGCGAACAGCAAACTATAAATATACAATGCAGAATAGAGATCAAGGTCGAAACTAAAGCGTAGGAGCCAGCGGATACTATCAAAAATTAGATTAAAGATGATTCATGATTGTATCGCGATCCGCCATTTAATATAAAAGAAATAAGCTTTCTCCTTTATTTTGCTAAGAGCGAAGGATAAATTGGAGATGTTTCGTCACAAAGAGGAACGGCAAACAATTTGGATTTTACGAAAAGGGATATTCTTAACAATGGCTTGTACTCTTTCTCTTTTTCAAAATGATTCGGGCATTCGTCATTGTTAGCGGAATTGAGAGTTATGGAATGATACTTCAATTACTGAAGTCGACGGCTTGGTCGGACAATGGCAATTGTCTATTATTGAGTACTTAAACTGTGTCGTTCAATTATGTCTTGTTTTCCTTTTTAGGTTGCGCAGGGCAACTGATGCTGCCGAAAACTAACCCAATACTAACTGCATAAATTAGGTGTTAAATATTTACCTTAATCGTTAATAAAGACCAATCGACAGAAGTTGTGTTATCCAAATTTGAATAATACATAAAAAAATCCCATAGAAAAATGGGACATTCAGTTGTTCCCAAATTCGAAATTTTTCCGCGAAACTTTTCCAATTTTTCATTTCATAAAAACCTTTCAGACTACAGCCGTTCGCTTGCCAACGAACAGTATTTAATTTTTATTTATAAAGATTTAAATACGAGTAGTTTGTTAGAAAATACATGTTAGAAAGTAACAACTTGTACCTAATTAATTATTAAAAATAACAAGTTAACCCAGATATTACTGAAACTATTTTTTCCAATAAAAGGCGGCCTTTCAAAAGACCCGTCGTAATATAACCGTACGTGTGCGTATTTGGGTGTTTTAAAAGACCGTCGCAATGCCTGGTGTAATTATAATGATAGAAATTATATCCTGCGGAACATTCCATGTAACTGACCATGAAAAGTTTAAGAATGAAATGATAGAACAAACCTTACTTTACCAAGACATCAAAAGGTTATCAACCTCTTATTGCTATAATATAATAATTGGCATAGCTCACTCAGTAACTAAAACATTCATCATAACTATACTTCAGTGAATGTAGTTGAAAAGATGAATTTTACGAAGGATGGAGTTTAAAATTTGATTACACTCGAAGTGTTTCCTCGAACTTGTGAGAGTCATCCGTTGTTTTAGCTGTATTCTTTAGTAGTGTTAATGAAGACTTAATTAATGAAGTGTGAAGCGATTTATCATCGCACTTGGTAACTAGTGGAGTTAATCATTAGTTCAACTACTTTATTTTTCTCGTCGTAGAAGACATGAACTTTAAAAGTAGGTAAATTAACTATTGAAATAATCTCTTTTGTTTGTAAGTTATCCAAGTTTAAGATTATAATCAAATGTAAGTAACATTGGATTTACCCCTAGTGAGGTTACATACAGATATAATTCTTAGTATCAAGCTCAGAAACACAAACATAGATACGAATTTCATTTAATAATAGGAATTTGGTTTAGAAAACAATATAACTAAACCGAAAACAAAGTTCACGAGAACTTTGCTAAACGATTCCTATTAATAATTTATATCGAAGCACATATTCGCAAATGTTACCCACAGACTAAGTACTATCCAACCTTCAAGGAATTCTCATATAATTCAAGCTAAGAGGATATCGCATATCACAAATATATTATTAAGGAAAATTAGGTGTATTTCCTCCAGGCAAACATTTTGTTCGTAATATTTAAATTCGCCAGCATTACTTGATGTCTACCGAAATGGCATATTTACCCGAGTAACTCAAGCAAAAAATTTAGCAATTTACGATGTAAGTAATTGCTTAGACAGAACTCTAAGTGGCGGTGTTATGAACAATCATTATTTTTAACGTTTTTGGTTATTATGAATGGTAATTTTTCTTTTCTGTTTAAGTAGGTATACCTTGTAGGTATTATTACGTTCTTATTTATCACATCTCAAGCTAGTTTATAGGGGCCCAAATTTTCTTCGGATATCTAATAGTCATCATCTGGCTAGCCTTTTCCCAACTATATTGGGGTCGGCACGACTGCCTATCTGACCTCCACAACCTAGTAACTGGGTATATAAGACTGGTTGTCAGGGGTTCGGGTTTCTGACTACCCGTAACGACTGTCAAAGATCTACAAATGACAGCCGGGAACAACGGTTTAACGTGCTCTCTCTGGCACGGAAGGGTCTCTATATGTAATGGTAGTCACCCATTCGCTGACCGACCTCGGTAAGCGTACCTTAACCTTCGGAGGACCAGTGTGGCTGTTATTATTTAGCCACGAGACCCTCTTTTGGATACCTAATAAAATGTAGCAATACTTTTTAGCTTTAAATCTTCCTTTCTACGTAGAAATTGCATTTTTATCAAAGTTATCTTAATCTTCCTCTAATATGTGAGATTAGGTAATTATGATCTTGTTCTAAAAATGTCTGTATGTAGGTTAGGTATAAATCGACGCTGTTATATCAAAACAGTATTTTTTTTACCACAGACGAAACATTTCGACGCTAAAAATATGTGCTGAATTCATAGTTACAGTTTGCGCGTCACACATCATCATCTGCTTAGCCTTTTCCCAACTATGTTGGGGTCGGCTTCCAGTCTAACCGGATGCAGCTGAATACCAGTATTTTACGTGGAGCAACTGCCAATCTGGCCTCCCAAATTTTGCGCGTCGATATTAGTGCCAAAACAAATCAACATTCATCCGTACAAAAATACCACTTTGATAGATTGAGGAGAGGCTCGATGTTTCTATACTTACTGAATTAAGTATGACAAGCTGATAAAATACATTGATTAATACGTGGGTCGCATTTAAATACTTCTCCGCCTTTCACATTAGCTGTCGTCGTGAGGACCTTCGGAATGTCATTCCGCCTGACTACGGACATTCTGTACGTTTCCCTTTACGTGACCTTAATTTCAAGCATCTCTCATTGCTAAGACATGTCCTTTTAATAGGCTGACCTATTTTTAAAACATTTAAACACAAGTACCTACCTGAAAAACTGAAGTTACTTGATACATTCCGTTTACATTTTTGTACTATTTATAAAAAAAAAACGTGCTTGAATTTTTTTGTTCATTAGATTTATTACCTTTAGGTATTATGTTTTTTTTATTCCCAATAAAGATTAAAACTCACGTATAATGTTTACATACTTACATATATTTATTAAAGAGGATGCAAATATATACACTGGATAAACTTCTTATACTAAATTAAGTTATAAACTATTAAAATAAAAGTATAATAACCTAACCTGTTACTGTTAGCCCATCATCCCAGTGCTGGCCAAAGGCCTCTCCCCATGACTTCCAGCTCTCTCGATCCAGGTCTAAAGTGGACCACTGGTCGTTTATTTGGTGCAGCTCGTCCCACCATCTAGTACGCGGTATGCCGCGACGCCTTCTAGCTGTGTCAGGGCTCAACGTGGTGGTTATTTTGGCCCACAGCTCATTGGGCATACCGCGGACGTGGCCTACCCAGTCCCACTTCAGCTTAGCGGCTTTCTGAGCAACGTCAGTAAGCTGTGTTATGGAGAATCTAACCTAAACTAGCTAGAACTATTAACTAATTACTAAAATAAGCGCCGTCGAAAAATTCCTCCGCATCGCTGTCGACTGGAAATGTACCCAAGAGACTGGCGGCGTTGCCACGTTGTATGACAATGCTTAGCATTTGGCCAAGGTAAAAGCAAGCCCTTGGGTCACGGGAAGTGGCAACCAGCCGTTTGGAGATTTCGTTAAACAAACCATGAGCACTCGAAATTCAAGTACAATAATGAAACGCTAAGAGTATGTCATCTATTTTCAACCGATATTTTCTTTTTATTAAGCAGCTTTTCTAAGTTTTCATCACGAAAATAGACCCAGCTATTATATTCAGTTACCCACAAACGTAAACAATAATGTTTCTATGAAATCGTAATGACAAGAAAAAAACCGACGAGAAGCCCGAATGAAAATACTTAGAATCATAATAAACCTATTTTTATTAAAGAAAAAATGGTAAACTACATAAAAAGAAGTTCAGAACTGTCGTTTCAAAGATATAAGTAGCTCACTGGCGGAAATATTATATAGTAAATATTTTTGATGCTTATAAGACCTGTAAATAGGTAGTGCCTATTATAAGCCTACCAATAGGCTAGATGCCTGGAAAAATCTAATTAGTCCGTCAGTTAGTTTATCAAAAAATATTGGACCCGTATTTTTTCTTTTGTCAATTATATAAAAAATTATGAAGATATCGCCCGTTAAAGTTCCGTGTGACGTCACGCCTTGCTACACTTTTAGCATGGCGTGACGTCATGACCTCCCACTCCCAAATTTAGATGCGCTTTATCTTTGTCATCTTTTGTTTGATTGACAAAAGAAAAAATACGTGTCCATTATTTTTCGATAATCTAACTGACGAACTAAATATAATTATTATTTTTTTACCCAGGCATCTACCTTATTCCTAGTAAGATTTTTTGTAGAAGTGCGTTTATTTTCTGAAAAAGGAATAAGTATTCACATTGTAAGCTTCTCTTTTGATAAGGTTTACATTTAACATCAAACACTGGGGGTTCTGGAAGTGGTAAAGGTTCTGGGGTGGGGATCGCATACTGAAAGTCAAAGCGTTGGAAGGCGTCGCCACAAGGCGGACCAATGAACAACCAGTCAATGTGGCAACTCTTAAGGGAGGTTTATATCCAGCAGAGGACGTCTTTCGGCTGAAATAATGACTGAGGGTTATGAAAGTATTAATTTTGCAACTGCAAGTTCCTGTCATCGCTCAACGCATAAACCTTGGATAGTTCCGCGATCGAAGTCATAAATAAATGATTATTCAATACCGAATACATTCGTAATTCATGATTTGTTGTGCTGGGTTTGATGCTATGCAGTAGATATGCCACCTGGGTCCACGATAGTAGCTTTAATACTTGGAAAAGGAAAATTAATTTCTAGTTCTGGAAATCACTTCATCATTGTCGATTCATCTGTTTTTTTTTTAACTTACATTTCTTTGTGCCTTTGTGGGTGAAGCCAACGAAGGAAGCTAGAAGACGACCTACAAAAGCTCGCAGGAAGACCTGGAAAAAATTCACACAGACCAGGAAAGCATGGCAGAAAACGGAGGAGGCCTGTCATCAACAGTGGGTGGAACAAGGCTGCCAATGAAGATGATGGAGCATTGTTGGATGGTTGATTCTTTCGTATAGCTATCTTACTGTAGGGTTCTCATCTATCCCTTCTAATCCAAATACAAAACTACCCTAACTTGACTCTTAAGCTTACCTACTTCAATTCCCAATTTTCCTTACAAGGGATCAATATGGTAAACTCGCTTCGACACAAACAAGCAGCTCAGTATGCAATCGTTTGGTCAGAATACATAAATAAATTATCATTCAGTGTTGTGAATCCAACCACCAACCAACCAATGTACCATGTACATTGGTGAATCGGAAAAGCATACATTTTGGACGATTTCATTTGTGTGGCTCGGCAATAAAATGATTTTTTTAACCGGAACTGTGATAAGTGTCACCACGACTGTGACCTACGACGACAGAAACAAATTTAATATCCGGGGACATGAAAATTAAATAAAAATTATAAATATTTTTTTTATTCAAGTACCTACCTATAGTAAAGAAAAATTATGATTTACATTAATTACAAATCATTTCAAATCAAATCATATCATTTATTAGTTTGCAAACATGGGTAATTAGTATACATATAGATGTTTTATTTACGTTCGAGGAAAGTTAAATTCTAACTGTAATGTAGACCTGCCTGATCTAGGTTTATGAAAAACCTGTGTTTCAGGCCAAAATTGAAAACATTAATCACGAATTTAATATATGTTTCTGGGGTTCTACTCTGTAAGTCCATCACCAAAGATACGGGACCGTCCGATAGTAGTTGATCCGTCATAACAAGTATCGAATTTATATAAAAAAAATTCGGACACACACACACGTCACATCTGTTCTAGGGACAACTGTCCAGTCCTGTAGTCTGACTGCTCAACATCGTAAAGAATGTTGTTGAACTGTCAAAATGAAACCCATTGTTACTGATAGTAATCAGTAACAATGGTACTGATAGTGTGTTACTCAATTACCCCGCTGGTCCTTAGAAACGTAAGCCGCACTAAAGCATTTTGTACGAAAGGACCAAACTATATGTACCTACTGCCTTCACAATCTACAAATAGGGTTTTATCCTTATCTTCAGTACGTAGAGCCACACGACATGAAAATGTACGTCGTAAAAAATATCTGGAAGATCAAACTTTTAGGAATCCCGGAAATGGAATACCCGGTCCTATTTCCGCTTCAAATGTTGACGTCAACAGCCAAGAAGGCGCCATTTCTCATTATTTAAGGGCTTGAATTCTTTATTTATTGTCAGAATTATTACGTTTAAGGACAAGGGTTTCGTTTCTAAATGCTTTATTAAAATAAAGGCTACAAGATACCCTTTTATACGGATATACAAATAAAGGGGGTAGGGAAACATTACAATTACCATTAAAATAAATACGTGTTACACAAGTATGTCAATGGAACAAACATTTTGAAATATACAGAATATGGGGTCCATTAAAAATATATGTATATTTCAGTCGTCAAAGGAAAAAAAACATTCAGAGGTTTCCGATTCGACACGGAATATTTAAATCATTTTTCGTTGATGACAAAGAGAAGGATTAAAAAAAATGGCAAACGACAAAATTCAAGCTAATTTGTAGAGGACTAGAAGAGCCCTCTAAGGATCGGGAGGAATCAAACCACTTATATGACTCCTTTTAGAATATTGGGCGAACGTCTTTACACATTTTTCACTAAACTCCCACTCACAGTTCTAAACCAAAATCCTAATTAAAATCTTTGACAATAGCTTGAACGTTCGAATGGAAGCCGGCCTGCATCAAATCAAGTCGCCTTCGGCAGACAACCTCTACATGAGTATACCAATCCTTTTATTGCACTGTTCTATAAAACAGCAGATTTTTTTATTGATAAACGACGAATTTCTACGTTACGTCCAGAATCATGTGCTGAATTCATGGTAACAGTTTGCGTGTTCTCGCCCCTGTCACCCTGTGCAGATGAAAGCTAAAATTACTTCTTTACTCCAAGGCACTTAATAAAACCCACTGCTTATTTCATCGAATGGTACCAGGAAAACATAGTGAATGGGCACGTCTTTAGACTTTGCATACTCCATACTTCTTCAGTGAGAAGCAAAACTTCCCTCTTGCAACGTACAAGAACAAATGTAGATAGAACATCTCAATAAGTCCACACAGTACAAATACTGAGAATACTGAGTTTTATTAAAACCGTGCCTTGAATATTCGGCGAAGAAACGTAGCCATGTATTTACGTTTGTAATAAAAGTAGTGTTTTGCAATCCGATTTTGGTATAAAAGTCAAGTATGACGTGCTTACTTCCTAAAAGTGGTCTAATTTCGTTACACGTGTTCTGGGTTCCTTTGTTTGTCAGTCTAGAAAGTTTTATGCTAAAGTCGAAGATCTTGGCATTTTCGCATACCCACTCATTTTGTTTAAAGAACAAACTTGACCTTATCGAAATTAATTTTTGTAATTATTATCTCCTTTATTTAAATGTAAACATATGTTTAAATTATATTTTTAAATAAAAAAGTATAAAAAATGGAACGGAAAAATGATACGGCCCACCGGTATCGGGAACAGGGTCCAAGCTACCGGCGGCGGTCAGGGCTCCAGAGAGAGGAACCTCCTGACAATGCGAGCCGTGTCCAGAAGTACCGTTTTCTGAATCAAGCCCTTGATCCAGTTGCCCAACGAGAGCTTCCTCAGGTGTTGGTCGAGGCTCTTGGCTATTAAACCATTGGCTGTCTGGCTAATTATTATTATTTGTATTTACTATATTATATTTGCTCCCGCTCAATATCCAGAGCGCGAAAAAAAATCGCCGTGATTAAAATACGACGCGCGGACCCAGCGGGCGTATTTTAATCGCGGCGATATTTTTTTGAGTCTAATAACTTGAAAAAAGACACAATTAAACACTTGTTCTGCCTGCAATTTTTTGTGAAACTGAAATATGTATTGGCTTGTACCACTGCCCTTAAAACAAGTTATTTTATAACTTAGTAGGGGTGCTGGTTGCAACACCTACCTGTTTTTGGTTATCTAGCATAGGTCGAGTGTAGCTACAGATCATATTATTATTGCTAATAACATTATCGTTTACAATACAAGCAACCGAAGAAATTCGGCTAAAATGGTTATTTATATAATAACCATTTTAGCCGAATTTCTTCGGTTTACCGTCTGTTTAAACAAGAAGTCTTAACAAAGTAAAACTATTGCTTAATGTGTTAACAATATAACATAAGTTCTTAATAGCTACATTTTTTTTTATAGAGGTTAGTTTTATACTCTTATTTTGTTTTTTTTTTAAATTTATTTCTTTGTATTACAAGTCCCTTGTAATTCTCTTTTTTTGACATTCTGTATTACGATTAGGTACCTACAATAAAATAAAGCTACATTTTTAGAATCGACATGGAGTTATTACGTCATCACTGGCCCTATATTAAAGACGTGCCCTGAATATGGCGAATGATAATGTGAACAGTAATAAATAAACAAAAATAAATTATCCATTCTGCTATGAAAATAAATCTCTGTCAGGCTTCGTGCGATGGGCTGAGAACGTTTTAAAAAGGTACCTCTCTCGTAATCAACCTATAATATTCCCACTGCTGGGACACAGGCCTCCTCTGTGTGAGAGGGACTGGGCCTTGGTCCACCAAGCGGGCCAAGTGCGCGTTGGTCTCGACATCTTCGACTTTTTGGTTCTAGGACATGCCAGTTTCCTCAAGATCTTTTCCTCGCACGCAATATGGGTTTTTCAAGCAAAGTATTCACCGCCTAAAAAGTCATAATAAGTAATTGATAATGTCAAACGCGACCCACCGTTTGTCAAAAGTGACAATGTGAACGCGTAATTTGTCACAAATGTTCCGTTTTGTACACCTCTATTTTTTGCTCGACTAAATTGGGTTGCTCCCCCAATTTTGTCGAGCAAAAAATAGAGGCTATATTTTTAGCTTTAAAGATTTTATATCTTAAAATGCCAATACTAGCAAAGTAGCTTATAATGTCAATGTTCTAAGTGGAGGTATTTTCCACATCATCG
This sequence comes from Apamea crenata, assembly GCA_949629185.1. NCBI lineage: Eukaryota > Metazoa > Arthropoda > Insecta > Lepidoptera > Noctuidae > Apamea > Apamea crenata. The sequence continues at coordinate 5,901,868 of OX451363.1, read as the reverse complement.
TTACTTTGTTTTAAAAGGGGTTTCACTACTAAAATTTTACTTTATTTTACGGTAAAACTTTTGGTTTTGTTAATGTTTGGTTATAGACACACTAAGGGCTGATTTTTTCAGCGGAAAGGAATAATTTTGACTTTATGACAGTGCTTCCAAAACAAAAACTGTCAAACTTCAATTTTATTCCACGACTAAGAATAATTATTATCCGTCGATTGGACATCAGCCCTAAGTTACTGTCAAAGTACTTTTAGGGCTAATTTTTCAATCATCTGACAACTTTTTTTAATAATATTTTAAAATAATCGACGTTATTTTGAAATAATTTTGAAATTTTGACAGTTATTTCATACAAAAACTGTCAAACGTCAATTTTATTCCTCGAATAAAAGTTATCTGGCGATGGAAAAATCAGCCTAAATAATAAAGTGTTTTTTTTTTCTTTTTTCGTGAAGCACCTATAACAACATATTACACCACACAATAGCAAAGTGGGTCAGTTTTAAAAAGACCGGCACGTCGTTGTTTTAAATGAAAACGTTGGACCTAAGTTTTTATACTGCCATTAAACCCTGGTCTGATAAAGATAAAAAATTCAAATGGAAATGTCACAACGTTTTGTTTAGACTCACGCTAAATATTCATATCCAGCATTTTACGACTTATTTAACAAACAGAATGACATAGAATTAATTTAAAGGCAGCTGAATAAAAATATTTATTTTTCAGAGATGATTTTCGACAGTTGTTTGGATCGTGAAGTTTTGGTTTCAGATCATGCTGTGCAGAAATGTAGGTTGTCACGATTTGCAAGAACATACAATTTTTGGGAAGGTATCGTGGACAGCAAAATGGCGTGTGCGGCTGTATGAATATTTTTGTGGGTAAATTTGCCTCTTGTTTCAAGAGTCCTTGTTCGGAATAATGTAAAACAAAAAAAATAAAGCTTGACCTAGCTCTTTATCTTTTACATGGCCTATTTTATTAAAACCTTTGTGTATTAGAATTGAGTGTATTGCTCCTAATATTGTATTAATGATTTTACCAGGCTATTTTCATAATTTCATTGAAATATCCGAACAAAACTTCAGACAATATTCAAGCGTCTAGGGTAATCTATTTCGTCTACAGTATTACCTTACTACAGGGTCCGCAAGATTGCCCTAAGACTTTCGTATTAATTTCACCCCAACCGCAACGTTGCAACAAAACCGTAATCCTTCGGTAGATTGAAAGCACTAATATGGCATCTGAAGGCGTCACGTTAAGAATTTCATATAACCAAGGAGGCAAGGAGTGGCGATGGTAATGAGATACCCATTTGTCTTTTTAAGGCTTCACCAAAATGTTGAAGTAACGACGTTCTTAAGCCTTGTAGACACTTGGAGAGACGTCGCGAGACATGTCCCAGAAAGAAGGGTCGGTGCAACATTTCTTCCATACTTCCTATTAGTTGTCATCTCGGTAGTCAACCCCCTTTTTTTCTTTTTTTTTTTCGTTCTTACTCTTATAGCATTCATACTGAAAACTTTCCCATCGACATTTTCATCATTTCCCCGCATCACATGCCCGCATAATACGTTACTAGCCATATTGCTGAACACGTCTGCGGCCCACAAGTCACGCGACAATGACCAAATTTGCGTTTCGATATAATATGTCCCGAGACATTATTAGACGTTATGTGACTATGTCTTGATACAATGTCGCGAGTCAATGGTCGGCTAGTGCGTACAAGGCGTTATGAAACTCTGGCACGAACTCGGCGAAGCGGCTGAAAGCATCAATTTTCTACTATGTCCTGATTTTCAAGCTGACAGCTACCGGTAATGAGCTGTTTGGGGAATTTCATAAAGGAATCGTGTATGAGGTTTTGAAGGTGATGGTAATGTTAGCAGTATTTTATGAAAAGGTTTATCAAGTTGACGGTGAATGTAGGTATTTAGGTCTGAGATATTTTGGAGGGTAGAAAGAGAGCCAGTGGTGTTGAGGACGGTGGCACCTTGTGAGTTTACTGAGTATGATGATTGCAAATGAGGCTGACTTCGTTACGTAAGTCACTCAAGAAAGTAGGTAGCTATTTATAACACCGTGAAAGCTCACAATGACAGACTTGGGCCATATTCGACGTTATTTTTTATCCCACCGAACACTCAAACATATCAAGTTCAATACATCGGTTCACTTTCCGTTTTATGTTTTACAACCATTGTTAGTGAATCGTAACATTATGAGCGTTTTATACCTCAACAGGGTATAAAGTCTATTTTACGATTGGAAGTAAACTGAAAATTGCGGTCCTTATACGAAGTCGTAATATCATAGCTCCATAAAATATTGTATAATTGCAAACCATGATTTTGAAAATGACGAGTAAGGGATGGGATTACTTTGGGAAAAGTATCGGCAGCGTTATGTTTTATAGTCGATTTCATAATAAAAAATACTTGTTTGTTATACCAATTCATCTTTTTGTATAGGTACACGTGTTTCTGTGACCAATAAACCAATTTTTCTTCCTCCCTGTTTTGTTTACCAAGAGTCCTCTCATGTGAACACAAAAACTAATGAGCTTTTATTTCGACTCTAGGGAAGTACTGATTACACCTCGGAGTCTAATCGATATGATAGGTACACAGAATTGTCAGTAGAAAAATTTTAATTAAAATCAAACACGCGGCTAAAAACATAAGGTCAGCGCGGAATCCAGGCCGTCACAGAAGACCCTTATCAATCTAAAACAATTTACATCAATAAACATTCACCCATACAACCCAACGTCTATATACGAAAGGAAACATAAATGTGAAACGTTTATATTTCTCTAGATAAACCTATAAAGACTGCTCCTATAAAAACTGTCGGCAAAAACATAGGGACATCTGAGATCACATGGGAATTCGGGTTGATGTACCATGCTCTATAGTATGTACTTACAACTTACATACCCACGTAACTATATACAATATTTTTTTTTTTTTGTACTTTGCATAACAGCACACTGTTTTGGCAGTATGTCCTTTTTCAAGCAAGTTTATTTGGGAAGTTGGTGAAGGGCAGAAATTTTATGTCAAAATGCCTTCGCCATTTTATCAAGTAACAAGGTAACTTGACATTTGTCGTTCAAACTATGTGTTACATAATTGCGTAACACATTTACAGTACCTAGATTAATGGTTTTCATTTTGACAGTTCAACAATATTCATTGCGTCATTTACGGTGTTGAGCAGACAATTTTTTCGAACGTATGAAGCAATGGATTAGCTACATCCTTCAAAATTTCAGATTGTGATTGACAGTGTGTTACGCAGTCATGATAAATAATTTTATTGATCTTTTATCATTAGGTACTAGAGAGTAGATTAGGTATGTATTTATTGTGTTAAAATATTTTTTTATAAAAAAAAACGTTGCCTTACACTAGGAATTACTCCTGTATCATGGGTGCGTTTACAAACATTTAAACTCACATACACAAACAGCCATACCCGGAACAACTACCTGTAGGCAATACAAATATTTGTTCCGTGCGGGAATCAAACTCGCGACACGCAACGCAGCAGTCGATCGCTCAGCCACTGCGCCAAACATGTCGTCAAATACTTGTAGATCTTCACCCAAATTTTAAGTTAAAAAAAAAATTGCTTAACACTATCAATCTCAATCTGAATCATTTTGAAGGATATTGCTAATCGATTGCTTCATATGTTCGATAAATATTTCTGCTCAACAACGTAAATTAGTGTGTTATTACCCCGCAGTAGCCTTGTTTCTAATCTTTGGTAATTGTCATATAGCCATCTCTTTCTTAACGTGCTATCTCGCTCTTCCCTTTTGCACGTCCACCATTGCATAGTTCACGTGCGCCGCTCTTGTATTTTACTGCTTTTAATATACAACTGTTATTTTATCAAAAACCTGGTTTAATTAAACACAGAAGAGGATTTCCTTTCTACAAAGGAACGTTTTAATTATGTTACGTTACGTGCCTATTATAAGATTGATAAATTCAGATGAAGCGGAAACAGATGTTTTCGCTTCTCTAAAGCCGGATTTACATAACGACACTAGTTGTGCTAACTTAGTTATTCATTGATGGTTTCACGGGTAAATTATTTATCTATTTACACGTGAAACTATAAATGAATAATCAAGTTTGCGCATCTAGTCGTTCTCACATTACTAACGGTCTTACATTTCTGGATTTGAGAGCCAGAAAAAAAAAACTGAAAAATCAGCATCATTTTCTACCAAAACCTCGATCGTCTGATAAATGTTCTGCCATATTATAAACATGTTAAATTCAAAGTCAGAACGGCGCCTGCGACAATGTTTTAACAAAAAACAAAATGTCTTTTAAAACTTCGTTACCAAAACGTTGTTTCATTAGAGCTTGTCAATTTAACGGCAATCCACACCAGTTTCCGACAAACACCTGATTCGATGAGGTTTCGATAAATAAAATATATTTGCATATTGTAATAGAATTCCTACAATTTTCTAAGTAAAAGGTTGCAGAACGTTAGATCATGCAAAATGCACGCTTTAACTCGGCGAATCCAATATTTATTTTGCGTTGCTCAAATATAATTTTAGAAATCTGGTGTAAGGAATATGTGGACCACCGTGTGACAGTCAATTTTGTGTGAGGTTTTATGTAAACTGAAATGCAAATGTTGAATTTAAGTTTGCGGTATGATGGTACACTAAATTATCAATTAGGCACGCACACTATGAGTTATGAGCTGCCAAAAACTTGATATTTTCAAAGATTTCTACACTTGAATGTTGTTCAGATTCAGAACTTCCACAAACAATGAGGTGTTTCAACCGCCCTTGCCCGAACCGCACCTGAGCACTACCACTAACCGGCCTAACCGCACTGAAACAAAATTTTAACTTTGGCAGTTGATTTTAACTTCGTTGTTTTTATTTTGTTGATTTTGTCTTGACAAGATCAGGAAATCAGGCAATCACCTTAAACAATGACGGGAAAAAAAAGTCAAACAATAAACTCAACTACATTCTAAATACCGGGCCACCTAGTACGGAAGCAGTAACTTACCTACACAAATAAATTTATAGCGCCTATATTGGTTACTTAATCACCACATACGCAACCATAAATGGGAGTTATGAACGTTTTTATGAACCCTAAGAATAACTCTATTTGAATTGGAACGGGCAAGGAACTCTAGTATGTAATGAACCATTTAGATCGAACCCATAGCTTTTTATTGGGAGTAATATCGAGTAGAAGGCAAAGCACTAAAAGATTGGACGATGTTTCTACGATAGTAAAAACTTTTTGTAGCAAAGGACAGTAACCAAAATTCGTACCAAAATCCGGTCCAAAATGTATCTATAAATTTTGTACCGGTGAATTTGATTTTCAAGAATATGACATTAATAACTGATTACCTGATAATATTGATTAAGTTAGATTTGCAATACATATGTATGATTATTATAGTGCTTAATGTTGCATGCCTTATGGTAGAATGTACTGGATTTTTTTACGCCATCTAAACTATGTTTTGTCGCCTACATTCTTTGCAAATAAATGATTCTGATCTGAAAAAGTCCCATGCATGAAGATCAAAATATTATAGTAATTATTTTCATATTTTTTTTACGACATTACGCGTCGGGGATTTGATTTTTGAACAGGGAATTTAATTTAAAGTAAAACAAGTGTTGATATTGTTGCATTCCCTTTACATAACGTTCCGTTTCAAATGATATGATTAATAAAAATATAACCTTGAATTTTGAAAGTGTCATGATCACGTCTTTAAAAAAACATGTAAGAAAATTATACTTTGCCGATTCTACATTAATTAAAATGACTAAATAATGGCCTTAATGGAGTAATAATGGCCTTTCGTGTATGATATGTCAAACAAAATAAAGTACCTAGTTTTCAGGTTATTTAGTTTTTTTTTTTAATCTCCGAAACTCGGGTTTTGTGTACAAAAACTTTTGTAGGAGTTAATATGCTAAGAATAGCCTATAAAAAACAAAGTTTGACTTTGATGCAGCATGATACGGGATTCCATACATCCATGAGCACAATCCTTCGAAAACATACATATAAAAACTCACGCAATTTTCCCATGGCGGTAGGCAGACACTACATAATCCACCTGCTAGGATCGTTTACTACCATACATTTGATCATACACGCACACTGGTTAAGAGCACTACGCACCGGACCGCAAAGTTTACGAAAACATTGAATTAAAAATTAACTATTAAAATCTGAAGTCACTTTATCTTTAGAAAGAGTTTCCAAGATTTCGGACGAGATCCAGCAAGGTGATAAATTATTTAATTTTATAGCCACGCCAACAAAGGCAACAGTATTCTTCTGTTGATAACAGTTAAATGTTTATAAGTGCCTCGTTATTACTAAATTAAACGAACTTACCTAAGTGAAGTTCTATTGTAATTATACGAAGTGCTTAGTCCTCGATAATTATCCTGATTTACTCTGTAGTTCCACTACTGTCCATCGTGTACACGCGAATATTCAGAGAATAAAATCCTGCAAAAAAAAAAAATTTTTTGCTGGCAACTATATCCAGCTTATGTCATTCTATTTAGAGTAATCTGCAAAGAGAGAATTAAAATTACCAGACAATAATTTCCCAACTTCAGTCCCGGGGTCAAAAAACAAACTATGGCCTTGTTTAGGGCTTGGGAGGGAACATAGTATCGAGGACTAAGCACTTCGTATAATTACAATAGAACTTCACTTAGGTAAGTTCGTTTAATTTAGTAATTATACTCATGCTTAGTCCTCGATAATTATCCTGATTTACTCTGTAGATGTTTAGAGAGATGAAGTTGGAAATTATAAACGTCACCTTTAAACAATAAAACATCAAATAACATAAAACCAATCTTTTATTGTACTTAACTGAAATACTTTTCAAAATTTTTAAACTTAATTCTCTTCTAATTATCCCTTAGGTATTATTCACCATACTTCTTTGGCTTAATGTTAATTATAATAATTAATAATATTAATTTATGACTAAATCACATCAGTCTGTATTACAAACAGTCTTGGCAAAATGATATTTATCATTTTCTTTAATCAGAGGTCTATTATAGTGGTTTGCAAAAACTTTTGATCCTACGGACCAACCAGCTGTTTTAAAAATAGTATCTATCGTCACACCTTCTCTACTTGCCATTGAGGTGGATGCATGACGTGTTGAGTGGGGAGTAAATTTTTTAATATCTATGCCACTGTCCATCATGGTTTGTTTCATCCAACGACTAATTGTTTGGCTAGTTACACAATTATGAGGTTTTTTAAAACTAATCAATAATTTTTCTGTATTACCTAACTCTGGCTTCCTCAATTTGTGTGTATAATTTATATAATATTGTAATGTAATCACGGGACAAATCTCAGGTTTCATTTGAAAATAGGGTAACATAATACTTATTTGCTGTTTTCCTGGCATAGATGTTTTTAACAAATCCGTAATTTTTATGTTCACACCTGAATCAATAAATTGAATGTTATTCAGTTTAATTACTGATAAGGTTTGTATTCTTTGTGCACTAGTAAGAGCTAAAAGAATAACCAACTTTTTGGTTACTTTGTCAAGCGATAATTCTTGTAATGGGTACCATCTTTCTATAAATCTCAATACCGTTGATGGATCCCACGTTTCATTGTATTTAGGACGGCTTGGCCGTAACTTAAAGATACCTTTAAAGAACCTCTTAATTTGAGGATCTGTTCCTACTTCAGAATTTATGATCAATGACAATGCAGATCTATTAGTGTTGAGTGAAGTATATGAACTGCCATTGTTGAATTGTTGTGTAAGAAACTCTAATATTTTAGAGATTGAAAAGTCATAGTAATTTTTACCATTACAAAAAATCCACCACTTATGTAGTGCTACTGAATACTGTTTGACAGTGTTATCTGATAAAGAAGATAACATGACTTGAATGGTGTCATCTGGTATCATTTGCTTCTTAAACGCTTCCCTGATAATATGCAGGCCCCCAGGGAAAGGCTCCTGTGCAGAGGATGCAGTATTCTGGAAGGTGACAACAATAAATGGTTTGATGGTTTGAACACTTTAATTTCTGATATGACCATGGAATTAATAAATGGATACCAAGGTTGTGATGGCCACATAGGAAAAACTAAGATGCCCAAAGCTTGATCATCTTTAATTTTTTGAATAGTTTTTGTAATTAATGCAAATGGTGGAAATGCATAGAATAATGGGTAATTTTCCCAATTTACTGTAAATGCATCTATATTTTCTGCAAGTGGATCTCTATGCCAGGACAGATATCTATCACACTTAGTATTAGCCCTAGTAGCAAATAGATCAATGGAAGGATTTCCAAATAATCTCACTATGTCCTGAAAAGCTGCAGGAGATAGTTCCCACTCACAATCAATGTTTTTATTTCTAGACTCAAGATCAGCTTCTATGTTGTCTTTAGATCTTACATAAGATGCAAATATCCAAACTTTTCGAGCTTCACACCACTGCCATATTTCCCGAGCTAGGCAATTAAGATTATCAAATTGAATACCACCCATTCTATTGATGTAAGCGATGGCTGTAGTATTGTCTATACGTAATAAAATTTGGCATGAATTTAAGTCTTTGGCAAAACATTGTAGACCAAGAAAAGCCGCTAAAAGTTCCAAGTAGTTGATGTGATTTTTCTTGTCTTCTTCTGTCCAAAACCTATTTGCTACCTGACCATCACAAAATATTCCCCAACCAGTGCGAGATGCATCTGAATAAATTTCAATTTTAAATTGACAATTTTTTATAGTGTTTTTAGCATTTTTTATACATTTATGCCACCATTGTAAGTCTTTTTTACACTCCATATTTATGTTCATAATTGAATCAAAGTCATTATTGTGTTTAAATAACTCTGCACATTTCTGTTTCTCCAAAATTTTTGTGTATAGGAAACCATAACTCACAGCTGGACAACAAGCTGTTAATGTTCCAATGAGTTGTGCAAAGTCTCTGATAGAACAATGACTCTTATTTAAAAACTTTTTAAGTAATAAACTAATTGAACACCTCTTTCTATCTGTCACGGACAAGGTCATATTCTTTGTATTAATCACAAATCCTAAGTACTCAGCAACTTTTTCAGGTTGGAGATTACTTTTATCCTTATTTATATAAAAACCAAGGCACTCCAAAAGAGTGATAGTTTTATTACAATTTTCTAAACATTCATAATAAGATTCTCCAATACAAATAATATCATCAAGATAAATCACAGATTTAAATCCCCCACTACGTAGATACGATATTACTGGTTTTAGTATTTTAGTAAAAGTCAGTGGGGCAGTACACAAACCAAAGCATAAACAATTGAATTCATAAATGTTGTTTTTAAAATAAAACCTCAAATATCTTTTGTCATAATTGTCCACTGGTATTAAAAAATAGGCATCCTTTAAATCAATTGTGCACATGTAATCATTTTTAGAAATAAGTTTACATAAAGTCCTTAAGTCTTCCATTTTAAAATGTTCTGTATGGATAAACTTATTCAGACACTTTAGATTTAATATAAGCCTGGTACCTCCATTTTGTTTGGGTACAGCAAATATTTTTGATAAAAACTGTCCACTGACAGGTGCACACTTATTAATAACACCCAAATCCAACAACCTATCAATTTCTTTTAATATAACAATATTTTCAGACTCTGAAAATGTACAATTTTTTGGTAATATGTGTTGTGTAGGAATTTCCTTAAATGGAATTTTATATCCCTCTAGCCATAACAAGATAACTTTATCTTGTGTGATCTTTTGCCAACAAGAGTAAAAATATTTAAGGCGGCATGCAAATGTCTTTACCTCTATGTTTGACGTACATGTTTGTGACGGTACATCTTGCCTGATGAGGTCCTCTGCTGTTGCTGCCTCCCCGTCCTTGGTTGATACCTGCCCCCCCTCCCCTGTTTGGCTCGACTCAAATGTGGGGGGGCATTGAAGTTTTCCTTATTTTTGTAATAATATGTTGATTGCTTAGGTTGTGTCTTACGTAGGAAATTGGATTTTTTAAGTATAGTTGGGGCTGCCTTCTTGATTGCATTTGCAGACTTGACATTTTCATTAAACTTTTCACCAAACAGGAAACTGTCCCGTTTTGTAGCATCTGTTGTTTTTATAATGTTTTTGTCCAGGTTAACTGCAACCAATTTCCTCCGAGTACAGGTATCATTATAATGCAAATCACTTAGTAATCTTGAGACATCTGTGAGAATTTCTATATTAGTGTTTTGGTTGGTCTTTATCAAACTATTGACAACAGTTAATACTGCAGACAACGCAATCCCCAACTGCTGTTGGCGGTCCTCCACCCTTTTGTCCCTTTCCTTGATGGGGTCACTCAGCAGACCCTCCAATTCTGAGTTCAATTTTGGAGCATCCAATAATTGTAAATTCTTGGGTACAAGATATTTTTTACATAATTCTTCTTTGATGTCTTTATCCAATCCGCTTGTCAATATGTTTTCCACACGTTTTATTATTTCTGGATGGATGTCATCAGCGTAGGGTTTTTCGGAGCTGGATGGATTTCCCAAGGCCGATAGCACTGTATCATCCAAGTCCATTAAGCCATCTTCCTTTGATTCTTGAGTATCTACAAAATACACAATAATCATTAGACTTACAAAGTCTAAAGATACGTGCTATTATGTGTAGAAATCTTTTAAATGTTTACCAATTGTAGGTAATAATAATTTCTCACGAGAGAAACAATATTAAGTAGGTACATGCATATCATAGAACTTCTAGAAATGCATTATATTTTGTGCTTTTTTCCCCAACTTGAGGTTTCGAGATTACCCTCGAGGTCCTGTCGTAACACGAACTTCATGTTACATTTTACAAGGACGCATGCACGTGCACCCAACACAAGCAACATGGCGGACAAATAAAAGCATTTGTTGCATGCAATCCGAATCAATCCTCGTCATCCTGTGGAATTATTCATTCAATAACACACATACATACCTGCGTTTTCTTCCTCATTTACAGTATTAGATGTCTTTTCCTGTTCGGCCTGTAATACTGAATCCAAAGAGGACGTCGATGACGACCTTAGCCGACGTCGCGCTCGAGCTCGCCTACTCAGTTTTCTTTCAATTTTCTTTAATTTCTTCCATAATTTGTCGTCTGGCATTGTTTATTGTTAAAATAGTATAAAAAAAATAAGAATCTTTAAGAAAAATCGATATTTATCTTAAAGCAACGTGCGCTACACGACGCGAAAATAGTGAATGACATAAGCTGGATATAGTTGCCAGCAAAAAATTTTTTTTTTTTGCAGGATTTTATTCTCTGAATATTCGCGTGTACACGATGGACAGTAGTGGAACTACAGAGTAAATCAGGATAATTATCGAGGACTAAGCATGAGTATAATTCATCATTATCATTCCCAGTTTAAAATTATATAGGTACACATTAAATTATTCGAATAATTTAACTAATAAATAAGGCACTGCAAATAATTACTTAAGATTCTAAATCACTGGGTCTTTGTGCCTGAAAGCATCACAAATTATATCTACTATTGTTTTGTTAAATAAATTTCTCATCTAGGTTTTCATAGAAGAGATTTATATTATGAAATTTCGACCGTTTTGCGCTTATTGTCAACAGTAAAAAGCTTTAATGTGAGTTGATGATGGTGAAATTAAATACGCGTTGATAGAAATCACAATTTTATCGACTACACAGGGTGGCAGGGAAATCGACGCGCAACCTGTTACCATGGATTCCTCATGGAACCTCATTCCGTTGAAATGTTTCGTCGTTTATAAAAAAAAAAATAGCTGTTCCATACATTTTGACCACGTAGATATTGCATTATTCTGTGAAAAAGCAGATTTTTTTTTTGATAACCCCCCGAAATGTTTCTACGTTAGGGGGTCTAGAATCTTGTGCTGAATTCATGGTTACAGTTTGCGCGTCAATGTAACCCTAATAATGTAATGCCACCATGATAACTGTTAACTACTAGCTGCGCCCCGCGGTTTCACCCGCATAAGTTTCGATCCCGTGGGAATATCGGGATAAAAAGTATCCTATAGTTAATCTATGCTATAAACCATCTGTGTGCCAAATTTCATCCAAATCCGTTCAGTAGTTTTTGCGTGAAAGGTAACAAACATCCATCCATCCATACAAACTTTCACGTTTATAATATTAGTAGGATCGTTATGAACTTACAGATGTAGGTAACTAAGGTAGTAAAATCAAACACTGGCTAATGAGTACATTACGTGAACGAGGGAGATTCTTCAAGGGATTGAGTGGTGGGGGATGGATTGATTGGTTAATTTTTCTGAGTAAGTACATTCCCTTAAAGAATGTCCCTTGTAAGTATAACCTAATACCTACACTGCATTAATCACAAAAAAAAAATAAAGGAAATTATATTCTTCCCTTATTCTCGTGAAGCACAATATGGCGAGTGTCTTAAGCAGAACCAGGCTGAAACCATTCTGGTAAGCACGAGTACCATGGCTGCACATTGTGATGATAATAAACTTGTAGGTACATGCTGACAAAGAGACAGGAGGCAACACATCGTAAACTGGCTAATGTTCAAGATGCAGCCACTTGATGTGATGCTAATTAACTATCTTCCTTAGGCTCAATTTAAACTGCCGCGGAACGGAGTGGAAGCTAGTTTTGGTACCGTTATTATACATAGCAAAATGAACTTTATGTCAATTATCTAACCTACAAACTAGATACGAGCTTATTACTGGCCGGCATTCCCGAGAATGCGCAATTATTTTCCAGAAGATGCGCGACCGGTGCGTATGTGTGTATCTAATTTGTGCGTTACTCTTTTGACGTAAAGTTCTTTATGCTTTGTACAAAAAAGAAGCGCTTCCACTCCGTTCCACGGCAGTGTAAATTGAGCCCTAAGCTGTGCTCACACGGACCAATTTTTCAGCGATCAATATACTCGTAAGTCTGCCTAGCCTTTAACCACCTTTACTTTGGTGTCGGCTTCCACCACTTTTTCAGCAAACATATGCAGCCAAATTGCCGGAGGTGGGTAAAATACATAAGTAGAACAATCTTTTTTTATTGTCATAAATATTGTCTAAACTGTTTCGGCAATTCTTGTCCACACGACACTACCATTTATAAATTCTATTTTCTTGTAAATGTCGACGTTCAAAGGCCTTTTATTGACCACTGACCTACTTTTATTAAATTATTTGACTTTGTCTAAACCATATTGCTCCGTATCGTTCCAATGGTGGTTACATCTTTAGCAACAATTGCCACAATTTCGGAATTGCCGTAAATTAATCGGCATTGTCGTGATGTGTGCGCACCTTTATATTTAATTTAAATGAAAGTTTAGCGTGCATTCATTACAGTTCGAGAGAATGCAGTATAAACTGAAAAATAAAAGGATATTTTTAATTCTGTTGAGTCAGAAGACAGTTATGCTTCAGAGAAGTTAGACATTTTCATAGCGTGGTTATTAAATTGAGATTTGCTAGTGAATCATTTGCATTTAATGCTAAAGAGCTTATGATGCTCTCTATCTCTTCCTACTATAATGTGAGATGAACAGTCAGGAAAAGAGAGAGAGAGAGAGAAATGATGTCAAATCCAGGTACATTGTATTGTGATCAGACATACTTATTTAGTGACATACATAGTCTCAGATATAGTACAGTCATGGGCGCAGAATTAGGTTACGGGTAAACGAGAGAAATAGCTCCTGTAAGATCCAAATATACTTTTATTATTTTACTAAGTTTTATTAAAAGCAAAAACAAGAAAAACCAATCTGTTTCCAGCAGTTAGAAGTCCTATTCTCATAATATAATTCACTTAGCAGAACTATCGGAGCAAAACCCTGAGATCACAAAGTGAATTTGTGTAACTTCATCAACGACTAACCTTAGTAACTCTGCCTCGTATTTAGTAATTGTGTAATCTGTCAATGTTTAGAGTAATGTTGTAACTTGTAACTTTGTTAGGAATATGAAACGTTTGAATTACAAAGCTATCACACAAGTTTCCTCTATCGTGGGAATTGGAATTACCTGCTTAATTTGTTCATTGATATGTTTTGCTAAAGTGAACAGGATGTTATCGAGCACAGTAACGAAGCATTTATACGATGGCTTTCAAACAGGCTTCGCTGATATAATTATGTACGAGTCATAATCAGCCTGTATTGTTCCCACTGCTGGGACACAGGCCTCCTCTCTTCGTGAGGGAGTGGGCTGTAATCTACTACGCGGGCCCAGCGCGGGTTGGTAGATGTCACATGTCTTCGAATTTTTGGTTAAAACCAAAAATTACACACATGCCGGACATGCCGGTTTCCTAACGATGTTTTCCTTCACCGTTTTGAGAGCAGTAGTGATGTACGAGTGTATCAGTGGATATATATTATGTATAGGTATCACTTGATATTTATTGTCAAATTATTTTTTGCTTTTATAATAAAAACGTCAAATAATCAAACACAAACTATCATTCTACAATTAAACCACTTACAAAATGATATTTACTATAAATATTGTTTTTTTACGAACCCTGTTTGTGCAATGAACAATGTACAATAAATCACATCTGAATTATTTCAATAGCATTTTAATGCAAGACCAAAAAATATTAATAACGACTGCTTATTGTGCGTACAGTGTATGCATGTTGTAAGCAGTTAAAACTACATACATACATGTCATAAGCTTTGAAATGTGAATCACTAGCCTCATAAAGGGCCTGAATTATAATGAGTTAATGTAACTTAGGATAAGTCATCATCTGCCTAGCCTTTTCCCAACTATGTTGGGGTCGGCTTCCAGTCTAACCGGATGCAGCTGATTACCAGTATTTTACATGAAGCGACTGCCTATCTGACCTCCACAACCCAGTTACTGGGTAATACGATACCCCTTGGTAAGACTGGTTGTCAGACTTTCGGGCTACTGACGACCCGTAACGACTGTCAAAGATCCACGAATGACAGCCGGGACCAACGGCTTAACGTGCTTTCCGAGGCACGGAGGGGACTTGGTATGTGAAAATGGTCACCCATCCACGGACCAACCGCGGCAAGCGTAGCTTAACCTGATCGATCGACCCGTGCGGCTGTTATTTCTTAGCCACAAGCCCCTCAAAAGGATAAGTGTATTTTGTTTATTACGGCTTAGTAAATAAGGGTATTTGAAAATTAAAATTAATAAATACTACAGTCGTGTCCGCGAATGAGAATTAATGTTTCGTAGGTATGTACATATTTCCTCACAGTTACAGAATTATTTAATTTCAAATTTACTATTACAACCCATTCCATTAAAACCAATTCGAATATTCTTAGATACGAGGTTTAGCTATATTCAGTGACTGGCTGCGCCCCGCGGTTTCACCCGCATAAGTTTCGATCACGTGGGAATATCGGGATAAAAAGTATCCCATGTGTTAATCCTGGTTATAAACCATCTGTGTGCCAAATTTCATCCAAATCCGTTCTGCAGTTTTTTCGTGAAAGAGTAACAAACATCCATCCATCCATCAATCTATACAAACTTTCACGTTTATAATATTAGTAGGATAGTAGGAGTTTCTACATTGGCATCAGAAACCGAGAAACAGACAAAGCCCATACTACTAACACACACAAATAGTACTAATTACTACTACGCTCTCAACGTAAACCCTAAAGTAATTACGTAGATACAATAATCTGCATTATCTAAATCACATCGACGAAACAGTGCGCGATCCGTCACAATTCAATACGTCGGCCAGAAATCATCCTGTCGCGAATGTTCACTGCGACAACGTCAACGGTCTGTATTGACGTTACACCGAACTGTAAACGTCACAGCTGCATGATACTAACATGACGTCACGTTATACATATGTACGTGACAGAAATCAGAGGCTTTTCATGAAACTACCTTGTGGATCAGATTATTGATTTCTGGGGGCTAGGGTAGGATACAGCTTTCTCCATAAGACCATCTTCGTAATCGCGAAAAAAAATATAGTTGTATGGTACGGCGGCTGATTTGTTTTTCTCGATTTGACCCTTAAATTTGACCACACCTTTCTGATACATGCTGTATTTTGTCCAAGTCTAGACGTTTACCCCCAACTGGTTATTTTTTTTTTTTGTGTGTTTGTTATTTTTTATGCGTCATGTTTGCCGCAAATAAATGTTTTTTTCTTTCTTTCTTCTTTCTTTATATAGCACCTTGAGTTATCCTTGATGATATTGTACATGCTGATCGTGTATTATGATGCCGTGCATTCTACTTCTCATCTTATTATTTACCTACCTACTTATTATTAATCTACCTCTGTACCTATATCTTTAGTCGCATTGTTTCAGTATATTAATACTCGCCTACCGTCTGTCTCACGACAGCGCGACACGACTTTAGTAGAACAATTTCTATGAAAACTTCATGGAAGTTGTTCTAACAGAATCGCGTCACATCGACGCGTCGTGTCTGTCTGCGGGAGCCTTTAGGAACATCTGTTTGACTCCAGAGGTAATTCTCGTAATTTTAAGAACGTTCACGTCTTAGTTCAGTCTGATCTGTCTCAATCTGTCAAAAATAACTCTGATTTCCCTACATTTTTGATAAGCTTTTTACATTGGTTGTCGCCGGAATGAGACTGCGACTAGATTTTGAACGTTTTAAATTACGAGAATTGTCCTTCGGTTTATGTACCCTTCTGTCAACTGCTTTAAAAATTCAACGATTGTGATTTGTCAACCACAAATACGGTGTGTTTTGTGTTTACTCAGCGTCAAACGTTTGGTACGCCTATGTATATGGCCTTTTGTTCGGTTCTAGGAACTTCTGCAGTGATGGGTAAACTCAAATACCTATTCATTGAAAAGCGTATACTGAAAACGAGTCAAACAACAACAAAGCTAGATAGATGATATTCATTTTTTGTAAAATGGTTTAAAAAAACACGGTTTTTTTTTTAAAACTAGATGATAGATTATATTCTTGGTCACGCCATATGAGGACCATGCAAATTTTTCGTCGGTTATTAAAAAAAAATATTGCTGTTTCATACGTTTTGACCGCGTAGGTAGGTAAACAGAAGATTTTTTTTTGATAACCGACGAAAAATTTCGACGCTATGGGGTCTAAACTCATGTACTGAATTCATGGTTACAGTTTGCGCGTCGATGTCCCTGCCACCCTGTATAGTAGTAGTAATTTACCTCCACCGTTTTGAGAGCAGTGGTCGTGAAATAATTTACGCAAAGTAACGCGCCTGTCTGGGTTCGAACCTACGACCGACGTCAGGGTCGATACCACTTTTCTTCACTTTAAGATACTATTTATAGTCTCTGAATTATAAGACGGCTTGGCAAGTTGCTAGCCCACAAAAGAGATACGGTAACAAAGTCCCCTTCAGAGTGTAAATCTAGAAACCTACTGAAGCGATTTTAATGGTCCGTTTATCGCTGAAGTTCGTTTTTTACGGCGGGTTCAAAGTTGACAAAATAACCTTATGATAACTTGTGTAACAAGTAGGTTCTGTGTTTGCGAAAATGTTTTGAATCAGTCACTTCAGAAAGACTTGTACAGTCACGAGCACCAATATGTCAACACTTGGCAAATTTTAATTGCGTTTTTTTCGTGAAATAACGAATACAGCGAAGAAATACGACACATTACATAAACCTATGGGTTCCAAAATGCTATGTTCGTAACAACATAAAATTTCATTCAAAAATAAAGGAGTAAATTGCTTTTGAATAAAGCCGAGTGTATACATACTTTTGCTCGTGACTGTTCATAAAATTGATTTCAAAACTTTTTTAAACAAAATTGTAGAATTTTAGTATCTTTTCAATGCCATGAAGACATGCGAAATGTGGTTTCATTCGCTGTTGTTATGTAACAATAACTTTATATTTATCTCAGATACAAACAAAAAATCAATCAAAAAACAAATGTATCTTTCGCAATGACTAATTATAGGCGGAATGTTTTCTCAATAAGGAGTGCACATAGTTTACGTGTGTTTACGTGTTCTATTGGTCAGAAGCCCAAAAGTCTGACAACGAGTACAACAAAGCACTTTCAGTAATTGGTCCTGGCTGTTACTTGTAGATCTTTGACAATCTTTCCAAAAGTCTGAACCAACCAAGTAGTACCCCCAGTAGTACCCAGTATTGGTCTGAGGACCAATTACTAAAAGTGCTTTCCGAGGCACGGAGGGGTCTCGGTATTTACACCCATCCACGGACCGACCTCGGCAAGCGTTGCCTGTTATTATTTAGCCACGAGTCCCTCTTCGATCTCAATTTCTTAACTAGCTGTATCTTCTACTATTTTTTTAACTTAGAGCTCACATCCGAAATTTATAAATCGTGTAATAAACAAACTAAGTAATTCGATATTAGTTATGAGTTACAGAAAAATAACCCAAAAATATGTTGAGACTATAATTTATGACGATTAACTAGACCGCACAATTTTATGGGAAGCAATAAATTAAGAGATCACATCAGCTGTATAGACTATGGAAATGAGAGAAAAAAAAAGAATACATTTGCTTATTTTACGTACAATACGAAATAAGATTAAATAGTGTAAAAGACACTGAACTGAAGTACGCTGAAATTCAGGAAGAAATGTTACATGATACGGATATATCTTTTGTGTGGAAATAAACATCTGTACAAATATTATCTGAAAGCTATTCATTAATCCTGAGATACATGACTTACATGTGGGGCTTATGGCTAAATAATACAGGTAAGTCGATCTTCGGGTTAAGCAACGCTTGTCGAGGTCGGTCTGTGGATGGGTGACCCCCCTTTCTGTAAAGGAAAGCACGTGATGCAGTGGTTCCGGCTGTCATTCTTCTTTGACAGTCGTTACGGCTAGTCAGAAGCCCGAAAGTCTGATAATCAGTCTTACTGAATATTCAATTACCCAGTGACTAGGTTGTGGAGGTCAGATAGGCAGTCGCTCCATGTGAAATACTGGTATTCAGCTGCATGCAAACGCCCTAAACAAGCTACTCCTTTAAAAAAAAAAATTACAAGAAAGTAATGCTGACAAATAGAACAAATCCTTTTAGAGAAAGCACTATGGAAGTATTCGGAAAGAGTCGTAAAACAATTCTACTCAAGGAACATCTAAAATGTTGCACTTTAGTGCCAGATATGAGGTTGTATATTCAAGTAACTATATCATACAACAAAACAATGAAACTATCTATCTATCTTATTATTATTAATACATAATCAGCCTCCCACTGCCTATTTATTTATTTAAATAACATGGGAGACTTACAGCTAAAACAAACAGAACAAGGACAGTACATTAGTCTGAAAGCCAATTACAAGTCTACACTTATAAAATACGGAGAAAAAAAAAGTTAATTCTAAGGACATTCACACCAACTACAATATACTACAGCATAATATTATTATGTCCCACTCCCACTGTTGGGACATAAGCCTCCACTCTTCGAAAGGGAATGGGCTGTAATCTAACACGCGAGCCCAGTGCGGGTTGGTAGATGTCACATGCCTTCAAGTTTTTGGTTGGGACATGCCGGTTTACTCACGATGTTTTCTTACACCGTTTTGGGAGCAGTGGTGATGAAATTTATAAAATCAAGCGCTTTAATTTATGTATATCATAAAGTAAAGCGCTTGAATAATTGATGAATTAACTAAATAATAATATACTTAAAGTCTTAAAGGTGATAATAATGTTAATGTCAAGCTTTCAGCTCATTTCTTATCTGCGGTTGCAACAAATGACAAAGATGTAAAACTCAACTTAGGGTTTCTCAAGTTTTATGACTTAAGGCTGACAAACAGCCGTTTTAATATTACTTCTCAGGCAGCAGAAACTTTTACAATGCAGCTAGAAATTCAAATGAATAATTTATTCATTAATTTCATCCGAAATACGTCCACCGCAACTTTGACCAGTCTGAAGCACTTTAGAAACACGCAAGATTTGAAATTATTTTTGTATTTGATAGCTCAATTCTTGAGGAAGGCACATCACATTAAGACCCATGGGAAGCGAGCGAAAAGAAAATAATTGAAAGAACGCTAAGCGAAAACGAAGTAATAACGCGGACAAGCCATACGATGCGACGTAGTGGGTCAAACATTTCACGCGAACGAAGTTTAGTCTAGTGTGGATCCAAAAATAGATATTTTCAGTGCGACCTTCATCACAAAATGATACCTTAACAGAAGAGGTCAAAACTGAAGATCAAATCGAACGATTTAGGCTTTCTAAGCTTATAGACATCAAATAATGGAATTTTTAGGGTTACACATACACGTACACAAATAGTGTCACCCCTATTACTAAAGATGCGTCCGACAGTCAGCGCGACACACAGACGTCTGTCACCGGGCTGTATCTTTTCAACCGTACTATTTACTACGTATAGGTATACACTTGAAATATTTACAGCGTTATTAAATAAAATCATCATCTGGCTAGCCATTTCCCAACTACATATGTATGTTGGGGTCGACTTCCAGTGTAACCGGATTCAGCTGAATACCAGTATTTTACCTTTAAATAATAAAATAGAGTTAATAACTAAAGGACCTCCCCATAAAATAAACTTGTTTTTTTCGGTGTTTTTTTTAAACATTTAACACAACATGTTAAATGTAGTGTTAAGCGGTGGTACAGAACCCTTCGTTTGCGAGTCCGACTAGCACTTGGCCGCTTTTTTCACCCATTTCAACCCACACGCACATACTTATTCACTAAAAGCTTTTGTACCCGGCAAATGTTCACCGACCCGATACATACTCGTAAAATGTATTTGACATCCGAAGATGGGATCAATTGACTCAAATATTCCTTGTCCTTCCCAAAGAATCGTTTTGAATGTCCTTAGTGCTGAATAAAATAGAAGTTTCCAAAACAATCGAAAGTAACGTTTTGTTAGGCAAAACTGTCGTCCGCTGTTCGAAATGAAAATATTCTGAAACGTCATGTTAACTTTGCAATTTAGCTTGGCCAAGTGTTGGCTTGGAAGCTAAATTGGTAATCTGGAAATTGACTTGGAGCCAATATGTGTGTATAATGTGTATCGCAAGCCGTTCGCTAATACCGGTAACTGAATATTCATAGCGGCTTATAGTACGATCGGCAACAAAATACACATCAGATACCAATTACTTAACGTTAAAGTTAAAGTTAAAAGTTAAAGCGCGTTAAGAAGCAAATTTTTAGGTAATTGACACTGACCTATAATATAAAAGTAAACTGGACTAAATATACTATACGAAATGACACTTGTTTTTTGTGGCGATTCAAAGCGTCAATACTAGATGCGCCCCGTGGTTTCACCCGCGTAAGTTTCGATCCCGTAGGAATATCGGAATGAAAAGTATCCTCTAAGTTAAACCTGGTTATAACATCCATTTATCCATACTAATTTTCGCGTTAAGTAATAGTTTAAGTAGTATTCTGTTAAATCATTTAAATGAAGTTTCGTATCGACATGAACATCAGTAAATACTTTAACCAATAAACTGCCTAAGCCTGTTTACTCGTACTTTCCGTCGAAGCCTCAATCAATCAATCATGTTTAATTTAGTTCGAGAAGCTCATCAAGCATTCCAGTCGACGCGACCAAAAACCGGGAATCACATCACGATTTGCAAACAACCGGTCCTCTATGAGTAAATTGTACCTATGTATCTGTGTTGTGCTGTGTACGTCTAACGTGTGTATGTATACTTACAGGTACAATCAGCCCAATGTGTGCCACTCGCAGTCCTGCGAACAAACGGAATTTGGATTAGTTATGTGGGAAACGTGACCGATTTTCAGTCAAGGTAGCCGTGCATGCGGTTCTGTGGAGTTCTTCTGCTGAAGGCACGGTTGGCGCAGTGGTTAAGCGATTGACTGCTGCGCTGCGTGTCGCGGGTTCGATTCCCGCACGGAACAAATATTTGTATGACCTACATGTATTTGTTCCGAGTCTGGGTGTTTTTCTATCTATAATATGTATGTATTTACAAAAAAAATAATTGTATCAAGTAGTTTATCAGCCATCTTGTTACCATAACACAAGCATTAGGTTGCTTAGCTTGGGACAAATAGTGCTGTGTGAAATGTCCAGGGATATTATTATTATTATAATATATGTTTCCTTTATCAACGCTAACTGTTTGATGTTCGAAGGAAGGTGGGGTAGCTGACATATATTGACGGCAAAGGATCTTTCGTAAGTGAATTGACTTGACAGCTAACATTCCAAAAGAAAACCTAATGTCAGTTTTTGCAGAATATTAACATAACATAACATTACGCCTGTATTGTCCGAATACAGAGGTGTACCCACATTCCACCAGTTATGTTTAAGTGCCACGTAATAGGGTTCGAGCCTTTTGCCATCAATAGTGCCCACATCCAGACCCCGGGCTGCTGCTGAGAAATTCCAGACGGAACTTAATATCAGAAGGAAGAAAATACGTTTATTTGCGGTAAACAAGACGTGTAAAAAGAACACAAACCCATAGAAAAAACTATGACAAGTTGGGGGAAAATGCGCCACATCCACGCAAAACGGCCATCGCTCTGCATAATGCTAAGACCTCATGCGACACAGAGCCTCAGCGCCCATATCATGCCCTGTGTCCTGTCAGCTGCACGATAAAGGAACTGATGGACGCTAGCACCAAATTCTAAGCAGAGTCGATTTAGATTTGTTCCGAGTCTGGGTGTTTTTCTATCTATAATATGTATGCATTTACAAAAAAAAAAAAATGTATATAAGTAGTTTATCAGCCATCTTGTTACCATAACACAAGCATTAGGTTGCTTAGCTTGGGACAAATGGTGCTGTGTGAAATGTCCAGGGATATTATTACAGGGATATTATTAGATTGCCATCGACAAGCTAAGACGTAGTGCTTGAGATCACTAGACCAACGATGCAGTCGTTGATGCAGAAATGATAAGTGAAAATAATGTTGTGTCATAAAATATGATCATTTAAATACGAAAAGTTTCGTTTACGACTTGTTTTACTGTAGTTTTCAACTATTAACATTCGAATTGATTTAACGATGGATGAAAGCTTACTCCTAGTTCCGTTCCACTGGTTTAAACCAGTGGAACGGAACTCAGAGTAAGCTTTAGATTGCAAAGTCAGAGTTTTCAAGCGTGGAATTGACAACAGTAGCGCTATTTCAATATGTAAATAGTAACACGTTGCGCTAAGCAAATTGTCGCCGCTGTTGCTGACGTTATTCTTACCAGACTACAACAATCCTTACTCAATTCCCGTCTATAAAACGTCCTGGGCCCAAATTCTGTATTATTCTAAGCGAAATCTTACCAGGTATTCCCGTAATTTAAAACGTTCAAAATCTAGTCACAGTTTCATCTCGGCGACAAACAAATGTCAAAATTAAGGGAATTAGAGGTATTTTTGACAGATTAAGACTGCGATCAGACTGTGAACGTTCTTGAAATTACGAGAATTACCCCTCAGGTGCAAACCACGTCAATTTCGTGTCAGTTAACGACAAGGAATCGAAATGTCAATCGTACGGACAACATTTATTTTGACAGTTCAAACCACGCTATTGTGTTATAGAGAATAATTATGTACGTTATTAGCAGATGTTGTGATTAGGTAAGAAATTGACGTGGTTTCGATGTAAGGAATCGTTAAGTGGTCATAGTGAATTACCACTTAACGATTCCAGGATCGATTCCAGGGGCCGCATTAATACCGCCACTATTCCGTTGCAAAAAGATGGTTCTATCGGCCTTCTATAACGCCGTCTCTCTCTTACGTTTGAAATTAGCTTTATTGTTTTCTGAAAAATATTCTAACTAGCCTAAAAGTTTGATAACCAGTTTCAACGATTATTATTTGATTTTTGCTAGCACTGAAACGACTACTATTTGTGTGTGGGCTAATCGCCAACCGATTCTATACCACAGAGCGAAGGATCATTGTAGTAAAGGGAGAAGCTCTGAAATATAACTAGCAAAGTCCCTGTTAATGATACCTATATGTTAGTAATAAGTGGAGTATGGTATTTGTGGAGTAACAGCTACCTACTTGAAATCAAAACTACTTCAAGACGCACGTATTACATGTACGTATACATGTATTTGTTCCGAGTCTGGGTGTTTTTCTATCTAAGTAGTTTATCAGCCATCTTGTTACCATAAAACAAGCATTAGGTTGCTTAGCTTATTATTATTCCCCTTTATTCATAAACGTTGCTTAAAGTTAAGCAGTGATTAGCGACTGTTTAACCATACATTTTTGACGTTTAAACGTTACTTAACTTTAGTCATCGTTTATGAATAAACCCCAAAATTATTCAAGGTTAGTGTGGGTAAGTTCCATACCTACTTGTTAAGAGGAAAATTAAAATCATATTCAGATCTCGAGTTTTCGTGGCTAAATGACGACGCCCGCACGGATCGATCAACGGTTGAACTGCGCTTGACGCGGTGGGTTCGTGGATGGATGCCCATCCATTACAGCCCAGCCGTACCGTAGCCGTACGTTTGTCCGAGCTGTCATTCGTAGATCTTTGACAGTCGTTACGGGTAAATAAAAGCCCAAAAGTCTGACAACCATTCTCACCAAAGGGTATCGTGGTACCCAGTAACTGGGTAGTGGAGGTCAAAGGGGCAGTCGCTCCATGTAAAATACTGGTTGCATTTGCATCCGGTTAGACTGGGAGCCGACCCCAAAGTTGGGAACAAGGCGAGTTAGATTTATTGTTCTCTGAAAAATATTCGAGAAAATGCGTACTCATTTTAAGGGTTGTTGAATTGACTTTTCTAGATTACTTACAAAAGACATCCCTAAAGCAATAGAAATCCGCTTTGCTACATAATCAAATAAACTACGTATCACGATTCTATAATTGTACAATCATCTTAATTTCTGAAGCTTCAATCACGAACACGCCGTAGTTGAAAGTGATATTAGGCATTCCTACCACATATAAAATGAAAGATTAAGCCATAAACTTGTTCGGGTTGTTAGGAAAAATCTGGCCGCTTGTTTACGTAAATCTCCCGGGCATCTTGTATCTCACAACACATTTATGTAATCAGGAACAAAAATACGAGCAACAATAAAAATACGTCATACATATATCTTGGGTTGCGTTAGTGTTTTGTATCTTGATGCTTCCAGTTAAATTGCATTATTCCATTTCGGAGCTTACAACTTGAGTAGGATAGGACTCTGTTCATACAATTTCCCGGAAACCGACGGACTATCGTCCGTCAGAGTATGAACAACGTCTTTTACCAATACACCGACACTTACTCCAGAGGACGCCCAACTTTCTGATTCCAGGAAGGTAAGTTTAAACAGTCGCCAACTTATTAAGCAGTCAAAGTATTTTCCTCGGTTCTTCCGAAACACGCATTTTCTCAACAAGTACTTGAGAAGGGGAAAGTATTAATTGAAGCGGTTGCTACGGGTAATTAACAGAAGAAGTATACGTGCCTAATTAACGTGTATACTAACAAGTCTTAATGCAGTTCAAGGTATGATCGTAGATTCATAATTCACTAATTAGTCGGCGTTAACAGAACTGTAGGACCTTGGAACAGTATCGATTATGTACTTGCTGAATTATTAAGACTTGCTTAAGGCTCAGGAGACTAAGGGTAAGTTATCAAGATTGAATTATTTATGTTCGTAATGATTACTGTACAATGTGGAAGCTAAATCCTGCGGAGTTCTGGGCATTGATACTAACATATTTTGAAGTTGGGAAGTCCAATTTTAGTCTTTAACTAAGTGGCTTCTGAGTTCTGACCCTAATATGAGGAGTTCCAAACTTATCTTCAGACGCAGGGACACGAAATAACCTCAATGCTTTGCTAACAATAGCATCAGATGGCAAATTGGAAAAGACCCCTTAAATATAACAAGTCGTAATCGTAAAAAGTTCTTAGGTATTAATGGTTATGGCTCGTTTATCTAAGGGTATTTTTACGAGGCTTCACTACCGTTGATATTATTCCTGTTGAAATTGGCTAACTAATCAAGGACATCAAGAATTCCGAGACTTTAAATTGGTGATTTTATCCATCGCCTTATCACCAGGCCGCGGTTGGTCCGTGGATAGGCGCGACCATCTTTACATACCGAGACTACGTCAATCGATCAGGTTAAGCTACGATTGCCGCGGTTGCTCCGAGGATGGGTGATCATTACATACCATGACCCCTCCGTGCCTCGAAAAGCACGTAAAACTGTTGGTCCCGGCTGTCATTCTTGTATCTTTGACAGTCGTTACGAGTCGTCAGAAGCCCAAGTCTGACAACCAGTCTTACCAAGGAGGATACTCCTTGGTAAGACTGGTGGTCAGACTTGTTGAACCCAGTTACTGGGTAATACGATAGTATTACCCAGTAACTGGGTTGTGGAGTTCAGATAGACTGTTGCTCTATGAAAAATACTGGTATTCAGCTGCATCCGGTAAGACTGAAAGGCCGACTCCATCATAGTTGGGAAAAGGCTGGGCAGATGATGATGATCCAATCCACCAGTTAAAATAAGTACTTAGCAATTAACTTAACATGCAGGTCGCTAAACTAAAAAAATACTTTTCATTTAACTTTGTACTGTTTGCAAAAATATCTTTGGAATATTTAAAAATGTCATCTCTCATTTCTTCTTAACTTCGTAAAGTTAGTGTCAGCTTTCCGTCACAGTTTCTACTTTCTTACTTAAAATCTAAGAAAAATATGAGACAGCAAGATTAAATAGGTTTTAATCTCTGAGCATAGAAGTACAGATAATTCGCCAACTAAGGTCAAGGTTAATTAAAGTAATGGTGTTCTGGACAAATTTATTAAAACCCTTGATTGGGTCCCTGATACAGATGTCTGTCTTAAGACATAGGGCTGAACAAGGGTAGGGTTGAATAACTTATTAGTTGGTTTGGGTACTGGGAATTTTATGTTGGCAGTTTGGTTTTTGTTCAATTAATGTCTACACAGTACCTATACGTATAGTGGTGGTGCGGAAAGTCTTATGAATGTGGGATTAGGGAAATTTATCGTTTGAACTGTTCTAGGTATATTAATAATATCAATAAAAATGTCTTGTCTTTCACTTCTACTTCCTCGCAGTCTTGTCATGCCAATCGTATTTCATTGCCCATTCTAATAATGTTGCCAGTCGTTCAACCTCACATTTCGACATGAATTGATACGTACGCCTTCTTCCACCAATATTTAGGCTAGATCAGATTAGAGAGAATCAAGCAATAAAATCATCTACATTAGGGCCGGCGCCCACTGGCGGCACGGCACGGCAAAGGATTTTTATGCGACTAATAGAAAATATAATTTAAAAGTATGACAATAACATTGAAATTTCATCGGCAGCAATGATGCCGCGGTATCCTTAGGCATGCCGCGACGTCCTTTGGCATCATCATTGAAATTTCTATTTTATTGTCATACATATTAAGTTATATTACTATCCGTCGGATAAAAATCCCTTGCCGTGCCGTGCCGCCAGTGGGCGCCGGCCCTTACACTACCATTTTCACAATGATAACTGGAAGTATAATAAGCCATGGTAGATTTTTTTTCTCCACCAAATAATACATATAAAAGATCGGCCAGTGAGAGTCGGATTCGCACACGAAGGTTACCGTACCACCGTGCAATAATTAACACTACATTTAAAAAAAAACGGCCAAGTGCGAGTCGGACACGCGCACCGAGGGTTCCGTACAATTAAAAATTCTTAAAAATATTTTTATTAAATGATGTTACTAAAAATTTACGGTTTTCGCAATTTTTCCTTTATCTGTGCTTCGTACCACATTTCAACATTCTGAGTTCATGGGAAGTACCCTGTAGGTTTTGATTCCCTTGCGACTCGAGTGTCGAAAATTTGCAGCATAAACGGCTGTATCTTTTCATTGCGTTGGCTTAGAAGTTTGATTTTTTCACAGCTCCAAGGGTCAGTAGACCTGAGTATTTGCTATTTGGTGGGTTTTAGTCAGTAAGAGTCTGACACTCCCTTCCGCTACACCCAGAGCGGGAGGGGTCATTTGATGATTTCCCATCCAAAAAAAAAAAGTATTTGCTATTAATTCCAAATTCCAGCTTGATACCTCCACGCGTTCCTGAGAAAAAGGGTCTTGACAGACAGACGGACGGGCAACAAAGTGATCCTATAAGGGTTCTGTTTTTTCCTTTCGAGGTACGGAACCCTAAAAATTATATATACTAATAAGTTCCCGTAGGCATCCTTTGGAACATATCCCTGAAAATAAAAGTAGTCTAAAACAGCAAAAGCCCATGAGGTAGGTATCTGTCTCACTCAACCCAGCAAAGTCCCAAAACACCGTGAATAAATCATTACTCTCCAAACTTCTCATCAACGACACTATGTACCTGAATGACGATAGTTTAAATCTCTTCAAAGTCTAACTTATCACTTAGTACATGAAACTATCAGACTAAAGTTCCGATGGATGGCTCCCATGTTTCACACCTATCCATGTAATCGATTTGCCGACTAGCTGAACGGTAAACTTATTAGGAAGTTAGATACCCATCACAGTTGGTTGCATCCTTGGTATAGGAAGCGTTTGTTTCTACGATAGAATTAGAGCGCTTTATCGAGGTACGCTTTGTTTTTTAATTTACACTGTTCTAATAAGTAGTGACGAATCGTTTTGTGTATCAATGGGAGTTTTTGGTGGTGCAACTTATATTCTCAAAAAAATCTTATTGAAATCTCACTACCTTGACAATTCAAAAGTACCTGTAATTGGTTTAATTGAAATAAATACTTTGAGTTTGAGTTTGACTATGTAGGCAAACATTAAAGAATTTATACAAGGTTTAATTGAAAAAAAAACTGTAAACCTCTGTAGTGGTCATTGTACACATCATTATGAAAACTTTTCCTTTGGGACCAAACCAGTAGGGTAATAATAGCGTAATACACTAAGAGTAACAATGGCTTTTATTTTGACAGTTCAATAACATTCATTGCGTTATTTATGTTGTAGAGGAGACAAATTCGAACATATTTATTTATTACAGCATGGAAGACTTACAGCAAAAAAACAAACAAAAAAAGAAGAAATATGAAGCAATAGATTAACAATATCCTTCAAATATATTCAGATTGTGATTGATAGTGTGTTACAAAATTAGGGTAGGTACTGAAATTGGGGAAAAAAAACAGCTGCTCCATACATTCACGATGTGTTCGCATAATTTGATAAAATTCAGGGAACAGCAGATTTTTTTTTTCGTGATTATGTTGTTCTCATAGTAAAAGCTGTTTATAATGTAATTGCTACTAAGATACCGTTGTGTCCCAGACCGTTGTCTGATGTATAGCATGTAGGTATGTCCCTATTGACGGTTCATTATACCTATCCGCTAGACAGGGTTTCTTAATTGGTGTGCTCGATAGTTTACGAACAGTATTTTGGAGGCATGAGGAACAGGGTGTAAAGTTCACTCATCCTCCATTGAAAAGGGAGGATCCTCCGACCAGACGGGTGTTATGTCAGGCGGGCAATTGCCCAATGATTGATATTGGGAAATTGTATCTATGCTAATTGTACGGTAAACTCTACTTGCGAGATGCAGGATTTGCGTGACGTCAGTATGACGCGTTGTTCGCATGTGGCGTTGTAGATACCGCTACAGTATGTTTACGAGACCGCTAACAGATATTACTCGAAGTTTTAGGCTTAGTAAAGCTAACTTGATAATTTACGATGTTGACTTCTATACTCGTGTCTGACATTATCTTCACCTAGTTCATGCAACCCTGGTATTTCTTGATTACTTTTAATTTTTTCTGGGGATTATCCATGGAGAGAGAACTGAAGGGTCATAAGGGATTTCAGAGTCTTCCCAACTTAAACCACACGGTTTATGCTCATCTGGTACAGTCTGATTCAAACTTTATGGTGCCTCTGAAGTGTGCTACGTGCTGCGCAGTACCTCACCCCTCACCCCCGCTGACACGTGAATTTGTTACTGCGCAGCGACTCACCCCATGTTCCGAGCCGCCATCAAGTTGGAATCAGGCTGTACCCATAACCAGAGATATGGAATTCGCTCACTAGGTTCGCTGACGAAAGGATTTTTTTTGATTGTTTACGTAAACACCTTAATACTCGCCTTTATCGGAACAGGGAAATTAATGTAAAGGGAAGAGCTTAAAGCGTGAGCGTAATGATCCCGTATGGTAATTAATTTCTTAAATGTTCTAAACAGTTACGATGAAGAAATCTCGCCTATGAATTTATAAATAAACACACACAAATTACAGCGATCACGTCTTACAATAATTAACATTCTATACGCTCAACCTTCTCCTTCTTACCGACTTAAAACTCGTCAGGCAATTTAATACCTTGTCGTAGGTAAACCCTTACGTGAAACGCGAAACTTTTCCTAAAACTTTTCTTTTGTTACCGTTAAGGGATCTACACAATTAACAGTTTAATTCTTCGTAAATCTTGTATCGACTATTTGCTTGGACACAATTAATTCTGACTTTACCTCAGAAAATTTAAGTTAAACAAGTTGGTTGACATGAATCCAGCTTAACAGATTTACATTGTTATTAAGAACGATTTTCAGCTTAGTCAGGTACCGTGATATTAACATTGTATAATGTGGTAAGTTTTGTATTGAAATTCGAACTGAGACCTACCATAGGGACCTTTCCCTGGAGATGTGCGTATAGGCGTAGAACAAGTTAGAGTGGTGCGTTACTGTGTTTTCAGTTTGACAAACCCATGCCATTCAACGGTAAAAGGTAAAGGGATCGGGAGGTTTTTTATCATTACGTGGTCTATATTGAAAGAACGTGCCAATGAGAATATACAATGTGTAACTGAATTGATGAACATTATGAAAGTGGTTTGTTCAGAATTGTTTACTGAATCGATTTCTGTGATATTTTGTTATCACAAAAATGATTAAAATTACAGTAACACTTCTGCTGTAGGTACAGTCGAAACAAACCAAAATGGACAAAATACCTACTACACGAGATCCGTGTGCGACTGTGTGCGTGCGTAGATTTTTTAAATGACCACAATTTTCTCCCACAATCAGTAAAACTAATTAAAAAAATAAACAGTGTTCCGGGACAAGTACCTATAATTTGAACACGCATTATTTACATTACTTTTTATCTTTTGTGTTTTGATTGTTGCTATTAACTGGAAAATCTTCATGTTTTCATACAAAACCTCGTATGAGATACGTTTATACCGCGAACCATAACCACACAACTCCAATTTTCAAACATTAACAAGTAAGTAGTTTGTTTGACTAAGTTTTGTCGGTTTTACACATGCTTGGTGTTAGTATCTGGGGATTGTCTGGCACATAACAACGTTAGTGTTGGTCTGGCCATACGCCATAATTCACTTTTATATTTGGCGACTTTGTCCGAAGAATAATACGATAACATTTCATAACTTTTATTAATCCTTCCTATGAAGGATTAATAAAAGTGGTTGGTGGTTCCAGCTGGGACTGTTTAGGCTTATGTATACCTACAACTACATAGTTACCAGTAGACATGACTGTGTCAGTAGTAAAGAGAATGACATCTATCTAAGAAAGAAAAGTGGTTCATTCTACACAAACAAAACGCACATGACCAAAAAATAACTCAAAATACACAATTACAAGGTAGCTAAAAGCCTTGTATTCAATGAATGAAAGTATAAAGATTGACAATTCTGTCCATTGCTTGATGTCAAGGCTAAGGACCAAAGACAATATACATTGCGTATTATCTTAGTCGGAAAGTTTGACAGATCTTAAGTGTCTTTTCAAGTAACAAGTCACAGCAACTTGAATTTATAATTTGTTTGTTGTGTTAAGTTATTGTGTCTTATTCGATCCTATCTAATCAAAATTGTTTGATTTAGAACATTCCTAGCTAAATAATCATTGAAATAGTAGTAGAGACTGACAGCATCTAGTAAATTCAATAAGAGAAACACCCCTCCCCCCTCCCAAATCCCCCCCTAATCAATAAATGCGGTGTATGGATACATCCAGTATTATCTCCAGTTTGGTATACATTTGGCATAATTTGATCATGTTTGCAGGGCCAACATGGCCAGCGATCGCACAAGCCAGGTAGGTTTGGAAGGAAAAGACGGAGGCCTTTGCCCAGCTGTGGAAATATTAAGACACAATACAGGTAAAAAAAAGTGTTGCATATCTTTATTCCCGTGTTTACTACTATAGGGGGAAAAGTTTAAGTATACTCCACAAGTTCTGTTAACCAACTCTAAAACATGACGAAAAGTTTCTCAAGGGGAATGGGGGCCAAGCAACCATTTCTTAACATATGTCATTGTCCTACAGATAAAATATTTTCGGAGCGCAGTAACCTCTGCTTGGCAAAGTGCCAACATACTCATGAATGCCGCGGTTTCTCTCGCTTTTTCCATTTATTTGGCAGGTGTTTAATCCGCTTTAGTACTGTGAATGAAACAGAAGCGGTGGATCCGATGAGATTTAATTTAAAAAGCTGTAATGGAATGAAAAGGAAATTACGGGTTTAAGTGGTTTTGGTGAAAAGGAGTTTAATATACGACTGCGAACACTATTGTGAACCATGCAAGTGCTGCCTGGGTTTCCTATTTACCAGGGTGAGCTGTTCTCGTACTAATCGTATCGATACTAACTGCGACTCCCCCGTTGGTCTCGTGGTCGCAAGCACGACTGCTGTGGTCCTGGGTTTGATTCCCAGGTCGGGCAAAATGTTATTGGGTTTTCTACTCAGCAGCAGCCCGGAGTTTGGAAGTTGGTGCCTCGGAAACCACGTAAAGCCGTTGGTCCTGCGCCTGATCTCTCTGCGGTCGTGTCGGATTGCCGTCCCATCGGAATATGAGATTAAAGGAACAGAGAGTGCACCTGTTTTTGCGCGGGTATTATAACTGTGACTCTTAAACAAAAAGGCAGTGTTAAACATACATAGGTTTTCATCCTTATTTTGCATTTGAGAATATATTTTTTTCTAGAGCCCCCAATTTTTTTTACTTACCATCTGTAGCAAATTTGAAACAGCCATTGCCACGATTATATTTAAACATGTAATATTATATAGTTGTAAGAAGATATAGAATTATCTCTGAGTCTACTGCCCCCCTGAAAGTCTGAAACACCTACGAGGGTTATCGCCCACGTTCAGAACCTATAGTTTAAGTGAGTAGGTGGCTCGGAATATAGTTACATCCATTACTTACGCGGGTAGGACTAGACCCATTAACATAACATTGCGTCCATCCATCCATCTATCTCAGACAAGCTAGATGATACATGACCTATTCTTCATTTCCTCCAGGTAAGATCTACTCAGACATTGCTCAATCATCATAATCAGCCCATAACGTTCCCATTGCTGGGACACAGGCTTCCTCTCTGTGAAAGGGAGTTGACCTTTTAATCCACCACGCGGGCCCAGTGCGGGTTGGCAGAGGTCACATGTCTTTGAATATTTAGTTCTAGGACATGCCGGTTTCCTCACGATGTTTTCCTTCGGCGTTTTAGAGTAGTGGTGATTTTTTTTTACGATCTCCAAAATAAGAGTACACAATACATGACACATAAAACAAATTGATGAAATTATTTACATAAAGTGAAGTGCCTGCCTGGGTTTGAACCCACGACCTATAACTCGAACTCGGGGCCATTACCAATGGGCCAATCATAACTACACACAGAAACCTAATACAATCAAGGCCACTAAAGGTAATGAAATGAAATATAACCCCATAATATCCCAGATATCGTTGAACAGTACGTCTGAATATCAAGCTGTACCCACTGACAGACATTCGGTTTGATTAAGTTAATTCGCCAATAAATAACGTTCGTGTCGACGTTGCGGTTTTATGAGCGTGAGCCAAAAATCGAGTATATGGGAATCTACGAGGTCTTTGAGCCTGTAAATCCTGATACTTTCTGTATTACCATAACTAACCCATCATGTGTTAAGCAAAGGTTTTAGTAGTCATTTAAACATAGGCATATGTTAAGTTCGTGTAGGAAACCCGCTCATATTCTTATAATTTCATTATTTCAAGACACAGTAGATGGAACCTGGATGAAACTGGCGCGGGAGCGTGGAGAATGGCGCGAGTTACATGGGCATAGGGCAGGATATGAAGCAGTGGATGAAGTCGGACTATAAGTAAGTCACATTTTTTAAATTTTGAAAGTCCTACCGGACATTTAACATTTTAATATTTCTTTTTCAGTATTCATTTAACATTTTTTATCTATATACTACACTGATTATAAAGTAAAATTTGTTTTTATGAAAAAAAATATTTTTCCTAACTCGTGAGGAAGGTTATATTATGAGGAACAGAGGAATGCTATTTAACGTCACGCTGCGACCCTTAGGAACCGAGCAAAACCAAAAAAGTCGGAAACAACACTAAGCGAATACGCAGTACCTACACAGTCAAAATGTATGGAACAACTTATTTCTTTATGATAAACCGACGAAAATTTTCGACGCAGGGGGGTACGAAAAATTTTAGAATCATGTACTGAGTCCATGTTAACAAGTTGCACATGATGTCCCTGCCACCCTGTATTTTAGGCTAAGCTTAGTCACATCACTCAAAGCGCCTTTACCAAAGCCTCTGGGAGTTTTCACGATCGTTCTAAAGTCTTTAAGTACTCTGTTATAAACAGCTGCTACCTACGCTCGACTCTCGTGATAATCCCTTAGGCGCCTGTATCGACATCCATGAGATTATTATACAAGCTCAGCTTAAAAGGGAATTAAGGCTAGATCGATCTATTGATTTTAATCCACAGTTTGAGTCAGCTTAGTCTAATTTAAGCACTACATACAACTAAGAACCTTGATTGTGCTATTGTGACTAATTTGCTATTGGCAAAGATTTAAAGTATTAGATGTGTAGCGGTATCTACAACGCCACATGCGAACAACGCGTTATACTGACGTCACGCAAATCCTGCATCTCGCAAGCAGAGTTTACCGTGTTATTAGCATAGATACAATTTCCCAATATCAATCGTTGGGCAATTGCCCGCCAGACCTAACACCCGTCTGGTTGGAGGATCCTCCCTTTTCAATGGAGGATGAGTGAACTTTACACCCTGTTCCTCATACCTCCAAAGATGTATCTTTATCGTGATTTGGTCGCGTGAAAAAGTTTTCTCACTTGGTAGAGTAGGCTTGCACGTCCAGCATAGAACGATACAATTTTCAGTATGAGTATGCGAGATAATACTATTCAAATGTCTCTGCCAACGAAACAGAAACGTGACCACCTTTTGAAGCGGTCGGGTGAAGCTAACTATTAGTACCTTTTAGGCGTTAAACGTCAGTGGTTTAAAACGGTTTAAATGGTCCATAAGCCGAACTTAAATCTATCATAATTTGTTCTGTTCTTTATCCAAACACACGCAGCATCATCTATAAAACAAAAGAGGTCTTCTTTATCAGAGAGCATGGTCCATAAAACTGTGGTTAGCTCATATCTCTTTTCTGACAACAGTGTCCGACAAAAGCCTACAAGATCAGTGAAGTCAATCACATTACTTACCTTAAAGCTGTCAACAACAAATTGAAAAGTCGTTCAAACTCAGACACTTGTGTAGTGCCGGAAGCAAATATTATATGAAGTTATTAAATTTGATGTACGCTACCCTCCTATTAACTAAACCTAAACAGGAAGGCCCCAATTCTGTATTATTCCCCGCGAAATCATACAACGTGTAAACCACGGCCAGGAATCGAAATGTCAACCGTACGGACCACATGTATTTTGACAGTTCAAACCACGCCATTGTGTCATAGAGAATACGTTAATAGCATGGCGTCAATAACTAAGGAATTGACGTGGTTTCGAAGTAAGGAATCGTTAAGCGTCATAGTGAATTAGGGCCCTGGTAGGGAAACGCGTTCTCGAAGCTGTTCTAAAATAGAATTCTAAATTGCCTACCCGGGTAAAAGTTTCAAGACTGTGTGGAAGTGAGAGTTCCCAATGTTGCCATACAATATAATTAATAGTCTAGACTAAGCTTTAGGCCTGTTGGGTTCTATTGGACACAATATATTACTTGATACCCAATTCTTGTCAACAAGATCAATTATGTAGATTAATATTATATATGCGAAAGAGTTTATCTCTGTAACTAAAACCAGTTTGAGTAAAAGATTTTTCTAGTTGTATTTGGTCTTGAATATTTTGGCAGATGGAATTGTCAATTTGGGTGACACGACTATCCGTAGCCTTCATAGACACAGAAATTAGAAAAAAAATACATCCCGTAGCCTAATTCAGTTGATCCAGATTCGCCAATGGAATAACTAGTACGACTCTCGTTTAATTACTGCTTTCTTGGCTTGAAGAAACGGTTTCTTATGGCAGACTTTAGTAGGATACCAGCCTTAAATTAGTTCCCAATTAATAGCATAGAGTCGCCTGAATATACAGGGTTTATTTTCAAAGACCAGCCAAATTTAAGGATGTGGTACAGACCAACCAACTGAACAACATTCTCTATGGGACCAATATCGTAATCGCGAAAAATTTATCAACTGCCCCATAGAAACCTTCAATACCTACTCGACCTAAACGTATGGGACGACTGAATTTTTATTCGCGATTACGATGTTGGTCCCATTGAGAAAATTGTTCAGTCTGATGGTCTGTACCACACCCTTCAATTTGGCTGGTCTTTGAAAATTAACCCTGTACAGAAGGTTTTACTGAAAGCAGTGAATAAATATTCACAAATATGTTTTATTTCTACTCACAGTTATTTTAATGCAGACAATAATGTTATCTAGCTGTGGGGTCTCACACTACGCTTGCCGATACGCGGTCTCCGCTCCAGGACTCGCCTGGTCCACCGGCCATCAGTCCTTCGACAAACACTGCCACTTTAGTTTGCTTAATCAGCAAGCAAATCCGTAATTCCGTTTCTTTTCCAGATAATTTCATTTCTGATTTTATCATTCTAAGAAACTCTGAGCATAGCCCGCTCCATAGCGCTCTGAGCGACCTTGGATTTGTGGACCACCCTGACTATCAGTGTCCACGTGTCACAGCAAGATCGACCGAAAACCTTAAGGTGGCTGGGACAGACTGGATTCGGAAAGCGAAGGACAGGGTGTTGTGACACAGCTTGGGAGAGGCCTATTTTCCAGGAGTGGACTTCGATAGACTAACTTATCGATTGATTAAGCTCCGTAAGCTTCGTATGCAAGTCGTACGCTGCTTCTCATGGTCTTGTATACAACGTGACGCATGTTTACCCCCCACTTGTTATATTTTTTTGTGTGTTTGTTCTTTTTAAATGTATTTTCTTTCTTTTCTTTCTTTCAACGAAGGCATCTAAATACATGGTCTTCAAGTGCCATACCAAGTGTCCCTCCACCGTCCCTCCTGTGGTAGAGTTGAGTTGTGGTCCTCCCTGATGTGGAGTTGCACAGGGTGTACTCATTTAAATACCTGGGCCACTTGGTGACGGACGATTTTAAAGATGACACGGATATGGAGAGGGAGCAGAGCATTGTCGGTTCGGTCTAATATGCTGGTCCGCCGGTTGCCGCCGCGCTATAGCCGGGAGACATGACAGCCCCTTGGTGAGGTCACTTGTCACCTGTACATTGTCTGTGTTAAGTGCTATAGGTTAAGACTATTGTTACTAACCCAATGGATCTTTGTTATCTGAATTAAATAAAGTAATAGGCTTAAGGAACCACTAATTTAAAATAAATTGCTTACCAACCGCCAAAATCATTAACAAATCAAGGAGAAAATCCACCCACACCCCGCTGACCGCCAAATTACAAGTTTGTGGTCTGTTGCGATGCTATCACCAATATTGAATGAACGCTATCTCGCTCGAACCGTCTCCATGTGGGTCCGACAATGGTTCCCAATTAATTGCAAACGATCGACCGAACTCATTACTTGGACACTATGGTCGCTTTCTTATCTTAATAGCATGAATGTTTTTGATATTACTCGTAAGTTGTTCGTGATTTGTGCGAAGTTTTTGTTAGATTAGTATTGAGTAAATCAGGATTAGGGTGCTAAAAGGACTAGTCATCATTTTTGTACAAGCATCGGAAGATCATTGAGGCATAAATTAATATTTGTTAATTTTGAGAATAGAGATAAGTTAACTAAGTTTATAACCTATTAACTTGTATACCTATTTTATTTATAATTAATTAGGATACCATTAAAAAAAAGTTGTTCTTCTCAAACAGAGCACCTGCCACCATATCTGCTCATAACCCTTGCTTGACTGGCAGGTAATGCCTAAGGGATTAAGACCGCCTTTGTACCTTTTTTGTGTGCTAGCAGTTTAAACAAACAAATAAAAAACAATTCAACCGAACCGCAAAAAGTCAGTCGTTACACATCGCCATTTGAACTGTCTGAGATAAACAAATGCAGTACCAGTTTATTTCTATCCAAGATCCGTGAACTAGGATCGTTCGAATTCTAACATGATCCGAATCACCTCGTAAAATCCGGATATACTCCAATAACATCTAGATTTTACGATCGATTAAACCCTAAACAAGAATACTACACAAATGATGAACGTTCCCAGAACATCAAATATCAACGAATTAAGAAAAGCATTTGGCACATTACACTATGATTACAAATACGCAACTGTAGGATTACCTACTGGCGCCCTTTGAACGGAGGCATAGTATAATAATATTATAATGTAGAAGCGAAACTCCCTCTCCAAAGGCATTCTAAATGCCTACAGTTTCGAGACGTGTGATCTGCTCAACAGTCAGGACTGCATCGCGTGTAACACACGTTAAAAAAAATTCACCTAATCTGCATTCGTTACTTACTTTCCAAAAATGTAAACAAATAAATAAGTTTATGAAAAAATAACTTTAATTCCTACACAATAAAGTTCAGTTTACGCTACAACTTCAAACATTTTTATAAGTTTTTCATTAGTGCTAGTAACTCTGAAATCAACTTAATTGTAGTAATTCTCGTAATTTTAAGAACGTTCACAGTCTGATGTCAGTCTCAATCTGTCAAAATACAATTTCCGTACATTTTGACAAGTTTTTGACATTTGTTTGTCGCCGAGATCATGACACTGCATCAATTACGCTAAATATATTACGAGAATTAATTACTTCTGATCTTCAAACGGTTCTTAAACCCCAAAAAAACATACTATTTTATATTTATTTTATCGTATTTAAACACCAATATTATACCCGTCACTCTGCAGACTTTCAAACTATGTAATTTAATTTAACCTATAAGTATTTAGACATCATTTTGGTTGCAACGTGTGTTACATTTCATTTGACGTTTCACTAACCCAACGTGTTCTGCGTTAGTTCATCGGCAATATTGAAAAAAAAAAACTATTTTGAGCAAGACGAGCGCAGGTACAAAAGTGATAGATGACTATTTCAGCGCACACGGGAAATTACAAAAGTTTCGCTTCTAGACGAATTTCTTAATATATGCCAGAGGTCTGTAATATGTCAGACGCTAGACCAATCAACTTTATCAAACATATTCTTTGAAGTGGGCAGCGTCTGTCGATAATTGCGTACGTCGTACATACTGTTACGCATCTGGTACGCGCACGCAAGTTGACCTTTGGACCCAAGTCTTTGATAAATGCAAGATAAATTCACTGAGGCATTGTGTGATTTGCTAGACTTGTAACAGAAGTGGGTTATAGAGTTGCTAGTTTTAGAATCACTTGAGTAAGATATACTCAAGACGGTGAAAGAACTGAAAGAATGAACATCGTGAGGAAACAGACATGTCCTTGAACCAAAAATTCTAACTCCGACTCGTCGACCACTGTGTATGACAGAAATTATCATCCAACGGAATATACCCACTATAGTAATTGCCCCAGTAAACTTATATCACAATTTCTTTATTTTTATTGCGAATGTTCGTGTTACTATTGCATTCGATTTAGAGCTGACACATAACTTTGTCCATAAGGACCCAAATTACAGAAACAAATGTTTTATAAGTAAAATTTAATGGTTAATATATTCGGACAGTTGAATAAAACAGGGCATTAGTCGTTAAATAACATTACATAACATCACGTCGAAGAGACCCGTAGGTCACTCATCCAGACTCCACTGCTACTGAGAAATTCCAGATGGAGAACGAATAACATTTTACCCGACCCTGGAACCGAACCCAGAACCTCATGCTCAGTAGTAGCGCTTGCGACCACTAGCCGAACAAAGCGGTCATTAAATAAATCACATCAATTATGGCATAACATAACTCATCAATAAATAATATCACGGTAATAGTAACATTACATACAAAACAACGGAATAAAGGGAAAACACGAAGAAACCGGACAAAAGATTGAACGAGTCGATTTGTGCAATAAATTGTGAAGGATAAGTCGAGGTGGAAGAGAAACGAAAAATAAATTATTCCACAAGAATTATTTTCAGGATCAACCTTATAACATATTCTATTAAGACTTAAGAGTGTCACTTTTCACTGTCCTCTAGACTTGGCTATGCTTCATCTTAAATGTAGATTTAAAATAACGTGGGTAGTACTGTTTTCTTTAGTATGATGAAAGAAAAACATAGCGTGCTAGCGTGGAAGATTAAGAAAAACTATCATAAGGCAACAACCCACAAGAAACCGGACGCTTTGAAGGATAAAGTCAGAAATTAAATTATCCGGAAAAGAACCGAAGGTACCGATATATCTTGCAGAGTAAACAAGCTAAAGTGGCAATGGGCAGGCCATGTTTGTCGAAGGACGGATCGATGGAGCAGATGAGAGCTGGAGTGGAGCCGCGTATCAGCAAGCCTAGTGTGGGACGCCACCCAGCTAGATGGACCGACGAACTTATAAAGGTAGCTGGGACAGACTGGATGCGGAAGAAAGAGTTTTGTGGCGTAGCTTAGAAGAGGTCTGTGTCCAGCTGTGGATAAGTTGATTGATTGATGCAACAATTTTGTTTCTATTATTGTATCAACTTGATTTAAAAACATCTTCTACGCGGCTATTGAACCAACAGAAATGATATCTCACGAAACTTTCGATTCTAAATAATAACTTCAAAAAGAGCCAGTCATTAAACTCTATTCAGAGACGAGCCAAAACAAAAGAAGCACTAACCTTTGTACCAAAAGCCTACTCTATCTGTCGTGTAATAAAAGCGTATACAGATCTGCAAATCATTGTGTAATAAAAGTGTACATCAATAGAATGCCGTGTTAGGTAGCGATTGGGTGCTATAAGCGAAGCGGGTTCGGAAACGCTTTGAGCGATTAAGAATAATAATAAATAATAAATAAATAAATAAATCCCTGGACATTTCACACAGCACCATTTGTCCCAAGCTAAGCAACCTAATGCTTGTGTTATGGTAACAAGATGGCTGATAAACTACTTATATACAATTCAAATAAGCACACATAAACGGCACTTCCTTAAAAGGTATTGGTGTTAGTTGTTCTTTTCTTTAAAGTAGCGCCATTATGATGCATGTACCCGGTGCGCCAGGTGAGTGCAACAGATATATTATGAACTATTTTTATTACATTTATTAGAAACGTTGCATATAGGTAGGGTGTATTACTATCATCATAATTTTTTATTCTACAAAATTCTGGTTCTACTTTTGTAAAAAATTACTGTTACTGGTAGCCTGCATCATCCCACCACTGTTGGGCAAAGGCCTTCTCATGACCTCCAGCTCTTTCGATGCAGTGCTTAAGTACAAAAGTATTGAATAAAAATATTGGAGAGTTTGTTTAAAACTAAATCCATCATCATAATCCGCCTATAATGTTTCCACTGCTGGGACACAGGCTTCCTCTCAGTGAGAGGGAGTACCTATTTCGTAATCCACCACTTGGGCTCAGTGCGAGTTGGTAGATGTTACATGCCTTCGAACTATCGGTTCTAGGACCTGCTGGTTTGATGTATTCCTTCACAATTTTGAGACATAAATAAATCTAAAATTTCGTTCTCCGATTATTGTTGGATGCATATTAAGTGACAGAGATACTTCAAGTAATGTTTTGAATAAATAATTACGCCTCAATTTGTTTGAAGAAACCAAACAGCCGTAACGCGGCCCAAATCATTCCAAACTTACAATAAAACAATATGAGATCTTCATACATTATTTGCATAGGTATATTTGCATCGAGTAAATACCCAATTCAGCTTTGAAATAACAGTAAATGGAAATGAAGGTTTAATTAAAATAATTTCATTTTCATACAACATAGTGCCTAGACTAACACTGAAATAATTTTGCTCCGGGGTCGACTAGGTTAAGTGGTGTTAATATAATGAGAGAACGTATTATTTTATATGAAAATTTAATGTTATTTAATTAGTTCTCAAAGCAGGTGTTGCTTTGTGTTTAGCGATAAATTTAATTGTGGAAGGATTAGCTGGTTATAATGAAACGTTAAAGAGTATTTTCTTTTAATATTCTTACTTGTTGTATTAGAAAATCCTACTAATATTATAAACGTGAAAGTTTGTGAGGATGGATGGATGTTTGTTACTCTTTCACACAAGAAATACTGAACGGATTTGCATGAAATTTGTAGGACACAGATAGATTATAACCAGGATTAACACATAGGATACTTTTTATCCCGATATTCCCACGGGATCGAAGCTTATGCGGGTGAAACCGTAAGGCACCGCTAGTATTTCTATAAGTACAGAATTATTATCTTTTTGTTGTTGAGTTGTTGTAATGTCATTATAACACTTAGCAATCACAAGAAACTCTCAAAACCGATCAACCGATGTTTAAAATCTTTTGGTCCTTGTGGTACTCACCATAAGGACCAAAAGCTTTTAACCAGTGAGCGGTTACAGCGGGTACAGGTACGAAAAGACCAAAAATATTTCGACAACCGCTACGCTTATCACTAAAGCGGTGTCCAAACACCATAGGCCAGATGCCCCGCACGGCACAATACAGTACGGTACACGATATGATCATCCACTATCAGCTTACTACAGACATGTTAGTACACAACTCCGTCTGTAGAATACCTTTGTTCTTTTAACCTTCGTCGTTAACGAACCTTTAATGGGATCATGTAACTAAACTAAACGAAACCTGAGTAAAAATTGCTTGGATAAAATGTTCTGGAAAATATTATGCTCCTTAGGGTTTCGTGCCCAAATGAAGCCAATGGGAACCTCTAAGCCTCCGCTGTCCGTCCATGCGTCCGTCCGTCCATCCGTTCGTTCGTGGGACGTCCGTCTATCTGTAAACTGGCT
The DNA here is from genome assembly GCA_949629185.1 of Apamea crenata. Classification (NCBI taxonomy): domain Eukaryota; kingdom Metazoa; phylum Arthropoda; class Insecta; order Lepidoptera; family Noctuidae; genus Apamea; species Apamea crenata. The sequence continues at coordinate 5,858,476 of OX451363.1, read as the reverse complement.
ATATTTCATGAACCGTAATAGGTAGATAGATAGGTAGAAATTTCTACACATTCTACGTACATTTCTATTCCCCCTATAATAAGAAATAATAAAATTAAGTTAAAAATAAAGGGGGTCTATAAACAAGAAACGTGTTTTTTTCGGCGTTTTTTTGCCTTGAGGTACGGAAACTTTCGTGTGCTAGTCCGACTTGCACTTGACCGCTTTTTTATTATTTTTAGGAATCCACACCCAAATTGGATCCTTAGTAATCTGTATGTTCTTTCGCAGTCTATTCTTCCTAAAATTGGAAATTGGTCGCCAGAAATATTGTTGTGAAAAATTGGTCGCCAGAAATATTGTTGTGAAAAATTGGTCGCCAGAAATATTGTTGTGAAAAATTGGTCGCCAGAAATATTGTTGTGACACGAATTTTGCTATTCAAATAGCAGAATTTCCATTTCGCGTACCTATTCATGATTTCCAAAAACTACATACTTAACATAAGATCACGCCTGTACGCACAGAAGGGTTAGGCATTGTCAGAAAACTATTTGATAAATAATAAATCTTACAATTAAACATTCCTATTCTTGATTTAATTGAATTGAAACTTGATCAAATGCCTCAAGGGTTCAATGTAAGCCTAACATCAAACCCAAGCTTCAAGTTTCAAGGGCTAAAGCATCATTAGACATGGATCATAAATTTATAGTTCAATCTAAATTCTAGATCTTTAACGGATCTTTGCACTCTCCTTTATATCTAGTCGTAACGAATATCTGCAATATTTCGTATCATGTCGTGTGTTTTTGAGAAAAATAGCTTAGCTAAAAGCTAGTTACGCTAGCCATTTCTGAAGGGCATCATTGTCGTTTTTTTTATTCGGTGTGAATGACACTGTATATTTTCTACTAGCTTCTGTCTGCGAGTTCACCAGCGTGACATTTCTTGTTTCCCCGACTCGCATCGCATGGCATCACCTACCCGCGATATGACTTCGTTTTCGTTTAGCGTTCTTTTTGCTCGGTTTCTAACGGTCCTAAAGTTGTCAAAAAATAAATGGCCCGTTTTGACATTGACAGTTCCAGTAGTTACTCAAGATAGAATTCGCAAACCACGTATTCGTTTGTATGAAACTGACAGGTGTCAAGAACGCATTCACAAATGTCAAAACGGGCCTTTTAATTTTTGACAACTTTAGGACCCTTTTTTAATAAAGAATTTTAGTCAAATCCGGTAGGTAGTTTTAGAGATTACCGCGTTCAAACAAACAAACTCTTCAGCTTTATTATTAGTACTTATATAGATTTGTTTACCTATCTACTTTAAAAATAATATTTTGATGTTCTTTTCACCAGCTTAAATAAAGCTGATACTTACAGCTCACGTATTCATATACATACAAAACGGATTGCCAAACAGTAGGAAGTCTTAGATGACCGTTATTTACAATCGTGACGTTAAGAAAACAATAAAACTGCTTAAAATTCACATAAAGGACGAAGTCTTTGTTACTCCGCTTCTAAACTTACGGACTGCCTAGCAAACCCCATACTTTTTTACACAAAGTAATGGCCATTTTGCTAGACAGTGATATATTGAACCACTATTACAACTAGTTCACTGCCTCGCGAGGCACGCCCACACGTTTTTGCTCTGAAACTTTTTATTTGCATTGACTTGTATTTGAATTATTCCCCATTCACGAAGGTGCTCCTAAGTCAACAAAGTTTCTTTACTATGTTTTAAACTACGCTTCACCTATTCCTATCTACTTTAAAGAAATAAGAACGCTATTTTCTGAACAATAGAAACTGTTTTGGAGAAGAAGGAATTGGTTGTAAAAGTTCCATTAGAATCTGTTGGATGGGAGCAAATAGACATTTGTCAAAGATTTTAAGTTAGTTTCTGCAAATACTCCTGATTCGTTACAACTTTCGTAGTTTATAAGTCCTTGAATAATAATATGCTAGGGTTATAAATGCGGTAAGAATACGCTAGTTCAAGAACCAAAGCACCAACACAACACCGCGTATTGTTTACCTAGCGTAGCCATAGAATATTAACAAGTTTAATAAGACTTTCATATCTGTTTAATTAATTATTTTACATATTTTCACACATAAATTACCATAATATTTTATGACATAACTGCCTCTCAAGAAGTAGATGAACCACCCACACTACACCTATCCTTGATTATACGCGTACTAGCAGTATGAGCATGAGCACTATGAGCATGTGCGCATGAGCCCTAGCAGTTTCGATTTCAAGTAGGTACCAATTTTACACAAATACGGGACTTACTGCTAGTGCTAACACATCGTCACCTACTAATATTTCAGAGCTGATGTCCTTGCTTACAAAGGTTCTTCGCGTCGTGATACTGAATCGGTTGGCGAATAGCCCACTTGTAATACGAGTAGTAGTCATTTCAGTGCTGGGAAAAATCAAATAGTTGTTACTGTAAAATCTGACAGATGATTTACGGAGTACGCTGGTAGATTTTTTAACGTTGAAAGAAAGTTGTGAGAACGAAATATGTTTTTAATTCACCTTTAATGAATATGAAACTCGACCCACACTTCACCTAACCTTGATTAAGTGCGTCTTGAAATAGTTTCGATCTCAATGAGGTACAGTCAACAGCAAAAGTAGATGATCAAAATCAGAAATTCAATACTAATTAACGGAGTTCGCGTCAGAACTGTGTGGCGTCGAAGTGATTCAAAAGTATGACACTGAGTCTGACATACTTTTGAATCACTTCGACGCCACACAGTTCTGACGCAAACTCCGTTCATTAGTATTAAATTTCTGATTTTGATCATCTACTTTTGCTGTTGACTGTACCTATTACTTACTACACAAATACTCCCACTTTCTAACATATCGTTAATATTTTAGAGCTTATTTCTTTCTTTACTACTAATACCTTAAATAGATTTTGTACCCAAATAGCCCGCAGCAAGAACTACCTCCACAAGGGGGGGATCATGGAACGCTCAGACCTCCGGTGTGTATGCGGTGTTTCTCCACAGACAATGGCTCACCTCCCATATTGCACCGCATTGTCCCAACAAAGGTGAGGATCTAATGGCTATGTCAGGGAATGGTATTCGCGTTGCTGAATTTTGGGCCTAAGACAAGACGATATTTATTTTTGCATGCTGTTTTGGCCATCCACACGCTAAGAAGACTACAATACGCGCTGTGATATAGAATCAGCTCATTGGTTGACGAATAGCCCATTTGTAATTTGTCGTTTCTCTACAGACGCCCGCATATTAAGCTACCCGAAACTGTCAAATTTTCCCAATCAACCTTGAACCTAATGCTTTAGCGATAAAGTTAAAAATCTATTAAAGATATTTGACAGATTGTAGTAGCTTGATGTGCTGGCGTCTGTTACAGTAAAAGTCAAATAATTGTTCGTGTAAATTCTGCTAGCTGATTATTCAATGAAAGAATTTTATAGCGTTTTTTTTAAGAAAGTGGTGGGAATTGGATCGGATTTAAATTAAAATACATATACCTATTCTGTAGAAAGAGGAGATGTTAGTCAGAAGGAAAATCTTATTCATCGCATTAGCTCTGTAAATGCCAGGTAGCCTTGAGCCTGCGGAAAACCCACTAGAATAGTATAACAAAAGATCCTTTGATCGTTTGTTGTACTATTCTAGTGGGCTTTATTAAAAAATATTTCTCTTTAGAAATACGTATCTTGTTGTTGATTTTGAAACCCGAATATTCTCGTAAAAGCCTAACTTATCCAACCACAAAGACCAGGCTCATTCAATATTTATACTAAAACTTTCCTTGTGGCCAAACACATTAGCGTCTTATCTCTCATATTTTCTCCAATGCCTAGATCGCGATTCCTATAAAGCCTTTAATTACGGTTTGTTCCAGAATTATTATCTAATGAAAGTGTAAACAATCAGTCTGTTCAGTTCCAATTCTAACGAAATCACTCACTAAAGGCAATTAGTAACACATTAATTTGTATTTAGAATGTTTCAACTTTGTATGTCACCACTTTTTCTAAAAAATATTGTTTGAATCACATTATTGGATTGAAATTGAAAAATCATCGACGAAAATTGATGCTATAAAATAATTGTCAATTGAAAAAATCATCTTGAAGGTTATATCAAATCAGGATTTAGGGTTAAGTATTCAAATAGTAAAACTTTTACTTTTGCACTCTAAGCACTCTAAGTGGCACTACTTATTGGCATTTACACGTTAACACAATTAGGTACTGAAATGGTTATAATATTATATTGTAATTTTATCATTATATTTTAATAGTAATCGCTCGTTTAATTGTTTTAATCACATTAATCATTTGTATGTCAATATTGGCAAAGCATAGCGCACTACCAATTTTTAAGATCACCAAAGCTGTCGTTTCTCCTCATCAATTCAATTTTTCCTCCGGTCGAAAACTAGTCACAATAAATTGGCTTTATTTCGGGTTTAGGTATTCAAATAATCAAAACAAAGCAATCATATTGCAAGCGGCACTACAAATTAGCATCTTAAGAAAGAAAGAAAAATATTTTATTCTGCACAAACAAAACGCACAATTTAAACTAAAAAACCAAATAATTAATAATAAATTAATAAACTCACGTATTACTCTCTCTCTCTGTACTCTCGTTATTATTATTTTTATTTTTTTATTATTATTTTTTTATTTTATCTTCAGGTTAGGTACCTGAAGATAAAATAAAAAAATAATAATCGTCTTATGATCTATGATTTGTTTACGTTTTCATTAATAACTTTTGGGACAGACTATACAGCAAAACTGTCGTTTCTCCGCATCAATTCGATTCTTCCTCCGGTCCAATACTGGTCACGATAAACTGGATTTTATTTACTGTACCTATAAAGTGTTTTATAGCCACTATTTATTTGGACGGTACAAATTTATTGTCTGTAATATCATCCCCACTTATCAAAGGAGAGTAATCGGTGAGTGTCGTCATCTGACACGTTATTAGAAAACACCGACTGGTAATCGGATATTTTAATGACGAACCTGATAGCAGCTGAGAGAAGAAATTGCCTTGAATTCAAATGGAAAGTTATTGAGATTGACATATTAGGATAAAAATGGATATCTTATTTGTGGTTCTAAGAATTTTCGGGTTATACTTTTCACATTTCTCCGTAGTTTAGTATACTGGGGATCCTACCTTTTTCTGATTGAAGCACTTCGTAGTGGGCGTTGGTAATAATACGCCCACAGTTGGAAATGTCAGGTGTCCGAATTCTTGGTCCTATTGATACTAAACCAGCCTGTTGACACTTAATGATACACTTCAATTTTATATTCAAATTGGAATTTGAGGTATCTTTTTCATTTGCGAATAACCAAATAAGTGTAACCCTTCATGAAAGGTTCACTTTGAACCTTTCAGGAAGGGTTACACTTAAACTATGAGGTTTATTTACAAACGTCTCTTAAAGTTAAGTAATGATTAGCGACTGTAGACTGACACCTCGTTGGTCCGGGCAAAGTGTTAAAATTGGAATTTTTCTATCAACTTTTGAGCAACCTTTAAAAATAAAGCGTATACCATTTAATTTTCATATAAAAATGCGCACAGTAACATAAAATTTATTAAACCCTAGGGATATACCGCATGCTTCCGCCAAGTTGATTAACCAATAAAATCGAGTTCATGATTCTATTACTCGGTATCGATATTGCCGCTGGCAAAGGTCAGACAACCTCCCGAAATCCGATAGGAACTAAATACCACTTATCAGGAGATTCAAAAGACCATTTTTTATCCCGAACCGTCAATATAATCTGGGCACTGTAGGAGGTAATTATTTTTTGTATTGTATTGGAACCAAGATTAGATTTTTAATTGGCAAATTGGAATTGAGGCGTTGAACTTGAGTGATGTAATTGGAAATGATATACCAGGTTAAAAAAATGCTTTGGTACAAATATTTTTAATCGAAATCTTGGTAGCATCTTAATTTCGTTTGTAGCCGTTCGTGATCAAAGTTTTTTAATTATTTAAAAGCCCCAATATTCCTTTTCTACGTCAATATGCGAAAATGCCAAAAACCAAATACGATAAATCCATTGATTTAACGTATTTTGTTAGTCTCCAAGTCCACAAGCGATTTATAACGCGGAGATTTCGCACACTTTCCTGCTTTTGCTTTGCGTGGATGTGACGCAAGTTTTCCCTCAACTTGTTGTATTTTTTTTTTTGAGTTTGTGTTCTTTTTATGCGTCATGTTTACCGTAAATAAACGTATTCTTTCTTTTTAACGCACTGCTTATCAACCAAGAGTTGAAAATCCAACAGTATGCTTTTTTGACCCGCTGCGCTGGAATGCATTCTGTTGGAGTCTCAACGCTCAGCTCGGCACCGAGAGTTTAAAACCCAGTGCGCGATAAAAATCGTCGCGTTAAAAATACGCCCGAGCGTGAGGGCTTCGGCTTAGACGGTTTTGCCCTGTGGGTCTTTACCTACATACAGGGCAAAAACGTATAAGTACTTACTACGTTAATTTCTCAAATGCCCCAACAATTTATAAAAACAAAAGACATACTTTATCACATAGATACAGGCTTAAAGTTACTTCCGTTAGCATATAAAGTTCATTGCTATTTCCTTAGAAGAGAAGTATAAAGATTCTTCGCGCATACTCGTTGGCATGTCTCCATAATCCATAAAGTGAGTGTAGTAAGTTACTGTTGCCTTTGTTTGATTCGACTATCTCGGAGAGTACAGTACCTACAGCGGCAAAGTAGGGAGTTGTTTGGTCGGAGGGTTCTGTAGCATTATGCAGTAATTTTTTATGTCACTTGGTGGCGCTACCGCTGAGCATGAGGCCCTTTTTTTTCTGTTTGGGAAATCATCAAATGACCCCTCCCGCTCTGGGTGGAGCGGAAGGGAGTGTCAGACTCTTACTGACTAAAACCCACCCGTGTTCCTTCCTTAGCCCTTTCTGTTCCAGGGCAGCGGTAACCCTTTCGGACGATCCCACCGCCCTGGCAGGCTTCGGCCCTATCGGGCCCCGTCCTCTGCTGACTTCTCTTCGAGGCGCGCGTGGAACACAACGCGCCGTCCGGCACGGGCCTGGCCCTGATCGGACGGTGAGCTACCCATTACTCACCGCCCGCAGGCCCGCGCCTACGGTGGCCGGGAGTCGTCACGCGGCTCCCGACGCCCGGAGCGTCTCCCGCGGCGGCTGAGGCGTGAGGTGTTTTCCCTCAGCCTCTCAGCCACCTCCTTCGCTAGTATGACTGCTTCGCAGAAGGAGGTGACTGCCTCCCACTCCCTCTCGCCCCGGACCATGGCTTGAACCAGGGCCGGACGCGAGAGGTCGCCGCCGTTGCCGATCGCCTCTACGAGGACACGGCGGGGCTCCACCCAAGCAGGGCAGACCGCCAGAGCATGAGGCCCTGAGCTCCATTTCGAGGTCGGGTAAAGTGCTATTGGTTTTTTTCATCAGGACTTTCTCAGGAGCATCCTGGAGTTTGGATTTGTGCCACATTGATGACAATAAGTATTACATGGGACTTAAACATGACTGACCAAATGTGGGTGTACCTGCAATGGGTACACCTCTGACTAACCCTTAGGGGATTACAGGCGCGATATTATGTATGCGTTAGTGGCCAACAATCAGGCAGCTTACTTCATGGTAGGTGTAGTTGGTTCTGGGATATTATCCACCAGCCACCCGCATAAGTGTCGATATCGTGAGAATATCGGGATAAAAAGTATCCTATGTGTTAATCCTGGTTATAAACCATCTGTGTGCCAAATTTCATCCCAACCTGTGCAGTAGTTTTTGCGTGAAAAAGTAACAAACATCCATCCACCTTTATGATCCTGTACGAGTCGCAATAAATACTTTTTCTTTCTTTCTTTCATCCATCCTCACAAACTTTCGCGTTTATAATATTAGTAGGAAGTTGGATAGTTAACGGGCCTATGGACAATATCGCAAAAACCACACTGAAATGTCTCATGTGCCGGTAATTACACCGGTATCCATACACTTCAATGCGGAACACTGCGCCCTCCTATCAAATATCCATGTTGAGATCGCCTTCCAGTCTAAAACAAAGCAGACGACCCTGCCTTTATTTCGCCATTTCTTCTCAGAGGTATTCAGATAGGAAATAAAAGTAATTTGGATATCCTTTTTACGGAAAAAACAATTTAATTTCACCTGAATTTTTAAGCTGAGCGAACAGTTTTTTAACGTTCAAAAGCCAACGAATGAATAATACAAATACGACCGAGCGTGAGGGCTTAGACGGTTTGTCCTGTGAGTCTTTACATAAATACAATACAGTACAGTCAGAATTTTCGGGATTCTCATATTCCGATTATGACTCGGTGGTATTCGTATAACCACTGAGGTGTCTACAGAGGGGTCTCGATTTTGACATATTATATAACCCGCAACTTCGTTTACATGACTTATTTTAACATAAAAAATATAAATAAATATTACATAAATAAATTCTTAAGGTAATTTTTTTAACACCATAGATACATACTTTTATACTCGGCAATAACGTAGCTACCCATCATGAAATGATGAATGAAATCATATTCGGAATCGGCTATCGTGTCGAAAATTACACATTTCGATACCTGATTTGCCTTGCCCCAAGAATAGTGATCGTCTATTTGATATTTGATTTAAGCTGACAAAATTTTAGGGTTATGCACTTGTGAACAGCGTGTTGAGGATTGATTGATGTTCGATACGGTATCGAGTGGTTGTGAATAGCTATGCAGTAGTTCCGATAACTCCCTACATACAAATTCTCAAATTTTACCTCTTTAAAATATTAGTAGGTATATAATGATAGATAGACAATAAGGATTTTTTGCTCCACTATTAAACTAAATTTTACACTACTAACACTATTAGACTGAATTCTCATTATTGTATGTCAAAGTCTTCGTCAAAACTGACGGATAGAGGACCGAACCATTTCGAAATGTCAAAGATAAGCGCACGGAACCTTGAAATATTCCGATCATTTAAAATAGAATAAGGATGTCGACACGCACCGTTTCCCTACAAACGCTAGGTCAGCGATTGTGAAAATGTAGGAAATAGATGTCTGTACAACAGTCAACCGGTGAATCTTTGCTCGATTTATTTGTTGGCATTACAGTTTTTTTTCTTAAAGATCCAATTGAAATGTTCGGTCATGTTATATGTAGTTTAATTGAAACAATTTCATTTACAATTCAAAATGATTTGGTTCTACGAAAAAATCTATACTGAAGGTACAGACGCCAGCAGCTCCAGCTAACCGAAACTGTCCTATTTTCACAATCTACCTTGAACCTTAATGCTATAGGATAAAGTTAAAAATCTATTAAAGTAATTTGACAGATTGTAGTAGCTTGATGTGCTGGCGTTTGTACCCGAGCTTCTTAATATTCTCACCATAAATATGACTGGGTACTTACAAGGAAAAATCGTAAAATTGTAAGTAAATCGCAACTAAACGTAAAGTAGGACGCCATCAGGCTAGGTGGAGCGATGATCCTGCGCAGGGTGGCTGGTAGCAGATGTATGAGAGTTGCCAAGAATCGAGCTGAATGGCGTCTACTGTAGGCTGATGATGTTGATGATAGAAGAAAAATCAAGACTTGGGACACTATACCTACCTATAATACGATAGGTAAGTATACATAATAATAATTATATGTAATGAAACTTACTTGACGTCGACATCGAATAAAAAAATGGCCGTCAAATTTTTTTGTTTAAATCTAGTTTCGACCTGCTGTCAATAAACAATGATTGGGGCAATGATTGATCGGCCATAATCGCGTTTGTCTCGCTTGAATGAATAGTTTTTGATAAAAATGTATATATCCTATCAATTCTAGAAAATTCGTTGTTGTTTAGCTTTCTTCTACAAAGGTACGCTAGGGCGCATGCCAGTGGAAACAAACCCAGTATAAACTGCCCTCTTATTTAATAGGCCAGTTCAAGGTCAAAGTGTTACTAACGATGTGAGGACTGTACCATAATGTATTAGACATAAAAGTTGTAAAGTTGTACCAAAACCATAAAAACCATTCCCACCATTTCTGATTTAGACCAAATATCAACTAAACAGTTTCAGCAAATAGCCCCACAGTTAAAGGACACTGGCCTTTAATTAAATTTCGTAATAAACATGAATATTCAGACACCGCCACACGGAAACTAAGCAGAGTTCTTACCCACAAGTTCGCACGAAGTAATGTTTGGTCCCAACGGTGGTGGTTGGGACCAAACATTACATTTTATTGCAAACATTTAGCATTTGAGAGGTCCGTAGACTCCCGTGATTAAGTTGAATGGCCACGTAGGACCAGATAGGTGTAATTTTATGAATCATTTCAAGCAATTATTCCTATTCTAGATTATTTTTCGTATTTTACGGACCCGGCTTCCCGTAAATGTTTACGAGTAAACCGGTTAAACCTGTATAATGCGGACTATAACGCGGATTATTTTCAGTGATTTACATAAATTGTGTCAATTAATTATTTTAAACGGTACGTGGAATTGTCGCACAATGTGTGTGAACGGGAAACATTTTTTTTAAGTACATAATTTGATTGTGACCTTTTTATAATGTTACTCATGTAACCTACGAATGGGAAAATCTATCGATTGGGTCGAAAGTCGTCGTTAATAGAATGCAGTATGAATGCAATGACAAAATAAAACAACTGACTATTACAACGTAGCCACCTACTGGACCCAACTAATCATAAAAGTACCATCGACAAAAAGAACCAGCATGGTCTTTCACTTCACAAAGTCTAAGTACAGTCTTACAAAAAACGCCCAGCCATCTTAAAACCCAAGTTTAAAATAGCTACACTTACTGCTAACATTAATGCATGTATTTAAAAGTGTTACAAGTTACAGGACTTAACACCTCGCAGTTCAAAATCTTAGTAAGCATCACCGACTCACAGTATAACATGTACGTCCCACGTTTATTAGCTAACGCAACAGTTTGCAAGCTCCCAGTAATCTTCACTAGTTTCAAACAAGAATAGCTGATGAAGGTTCAACCCTAGAACAAACAAGTTTCAAGGAAAATAGGATAGATACCCCAACACTTGTACGTTTTAGATAAATTACGGTCAGTAAACATGAGACTAGGTACAACGACTACAACGTAAGCTTTTGAATAATTTTGCTACCAAGGACCAAGTAAAGTTTGGTCTTTGGTCAAAAGGACCGGGACCGCAAACATTATAACCCTTCTGTTGCTGTGTGTGTCATAATTTTAAAAGACAACATTGTTACGCTCTTTAAACTTTTACTGGGTATTTTAGGCGTTGACATAAAGTGGAGGATTTATTATACGCAGTATGTGAGTGACGTTGGGACGACCATATTTTATGACTTTACTAGGGACGCAATGTTTTAATTTAGTTCTTACATAGTGTATTTGTACGCAGTTATCGTCTGCTTTCAGGTCCCCCGTAGACAGGCGCGACAGTGCGATGCGATTATGGTCCAACAATTTGCATGAACCGTTTATAGATTTTTTTCTATCGCGTCGCGCCGAGCGTGTCAGCATATTGAATATTATTTCGGTTTACAAATATAATTATAATTAAATGACGACCACAGTGAAAAAGAATGCGCTGTTACACGCAGCACATCCTGTTCCCTTTAACCCGCCTGCCTTCAAAGCAAGAGCGAACAGTCATCTTCCATGCTTGTTCCATTATAGATCTCATCCATCGCTTCCATTCAGCAATAAAAATAATCATAAAAAAGCAGTTAAAAAAAATGTTGCAAACACAACTCATTTCTAAATTCTACCCACTTTGCTCGTTCAATTACATTACCAAAGTTGCAATAGAAATAATCGCAACTCCACTAAACCTATCATCAACTATAAATCAGATTGTAACTACGATAGACCGCAATAAACTTTAAAAAGCGGAACTGCATAATAACTTCATGCCTAGTAATTTCCATTCGTTCACACTCAATAGTAATAAATCATTTAACCCATCACTACTCGCCGCTGTTTTGTTTAACTTGCACCCACGTGCGAGCGAGTGAATCATTCATTCGTATTGTTAACATAGCATTCATGAGTAAATATAGGATTTGTTAATTGCTTTTTTTTAATTAGCTCTTGGCTTTTTGTTTTTTTTTTTTAAGTGAAAACTTCGTTAGCGGCTTTGTGCACTTTTTTGTGATGGGTAAAAAATGTTAAACTCGTGTCAGGACACGTGACCTGATCGAAAATTCGTAAGACGGAGCTCGCGTCAGGACCCGTGACCTGATCGAAAATACGTAAGACGGAGGGAGAGTAGACCGCATTCCAAAATATCAAAAATGCACAACGTAAATATTCAAGTTTTCACTTCTGCCGGCACTCCCGGAGTGCAACCCGTTTTTTTTTTTAATATTGGTATTTACTTTTTGTCTGGTTTGTTTAAGGGTGTAGGGCTGATTCAATCGACAGATAATTTCTATTCGTGGAATCGTGGCGGAACAGACAGACTTTGTAACGAAGAACTGTCAAAAATTCAAAATAATTTTTCGGATAAAATTATATGGTGCTGGAAAAATCAGCCCGCCCTTATTTGAATAAAAATCAAAAGAATGAAATCAACCACTTGATCGTTTCCGTACCGTATCGAACATCAATCAATGTTATCGTAGGAGTCATCTAAATGCTGTTCACATGTCATTACACCAACCTTTTGTCAATATAAATCAAACAGACGCCCGCTATTCTTCCGATAGCTGTTTGGGGGGCTAGGCCAATCAGGTTATTGAAAAGTGTCATTTTCGATACGATAGCCTATCGGATGGTTGTGAATAGCTATGCAGATCCTTATGTTAGAGCATAATTTATTAATAACAGACACAAATAATAAAGTCACATTGAAATAACCGATCAATTAAATAAACATTTCATTCATAAAGACACATCATTTACGACTCCGTTCATTCATCTCTATGACATAAATAGAACGACAGTGACCGCCTCGAGTAGGTGCGTGGGTTTCATTCATTAAATTAATTATAGTAGAACTGCACATGCACGAGATACTAAGGCAGTGCATAGAAAACAATGTATGACGCGCACATTCACCACAAAACAAGCACATTCAGGGTGTAAAGACCCATGTCATAGCCGTCAACACCGCATTCTCTATAATATAATATAATAAGTAAGATTCAATAAAAATAATTGCTGGGAAACGAGTTTTATTTTTGGTGTGAAAATTTGCTGTTTACGCAATTAAGACACGCAAAACATTGTGCTTATACAGGCAACCGTACAGGGGTGAGTGAGGGTATTTAAAGTTGTTTTATAACATTAAAACTTGTTTTCGTAAAAAAAAAAAGTCAGAAAAAGTTGGAATTTTGACCTTCAATATCTCTGTAACCAGAAGGTTCCCAGGGTATGGTCCAATACAAAATGTCGGGGAGTACAAGTGACTCTCGGCTTCGTTAAGTGTTTTTTTACACCCGTTATTTAGTTCCTTATTACATGTAGTTCCTGAAAAAACTAAATGATAAATGATAAATGATTTTATTTTTGTAAGTAGGTTTGTACAAACACTTTTACACGTCAATCATATTTTAAAACTAGATGAGGTCGGCGTTTCCTATCTGACTACTCTGAGAAGAAAGGCCGAAACAAACTCAGAGGTCACAGTCTCTTTTAAAGTCCAGACATAATCTTGGTCAGATCATATGAAGACCATGCAGGTCGATGTCTGAGATGGTCTTTTGAGGAAAGAACCACACAGATTGAGAGGACCTGTCCAGCCAGTGCAACTATTTTGGAACACGTGACAACAGTGATGTTTTCTTATGCCAAAGAAAACCGATTTGACCCTGGTGGGCCCAGACAAAGTGACATTCTAACAGCGATAAAGATGACGGAAGAGTCAAAAATTAGATTGACACAAGCTACCGAAAATATTAATGTCAATCATGTTGAAAGACGCTGTAGAAATATGAAATGCTTTGATCGCGATTGCTACTTGTAGGCCAACTGTTGAGTGACAAAAAGGACACTAGCACACAGAAGTGCTATGAGTCTTATTTTTCCTTTTAAACGTGTACTTTTCTTAACTTCATTGCATAAAATGAAAAATTTGCCCAAAAGCCTAATAAATACTTTTGGAGTTGTCGATTCGCTCACAAATAAATTAACTTCGTGCGAGTCGCCTATACAATAAATAATATGATTTATAAGCGACGATTCGCCTGATTCGGGCGAGTAAATTCGTGAGAATCAACTAATAAGCCACTTTTGAGTATCCGTAACAATACTCATAGAAACCTAAAATCTAAATGAACCTGGAATATAAATACCTAGAATCTAAATTTATAAAAGTTATTACAAGAACGCTAAAGCAATTTCAGAAAAAAAATAAACGTTTCTCACAACAGAAGTAACAATTAAACTGTAATCATTTCTAACCTCTCAAAAAATAATTAAAACTCCTTGTTCCTTGTTACTTCTACCTCTTCACTTTTTTATTGTCCAGGGACCTAGCAATCTTGTTTATGCGGACTTCCTAAGAACTGAATAATAGCAATCTTCATAAAAACTCGTGGTTGTAAAGATGCAAGGTCAACAAAATAAATTGCAATGTATCCGACTTGTAGTAATTTATTTTTTACGTCCTAGCTCATTATCTTGACGCCGGTCTAGATAGAAGAGACATGAACGAAACGAATGTAGAATTTGGGTTCATTATAATAAATCCGGAAAAGAACCGGAGTTACCGACATAGCTTGCAGAGTAAGAAAACTGAAGTGGCAGTGGGCTGGCCATGTTTATCGAAGGACCGATGGTCGGTGGAGCAGACGAATCCTGGAGTGGAGACCGCGTATCGGCAATCGTAGTGTGAGACGACCCCAAGCTGACGGACGACCAAAAGGTGGCTGGGACAGACTGGATGCGGAAGGCGGACAGGGTGTTGTGGCGCAGTCTGGGAGAGGCCTATGTCCAGCAGTGGACTGCGATAGGCTGAGTTGATTGTCAATTAATAACTTTGTTCGGGCGAATTTCATCAATGAAACTGAACACGATCAGCACATCTAAACCGCGTTCAAGAGCTTTCAATGTCACTAAGTAGGCAGGTACTTCCCAAGACGAGCTCCTTTACTAACATAGAGTACGGAATCGCCGCGTCACAGCGTCTACAGACATTAGTAGTAATGAATTGGAGTTTTGAGTTGAGCCATCAACTCCTATACGTCATTAGTCAAAAATCAAAATATTTTATTTCACACTATCAAAACTATCACAATCTAAATAGGCACTTATGAAACGTCAGAACTGAGAAGCTAGGTGGTGCAAGGTTCTAATTGGTCGTTTCCTATGGAGAAGAGCCGGCAAGAAACTGTACAATGACTCTTTTAAAAATAATCGGATTTTACAATGTTTTCAGATTACAGTGTTAATAGGGTATTAGCATCTTAGTGAGAGTAAACAGTGACACGCTTGGTTTGCATAGAATATGTCAACAATGCTGCCTTCGCCAAGGTTTCTCCATGCTCTGTGAAGAATCCTAACTAAGTAGGTTACATACTTTCCATGTGCTACCACGTTTTAACCCACAGTACACTTAAAACATTTTAAAACTAAGTGCAACAACTTTTGGCCACTCGATCAGTCAAAGTCTCGGGAAGAAGTAGTACTGACCTATTTACCGACTTAGAAAAATACGTGATACTCAAGACTTACACCGGAATTGGTATGGACATTTGATGGATAACTTGTACGTGGATATTCTACAGAGAATTCTAGAAGGATATTTATTTTATCGACGGTTGGCTTTACTTGAATTTATTTGAGCTTGTCGAGGTGTCGACTCTAATTTTGTTATTTATTCCTCTAAAGTGCGGTTTTCACAGAGCCAACGGGATGCGGACAACAGTCGAGGACGAGGCAGCAGGCACAAACGTTTATTCTCAGCATGTCCATTTCATGCAAATAGGTTGGCGCAGGAAATGGCGCAACGCATACAGAGGGATGCGGTCAGGGTGTACAACAGGCCCGCCTCTGTACGCATGGTGCCTTTGAGATATTAATGACAATTCTGAACAAAGTAAAGTATAAAGTAATTTAATACTTAAAGACTTACCCCTTTATTTATAAACTTTGCCTAAAGTTAGGTAATGATGAACGACTGTTTAGTTAAGAGTGTTAAGATAAGAGAGGTTTATTTATAAATAAACCCCTAAATAAGTTAGTTAACCAATATTCTGAGACCTTTTCAAATAAAGAGAGTACCGCCTTGTTAAAAAAAAAACTAACCTATTTGAGGTTAGTTTTCTGTAGTAAGGGTAGCTTAGGAACGGAAGTCATCATCATCAGGGGTCATCTATTCTTAGTCCAAGGCTTGTAGCAACAAACGCCTTTAATTAATAGTCTGTAGCGATCGACATAAATATGTATAAAGAAAAGAAAGAAATAAAATACGTTTATTTCCGGTAAACATGACGCATAAAAAGAACACAAACACACAAAAAATACAAGTTTGGAGAAAACATGCGTCACATCCACGCAAGACAGTGTATCAGGACTCTTTTGAAGAATGTCTGTCGTATACTTACTGTATTCAATAGTCAGTGTATGATTCTGTGACCTTAATTAGCTACTTGCTAAACTAAATATTAAAAGTTTGGAGGCATGAAGAACAGGGTGTAAAGTTCACTCATCCTCCATTGAAAAGGGAGGATCCTCCAATCAGACGGGTGTTATGTCTGGCGGGCAATTGCCCAACGATTGATATTGGGAAATTGTATCTATGCTAACTGCGCGGTAAACTCTGCTTGCGAGATGCAGGATTTGCGTGACGTCAGTATGACGCGTTATTCGCATGTGGCGTTGTAGATACCGCTATATCACTCCCCTCCGGAGACCGGAGGTCGATAGTTGGCTGAGTCTTGTATCTTGCGATGCTTGCCAGGCCAGCTGAGGTTCCAGTGAGTCGGAACCGGTTGCCGCATAGTTCACGGTGAGTCGGAACTGTCTGCGGAGATGCCCCAGTGAGTCGGGGTGGCGCATAGTTCGCGGTGAGTCGGAACTGTCTGCGAAGATGTCCCCAGTGAGTCGGGGTGGATGGCGCTGCGTTATACTCCAGTGCGTCGGATGTCGTACAGCGCCGGGTTGAGGCTGGCTGCTGCGTCGACCAGGAGAGGGTGCTCTGCTTGTTGACCGGCCGAAAGTGCAGTGTGCTGTGCCGAGGTTGCTGATGAGGCTGAGGGTGATGACCAGGTATGCGTGGTTGCTGCATGCTGGTGGTCAGGATACCCGTTGAAGCCGTGGGTGCTGGCTGGCTGGGTGACTCGCCGCTAAAGCTTGCGGGAGTGATGATGATGATGACGTCACGCTGAAGTAGGTGCACGAAGGATGCGCTGACGTTCATGCTCGGGGTCACCAGTTTGGAGGTATGAGGAACAGGGTGTAAAGTTCACTCATCCTCCATTGAAAAGGGAGGATCCTCCAACCAGACGGGTGTTATGTCTGGCGGGCAATTGCCCAACGATTGATATTGGGAAATTGTATCTATGCTAACTGCGCGGTAAACTCTGCTTGCGAGATGCAGGATTTGCGTGACGTCAGTATGACGCGTTGTTCGCATGTGGCGTTGTAGATACCGCTACAAAAGTTAAAAGTTAATGGTAGAGGCAAGAACATCGATACGCAAACTGTAACCATGAATTCAGCACATGATTCTAGAACCCGTTGCGCAGACATTTTTTGTCCGTTATCAAAAAAAAAATGAGCTGTTTCATAGAAAGTGAGCGTGAACGGCAAATATTTTTTTTCGTAACCGACGAAAAATTTCGACGCTTGTGGGTCTAGTTTAATGCGCTGAATTCATGGTTTCAGTTTGCGCGTCGCATGGTATTTATACAGGGTGGCAGGGACATCCATTCAGCCTATCAAACATTTACAGAACTGTATACATGATAGTCAAAACAAGGATGGATGGCTAATGCATATGAATCAAACGACCATTTAGTTAATTGGCTAAATACAATAGACGGCTCGCAGTCATTCAACAGGTGCAATTAGGTGATTACGTGCGAAATACGTTTCAGAGATGTGTGTCACAAAATGGGTAGATATACAGAAGCCTTATTGTTGCAAACATATAAATAAACTAGCAACGCTCCGCGGTTTCACCCGCATAAGTTTCGATCCCGCGAGAATATCGGGATAAAAAGTACCCTATGTGTTAATCCAGGTTATAAACTACCAGTGTGCCAAATTTAATCCAAATCCGTTCTGTACTTTTTCCGTGAAAGAAAAACAAACATGGTGGTAGGTGAGGGTACTCACGGAATAAAAAAATAAGCAGCTTAAGTGATAGTGGGCGGGTGTGAAAGTGAATTTTTTTCAGCCTTTGGCTGTAGTACTTACACTACTTGCCGGCTACAACAACTGCCAATATATTCTGTAAAAATCAAGTGAGGTTGAAGCGAGCTGTTAATAGTATGAATCCCTAGCGTCAGGTGGAACGTCAGCTCACTTCACAAAAGTTTTCAAGGTGAAATATTTACAGAATAGATAGTACTACAGCCAAAGAATCCGGCTAAACTTCTCCATTAGGCAGAAAAATATACGTTAGTTGGGCTTCTGTCGATTTGTATTTAGTGTAGGCGTGCAGAATACTAATAGTGAAACTTCATATTAATAATATGATACGTTTTCTCTTCCTGGTATCTCTGAATGTGGTTATTTGTAGATAAGTGGCCAATGGATACGTGAAACATATAATGTTACTAACTGTTAACAGTGACTACGCCCGCGTGGAGGTCGGAAATTATCCCACGGGAACGTACTACCGGGATAAAAAGTACCTAATGTGTTAATCCAGGTTATAAACTATCTGTATGACAAATTTCATCCAAATCCGTTCAGTAGTTTTTGCGTGAAAGAGTAAAAAACATCCATCCATCCGTCCTCACAAACCTTCGCGTTTATAATATTAGTAGGAAGTAGGATATTAGTAGGATTTATCCAGGTAGCTGTCGATAGGCTTTGTTTAATGGGCGTAGATACGCTAAAATTAATTGAAAGAAGGACCTGCAGTGGATCATTGAATATTTTTTTTTATACGACGCTTCGAATAATAAATAAACAGTCTTCTAATCTCTGATCCATCAAATCGATAGGAATTCAGGAAGCCTGAAACCCTTTACGATGAAATGGCTGCAAGAATTCAAATTAAAGCTATCACGTTTCACCCGACATTCTAAACTAAACATTGAGCAAGCAAATTCTATTTTAGTTATTTGTTAGAAAACGGTTATAAGAACGTTCTTAATGGAAAGGTTCGTAGACATACCGCACATTCTTGTTTTAATAGAATAGTTACATATCGGATCCGAACATGAAAGGTGCTTTACCTACACAGGTGAATATTGTGAAGCAACTTCATTATGGTCTTATATTATGTTCGGAACGCTTGTATCTCCTTTGTTTAGGCACAGCTTAAATTTCAGGCGCAGCTCGTACTCTTTGTTTAAATAATAACATAAATACTACTAGCTGTTACTCGTATATTTTTAAAGAGAAAGTGGCGAAGTATTGGGCTAAAAAGATCTGAAATACAGTCGTGTCAGCGACAGGACGGAGAAGAAAAGAGAAATAACAATTATTATATTTATTGTTCTTCGTTTTTGTGTCGATGGTACTCTTAGTCGAAGTTCTTTTTTTATATATAGTTTGAACTAAGTAGGTGGCCACGTTGATTGTGGCATCATTGGCATTCTTTAGGTCATCCGAGGTGCAGGTGGACGGGCACTTAGGTCACTAGCAAGTGGCGCATGGTCATACATTACATAAAATAAATAAATAAAATTAATTTATTTCAGGTAACTAGGCCCATAGAAGCCAATTTACAAAACATTTCACACTAATAATATAATTTAATAGAATAAGATAATAATAATAATAAAATAAAATGTATGCAAGCGTGTGTTGTATGTGTGTGTGTGTCGTGTCTGCATTATATGTATTACTGGCTTCTGCCCGCGACTTCGTCCGAGTGGAATTTTCGGTTCCCCCGACCCGTCGCATCGCGTCACCTGCCCATGCTATTATTTCGTTTTCGTTTAGTGTTCTTTCTGCCTATTTTTTTCTTTCTGCTCGGCTCCGAAGAGTCGTAGCGTGACGTTAAATAGCTTATAGCATTCCTCAAGAATTGGGCTACCAAATGCAAAAAAATTTCAACTGACACTGAAAGTTCGTTCCAGAGATTAGCGTGTTCAAAGTTTGAACACGCTAATCTCTGGAACGAACTGAACTTCAAACAAACAAACTCTTCAGCTTTATTATTAGTATAGATTACGAGTACCTCAACTCAACTACTCAACTTGAGATTGAGATAGTTTAGGAACAATCGTACAACAGAATTACGAAGAGAAGAACGAACAAAGTATTTATGATACCAAACAACCGATAGAATTCGATAGAAATACATCCAACTACATTTAACAATATATCATATCACCCAATTACCAACAACGACAAAAGTTTAGAAATAATAAATCGAGAGGGTCATCATCAATCCACAGAAAATCTTATCACCGCGATTCAGGAAAATTACGTATTAGCACAACGCCATCTATGGGTAAATAGATAAAACACAAAGCATGTGCGCGCGATGAATGAAAGTTGTATTCGTGAATGTTTTAGCGGCATTTTGCGTTTTTAGTAATTTTATATTATCTCCGAGACTACATATATGACCAATTGACATACTGTCAAGGGCAAATCTTATCTCCATGATGTCCTTGTGAACATAAAATAATTTATTTTGTTAAGGATTAATATTTAAAAATAATATTTTCATCCAAACGCAAGTATGTCGAAAACATACTTTTTTAAACATAAAAGAGCTATTAAAAGATAAAATATAAAAGATAGAAATATGGTATCGCGGACTTTTTTGTAGAATTATCTAAGGCGGACCAGATGTCCATACACTGTTTTAAGAGGTATTTCTTTCCGACTTGCTAGAAAAAAATTGTGATAACTCAGCTAAAATGCCAGATATAAATATAATGTATAGCCTATTATTAGCACTCACGAATAATGAAGCTTGCTACCAGTGCAATTTTTTTTTAGAATTGGATCATTAACTCCGGAGATTACCCCCTAGATACATATAAACAAACAAAGAAACAAATTTTACCTCTTTATTAGTATAGACTAGTTGCGCCCCGCAGTTTCACCCGCATAAGTTTTGATTCCGTGGGAAGATCGGGATAAATATTATCCTATGTTTTTATCCTGGTTATAAACTATCTGTGTGCCAAATTTCAACCAAATCCGTGTAGTAGTTTTTGCGTGAAAGAGTAACAAACATCCATCCATACTTACAAACTTTCGCGTTTATAATATTAGTAGGAAGTAGGATTTAGCTCAGTGGGTGAACAGAGAATTCGCACCAACAAAACTATTAAATGAACACTGAAATCAAACACACTTATGTAGGTGTTTGTAAAAAACAACGTAAACACTGCGGCTGCATAGAAAATACTTTGCATACTTTACAACAATACATAAAATAAACAAAACTATTAAATGAACACTGAAATCAAACACACTTATGTAGGTGTATGTAAAAAACAACGTAAACACTGCGGCTGAATAGAAAATACTTTGCATACTTAACAACAATACATAAAATACTTACGCATCGTCATTTCCATCGCAACCAGTAATTGGGAACCACTCATTGTACAATAAGAGCATCGAGGCAGCATACCTTTGTCAGAACACTCATTGTGCTCCCCTATTATTGGAAACTTATGAAAGGAAATACACGTGAAATAAGAGATAATTTCAATCATGATGATGGAGGGACTAAATCTTCTCATCCGTAAGAGCCTACTTTTGGTTGAGGAATGATTGTGAAGCTTGTTTATAAAAAAACTTTTTGTATTCGACCAAGATAGAATAAAGAAGATAGGCTTTTGCTAGTACAAAATTAATTTAGTTTAGTTTGTGATATTCCTTTCTTTCGACTAAGAAGAAGATTGAAAAACATCTCAAACAAAACAAGGACGGAGGAGTTTAGAGAAAAACAAGGACGGAGGACAGTAAAAGAAATTAAAAAGGTTCTCTAAAAGGGTTTTCTTAACAACACCATACATCGACATAGACAACGCATATGTGATTTCCATAGGTAAGCGGATTCTAATTTTGAGGAAAACTTTTTATGCGTAAACAAGGCCAGCACCACTGCACGTGGCACTTCGACCCCGAAATTTAAAATATATCATTGGTAAGTCCTCTTTGTACAAGTATTACAACATCATCATCATTTAATCTCCTCCTGCACTGCTGGGTATAGTCATTCTTCTCTTTCTGGCTTACTTACCGGCTGCTTACGGCATCATGTATTTAGACTATTTTTGATTCATTTGAATATTTTCGTTTCCATACCTACAGCGTCATCATTATTAACATCTAACTAACACTACATCAACAAAACTCTTTGTATCAACAATATTAATTAACATTTCGGGAGCAGCAGGATTTGTAGAACATAAAATATGATCTCATTTCACATCGGTTTAATGAACAAATAAGTACATTATGAATGTCAATCAATTCATTTATATCTGAATCATTACATTCGTTATCTCGAGCACTGGTCATTAATCAGAAATAATGGTTCTACTTTATGTCAGAAACTTTTAGAGATATAAACGGTTTGACGGGAGATGGGATGGACAAGGTATGATTTACTAAGAACGGACAAATTGAGCCGTCTCCGTTCCACGTAGCAGAATTGACCGCATAATCGATTTGTTTTGCTTTTCAGCGAAAGAACGTCGAGATATCATTACAAGTACGTGTTGAAACTAAATATTGATGAAGGCTAGACCGGTTAGGGAGGAGTAGACGACATTAATCATACAAAACTGAGTAATGCTGCGACAGGCAAGTCCAAGCACGTAATAAAATCAGTCATGGCAATTAGTTTATAGCCGGAGATAATCCGGTGTGTCGACAATACACGCTAAGACAACGCGAGAATTAACCAATATCAATTAGTCATACTAATCCTGAAGCAGGCCTGAGTGAAGTTAGGACTTCGCTATAATTGAACGAATACAAGGCTGAATAAAATACTTCCAACAGAACTTGACATTGAGAAATGGACTAAAGTTACTGAGAAGACTTCTGTAAATCATCTTTTGATGAATTTCAAGATTCTGCTATAAAGGAAAATGAATAAGCACAACAATCAATAATGATGAGCAACTTAGTTAAAGAAAAGTTTATAGTTGAAAAGGTTTCTGAAACATTTGAAAGTAACAATCTCATTTATTACGAACGAAATTCAATATTGGATTCAATGATGGAAAGTTTCAAATAACTTGTGAAAATTCAGTCGTGCATTCTAAAGTAAATAATAGAAACTGATTTAAAATATGATAATACTTTGCCTGAGTTGGGGTTTCAAATACGAAATTGACGTGTGTGAAAATCTCATTTCTACCTCTACTTACTTACTGTTAATATTATTCCCACTGCTGGGACACAGGCCTCCGTTCTGTGAGAGGGAGTGGGCTGTAATCCACCACGCGGGACCAGTGCGTGTTGGTAGATGTCACATATCTTCGAATTTTCGGTTCTAGGACATGCCAGTTTCCTCACGATGTTTCACTTCACCGTTTTGAGAGCAGTGGTGATGAAATAATTTTCACAAAGTAAAGCGCCTGTCTGGGTTCGAACCTAGGTATCCTCGTGCGTCACGGCCGTTACCAATGGGCCACCATTGCTCTTCGCTTACTGTTATCATGTAGGTACAAATGTCTACTAAATAATTTATAAGCTAGCTCCCTCAACCCAGCCTGACTCTATGATTAAACGTATGATTCTTGGAATGAATGCATAATGCCAGAGGTCAGAACATTCTAGACGTGATTAGCATTTAACACAGAGAAAATGACATAAGGATAGTTTAAGACAACTTGAAAGCATTAAAATTAACTTAAGAGGAAATAAGGAAATCTTCAGAGAGATCGTGACCACATATACCATATCTAATGTAACGGAAGATAATTCATCATTCGGCGACCGCATGAAATCTCGTAAATATGAGCCTAACCACAAAAGCATTTGTCTAATGGTACCCTATACTTAACACTGCGTGTGTGTTGGGTTTTATTTACGAAGAACCAACTTGGTATAATGTTAAAACAGAGTTTTCGTTAAAGAAAAACAAGTTATAACAACACGTTTTTTTGTGAAGTAGAAACTACTATTATTGAGGGCGGGAAGAAATCGGCACCCTAATTAGGTGACACACTACATCACGATGTAAATCATGTTGAAGGATATTGCTAATCCATTGCTTCATATGTTCGTAAAATTTACCTTCTCAACAACGTAAATAACGCAATCAACGTTGTTGAACTGTCAACATTAAAGCCATTCTTAATCTTGATGTATTAAGCAATTACCCCGCAAGAATAATCCAATAGAAATTAACCAAAAAGAGGCATAAAAACCATTATGTATCCACAAAAGTAAGTGCGAGTTAAAAAAAACAGAACTTTAAAATCACCCGTGAATTTGCAAGCGATGACTTTTACACGAGCGATTAAAAAATTCAGCTCCAAACTGTGTTCTAAAGAGTTCAAAAAAGTGCTTTTTCGAGACGAATGGGGTCGGTGTGAAATAGCTGCAGGGAATGCAGCAATCTGCCAGGACCGTAGAGCTACCCAGTGACCGTGTGAGTTGATGGTTCCATCCTGTGGTGAGTGGCTTTGAGAGCCACTTTTACACTTTAGGTGTTATGACGCTGGTGCAATTCAGTGCAACAGTCATTGGGTTATTTATTTGAACAAGTTTCATCTTATTGTTAAACTAGCTGTGACCGCAAATTGGATTTGATGGGTTTTATTTTTGGCGCGGAACCTGAATTCTTTTTTTATTTTTATTTTTTATGATTTTAAGAAGGCTTACAGACTAATTACCAATAATAGTTAACAACAACACATTGTCAAGTTGCTAATAACAAGCCTCCACAGTTATATAACATATTGATTACTTAAACACACCAATAAATGAATTTGAATTTGAATTTGAATTTAAAGCCGAACTATTAAAGTACATTGTGTACATAAGTAAGTAGGTTAGGTTAGTTTTATTTATTTACGTATTTAATGTTGCTACGAACCACTAGCCAGCGCATCATTCACAAAAAAATATTTGGCTAAGAGCGTCCTTTTTAAATATTTTTTATAAACAAAAAGATAAAAAAAAAATCATTAAAAAATATAAAAAATAGTAGCCCATTGGTATCGGGATCAGTGTTCCCTGCTACCGGCGGTCAGGATTCTAGAGAGAGGACCCTTCTGACCATATTATATTTATTTATAATTAGTTAAAACTTCATTCTTATTCTTCTCATCAGCTATCTGCCAGTCGAAGTCCCGTCAAAATCTGTCCAGCCGTTTCGCAGATTAGCCGGAACAAACAGACAGACAAAAATTCAAAAAATTGTTTGTTGTTATATGTACCGTATATATACTTTCATAATCTACATTTAGTGGAAAGCTATTATTTTGACATTATAAACAGACACTTCAATTTCAGTTATTTGTATAGATTGGGGTAGAATAAGGTAGAATAAATTACAATAAATGTAGGTACACGCAATTTCATTATATTCAACCTTGGAAAGCTAGAAACTTTAGAACAATTACAATACTATTCATGATACTCAGTGCGGCACTACCGAAGGAACCATTTATTGGAAACCTGGAACGCTTAATGAGAATAGCATAAGGGTATTACGAGTAGAACCCATCCCGTACGCCGATAAATTCCTTAACGTAGGAGCTAATGACAGGGGGCTTAAAGGGACGCTGGTGGTATTTTAAAGATATTGCGTGACCTTCGGCCCGAAGGTCCCCGGGTAATTATTTGTTGGTAATGTTAGCAAGATATTTATTCAATATAAACAAATGCAATGCCGCCAGTGTCTTGGGTACATTACCAGTCCACAGCGATGCGGATGAATTTATCGACGCTATATTTTAGTTTGTAAATAGTTTTAGTTAATTTAGGATATAATTTTGTTATTTTAGTGTTATCTTGTACCTTAATTGCGTTATACATGTTGTTGAGAAGCAATATGAACAGAAACAAAATACGTTAACGTAGAACAGTAAAGCTACGATTTCCTAGAAGAGCGGTGGCCGTCGTAATAAAACGACCGTCATTGAAAATGTATTATATACTGTATAATACATTTTCATTTCATTTTTTTTTTCTTGTATTGTATTTGTGTGTTTATTTGTATTTTTTTTATACTTAATAATAAATTGATTTGTACACTTCTGTCGTTTTCAGCAGTTTTTGACATGACGGTGTCATAAAACGCTCTGTATTTGGACAGCCGTTATTGTTTGGCCGTTCGCCGCTTTTTAAATGATAAATGATTTTATTTCTGTAAATTGGTTAGTACAAACACTTTACATGTCAATCATATTTTTATAAAACTAGATGAGGTGCCGACCTCATCTAGTTTTATAAAAATATCTGACTATACTCTGAAAAGAAAGGCCGAAAAAATAAACTCACGGACACAGTCTCTAAGTTCAGATATAATCTAGGTCCGATCATGTGAAGACCATGTAGATGCGGTGTCTGCAATGATATTCTGAGGAAAGAACCACATATAAATAAAATAAGTTTTATTACCTTTTTTTTTTTTTTTTGTGGATGGGAAATCATCAAATGACCCCTCCCGCTCTGGGTGGAGCGGAAGGGAGTGTCAGACTTTTACTGACTAAAACCCACCCGTGTTCCTTCCTTAGCCCTTTCTGTTTCAGGGCAGCGGTTAACCTTTCGGAAAATCCCGCCGCCCCGGCAGGCTTCGGCCCTATGGTCCTCTGCTGACATCTCTTTGAGGCGCGCGTGGAACACAACGCGCCGTCCGGCACGGGCCTGGTCCTGATCGGACGGTGAGCTACCCATTTACTCACCGCCCGCAGGCCCGCGCCTACGGTGGCCGGGAGTCAAGTTTTATTACCTTCAATTGTACTTACAAACAAACACTTATGTCAACATTAATCTTTACAACTTTTTATGGGTCGTCAGAAGTCCAAAAGTCTGACTACCAGTCTTACCAAGGGGTATGATGTTACCCAGTAACTCGGTGATGGAGGTCAGATAGGCAGTCAGTCCACGTAAAATACAGGTATTCAGTTATATGCGGTTAGACTGGAAGCCGACCCCAAAAATAGTTGGGAAAAACTAGGCAGATAATAAAGTTAACTAAGCATAGACGCCAGCAGGTCAAGCTACCCGAAACTGTCAAATTTCCCAATCAACCTTGAACCTAATGCTTTAGCGATAAAGTTGAAAATCTATTAAAGAAATTTGACAGATTGTAGTAGCTTAATGTGCTGGCGTCTGTACATGTTTTCCTTCCACGGTTCCATTTTAGGCTCGAAAACCTTCGACGAGACGGCGCCAAAGGCTATCAGTCTCTAATAGAAATAGAGATAGCTTTGTTATTGGGATTGCAATTGTCGTGGTCATGGGAATTAAGTTATTTGAATATTATGTTAATATAACATTTCTCGGGTCATCGAGTTTTGTATACGTTATTAGGTTTCTTACAGACGAATTTGCGTTAAAGATTTGGGTGGCCAAATGGGTAATTTAAATTTGCAATTGTAATAAATGATGGTGATATACTAGACATAATTTTGCAATAAAACATATTTATGGCTATTACTTTCAACCGCAAGGAATATAATATTTTATGCGAAATAAAATCTAATGTGACGCTGTATAGTTTTCGACTCTGAAATGAAACACTGTTGGTATTATAAGTACCTCAGTACCTACGAAGTACCTAGTCTGAACCATAATGGGGTCTTCACCCCATTTACACAGGAATAATAGTTTTCCGCACAAACAAAACGCACATTACAAATAAAAAAAGTCATAAAGTACAACGTAATCAAAAGCCTCGTACTCGCATATAAAATGATGACTACATTTTGCATCAAAATGTCGACCTTCATGTGGTGGGCTACCTATCGCCTGCGACTGAGCATTTTGCAGCAGTGGTTGCACTTGGCGCAGTGGTTAAGCGATTGACTGCTGCGCTGCGTGTCGCGGGTTCGATTCCCGCACGGAACAAATATTTGTATGACCTACATGTATTTGTTCCGAGTCTGGGTGTTTTTCTATCTATAATATGTATGTATTTACAAAAAAAAAATGTATATAAGTAGTTTATCAGCCATCTTGTTACCATAACACAAGCATTAGGTTGCTTAGCTTGGGACAAATGGTGCTGTGTGAAATGTCCAGGGATATTATTATTATTATTTTTGCAGTCGATTTTAGTCACCCGCCGCATGCGACCTGTCGCCGCACGACAAAAGTCGAAACCTACTCTACTTTAGAACTCGTGATTTTATAGCCTTTTAAACACGCGGCTATAGTCACCTGTGTAAAGCCTGCATAACCAAAACTTATGCGTAGTAAACTCTGATTAGGTCAAGAAGAGGCTAAGCATTGCCATATTTGCCATACAACGTGGCAATGCCGCCAGTGTCTTGGGTACATTACCAGTCGACAGCGATGCGGAGGAATTTTTCGACGCTATATTTTAGTTTGTAAATAGTTTTAGTTAATTTAGGATATATTTTTGTTATTTTAGTGTTAACTTCTTCTTAAATTATTTTGGTCAAGAATAATACAGGTTACCACTGACTTTAGTTAATGGTAACCTGTATTAAGGTTTAGGTTAGTACACACTTTTTATTATTACAAGTTTATCGACTCAATAAATGTTAAGATTTAATCAAAGTCGGTAATGCAACGTTAATCTTGAGATTATGCGATCAAACATATTATCGATGCTTATCATCTAACATTCTTTGTAACTTACCTATTGCAAAACGACAATTAAAAAAAATATTGAGGATAAAATTTTTGCTTTTATTTTAAAAAACATTCCTTAGAGGAAAGGAACAAGTATTCTTGTATTTTGCTACAAATTCGATCATTTACCTACATAATAACAACAAAGAAAATAACAGAACTTGATGAACACTTATTGAAGCCCAAAATTAATTAAGGCAATCGTCTGATTTCAGTTTCAGGAAATCATTCGTGGAATTAATTGAGTAGACAATTTTCAGCCTTTGGCTTTGGTTACCGCAGAATAACTAATGATAACGATAAATTCTAAGCTATTTTTGATAATTAATGAACATTTACTAAGAAATTTAAAAAAAAGTTTGATGCGCTGATTGATATTTTTGAACCAAGAAATATCTAAAAATAAACATATTTTTAACCAATAGTATTGAAGTACAAGAACACGATAAAATAATGTTAAAAAATCAAATAAAAATATTCTATTTTACATAAACCTACATGGGAACTTGTGAAAAGTCAGAAGATGAGGTGCACGGTTCCAATAGGTCATTTCCTATGGAGAAGAGCCGGCAAGAAACTCAACGGTTAGGCCGTTTGTCCATCGGCACCGTCAACGGGACGTCAACGTGAACGAGATGTAACGGTAAAACGGGGTGAATAGGTTTGCAGGGGTGAATCGGAACGAAACTTTAAAGTGGATTTATACTTTAAAATGATATAGTTTGTTGCTAACAAGGACACTTAATCTTTAATTAAAAAGCAGTAAACTCATTAGGGTATTTTCTGGCAACAAACTATGTTATTTCAACGTTAAAATTCATTTTAAAGTTTCGTCCCGATTCACCCCTGCATTCCTATTCACCCCGTTTTACGGTACTGTGCCGAAACAACGATACTCATACTCTCATTTAATAAAGCCGTGTGTCCACCGCACACCACCGGACGTCACGTTTGGTTCAAATAATCGCGTTCCTTGTTGGCGTCCCGTTAGAGGTGACGCGGTGGACAAACAATGTGACTATTTTAAAATTAATTGACTTTTAATTTTTTTTCAAATGATAGTGTTATTATTGTTGATCTATAGTTTACGAGTACGTTGATTTATGCCAATCTCATGAAAATGTGTAAAGCAAAGACACACATGTTTATCATTATCTTTAATATATCATACCAAGGGCTGATTTTTCCTACTTTATCGGAGGAATAATTTTGAAGTTATGACAGACAGACTTCAATACCAAAACTGTCAGACGTCAACTTTATTCCACGAATAAAAATTATCGGTCGATTGAAAAATCAGACCTTAAACAATAATTACGACCAATTGAAACTTAGTCAATCAATTGATAAACAGTAAAAATGAGCGTCCCTTTCCGAATTTAGGCGAAGTAAGCTGTTAATTTGAAACCAGATTAATTGAAGAAATCTGGTCGCATCCCCGCCTCTTTCCAATTAAAGATTATCTTACTCCAACACCCTTTGCCCTGGTAAGGTTGGCAGCCGACCTACTTTTTGGTCCGAAATTAATTTCTCCCTTTAGTTATCTGAGATAATTATAGGCGAAAAAAGACAATGGATTCAATATTCTCATTGGACTTACAAAAAAATACGTGGTAATTAATAAAAGGTTTTTTTCCTTCTCTCCAAGTTGGAAGTATAGTCGACCTCGTAATTACTTTATCACCCTAAGGTATCGTTAATTCCAGATCAATATATTAATTAGTTTATTTTAGTCCTCTGAGTCGGTGTTATTTGATAATTGATTTATGTGGCTATGAGTTTTACGATCGAACTGTATAGCAGGTACATATAGTAGTTATGCAAGAAGTTGCATCTAAAGGTCAGTTAATCATAATCTGCTTAGTAGTTGCACATGCAAGCCTACGGCAAGACTACTATATTTCTGTAATAGTACAGAAATACCGTAGTCACACAAGAAAACCACGTTATGTGCCCGATTTAAAGTAAGTAAGTAAAGTTGATAGGGTTTTGTAGATTGCGCAGAACGCAGCTTCTAGGCCAGACACTAGACAGACCGAGGGACATATTTGATTGTCTACGTGACAGTTAAGTAATTTCAACCTTAGTGTGTATACACAGGAAGCGTCAATGGCAGAGGCAACTGAGCATCGTACTCAAAAATACGCGTGCTGCTCCTGTGTACGCACACTTAGTGAAGTTTCAATTTACTGGGAATTCTTGTCAAAAGTGGTATAGGAATTATGAGGTCCAATACACTGCTGCTAGCCTCTTTTACAGCACAAAATAAGCTCGTCTTTATTTTATTTGTGAGAAAATATTACCGCAAATCTTATCGGATTAATTCCCCATATGAGTGTTATTTATGAGATACATAGCCTTTCTAACTCTGAAAGATTCATGACGGAACCAATAAGGTTCTGCTCTAAGCCTAATGAGGAGACATCCAATTAAAAACAGTAATCTGGTACACCTTACCTTTATAAATAAAAAGGGGACTATCCGAATTATGGAACGGATAGGGTAAACAACCAGGGTTTTGGGCTTATTTAAATCGGAAAAAATCGCCCTAAAGAAAATAAGGTATTCGAATTTGCATAATCCCATATTATCGTCCTCTTGTTTAAAAAGCAGTATGAAGTAGCTTGTTTCCCGGTTTTCCGGTATTTTTACCGTTTCCGTGAACCGAAATACCTGCAGAGAAGGAGTAATGTTCCGTTTTACGCAGAGTGCTTTAATTTAAACTTGGTCTACGTTTTTAAACATGACAGGAAAAGTTTACGGCCCACCTAATGGAAAGCGGTTTCGAAAACTTTCACATTTCTTCATAGTTAGGAATAAAATTTTTCATATTGGATTTCTTTGGGGCTATGTATTGGGGAGAACGGGGTAAAGCCGTAAAGCTAAGGATTTAGGGATGCAGCGCATTCATTTTTTGAAACATAATTGTATAAGACCAACGTTTATAATTATCTAGTATATGGCATACAATCACATCACCATATAATATATAACTATCCGAAGATAGATTAAAGTTATAATATTAAATAAAAAATAATACCAAAAACAAAATCTACCTACTTTTTACGATTAAGGGGGAAGCGCTAGATACTCGTAGCCTGCGAAATTCTTTTCAACCTACAAAATGCAAAAAACGTATTTATAGAATTATATGAACCGAATGAATGATTAAATGAAATACACGCCTCTGACTTTCACCTGACGTCTTTGCAATTTATCCACGTGAGTTATATTAATTACCCCCATTGATACACGAACAGTGAACTATAAACACCATAGATGTTGTAATTAAAGACTAATTAATATTCTATTTACCCAACATCTTCTAAGAGTTACTAATGATCTTTAACTACGAAATTCTGATTGAATTTGATCAAGCTCAAACGGTTTAATATTAAAGTTAATATTTGATTTTAATAAGGCGTGGAGAACGTTACAGATTTTGGTATTAAATATTATGATTAGATAAGGTAATTAGTTTCTTTCATCACACAATTAATTTCACACAATTAATTAAAGTTCTAATTAATGATAATGTTATGGTTATCAGTGTTAAAATTACATTAACGTTTGGTAATTGCGTTCATAAAGAGCTTATCAAATTAGTTATCAAATTAAAACCATAAACTTTACATTCAATACTGAGTTCGGGGAATATTAGGATTGCATTTGGTAATATGTTCTTCAAAATATCAGTATTTACTAACCATAAACTATTAATGGTACCAACTTAACATAAAACTAATTTGAAAAATAATTTAACAAATAAAAAAAAAAAGCCGCTGTAAACAAAAGTTGTATTACTGTGATGTATCTACATGGTGACAGCGGGACCGCACTCTTTATCTCAAGGCAGGGTAGCGACGCATAGTGGCACAGTGTTGGACTTTTGGGAGTACCCACGAACTTAGATAATTTATAATACTCTTACATACTAATGTTACTTTAATTTTGTTTTGTTGTTGTTATTATATTCATCGAATCGTAATCTATTGTGAGTCCGAGTGCCGAAGGACAATGATTAGTTTTCATATTTTATGTTTATAGTTCTCATGTAAGTGAAATGTTTTCTTTATGAGAATTAAATGTCTTTAACCAGAATATCTAACTGTAAATGTCAATTAATAAATATATGTAAACATTTTTTTGTAGCTCGTGGCTAAATGATTATAGCCGTACGGGTCGATCGAATCGGTCGGTTCGTGGATGAGTGACCACCCATTATCCATTACATATCGAGGGGTCTCGAGTGAGGGAAGAGGGAGTGCATCTGTGTCTGCGCGCACACTTGTGCACTATAAAATCTTCCGCGCCTACGGCTAGTCTCCGTTGAGATTGGCCGCCGCGCGCCGTGGCCGAAATAAGGTCTGGAGGATTTTATTTATTAAAATAAATTTATGAAATCGTTTAATACCAGATCCATTAGATTTGTTATCTTAGCTATAATAATAACGTGTTATATTTACATTAACCACAACCTTACACATAACACTAATAGACATTTCGCAAGTTTCCATCGATATCTTGCCCCGCTGCCCTATAAAGCGGCTATAACCCGTTTACCAGCCATCTCATTTTAAAGAACACACACGTAGATACATTAACCTAAATAAATAATGTTTTATTATGTATCCTGAGTTCTGACGCAGATTGGTAAAGGTATTCGTATTATGTACTGTGAAAAATGTGTGTTCTGGTTGGGTTTTAAATACCTTTTTTTATTATTCGTTATTGGTCAAGACCGCTCTAGAATTAGTGCCGTGAAGAGATTAACTTTTTATCAGTAAATATATAGATTTTATTTCAGCCATAAAGACGTCTAACTGCTGGACCCCAAGAGTCGCCATATCGACAGGTCCTGTGCATTTCGCGGCTTTTCGGATTCCACGACCGACAAAGCTTACCTGCGCAATAAATACTCGGTCTCACCGAGAAAATTCATGCAAAGTGAATATGAAGTGAGCTGTCATTCTACCCGATGCTAGGGATTGACACTATTGACAGCTCACTTCAAGCTAACTTTACCTAAACTACCACCAAGAGAGATGAATATAATATTGATGAATGGGGAGGGAAAGGATGGCCAAAAAATATGGATGTATTGTGAGAGGAATGATGTGAAAGGCAAGGGAGTGAATGATGGCGGCGGGATCGTCCGAAAGGGTTACCGCTGCTCTGGAACAGAAAGGGCTAAGGAAGGAACACGGGTGGGTTTTAGTCAGTAAGAGTCTGACACTCCCTTCCGCTCCACCCAGAGCGGGAGGGGTCATTTGATGATTTCCCATCCAAAAAAAAAAAAAGGGAGTGAATGATAGCGGGACGGTTGATAGGGGAGAGTGGAAGAAGAAAACTCGAATTAACATGGTACAAGGATAGAATGATGATGACCACGTCGAATTTTTTAGAGAATAGACGATAGATGTAACTAATTACCGAACAGAAGTCGCACCAGCGATACAGCACCCTAATTGCGTAACACACTAATCTAATACCGACATGTTATGCCTAAGAAGATCAAAAACCGTCCTATAACAAACTTGCACTGGGCCCGCGTAGTGGATTACGGCCCACTCTCACTCACAGAGAGGAGGTAAGAGCATACTTTGCATGGCTCCGAAAATGTTTAGTAAGCTACCAAAAATGACATAAAAGATTTAAGCTTGACGCAATTTAAACGCACCCTAAATAATTATTTAATAGACAAATGCTGGCTTGTGACTGATTTATGATTTATAATGTAATATTCCTATCTGAAGATTTTTATTTATTTGAATTTTATCGTGTATAATGTTTTATTTAACTTCTAATATTGTTAAATTAATAGTGTACGCGTAGATTTTTGAGTTTCTATAAAATATCTGTATGACCTGTTATATTACCAAAAATCGCACTAATAAATACTTTGACTTTGACTTGACTAATATTTTCTTACTTTAAACTTTAAAGGATATTGCTAATCCATTGCTTCACATGTTCGCAAAATTTGTCCGGTCTAGAACGTAAATAACGCAATGAACGTGGTTGACCTGTCAAAATGAAAGCCATTGCGCACTACTGATAGTGTGTTACGTCTTTCAAAATAACATCTGCACACTGAATCACTGTTTAAAAAAATTAGGACTGGTTGAGTTTAGTGCTATTAGATTGCTCGCACTTAAATGCTTTTATTGAAGATCACCACAGAATAGTCGTGAAACGATAGACAATAAAGAAAAACGTTTTAATTTTAATGTTCAGCGGTTTATAACATTGTAATAAAATCAAGTGTGATATAAACAGTTGAAGGTAAGATTTTTTCTGGGAAGATGATGGTTTCGTATAAATAGAGCGTTTCGACTCAATCAATCAACTCAGCCTATTGCAGTCCAACGCTGGACATAGGCCTCCGCCTTCCGCATCCAGTCTGTCCCAGCCAACTTCTTTAGATGGTCCGTCCATCTAGCTGGGGGGCGTCCCACACTACGTCTCGTCGTAGTTTCGAATGTTGCTTTGATAGTATGACGACACGGTTGGCGCAGTGGTTAAGCGATTGACTGCTGCGCTGCGTGTCGCGGGTTCGATTCCCGCACGGAACAAATATTTGTATGACCTACAATTAGTTGTTCCGGGTCTGGCTGTTTGTGTATGTGAGTTTATATGTATGTAAACGCACCCACGACATAGGAGAAATTCCTAGGGTGGGGCAACGTTTTTAAAAAAAAAAAAAAAGTATCGAGTCAATTTCGTGTCAGTCTCAAAATTGACTTACAACCTAAATAGACTAAATTAAATTGAATATTTGACTCTGACAGTGATAAATTCTAATTGCTCTATCAACAAAGCTGGAATATTTTGCTTTATTATAAGGTATACCGAATCTGTAATTTATACTTTTATAATAATATATGGATGGTAAACGTAAAGTGGGGCGCACTCAGGCCAGGTGGAGCGACGATCTTCGCAGGATGGCTGGTAGCAGCTGGATGAGAGCTGCCGAAAATGGAGTTGAATGGCGTGCAATAGGAGAGGCCTATGTCCAGCAGTGGACTGCTATAGGCTGCTGATGATGATATGGATGTCACCTTTTGCTAGAAGGATTTGATGGCTACAAAGGTATCCAAGTGTCAATATGTTAGTCAAAGACTATCTATGTATATGATGAACAAAGTGTACCTACCTTGATAAACGTTGGAAATTGTTGCCATACTCATGTAAAAAAAAAAAAATGAAAAAGCCTAACTGCAACTGAAAAGTTCTAAACAAGAACAGTCTCCTCAAGAATCCGCCATTCTGATTTTTCATGCATTAAAAATATTAAAATCTATCCTGCCGTTAGGATGCTTCAAGGGTATAAAATAATCCCAGTAAAGTAATAAGTAATTTCTTACACTTTTTATTTTATTTTTTATTTATTTTTATCTGTACGAATATGTATCTGGTTTATTGTGTGTCTTTTAGTCTGTTCTAAATAAATGTATTTTCTTTACTACGCGTAAAAGTAATAATAACCCTATCTTTGCCGTCGCACAGTCGAGTACAGAGCAAGCAAAAAAAACTATTCACAACTACACACATCATCCGAGACAATTGTGCCGACTATCTGAATCAAATAATACTATTAAATTGTATCGCCAAGTCGCCTTTGTCCATTCACTCGACAGTCGACATAGCATTATTGGTAAAAGTCACGTACAGCACTAGCGTTTGCTTAGCTCGTTATTGTGTGACTTCAACAGGGTTATAGCTATTGAAGACCTTTTAGTTTTGAAGTAAGCTTTTGTCTTTGATTTATACTTGAACCTGCAGCGGATTATACTAAAGGAAGAGGTAATTGAATATATAATTCACTATGGTGAACTAAATCATGTATATGTGTACACATTTTCATAATACTGCATTCTGCCTAGCATTTTCCCAACTAAGTTGGAGTCAGCTTCCAGTCTAACCGGATGCAGCTGAATACCTGTATTTTAATCGCATGTTCATGCGAAATAAAATCGCCAATATGTTTTTCAAGCGTTTATTTACCGCAGTGCGCGGGCTCTAGTAGGTACAGGTCCCGTCACGTAAAAAGAACGCTGGCAGTTTGTTTTGTTTTTTTTTAAAGAACGTGTTTGCCTGCGCACTGAGCGATTTATCGATCAAATTGGTAACCTATTATTATTCTACAATAAAACAATTACACTTGTATTATAAAACAGTAGCCTAGTACATTAGGACGCGAGTATACGCGTCCGCAGGCCCATCCTCTCCACTATCGCTCAGCGTTCTTTTTACGTGACGACAACTATATATTGGTGGTATTATTGCTCACTGATTAGCGATTATTTACCGCAACGATTATATTCCGTGGTGAGCGCTTAGCCTTAATATTGCCAAGCAAATTAATGAGAATGGGTAGGTAATAAAAATCTTTATGTACAACAATTAGTGAAAAAAACTTTTCTCATTAATTTCAAGAAAAATAATCATTTTAATCGAAAAGAATAAAGAAAACTCACCAAACTTGTTACCGTTAACCGTTATTTCTTTAATAGTAAAACTTTCTTTTTAAGTCTGGAACTTACCTGAAAAGAAAAAAATACATTATTAATATCTAGGCAATAATTGGATTGGATTTTAGTACTTCGCTGTTTTAATTGAATGAAAAAGCTATTTATTCAGTCAAATTGAATTATTTTGATGGATCTGTTTTGTTTTGGTAGGTTCAATAACTATTCAAACTTTAGTATTTTACAAGCAATTTCAGATATTATGATAATTACTACATGTTGTCCGCCACTTTGTCTGCGTGTGTTTTGTACTTGCTTCTACCTGCGACTTCATCCGCGTGAAATTTCTTGTCTCCCAACCCACCCCGTCGCATCGCATCGCATCGCCTGCTAGGGCTATTTATTCGTTTTCGCTTGCCGTTCTTTATGACTTTTTTTTTTGTTCAGCTCCTAAGTGTCCTAGCGTGATATTAAGTAGCCTATAGCCGTCCTCAAGAATTGGGCTATCAAATGTAAAAAGTTTTTTTTTAAATAAGATGCGAGAACGCGATAATTTCTGAACCTACCAAGGTTCAGATTTTTTTTTTTTCTTATGCAGTTCAAATCAGATTATTTTATTTATCGAACTAAAACTAATATATACAAATATATACAAGTATTTAATAAGAAAAAATATTGAAAAAGGCAGGAGCTCATAGGGCATCAAAAAATTCGTCCGCATCACTGTCAATGGGATAGGTGCCCAAAAGGCAAAAATTAGAAATTTAGATTTCTTTTTAATTTATTTATTTATTAGGAAACTCAACAGCTT
Source organism: Apamea crenata (assembly GCA_949629185.1). NCBI lineage: Eukaryota > Metazoa > Arthropoda > Insecta > Lepidoptera > Noctuidae > Apamea > Apamea crenata. The sequence continues at coordinate 5,820,243 of OX451363.1, read as the reverse complement.
ATAATTTAATTACATGACTTATGAATGTTCACCCCACTGTCAATGAACAGCTCAATGCAGTTGCGTCAAAGTTAAAGTTACATTTACAGCATCTTACAGTCTGCTCAGTGATAGCGATATGATGCCAATTATCACTTAAGCCAATAATAGGGTTTCACGGCATTGATAAAGATACGTTAACTAGAAAGTAGCGAAAGAAAACAACAGAAGAAACTTAAACTAATATAGCTATCAATAATAGGTAAAATGCGATTGTTGACACATTACTCACATTAGATTAAAGTTAAAAGTACGTACCCAAAATTATATTTAATATTTTTTCAGTTAGTGCAGAAATTATCGCGTTTAAACAAACAAACTCTTCAGCTCTATTATAAGTATAGATAGATAAGTTATCATCATCATCATTTGAATCAAAAGACGTTCACTGCTGGATACAGGCCTCCCCCAAGCACCTCCACTTCCACCGGTTCTGTGCTTCTCGCATCCAACGGGTTCCTGCGGCCTTCACAAGGTCGCCGGTCCACCGGTTAGATTAGTAGGTATACATTATTATATATTAGTTTGTTCTCCTCGTCTGTTAGGCAAGCTTATTAAGTTCCGTAATAATCGGTAACAATAGAAAAAGTAATTGTGTCTCATTAGTGACAGCTGAGCTCATATAACAGGATAGATAAGACCTCAGAGCTTACTTGTAGGGAGCTAAAACTAGTAGGTATAAACATAACATGGGGACTAGTAGTCCCTGAAGGAGTAGGTAGGACATACACACAGAGGGGCAATTCTCGTAATTTTAAGAATGTTCACAGTCTGATCTCAGTCTCAATCTGTCAAAAAATACTTCTAATTTCCCTATATTTTGACAAGTTTTTGACATTTATTTGTCGCCGAGATGAGACTGCGACTAGATTTTGAACGTTTTAAATTACGAGAATTGGCCTCCTGGTTTCGCTATGTTACATGTATATCTACCAAGTCGCATTTCGTGTCTGATCGCGATGTTCTTCTAAACTACGTCACGGATTCTGATGCGGGTTTCATCATTTAGAGCATTTCATTTAGAAGGTTTAACTGTGTACTTAAATAATAAGTAAGTATATAGTTTTAAGGGGCCCGTGGTTACATAAAGCGGCACAGGTCGATCGATCAGGTTAAGTAAGCTACGCTTGCCGCGGTTGGTCTGTGGATGGGTGACCTTTACATACCGTCATTCGAGGATCTGTGAGTCGTTACGGGTAGTCAGACACCCGAAAGTCTGACAACCAGTCTTACCAAGGAGTATTGTATTACCCAGTAACTAGGTTGTGGAGGTCAGATAGGCAGTCGCTCCATGTAAAATAATGGTAATCAACTGCATCCGGTTCTTACCGGAAGCCGACCCCAACATAGTTGGGAAAAGGCTAGGCAGATGATAATAGTTTTAATACATTAATATTCAACTTCCATATAATAAAACAATCACTTTGTTTTTTATTTTTGGCAAGTCAGCATACAGTAAGTTATACAGCGTGTACCATGGGTAGGTCACTAGTCATTTATACCTGAAAACCTGATTATTTGTGTGTAACGGTAGAAATATATTATTCATGCAACCAACATCAAATAAGCCTAATACACTTATCAATAAAAGTATCACGTCTCCCAGACCAGAGTCCCCACAGGTAACCTAACAAATAAATTCAATTACTTACAGAACGTGATCCGCTGTTCATTTATTAATAACCAAAATTGATTTGATATTTATCTCGAAAATTCGTTGAGAGTCAGTGCCGGATTAGTCACGTAGCAGGTGTAGCAAATGCTACAGGCCCCGCGCTGTGGGGGCCCCGAACTTGGACGTACAAAAGAGAAGTCATGGTTCCCTATAACATTATTAGGTCCATTGAAATATTAGGTAAGAATGGTCAAACGAAACCTAAGCTCTCCGAGATGGAATGCAAAATTTTTTTTTTTACAATATCTATTCTTTCAGAACTTATAAACACACAACAATATGCGAATATTGTATCATATAGGTTTTTACAAAAGTACCTACTATGCTGAGCATTGTTTGACAAAAGTAATTTGGTTCAAGCACTTCAACTGATATGGAACGGAATAGAACGTATTTGTTAAGAGAAACATTGATTTGACTAGTGAAAATCAATAGGTACACAACTAAAACTATTATGATAAAGTTCTGTTTTATCTTGTAAACTTTAGAACCATAAACAAACTAAGTTCTACCATAAGGGGCCCCTAGGTAAAATTTGCTACAGGCCCCGCGCTGGCTTAATCCGGCACTGTGTGAGTTAATGAAAAGGAAATACGGATAAGAGGAAAGACTTTTATCATATTTTATCAGACCGATATATAATGCTTTTAACGATGATGCGCGGTTATTACAATAGACTCTAACATAGTATGAATTACATCAACAGGAAGGATGGGGATAAGTTGCTCTGGTGTACCTACAACTAGATTCAATTATTCATTTTTCTTGGAAACCGTGCCTTCTTTGTGCTTTTTTTTCGCGGACAAATTGGTCAACCTTTTATTGTTTCAGTACGAGGCTTTTGGACACTTAGTATGTGTGTATTTTATGTGTTTTTTTTAATGCGCGTTTTGCTTGTGCAGAATAAATACTTTTTCTTTCCTTCTTTTCTTTCTTCTTTCCTTTTAATGGCCTAGGTAATTGAAATAAATTATTTTACTTGGACTTTTTAATCAAAGTCAAAGTAGTCGGCAAAAAGAGATAACTTAAACTTGTTAATGACCTATGTATGGACGGAGTGTCTTCAACAAAACGTATGCGATTAACCTTTTCAACAAGACTGTCGTATTCAGCACAGTAATATTAACGATAAGCTTCTGTCGATTATCTTGTGTTGAAAAGGTTAAGAAGGTATCATGATGGATTACATTAATGAAGAAGCCGATTTACAAAAGCTAAAAGGTATCATATTGAGAAAAGGATAATCAAGAATAACCAGGTTATTGAGACAGAAACCAATAAATAATAAGGCTTAATATTTTCTAAGGATTATCTGCCCCTTCTACCCTTCGAACTATGAATTGTATCCGCAATAACTTATTTACGAAAGTATCAATAAAAGTGATATAGAGAAGGCCAAAAATCCTGCGATTTATGAATTAGAATTCCTGTTATATATTAGCAGAGGTAAAAGCAGTTTCAGGTTATAATATGTCAAGATTTTTCTATCTGGAATTTATCTTTAGCCGGATCCCGGAATCTGGATTTGTTCCCGGTTAGGGGGAACAGGATCGCCCCCTGTTACATGGGTGTACTGTATACTACAGATACTCCACTGCGTAACCATTCGGAGATTACAGGCGTGATGTAGTCACATTGTTATATATATTTTTAACCTAACTAAATTTCTATCTTAGTTGCCTAGTAGCTTCAACAATACGAATATTCGTAGCCGATAAATATGGCGAAATGATCTTGTTCACTATTCGGAACTGTCCCACTATAGCCTGTAATGGTCTGGATTTAAAATAAAACCAATCAAAGTAGTCGTGGAGACATGGACATAGTATAAAACAACTATTACGTGATAAAATCCATACAAAACAAAATGGATTCCTGTGATTCCATCAAAATCCAATGCCACTAACACGTAACTAAACACACACTAGTCTCGTTTCACAGTACGTAAAATAAATATAAAACAGTAGCGCCCACTCCAGCCCGAGTAATCAATCAGCTTTTATAAAATATTTGCCAATCAACGGCTTAAAGCTTTTTGATGGAGACTGAAATATTTAACTAATGCCTTGATTGATTCGTTTAGTTAGTTATTTTCTACTTTTTACTTTGATAGAGTGCAGTTTTATTACTAACATCCATTGTGTATCGCGTTATTCGATACTGAAATTTGATAAATATTATTTTACTACCAACCCACCTGCCGCTGGTTCACATGGTTTTTACGGCTTGATAAAACATCGACTTTTCTTTATTATATGTAAGTTTAATAAGTATAGTATTATAATTATCTAGACATAAACATTCCGGAATAAATTCTCTAAGTGATGGTGAAAATAGCATCAAAATCTGTTGCGTAGTTTAGAAGATCAATGGGGTCACACAGAGAGACTTTAATTATTTTATACATAGAACATGAAAAGTTATAAAATCCAAAATAAGTAAAAAAATAAAAATAAATAGTAAAAGTTAAAAAAAATAATAAAAAAAGGGCCAAGGGCATGTAAATAGGATAGTTTGTGAATAATAAATAAATAAATAAGCATTCTATGTAGAAAGATACCTACTCAAGCAATAATCAATTTGAATCTAGATTTGAGTCCAGATTGTACGATTGCGAAACCCACGCGAACAATGTTCCATTTACTAGGTATCTTGTGCTCGTTGTGTCCACCACCTGTACCCGGGAAGACATGATGGATACTACAAAATCGAATCGCATCGAATTCGAACTTCGAAGCATTATGATTAAAAATAATTTAGGCACCGACACGTAATAACGTAGATGTTAACGCTATCGAGCGCCCGAGCAGAGGTGCTTTATTTGCTAGACAATTTACAAACGGGCAAAAAATAACGTGTCGGATATTGGATACACTGCCAATAGCTCTGCTAGACTATAAACCAGGTAGAACTTTAAGAACAATCGGAACTGACGCGGAAGCTTATGGCCCAACGTTGGGGCTTAAGACGCTCAAAGGTCCGTCAGTATTAACAAACAAACATACATAAACTAACGCCTTCTTCCCCCCTGCTACGATCCATAAACTTACATAGCTATACGCAACCATCCGACAGGCTATCGTATCGAAAATGACACATTTCGATAACCTGAATTGCCTCGCCCCTAAGAGCCAATTGTTGCCGGAAGAAGAGCGGTCGTGTATTTGATTGAAACTAACAAAATTTTCGGGTTTTGGATTTGTGAACAGCGTTTAGAGGGCTCCAACGATAACATTGATTGATGTTCGATACGGTACGGAAGCGTAGTTGTGAATAGCTATGCTGGTCGTACACGCACGACCGTCAGTATTTATTCAGGATCATACAAGTATGTACTTGGTGACGTTCTATGTAAAAGCCTAGAACGATTTGTACACGCCTACGATGTTGCCTTTGCTTGCCTTGTTCTTACGTACTTAGAGAAGTATCAAGGTGTAAAGCCTTATTAAATCCTAACTTCAGCGGAAGATAATCCAACTAATGCCGCGATCGACGTAGCACTAAACTTGACGTACTTACTAAACTTGACGTACTTACTTCATATAACAAGAGAGCTTCTGTGGTTTAGGCACCTCATTAGTGTTTCAAGCATTTTGTGTTAAGCAGCTTGTGATTATTTAGGAAAAGATGGGCGGATTGTGTGAGGAATGATATAAAAAAGAAAATATAGAATTTCGGTCGGAAACTCGGAATATCGGATTTGTAAAATCCTTTTTGGGTTTGATAGCCCAAGTATTGTAAGAACGCTATAGGCTATTTAACATCACCGCTATTATTAGGAGCGGAGCAAAAAGAAAAAAAAGACAAATAACGCTAAGGGAAAACGAAGTGATAGCACGGACAGGCGATGCGATGCGACGGGGTGGGTTGAGGAACAAGAAATTTCATGTGGACGAAGCCGCGGGCAGAAGCTAGTGTTGGTAATGTAGCGGTATCTACAACGCCACACGCGAACAACGCGTCATATTGACGTCACGCAAATCCTGCATCTCGCAAGCAGAGTTTACCGCACAATTAGCATACATACAAACTTCCCGACATCAGTCGTTGGGCAATTGCCCGCCAGACACTACACCCGAGGTTGAGTGGACTTTACACCCTGTTTCTCATGCCTCTATAGTATAGTTTGTGTGTATCGGTACCTAATCAAATATCAACCGATTATAGTCAAACTTTGGACTTTCATTCTTCACCAAGGAACATATAAATAAACGCGCAGTCACCACTTCTTAAACGATGTTTAATTTAAATAACTTAAAACTTGTAAAGGGTTTATTGTACTCATCATTAGAAATTAACAACTTTTACTATCAGACCAATTTTGACACGACATTGGAAAAAAAAACAGCATGCCTCAATGCGGCATGCGTCACCTACAGTGTCAACCACAGCCATCGACACTCATCGACGCGTCGGCGATTGCCGTCGACAAGTGTCGACCGACGACAGATGTATGGACCAGCTGTTTTTTTTTTGATGTTTTTGCCAAAAACTTGTTTATAATGATTGAGTACGTTTTCAGTTATTTCAATTACAGTACCTAACTTTAGAAGTTTTCTTTTCTAAAAGAAGGAATCCGTGTATGAATAGAAATATCTTTACTGGAACCATCCATCATCAACGAAGAGAAAGACCTATTATTTCAATTTAGTATTGAAATAATAGAGATCTCTCTCTTCGTTTCAATAAAATTAATGAAGAGTGAAAATCTCAAATCAACATCTCTAATTAACGCAAACTCAAAGTTACCCTATTATTAATAATAATAATTACCTTGATTAAATTCTCGTAGTTCACTAATATAATTGATTACAGAGAACTCGTTCATATCGTTAAGTAATTAATAATAAATGAATCACTTTGAGGTTACATTAATTAGGAAATTACAAGCTAAGATTATTATCTCCTTTATTTCAATGTAAACATATAAATTGTGTTTTTAAATATTACATTATAAAAAGTATAAAAACATTTAAAAATATAAAAAATAGTAGCCCACCGGTATCGGGAACAGGGTCCAAGCTACCGGCGGTCAGGGCTCCAGAGAGAGGAACCTCCTGACAATGCGAGCCGTGTCCAGAAGTACCGCTTTCTGAATCAAGATTATTATTATTATTACAAGATTTGAAAGGGTAACAAGAAGTTTCTAATAATGGGGACAGTGGCTATCGGCCCCGACTGACAAGTTGTAGATTGCGAGTTCGATATCAGACACGCACTTTACTTTGTGTATTTAATTTCATCTGCTCTCAAAACGGTGAAGGAAAACATCATGAGAAAATCGGCATGTCCTAAAACCAAAAATTCGAAGACACGTGACCTCTACTAACGCGCACTGGGCCGGCGTGATGGATTATGGCCCCTTTCACAGAGAGGAGGCCTGTGTCCCAGCAGTGGCAACATTATAGGCTCATAATGCTACGTTCAATAAATCAAAGGGAAAACAGTATTTGATCGACGGAAATTAGGAAAAGTAAACAACAAAATCGAACCAGTATGACAATAATAAAATTAAAACAATATACAAACAGGAAAGCGGGTGAAAACAGGGAGAATAACAAAACCAAAGAATAAAAAAGTATAGCTACATGGACGATATAATGAGAAAACAACAAAAAAGAAAACTATGAGTAAAAAGTTTTCATCTCAGCAATATCTTCTACGATACCTGCAGGCTATGTCGGATAATCGCACTGGATTCCGAGAAGTGAAATATTAAATTATGGCACTAGAACTGAATTATAGCTGGCGTTGGTGAAGACATCTTCTAAGAACTGGCAAGGATTTTCCACTTACATTGATGCTCTGTCAAATCAGGGATTTTCTAATGTGTTCGGAACTTTTCTGAACAAACGTGTTGGATTTTATTATAATAAATGACTTTATTTCTTTTAGGTAGGTTAGCACAAACACTTTTTCACGTCAATCATATTTTCATATAAATGAAGTCGGTGTTTCCTATCTGACTACTCTGAGAAAAAAGGCTAAATAAACTAAGCAGTCACAGTCTCTTTTAAAGTCCAGACATAATCTTGGTCAGATCATGTCAAGACCATGTAGATCGATGAGTGAGATGGTCTTTTGAGGAAAGAAACACCCAGATTGAGTGGACCTGTCCAGTCTGTGCAGGCATTTGTCAGAAATCGTGCAGCTCAACTCAAAAGTTAAGGAGCTCAACTATTCGACGAACAATACCAAAGAAAGGACATTTGAGTAGGACGTATAAATTACTTAAACTGCGAGACCATGACAATTGCATTTGTACACCACGAATGGTAATTATAAATAATAAGAGGCTTTTGAAAACAATCTCCTTTTCTACCGCAGATATGTATAAACAGTATGCTTAATCACCATATTGGTGATGTTCTTCAAAAAAGTCAGGTATGTAGCAACTAGCGTGCGTGTATGACCAATTCTACTAATTAAAATTTATTTTGGACGTTATTACGTTCAAAATCTTGTCGCAATCTCATCTCAGTGTCAAAAACTTGTCAAAAATGTAGGGAACTTAGAGGTATTTTTGACAGATTGAGACTGAGATCAGAAGGCCAATTCTCTTAATTTAAAACGTTCAAAATCTAGTCGCAGTCTCACCTCGGCGACAAACAAATGTCAAAAATGTGGGGAACTTAAGAGGTATTTTTGACAGATTGAGACTGAGATCAAACTGAGAACGTTCTTAAACTTACGAGAATTGCCCCTCTGACAGTGAACGTTCTTAATACTACGAGAATTGTTCCTCTGATGTATGAACGTAAACGAAGCTTTACGAGTATTTACGAATGGTGGTCGGTGGCGTTCTGTAGTATCTGCCTACCCCCATACAAAGAAGATGTGAGTTTATGTATGTATGTCATGTCAAGCAAATGAACTGGTAGATGACGAGTTGACAATCCATTGGCACCTAATAACGCTGAAATATCAGCTTAATATGGCTGGTGACGTCTGTGTGTGCTGATTGGAAATCCGATTATTATCTAGTATTATAACAATTAAGACAGATTGGCATAGCTTAGCTTTTATAATTATTGTAAGCGCGACGTAGAACGAGCTGTTTAGGTAATTAGTAAGAATTTTTTTGTGAATATGGGATACTGAATGCGTCTGAAATATTGGGATAAAAAGTATCCTATGTCGTAATTTATGGTCAGTTCATGGTTTACCCATGTGCCAAATTTCATCCAAATCCATTCATCCGTTTAAGATCTTAAAAATAATGAAACAACACCAACTCATCAACCTAGCCTAGCCTTTTCCCAATTATGTTGTGGTCGGCTTCCAATCTAACTGGATGCAGCTGAATACCAGTATTTTACATGGAGCGACTGCCTATCTGACCTCCACAGTTATTGGATAATACGATACCCCTTGGTAAGACTGGTTGTCAGACTTTCGGGCTCCTGACTACCCGTAACGACTGTCAAAATTCCACGAATGACAGCCGGGACCAACGGCTTTCTTTTAATTTTTTTTTTGGATGGGAAATCATCAAATTACCTCTCCCGCTCTGGCCTGAGCAGAAGGGCGTGTCAGACTTTTACTGACTAAAACCCACCCGTATTCCTTCAGTTGCCTGTGGTGCCAGGGGCCACGGTATCTCTTTCGAACAACCCGCGGCCCTGGCAGGCATCGAACGTTCTCTCCGAGGCACGGAGGGGTCTCGGTATGTAAAGATGGTCACCCATCCACGGACCAACCGCGACAAGCGTAGCTTAGCCTGATCCATGATCCGTGCGGCTGTTTTTATGTAGACAAAGTATCATGTCTAAAAATATTTTCTTGGAAGTTAAAAATAATGAAACTACTTCAGGAATGTTCTTTAATTAAAGACGCGGTTTCGTAGTTTCGAGTCAAAGTCCTATTAAGCTGTAGGCCTTACCTTTGACCAGGCTTTCCTTTAATTTAATACGATTCTCAACCGTGCCTGTGACAAAATATACCGTTATTCTAACGAAGACTGAAAGTAAATTAAACTTGTACAAATACTTTCTCACAAAAGAAGAAAAATCTTTTGATGCCCGTAAAGTTTAATTTTGTTTTATGTTTGTGAGTTTTTTTTATCATTTTATCTTTATTTTCCAATCCTTTTATGTATTGTTCGGCTGTTTGTAAGCTTTCCGTGACCAATAAGCTTGGGCTGGTTGTGTTTATTTTCGTTTAACTATTGTAAACGAAAACTGTGTAACTGGAATTGAAACGTTCTGTAAACATTTGTATTTTATCCCATTACTGAAGACTGTAAAAATGCTTATATATTGTGTCCACCGTTACCAGCTCCCTAACTGCGTAACACACTACTCAACACACACTGAATCATTTTGAAGGATATTGCTAATCCATTGCTTCATATGTTCGAAAAATGTGTCTGCTCAACAACGTAAATAACGCAAAGAATGTTGTTGGACTGTCAAAACGAAAGCCATTCCTACTATTAGTGTGTTACACAATTACCCCGCAGGTAATCCTATTATCCTTTTTATAATCACACACTATTTACCACACCAGTTTGTTCCACTTTCTCTCTAAAGCCTTGAACTTGAGCGGTAGGCAATCGATGACGCCAGAAAACCTTCAAGAACTGCTCAACAAACAGGGCTTGAAGTCTTAAAGCCAGTTTTAATAAATACGTAATAAGTGAACGCCTAAATAGGAACAAAGGAATAAATACAGCGGTAAAGCGCTCACGGAATTCATTCATAATTTTCAATATCCCAAAAACGAGAGCGTAGGAAGCGGACTCAAGTTTTTACGAGCCTTGGTACTGGGCCAAGATTGCCTGGTTTTAAATCTTACTACCTACGGATACGGAACCTCCCACGATTTAGCGCTTTTATGATACCCTGTGACGTAATGCTAGTAATATCATGACCTCGGTACAATCAGACTGACGGAGTCGAGTTGTGACTCACTGTGTGTAAGGATTTTTTATTTACAACTTGATATGTTCCTCAAAATTGAGTCACACGAACTGATTGCGTTGGCACGACTCGATGCCATTTTTAGCAGCAAATGTTACAACAATAAAGAACGTTTATTTATGTTTAATACTTTGTAAACTTGGGAATAGCCTTGGGGCATCCGCAGACAGGCGCGAGGAGACAGCGCGACGCGACTTTATAAGAACAATTTCTATGAAGTTTTCATAGAAATTGTTCTACTAGAGTCGGGTCGCGCCTGTCTCCTTGGGAGCCTTTACTTAGGAATTTGTGACTTGGCTGTAGTTACACTAGTGTCCATTTAATTCGATCCGACGACGATGTGTAAAACTATATCAGATATTGCCCTTAAGTGTGTCATGGGCCCGCCGGCATATTGTGTTAAGGAAGAAGTATGAGTTTGTTTTTAATAGATTGTAACTTTTTTCGTGAATAAAACGAAAAGAATCATCATTTGCCTAGCCTTTTCCCAACTATGTTGGGGTCGGCTTCCAGTCTAACTGGATACAGCTGAATATGTTACATGGAGCGACTGCTTATCTGACCTCCACAACCCAGTTACTGGGTAATACGATACCCCTTGGTAGGACTGGTAGTCAGACTTTCGGGCTACTGACGACCCGTAACGACTGTCAAAGATCCACGAATGATAGCCGGGACCAACGGCTTAACGTGCTTTCCGAGGCAGTGAGGGATCTTGGGTTGTGAAGATGGTCACCCATCCACGGACCAAAAGCGACAAGCGTAGCTTAACCTGATCGATCGACCCGCACGGCTGTTATTGCTTAGCGACAAGCCCCTCCAACAACGAAAATAATAGTGCTCTTATTTACCCAAACTTTTTACATATTGTACCCAATATACCGAAGATCTAGAAGTTACCACATTCGATAGTTTGATGCCGAAACTTCACTTGTTTTTTAGCCCTACAACCTTGAACAAATCTTTACTACCTTACTACCTTTACGGCCAAACTATTTTATGGCTTGTCTTCATGATTGACGGCTGTTGGGAACACGCCTTTCAGAATATATAACAGTTCGCGGAAGTAAGTATCCTTCTAGCTGTTCGAGATCAATATCAAAGAAAACGTCTAATAATTCTTGATGGGATTGGTTAGGCATGTTTTTTGTGATGAAGAAAATATTTTTAGGCCGACATGTTCCTGCGGGGTGATTGCGTAACAATAGCTATAGCTTCTTTTTGACAGCTCAACAATATTCATTGCGTTTTTTACGTTATTGAATGAATGAATGAATGAAATGCACCGACCCCAGCGTGGTTTGACCAGACTCGATTAATCGAATAAACAACAAGATTCGCACTAGCCCTTGTAGTCTCTAGTCTTGTGTTTCATGGTGCTACAGCGACCATTGCATATCAAGGAGTACACCGATTCAGATTGTGATAGAAAGAGTGATACGCAATTAGTGTGCAACCGATCGATTCTGTAAAAATCTCACCGTGAAAAGTTAGGTGAAGTGAGCTTAGAGTGAGCTATCAATATTGTCAATCCCTAGCATTAGTTGGAATGACAGCTCACTCCACGCTTACTTCACCTAAGTTTTCACGTGGTGATGTGGTTACAGAATCGCACTGCAGGTACAGATCCGTCCAGTGGCGTGCATTGGTTTTCAGAATAGGTAGGCAGGAATTTAATTTTGTCGTATTAACTTGAACGAGTAAAGACCAATGAAAATGTGCGAATAGTACGAGAGCCGACTAGGCCGTCTGGCGACTGCCTACTGCCGCGCGTGTTTGCATGAAGATTTTGTTTTTTGTTAGGTATGACAATTTAGTGAGTTTCCTAATTGTGCGGCACACATACTAAAATGTAATTGACAGGATTATGGTGATTTTTCCCTTTATTCCCAGTAGTTCCATGTAGCTAGTTCCACATGGAACTATTGCTATTAACTATTTTGTACCATTTCTTCCATGTAATTTAAAACTAGTTTTATAGCCCGACCTTTCCTTCATATGAAACTGCTGCAACTATTTAGTTCCATGTGAAACTAGTTCCATACACGGAACTAGTGAGTTGCAGTAGTTCCATGTGGAACTAGTCACATGGAACTACTGGGAATAAAGGGATTTTTCGAGGTAGGCACTGCTTATATGCCTTTATGCAATGCACGCCACTGGATCCGTCCTTTTCTTAGTGTTTATCTGAGAGTCAAAATGTGACAGCCGTACCTAAGCAAAGATTATGCATGCGTAGGTAAGCAGTAATTTTCGTTCGTACACTAATATCGTCTTATCGCGTATGAAAAACGTTAGCATAAGCATAATCAGCCTATGGTTCCCACTGCCCACACACACACAGGCCTACTCTCTCCAATCCACCACGCGGGCCCAGTGCGGGATGGTAGATGTCACATATCTTCTTAGTGAAAACTTCTTTAGCGGCGTTGTGCACTTTTGTTGTGATGGGCAAAAAAATTTAAACTCGCGTCAGGACACGTGACCTGATCGCAAATTCGTAGGACGGAGCTCGCGTCAGGACACGTGACCTGATCGAAAATTCGTAAGACGGATGGAGTTCTTTTGGTTCTAGAACATGCCGGTTTCCTTACGATGTTTCCCTTCACTGTTTTGAGAGCAGTGGTGATGAAATTACACAAAGTAAAGTGCCTGCCTAGGTTCGAACCCACGACGCACAACTCGTAAGTCGGCGCCGTTACCACTGGGCCATCGCTGCTCAAGAAAAACGTTATAGTTTCTTAAGAGTTTAGCGAGATTATCTTTTTAGATGACTGAATATTTGTCTTGACAGATTAAATCAGTTGACAAAAAAGGAAATTATCGTTGTTCATATTTACACGAATAACACACTATCTACGTAAAAGTAAACATGACCTGCAATTAGGAATTTCATCAACCCTCTTATCACTAACTACTTAAGCAACCTTATCTGCCCCATTTCAGGCATGAAGCAATAATGTTCCGGTATTTTTACAACGTTATCAAACATTGAACACACTTCGCAAGTCTGCAACTGCCCTACAGTAGGGCGATGTTATAAAATTACCTAATCTCACGCTTGTAAACATTGCTTTATGGGTAAACAAAAGAATGTAGTAATACTGGAGTAGGTGAAATAAATCCGGAGTTTTTATGTGAAGAAAATGTTGCTATCTATTTGTATATGCTCTACACTCTTGAGGAAATCTGGAATGAGTTTTCGTCAAGTGTGATGAGATTGTATCAAGCGCTTACTGTTACACTAATTCAGTACGAATTTTCAGGCATTGCATAATCAGCCTATAATATTCCCACTGCTGGGACACAGGCCTCCTCTATTCGAGTGGGAGTGGGCTGTAATCCACCACGCGGGCCCAGTGCGGGTTCGTAGATATCACATGTTTTCGAATTTGAGTGTCTAGAACATGCAGGTTTCCTCACGATGTTTTCCTTCGCCGTTTTTAGATCATTGGTGATGTAATTATTTACACAACGTAAAACGCCTCGCTGGGCTCGAACCCACGACCTACAACTCGTCGGGGCCGATACCACTGAGCCATGCACCACTGCTCTGCATTTGATTAGTTTTAAATATCTTAATAAACACAAGATTATGTCTGTCAGTCTGAAGGAAGAGGGCTTCTACAAATCCTTCAACGATTAATCATATGAAATGGAAACAAAGTAGTTTGTTAGACGTTCGTGCACAAACACATTTAGAGAGTCACCGAGACTTACATGGCGGTTTTCTTTGGTGTTCATATACTCTGAGGGGCTTTTGTGGCTAAGTAATAACAGCCGCACGGGTCGATCGAGCGAGTTGGTTCGTGGATGGGTGGGCATCCTTACATACCAAGACCCCTCCGTCTCTCGAAAAGCACGTTAAGCAGTTGGTCCCAGCTGTTATTCGCGGATCTTTGATAGCCGTTACGGGTCGTCAGAAGCCTGAAAGTCTGACAACCAGTCTTAACAAGGGGTTTCGTATTACCCAATAACTGGGTTGTGGAGGGCAGATAGGCAGTCGTTCCATGTAAAATACTGGTACTCAGCTGCATACGGTTAGACTGGAAGCCGACTCCAACATAATTCGGAAAAAGGCTAGGCAGATGATGATGAGACTGATAAATACATCCATTCTTAAACCTTCACACACTCCAACAGTACTAAACATAACGTATTTATTTTCTATTCGAAATATTTCTATTTCTAGCAATAAAATGAATAAGAGCCTGTAAAACAGCGTGCTCAACTGAAGGGCTATGAAAGCGGAGTCGAGCAAACGAATAGGACTCTTCGCTTTAACAGCTAAGTGTTCTGCGTTCTGCATAAGTATGGCTTGACAATACCTAAGGGACCTTGGTGTTTAGAGCGAGTGGGATGGTAGATTTGTTGATGTATTTGATGATATTTCTGATTGTATGATGAAGGGCTATGAAATATGTAGGATGTAATATATATGTATGTCTCAGGCCGCGTCGGCCGCTGAATTTAAAAATGTTTGAAAAACAAAGAACGACGCTCACAATCGACTGCCGATTATGGTGTGAAGCCTCAGTAAAGTGTTATGCATGTAGCTTGACAATAGCTTGGGACCTTGGTGTTTGGAGCGAGTGGGGAAAGTTGATTTTTTTTATTTATTTCGATGCCATGGTATATAATATATAAGCTTGCTTACCTACTACACTCTAAAATTACTAAACGAAACGCTCGGGTCATGGGGCTCGACTGAGAGTTTTCTCGCCGGCTGATCGACACTTCACGTGACCAGAGAGCTGGGTCCTCCTTTAGCCAAAGAATTTGTATTGCCATTCAACGTGGCAATGCTGCCAGTCTTCTTGGCACGTTTCCGGATGACAGTGATGCGGACGAGTACTTCGACGCCTAAATATCCTTTTGTATTTGTATTTATTTATATAGTTAGTTAATTAGTCTTTTAATTTAGTATCCAGTGTAAATAGTTATTTCAGAAATTATGAAAATTACTATATTAGATTGTTGAAATGCGCAAACATGAAAAAAATAAATAGCATATCAATATGGCTAGTATTTATATATCTTTTCAACCATTCTAGAGATAATGTTAGTGGGTGTACGTCTAGCTAGTTTTATGCGTGGGCTGTAGGATTCGAACTCATGCATGATTCCACAAAATTATTAATACCTGAATACTGAAATCCATCATCTCATGCCTCAACACAGCCTACCATTCCTTCTCATGCTTACCCCCACGGGTAGAAGGCGTGGGTTTATGTATGTATGTAATCCATCAGTTACTGGTATCTCAGCTGAATTTATGAGGTTACGTCTTTCGGCTGAACTGACAGGGTGTGCCACACAGGGTGTTTTTGGAAATAAAGTACTTAACGGGGCTTGCTTGTTTGTAGGATATGACTGGTAGAAATGGTCAAGTACGGAAAAGCCGTTAAACCCCCACTATGCGACGTTCTCTCTCTGTCTCTTTTTATTGTATACGAGTGCGTGTGTGCGTGCCAATATTGAGATTCGAGCAGTTGACGAGCATTCTGTGCGGCCAGTTGTATGTATATCCTCAAATAAGTTGTAATTTTGAAAATGATAAATACGGAACTTTTTTCCTGAGAAGAAAACTCCGCCCGCACGTAAAGAAAAAGCAATATGGTTCCTGGCCTTGACATCAAGCAATGGACAACCTTGACAGGTTTTTATATGCTTGTCTACTAGGCTTTTGACTACGTTGTAGGTGTATATTGTCTTTTTTTTTTGTAATGTGCGTTTTGTTTGTGTAGAATACTTAACCATTTTTACTTTACTGTCTGTTTTTTCTATAAAATCGAGCTCATGGTTTGTTTCTCCGTTTTTCTCTACGATTTGTAGTTTAAAACCCATACTGGCTTGAAAAAAAACCATCCAGTTTGCCAGTTTTATTTTGAATAAAATGAAATAAGGAACTATCATTATTTATCCTATATTTTTACTTGTTGTTACAATATTGTATCAAATTAGCAATAAAACATTGTCCCTTACAATCCTAACTGATTAAAATTAATACCAAAACCCTTCAACAGTTATTAATATACAGCTATACATCATATACTCAACTTAAAGGCTTAAGGCATGCCCCAAAACTTTGCCTTGTGTACTCCTAAGTTGTTTGCAGAGGTCCAAGCAACGCCATCTGGGAGCGTTACTTTGTGTATGTCTGTAAGTCTGTATGTTCACGCTTCCAAGGTTTCGGGGTAAATGGAATTAAGTAGGTTCTTAGTGAGAACGGTACAAGATTAATTACATGAACGTTTATGTATGTACTTCCTATTCCCTCGACGGGGTGGTTCATATATTATAAGTTAACCACTTTAGTATAT
This sequence comes from Apamea crenata, assembly GCA_949629185.1. Lineage (NCBI taxonomy): Eukaryota > Metazoa > Arthropoda > Insecta > Lepidoptera > Noctuidae > Apamea > Apamea crenata. The sequence goes on along the minus strand of OX451363.1, from coordinate 5,803,285 downwards.
ATTGTGTAATGTAATAAATGACTCATAATCGTGTTCCTAAATTTACAAGAATGCCTTATGATTGAAAATGGGATTTTGAAAGATAGACCGATAAATCTGCTGTTGGAACTGGTTAGCTAAAAAAACTATCGACACAAACACGTAACATAAACTGACAGGGCAGCACATTGTGACTTGAGGACACGGTTGGCGTAGTGGGTGAGCGATCGACTGCTGCGCTGCCTGTCGCGGGTTAGATTCCCGCACGGAACAAATATTTGTATTGCCTACAGGTAGTTGTTCTGTTGCTCTTTGTGAGTTTAAATGTTTGTAAACGCACCCACGTAAGATGATAAATTAATATCAATTAATTTGGTACAAACCGAGAATCAATATGCGATTACTAAATAAAACTTCGTACTTACCTAATATATTTTATACAGAAAAAAAGGGGATTGTGGCCAAGTAATGGCCAACCAGTCTTACCAAGGGGTTTCGTATTACCCTATAACAGGGTGGTGGAGGTCAGATAGGCAGTCCATATAAAATACTGGTATTCAGCTGCATCCGGTTTGATCGGAAACCGACCCGTACATTGTTGGGAAAAGGCTAGGCAGATGACAGAAAAAGTAATAGCCTTGTTTTCAAAAGACCGGATTTTGTACCTAATGTCACGCTGTCTACTAAAGTATTATCGTAATATGCATACGGCTAAATATAAGGCTCTGTTCTATGTATTAGTCATCATCTTGGTTACGATCCCTTTCTAGCCAACTGTTGTTGATTAAATGATGCTGGACACGAACCTAAGAGTTTTGTAAAACAATCCTTTTCGTTTCACAACCACTTACACGCAACTCCAAGTCGCCTTACAAAATACACGTTCACGTCAACGAATGGTCCGAAAATCCTTACCCGTCGGAACAAAGTCACAGCGAGCTATTCCACTAAACCCCCCTCAATTTGTCATTACGAGCCAAGCTATTTGACTTGCTATAACCGTCTACAACTCACTGTAAACGCTTCCTGTTAACCGGCAATTGTTTCACACCACAGTACAAGTTTGAGAATTTATAGAGGATTTATGGTTCCTTATTCCGGGATTTGTAAAACTAATTGTTTGGTTCTTTTTGAAATGTGGGACTGTTCCTTAGTAAATATTCTACAAGAAAGATAGAAATAAAATATCTTTATTTGCGGTAAACCTGATGCAGAGAAAGAACACAAACACAAAAAACCGGCCAAGTGCGAGTCGGACTCGCGCACGAAGAGTTCCGTACCATTATCTCTAAAAATCACGTGTGTTGTAGTATGTCTCTTAAATATTTATTTTATTTTGTTTTTAGTGTTTGTTGTTATAGCGGCAACAGAAATACATAATTTGTGAAAATTTCAACTGTCTAGCTATCGCGGTTCTTGGGATGCAGCCTGGTGACAGACAGACGGACGGACAGACAGACAGCGAAGTCTTAGTAATAGGGTCCCGTTCTTACCCTTTGAGTACGGAACCCTAAAAAGAACAAGTTGGGGGAAAATATGCGTCACATCCACGCAAAACGGCCATCGCTCAGCATAATGCCCATGTCTATGCGAGACAGAGCCCCAGTGCCGGTTTTCAGTGACGGCAGGCGTTGACGTGATGACGTCAATCAGTGCAGAATACGAAGATAAATAACACAAAAATCCATAAAATAATTACACAATACCTAGTTCAAGTGAGTCATCATCTTCCTACACTCGTCTCATGTTACTTGGGGTCGGCGCAACACGATTTCTTCTTCCATTCTCCCCTGACAAGCGTCAGGCTATCATTCACTTCCTTCTCTTTCGGATTATTCCTCACACAATACATCCTTCTTTTCTATTCTACAGTAAGTATTTTCCAGTTGTTTTAATTTTTTATCTCTTTTGTAGAAAAGAATGCTATTAAATTTGGCACTTATTGAGATCAATTGACTCATTCATTTATATTTTTCCACTACGCACATCAATACAAGTCAACTACATTAGTAATTCACAGAATTAATAAAAATCGTTCGACCAGCTATCGATCATTGAGCGTTTGATTTTTACGATGAGTAAGCTATGATATCAAAACTTTTCTAAGAACCTGCAGGCTTTTTAGGATTCTGTACCCAAACGGTGCCAACGGAACCCTGTTACTAAGCGACCACTGTCCGTCCGCTCGTCTGTCTGTCAGCGGGCTGTATGTCATAAACCCTAATATGTAGACAGTGAATTTATTAACTTTAACAATAAACATGATATATACAAACTTCTCATACTAAACCAACTACACATTATTAAAATAAAAATATAATATCCTATACTAACTAAAACTATTAAAAAACTCAAATATTGCGTCGAAAAATTCTTCCACATCGCTGTCGACTGGTAATGTACCCAAGATACTGGCGGCATTGCCACGTTATATGGCAATGCTTAGCCTCTGGCCAAGGTAAATGCCAGCCCTTGGGTCACGGGAAGTGTCAACCAGCCGTTTAAAGAGTTCATTGAACATGCAATAAGCACTCGGACCCTACGGCTCGAGGGTTTCAACCCCAAACGGCTCGAGAATATAAATGTAGACAGTTGAAATTTTCACAGAGTGTGCATTTCTATTGCCGCTATAGCAACAAATAATAAAAATAAAACATAGTTAATAAAAATCAAAGGGGGTCTCCATACAAGACATGTGTATTTTTCGTCGTTACATTGTGGTACGGAACCCTTTGTGTGCGAGTCCGACTTTGCCGGTTTTTTTATACCTATACGTTCTCCTCTAATTGAAATGTAACGTATGTAAATGTAGGTACGTCTCGTCATCCCGCAGACAGATGACGTTGTTTAAGATAAATTTTATTGTTATGCAAATCCCCATCTGCTATCTCGAAGAAAAATAAAACCATGGAATGTATTTAGCTTAGCTACTTGACAAGGCTGTCGTAAACTCTGAGAGAAAGGATAACTGTTCTAGCTGATGAGCTGGCAATCTGAGGGAATGGCATTACTCAGAGACGATTAGCTTTGCATAGAATGTTTATATTTTATACTTGTCTCAGTCATGGATAACTTTAGTTCAGTTGCACACTCGCTGGTCAACATATTTCAAATTGACCTTATTTTAAGTTAAACATTAAGTTGATTTCAGACTAGCACTGTTAAAAAAGGTAAAAAAAATGTTTGAAGATGTCGTTTGAACTGAACTTTATTGTGTATCTAGGGTTAGGGCTAATTAAGGTTATTTTTCCATAAACTCTTATTTCTTTAAATTGGCAAATAAATCGCAAATGCAGTTTAGGTTGTCGGTTGCTATCCGGCATCCGCCTTAAAAAATTATGGCCTCAAGCCACGGCATAAAACTTGAAATCTATGCGACTACACGCTTAAACGGCACCCACCCCCTGTGGGGCACGGATCTCGGCTTCATGTATTGTTGTTACGTATGTATTGTTCTTGATCATTGACATGTTTTGTATGGAAAATTCTACACCCAGCTTATATAGGCTTTCATACAGTGGAAAGCTACAACATTCTTGTTGGGACACGTGATTTGACTTGGGGCCGGTTTTTATATCCGTAGTTAAATTCGACCAATTGTTAAAAATAGTAACTAATGGTTATTTTTTTGCAAAATGTGCTTTTTAATGATATAATATCATTGCTAGTGGTCAAATAATTAACTATTAGTTAAAAAAATAACCATTAGATGAACTAACAATCGAACAAAAAACACAATTTGCAAAAATTTAACCATTAGTTACTATTTTTAACAATTGGTTGAGTTTAACTACGGATCAAAAAACCGGCCCTTAGGTAGCTATAGTAACCATTTTAGCAAAACGTAATTATTTTAATCATTAGGTAGGTAAGCTCCGCTGCATTAAAATGATGACTCTATAGCATAAAGCTCACATGCGGCTATGTCAACCGTGATCACGGCGTAAAAGTCTCGAAAATAAAAAACTTTAAAAAATTATAACTTGAAGTTCATGCAAGCGTAAAGGCGGAGTGACATGTGACCGCACACATGAATTAGCAATTAAACATACTCCGCAAACGACGGCAACACGCTTTCATAGGAGCAGATTTAATAGAGACAGTCTTGCGCACACGTTTAAAAAGGATTTGAGCATGAGTTGCGAGTTTTGCGACCGAAAGTTGCTTTGAAGATAGTTTCAGAAAACTACTCAGGAAAAATAAATACTCACCGTATAAATAAATAAATTCATTTATTTTTAGGTAACCCTTTAGGAGAACACGTATAAAATCTGATAAAATACAGGCTGATTTTTCAATTGACCGATCATTTTTATTCGTGGAATACAATTGGCGTAATTTGTATGGAAGAACTTTCTTAAACTCAAAATTATTGCTCGATAAAGTTATCTGGCGTGGGAAAAATCAGCCCTAGATCAATACAAATGAAATGGAACATCATGACGTTTTGTTTTGTTTTATGTGGTTTTGTATTGGTATGACATGACGTTTCGATACAAACCAAAGCATTGTGGCAAAGGCAGATGTTATCAAGCCACGTAGTGTTGGTCTAGAACCAATACTAGTACCTAACATCTGAGAAAGCCACTCAAGGAGCTTCCATTCTTGTCATTGTTGGGTCTAATTCGAACCGGGCAGGAATCGCTGAATCGCTTTGTGGACCACATGTAAAAGCGCCCTTAGAATTCGCACGCAGGACTTTTTAAAGTTTTGTAAGGAAGTTCTTAAAATATTATAACTTATTTCAGTTTAAACTCTTTTGAATTTCATAAAAAAACTGAGTTTTCCTAATATACCTATTACGATTTAATCAAGATTTTTCGGTTTTATATTATCTACCCTATTGATGACAACCTATGGTTGACACTTCCCGTGACCCAACAGGGCTGGCTTTTACCTTGATCAGAGGCTAAGCATTGCCATACAACATGGCAATGCCGCCAGTCTCATACATACCAGTCGACAGCGATGCGGAGGTATATTTCGTCGCAATGCTTTAGTTTTTGAATAGATAGTTTTAGATAGTTTAGGATATTATATTTTTATTTTAATAATTTGTAGTTTATTTAGTATTAGAAGTTTGTAAATAAACGTAAAGAAATAGTAAGAAACCTATCGATTGATATAGAAAGAAAATATCGAAGCATTTATTTCAAATAGACACATAAAAGGCACTTTTGAACGTCAAAAATTACAGTAAAATGGAATTGATTCTAGTCGCATAGTAACTAGTAATAACCATTTACTTATTGTCTAATTATTTGATAAACAAGTCAACATTGACATTGGAAAAATACTATACCTACAGGCAAGGACATCGACGCACAACCTGTAACCATAATAGATTCACCTGTAGGTATACAAAAAAAAGTTCACACACGTGAAAAAGTTCATACAAATACCGTCACAAAATGTCTCAAAAATAGAAAAGACGCGAACCAATCTCAGTAATATGAATGAATAATATCCACGGAGCATCACTATCAATAATTCATTGACCGAAATTGTCATCACAGATGCAGAGGATATAAATAATACCGCGTGACGTGCATGCGTAGATGAGGAACGGGTTCAATGTATAAGATATAGCGGGAAACCACAGAGCTCAGAAAACCAAAGAACTAGAGACGGCATGTACGGTCACAATAAATAAATAAAAGTACCTAAATTTTATTTGATAAATTAACTGTTTGATTTTTATGAATTAAATTTAATTGATTTCGGAAACATCCATCAGTTTCTTACTAAGCTTCAACTATATCCGACCACCCTGGTTACTTATCTCCTTTGGTGACTGTACTAATCAAATTCTAGGCGCTGAAAGGGCATTTAGCATACAACTCCTGCCACGGACTATTCAAAGTCAGTTTCTATATGTAATTTGTGTCTTTTAAGCTAAGGTTTGCTAGAAGAGCGGTGACTCTGTCCAATTACAGAGCGTTTTTTGACACCCTTAAAGTCCAATACTGATGAAAATGACAGATTTTCGTGACGTCTGTTATAAAGACGGAAACGCTCTTCTGAAACCCGTAGCTTTAGTGCGAGTTAATGGTGACATGCTTTGTTTGTATGGAAAGTGTTGACATGCTGTAGCAGCGTCCGCCAACGGGACTCCGAGCTCTGTACGGAAAACGTAGAACTTGTGCTTTGTGAATGAATTAACAGTTAAGTCAAAAACATAATATCATTATTTTACTAGGAATCTAGGCTCACAGGCTGTTGAAACAAAATACTTACAGCTTAGAATACTTTTAGATACAAGAGTCATGGTAGTAGAATCTAAAAAGCTTTGCATTACAAACACTATGGTTCAATATATTGGGCCTTACCCCTTGTATATTGATAGAGGGCGTAAAACCATAGAAAGTTAAACGAAATAAAACATTGATCAACTTCAACAACAAAAATTTAATGCAAATGCAGCGTAGCCATTTTATAAAATTCTGATGTTTCCGTCAACGTGCATTGAGAAAGAGAAAGATGAGCCCCAAAAAGCTAGTGACGGGTCCAAAGATGTAAACTCTTATAACTTAAACCAGTATAATGTCCGAGTGGTCGTTCGCTTTAAGTGATAGATACTTGAGAGTATCAATTGAGTTGAAGATCGCTGACGCAGATTCTGGGCGAAGATAAAGTCGCTAACTTAGAATTACCTCCTAACTTATGTTATCTTTTCTGGGGCAATTTACGGAAAATATTGTTGGTATTGTCTGTAAAATATTCCCATACTACCCAATAGATTGCCTAGATTTTTTGGTACATTGGGGTCATCTGTAGCATACAGGGTGGCAGGGAAATCGACGCGCAACCAGTTAAGTACCATTTTAGTACATGATGCTGAACCCGATCGATTGATTGTCATGTTTGGCGCAAATGAACGCTTTTTATTTCTTTCTTAAACTGTGCTGAAATTTTTCGTCGGTTTTTAAAAAAACAATAGTTGTTCCATACATTTTGACCCTTTCTAAGAAACAGCATGTTACTTTTTTGGTAATCGTCGACATATTTCTAGAAACATGTGTTTAATTCATGGTTAAAGTTTACGATGCGAAAGATACACAATAATTTTGCAACATTGGAGAAAAAGTTAAAAAAAGGATCTGTCTATCTTCTGCTAGAAACTTGACAATGATTGATATCTTGCCTAAGCCTAAAAAATTCACAAAGTTAACCACAGAAGAGCAACACATTTTCGACGTCTCGCTAGAGTCAACTTCAATCAATCTCAATTTCGACACGTAAATGTCCGGCTTCAACACGGAGTAGATAACCTATGGAGAGGTAACGTGTCAGTAAAAGATTTCATAGACATCAGGGGGGAAATTCTCGTAATTTTAAGAACTTTTACAGTCTGATCTCAGTCTCAATCTGTCAAAAATACCTTTAGTTTCCGTGCATTTTTTGACAAGTTTTTGACATTCATTGTCGCTGAGATAAGATTGCGACTAGATTTTGAACGTTTTTAATTACTAGAATTGGCCTTCTGTTCAATCGAAATCACTAGTATGAAATCTCATTAACTTGACATCGGTAAAACTTACAGTGCAGTCAAGAATACTAGCGGCTAACTAAGGCTAAAAGGGAACTGAAAATTCTTAGTCTTTAATTCTGATCTAAAGCGTTTTCCTGTGATTTATTGTAGACATAAATTAATGATGTTGCAACACACAACTGTACCCCTTGGGATGTGAGTCTGTGACAGTATAACTTAATTATTTGCCGGTCATTTATTTCGACACAATCATCAACAGGGTGATGGGTTCGATAAATACGCCTCATTAGAACTCCAACTGCTTACTACTCAATAAACTTCAATCCATCACTAACTTATAAGTCTTACACCTTTCGACACAATTTATTGATCTCAAGAACTCTTATTATTTCTGAAGCGTTCCTATCTTTAGCAGAAACGATGTTCAGAATAAAATATCACTAGAGCTTAATGTAAACAAATGGATTCGTGAAGATACTGACTGAATTGTTATAAATTAAAGTCGAAAGAGAGCGATTGGCTGCCATTAATGAAGTGATTTTTGATTCAGAGATAGTCGGAGGAAATTTTGTAGACTCTGTGAACATTGACGCGAAAATGTCGCTCAAAGCCTACGTTCCTCTAAAGGTCTAGTGGGGATATTAAGCAGTGTGTCAATCAAACTGACGTATGTCTTACATTCAAAGTATTCAGGATACGCTTTTATACGCTAGGAAATCTACTCCTTAGAGCTTACGCGCGAGTGTTAATACTTTTGTGATTTTAGCTATATCCGGATCTTTATTTGCAACCGTGGACTTTCGGCTTCGTAAAGACATTCCTCTGCATTCTTATGTTTATATTGCATTTGATAAATAAATAAAAACTTTATTCAGTTCAGAAAAACACGATACAATACAAAAAAGAACAAGTAGCAGATTACAAGGAGCAAGGTGCTAAGTTTCTACAAATGCCCTGGACCTCACACTAGGATGTCGTGGGGTCCGGTGATGCTATCCTCATTATTCTATATCGTCACCCTTATCCAAAAGCTCAAACATTTCTATAATCACAGCCTCATCTAAATTTACGAAAAAATCACTAAGGGCTAATTTTTAAATCTACAGATAACTTTTATTCGTGGAATAAAATTGACGTCTGACAGTTTTTGTATGGAAGAACTGTCAAAAATTCAAAATTATTCCTCCGATAAAATGGTCAGGGGTTGGAAAAATCAGCCCAAGCCCCACACAATATTTACGTTTTCGAACCAAAAAACAAAACACCATCTTGTTCTATATTATTCGAACCACGGTTGTGGAATATTCTATTGGCCCTCTTTCAACCCCGACTATCCATTTTCCCAGTATCCGCCTTTGTAAACAGTCGTCCATACAAACCTGATTTTGCCCGGAATACTTTTGGTCCAGTCGCATTGTTAGCGGACTGTGAATTCAAATCCCTTTCAAACTATTCGGCTTTAAAGGGTTGAATAATTACTGGTGATTTCGTTTTTCTTTTTTACGTGGTTTGAATTAACTAATTTATTTTTGGAATTAGGGTTAGCAAAACCACTGCCTAATTTACTTGTACCCATCTAGTATCGCTGAGCCGAGGTGGCCCAGTGATAATGGCCGCGACATACGAGTTGTAGGTCGTAGGTTCGAACCCAGACAGGCTTTCCTTTGTGTTTATTATTTCATCACCACTGCTGTCAAAACGGTGAAGGAAAACATCGTGAGGAAACCGGCATGTCCTAGAACGAAAAATTCGAAGACATGTGACAATACCAACCAGCACTGGGCCTGCGTGGTGGATTACGGGCCACTCCCTGTCACAGAGAGTAGGCCTGTGTCCCAGCAGTGGGAACGTTTCTAGTACCTCACTGAGATCTATTTATTCTCGGTTCCTATAAACAAAAACGAATCGTTTTGCTTACAAATGGTAGCATTTTTATTTGCCAAACTGGGCATATAGATATATTCGTAAGCTAATTTTACCCGTGGTAGCTACTTCCATATGCGGTCTACTATGGAAAGCTTTTTTTAACTCTCACCCATAAATGGTTGTCGATTGTATTGTTTATATATACAGACCAGATGGAAGAATTCCTAATTTGACTGCATCCAGTCTTGAAACAGCTTGAAGATTTACTCACCCTGGAAAGAAAAGAAAACTTATATTAATTTTTGAACGAGTCAGTGTCTCTGCAAAAATAATAAAACATGAAATCAGAGGATCCACAGATGGCTATTTACAAAAAATCTTGAAATTCTGTAAAAGCGTCAATTGGGATAAGGAAAAAAATAAAAATAGTAATACGCTATAAATAAATATTCAGCCAATTCTTTTTTATCAAGTGTTAAGTCGTTTTCCTGGTGATTACCAGGAAAACCACCAGCCAGATTCAGATTTTCAGCTGACTACCAGGATTTCAGAAGCAGAAAGGAGTCAATCAAACGATGCGTAAATCATAATTTAATTAGAGAGTAAAACTTGGGTACAAATACTACGCTAACGTCTTTTGTAAAGCATGACTTGTGTAAATCAAAGACCAAAATAACTTAAGGTCTAAAGACGTCTCAAAACAATAGATACCAGGGTGTCAGAATCACAAAGGAGTTGAACTAATCGGCGCGTGACCGCACGATGCGTACCCCGCGTCACGGGTTCCTGATTGAGATTGATTCAATCCAGTTCATGGTTGTGTTTTACATATAAGTCACATGTCTCTTGTTCATTGTCATTTATATTATTGTTTCGCGTCCTTTTATTGTGGCTGTGAAGATCGATTTTGTATTGACTTAAAGGCTGTCTTTAAATATCTTTTTATATACTTATTAAGTCTAATTGAAAGCAGACGGGTAATTTAAAAAAGAAATTAGTTAGTATCACAGTCTGAGGGGCAAGTCTCGTAATTTTAAAAACGTTCACAGTCTGATCTGTCTCAATCTGCCAAAAATACCTCTAATTTCCCTCCATTTTTGACAAGTTTTTGACATTGATTGTCGCTGAGATGAGATTGTGACTAGATTTTGAACGTTTTTAATAACGGGAATCGGCCTTCTGTTATAATATTAGGAAGATAAAAGTGAGAAACTTCTTTATGAAGATTTTGGCGGGATGAGCTGGACTTTAACAAAAAGTGGTGTTTGGCAACCCTGGGCAGAAAAGGTGCAAGGAGAGTAAAGCCATTACACTACACTGAATGCGGGCTCATAATAAAATATTTTGGAAAATGTAAGTGACAGCCAATCTGATGGAAGGTGTTTATTATGTTCTACATATCCGGTTAGAACAGGCGAGGGGTTCAGGTAAGGGATATTCATGCGCTCGTAACAGAACAGGCCCCTTTCCAACCGCAACATAGCAATACTGCAGTACAAATAGACCTCCTAATTAACAGCTATGTGTAACCATTTGTTAATCCGATTACGAAACCAAGCTAATGATCAGGTCCGGCCATTAGTTGGCTGGAATGGAAAAGGCTTTCAATTCTCATTACCGAAACGAATGAAGTGAAAAATCCATTCCGAATAAGCAACGCATGAATAAACAAGGGAATGTAGGTAAAAGCCCGCACATTCAGCTTGTGACAATCACGGCCATATTTATGTTATTATTATTATGAGCCTGTGTTGTACTGTGGGGCAAATGCTTCCCTTCCGTCTTGCTTATCCTCTTCCCACTTCTATGGCCATACTTGTCATATTATACGAAGCAAATGATACTTGTAAAAGATTCAAGCTCTGCCCACATTAAGGCGAATTGCGCTCGCGACTTTTTTAATGATAAAGAAGTGACGCAACAATTTGCACCATGTTAGAACATAGAACACCCATATTCATGTTAGTTGACACTTTATGCGTGAGTTTCGTCCCGTATAACGTGCGGGAGTCGCCTCAGTTTCGAGGCAGCTCTGCAGCTTCAATTGACAAGTAAAGAGTTTAAAGTGACAAGGTCAAAATTTATCAACAAATTTTATTGATAATTATGCACTTATTCTACCACAGATTGCGAAAACTATCTTAGCATGAATGGCTGTAGTTTCAACAGTACTGCTGTATTCACTAGTAAAGATGGGGACTACCTACTACTAAATACTGTCAGTTGCGAATACACGATTGCATACAATTTTCTCGATACAAATACATCTTAAAGTTACCTCTAAGTCATACGATAAATGGATAATAAGTCACGCGACTATTCGTACCACTTTGAACACTTTTATTCTAATTAGTTGACACAACCGTCGCAACTGAATTTCGTGCCGCACCCCGCGCGGGATTCGCCTCAGTTTGCCGCAGTTTAAAGCCAGCTGCAACTTCAATTGACAAGTAACGAGTTTAATGAGACAAAGTCCAAAAGTGATCCACGTTTTTATTAGGCAAGGTATATACGCTCGAAAACATTTCTGAACACTTTCAAGGGCGCTATACGGCTATGGCCGTCATAACAATAAAACTAATATTGTATCTCGTTTACCGCGCCGGAACCTGTTAATCCATAACCATTAGCGCCGTGTCAAACCCGATTAAAACTCAAAGACGCCGATTGGCAAGGTTAATAAATTATTATTTAGTGTGAAGACGGCATTAAAACCAACTAGCGTAGCTGAAACAATTCGTCTTCAAGGACTTTGTAATTTTGTTGATACTTCCTGATTTCATCAATTAGTTGACGGTATTTGTTTTAGATTGTGTACCTAAATAGTGTTCATACACGGCATTGCAGCCGTGGACAACGTGTTTAAAGTGACAAGGTCAAAAATTATTAACAAATTTTATTGATAATTATGCACTTAATCTACCGCAGATTGCGAAAATTTTCTTAGCAAAAATATATTATTATTATCTTGTATTTCTTTCTTTTCCGTACTTGTACTCAAACACACGAGAGACACGTTGTCGACGGCTGCAATTGCTTCTGCCGTTGATGCTTGCTGCTCGTCAGTGCTCGTGTATATGAACACTTAGTGTCTAAATCTAAACACACTATGCCGAAGGTACGCGACCGACGTTCGGCACGATTACGCCTGCAATGCTATTTGAATTACTGACGGCACATTATGCCGAAATTACGTTGCGTTACAGCGTGCAGCCGAACTTCGGTCGGGCGTAAGTTCAGCGGCAACGTATTCTGTAGAGCACACGTTATACGCGACCGAAGTTCAATTCGATTGCCGAAGAAGATCCGGGGCGGGGGGGAGCAGCGGGAGGCTCAACACACTGAATAAACACAAAGTTGCGCAACTGAATTTCGGCCGCGTAAGTTCGGCACTTATGGTGTGTCATATCAGCCGAATACGTCGGAACGTAAAATCAGACGCGGAACTTCGGTCGCGTACCTTCGGCATAGTGTTTTTGGACACATAAGATGCTGTGGTAGAATAAGAATAAATACTTTCTTGGGTCCGCAGCCGATTGATTGCTTTTCATATAGGATGAAAATCAATCAATCGGCTGCGGACCCAAGAAAGTCACAGCACAATCTAGCTAAATGGGGGATTATTAACCTAACCGACACCCAGTGCGAATGCGGTGCTCCTGACCAAACCATGCCCCATTATGTTGGAGTGTCCAAAGTTTTATTTTGATTTATTTATTTATTTGTTTGCACAATTCATTACCTTGAGTATACTGTTGACATTACAATATATAAGGCCGCCAGTAACAGTCACAATACCCACTGTACTAGTTGATACTGTATTACAGTTGGGTATTATTTTTTTTATTTTTATTTTATTTTTGACATTGTTTATTTTATAATTTTTATTTTATATGTTTTTGTATTATGACTTAATTTTGATTTTAATTTAGATTTAAATTCTGATTTTAGTATTAATGTAATTGCTATGGGTTAATACCTGAAATAAACTGTTACTATTATTAATATTCCTCATTCCTGTGACCCGTAGAGTACCAACAAACGAGTGAGAACTTAAGATTATAGGTTAGGCTCCTTAAAATAAAAGAAAATAAACTTAAACAAATGAAGAACTTAAAATAATTTTGCAGTGAAATTGCTACACTTAACTTAATACTATTTTGGCTTCTCGTGAATGTGAGTGTGTGAGTGTATTTGATATTATGTATGTAAAGTGCCCATACACCTGCACTTCTGATGACATAAAAAACCACTGACGCTGCGATTGGCGTAGCTCTATAGCTACAGCCCGATTCTAACTTTATGACGGCTGTGAAGTGCGCTACTCACTGCGCAGTACCTCACCCGTCACCCCCGCTGACACATGAATATGTTACTGCGCAGCGACTCGCCTCATGTTCCGAGCCGCCATAAAGTTTGAATCGGGCTGTATGTACCTACTGGACCCAACTAATCTAATTTAAGCACTAAAATATTTTTACGTTTGCCATTAACTCGAAAGGAAGAAGAAAAAGGATATTATTACTTAGTATAAACCTTCAAGATCATTTAAGTCAAGATTATTTCGTATTAAATTTTAATACAACGTGCCGCTACAATGGCGGCAATAATTTAACACACGAGTAGGGCATTAATCATGAAAATAAATAAAAATAATTCGTAATTTGAAAACTACCGGCTGCACCGCTCGTCGACATAAGGCTCTCTCTTTCCTTCAATTCGCCTACTCTTTGCACGTTATTCCTTTTAATTTAATTGATGCGTGACCGCGACAAATGACCCCTGCGCTACAGTTCTTTAAGTACAGCTCCAAGATGCTATTTTAGAAAATTGTAAATAATTAAATAAATAGTACCGTTTAATGAAATTAAAATAGTTATATTTATACAACGAAAACGCGAAACCGTATAGGCGTGTTAAATGCACGCTGTATATAGGTACGACAAAAATACATGTTCAACATTTTATATGCCACAGCAACTAGGTACTGGCCGCGGTAGTAGGTAGTTCACTCACTCTGCATAATGAGTGATTGATGATGAACGCAACACCCCTGGGATGAAAATAAAAATATTTATCTACTTAATTAAGTCTACAATTTACAAAAGAACTTCCTGAAACATCCAGTAAAATAAAAAAAATCTATTAGGGTTAAAAAAAAAACAATCGAGATAGGATTTCAATAAGGTCACCCGCAGAATAACGATAAGGCCTCAATTTGTATAAAGCGCTTAGTTTTCGCACTCAAGAAATAAGTTTTACTTGGCAACCTGCCAATCACACCCGGCAATACTGCAGACGATTTCTTTTTCTGAAGGAGCGTTTACACAGCCAGCGAATGCTCTAGCAAGTTCAAGGTGGAAATGTGGAACCGATTACTGGCGAGAGTTCTCGGGAATGTAGGTCTCTCTTAGGCGCATACCAGCATATGCCGCTTACTTGGAGCAATTTTTATTGAGATTCCAATGTCACTACGCTATTCGTAATGGTATATAAAGTTATGACAGTGCTCGATGAAAATCGTTTAGTTCAAACGCACTCGCCGAGTATTGTGTTAGATAAATACGAGAAACAAAGACATGGGAAAAATGTAGCCTAATAAATACTGCAGAAATGGAATGAGAAAGATTTCTCTCGTACAGATGCCAGCGGGTCAAGCTACCCGAAACTGTCAATTTTTTCTAATCAACCTTGAACTTTAATGCTTTAGAGATAAAGTTGAAAATATATTAAGAAATTTGACAGATTGAATCAGCTTGATGTACTGGCGTCTGCACATTCCTGTTTGGTATTTCGTTGTAATTTTTCTGAAAGTATTTAATCTTGAGAGGTATGAAAATAAAGCCGTGCCGCTCGTTAACAGTTATTGCGATACTTTTTTACTTTTAATTATTAATTAGGTTTTTTATTTCGTAATAGGATACCAGGAATATGTACTTACCAATAATAAATCAAATACGGGACTTTTACAAATAGAGTCATCGAACTGTAACTTCACGCCACGAAATCAAAGAAGAACCATTTGATTTAATATATTTTTTATAAATATATTTATTTTTTTATAAATTTGCTTCTGTCCGCGACTTCGACCGCATAAAATTTATTTTTTCCCCGACCCCATCAGTCGCATCGCATCGCCCGCACCATTAGTTCGTAATTGCGTGCTTTCTTACATTTTTGCTCGGCTCCTAAGGGTACTAGCGTGATGTTATATAGCCTACATGATGTTAAGCTTCCTCGAGAATTGGTCTATCAAATACAAAAACAATTTTTTAAATCCGACTTGTAGTTCTAGAGATTAGGTAATTAGCGCGTTCAAACAAACAAAAAAACTCTGCAACGTTATCACGAGTACCTATTATTATACTTGTAGATATATAGTAGATTTTCTCGTTTGCTATTCCTGTCACATTTTCACCTCGACTCCACCAGAATGGCACCTGTGATTTTTTGTACTTAAGTTTCGACAGACACATTTTTCTGCAAATACAAGTATCCTGGAATCCCGATATTATTTGCAGTTCTAACAAAAATAAAACCGTGAACCGAATACTTACGTCGAAATGTGACGTAATCTAGATATTGTCAAAGAACAATATGAACGACGGCTCACGGAGAAGTTTCTAGAAATTCTGATTGATGATAGTACATCAAAATCATTCATTCATTTGAATCTTTCATTTGAATTTTGGAATTTGTGAAGTAAAGACAAATGCCTATTATGCGCTATTGTCCATGTCTATAAAAAAATGTATGGGAATACGTGTAAAAAAAGCTTCATACATATATTTGCATACATTTTACTTCCCTGTAAAATGTATGATGAGGAAGAATGATGCCGTGAAGTGGACGTCGACGATAATATTGTCACGATGAAAAATATAAAAGCGCATAATGGGTGTGTACAAAGAGATATAGTCATTGGGTGTGTAGATAAACAAATAATGCATGTCGGAAACGGTCCAATACAAGATCTATTACCGTTATTGCATTGGCTAATGTGGGTTTTTGATGGTTTTACTCCGGTTTACGATATGTGCTTATAGTTTTGTTATCACTGACGTACAGCATACTGTACCTACAACATTTTTAGAATATGGTGCAAAAAAATATTTAATCCAGTTCAACAAACAATACAATGATGATATAATTTGATTCCGAATTATAACATATACCGTTTCTGATTACAAGATATACGATTCGTAGTTTACAAAACATCTGTCGAGTAAGTAATAAGATTTCTGAAATGTTGGTCCTTACTAATAAATGAACGCGCTTCGAGTGTCAAAAAATATCGCCACATTAACTATAAATAAGATGTCAACTCAACACATGTGTTAATTTGTATCTTAGTTATAACAACAACGCCAAATACAAAACTGTCTAGACGAGCGATTTGTCACTAAAAAGATCTTAGTCTTTGAGCTATTTTGATGACAATGCGACAGTATAATGTTAACGTTCTTACAAAACTTCTGATAGTAGTAAGTATTAAAATTGCGAAAGACGCGTGACCCGATCACACCCCGCGCACCCCGCTGCCGCCGCGTTCAACGATTTATTTGCCAAGGAAAAGTGAACTTTATTCTGGCCCACCCTCATCTTCTTCAATCGATCTTCGCATCAATATCGCTTTACGTGTCTGTCTGTGTGACCGCGTTGATCTTAACTACGCAACGGATTCTGATGCGGTTTTCATCATCATTTAAGTAGAGAATTTATTCCTAGAGATCTATATGTAGGATGTAAAATCCTAACTATACTACGTGTTTTTTTTATGTCCCGTAACTCTAGGGGTTCATTGTACTCATCATTATGAACAAATTTTACTATGGGACCAAACCCGAAATCGCGAAGCAAAAATCTGGTGTTCCCTACATTTTGACGAGTTATACGAACATAAATGTAGGAAACAGCTGATTTTGTTCGCGGTTTCAGGTTTGGTCCTGTCCATGTCTTTAATATATTTTCAACTTTATCGCTAAAGCATTAGGTTCAAGGTTGATTGGGAAAATTTGACAGTTTCGGGTAGCTTGACCTGCTGGCGTCTTTACATTAACATTATTTCACTTACATATAATAAAGTAATCTTCATGTCAAGCAGTAAAAAGCTTTCGAAGCAGGGGCTGGTCGCTAGTATTCTAATAATTAGTGGAATAGTGACACATAAAGGCTTTTGTTGTTTTATTGTACTTTGAGTATAACGTAGTTGGTCTTTGTAAAGACAGAATGAGCGTTAATTAGTGGGAGTCGAAAGCAATGACTAATCAGTTTTGTAAACTAAGTACCTACAGTCTATATACTTCCTTCGTAATTATGAGCGGTTATTCAGAAGTCATTGACAACTTGGCAAAAGTTTTCTTCATTCATTGTCACAAGTTCACAAGGAACGATTGGCCTTTTTGTATTTAAAGGCTTGAGCATACGGGCGTGATGCGACTCTCGTAAACAATTTCTATGAAAACTTCATGGGAATTGTTTTACCGGAGTCGCCTCTCGCTTTTCTGCGGGCCCCTTAACAGAGTTCCTAGCACGAACGCGTACCGTAAACGTAAGACTAATTGATTATCCTATAACATTTTTGTAAAAAAAATTGCAACAAGCACAATTAGTGTCGCCCAAAGATATGAACAAAGTCTTAAAACTAAGTTAATATGTACGTAACGAGTATTTTCAATTTAAAAAAAATTTACGTTACTTACGTTTATTTAATCTTTTTTTTATTGTTTGTTTTATCTGATGTATGTACAGACGCCAGCAGGTCAAGCTACCCGAAACTGTCAAATTTTCCCAATCAACCTTGAACCTTAAAGCTATAGAGATAAAGTTGAAAATCTATTACATAAATTTGACAGATTGTAGTAGCTTGATGTGCTGGCGTCTGTACCTATCTGATGTATTGTGTCTTTTAGTTTGTGCCAAATAAATGTATTTTTTTTCTTTCTTTCTTTATTTCGCGCGTTCGTGCCAGTTTTTCCGTCAAATTTCAATCGAATAGCATATGCATAAATCGGCCTATAAAGTTCCCAATGCACAGGCCTACTCTCGGTGAGAGGGAGTGGGCCGTAATCCACTACGCGGGCCCAGTGCGGATTGGCTTTTACCCGGCTTCCAGTCTGAATACCAGTGTTTTACATGGAGCGACTACATCTGACCTCAACAACCCAGTTACTGGGTACTTAACTTACTTAATACCCCTTGCCAAGACTGGTTGTTAGACTTTCGGCTTGTGATTACGAGTAACGAAAGTCAATAATCTATGAATGACTGCCGGGACCAACGGCTTAACGTGCTTTCAGAGTCATTTAATCTTGAACCTCGACCTGTTTGGCACTTATCATTTAACTACGAACCCATCCTCCAACATTGTATATCCTCTAGCACATTATTCGCATGCGCGACAGTAGGCATAGACTTTCACAGACACACACTTTCTCCTTTTTGTTATTGACAAAATAAATTCAACAGGAATATAAAGTCACACTTGAAAATGACTACAGCCGGTCGATTCTGTAAAAATCTCACCGTGAAAACTCAAGTGAAGTGAGCTTGATGCGAGTTGTCAATAGTGTCAATCCCTAGCATTATTTGGAATGACAGCTCACTCCACGCTCACTTCACTTGAGTTTTCACGGTGAGATGGTTACAGAATCGCACTGCAGGTCTTTCACAGTTATGTTACCTCTAACAGAAAATCACCAGCAATCTTAAAGAAACCAGAATACTTCAATATATATTTTTTTTTGGCAGTGACGTTAAAATCAGAACTAGTGGCTGTACTCCATCTCATATGCGTCAGGCATCAGACGATGCGCTAAGAATAATAATAATCTACACACAATGTTCAAAAATGTGACTGAAAATTCTACGGATCTCCTACGGAGCTTCATGCGTATTTCATTCTAGTCCAGCAACGCCTTTTGTGTGTTCTTAAATCGTATGCATACATGCAAACTGCACTATTCACTGTCTCAGTATAAATACATTTTAAACCTATCCTAAAATTACATAGGGTAATTTGAACAGTGTTTTCAATAGGAACGTACCTAAATACTTCCAACTACGTTTGCAGCCCAATTAACGGGCGTTGAAATCATGAACCACAAAATACATATAGAAGTATTTCATATTGGACATAATGCCAACGAATGAATCAATCTGCCTAGCCTGTCCCAAACTATGTTGGGGTCGGCTTCCAGTCTAACCGGATGCAGCTCAATATCAGCATTTTACATGGAGCGACTTTCTATCTAAATCAAAATCAAAAGTCATTTATTAAAATTAGGCTGAGAATCAGCACTTTTTGAACGTCAAAATGACAAAAGACAGTCCCCCAAAAACGCCCGCCCTTCACCACTTCCTAGTGCTATCGCTGGGAAAAGTGGCGCAACAAACTGCCCAGCAGCACACCTGTCTGTTCAATTTAAAAAAAAAATACTTGATTGTATACAATACTAGGTACCTATGTTCGGTAATTAACATTACAAGACCAGAACATAAAATTAAATTATTTTCCATAATATGTCAGCTAGCCACGCCAATATACCAACAAATATAATAAAAACTATACATATAAAAAATAATTAATTAAAATGTAAATAAAAAAACTTACTACCTAAATAAAAGCCTCTAGGCATAAAGGGCGAGACAGCTTACATATTTATGCATTGCTGGGTTCTGTTCACATAGCTGTCACTTGAAGTCACAAAAAGATAAACTAAGACCATCGATTCCCGAAAGGTTAACCGCTGCCCTGGAACAGAAAGGGCTAAGGACGGAACACGGGTGGGTTTTAGTCAGTAAAAGTCTGACACTCCCTTCCGCTCCACCCAGAGCGGGAGGGGTCATTTGATGATTTCCCATACACAAAAAAAAAAAAAAAGGACCATCGATGTAAAATAAGTTAATAACAATAACCTGTCAGTAAGCTAATTCTGGAGAAAGAACATAAACATTGTCTTGCGTTAAATTAGGGCGACCAACTATCCTTATCGTCTTAAACTATTCTTATCCTGACCTCCACAACTGGTTAACATGATACCCCTTGGTAAGACTGGTTGTTAAGCTTTTGGGCTTCTGACTACCCGTGACTACTGCCAATCTACGAATGACAGCCCGGACAAACGGCTTAACGTCCTTTGAGCTTTATTGGATGGTCACCCATCCACGAATCGACCGCGGCAAGTGTAACTTAACCTTCGATCGACCCGTGCAGCTGTTATCATTTAGCCACGAGCCACCCAAAATTACCGTACAATTGAATGATGACCACCAATTAAACAAGACTGCAAAATATAGGTACCTACCCTCTGTTAGCAACTCTGCTATTCGACGTGATCCAAACGTTAACGAACGTAGTACGGGAGTTGGGTACGAAAGCTACAAAATATTATTCTCGAAATTTTCTACGAGATATTTTTTCTAGAAATCCCGCAGCCAATTTGAATCTGCATCAGATTTTCTTGGTAAAATATTAAGCTTGTTTTTGCGGCAGCGCTTTTTGAACGCCTGATATTAAAATATGATTTCGTAATAAAATTCAAATGAATTTAATTAAGTAGTCTCTGTCAGAAAAATAAGAACCGAACGTTTTTACAGTAAGTGCAATTCGATTACTTTTATCATAACAAAAGCATGAAGTAGCCGTATATCCATTAAATCTTCAGGGATGAAACCCACAGTTCAATTAACGTTTACACAAAAAAACATCTACACAATTCGATCAAAAACCACACGTGAATAAAACCAATCTTTTTAAACGAAACCGAACTGAGTCAATTCAATGTCCATTTAATTTTCTGCAAAGCTCCTGGCGTACCGGACGTGAGCAAAGCTAAAATGGCTAACGCACGTCATTTCGTTAATTGGGATAGAAACCAAGGCCAGATGTGCAATATCGACAGCGATTTTTTTCATAATTGCAGGGACAGACCCAACGTATTAACCCGAATCTCTCTCCGCCACCATTTACGAACCCTCATATATTACACCTTATGAACTATTTTCTTCGTTAGTTGTAGATACCCCCATTTAATCTTATAGCTTGTAATCTTAGGTATATTGAAGAGAGAATTGGTTGCACAGAACCGTTGTCCGTATACTGTATATATATTTACAGATTAATGATTTGGAAAATTGATGTTACGTTTTTCAAATTAGTTCTTGACATTTTATTACCTATCATTTCAGAACCAACTCAACAAAAGTAAACCGTTTATGTCCGTCAATTTCTAGCCTTGGAACCCTTAAAGCACATACGAAATAAAAAAAAAGAAACATTCAAGGTTTTATAAGGCAATAAAGTCCGGACGTTATGTTAAAATCTGACGTCAGACAATTCTTATTTTTTTATCATACTCAGTTCTATTCGACATAATACGGGTAATCCACTGCAGTAGCGATTTATTTAACCGCTATTGAGAAACCTAAATCATATTTATTGTCCAGCTACATGCGTATTCTGTATCTCAGCTAATGTTCTTGGCACGGGACCAGAAATAGCTAAATTACAAGTTAGTGGCATAATTTGTAAGAACGAAAAGTAACGCGGTTCCGTTTGACGCATAGTCATATTTTTTTTCCTTAGTAGCAGTTCGGGAACTTATTGGTTGGTTTATTTTTTTCTGATGTAAAAGGCGGCTGGTGATTTTATTTAGATCATATTTTTGAATACTCGTTTTGGTTTTTTGAGTATTCATTTACTTGAAAGCGAAGAAAAAACCCTGACGGCCTTCAAGTCAATCGGTAATCATTTGGACAAAATATACTTTTATTTAAATACAAACAGAAAAACCTTAATTACATTATTCAAACAACGACGTTTTTATTTGTTTAAATAAATAATAAATTAATGAAAACCATAGTTGCTGTAAGATAACCGAAACGTCGGTGTCGGGCTTAAATTAAAATGCTCAAATATCAACACAAATTCAACGCAATTGGAACACATAAGTGTGTATTATATAAATATACAACCAAACACTAAAATATTTATTAAGTACAGGGAGGGGCTCGCTGGGCATAAAAAAAATCGTCCGCATCGCTCTCAATGGGATAAGTTAGTGTCCAAAAGGCTGGCAGTATTACCACGTTAGATGACAATGCTGATTTTTTGGGCCAGCAAGGTCACGTGAAGAGTCGTCCAAAATAAATGATGAGCAAGTAAAAAACATAATTTGAGTGATTGTAAAAAGTTTGTTAGTCGTAACAGCACAGATACCATTTCAATCAAGCTTTGTCAATACTTTCTTGATACATTTGTTAATCGATTTTCGATAACGACTACACACTAGCAAAAGGTGTTAAACAGGAATATTCTGAGATACGGTTGCCTATCTGTGCGAGACTATAAAATACGAAGCAGTGACGTTCATAAAGACGACACTCAGGTGATTGATCGATGCCGATTGATATATTGCCGTGCGGCTTGCGGAGATATCGAAACATTACAGAATACTGCTAAGAATTTAAAATGTGAAGGTATACTACTAGTATACTATTGTTACTATACAGGGTTTTTTTTTTTTGTGGATGGGAAATCATCAAATGACCCCTCCCGCTCTGGGTGGAGCGGAAGGGAGTGTCAGACTCTTACTGACTAAAACCCACCCGTGTTCCTTCCTTAGCCCTTTCAGCCGGTCGATTCTGTAAAAATCTCACCGTGAAAATTCAAGTGAAGTGAGCTTGATGCGATGTGTCAATAGTGTCAATCCCTAGCATTATTTGGAATGACAGCTCACTCCACGCTCACTTCACCTGAGTTTTCACGGTGAGATGGTTACAGAATCGCACTGCTGTTCCAGGGCAGCGGTAACCCTTTCGGAAGATCCCGCCGCCATGGCAGGCTTCGGCCCTATCGGGCCCCGTCCTCTGCTGACATCTCTTTGAGGCGCGCGTGGAACACAACGCGCCGTCCGGCACGGGCCTGGTCCTGATCGGACGGTGAGTTACCCATTACTCACCGCCCGCAGGCCCGCGCCTACGGTGGCCGGGAGTCGTTACGCGGCTCCCGACGCCCGGAGCGTCTTCCGCGGCGGCTGAGGCGTGAGGTATTTTCCCTCAGCCTCCCCGCCACCTCCTTCGCTAGCATGACTGCTTCGCAGAAGGAGGTGACAGCCTCCCACACTATACAGGGTGGCAGGGACATCGACGCGCAAACTGTAACCATGGATTCAGCACATGAGTTTAGACCCCATAGCGTCGAAATTTTTCGTCGGTTATTAAGCACTAACACTAAGCAGAGCGTTGAAAATGTAGTGCGCCAAAAGAAATCACCGCGGGAAAAACGAGCTAATATACTAACGATACAGAATCAAGTCAATACTTACACCTACAGACATTGCATTGCATCATTGCCACTACAAGACCCAAAAATATAATAGACTCTAAAATTGAACTGTCAGTCCACCAAAGCCCTAAATCGAATAAAAGTCGAGATTACATCTTTAGAGTGGTGAGCGATGTCAAATTGAATGAGCATTCATTTCTCTCAGAGGAGGACCTCATCATTCCGAGAATTATATTGTCAATGTAAGGTAGAACAAAAATTTGAATATCTGAAGGCCAATTCCCGTAATTTAAAACGTTCAAAATCTAGTCGCAGTCTCATCTCGGCGACAACAAATGTAAAAAACTTGTCAAAATGTAAGGAAATTAGACGTATTTTTGATAGATTGAGACTGAGATCAGACTGAACGTTCTTAAAATTACGAGAATTGCCCCACAGATGTCGGAAAGCATGGCTTTATTGGTTTTAAATTGTTCTCTTCTGATATTTGTTCTTGAGATGCTTAGAGGAATGAATGTGGAAATGGTCATCGTTCTATTAACAGCGGATAAGCAAAAAAAAATCCACCAGTCAAAGGTTAAGGAGAAATAATAATACTGTAATAATTGGAGATGCACCAGAAGAACAAGAAGAAAGGTATGTTAGGCTGGAAAATGAGAAGAAAGAAAAATATTATGTTTGGGACACACACAGCAAATACAAATAGTAAAAAAAGGAGCATTTAAAACTAACAAAGTTACATTAAAAACAACCAAAAAATTTATAAACCAAAATGGCCAGGCCAAAAAGGCTTCTATCTCAGCATAATGCATAATTATAATATACATAATCAGCCTATAATGTTCCCACTGCTGGGACACAGGCCTCCTCTCTGTGAGAGCCGTAATCCACCACGCTGGCCCAGTGCTTGTTGGCAGATGTCACATGTCTTCGAATTTTTGGTTCTAGGACATGCCGGTTTCCTCACGATGTTTTCCTTCACCGTTTTGAGAGCAGTGGTGGTGAAATAAATTACACAAAGTAAAGCGCCTGTCTGGGTTCGAACCTACGACCTACAGCTCGTAAGTCGCGGCCGTTACCACTTGGCCACCATTGCTCCTAAATACAATTATAGGTAATATGCTCATAATTATAATATGCAGCATAATATTTTTTTTTAATTATACCGCAGAGCTGGTATTCTATATATGAAATGATACAAACGTTGCACTTCATCAGGCTCAAAACTAATATTGAAACACCTGTATGATATTTCACACCACAGTGATAATGTTAAGTGAACTGGTTTTCGAGGTTAACTTAGAAAATACTCAATAGGAAGTTTATCGTCTCTAATCAGGCACAGAATTGCTTATTCAAGTGGATACAATTCTGTTGCCTTTTTTTAATAGGTAACATGATAACACCATGCATAATTCACCATGATCGATTACTTAACAAACAAACAACGCATTGTAAATTGTTCTCGGAAACATTCGAATCGCAATTCAACAATTAATCTGCTACACTTAATTTTAATGGCAGTAAATACATTAATAATCCAGTCGCAAACAAAAGCTTACCACCAAGCTTGAAAAATGTTCAATTATAATACAGGGTGACAGGAAACTCGACGTATTCCCACCCATCCACGGACCAACCTCGGCAAGCGTTGCATAACCTTGAAGATCGACCCGTACGACTGTTATTATTTAGCCACGAGCCCCTTCCCTTTTAATAATAATATATTACACAGCCAAATGTTTTATCTCTTCACAATAATATATCTCCCTAATTAGTAACATTAGTTTGACCTTCACAAACTAACTTTTTTCCGATGCCTTGTTATCTGTTTCTTTACGCTGATTGCCATCATTACACGG
The DNA here is from genome assembly GCA_949629185.1 of Apamea crenata. NCBI lineage: Eukaryota > Metazoa > Arthropoda > Insecta > Lepidoptera > Noctuidae > Apamea > Apamea crenata. The sequence continues at coordinate 5,777,799 of OX451363.1, read as the reverse complement.
TCCCTCCTCAAGCAGATATTTATCTCAATTTAATGAACTTTAATGTCCTCTATTCAATGGTTTCAAGGTCGCTCAGCGTGTCATGGAGCGAGCTATGCTTGGAGTCTCTTTGAAGGATAAACTCAGGAACGAAATCATCAGGAAAAGAATCGGAGTTCCCGACATAGCTTGCAGAGTAAGCAAACTGAAGTGGCAGTGGGCTGGCCACGATTGTCGAAGGACCGATGGCTGGTGGAGCAGATGAGTCCTGGAGTGGAGAACGCATAGCGGGAAGCGTAGTGTGGGACGCCCCCCAGCTAGACGGACGGACGACCTTAAGAAGCTGGCTGGGACAGACTGGATGCGGAAGTCGGAGGACAGGGTGTTGTGGCGCCGCCTGGGAGAGGCCTATGTCCAGCAGTGGACTGCGGTAGGCTGAGTGGATTGATTGAATGTCCTCTATATGTATTTTATCAACTTAATTACACTAGTTTCTTTACTATTAACATTCCTAAGATCGTTATGTAGATGATTGATGACAAACCGGTTTAATGATTAATGTAGTTTCGTGGTAAATTAATTCATCTATGAATTCATACTGTGTATTGATTACCTACTAAGACTTGATATTGAAATCGTAATTTGTCATTAGAGCATGAGTAGATTGGTCACCTAGTGACTTATTTGTTTTGATATTCGACTGCAATTTCATCTTCCAAAAGCATATCAATAGTAATCGTCAGAATGTCGCAGTAATATCAAAATAGAATATTATCAACTCAGCCTATCGCAGTCCACAGGCTGCGCCACAATACCCTGTTCTCCGCCTTCCGCATCCAGTCTGTCCCAGCCACCTCTAGCTGGGGGGCATCCCACACTACGGTTGCCGATACGCGGTCTCCACTCTAGAACTCGTCTGCTCCACCGGCCATCCATCCTTCGACAAACATGGCCAGCCCACTGCCACTTCAGATTGCTTACTCTGCAAGCTATGTCGGTTACTCCGGTTCTTTTCCGGATAAACATTTCTTATTTTATCCATCAAAGAAACTCCGAGCATAGCCCGCTCCATAGCGCGCTGAGCGACCTTGAATATTATAATGTCTGTAAACCCATATTATCTATGTCTAAACCTTTTGTTTGTATGGAATATAAATCAAAATATCTATAACAAACCTTTGCCTTGGTCCTTGATATCTCCATGACGTCATTTGTTTGCCAAACATTAGCTAATCCATCATGGCTCCAAAAACATCGAGTCACTTCACACAAGGCAGTATCGTCATCGCATTCTTTGTTAGCAATAAATGTCATAATGCTCTTAACACTAAACATATTTAATCCCTTATCTGCCGGATGCAGGTATTTTATCATTATCATTTTGCTAATTTTATCACGTGCGACGTCAACATGATGTGTCTTAACGTATGTGTCACTCTGAGCTTGGATGACCTGGTTATGAATTTTCTTTATCATCAACAACGTGATCAGGTTCCGTAATGAGATAAGAAATTCTATTGCAGTATTTGGAATTATGTAGGTGTTCTTTATATAAACACGGTAACAGCTGATACTTAGAATTATCGTTCATATGTTACATCTCACAACGTGTTACGAAAAACTCGACTTTATTTCGAAAAGTCGAAATAATCAATTTCAATCAATTCAATCAACAAACGCAACAGAAGACACCCTCTAGACATCTGAATCTGTAGTTCTGAATGATGTCAACCTGATTGAATTGGACGCGAACGACAAAGGAGCCGTGGAGAGGCATAGTCAAATGGGATTTGATGATTGTTTGAAATATCATTATCATGGACATCTCTATCACTCTCTCGTGGATCACCTGTCTCTCGCTCCCTCTCTCATAACCACTGGTCTGCCAAATATTATCTACTCAAATTATTGCGGTCACGGGGAATCCAAGCAAATGATTCAGTATCGATTATCTGATAAAACATTAGTTTGGACTCCGGACATTAGCAAAGTATTATCCTTATCTAAATCAAATTCATATCATGAGATTGATAGTTGTCGTGCAATTTTACACGCAATAGGTATAGGTAGATATGGACTAAGTCACGACATTTCATTTCAGCATTACACTTACTAACTTCATATAAATTTTAAATGTCATATGAATGCTATATGTCAAACAAGATAATATTTACACACTATAACTTAACAAACTTAAAATAATAATATGTACATGTATACAAAAAAATAAAAGAAAAGGGGGAAAGAATCACAGGGCAAAAAAAAATCGACCACTTCGCTGTCAACAGGAAAAGTGCCCAAAAGGCTGCCGGCTGGCAGCATTGCCTATTGTGTAAAATTATCATAAAACCACGTCATTTTGAATTATGTGGTTTTAACATAATGTTTGGTAAAATAATGTCAACGTCACGCTTTTAACTCTATAATGAGGAAAAGTTTCCATATATTCTACTTTCATAAACCACACCAAAGAATTACCATAATTGTATTCTAAACCACCTCAACTTCACAAAACAGAACACAACAAACATAAATCCTTTGTTAGACGAGGATACTCAAAAAGTTCCGCATAATAACTTCAGAATACCTGTGCGAAAAATATCCACACATCTTATCTACTGTGGAGTAGTATGGAAACCATTAATAATGATAACACATCCGTTCCACCTATTTCAGCACTCCGGATGGGCCTGTCCGAAGTTGGGGATCCGATTATGGAATGAATGTTTCACCCCATATCAACCTGTAAAGCTTACATACTTCATCCAACTTTCAATGACATGCAGGATAAAATCTGGTTGAATTGGAATTTTTCGCAGCATGATGCGAATATTTTTGGCCGGCGAAATTAAAAAGAGATTTGCGTATGGTTGTTGTTTTGGATTGTGGGTGTATGAATGAAAATGTTGTTTCGTTTCTAATTGAGTTTCAAAGTACGGATACTACTTCAACACCCAGTAAGTTCAGTTGTTTATTTCAAACGTTGAATTTTGCTTTTTGATTGAACGCCTCCAGTGTCAAGCTGCTAACAATGTGGTTCTGTGTTTCATTTCTTTGGTGAGACAGTATTATAAGTGGTAATGATTTAATTTCTGTAAGTTGGTTTGTATGTACTTACAAACATTTTTACACATCAAATATAAATTATGTTTTTAAAACTGTTGTGTTGTGTGAATTCAGTGTTTCCTATCTTACTATGAGAAGAAAGACCGAAATAAACTCAGAGGCCACACTCTTTTAAAGACATAATCTTGGTCAGATACTTTGTATATCATGATACACATTGGAGTACCTTTGCCGTGAGGCTGTCATGTCAAATGCTTAAACCTCAACACAGAACTAAAAAACTGTAAGCGAGGGGTGTCAAGACTCTAGATTCCAACCGTAATACATTTCTTCCTTTGTTATCCTTTTGAATTCTTTACCAAACCATTCTTAACCAAGCGCCTGTTTAACGAGACACTTATCCGCCCGCAAAGCGAACATAACACGCCCGTATTTCATAGAAAACCATCTGTTTGTCTGTTTATGCAACTGCACCAACAGACTGCGCCGATAAGTTCAAATATTTGATCTAAGATTATTCCTACGAGCGCCATACTACGGAAATAAATTTAATGGCTGTCTCATTTACGTTTTAAAGAAGAAAAATGGAACACGATAATAAGTCGAATGACTTCGCTTCTTTGACTTTTGCTTGGCAGACAGAATTTCAAGTAGGATCATCATTTATGCGGCAGCACTTCGATTGCAATGTTTGTGCATTCGAGATTTCTGTTTGTGGACGCACCTACGTACGATAGAGTTGAATTTCCTAGTATGATGTTTGCAATTCGTGACTTCTCACAACTTATTCTGTATTTGGAAAGGAGAAAGTTTCTCGCTAATTGGATTGGCCTTTTGGTGTTAAGCTCCTACATACATGCAACGTTGTTCTTTCTTAAGTTGACCTCTAATTATTTTATGAATAATTTATCTTACTAAGCTTACACGCTTTGTGTGCAGCCTGATCCGTCATCGGACGTACTATGCTCGTACGTCGTCGGCCGAACTCAGCCGATTGTAACGTACGTAAGTAGTGTACGCACTCACTTCCGTTTACATATGTTTTCGTATTCGTCTAAAATATCATCTATTACGAGTACATTGTAACACCCGTTTCCAGCAAATTAAATCGTTGCCCGACCTGACGATGAATCATGTTTATTGGTGCGTTTACAAACACAAATATCATATGTTCTAACACTCGGTACCGGAACAAGTATCTGTAGGCCGAACAAATATTGGCACAGCAGAAGTCAATAGCTCGGCTTGTGTTATTCGAGGCGTCTGACTGTTTTCTTCTGTAATATCCTGAAGTATTTAGGCTGTTACAGCTACATCAAAAGGAGCAGATTATTTTATGATAGCAGTATGTAATGTACTACCTCAATTTCTTTAACAACCATATATAATTTTATTTTAGACTGTATTGTGACCACATTTGAACAAATAAACATATTGGTTGATTGACTGATTATATCACTGCCATGCAGTTAAAGCTTCATCGTTTAACCGCTTTATTTTACGGTTTAGTTTTGTACTATTTCAATCCAAAAAAAATTAAGCAGTTATAGAACTTCATCGTTTTTGTGGATTGCTTGAAGAGCGGTGGCCGCCACATAACGGCGGTAGTGTCGTAAGCATGATGACACCAGGGTTTGACTTTAGGGTGTCAAAAAATACACCAACTTACTTTCATAAAGAATATTTTAGTGACGTCATTCGCCGGTAAAATGCAAACGCTATGTGGCGGTCAACCCTCTTTTGCAAACCGTAGCTTTGTAAGTTCATCGTTTAGCTGCAAATTAGTTTGTTGAATGCGTTCTTACATATTGACACATTATTTCCAAACATTAGCCTCCAGTATCCAATCATTCCCACAATTTTCCAATCCATGAAACTGGATACCTAAACAGGCTAATCGAACTATTTTATTAACAACCGTTTGGCAACACATGTAATAACAATCTATTTTGCAAACACTATTATGGTTAGAAATGAGCGCTAATTAGCTTTTCTCACTTAACACAATACGCGGTTTGTTTGTATCGATTTACACTTACCTATGGGGTACTGTGTTTACTTTTGTGGGGAAATTATCATTTGCTGCACCTTTCTGTATTTTAAGGTCAGTTTCCACTTCAACCAGACCTAAATACAGTGCATCGCATCAGTATATCGAAGTTGATATAACAAATCTGAAGAGAACAAGTAAATATTGGTTATACCAAGTAATTCGTTAAACTGAGGTTTGTTATATTGAGGTTAGGTTGGTCTAAAATTTGTTATAAAGAGGTAAAAAAATAGTTTTATTCACCTCAACATTACGTACGCGTATTGTGGGTTATACGCTACGACCCTTAGAAGCAGAATAAAATGAAAAAAAAGTTAGAAAGAACGACAAAGTTGCGACGCGATGGGCCGAAATTTCACGCGGACGAAGTCGCGGGCAGAAGCTAGTTATAGATTTAATATGAATCCTTTCGCATTTAAATTCGGCTATCCATTTTCCGCTTGAATGTTATCCCTAACACGTAAGGAACATGTACATGATAAGCGCAGAAAAGACGAAACCAATTCCCCGGAGACAATTTTAATATCACGGTATTCAAGACACCCGTCGGATCTGACGTGGAGGAGTTGTTTTATTCTTTTCTTTTTTGTACGTTACGATTCTTGGGAAGATATGAGCTATCGTACGTACGTATCGTATCGTAGATAATAATAATATGACGTAATAGCATATGGCCGTGAACTGAGCCACGTGTATTGGCAGTTCGTGTTAGTAGCAAAGGTATATAATGTTACATAAATATTTATATTGTGATTCCAAGTATAGGAGACACCTTGTTTATGTTTTTTTGGATTGTAAACTTTGCTGTGGGGAGGCTTTCTTCTTCCAAGCTAAAGCTGTAAATAACGTCCTCCAGATCGAATTTCGGCCATGGCGAACAATCTTAGCAGAGAACAGCGTTCGGACGAAAGATATTGACATAAGAATAGTCCTTCAGACCGAATTTCGGCCATGGCGACCAATCTCAGCGGAGACCACCTTTAGGTGCGGGAGATATATATACGTAGTGCAAAAGATTGTGCGCAGACACAGGTGCACTCTCTCTTCCCTCACTCTCATAGTCCGATGGGACGGCGATCCGAACGACCGGCACTTGTGCGCTACAATAACTCCCCGTAGATGGCCAGTCTCAGATAATTCAGAGATCCAGTCTGTCCCTTGCTGCCCTCTCCCAGCGACGCCCTAAGCCGAGGTCCGTACCCCACAGAGGGTGCCCTTAGCGTGTAGCGGTACTAGCCCGTGGTCCCCCAGTCTAGTTCCCCTTTGGGTACCACGAGCAAATATTTTTGCCCGTGGAACTCGCTATTTTTGCCTCGCTTATCGGCAAATAAATAAAATGCAAATATAATTTCTTTGCTTAATGCAAACGGATGACCTATGATAAAAAAAAAATCCTCTTCAAACTCTCTCTTAATTTTTCTAAATTGTTCCAGCGTCAATATTATGATTTTTATTGAAAAATCTCATATGAATTGGGAAAACAATTTATTTGTATTTTTTTTATTTGTCAAGCAACAGTTCGTTTTTTAAATGATCTTGTTTGGGATGGGGTATCACGGGCAATAAAAATATATTTAGTAATAAGATTGTTATTCGGGGGGTTCCACGGGCAAAAATATTTGCTATATATTTGCTCGTGGTACCCCAAAGGGAACTAAACTGGGAGACCACGGGCAAGTACCGGCGTGTAGTCGCTTAGTTTTTAAGTTTTTTTTAAGCCCTGACTGGAGGCCTTAATTTATTGAGGCATCCACAGGCAAGCCCGGTTAAGCAGACGACAACCTCAGACGTTGAACTGGGAGATGCTATATCGAAAAAAAGGCCAGTCTTCGCTGAGATTGGCCGAAATTCGTTCTGGAAGACTATTATTATGTCAATAATATATCTTTCTAGGTAAACCTAAACTACCACTTCCTATGTGAAATAAACCATGCAATGTACTAAAATTAAAGCATAATTTAAACGTTTCCCACTAGAACAGTGTTCATTCATTCATGTATTATACATTATTGTAACTTAAATGTATGCGCATATTTACATAGGAGAACGACTCCATAATTCGTATAATAATACTGGCGTTTTGTCGATTTCCGTTGGTTTATTATAATTAGGTACCTAATTTATTGTTTATAAGAGCTGTTCAATTGTTAAATTAGTTTTATTACTTTGATGTATCTTTTTAATTTTTAAACCTATTTTGTACAACCAAGTTATAGTTAATATTAACATCACTGTAACTCTAAGGGCGAGATTCACAGACTACAATTTGCTTTCATACGAATATAAAACTAAAACAAATGCAAACAATGCAAGCAATTCATATAAACATACTTAACAATTATTCTGATAGTAAATATATTGTTCATAATTATAATGAAACGCTTACTTTAATTAGTAAAGTAAAGTAAATTCAAAGTTTAGTCTGTGAATCTCGCCCTAAGAGTCCACAAAATTTACACAGAAAACTAACATTTAATTCCTTAGGTACACCCACGAACGCGAGACAGAATTAAACCTACATTTTCAACAACTAAAAAAATCTATAAAATGAAAAACCGTGCCGACAACCCGTACTTCATATTCAACATAATATTCAACCCTAAAAAGACGCCGTAACTCAACCTGAAACACTTCCGCACAAACCGGGTGACCTATGTAAATTCCTTTAATATGTATGCAGTGACACGACCCACTAAATTCATCCTTCGTGCGCGTTTACAGGGTTAATTAATCAAGTAAAAGTCTGGAGTTCTGGACGAAAGCTGCACACGTTGGTGTAATTTATGTGTTGAAATTAGCTGTTGGCGAGTTCATGGGGGTTGGAGTTAGATAGTCGTTCGTAGATTTGAAAACGATGGATGGACTGTGTGCTGATGATATGGCTAGAAAGTGGGTGACTGCCGAGATGACGACTGTTATATCTTCTAATAAGGTAATTAATTAATACCACTGTTAGACATTTTAATAAAAACACATTGCGTATTATAGCGCGAGTATCTAATAGCGAGCATTACTTTCTAATCCTCTATGACGAATCAACATGTCAGCGCTAGTGCTGCCCCTGTACGATAACTAGTGCTGGGCACATTTCCAATACTATGATAACGAGTAATAGAGAAGTATGGAAGAAAAAGACATGTTGCGCCGACCACAAATACATTGGGATAAGGGCAGGAGAATGATGATGAACAGGGTTACAAACTTAAAGCCAGTGGTCGCAAGCGCGACTGCTGAAAATGAGGTTCTTGGTTCAACTCCCGGGTCGGGCAGTGTTATTGGGTTTTCCGTTTGAATTTTCTCAGTAGCAGCGCGGAGTCTGCATTTGCACCCGACTGATGGCAATAACTGACGAAATGTGGGTGTACAGTCACGAGCAAAAGTATGTATACACTCGGCTTTATTCAAAAGCGATTTACTCCTTTATTTTTTAATGTTTTTTTTTTTTAATTTAACTCCTTTGTTTTTACTAACATAGCATTTTCGAACCCATAGGTTTATGTAATGTGTCATATTTCACGTTGCATTCGTTATTTCACGAAAAAATCGCAATTGAAAGTTGTCTAGTGTTGACATATTGGTGCTCGTGACTGTACTATAGGTGCACCTCTGCCTAACCCGTCAGGGTATAGAGGCGTGATGTTATGTTGTGTTAATAGTGGTTTTATTAATCCCTCTAATATATGGATGTGATACATATCAAGGGTCAGCAGTACATAACCCTAAAGGGACCAAAACAAAGTTAACAATTAAATCCGTAGTAAGTTCAGTGATGAAGGAAAACAATGAAAGGGTATTCGAATGTTAATAAATTAGAAACTATATTTGATCAAGGTCTGTTCGAGAAAACTAAAATAAAACTACAGTTCGGCCGTCGTCGAGAGAATACGTTCCTGACCGACCCTTGACAATTCAAAAGTACCTGTAATTGGTATAGTTGAAATAATAATAATAATATCCCTGGACATTTCACACAGCTCCATTTGTCCCAAGCTAAGCAACCTAATGCTTGTGTTATGGTAACAAGATGGCTGATAAACTACTTATATACAATTTTTTTATTTTGTAAATACATACATATTATAGATAGAAAAACACCCAGACTCGGAACAAATACATGTAGGTCATACAAATATTTGTTCCGTGCGGGAATCGAACCCGCGACACGCAGCGCAGCAGTCAATCGTTCGTCGTCGTGTCGTCGTATCGTCAAATAGTTTAAGTTTGAGCTCAAAATCTACAAGTTGACGAGTTTTTGACATTGATTTCAGATGAGATTGCGACTAGATTTTGAACGTTTTTAATAATAATAATCATTTATTTCAGGAAATTATTCCCATAATAAGCACTACAAAATACATAGAACAAACACAACAAATACAACACAAATTACATAAATAAAACATTACACATTAAAAACATTGCATTAAAAATAAAATTAGTTGAAATAAAATAAATTAGTTGAAATAAAATTAATAATGGGAATGGGAATGGGATGGTTAATAATGGGAATTGGCCTTCTGTTAGTGCGTTAGTTCTAGTAACTAATAAACATCAAATTCGCAATACACGTATTCGTTTGTATGGAACTGACAGGTGTCAGGAACACTTTCTCTCGTCGGCCGCACTGTATGGGGATTTATATTTATATATTCAATATTATGTGCACGCTACTCACTGCCTACAATTAAAACTAATTACCTATTTTGTTATTTAATGTTAATGGATGATAACCGAGTACTGCTTACCTACTATACTCATTTTCATTTTGGGATGAGCTATAGAAGAACAGGTAAAGAAGAAGTACTAAAGGAAATTTTCTTTAGTAGTTCATAGCCTCTCGTCTCAGAATACCAGATTCTCAAAATACCAGATTCTCGAAATGTCAGATTCTCAATATATCAGATTTCGGATAGTCGAAATCTAAATATTTATAAAATGAAAAAACCTTGCTACTTTTTGCAGCAAATAGATTGTAAATTGCACATTTAGCAATAAAATACTGTATGCTACTTTAATAAACCTACTAACATTATAAGGGCGAAAGTTTGTGAGGATAGATGGATGTTTATTACTCTTTCACATAAAAACTACAGAACGGATTTGGATGAATTTTGGCACACAGATAGTTTATAACCAGTTTCAACACATAGGATACTTTTTATCCCGTTATTACCACGGGATTGAAACTTATGCTGGTGAAACTGCGGGGCGCTACTAGTGTTTTATAAAAATACAGGACGGCAGGGACCTTGACGCACAACCTGTCAGGCTGTCACCATAGAATCAGTAGATGATTCTGATTAGTCCGTTATTAAAAAAAAGAACTGTTCATTTTATGACCGCGTGGGTATTGCACTTTTCTATGAAACAACTGTTTTTTGTTTTGATAACCGACGAAAAATATCTACGCTAGCGGATCAAGAATCATGTGCTGAATTCATGGTTACAGTTTGCGCGTCGATGTCCCTGCAACCCTGTATATATATTTTGCCAACAAATTAGTCTCTAATCTTAAATAGGTAAACTAGCTTAATTTGGACCAAGATAAACAACGGTACTTAAGTGGACTTAGGAATTGTATAAGTAATTAAAGAGTCGCTGTTATCGGGAATTAAGCGATTTATTCAGTGGAAAAAAAACAATGGCCCTTTGTAATGGGCGCAGTAAATGACATTCGTTCCGGGTTAGGAAGGTTCTAGTGAATAAATGTTTCACTTTAATGTGGGATTGTAAAAGAACAAACAAACATATAGAATATTCAAAAAAAATTATTCAAATTAAAAAAGAACAGAACTAAAAGGTCAGGTGCTTATCGTGCGTACTTACTTGCAACCAGCGTGCGTGTGTGACCAAAAGACCAATTCTCGTAATTTAAAACGTTCAAAATCTAGTCGCAGTCTCATCTCGGCGACAAACAAATGTCAAAAACTTGTCAAAATGTAGGGAAATTAGTGGTATTTTTGACAGATTGAGACTGAGATCAGACTGTGGACGTTCTTAAAATTACGAGAATTGCCCCTCTGATGTATGAATGAACGTGAACGAAACAAAAGGAGTATTTAACAATAGTAGCAGGTGACGCAAAAGGCGTGTTTATGTATGTTTACGTTCAACAGAACTACGATACCTGATACACAGCAAAATAGCAACGCATTCTACAAGAATTTTAATTAAAAGACAAAAAAAAAACAATGTTATAGAAGATTTATGGCCCAGATATTCAGTTAACACTTGATATGACAACTTGTATTACCATCAATACAATGCCGTCTTTATTTGAACACCCATTGACAGCGGACACCCATAAGTAACCCGATATCTTCGCGTGACAAGATTCCATTGAGTAAATTGATAGCAGCTAACACGACCGGAACCGGCTTGCCGGGACAGACGCAGCATTGTATAGTAAAGCCGGGACCCCACCAAAGCGGAGATTTGTGCGGTGTGCTGTGCGAGAAGAGATGTTTTTCAGCTCGGGGGACTCCACCAAAGCGGAGATGTGTGCGGTGTCGTCCGCGCACAGCTCACATCTCCGCTTCTATCGCGCCATACAAATATTACACATCTCCGCACAGCAATCTCCACTGAAGCTGAGCGGAGAGATGTGTCAATAACACAATTTTATTGGTTGTTTAAAAAACATCTCCTCTCCGCTCGTCTCGTCTCCGCTTTGGTGGAGTCCCGGCCTAAGACTAAACGAAGGAATATTAACTTAACACTATTTGTAACCAAATCTATACTAATAATAAAGCGAATATTTTTTTTTTTTTGTTTGAACGTGCCGATCTCTGGAACTACCCGTCGGATTTCGGAGTCGTAAAAAATATTTTTGCATTTGATAGCCCAGGTCTTGAGGAGGCTATAGGCTAGTTAACATCACGCTAGAACCCTTAACAGCCGAGCAAAATATAAGGCTAAGCTAAGAAGGAGAAGAAAGAGCGCAGGCAGGCGATGCGATGCGATGATGTGGGTCGGGAGAACAAGAAATTTTACGCGGATCAAGTCGCGAGCAGAAGCTACATGACATGAGTCATGAGTCATGACAATAAATACACGGCACGGTCGGCGCAGTGGTTAAGCGATTGACTGCTGCGCTGCGTGTCGCGGGTTCGATTCCCGCACGGAACAAGTATTTGTATGACCTACAAGTAGTTGTTCCGGGTCTGGCTGTTTGTGTATGTGAGTTTAAATGTTTGTAAACGCACTCACAATACAGGAGAAATTCCTAGTGTGGGGGCAACGTTTCAGTTAACACTCGATACGCCAAACCGGCAATACAATGCCTTCTTTATTTAAATACCTACCCATTGACAGCGGACACACATGAATTCATTACATCTTTAAGAAACCCAATATCTTCGCATCTCACGATTCCAATAATGAAAATTGATGGCATTTGAGGCACCTTTCCCAACGTCGGCGATGAGACGAGAAACGAGTACAGCTAGCAACTAAAAACGAGGTGGCGAGCAGCGAGCAGCGAGTGCTCGGTGGTGACGAGCGATTACTCGCCGATCACCACTCCTCTCAAAACGGTGAAGGAAAACATCTTGAGATAACCGATATCTCCTAGAAAAATTCGAAGAAATGTGACATCTGTCAACCGGCACTGGGCCCGCGTGGTAGATTTATAGCCCACTCCCTCTCATAGGGGCCGTCTCCACGAGCGAGAGGATCGCGGCGAGAATTTGATGGCACGGCGAGACTATCGCCGCGATTCTCTCGCTCGTGGAGATGGCGTCATAGAGAGGAAGCCCGAATCCCAGCAGTGGGAACATTATAGGCTGATTTTAATGCGTAAGTACCTACCAAGCGTGAGTCTCTCAGTGAGTGTTCTGCCTGACAAGCGGTCGTCAATGGGCAAGTACTCTCTTTGATAGCTCTTGTCGGTGCTGCGACTATAGGCCAACCGCTTAACTTAGACGTTGCCTGAAGTAGTTGCGCGGTGCGGGAGGGAAGTGGTGACGTGATGCGAGAGCTCAGTGATTCGTCAACTTGTGACAACTATCACCCCTCCCGCACCTCGCCGCTACCTCAGGCAACGTCTGCCTATAACTGCGGTATGAATATTCAGTGATCAACTATTAATATACAATGTATCTCTTTTACTTACACAGTACGTCCCGTGTAATCAAAGGAGATACATATATTTTGTAGGTTTCTTGAGCGAGAAAATCGTGGATAGCTAGTCGCTTCACCGTCGGCGGTGAGGCAGGTACCTGACACGACCGGAACCGGCTTGTCGGGAACTCGGGACAGACGCAGCATTATATGCTAATGCGTCCATTGAGAACGGATCAATCAAGCGAAATGAATATTATATCGAGTACAGACCGACCGGTTCGGTTTGACCGTTTTTTTTTGCGGATTGTATTTCATTTCCGTGTGTTAAATGGACGTGTTGATTTCGATGTTTTGTTTTTAATTGAAAAATAATTAATAAAAAGCTCAGCAAATGAGAGTTTATTTGCGAAGTGCAGTTTTATGAAACAGAATATTTAGTGTTCGATTAAGCTGTTTTATTTAAGGCACCGCAGACATGTCAAACAAAATCGTTCTACTAGAGTCGCGTCGAGCGACTCTAGTAGAACGATTTTAATAAAAACTTCATGGAAATTGTTCTACCAGAATCGCGTCGTACCTGTCTGTGTGAGCCTTGAGTGACTAATGTTTGCTGTTGAATTAAACAGAGTAGGTAATCAACAATCAATAGGCACCTGATAGAAATAGTTTTTGCTATGTTGAGACCATTGTGGTGTTTTTTTTTTCAAATGGTAGCACGCACCGACATTCTTAGTTACCTACTTAAAGTTGATATTATAAATGCTGCCTCGTTTATAAATGACAAGGTTTTATTTAATCTTATATAATATTGAATTATGTATATTAAAAACAAGATGCAGACTGCCTTCGATTTAATTACCCACCTGCACGTTTGTCAGAAAAACAATATTTATTTCACATAGCTTGGCTGACATTTTTTGCGAGTAGCGCATGGAACGCATTTTATTAAAATAAGTAATTCAGTTATTCGTGCCTTTGGCACATAGAGATTTTATTACGTAGGAGCCTGACATATTATTTTTTGGTAAAAAAAAAAATAATGTGTAAATTGCCTGTCATAAAAATTAATAAGGAGCTGATTTTTCTAAAGCAAATTTAGTAGGTCGATAGAAGATTATTTTTATTAAAAAAAATATTTTAAAAATTATTTTATTTCATCGCTTTTGTGCGATTTACTCCTGTGCTCCTGCTCAGTGCTCCTGCACTTCCATAGAGGGCGACATTGGTCGACCCGTCATCATTTTCATAGATTTATTTATAAACCAGTCGTGTCACTGCGGTCTGTCATTGCGATTGGGCGACGTTGAAATTGCGGTTTGCAGTTGCGGTCGGGTTCGGATGAGCACCTTTGCATCCACGTTTTTAAATCGCCCACCTGCGCACGGCATTAGACGTCAAATTACGCTAAAACTTTAAAGACACAAAATGAACTTGACACAATTGCCAATTTACATATTCGTGAACAGCATATGTATGTACAATATAGTTTTATTACTTACGGAAACGGAAATCCGCCATTTAAAGTCGTACGGCGCGGCGGCGCTAAACTTGTACCAAAATCGCGTGTGAAATCACCGGGTTTTGTTGTCTTGCATTATAAAATAGACGCGTGATCGTGGGTTTATTGAACTCCCGTGAACTTAGGTAGAGAAAAAAACCTTTAGTTCTAATAAAAACATGTTACACACAGTTATGTAGCATCTTTTTGAACAACAGGCGTATTCAACTTCCAAATAGATATAATTATAGATATAAATTGTTATAATAATTACATTTTCGAATAAAAAGAATTGTGTTATTTGACCTTGGACCTTTATAGACAGTAAAGAATTTATAACCCATCCCGACTCAAGTCTAAAATTAAATCCACAACAAAACTACAAAATTATCAGAACACAGCATCATAATACCCAAACCGGTACAAAATAAGTCAAAATAATGTGAAAATAAGATGAAGCGAACAACAAGTCAAACCAGTTTTAAAGGAAACCGTAGACAGAGCATAGAAATTAGTTTCAAAAGCTTTGCCACAAGACCTAGCTGTGGTGTAGCGATAACGAAACTGCGAATGCTGTACCAAGTTACGGACGTGTGTATGCCCCTTTAGAGTAGGACAAAGCTGGCGTAAGATATGTTTGCATGCGGTGTTAAGACTACTGTGAAATACATGCTGGATTTAGGTATTCTGTGTAAGATTTTCAGGCTTATGAATGTAAAATATTTGTTATAATGTTGGGTCATTGTTTTTTTTTGGTCAATTTTATGCTTAGACACAGGCTTCCTCTCCTCGAGTAGGATGGTGGGCTGCTGCAAGGCGGGCCCAGTGTTGTTGGTAGATGTCACATGTCGTTAATTTTGTTGGTTCTAGTAACTGTTCTAGGAGTGTCACATGTCGTTAATTTTGTTGGTTCTAGTAACTCTGTTCTAGGAGTGTCACATGTCGTTAATTTTGTTGGTTCTAGTAACTCTGTTCTAGGAGTGTCACATGTCGTTAATTTTGTTGGTTCTAGTAACTCTGTTCTAGGAGTGTCACATGTCGTTAATTTTGTTGGTTCTAGTAACTCTGTTCTAGGAGTGTCACATGTCGTTAATTTTGTTGGTTCTAGTAACTCTGTTCTAGGAGTGTCACATGTCGTTAATTTTGTTGGTTCTAGTAACTCTGTTCTAGTAGTCTAGAGTTCTAGTTCTAGGAGTCTGTTTTAAGAGAATGATTAAATTATTTACACAAGGAAAGCCTGGCTGGGTTCATAATTGTTTTTTGATTATATGCCAAGTTATTTAACTGGATATCATTTGTTTCATTATCTTATCACTTACTCGTATCATAACATAATATATATACAAAATCAAGGGAGAAAGGTGTTAAGATGACTCTACGCTATTGTTTTTTTTTATTTGTTTTGTAAATAACTCTGCAATTTCCGCTTAAATGCATACCGACTGGTGGCCGTCCTGATATCAAGAGGAAGCGCATTTAGATTGCTATCGACATGCTAAGAAGAAGAACACAAAAAAAACCTCTCTAACAGAATAACAATAAACCTTTCTACCAAAGATCGTATCAAAAACAATCTTAACAACGTTAACTACGTGTTTCCGATACAATTTAATCAGAGGAGCCGTAAAATTAATACGTACAACATTTATGTATCGCACACGATAACCAATTTGCAGTTACCGCGGTAATGAACGAGCGGAATGGCAGAGTAAAGAACATATTCAGCTTATGTTACGTCCTGGCTTATTTATAACATCATGCCATATAATATTTGCCGAAGGCTGCTGAAGAGAAATTCCTAGCAGAAATTTCTAGAATACACGTCACGTTTGGTTGCCACTTCCGACTACATCGATGCGGTATTTACTTAAATTTCCACAAAATTGAGCGTCTATTCATTGGGTACCTGATTATGGCCTACGTGACGCATAAAATCAGTAGCAGGAACCTTTACCCTCATTAAAGAGCCTTTACTTTGTGTAAATTATTTCATCAGTACGTTTTTGACGTTTAGACGTCACTTAACTTTAATCAACCCACTATGCAAAAGTTTGTGAGGATGGATGAATGGATTTTTGTTACTCTTACACGAAAACCTACTTTCACGGAACGGATTTTGATGAAACTATACAGTAATAGGTATAGCTTATACGCCAGAATAACACAGGATACTTTTTATGCCGATATTTCCACGGGATTGAGACTTATGCGGGTGAAACCGCGGGGCGCTGCTAGTCGTTTATAAGTAAACCCCTAATGAATACAGAAGAAAATATACCCACTTAGCAACAACAGTAATTACGAGTATCAAGTTGTACGTGTAACAATAACGGAAACAACAAGTGTAAAGAACAATGTCCGATTAAGGAACCCCCCAAGGCCACACAAGCGAGAACTTCTTCAAGATTACGCATATTACATACACAGTAAGAAATTACGTGAATCACGTTGACCTGAATACTAATTCTGTTGGCACGTCAAACACACCGCGTAACGTTAATGTGTTTTGAGATGACACTCGTGTTCCGTACATTGAAGGTCGGTAGGTATATTATGTCTCATGAAGGCTTATTAGTCGACTCGCACGAATTTACTCGCTCGAAAAGTGCAAATCATCACTTTTAAATAATATTATTTTTCTATAGGCGACTCGCACGAATTGAATTCTATGCAATGAAGTTAGGAAAAAAGTATCAAACTCAAACTCAAATCATTTATTTCAATTAAACCAGTTACAGGCACTGTTGAATTGTCAAAATTAATAATCGGTCAGTTAGTCAGACAGTTGAAGCTGTCAGCATTCCAAAACGTAGATCTCTATGGAGAAGAACGGGCAAGAAACTATATGTTTTTTTAATATTTAACTCTTATCACTTATCACTTCTACGCGCTAGGGACCTTTTTTCTATACTTTATTGCATGAAATTCAAAATGTGCCTATTCGTGCGAGTCGCCTAAAGAAAAATTAATATTATTTAAAAGTGACGATTCGCACTTTTCGAGCGAGTAAATTCCCTCATGAACATCGACAATGACCCAGTGACAAGGAAATCAAGTTTATTCTCTTTAATGAATCCCAATTACGACGTAAATACGTCCAATTAACAGAGTAACTCCTTAATCGCTTTTCGAAAAACTGGTCTCACTGAATTGGTAGGATTGTGAAAGAACGCCTACCCACAATAAAATTTCCTTTGAAGGAATGATAAATAAATATTTCGTAATTTAATAAAGGTCGAAATCCGAGACAAAGCGAGAAAAAATTAAACAAATATAGCTGTGCAAGACCTTGGACATATCATTTCAGTAGGCTGGAATGTACAATATTTAATTTTAAGGAAGACAATAGGAATTTATATTATTATCTTAATACAAGCCCTGTGCCCGATAAGGCAGTCATGCAAGCGAAGGAGGTGGCGGGAAGGCTGATGGAGAATACCTCACGCCTCAGCCGCCGCGGGAGACGCTCCGGGCGTCGGCCACGTGACGACTCACCACGGGCCTGCGGGCGGAGAGTAAAGGTAGCCATTGACGATACGTCTGTTTGGAATGCTTCTAAATGGAAGACTTCCATATGGATGTACTTCAGTTTATAGGCACATTGACTTACTTCCATTTGGACGTACGCGCCGCCACTTCGAAGAAATTCGCTATCAAGTCGACGTCGTACGCAAAGACATTAAATTATTTACCTACTTATCTTAAATCTCCTTGGTCGTACGGAAGAATTATCACAATGGATTTTTTAATGGTGGCAACAGCAGTGTGTATTTCGATAATAAAAACTACTTTTTATTTTTCACTTTTTTGTTGTGATATTTTTTTTGATTTTTGTTGATTTTTCAAAAACCGCTTGTCCGATTTCGATAAAATTCATGGGACCATTTGGGAAGTATACCCATTCCAACAAAAAAATAATTATTCAAATCGGTTGGCAAGCGACGGAGTTATGCGCGAACAAACATAAAAAAAAAAAATACAAACATCCGAATTGAGAACCTCGTCCTTTTTTTAGAAGTCGGTTAAAAAGACAGAAAAGACGAAGGAGAAAATGAACCTTTACAAATAAAACCGTCCTGGTTTCATAGACTCAGCTCTTCCTACCACTGTAGCACATGTACCCCCCGTCAACACATAGCAAAAACTGAGACCAAATTTACAAAAAAATGGACGCGGTTTTGCCCATTCACAGACGATTCGAACGGCTTCCAAATGGCGTGTCGCACGTTTTTGACATTGACAGTCGGCCGCGGATGACGTCCATTTGGATTGGATGCATGGATTTCAATCCGTTTGGAAATCCAAAGCTGGAAGGCGTCCATTTGTTTGGCATACGTTTATCACATTCACGAAACCATTTTGGAAGACGTCCACTCCATTTGGATTGATGGACGTATCGTCAATGGCTACCTTAATGGGTAGCTCACCGTCCGATCAGGACCAGTAGGCCTAGCACGAATATTTGTAGGTTTCGTATCGTAAACGTTTCGAGTTGTCGATACGATAACGGAATACAACGAAAGTCGGAAGCACGAAGCACTTTCGAACTAGTATCGAGAGCTCGATACGATAACGTTAGTGACGTCATACTATCGTAAGGAAGGATGGGAAAAATAGAACGAATGATCTTACCATTGAATGAATGTTTCGTTCAGAAACTGGATAAGTAGTTAGTTAATTAAAAATTTAGTGATTTTAGGGCATTTAACTGTTCAATTTATGACGCAATACGAATAAACTGCAGAAAAAGTTAATATTCAGTTAGATAAATGGCATAATAATTTAACTGAATACTAAAATGTTGTGTTTGATTTGACTATATTCCTAAACGAACGACGGACCTCGAAGCTCATTCAAGGCCAACTTTGTTTTGAAGTGAACTTGTGTTTTGTGTTGTGATTTAATTTGTGAAAAGTTTGGAACTATTTTATTCTTCTACAATGAGAACCAGCCACCCGCAGTACACCATTATGGTAGAATTTATGGAAAAGTAAGTGTATTACATTTAAGATTTTATTGTCATAGGCCTAAAAGTTGATTATATTTATTCATATTCTAGAAAATAATTAATTTAAAACACATAATATTAAAATAGTGTTTCAATGGGATATTAATTGGAATATATTTTTGTAAAGTTTAAAAGAGCTAAAGTTTATGTGTATACTCCAGTTAAATAAAGTATAACGCTAGTCATGTGAAAATTGGAAAAACAAAGTTGAATAGAAAGGTAACACATACTCGTAATAGTACTATAAAATATTGGAGCACACGGTCCTTTAACTCACGTTAAATTTATTTTAGGCATGGAGACTTATCCAAACCCAGCGGGGGTCCTCGTGGTAGACATTATGTGCAGCAAAAATGGAAGGAGTTAATGGATATGCTCAATAGTGATGGCACTGGGGATTCTCGAACAGAGGAAAAGTGGCGGAAGGTAAGCCTATTATATCTTAATTACGCACATTTAAGGAAATAAACTTACTTTACACAATTAGAAATACATGCATGCATTTTTGTTGGTGCTGACATCCTGCTCTTGTTCATGTTTGTTAAGGTTTGGAGTGATTTAAAAAATAATGTCAAGAAAAAGTGGGCGAAAATAAATAGGTCTGCTCAGGGTACAGGCGGTGGGCCAGCGATTCAAATGACATTAACAGACCTTGAAAACAGAGTTTTAGATTTAATTGGAGTGCAGGCTGCTACTGGGATGCCTATACAAGAAGCTGGATTTGTACAGGTGATATTTTTTGCTTGGTAATGTAGTATAATATACATATCTCTATTTTTTTATTTTCAATTGGAGTAATCTCAGGGAAATATAATAAAGTGATAATAATTTATGATTTTAGAATTATCTGAATATTTAATTCTGTATTAGGACAGAATATGAACAAAAGTTTAACTTGTCTGCAACTTACCTACCTAATCCTGTAAAAAAGGTGACCCTTTTTTACAAATCACGATACTAGCAACACAATACTAACAAAAATACTCAAGTGGTGACCCACTTGAGTATTTTTGTTAGTATTGTGACACTTGAAATTCCTTTGTGGATGACTGGCTGGGGTTTGAGTGCCATAATATAATATAATATAATAATATAATATCCCTGGACATTTCACACAGCACCATTTGTCCCAAGCTAAGCAACCTAATGCTTGTGTTATAGTAACAAGATGGCTGATAAACTACTTATATACAATTTTTTTTTTTTGTAAATGCATACATATTATAGATAGAAAAACACCCAGACTCTGAACAAATACATGTAGGTCATACAAATATTTGTTCCGTGCGGGAATCGAACCCGCGACACGCAGCGCAGCAGTCAATCGCTTAACCACTGCGCCAACCGTGCCGTCATAATGCATTTCAATTATGATTTTTGTTAATTTACAATGTATAAACTTTGATGTTTCTATGAGCATTAATGATTACAATAGAGTAGTATTTTGTTTAATAAAAAAAATACAGTAGGTATACTAAACAGTAAAGGTGGCCTTACTCACAAATTTTAAGTAAGCACTAATACTCAATTATTGTTTTTTTTTTTCAATAGGGTGTTGGTGGAATTAAAGATAGCTTGTCGGGTCTACAAGTATCTGCCACAGAAACTGTAGAAGAATTGACTGTGGATGCTCCTTATGAATATACACCAATTCCTGAAGGTTGAACTAACTTATAACTCTTTTGTTTGTCATAACTATTATTAACAACAAAATATTTAAAAATAAGATCTTCAAATACTTAAAGTAAAAAAAAAGATCCTGATAACTAAAGCTAGGTAGCAGAATAGTATTTACGTTGATTGTTGAATCACAATTTTTTCAGAAGAATGGAATACTCCAGGAACGAGCAGTCAACCCACAGTCGCTCCACCTCTTCCTCCACCTACTCCGCCACCAGCACTTACACCACCACCAGCTCCAGTGCAAACCCAGTGGCAACCGCCGAAAAAAAAGAAGAAGCCAGAAGATTCTGTTTTAAAAATATTTAAGGAGTGTGAGGGGAATGCTAGGGAGTATGAAAGGGAGCGTGACCGAATTGCGCAAGAATTAGAACGAGAGAGGATTCGTCAGCGTGATGTAGAGCTTCAGTTGCAAGCTCAGTGGTTAGATTTT
Source organism: Apamea crenata (assembly GCA_949629185.1). Classification (NCBI taxonomy): domain Eukaryota; kingdom Metazoa; phylum Arthropoda; class Insecta; order Lepidoptera; family Noctuidae; genus Apamea; species Apamea crenata. The sequence goes on along the minus strand of OX451363.1, from coordinate 5,756,021 downwards.
ATGAGAGAGGCGTTAAATGTATTAAAATTATATTTAGAGAAAAGAAGTGAATAGTGTCTGATTTTTCATTTTATTTATTTATTATATATCAATTGCTTGCTACACTTACAGTACACACCAAAGCGCGCAACAAGCCAACAACGTACGATTAACTAAAAAACTTTATTTGTATTAAGGTTTGTTAACAGACTTTACATACACTATTCACTTCTATTTCTTAAAAAGAAAACATTTTGTATAATATGTTAGAATTAAATTTATTTTGCTTAAGCTATATTCATACTTGAGGAAGGCTTATGTCCAGCAGTGGGCGTCGTACGCCTGATATGGTGAAACTATATTCATGGAAGTAATATCTTAAAGGTACTTAATCCTGTTTTGTAAATAACTAACATTATATCAACATGCTTCCACAAATACCGAAATCAATTATTTACATTATGAAGCTGATTAATCCTATCTACTAACATGTTTCTTATGGCTCTACCGCGAATCAATTCATCTGTAGAACCACTTTCGCGAAAAGGTTCTTCTAGAGAAGAAAATGTTGAAACGCCTAATCCTGAGGAATATATTATATCATCTTCAGGATCAGGCAACATAAAATCTAATGCTAGGTTGTGTAGAACGCTACATGCCATTATGATAGAAGCACATCTCTCAGGGGTGTAGTGTAATGTTCGGTCCTTACAAAGGCATCTCCACCTATTTTTAAGTCTTCCAAAAGTGTTTTCAATCACAACTCTGGCCTTCCCATGGACGGTAGTATATTTTGCCTGTGGGGTGCCTTCAGCAGCATCTGTGATTGGTGTCATCAACCAAGGCCTCTGTGGATATCCAGAATCCCCTGAAAAAATATTTTTTGTATATTGAATTAAATAATCCTACAACAGACAGTAACCTTATCACTTAAGTATTTATGTCTTTATTTATAATTAAAACAACCTACATGTAAAAATAAAATGTTACCTAAAAACCACACTTGTTCATTATTCTGGTGTAAGTCTTGGATATACCTATTGGCTTGACTATTTTCCCAAATAAAAGCGTCATGGGTGGCACCTCCATACTTGCTATTAATATTTAAAATTCTGCATTCACTGTCACATATCTACAATTTAAAAACGTAGAAAATTTATTACTGTATAACATAATACAGTTAAAATTTAATTGGTATAAATTGGTAGAGTAATATCTCACCATTTGCACATTCAGTGAGTAGAAATGCTTTCTGCAGTAAAATAACTGTTCTATGTCTCTTTTTGGAGTGAATATATGAAAATGAGATCCATCAATGCACCCTATTACTCCAGGGATGCCAAATTTTGTATAAAATCTGTAAATAAAGTAATGTAAGTAAAATTTTCTAGTATTAGGTAGCTATCATATATTTTGTGGTTATTCAGTTGATCCTCCTTTCGCTGTTTAACATTCTGCACTAAATTCGTTTTATTGGCCTACATAGTTATTATTATTACTTACTTGTTTTTTACAATATTTCGCTGCTCTCGTGTTGTTGGAAATTTCACAAAATTATTTAATATTAAAGGGTTAACAAGAGCATCAGTAACCTGCCTCACATATTTGCTCACTGTAGTTTGCCCTAAATATTTAGCCATTCCTACAATTCTTTGGTAGGAGCCTGTAGCATAAAATGACAAAGCACACAGCACCTAGAAATATTAATTAAAGAGTTAATAGTTAGTAGTGTAGCTGTATATTATACTCACTATGTAATAATTAATGTACACATTCTATGTGGAAAATATAAAAAAATATTTTAGTTAGAAAGGTACGTAAGTAGCTTATTTATTACACTTACTTTGTGTTCCAGGCTGATCCTTTTACTTGATTTTAGACTGGATTTTTCTTTTAATTCACGACACAAGAACAAAAATGCTTCCTTACTTAGACGAAACCTATTTTTAAATTCTGTGTCGCTAAGGTTTCGTAGGTTAATATTTGCCAAATTCTTTCTGAGTAGAGCTCTCCTTGAGATTTCTCTGCAAATGTAATAGTAAATTTAAAAGATAACTTGTTTTTTATTTATAAAAATATATAGTGTTAAAAAAAATCACTCGCCTTGTTTCTCTTCGTACATTTCTACTTTCAACAATCAATCGCGCTGCAAGATAATAGTACAATGCACTACGTCGTGGGGTGCTTCTTGTTAATCTAAACATTTTCTAACAAAATATGTCAACACAAACACTTAAATTATAATTTTATGCATAAAATAAACTCCGACGAAAGTTTTCTCACTGTCAAATTTAAAGTGAATAAACATTCGTGAAACTCGCAAGCCAGCCGTCGACAATTACGATACTATCCGTCACTTTATGCCTTCGTGCTAGCTATCTTCATACAAACGGCTAAGTTACGTTTCGTATTCGATACGATGACGATACGAAACCTACATGTATTTTGTTCGTGCTCTGAAAATTAGTTCAATTTACGCACACCAGAGGCGCTGTTCAAGTTCCCATACAAAATGCTTTCGTTGACGATACGAATGTTTTTTCGATAGTGATTCGTGCTAGGGCTACAGGCCCGTGCCGGACGGCGCGTATGTGTTCCACGCGCGCCTCAAAGAGATGTCAGCAGACGAAGGGGCCTGATAGGGCCGAAGCCTGCCAAGGTAGCGGGATCGTCCGAAAGGGTTACCGCTGCCCTGGAACAGAAAGGGCTAAGGAAGGAACATGGGTGGGTTTTAGTCAGTAAGAGTCTGACACTCCCTTCTGCTCCACCCAGAGCGGGAGGGGTCATTTGATGATTTCCCATCCACAAAAAAATAAAACCCTGTGCCCGATGGGATTTCTCATCGACTAAAGTGACGGACTTCCATTCAAACTATTTACGGCTTGAATTTTCAAAAATCCTTCCTTACTGCCCAACTTCGTTATATGAAACATTTCATGCTTTTAACCTAGCGATTTATTTAACTGGCATGGTTTAGTAATAGCAGGTGGGGTAAGGCAGTATCCAAGTGGCGTTCAAGGACTGGAAGACGAAGTGTCGTCCGGCAGCGAGATGCGCGGACGACATTGTTGCCATCGAGGGTAGAACTTTGATGAGGCTGGCACGGTGCGTGGAGATTGGCACAAGAAAAGAGAGGGCTATGATCAGCAGTTGGTGAAGTCGGGCTGTGGATGATAATGATGAAACCAGTGGTTTGATCTACTTTATCCGTCAGTGAATGAAAAATCTTAAGATTTTTATTAAATAAGTACCTCATCATCTGCCTAGCCTTTTCACAACTACGTTGGGGTCGGCTTCCAGACTAACTGGATGCAGCTGAATACCATTATTTTACATAGAGCGACTGCCTACCATAACCCGTTACTGGATAATACGACACCCCTTGGTAAGACTGGTTGTCAGACTTTCCGGCTACTGACGACCCGTAATGACTGTCAAAGATCCACGAATGACAGCCGGGACCAGCGGCTTAACGTGTTTTCCGAGGCACGGAGGGGTCTTGGTATGTGAAAATGGTCACCCATCCACGGACCAACCGCGGCAAGCGTAGCTTAACCTGATCGACCACATATCCTGTCATACATTTTACAAATAATTCGTTTTGTCGCAACCAGCTGGATTATTGCTTCGTTGAGGCAATCCTTGGTTTGGTTATGTCCGGCAGGGGATGTCGCTAAAATTATGGTAATCATATCAGCCAGTATACTAGTATACAGTATACTATTGTTGCGTTGTATTCCATGTTGGCAATTACATCCTATCCTGCTAATACTATAAACGTGAAAGTTTGTATGGATGGATGATTCTCTTTCACGCAAAAACTACTGAACGAATTTGGATGAAATTTGGCACACTGATGGTTTATACCATCAGTGTGCCAAATTTTACCGGATTAACATATAGCATACTTTTTATCCCGATATTCCCCCGGGATGGAAACTTATGCGAGTGAAACCGCGGGGCGCTAGTATATAGATAATCATGTCATACATTTTACAAATGATTCGTTTTGCCGCAGCCAGCTGGATTATTCATTCGTTGTGGCAATCCTTAGTTATGTCCGGCTGTGGATGTTGCTAAAATTATGGTAATCATATCAGCCAGTAATTATTCTGTTGTTGCATTGTATTTCGTGTCTGCAATTACAGCCTTTATAGCTCAAAAAACTCTATAGCACAAAATACCCCAGCCTTTGTCAATCCAAGCACGACCAGAAGATAGCACTATATATTATCTCGGCGAACATGCAGGAATCCCACACGAGCACGATAATGTAATTAATTCTACGCGCGTGTGGTGTGGGGTTCCCTTTAACGGTAAAAAGTTAAGTTAATTGTCGAGTAAGTATTTAGGGTAACGTAATACTGTAATACCTCAAGCGGTAAGCATTTACTATACGCAGTTGAATTAAGTACGCTTTGTAATTTGAACAATAGCCTACAATTGGATCAAAATTTGGGCTGACTTGAACACTTTTTGATAAGAAGTAATTGAGGGGTATTATCACTGTCCATTCCAAGGTTGCCTGGAAGAGATCGCAGAAGCGATATGGCCACCCATTGTATATTTTGTAGTCTTCGATCATTTTTTTTTTGTTATGGATTTTTGTGGTGTCCAATAAAGTATATATGTATGTACGAGTAAGTATAAATAAATAAGGGATTACGTATGTAACTTGTATGGTGTACAATAAAGAGTATTCTATTCTATTCTACGTAAAACATAACCTCTTTGCTGACGCGCGGTCGGGTAAAAAGAGTAGGGCCAAGAGCATTAAGTCCTATTTGCGATCGCAAATTGTTTGGAGAACGCGAAGTAATAGAATTATTTCCGTGCTTTCACTGCCATTAATAGTGATTGCGTTAATTTTGCAAGATCGATCTGTGCAACACATTTATATGCCCTGGTTGGAGGCCTTAATTTCTTAAAGCATCCATCCACAGGATAGCCCGGTTAAGCCGCAGGTTGACCTGCAAGAAACATTTTACAAAACAAACTACATCACATTTTACGCACTCGAAAGAAGACAGGGAATAATATTATCGTTGTGTAACCATAATCAGCCTTTCATGTCTCCACTGCTGGGACACAGGCGGGTCCACCACGCGGGTCCAGTGCGACGTCACATGTCTTCGAATTTGTTGTTTCTAGGGCATGTCGGTTTCCTCACGATGTTTTCCTTCACCATTTTGAGGAATCATATTTATGTGTGTAAGCTGAAAATTACGTAACGGTCACTCATTCAAGAGTATAACCATGACCACGTTTGACCTTCAACCCTTCAATAGGTACAGCTGGATATAAACCTATATCTGTGTGATAACCACGATATCTCTCAACAGTTCATCTAATCATTATCTTAAGGTAAACACACGATGACCCACTACATAGGTCAAAGTACTAGCTTTTGCCCACGACTTCGACCGTATGGATGTCGGAATATATCCCACGGGAACGTACTATCGGGATTAAAAGTACCATATGTGTTAATCCAGGTTATAAACTATCTGTGTGCCAAATTTCATCCAAATCCGTTCGGCCGTTTTTGTGACAATCGGGAACATACATCTAGACAGGCAGACAAAAATCGAAACACTATACTTTCGGCAGAATCGTTTCACACCTCGTAGCTATGACTTTATATTCAAAGTAGTTTTGCCTTCATTACTATTTTATCATAAGTAGGTACCTACTATACTACTCGTAGATAGCTATAATCGACCGATTAGTATTTAATTCACACCGATAAGACTCGAAGCGGTATTGAGGTCAGTCGAGAACTAACTATCGACGGAATTAGTACAGCAGGATGTTTTAATAATTGACACATTTACTTGGATAATTTTATTAAATACCGGTGCAGTTAATGTCGACTTTGACATATTTGACGTAATGAAATGAAATAAAAAACCAATGAAGTTACTAAACAAATGAATAAATAAAGCTGTCACTATATAAGTAGGTCCACCTGTCTGAACGAGGCTCCTAATCCAATTCTCTTAGCAGTTTTTCCTGACAGATATTTTAATTTGAGTACTTACTCAAATTGAAAATGAATGAATTCTGGATCTTAACAGAAAATGTTTAACGTACCTATTTACCTAAGCTTGACATTTTCTGTCTAGATTCAGATATTTTTTTCAGCAAAACAAGCTCCTAGTCTTATTAAGTCAGTGGGCACATTAGACTTTATATTATTTTCAAAAATACATGTTTTTGATAAACAAGTGAATATAATTTTTTGCAAGCTAAACACCGGAATAAACGTGGGTATCTAATGGGCACAAACAATACAAGGTGTCGTTTTGCATCCTCGTCAAATTCAAGGAGGTAACTAAGCTACTGATTCTCGACACGAATAAATAATAAAATAAGAAGGTATATTGTTTATTAATTTTTGGAAATCGGCATGTGTGGGACACGCATTTTAAAATGCCGCCTGTGTCAGACCACACTGTAACTGCCCTTTTACACACACATAAAAACGCGGCCGCTTATACGATACCGTAACGCGATTCTGTTCTTTGAAGGTAGTATTCGGAAATACTGTCCAACTTAAATAACTAAAAAAACAAGTATGTATTAATTATTTACCAGGGATCATAATTTTATTTGATTATTTATGTATTTCATAACAGCCTCCTGAAGTTTGACGAGGATGCAAAACAACAGCTTTTATAAGGAAGTCAAATCAAAGTACCGTTGACACTAATGGAAGAAGAAGAATCTAACGCTCAGCGAGGTCGTGAATAGGGACTCCATAGGGACACGCACAATGGTCCACTTGAAGGATTAAATGCGGAAACCAACCCCGTAACATAGAACATACGGACCCCATTTGAGCTGACAAACACCAATAAATTCACGTAAACAAAAACAAAAAAAAAAGCGATGCGAAGGAATTTTTCGACGCCATATTTTAGTTTGTTAATAGTTTTAGTTAGGTTAGGATATTATATTTTAATAGTTTGTTAGTTTATTTATTATTAGAAGTTTGTCCATTATAAACCAAAATGAACTAAATATCAGAAACTGTACGTATCTCTAACGGCTATCACAATAGCGATTCGCGAACGTGTTTCTAGCGAGGTGATTGTTTAACTTGTTTAACCCACTCGTTGCGTGTGCGTAACGAGCACGCCACAGTTTCGCAGCGTGATCACCGGGTTTGCGTAGCGATAGGATTGACATGAGTGTACAAGAGAGAGCGAGACAAGAGAATACAATATTGTGAAACTGCGGAGGACACGTCGCGGGCGTAGTCGCAGCTAGCTCGCTTCGACCCACGGAGAGCACGTCCACAAAGCACTACGCTAGAAACACGCTGGGAAATCGTGGTAACGCTCTAACTGTTCTTGAATGAATTGCAAGATTCACAGAACAATTTCCATACAGACCAGTAGGAAACATCGTGAGCCATTTGTACATTCACGTAACAGTTTAGCGGACGACTTTAATCATGCTGCCATAGTGACGTCATTGGTTCGCCGTACGGATGTGCGTAGCAATATTTATACAACACGACAGACGATAATGCAATGCTGACGTTGGTTGGAGAAATTCCAGCCTTTGTTGTAAATTATATCGTGGAAAAGTGTTACAGACAAATATAAAGCCATGATCTTCACTCTTGTCTATTGCGTTAAGGCGATTTCAGAGCATTCTAATTTCATGTTCACTTATTCTTTGCTTCACTGTTCGCCAAACAGGTCTCATGTAAAATCAGTGGGTTCAAGAATCCAGCGGTATAATACATGCTATCAACAGCAATGGCTTTTATTTTGACAGTTCAAAAACATTCATTGCGTTATTTACGTTGTTGAGCAGACAAATGTTTCGGACATATGCAGCAATGGATTAGCATTATCCTTCAAAATAAATCAGATCGAGATTGATAGTGTGTTGTACAATTAGGGTGTAGAACCGCCCGCTCAGCAGTAGCACTTGAAACCACTCGGAACTTCGACCAACGAGGTCGTCGAAAGAAGTATAAGAAAAATGGAAATTTTAGTGCTGTTACATTCTGGCTACTCATTGGTGACTTGAGTTTGTAACACGTTACTTGTGTAGCGTTGTGGACGATGAGTTTTACAAAAGATGTCAGATACCTACTATCTGGCTGAGTTGCCACACAAGTTAAGTACATATGTGAAAACTAAGTAAATATGTTTAGTGAAGCCCAGTTTTCTTATCACTAAGTAGAACGTGGAACTTTAGTGTTAGGACTGATAAGAGTTATTTATTTAGCTTGTAATGGTTTTAAAGTAAAAGGCGTCGGAACTGGTTTTATAGCAGTTGATAAAACACACAATACGTGTAGATAAATGTTAACGATAAAACTTATTAAAGGTTTGGAAAGCGAGAAACGGCTGAAAGCTATCGAACTAAACTAAAGTTATTGCGTTTAAGCATGGTAAGAGCAGTCATTGATTGCCCTTTGCCTAATATCTCTCCATAGGAACCCAAAATGTAAAAGAACTACTAACTGTTTTGTAGTCCCAGCTAGTTTTGGCAGACAACATACCTAATAACTTAAAAAAAAACTTGCAAGTTCATAAAAAGGCGTTTGAGGGCCCGGCCGTAATCATACGAACTAAACCCACACTTTGCCAAAACACAAGTGATGCTCCTAAAACATGCAACAGCAACGCAACTGTTACACTAACTCCATTTAATCATAGTGAGTCTCCAGCGGTTCAGAGCGCGATAGTAGTTAACGCTACAATTTCTCACTAAAACTTCAAATTAAAGCCATGAATCCGCGTTTTAATTGCGGTTGCGAGACTTTTCGAATTCAAATTACTTTGAACTTTATTGTAAAAGGTAATAGTGGGGGAACTATAGTGCATTATCAATGGAAGAAGGCGAAATCTTTCGCTACTGTAATTAACTATGAATCAGACCCTAATGAACTTAAGTGAGCGAGCGTAATTATTAATTAGATCATGGGAGAGGAAATCTTGTAGGTGGTGTGTTAACACAGATGTTCCATTAACGATATCTTCTCGATTATTTAGCATAATCACTAATCAGCCTATAAAGTTTCCACTGCTGGGGCACAGGCCTCCTCTCTGTGAGAGGGAGTGGGCCGTAATCCACCACGCGGGCCCAGTGCGGGTTGGTAGATGTCACATGTCCTAGAACCAACCGATTTGACCGTTTCGAGAGCGTGTTGAAATTATCTGATTTGTGTGGGTCTGGCTGTTTGTGTATACGAATTTAAATGTTTGTAAACGCACCCACGATACAGGAGAAATTCCTAGTGTGGGGCAATGTTATATTAAAAAAGAAAGAAAGAAAGATTTACACAAAGTAAAGCGCCTTCCTGGGTTCGAAACCACGACCTACAACTCGTAAATCAGGGCGGCTACTACTGCTCATCAAGGATGAATATTTATAAAGTATTAATAGAATTATATTTCCAATATATCTTGCCAAACAAACGCATAAAACAAAGTACTATCTTTCGGACTGAAGACATTAAGGTTCCCTGCAACTCCTTACTTAACATACAAAGTTATTGATGTCTCAACTTCCCTCTAACCAATTTGTAAAAATAAAACCACTCTCGATACATTGTGTTAGGAAAGAGAATTCAGAATACATTGAATAAAAAGCGTATAAATCTATACCTAGTACTTTGTAACATACTTAGTCAAAGGTATAAGAATATGAAATAAACCTTATTTCATATTCATCTCAGAACTTAACCAACGTTCTTATCTGCGTAGAAAAAAAAAACCTTTGTTTATAACTTCTGAAATTATTTCTTCGATGAATAAACTGTTTTCCGAGTTAAGTGACATTGAGGAATTGAGTAAAGTTGTCTTGATTTTCTTAGAAACTTGAAATAGCTATTTTTAGCGCGTAGGTACCTATATTCCTAACAAGTGGGTACTGGAATATCACCCCTTTTTCCATACCTCGAAGAGTACACCAAAAAAATTATAAAAAAAGTCAATCTACCTAGTATTATCCCAACTATGTTCGGGACGGCTTTCGGTATAACAGGATGCAGTTGAATACCAGTGTTTTATATGGAGCGAATGCCTGTCTGACCTCCACAACCCAGTTACTGGGTAACACGATACCCCTAGGCCAGACTGGTTGTCAGACTTTCGGGCTTCTGACTACCCGTAACGACTGTCAAAGGTCCGCGAAAAACAGCCGGGCACGGAGGGGTCTTGGTATGTACCTAAAGAGGCATACCCATCCTCGGACCAACCGAGGCACGATCGACCCGTGCGGCTGTTATTACTTAGCCACAAGCTCCTCAGAGTATATGAACACCAAACAAAACCGCCATATACTCAGTGACTTCTCCAAATGTGTTTTCCCGCCCGCCTCTGCAAGCACGCTAAGCCGTTGGGGCTTAGCGTGCTTTCAGAGCCACGGAGGAGTCTAGATACGTAATGGATGGTCACCCATCCATGGACCGACCTCGGCAAGCGTTACTTAACCTTGAAGATCGACCCGTACAGCTGTTATAATTTAGCCACGAGCAGAAATCTATACAGTACAGTATAAAACAATGCAGCTACTCGTGTCCGTGTGTCTAACCGCTCAGATCTTGTAAGCTACACAATGAATTTTGACGTAGTTTTCACCATCATTTAGTCAGAGCATGTACTCCGGATACAGCATATTATGACATGACCCAGTAGTAGATTACCCTCGTGCGAAGCAGGGGCGGGTCGGTAGTTAAAAAAAACCGGTCAAGTTCGAGTCGGACTCACGCACCGAGGGTTCCGTACAAATTTGTTGGTATGTAATTACAAATTTACTGTTTTCGAATTTTTTCCTTTACTCGTGCTACATATATATAGAGATAGATAGATACGATAGATAAATCATTTATTTGGCGCATACAAAAAAGACAGCACAACACACAAAAGTACACTATGACACACTGTACTTACATGACATTGCTTCTTGCCAAATTTCATGATTCTAGGTCAACGGGAAGTACTCTATAGGTTTTGATTCCCTTGCGAGTGTCAAAATATGCGGCATAAACGGAACATAAACGCCCGTATCTTTTGATTTCGTTTACTTGGAACTTTGATTTTTTCACTGCTTCAAAGGATTGCAGCCCTTAGTATTTAATATTAATTTCAACTTGATAACTCCACGCGTTCCTGAGAAAAAGGGTCTTACCAAGTTATCTTATAAGGGTTCCTATTTTTCTTCTGAATTACGGAACCCTAAAAATGAATCCCACACAGATGTTATAAATAAACCCACTGACAAAGGCTGAAAAAAAAAACCGAAATTCCGAAGAAAGATATTAAAAATGTATATTCTTTGATAGAAATATTTCTAATTTCATCCGAGACCAATATCAGTGGCGTTTAAGTATTCCTCAATGAAATTCGCCTCTTTATCTGTTGATCTATTTTTAATACACCACGTTTTCATAAAAGAAGATAATTTTATTTTTACCATTACTAAAAGAGATTGGTAAGAGCTTATACAGATTAATTTCTACATTTCTTAACCTATTTGTCACTCTGTTTTACTTCGGCACCTGTTCTACCGCCAACGAGGAAGCGACTATCTATGAGTTCCTCGCTCTAGAAACGTGCAAAAGACAGTAGGTCCCGTGTAAGTAAAAGAAGAAAAACGTACCTACGTAAAACTGAAGGCAACAAGATTCATATAAAGGGTGGCCGGTAATTAATGGATAACCTCATAAGGGGTCAATGTAGTCATCATTATGAACAACTATTACTATGAGACCAAACCTGAAATCACGAAAAAAGAATCAGCCTTCCTACATTTTGACGAGTTATGCAAAATAAAATATCTTTATCATAAATGTAGGGAACAGCTCATTTTTTTCGCGATTTCAAGTTTGTTCCCGTAATAAAAGTTGTTTATACCCCCCTTAAGAGGTTATCCATTAATTACCGGACACCCTATACAAAGCTCCAATGGGGCAAATTATCCAGCCTAACACCAAATAGCTAACAAACAATCCAGCAAAATACTTCTAAGTTTCGAAGCACCGTTTAACAATTGCTAATATTAAACGCAACCAGCTTAGTTATGCAGTCTACCGAATCCCTTTAAACTCCCGTTCAATGTCCAAAGTGGGTCATTCAGACCGGAGAGAATCCACCGAGATAACTTCCTTAGACAATTTTCTTCGGTAAAACAAAAGTTTTTATGACGTCTCTAATGTTTTTAAAGTTAAGTTTCACTCTATTATGAGGTTCGTGTGAGCGTTTTCTGGGAATAACGGTTTGAGTTTTTCTTGGGGGAATGACTTTTGGAAAATAATTTGAAAATTCTGTGTAATTTTTTTTCAGTCTTAATAAGGGTTTCGTATTACCCATTAACTGGGTTGTGGAGGTCAGACAGGCAGTCGCTTCATGTAAAATATTGGTATTCAGCTGCATCCGGTTAGACTGGAAGCCGATCCCAACATAGTTGGGAAAAGGCTAGGCAGATGGTGATGTTTGTGTAATTTTTTTTTTCGTATCAAGCTGACTCTTTTAAAAATATTTTGGGCTGATTTTTCCAACGCCAAATAATTTTATTCGAGATATTATTTTGAAATTTTCACTATTTAAAAATATATATAATATAATATCATACAAAAACTGTCAAACGTCTATTTTATTCCTCGAATAAAAGTTATCTGGCGATGGAAAAATCAGACCTTATTGAACCGTAGTTATCTATGCAATGGACGGAACAGGAAGATAAGTCCCTGCATAATAACATAGGAAAATTGTAGATGCAAATGTTGGCCATAAACGCCTTTATTTATAAACGTCGCTTAAAGTTAAGTAGTGATTAGCGACTTTTTACCATACATTTTTGACGTTTAAACGTCACTTAACTTTAATCACCGCTTAAAAATAAACCCCCTAGGACCTACTTCCATTGTATAGTTATCGCATTTTAGTATGGTAATAGCGGTCATTGCCCTTTCCCTAAATCTCTCCGTAGGAACTCAAACAATAAACGATGTATGAATTTCGTTATTGGAACACGATAGATATTAATTCAGCATGTTAACGGACTTGATTTCAGTTAATGAAATAAAAAATGTGAGAAAATTTAGGTGGGTCAATGACTGCTATTGCCATGCTAAAACGCGACAGCTGTAGCCTCTTACAATAGTACGCACAGCTACACATCAAAGCTATACAAAACCAGTATAAGATGACATCTCATCATCATCATGTGCCTAGCCTTTCCCAACTATGTTAGGGTCGGCTTCCAGTCCAACTGGATACAGCTGAATACCAGTATTTTACATGGAACGACTGCCTATCTGACCTCCACAACCCAGTTACTGGGTAATACGAAACCCCTTGGTAAGACTGGTTGTGAGACTTTAGGGCTTCTGGCGACCCGTAACGACTGACAAGATGACATCTGATTGTATGAAAAACCAATGCGAGGTCAGTTAAAACTGGAAATGTATAGCTTGATGCGTCTCTGTGGGTACAAGCAATCAAACATAAATAAACAACAGTAGGTACCAAAAAAATCGCGTTTCTTGTATGGGAGCCCCCCTTAAATATTTATTTTATTTTGTTTTTAGTATTTGTTGTTATAGCGACAACAGAAATACATAATTTGTGAAAATTTCAACTGTCTAGCTATCGCGGTTCTTGAGATACAGCCTGGTGACAGACAGACGGACGGACAGACGGACGGACAGACGGACGGACAGACAGCGAAGTCTTAGTAATAGGGTCCCGTTTTTACCCTTTGGGTACGGAACCCTAAAAAGGAAAGTAGACACAGATGATTGAAGGAAAGTGAAAAGACAGAAACGAATAACCACCATTAAACAAGACGAGGCATACTCAAACAAGATTACCATAGATTGGTGCCGCCGAAAATCTTCATTAATTAAGAAAGTCAAATGTGTACAGAAACAAAGTGAGTGGCTAACGAAGTCTTCAGTCACCTCCAGAAAACAAACAAATATAATTACTGTCAACTGACAAGATGTGACGTCACGCGTAATTAGGAACGTGACAGCGAGTGAATTGGTTTTTGGTTTTGGAAGCCAGGATTTTTCCGGTAGAAAGATTTATGGATACGTTAAACCAAAATTTAGCCTGTATCCTACTAATATTATAACCGCGAAAGTTTGTGAGGATGGATAGATGGGTGGATGGATGGATGTTTGTTAATCCTTCACACAAAAACTACTGAACGGATTTTGATGAAACTTTACAGTAATATAGCTTATACATCAGAATAACACATAGGATACTTTTAAACCCGATATTTCCGCGGGATCGACACTTATGCGGGTGAAACCGCGGGACACTGCTAGAACTAAAATTCACCCTGTATACAGAAATATTGATAATGACATGAGTGATCGGGTTATTGCCTATAAATGTCAGTACACGAAATGATAGTTAACAGTAATACGATGATAAAAGCTTAGGAAGGCTATAAAACTAGGGGAATACTAATGGATTTATTTTTTATATACTAAAGAATCGATAGATGGATTGGGTGAAGTACTGAGATGACGAATAATAGAGACGGTATGGAAGAAAAAGACAACCTGCGCCGACGCCGAATGCAAGACAGAATGATAATGCTTAAGAGCGTTTACAACGTACAGCATTTCATACAAACTTTCAAGTCCTTGTTTTTCGAAATGCATGAACCGATTTTAATGAAACTTCCTACGCATAAGCAGGATTCATAGCTCTAAAATTTTCTCAATTAACTTTTTAGATCTATATATATTATCCTGCTTATGCGTAGAAAGTATCATTAAAATCGGTTCATGCATTTCGAAAAACAAAGACTTGAAAGTTTGTATGAAATGCCGTACGTTGTAAACGCTCTTAAGCTTCTTTAACTCATTTTAATATAAACTCGTAAATCAGAGAGTAGCGGTGGCCCAGTGCTAACGGCTGCGTCTACGAGTAGATCGTTGGTTCGAACCCAGACAGGCGCTTTACTTCAGCGCTTCATCGTCACTGCTCTCAAAACGGTGAAGGAAAACCTCGTGAGGAAACCGGCATGTTCTAGAACCAAAATTCAAAAACACAGACGTCTACTAGCTCGCATTGTGAATTACGGCCCACTCCCTCTCACAGAGGGAATATGCTAAGAAGAATTTTAAGAATCCTGCCTGGTATCGTGTAGAGTTGTAGACGAATAGTTAACTAATGAACAAAACTAATTAATATCCATTATTTCTGTTCTTTCTCACAAAAAAGCATTTCAGCTGCACAATACAATGCAGTAATCGTTTATTTTCATTCCCACATCACCACGCCAGACACAAACAAACATAAATTTTAGTCCGTACTGACAAATGACGTCACTACCAATTATAAACGGGAATGGGACAGAAATATTTTGACAAAATGTGGGAAAACGACGAAACTCTTAATTATGATATTTTAATTTAAGACGCTCATTTAAAGGGAATGACGACATATTCGTTAACTGTAATAAGGTTTTCTCAACAAAGACACCAAAATAGATCATAATCATCTGCCTAGCCTTTCCCCAACTATGTTGGGGTCGGATTCCAGTCTAACCGGATGCAGCTCTGGATACCATTATTTTACATAGAGCGACTGCCTATCTGACCTCCACAACCCATTACTGGATAATACGATACCCCTTGGTAAGACTGGTTGCCAGACTTTCGGGCTTCTGACGACCCGTAACGACTGTTAAAGATCCACGAATAACAGCCGGGACGGGTATGTAAAGATGGTCACCCATCCACGGACCAACCGCGGCAAGCGCAGCTTAACCTAACCGATCGACCCGTGCGGCTATTATTACTTAGCTACGAAAATAGATATATTGTTGAATTAATTCTTCAGAGGAAAAAGTGCCGAATTTTTATCCGATTGTGAAGAAATCCGTGAGAATCTCGAACGACGTGTGAATCCCGTGAGATCGTTAATAGTGGCATTGTGCCTTTGTACTTGCTATTCGTAAAGTCTGAGTTTCAGGAAATATTTAAATAAATATAATAATACCAGCTATTGATCATCACTCTTGCCTAAGACGGTTTATCAATTCCCCGTGTTTTCACCCGCATAAGTTTCGATCCCGTACGAATATCAGGATAAAAGTATATTATGTGTTAATCCTGGTTATTAACTATCTGTGTGCCAAATTTCATCCAAATCTGTTCAGCAGTTTTTGCGTAAAAGAGTAACAAACATTAATCCATCCTCACAAACTTTTGCGTACCTATATAATTAGTACGATAGTAGGAAGCAAGATAAGTCCTGGGATCTACTCCGAAGTGCAAAGTACGATTGTTTGGATCGGACCGACACATGGCCGAACCGAATATTATTGAAAAATGCGAAAAAAGTTCGGATCGGCTCAGTTGGGTCGAGACCATAGTCAATATTCGAAAGAGTGTAGGAGTGTAGGATCGGGACCGACCGAACCAAATAGTAACTTCGTAGCAGGAAACGGCCGAACTTTCGGCCGATACTACTTCGGAGTAGACCATCCTTTACCAAGGTCAGTAAAGTCCAATATGACACTCAGAAAATACCTATTTTTTTTTTCTTTGTTGGATGGGCGTGCTCTTGACCTGATGGAAAGTGATGGATGAGGCCTATGATGGAATGAAAGAAAGAAAATACATTTATTTGCGGCAAACATGACGCATATAAAAGAACAAACACACAAAAAAAAAAAAATAACAAGTTGGGGGTAAACATGCGTCACATTCACGCAAAACGGCCATCGCTCAGCATAATGCTAAGATCCTATATGGAACGAGCGTGCCCAGAAGATATGAGTTAAAGTCATATTGGTCAAGCATGTCATGA
Organism: Apamea crenata; assembly: GCA_949629185.1. NCBI lineage: Eukaryota > Metazoa > Arthropoda > Insecta > Lepidoptera > Noctuidae > Apamea > Apamea crenata. The sequence continues at coordinate 5,739,237 of OX451363.1, read as the reverse complement.
GGCGAGGCCAACTGGGCCATGACGACATTTAATGCAAAATATTTATCTTCATAAGACTCAGTATCACGTAGCAAGTACAGTCACGAGCAAAAGTATGTATACTTACACTCGGCTTTATTCAAAAGCGATTTACTCCTTTATTTTTAATGAAATTTTATGTTGTTACAAACATAGCATTTTCGAACCCGTTTATCTAATGTGTCGTATTTCAACGTTGCATTCGTTATTTCATGAAAGTTGCCAAGTGTTGACATATTGGTGCTCGTGACTGTACGTAACCCTGCCAGCCCTAAAAATAGAAGTTGCTTTATCAAACCGCAATATAGAGAATTCTCAGAAAACTCATGTGTAATTTTATTCATATTATATTTACCGAAGTGTTGCAGGCAAATGTACAGACGCCAGCACATCAAGCTACTACAAACTGTCAAATTCTTTTAATAGATTTTCAACTTTATCGCTAAAGTATTAAGGTTCAAGGTTGAGCTTGACCTGCTGCCGCCTGTACTATGAAAAACTTGGAAAGATGACTTAGTAACGTAAGTTGTAACTAGGTCATATTATGTCAGACCTAAAATTAGATGTTACTTTACCGCAACAAAATTCTTAGTAAAATAACCTCATCATTAATATATTTTTACTAGCTGACCTGGCCACCACTGCCGAGTATAAACCTCCTCCCTTTTGTGAAATGCTCCCCTGGTCCGTGCGAGTCCCATCCATGTCTTCCTCACGATCTTCTGTAGGTCTTCCACCCCCAAGCAATTGGTCTGTCAACGCTTCTTCTACCGTTTCACGGCAACCATTCCGTTAGGGCTCTGGTCCACCTGTCATCACCACGTCTAGCCAAATGCCCAGGTGGGCAGGACACTTGGCTAGACGTGAAATGGAGGTTCATTTCAGATCCAATACCCGTAGTCTTACATCTTGAACCTCAGTCCTACGTCGTACCTCAAAACAATTCTGCCTACATTCATACACTATAATCCATATTACATTTGGCCTGAAAGGGACCCGGGGGTCTACTCCGAAGTGCAAATTGCGAATGTTCGGATCGGACCGACACATGGCCGAACCGAAAATTATTGAAAAATGCGAAAAGAGTTCGGATCGGCTTAGTTTTGTCGGGACCATAGTCAATATTCGAAAGAGTGTAGGAGTTTAGGGCCGATGGGCGACTCGAGTTATCTAACTCGAGTAACTCGGGTCAGACCGTAAGCGAGTCAACCCGAGTCAAAATATCTGCAAACCGAGTTGACCCGGAGAGCGCGCGGCGGGCGGTGGCGGTGCGGTGGGTTGGCAGCCCGCGAGTCGCCCTCCCTCCGGGTCAACCCGGTCAACTCAACTCGGTCCGGGGCCCGAACGACTCCGAGCGAGCCCGAATCAACCCGACGACCGAACGTCCGAGCCGCGAGTGAAAGAGATAGTTCTCGTTGTTGGTTTCTTATCAGACGGTTAGTCAGACAGAAGTGATGAGAGAGTTTTGACTTAAAATAATTATGTAGAAAGCCAACTTGTTGGTTTTGTTTACTTTTTTGTTATTCTTACTTCGTTCGTTGTGTATTGTTTTGTTGCAGTTTTATTGATGTATGTGTTAGTTGATAGATAGATGACCAAATACCAAACGTAATTTTAGTATCTTATTTTACTAGGTAAAAATGTTACCATTCTTTTGCGCTACTTATGTAGTTCGTTTTGTGATGTGATGTTTGTAAACACTTTTTATAATAATAAACGTCTAATTTTTGAACGGTCTCAATTTTATTTGACTACCATTGACTCGACGCCTCTCAGCCCGCCGGACCCGACCCGGTGAACCGTGAACGTAGTACACTAGCAACTCGCGGAATGATGGATCGAGTTGAGCATTTACTGACTCGGACGGACGACGCGGCGGCGCGACGGACCTTAGGGCAGACTGACTCGAGTCAACTCGAGTTGCAACCCGAGTTGGTAAGCGAGTCAGCTCGAGTTACTCGAGTTACCAAAAAGTCGACTCGGCCCATCGCTAGATCGGGCCCGATGGAACCAAATAGTAACTTCGTAGAAGAAAACGGCCGAACATTCGGCCGATACTACTTCGGAGTAGACCCCCTGATCTAATTTCTGTACAACACACGAGTTAAACCCTTGTGTAATCAGCTGTTTAAAGTTGCGAATGAAAAAGAATTTGTAACAATGGACCTTACTTAACGGTACTTCAACGGAATAGGTGTGTTTTGACGTCGTTCGAGATTTTGTAACTTTGAAAGAGCTTGTTTGTAAAACAAAGTCGATGGTTGACAACATGTGAAAATTATTTAAATCTTCTTGTTTTCTTGCTTTTAGGGGAGTCTTAAAAGAATAGGTTGTGGAGTTACTTTGTATAAGACCTTTTGTAACGGTTTTCTGCGAGTGTTTCTCTTCGAACAAATTAATTTTTTTTAAAGAGATTTTCTCTCTTTTCGGTAAATATTTTTTTTTAAAAAAACGTCGTTTTAATAATGCTTTAACCTACCTAATCAGCCGATAATGTTCCACGCTGGGACACAGGCCTCCTCTCTGTGGGAGGGAGTGGGGCGTTATCCACCTCGCGGGCCCAGTCTGGGATTTGTTATATGTCACATGTCTTCGAATGTTTGGTTCTAGGACATGCCATGTTTCCTCACGATGTTTTCCTTCACCGTTTTGAGAGCAGGAAATAATTTAGCCTCCACTTAAAGATTTATCACCCAAACTTCACAAAATTCGTGTCAATGACGTCACATCTCCCACCTAACTAATGGCCAAACACGATTGCAATCGTGTCGACAATACGCACTGAACTACGGAGCAATACGCACCGGCAGTCGCATTGCGCTCAGCTGACCAATTAGCCGCATGACACAACGCACTGTTACTGCATACAATAGTTGACAGTATGTCTCATTATTGTCGCTAATTTTGACGTTAATTAAGCTATTCATTTGAGTGACATGGACTCGCATTTCAATGTTTATGAAATCGTGAAACATGCAGTTTCATAGCTTAAGACGGTTCTTAAACGGTTGAATGCCGTAATTACAGAAACAATTAAAAAGTCATTGTGTCTCGCGTGGATCCACGTTCCGAATAAGAATGGTTAAATTCAATATTGGTGTAAAATAAAATATATTCTATCTATGATAGAGCTATAATGACTGCACTCACAAGAAGTACGTACAGACGCCAGCACATCAAGCTACCCGAAACTGTCAAATTTTCCCAATCAACCTTGAACCTTAGTGCTTTAGCACTAAAGTTGAAAAAAAGACATCTGACAGATTGTAGTAGCTTGATGATAAATGATTTTTATTTTGTAAGTAGGTTTGTACACACACTTTTACACGCCAATCATATTTTAAAACTAGATGAGGTCGGCGTTTCATATCTGACTGGTCTGAGAAGAAAGGCCGAAACAACCTCAGATGTGCTAGCGTCTGTACCTAATTCTTCAAAAGTTATAAAATTTCGACGCAAACATTTCAACGAATTCTTAACCCGAAGATTTAAACAAAACAACAGAAGAAATTGGAGCAGCTTCAACATTAAACAAAAGACACACAACGCAGATATTAAACTTAATAGATGTGTTCAAACTGATGGCACTTCTAAGGAGACCTTCGCTCCCAGACAAATGACACTATTGACAATAATAAGTGCAATAAAGAGAATGCTTAAATGAATCTGGCACAAGGTTTGCACTTTGAGCGCTGGTAAATGTATTGCGACGGAATATTGCATACCGGAATAACAGTGGTGAGAATTTCTTTGTCAGTTTTGTGCGAAATTATGGTGACCTATCTTCTTTTCCTTTAAATGGAATAATTTAAAAATTATTGAAAAAGGTCAACTTGTTCGTCAATGTTGCCAATTAAACCACGCACATGTCCAGTTGAAAAACAGCGTCAGGCACTAGTTGTCTGGCATTTTTGCAGAACTGGGCCTTTTTGGCGCAGCCGTGAGGCACGCTTCGAAAAATATCTCTTTTCGATGCCTTTTATGATATCCGCAAAAATATAATCCAAAGCCGACATCAAACAGCTTACAAAATCCAAAATAAAACAAGTAGGTATTTCAGCTTTTCATTGTCAGTCTAACTGAATGCAGCTGAATACCATAAACTCAAACCATTTATTTCAATTAAACCATTTACAGGCACTTTTAATATATATTTATTTCTATGGTTATTTTCTATTTTACATGGAGCGACTGCCTATCTCCATCTCCTCTGAAAAGTATCTCAGCTTGCAGGGAGATAAGTAAATGAAATTTTTCACCAATAAGCCACACGGCTTCTTAATTATTCCAATGTTAGGAATGCGATTTAATAAAAGCCCGTCGTATTTTCAGGGCTTACATTGGATTTTCATAAAAAATGAAGGGGCGAAACTCGTATTACCAAATAATTCAAGGAAATAATAAATTAAGCTGTATAACTGTGGGATCTTCAATAAAATTGTTATTTTCGATAATTTTATCAAGCATTTTCATTGAAGCAGTCGCCACGAAGGGCTATGTATTTAAATATGTATCCAAACATCGGGTCAACTAACAACGGACCTTAATTACTAACATAGAAACGCTCTTTTCAGAAAAAACTATGTAAGTAAAGTCCAGAAAATTACTTGACTACCAATTTACTGTAAATTCGAATCACAACTGCCATTTTTTTACCGTGGTTGATAAACAATCAATTTCCTTGACTGACCTAAAAATCATTCTTAGTATTCATTGTCGCGGTCGATCCGTGGATGGGTGACCATCCATTACATATTGAGACCTCTCCGTGCCTCGAAAAACACGATAGCCGTTCATTCGTAGATATTTAGACAGTCGTTACAAGTAGTCAGAAGCCCAAAAGTCTGACAACCAGTCTTACCAGGGGGTATCGTGTTACCCAGTAACTGGGTTGTGCAAATGTGACTACCTAGTCGCTCCCCGTCCGCCGTCCGCTCCGCTACTAGTCGTTGGGTCCGGTTAGACTGAAAACCGAACCCAACACAGTTGGGAAAAGGCTAGGCAGATTTATTTCTCTGCATTGACTTAGTCACAGATTTACAATACAACTTCCAATTGAAACCCGCATCATCATTTTCCTGCCCTTATCCCATGTTACTTGGGGTCGGCGCCACACGTTTTCTTCTTCCATTCTCCCCTGTCAACCGTCACTCTATCATTCACTCCCTTCTCTTTCATATCATTCCTCACACAATCCATCCATCTTTTCTTCGGCCATCCTCTCGCTCTCCATCCATCAACATGTATATTGATCACTCTTTTAGTCACATGCGTTTCGTCCCTTCTCATCACATGCCCATACCAAGCTAAACGATTTCCTTTCAACTTTTCTGTCACTGGCGCCACTTTCAAACTTCCTCTTATATACTCATTTCTTACTTTATCCATTCTCGTCACTCCACACATCCATCTCAACATTCTCATCTCCGCTGCATGCAATCTTCTTTCATCCGTCGAGGTGTACTTGTAGTACACTCACATTTCGTCAGTTGTGGTTAGTCCCATTTAGGAAGCCTTTTCAATATTACCGAAAGAATTAGGTATACTGGTTAGCTAGAAACGGCCATTGTGTAATTTAACGATAGTCGGGTCACGGTAATAAGATAATATTACCGTAGTTAGGTGTTGCGGGAATATTGTTACCGGTATCAGATTTAGCTTTCCTTGATTCCTGGAAACGTACTCAACGTAAACAATGAGAAAGTAGGATATACGTGAGAGAGGACGTGGTAAGTTTTTCCAATAAATCGTCATGAGCTGTTGGTGTGGTTTTCTTTGGGAGCCTTTTGGCCTCAAACAGGACTTTGTTTTTTTTTACTTTCTTTTCATATAATTTTTTTTTTTATGATTGTTTTTTGTTTAGTTTAAGATCTTTCTGTACGAGTCACAATAAATATTTTTTCTTTCTTTCTTTGGGGATACTTTTTAGGGTTCCGTAGCCAAATGGCTAAAACAGAACCCTTATGGATTCGTCATGTTTGTCTGTCTGTCCGTCCGTATGTTACAGCCACTATTTTCCGAAACTATAAGAACTATACTGTTGAAACTTGGTAGGTAAGTAGATGTATTCTGTGAACCGCATTAAGATTTCCACACAAAAATAGAAAAAAAACAATAAATTTTGGGGGTTCCCCACACTTAGGACTGAAACTCAAAAATGTTTTTTTCATCAAACCCATTCGTGTGGGGTATCTATGGATAGGTCTTCAAAAATGATATTGAGGTTTCCAATATAATTTTTTTCTAAACTGAATAGTTTCCGCGAGAGACACTTCCAAAATGTTCTTGAGTTCTTGCCCGTTCTTCTCCATAGGTACCTACTACGCTTTGGAATGGGAAACTAGCTTCATTTTTCTGACTTGACAATTCAAAAGTACCTGTAATTGGTTTAATTGAAATAAATACTTTGAGTTTGAGTTTGAATGGTAAAATGTGTCCCCCCCCCCCCCCTGTAACTTCTAAAATAAGGGAATGATAAAACTAAAAAAATATATGATGTACATTACCATGTAAACTTCCACCGAAAATTGGTTTGAACGAGATCTAGTAGGTAGTTTTTTTTTTAATACGTCATAAATCGTAAATTGTAATTGTACGGAACCCTCGGTGCGCGAGTCCGACTTTTTTTAATACTTACATGCAACAGGAAAGTAATTTCGTTTTAGCAGATTCATTCAATAATATTCGCATAATCTGGGTTCGAGCGTTATTAGATTTTCGGCTTGAAAGTGGTGTTATTTTGGTTGGAATTATTTAAAAATGGCGCGTTTAATAAGACAGGCATACGTTTATCTCTGAATCTCTGTATGACCGTATGATCCTCGGATAAGAATTAGGTCATTCTCGCATTGCAGCTGTCGTAGCTGCCATCAACGGGCATAAATCGAGACGTCAGACTGCTACTGAGGCCTCAAAGAGATGTCAGCACGAACTGACGGGGTCCGCTAGGGCCGATGCCTGCCAGGGCCGTGGGTTGTTCGAAAGAGATACCGTGGCCCCTGGCACCACAGGCAACTGAAGGAACACGGGTGGGTTTTAGTCAGTAAAAGTCTGACAGCCCTTCCGCTCAGCCCAGAGCGGGAGAGGTCATTTGATGATTTCCCACCCAAAAAAAAAAGGCTGCTACTGAGAAATTCCAGATAGACAAACCCAATAACAAGTTTTGCCTGATCTGAGAATCGAACCCAGACCTCGTGCTCAGCAGTAGCGCTTGCGACCACCAGACCCAACGAAGCAGTCACGTCAATTAGCTGTGTTACGAGTATAACCATTTCAAACAACACTGTCGAGAAATTACAGTAAGTTTTTTTTTTTTTTTTTTTTAACGTTGCCCCACACTAGGAATTTCTCCTGTGTCGTGGGTGCGTTTACAGACATATAAACTCACATACACAAACAGCCAGACCCGGAACAACTAATTGTAGGTCATACAAATATTTGTTCCGCGCGGGAATCGAACCCGCGACACGCAGCGCAGCAGTCAATCGCTTAACCACTGCGCCAACCGTGCCGTCAATTTAATTTGTTAGTTAGGCAGGACACCTAGTAAAGCGCAGTGATGACAGGTGGAGTAAGGCAGTGACCGAGTGGAGTCCCGAATTGGCAACCGCTGACACTGATAGAAAACTACACTTAGCTCAGGAAAGACCTGAAGAACTTACTTTGATTTAATTACTCCGAAATTGTAGCATTGGTTAGCTCTTAATCGTAACATGACGCCTATTTTTCCCGAACACAGTATGGTCACACCTCAACCTACCCCAGGTGGAGGTGTGACCATACTGTGTCCTATTATAAGGACTGGGAGACAAAGTGTCGGTCGCCCGGCGGCGAGATGGGCGGACAACATTGGTGGCAGTTGGAACCTGGTTGAGGCTGGCACAGGAGCGTGGGGATTGGTACATTAAATGAGAGGCATATGCTCAGCCGTGTGTGTCGGGCTGTGGGTGATGATGATGATGAGTCAGCTTAGACAAACAAACAAACAAATTAAACAAACAAACAACGTTACGAAACGTACATTATGTACGTTTGTGTAAGCAAACTGGCTTTACATAGTATAACATGGTGGGTAAATTGGCATTTTACGGAAGAAAAGATATTCGGTTACACCTAAAGCCTTTTGGCACAGAGTCAACAGTAAAGTTTCTTTTATGAAAATAAGTGTTTTTTTTTTACAAAATGTTGTTCCACGCGGCCTGCATTAGGCTGGCCTTATTACACTTAGCATTGCAACCAACTAATGACCATATTACCTTGCATAGTCCGTCGTTACAAGCTTTTTTAAAACAAAGCACGATTCAATCACTAATTCACTACCGACCGTTCCGAATGCTTCTAAATTACAAGCTTCACCCGCGTTGTAGTCAACTATACTATAAAACATTACCTATGGTATGGCACTCGGCAAAAGTGTAGCTTCTGATTTCTACTCTTTGTCCGGCAACGAAGATATTGGTTCTTCCGAAAGTAGTTGATCCTTCTGAACAAGTGACAAATTAAACGTTTCGGACGGGCACACTTCGGTATTAGGGACAACTGTCAAATCGAATCGTCATTAATTCTTAGTTCGGGCCCCGAAATAATCTTTTACGTACGTATGTGATACGCAGACGGAAACCCCGTAACTTTGGACGAAACTACGGATTTCGTGCTTAGGGAGTAGATCCCTTGTACTTCCAGATTACCTTCTACATCCAAACATACAAACTTTACCTCTTTCTAATATCAATGTTTTTTTTATTTTTTTCAATCAAGATACCTAATATATAAGCAAACAGACTTAAAATAATAATATGTACGTGTATATAAAACAAAACAAGGGTAAAGAATCATAGGGCGTCAAAAAAATCGTCTGCATCGCTGTCAGCGGGAAAAGTGCCCAAAAGGCTGGCAGCATTGCCACGCTATATGACGATGGCCAAAAATAATATACAGGGTGGCAGGGACATCGACGCGCAAACTGTAACCATGGATTCAGCACATGAGTTTAGACCCCATAGCGTCGAAATTTTACGTCGGTTATCAAAATTGTATTATTTATAATTGTATTATTATACCCTGTATTATTTATGTTCTTTCTAATATTACTCTAGAACTGTAGATGCAGTAGCTTCTTTTGTTCGTACTTTTATTAATCACTTAAGCAAATGTGAACTTTATATGCGGTGTTAAAAGGATATGGCTGGCTATTCGCCGGGAACATAAGCACGTCGAAACGATAGCGCAACGAAAAGGCGAGCGGCGAACGGGTTTCCATACAAAACACGCCATTTTGTGTGAACAAAATGCGGGTTAATACAGATAAGTTTCGTCTATAGAACGCGTTTTTTATAGTATAATCAGGGCACATAAATAATTATGGTAAGAGCTGGCTCCTTACACGTGTTTTGTGCACCGTCATGTAAAATACTATACGGGAAAAAGAATATAGGGCACGAATATTCAGATCATGTTCAGTTTAGAGTAAAAAGTAGAGTTGGATGCAGCTGAATACCAGTATTCTACGCTCCATGTAAAATACCTACTGCTTTTCTGACCATCACAACCCAGTTACTGGGTAACACGATGTTATTTCTGAGATTGCTGGTAAACCTATAATTGGCGACTGTGTAAGACAGAGACTATTGTGATGTACCTACTTAAGATATATTATACATAGAAGCTGTTGGTGTACCTTAATAAACAAATAAACACGATACCCATCGGTTTGGTAAGACTTGTTGTCAGGTTTCCGATTAACCGTAACTACCGTCAAAGATCTATGAATGACAGCCGGAATCAACAGCTTAACGTGCTTTCCGTGTCACGGAGGGGTCTCGATGTTTAAAGGATGGTCACCCATCCTCGAACCGACCGGATTTCCTGACAGAGTCTCTGTCAGGAAACCCGGCCGATGCCCGTTGCAACCTGTGGCAGGATACTCTTCCCCTCCTACTTACTACCTACAACCAAAGGAGCATCTCCCTGCAGGCTGTAACCTTCCATGGTCCACTTGGAAGTCTCTGAACTGTCTCCGGACACAAGTGGGAAGAGGGTAGTGCGGTAAGTCCAACCTGGTGAAGTGGGGCTACCTTGACGGAACAGCAATAGAGTGTGATTGTGGAGCTATGTCACGAACCGAAATACTTTTTTTTTTTTTCGGATGGGAAATCATCAAATGACCCCTCCCGCTCTGGGTGGAGCGGAAGGGAGTATCAGACTCTTACTGACTAGAACCCACCTATGTTCCTTCCTTAGCCCTTTCTGTTCCAGAGCAGCGGTAACCCTTTCGGACGATCCCGCTACTTGTTCTGTTTACTGCGTAGCTGATTTTGTTTGTACGAACCATGCTCCACCTACTATCCTGCCCTCTATGTCCCAAAACATGCAGTCAAAGTGACCTCTGCGCTGCCACCGACAACGCCGTGGAAGTGGCAAAGTTTGGGAAAACAGCGTTTAAAATACAGTCAGCGACACGAAGAACACCAGGGGGTCTACTCCGAAGTAGTATCCGCCGAATGTTCGGCCGTTTCCTGCTACGAAGTTCCTATTTGGTTCGGTCGGTTCCGATCCTACACTCCTACACTCTCTCGAATATTGACTATGGTCCCGACCCAACTGAGCCGATCCGAACTTTTTTCGCATTTTTCAATAATATTCGGTTCGGTCATGTGTCGGTCCGATCCGAACATTCGCACTTTGCACTTCGGAGTAGGCCCCCAGTACCTACTATATGTATAAATGAAATAAGTGTGAACTATCTACGTACCTACTACAATTCCAATAACGTGAACGCTCGGTCTAAAGTCGAATGTCTAAAGAATGGCTTAGCTAAGTGGAATCTGATGCGATGTATCATTAGCGCTCGCTTCCTATACGTCTATGTGTTAGTTGCTGGCTTTTAGTTCGCCATTCGAGAAGAAATAACATATGTTTTGTATAGTAAGTGAACATAGGACTATAAGTTTCGTAGGTTACGTTATGGGAGCGGTGAATGCTTATGCGAATCCCACACCCCAGGCCATAGGCAGAGGTGGAACACCGCGGTGGTTTTAGCCGGTAAGAGTCTGGCATACCCCTCTGTCACCCCCACGATGGAAGAAGTCAATGAAGTTAAGTTCTTTCTTTTCTTTTCTTTTAAAAAAAACATTGCCCCACACTAGGAATTTCTCCTGTATCGTGGGTGCGTTCACAAACGTTCACAAACAGCCAGACCCGAACAACTACTTGTAGGTCATACAAATATTTGTTCCGTGCGGGAATCGTACCCGCGTTACGCAGCGCAGCAGTCAATCGCTTAACCACTGCGCCAACCGTGCCGTCAGTTACGTTATGAGGGTATGATCCAGTGCTAATTATATTCAGAGTTTTTCAGGGCTTGATAAATTCTTAAAGGCCAAACTTAGGTACCTATATCTTAAGGCTATTCTCCAAATTATATGCTCGTTGATTTTGGTGCACGGTAAAACTACAACGAGTTTAGGATTGCATCAATATAAATGTATGTGTAATATTGAATGTATGAATAAATAAATAAATAATAATAAATATACAACGTTTTATAACGTATGACGTCGTCGCCATTTTTGTTGAATTATCTCAAAATATTTACACGTCTTAAAATAATAATAGTAATATGTTCAAGTATATAAATAGAAAAGAATAAAAAGCATAAAAAAATTCGTCAGCATCGTTGTCAACAGCAAAAGTGCCCAAAAGACAGGCAGCATTGCCATTCACTTCTTATTTAATTAAAAGTAAGTACTTACTTTTCACTTTCATCTCGGTAGCTACTTCATTTAACTTAGTGGACGATAAGCACCTCTATTCTGTCTATATAAACTGGTAAGTACTAGGTACTACTAGAGATAACTAGAATTTGCAATAAAATTCTAGAAACCAACAATATCTGGTCTGTTACGGTTGAATATAACACAAGATTGTTGATAAAAAAGGGTTATTCTGTCATTTAACTTACGAAGTAGCGATTTACTTCAGCCTTGGATAAAATGATAGCGTGAATATGGTACATATTATGTTATGTAAAATAAAACGTAAGTAAATATTTACTAGCAAAGGTAGGAAGTTTTAATCCAGACATCATTCTTGGCGTCTGTCTGTTGCCTCTGCTGAGACTTAGGCCTCTTCTCTGTGAGAGGAAGTGGGCGATAATCCACCACGCAAGCCCAGTGCGGATTCGTGGATGTCACAATCATGTCTTGGAGTTTTTTTTTTGGTTCTAAGACAAGCTCTGTCCTCAGGAAAAGTAATAATGGATCATCTTCTGGCCTAGTTTTTGTGAATGCAATAACTGCAATCGTCTTCTCTATAAAAACATCAGCGTAATAGGGGTTCATTAAAAATACTGGCTTAATTTTACAAACTATAAAAAACCTAATATTAGTTAGATATAAACAGGTAGGTGCAGGCAGGTGGTATATTGGTTAGGTTTGTTAGTTGGTGTGGTTGGTGTGGTGGTGGTGGTTGGTGGTGGTGTGGTGGTGTTAGTGTTGTGTTGTTGGTTGATATTAGTTAGTGGTATTAGTTTTTCAGTTTTTTTTATAGTTTCAACAGGCCGTTCACGGTTATTTTACCTCTGGTAGCAGCAACCTTATAAGTAGTGACGAGAATACGAAAACCCCAAAAAAGCAAAATGTTTATTAAAAAAACATTTTCTGCAAATAACAAACTATGAATATGTACTTTAGTTTGATACATTTACTACCATTTTTAATTAATATATTATATAAAAAGTAAATATTTAAAATATTATTTGAATGTAAAACTTACAAACTTAGCGTCTAAATTTGTTTCTTTGTAGTACCTACCTATATTAGATAAGTATATTTTCCGAACTCACTAGCCATATATAAGCCATCAAAGGCTTCTGTGGTTTTTAATATATAAAAATTCTAAACTCTGCGATATACATTTTGAACAATAAAAAAAAATAAAAAAATAAAGATCACAATGTTTTTCGCAGACTTGTCGGCACGGTAACGGCAGCAACGTAACAGCAACTTTATTAATATAAGAATAAAGATCACTGTGATCGACAGTAATACTCAATACTTTATTGCATTCCATAATGTGTACATGATACATATAATGCAAAATCAGAGGTAAAAAAACTGTGAACGGACCACAAAACAGTTAAATGTTTTATGGGACGGACTGTACCAGCCTAATTGCGTAACACACTATCAATCTCAATCTGAATCATTTTGAAGGATATTGCTAATCCATTGCTTCATATGTTCAGCAAGGACGTAAAAGACGCAATGAATGTTGTTGAACTGTCAAAATTAAAGCCATTCCTACTGTTGTGTGTGTGTGTCCACAACGAAAAATAAACTTCACTTCCACAGTAAGAAAATTAAATTAGACCCTAAGCACTCATTCCAGATCTTATCTTTATGACTAACTAGGTCTATTTCAGTCTGACCCTATGAAAATAGGGCTAGGGGTTATTTTCATAGGCCCAAGGATTCAGGTAAAACCGAGATAGTTTCGTTAGATAAAAGGTTATCTAACGAAATTATTTTATTTATTACCTGAAACTTCATTACCGCTTTATATCCTTGAACAAATTACGTAACGTGTAGAGTAAATTAAAATTATGGGTGTATTCTAGCCTCTAGGCATGCTAATAGGAAGGCAGCTCGTAACATACATTTATGTGTGTTAAATTACATCGAGATGTTTCAGTAACAACTTAGGAACGTAAATGCAATGTAATGTCAAACAGCTATTTTATTATACAACGCGCCGCTACAATGGCGACATTAAGGGCCGGTTGTTTCAAACGGTTGGTTAACGTAACATACGCACGTCAAATAATGATAATATTTTACGTAAGTCAAGGCCATAATTTTATAATTGTAATTTTAAACCACGCTTTTTTTTGTTTGATAGTTAGCGCCATCTTGGACGTAGGTATACGCTTGCGTCATGTGGACGTGAAACAACCCGCCATAATTTAACACACGGGGAGGGCTAGTGGCCAGATATCATAAAATTAGAACAAAGAAAGAAAGAAAAAGTATTTATTGCGACTCGTACAGGATCATAAACTAACAACAACAACAACAACACAAAATGATTCGTAATTTCAAAACTACCGCCTGCGCAGTTCCACGACATAGTGCTCTCTCTTTCCTTCAATTCGCCTACTATTTGCATGTTATACGTATTAATTTAATTGATGCGATGTTATGCTCCGTGATCCCAGCAAATGACCCCTGCGCTACAATATTCTTTAAGTACAGCAGTGCGATTCTGTAAGCATCTCACCGTGAAAACTTAGGTGAAGTGAGCGTGGAGTCAGCTGTCATTCCAACTAATGCTAGGGATTGACACTATTGACAGCCAGCAGTGCGATTCTGTAACCAACTCGCCGTGAAAACTTAGGTGAAGTAAGCGTGGACTGAGCTGTCATTCCAACTAATGCTAGGCATTCAGCCTAATTTGAATAAATGAGTTTTGATTTTGATTTGATTGACACTGTTGACAGCTCATTCTAAGCTCACTTCACCTAACTTTTCACGGTGAAATTTTTACAGAATCGATCGGCTGCTCACTCTAAGCTCACTTCACCTAACTTTTCACGGTGAGATTTTTATAGAATCGATCGGCTGGTTGCTCCAAGATGCTATTTTAGAAAATTAAAAAATGAAATAGGTTCATAAAACGAAAACCCGCTATAACCTTCCTCAAAAAATTCTAACCGTAGAAAAAACGACTCCGTTACCAAACTTAGAATGAAAGAAAATACGTTTATTTGCGGCAAACTTGACGCAAAAAAGAACACAAACACAAAAAAAAATAACAAGTTGGGTAACATGCGTCACATTCACGCAAAACGACCGTCGCTCAGCATAATGCTAAGACCCTATACGAGACAGACACCAACTTCTATAGTGATCAACACTGACGACCGTGCCTATACACGGCGTAGAAAAAACGTCTGTGAACAAGCTTCCATAGGCATCCATACAACACTGACGATCGTCACGCAAGCAATTAGGCGCGCGTGACACAGGGCGAATAAACAGTAGTTTTTCACGGCAAGAAAAACGTGTGTACAATGGCCTAACCGTGGATCTTGCCGCCTCTTCTTCATATAGGATACGACTGACAAAAACGAACCGTGCGCCTAATTTCCGACTTTTCATTGCGACTTTGTATTGTGTTTATCACTACATATTATAAAACTAAGTCCCTCCACGTCTATCTGTCTATTTGTCGGAACTATAGATGGGCAATCGACCGGGCTTAAACCCGGTGCTCTGGTAAAAACCCAGAAAATTGTGTTCACTGGGTGTTTACCAAAACACCGGGTTTAAACCTGGTGGATGGCCCACTATAGTCAGAACGCAATAAACTCAAACACTTCCGAATGGATTTTCATACGTTGTTCACCCATGGATGCAGTGATTCCTTAGGAAGTTTTATAGGTGTATAAAATCATTAGGTTTAGTGTAAATAGGCTGAAATATGACGATGATTGTTGAAGATGTCGGAAAAAATCATGCCGACAGCTTTACGCCGTGCGCCGCGTAAACCAATAAAGTTATATGAAAACCCCGGTAGACCCGGAAGTAAGGTCTCGTGGGATATTTTCCGACATTCACACGGGCGAAGCCGCGAGCAAAAGCAAGTGTGAAATAAAATCATTTGAATTTCATGGTTGAAACTGCTTAAAAATCTATCATGACCTAGTTCAGAAAATACAAACGCAAAGGCTATCAAGGCTCCTGCAGACGGACGCGACGCGACTCTAGTAAAACAATATCCATGAAGTTTTCATCGAAATTGTTCTACTACAGTCGCGTCGCGTGTGTCTACAGAAGCTCTTAATTGTATTAAAGAATACCGATAAAATCGTTATGTATTTGGAGATTGCTGTTGTTAACAACTATCGGGATAATAATTATCCAGAATTCGAGCAGAAAAGTAGAGGTCGGGATAACGCGGAAATACACTTATCCAACAGTTGGACTCCGCATTATTGGGTTACGTCTATAATTGGGTTACGCTCGCAGATAAAATTAGCAGACAGGTAAGTGGCTGTGAAGTATACCGATTTTACGTGTGTAAAAGTGTACTTACTTACAATAAAATTCTGTAGGTACGATTGATTTACTAATATTTCCAGGCTATCTTCCGAAAATTGACGTTTTTCAGCAGTTAGATAACGATATTGGTTTTGTGCAATTTAACACATAATATGTACATTCATAAACCCACGTCTTATTTGTTTTATTTTTGATTGTGTTTAGTTTAGTTTAGTTTTATGATCTTTCTGTACGAGTCGCAATAAATACTTTTTCTTTCTTTCTTTCTTTCTTCTTCCCATGGGAGTAAGCAGAAACTACGGAACGCCATCTGCTACGATCCTTACATACTCCTTTTGCCTCATTTACGTTCATACATCCGCACCCTAATTGCGTAACACACGATTAATCGGAATCGGTTTCATTTTGACAGTTCAACAACATTTATTGCGTTATTTGCGTGTTGAGCAGACAAATTTTTCGAACTTAGCAATTTGCTTCAAAATGATTCAGATTCCGATTGATTGTGTGTTACGCAATTCGGGTGCTGGTCATACACGGTTGCGAGTACTACGCACCAGCCCTTTCTGAAGCACATCACCAATGAGGTCACCATATATCTTCCTAGGGCGTCTCCTCCGCGTTTCCACTCACATCTGCCTTGTTAGTCATCTTTTGTAGTGCAATTTGACTTGGAATTATAATTTAGTTGGAATTTGTGTCATAGTGTGCAGCAGGCTTATGACTGCATTTTGATCAAGTGTCTACAGGCGAGTCGAATAAAATTTACATTGTAATTATTGTACCTGACATAAATTAATTTTATGAAAATAATCTGAAGGCATAGAATAAAATAGTAAATAAAAATTTTCGTTCGTGTGGCTGGATGTATGTTCCGGATAGGCGTAAAAACGACTGAGCAGATTTGGATTAAATTCGGCACACAAATAGTTTATACCCTGAATTAACACATAGGGTACTTTTAATTCCCTTTTCGATAACCACGCGGGCGATGCCGCAGGCAAAAACTAGTAATTACATAAGACAAGATCTCATTCCTTGCAAACATGAAATTAAAAGCCCAACATCACATACGCTACTAAACCCTCGCCCCGCTTCCTATGTTCACATCTACCCATTAACAGAATTTATTCATCAAAAGACGTTCGCAGTACAATTGCACATTTGGAACTCACCCCTCATGGTGCCGCGTTTATTATTTAAGCCTGACGAGAATTTACGATTTACATTTAGTCAAATGACGCGAACAATTTGCGAGTGGATTTTGGCAGTGTTAAGTGACACTTTTGAACTCCATTTTGGGGTTGAATATGCAACGCTCGCATAAAATTAATGACGCGGAACGTCAAACATTTTAGTGTTGATTTAAATAAATTCAGTTGCGAACTAACTTTTTGGACAGTTGACTGAAGCTACGGGGTTCAATTAAATCCCCACAGAGTTTTAGTCCGGCATAATGTTCAAGTATTCTATGCACTCGTTATGCTAACAGCTAAGTGGTCTATCATGATCAAAAGGTTATCAAATTACGAAGAATTTTATAGGTCCCTAATAAAATTCCTCGAAATTTGATATTCATTGTACTAGAAGAAAGAAAATACGTTCATATGTGGTAAACATGACACAGAGAAAAAACACAAACACAAAAAAAAAAACAAGTTGGGGTAAAATATGCGTCAAATCCACGCAAAACGGCCATCGCTCAGCAAAATGCTACGACCCTTTGCGAGACAGAGCCCCACAGCGCTGGTTTTTAACACAGCCGGCGTTGACGTGATGACTACAACCGGTACACCATACGAAGAGATATAAACAACACAATAAGAAATAAATACACAACACCTAATCATCAGGTCGTAAAGGTTAACAGGGTGCCTAAGAGCGCTTACATTAAAGACACGGGTTCCCGGTAAAGACAAGCCGGTGCCGATCGGTGCGGGTAAAATATCCCCGTATTGACTTATGCGCCCACACATAAAGAAAAAGGCAAATCATTCTGGCCGTTTCTTTCCGTGGATCAACTTGCAGCGATCTGTAGCGGAAAACATCCTAACGATGGAAACTAGATAGGAAATAAGACAAGTATGCATACCGTCCAGCTGAGTATATTCCCGAACTATTTTTGTCAGTCAATTCTTACGCACAACAGAAACAAGAATTATTTATGAGTTCGCGCCCGTTTCCCGACCTTAATGATACATTGGCATCGTCTGCCTCTCAGGATTCAGGGTCGTTGGTAAATTTTCGTATAGGAATTAGTATTCCTTTGCACGAGAACAATGGTTTCTTTGTTCATAATTCAGAATGGGTAACTATCTGGTTTGTGAGTAGGTGTAATTATACCAAAGAGTTTACTGGTGTCAAGCTTGTGTAAAGGTTGATGATCTTTTTCTCGGTGCCCGAATAACCTCATTACTTAGCAATATTAGAATAATCTTTATTATGTACACCATTTAAATTACAGACATAAATATAGAAATTTTACAAAGGGTGACACAATGGGCAGTCTTATCGCTAAAAGCGATCTTTTAAAGACAACCTTTGGATAATAATTTCAAAAATAAAACAGAAGTGGTATGTCATAAACTGCAAAGTTTTTAAAAGGGACCTTAGGTGAAGGTAGTGAAAGAGAAGTCAGCAGATGACGGGGCCCGATAGGGCCGAAGCCTGCCAGGGCGGCGGGATCGTCCGAAAGGGTTACCGCTGCCCTGGAACATAAAGGGCTAAGGAAGGAACACGAGTGGGTTTTAGTCCGTAAGAGTCTGACACTCCCTTCCGCTCCACCCAGAGCGGGAGGGGTCATTTGATGAGTTCCCATCCAAAAAAAAAGTAGTGAAACAGGCCCTAACCCCACAAATCGTTTCCAGACGGTTTAGCAGCTGGAAATGGTTTAGGTTCTCAACGTGGGTGATAACGCCCTATCGTGGGCGTTTGAGACTTTCAGGAGGGCAGTCGAAGACCCAGAGAAAATTATATTACCTTATAATCTTACGATTATGTAAGAAAAAAAATTATATTCAGAGCTTTGGTGGCAGGAGACATCGTAATATTTTATTTTATGTTATATGGGTCTTGTCTGAATTAATTTTTTTTAATAGCTGTTTCAGATTCATTAGGTACAGATGATAAGTACCTAATAATATTGAGGGGCTCTAGAAAAAAAAATATTCTCAAGGTGGTGGGCATAATAAGGATGAGAACCTATGTTTATGATACACACACGAAGAGCCAATAAACGGTATCGAAAATGCAGTGAATGTTTCAGAATATTGTGCCAACACTTGACTACCCTTGACTCACTAAGAAGACTGAAGCTAATAGTGCGAAATATGTAGGTTATTTCGTTAACACCTCTTTCGTGGTTTGTGTATAATACCTATATTATTATGTGTAGTTGTGGTTCTAAACAGACCAGCACCTAATTGGGCAACACACTTCTAATCAAAACCCAAATCTTTTGATGGATATTGCTAATCCATTGCTTCATATGTTCGAAAAAATTTGTCCGCTCAACAACGTAAATAACGCAATGAATGTTCTTGAACTGTCAAAACAAAAGCCTTTGCTGTTGTGTGTGCTACGAAATAGCTCCGGTGCTTTCCCAGAATGTGAACTAATCAATTTTTGGAGGTAGGTGGGCTGGTTGGAATAACCACCGACAGCCGCCATGACCCACGTACTATCCAACCCAGCGCTGGGGCTCTGTCTCGTATAGGGTCTTAGCATTGTGCTGAGCGATGGCCGTTTCGCGTGAATGTGACGCATGTTTACGCCCCACTTTTTTTTTGTGTGTTTGTTCTTTTTTTTATGCGTCATGTTTGCCGCAAATAAATGTCTTTTATTTCTTTTTTTTTCTATCGCCAAAACCGATATCTGACCATTTTGAAAAGAAAATCCCGTGCACATGATGACCACAGCTACGTCCGTAAGTAAAACAAAAGAGGATCCTTTTTAGGTCGACTAATTAGATGCGCTGCAAACAGGATTAATCCGATATAGATTTTGGCGACAGTACAATGGTCCAGCTGAAGGACTACGTGCGAAAACCAAACCCTCTCACATAGAACATGATGTGTAGTTGCGTAAAAAGTTACAAGCTTACCCTCCACGATGATCGTAACATGTTTCTCACCACTGAAACTTAACAACCCGTTCCCATGAAAACAGTTCGTTATTTTTACGGTACGTTAATTTCACGATACGTTTTTTTCTGCGGTGATGGCTGATGGCGTATGTAGCCTGTAGGTACATATTTGTACGAGCGCTCTCACACGAGTCGGCGGTATCGGATCCAGTAAAACAATGTTACCAAAATTGCCCGAATGGCCCAAATTTAACGGTTCAGAAAATATAATGTAACGGACGACCGTCGTGTGAACTGAGGGGCAATTCTGGTAAATTTAAGAACGTTCACAGTCTGATCTAGTCTCAATCTGTCAAAAATACGTGAAATTTCCCTACATTTTGACAAGTTTTTGACATTTGTTTGTCGCCGAGATGAGACCGCGACTAGATTTTGATCGTTTTAAATTACGAGAATTAAATTGGCCTGCTGGCTGGTGGCGGTGGTGGTACTTTTCGAGGTGAAATTAACTGCATGGTACATACGTTAGGGTTACCCTTAATCTGCTAAGCTATTAATTAGGGTACAAAATGGACATATATCTCGGTATATCGATGCGTCTGAATTCTCATCTGGGATATGTAATAGGCATCTGATTTGGATTCTATAGATGCTGCAACTGCAAATACTCCGCGCAATCGAGCGTGTTAGCTAGGTTTGAAAAGAGGATATCTGCATGTACTTACAGCTTCACAGTTCATGTTCATCTAGCTGCCAGGATCTTCTGGTTTACCTATTCCTACATCTAAGTATACAAATAAATAAAATTGAGGTGTCTGTTTGTTATGTCACAATAACAACTTCTTAGTTAAAGTGAACCATAAAAAAAAATGAAATAATAATAATAAAGCATAATATGATCCATAGTGTGGGCAACGTTTAAAAAAAAAAGTATACCAATACCGAAAAAAATAGAATTATTGTCTGTCTGTTTGTTCCAGAAATTCCGAAACGGCTGGACCGACGGGTTTTTTTTAATTTAGAAAAATAATTTGGGTTCCGCGAAAAAAAAAAATTAAAATATCCAATTCGTTGCGAACGCACATGCATCCAACATGCACGCGAACGAATTCGCGGGCACAGTTAGTGGTGATTAAAATAGGTTCCAATAATTTTCCTCATTTCCATTGAATACAGAAATACTTTGTACTTATCTATCCTCAAAAATATAACCATGACTAAAGCCTTTTTACGTGAATCACATATGAAGCGTGAGCGTAAACGCTAATTCTGTACTTGAATGACATTGACCTTTAAAACCACAATTACGTAACTCTACAAGGAAAAAACAATGATTTCAATACTACCATTTAAGTAGATATATATGGGTACCTATTGTAATGAATGAACTAACGTCACACGCTGCCATAAATAGGTCCGTGACATTATACGAATTCCCGTTAGAGACCTAAGTAGTTGTAAGTCATCTTTTCGAACTACCCGCAAATAAACATGTTTTTATTTGCATACACTCCAACGATCTGGATTGCGTCAATTTCTGCTTACATGAACCTGACAAATGTATTTATTTTGATTCGTGATTTATTGTTAAGTGTTCATTCATAATAAGGAAAATTGAGCAAGTTACGCCATTTTCTCCCTTAGGGCCACGAACATACTGAGACCTGTTTTCGAGGATTCTTCGAGACTTTCATTGGCACTTTGTTTGCTTCAGTTTTGTGTTGGCAGGTTTACATAAATATTTTGACGTAGTCAGAACTATAGTATAATAAAAACCAAGGGCAAAACTATTGACACCAAAATCTTATGATGTAACTGTAAACAAACAAACACAACTCAAATATAACTAGTGAAATGTAGGTGTGTTACATGTAAATATATATTAGGGACACTTCTGCCTAACTCTTCGGGGAATACAGGTGTGATGTTATGTTAAACCTAGATCACATCTTTATGCTAATTAGAGTTACTTTTAATCAGGCATTAAACTCATCAGAAACTTCAAACAACAATCGTCATCTTTGTTATCATCAGACCTCGAACCACGAAAGCTCTCAAAACAAATGAACTCGTTGATTAAACAAAAGTAACGAAACAATACTAACTTGGTAACTTCATAATAGAGTTAGCCCTTTGGGGTTCACACCTAAACCAACTCTGTCAGTTATCATCACTTGTGACGGCTTGTCCAGAACTCTGGACAGTTTTATGTCCACAAAACACAAATTTTTGGCCAGTTTGGACCGCAGCCAGACTTCAAATGGGACATTTAAAAATAGTGGTATTACACAGTCGATGTAGTACACACAAATATTTTAAAAGAAAGTACGCGTTGAATTTGTTTTTAAAAAAGAATGTGTGTAGCTGGCGGTTGCCGGTGGATTCGTTTAACCAACTGCGAGAATTCAACCGGAACCTAAAATGTGAGAGGATTTAAATGTTGGAAATTCTAAACTAAAATAAAAACCAGCGAGCGATTGATGAAACTGGGAACGACGTCCCGAAAATACAAGTTTCAGAATTAAAGTTCCAATTTGACTTCGATGCGACAAACGAAGGACTGACCGTCTGGCTAAAAAGAGGTCAGGAGATCAAATACTACCATTAACTTGACGTATTGAGGAGAATTCACTGCACTAGTTCTAACAAAATATTTGGACGAGTTATCACGAATATTCTACGTTAATGTACGTATTACGTAATATTGTCTTCCAAAAATAAGCAAAAATATTCCTATTTACCTGAACAATCGCGGCCGCCCTTAAATTCTATATTTTTTCCGTCTTCAGTCAACGTTTTATGTAACAAGAAATTCGCTTCAATCGCTTTTTATCATTCCGAATCACAAATAGCCCCAAAAGGAAGTAAAATTTTATGAATACAAAAAATAAATGTATTGAATTTTCCTTACAGCTGTTCTCCCATTAAAATCATTGTTTTATTCATCGAATGTTAGCCTAAGGGAAATCTCCAAATCTCAATTTTTAAGATTGTTGACACCGATTTTTACAGTTATCAACTTCTTTAAATATTTATATATTCGCCCCGAAATTTTCATGAATCTCGATAGAAGTGTTTTGAATTACTTTTTGTAAGGTCTCGCTTTGTTGTTTCGGGTGTTGAATATTTTAAAATAGAATGGAAGTCGGCAAATTACTTCATAAAAAGCTCCAGAGTTCATACGCATAAAATATACAAATCCAGTGTGCCAGAACATTCACAGGAAGGTTATCGAATAAAAACTCTGTTCTAAAGCTTATTCAAATTGTTTAGATTTCTAGCATAATCTTATTATGTTAGAAATCTATTCGAATAAATAAAGTATATATTTTTTATATCAAAATAACAGCTTTTTTAACTAAATGGACATAAAAGTATACGAAAACATTTTTTTTTATATTTATCTGTCTATCTGTTTGTTCCGGCTAGTCTACGAAACGGCTCGACCGATTTTGACGGGACTTGCAGATAACTAATGTTATAAGAAGTAACTTATGTTACTTTTATTTAAGAAAAATAATTAAGATTCCGCGCAAAAAAATATTAAGCCTGTAAAATCCAGTATGCATGCGGACGAAGTCGCGAACACAGCTAGTAAACAATATGGTATAAATAAATTACATAATCTAATTCTATGCTATGAAATTATGCTACCATTTCAATTATCTATTAGTGCATAGTGTAATCAGAACTATATGTCAAGACCTCATTAGTTTGGTGTCAAACTTCATCTTAAACTAAATTGTTTGTGGTGCACGAGATTAATTGTTTTGTTCTAATTTAAACGTGATGCCATTAACTCTTGATACTTTGACCGAGAACCGTAAATTGAGATGCAGTTATTAACTTACAACGTCACTTTGCTAATTGGCTAAGTAATTTGCATGAAGAACGTAGAGGCGACTTGATAGCGGAAAAGTCAGACTGCTCAACTTTAGGATTTACTACTCGTATAATATGAACTATAATTTTGTAATTTTCAGATATTATTATGTTTATTTATTTATTATTTTAAGTAATAATTGTTATTCACTTGCATACTATTTTAATCTTATGGCTAAGTAATCACAGCCGCACGGGTCGATCGATCAGGTTAAGCTACGCTTGCCGCGGTTGGTCCGTGGATGGGTGACCATCTTCACATACCAACGTGCCTCGGAAAGCACGTTAACCCTTTGGTCCCGGCTGGTCATTTGTGGATCTTTGACAGTCGTTACGGGTCGTTAGAAGCCTGAAAGTGTGGCAACCAGTCTTACTAACGGGTATCGTAATACCCAGTAACTGGGTTGTGGAGATCAGATAGGCAGTCAATCCATGTAAAATACTGGTATTCAGCTGCATTCGGTTAGACTGGAAGCCAACCCTAACATAGTTGGGAAAAGGTTAGGTAGATGATGATTATTTTAATTGTAAATAAATATACTTATTTAACTTCAGGATATTAGGAGGATTAGGGAGATATTACAGAAGGAACTTGTATTGTAGCTTAGATTAAAAATTGTGATCTGTGATACACTAAGTTTTGGTGACAGCAGTTACAAAAATGCTATTACTAAGAACTTGTCTATCATAAAATACACGATAGTTCGTCTGGTACGAGGGAACTCCATCATTTCCCTGAATTAAGAGGTGGCCAATGGCAAATATTCAAAGTCAAAATAAAAATTCATTTATTCAAATTAGGCTAGGAATCGAACGTCAACATTACATAAGACAGCCCCCAAAACGACCGCCCTTCACCAATTCCTAGTGTTTTCGCTGGGAATAAGTGGTGCAACAAACTCCCCAACAGCACATCTGTCTATTTAGTTAGAAAAAGCATGATTCTATACAAAAGTAGGTATGCAAAGTAATTAACATTACGAGACACAGAACATGAAATTAAATTGTTTGCCATATTATGTCAGCTAGCCACGCCTTTTCATCTGACCACCAAGTTGCCTAATGATGTAAGTGAACATCAGAACGTATCTACCTACTTCAATTATATCTACACTATGATTGTACTAGGTTTATTCGAATTTGTTTGCAATCGATAATATTTCAAGTTAAACAAATACCTATCAACTTTTAGAGTGAGTAGCATTATGAAAAAGTTAAAAAAATGTTCGAAGTTATAGTGTAAAGTTAACTTCATTGCGTAGGAATTAAAGTTATTTTTCCATAAACTCATATTTGTTTACATTTTTGGCAAATTATTCGCGAACGCAGATTAGACAATATCACCATCAGCTTTTCTCATTCAATGTTGAAGACAGCTTACAAAAATGTATGAGAAATATTATTATTTTATTTTTTATGTTTCTTTGTTTAAACGCAAAGTAATGAAGGACAACGACCACATATGGTTTTATATCTATCGCCCCTCAAACTTACTTGCCATAAGGACAACGGACCCAGTAGTAAAATTTCACTTCCCTTTATGCGGGATCACGTTGTAATGAACACTAACTTTTTTATTATTTGTCTACCTAATTATTTTTCTGGACAAACGAGAGAAAACGCTTAGGCAACAGTTTTTGACTCTCTTAGAGCGAATTTCACACATCTAAACCACGTTAAAGAACTGCCAGTGTCATCATTGTTGTGGATTATTGACACTGACAGCTCTTGAACGGTTTAAATGTGCTGATCGCGTAGTATCATTGTTCGCCCTTACTTCTACAATAGAGAATTTCAAGCCAGACAAAGTGCTGGTTTTGGGCGATATATATTTTCATTTCGTTTAGAGACCATAAAAGAACGAAAATACCACGCGCTGATGTACTAGACGCCTCGAGAATATTAAACTGGATGGTACAGCTTTTATCAGAACTAAACATGAGATTGGGTAAGTACATAGCTTTTTCTTTTTATGACGTAATATACTGTTACGCCTATAAACCTGAAACAGCAAGCCTGATATCTAGTCTTGCAAGCAACACGACGTGTAACAAACAAGATGAGGTTTTTGTAAACACATTTTGGTGTTCAGCAAAAACATTTGTTTACGTCACACTAAAGCCCCATTTACACGGTACAAGTTTCTGGAACGTTCAAAAGCAATAATCGTATACTATTTAGCACGTTCAATTATGACCTTTTAAAAAAACTGCATGCAAGTGTTTACACGCATGCTATTTCCATAATATGGTATTCTATAATACAATTAAAGTTTTGCCATTCAATAATTGCATGCGACTTCTCTTTACACCAAGACAATTATTGCAGGCAAGTTTTGCCTCGTGTAAACCCAGAGTTGCACGTCCTGGAAATGAAATGAAATTGTTTATTCTGTAAATAGGATTTCGGAATAACTTCTTCGCGTCATATTATAAAAAAAAAAAAACCTTTATGAGGTCGGCGTTTCCTATCTGACTACTCTGAGAAGAAAGACCGAAGCAAAACAAACTCAGAAACTCAGATGTCACAGTCTCTTTTAAAGTCTAGACATAATCTTGGTCAGATCATGTGAAGTCCATGTCCATAACGGCACGGTTGGCGCAGTGGTTAAGCGATTGACTGCTGCACTGCGTCGTTCGCTCATAGATGGATAATATAAAATGTTTATGCCAGAATTGAATGCAATGTTATTGTATGTGCTGTTTACACCTATACCAGTTTTGAACGGCAACTAAGTCGTTTGCGTCATTTAGACGGTGCCAGTCAATTGTTACGTCGATTTTATGGTATGCTACAGGCAATATACTTGTACCGCGTAAATGGGCCTTAACACCAAACCTTTAGTTAGAAAAATACTAAAGAAAAATACTGAATACAGACTGAAAATTTCCTGATGCTAATGATTCGGAACACGGGAGAGAAATCGAGAATAAACGCAGATAAAAAACCAAGAGAAAGAATTTTACTGATTATAAAAGTTTTATCTTTTTTTAAGAGGATCTGAGTGACTTTGAAAGGAATGGTGCTGGCTCACTTATGCAGATTACATCTAAAGTTATGCAGCGAATCAGATGTTGTGCAAACCAAACAGCATATTTTCCTCAATCTCTCAGAGATTAGATAATATTTCACGTCAGCTATTATATTTCAATGGGAAGATGCTACATCATGATCATGATTTGATAATGTAGTATGCAATTCAATTACCTATTCGTAAACATGGAAGTAAAAATGGCACATAGATAGATTAAAATTGAATAGATTTCTTACATGCGAAAGAATTGGCACAAAAAATTGAATACTATTCATTAATATAATACGAGTATTGAACTCGCTGCCAATTTTGTTGACAATGATCACACTTTTTGTTTTTTTTTTCTATCCGCACTGATAAATTGAATATAATTAGTAATAAGAATTATTGTTCTCACGTACGAGTAAGTGACGATTGTCTTAATGAGAAATAAAGTACTTTAAACCGAATATTCGAGAGACCTTGATTTAATTCCTGTATTTTTTCCTAACTATCAAATTATTGGCACTAGACGGTAACTAGGAAAACCCACTGTATTGTTTTCAAAAATGTCTGCCAAATATTAACCGAAATCATTACAAATAAGTTAATAACTAATTTGAATATGCCATTGCTCTCTGATCTTTACAAAACTCAAATAATGATAGGAATAAGGCAAGGCACAAAAAATAAATTTACAATTATTAGTATCATTAAGATGCAACATCAAATGGACACATTCAATTAAGTCCTTTTTCCTTACATTTAAGCTATCCCCATATAATAATATAACAGTTGAACTGGGGTTTATTTTTGTCAATTTGATATTATTAATTAATTGGCTAATACTGGCACCGGGTAAACAATGATTAATTACATATTGTTGCGAACACTGATTTAACAAGCTACCAAAACCTTGACCAAATTTATCAGAAAAAATATAAGTAGTATTAATCAAATTATTCGTACTATTGCTATCATCACTAATACAGCTACCTACTGGTTGAGCTACTGAGGGTGTGGGTGTAATAAGTTGGGGTCCCCGGGAACAGGTACAGCTAAAAGAGAGGTTATTTGTCAAAGACTCATACCTCTCCGCATTATACTTGACCAGGTCTGCCAACTCATTAGCCTCCTGCATGCGCTTACTCAGGTCTTGTTGAGAAGCCTCATATTTACTAAAGATATCCTTTAGAGCGTATTCCCTAACAAACAGTTCATCCTGAAGGTGCTGAGTGTCTGTGTCGTACATAGCATTTAGCACGCCCACTACGTCGGGGTTTATACCCGACTGCCCCAGAAGAAAAAGGAAAATAAATAAGTCGGAAATTTCACGCGGACGAAGTCGCGGACAGAAGCTAGTTTAGTCTACTTCTTAGCGTGTCGATAGCAATCTAAATGAACTCGGTCCAGAATTCAGCCACTTGTTTGGCGCCATCACCAGCGTCCATCAGTTCCTGTAACGTGCAGCTGACAGGACACGCACGATATTAAGTGTCCCATCGTCCCACAGCACCACATTTACACTCCGATGCGGAGTCGTCTATGAATCTCCACCTGAACAGGTTTGCCTTGCTTCGGCCAACCTGGGTCCGGTGTCTATTTAAAGACTTCCAGGTTAGACAAGGTTTAGGTTTAGTTATAAATGAAGATCAGATAGTTCTGTCGACTTTATTAATGTTGAAGATGTGCCCATCCCGTAATAATGACGTCATCTAAAAGCATTAAAATGTAGGACAAACACATCTTGAGATCAAAGCGCGGGCTATAATGTCATCCTTAGTTAATGGATTTATTTTTATTTGGGTTGTACATAATTCTTCTATATCTATACATATTAAAATAAAATGAAGTCACTGTTCCTGTCACCTGTGTGACAGCGTTGTTTATGTAAACTACGCATCGGATTTTCATGCTATTTTCACAATAATTTAGAGAATTTATTACGGAAGGCATCAATATTATACTTAAATAGTCAAATCATAACGTCAACTAACGGTGGAGTTTCTTGCCCATTCTTCTCCATATGAAAACTACTCTTTGGAAGGGGACTAAAATTAATTTTATTTTATTGTACTTTTTGAAGTTCAAAAGTGCCTTTTATGTGCCTATTTGAAATAAATGCTTTGATCTTGACTTTTTGACTTTGATGTAAAAACCGTACGAAACATGGACGGCTCACTAGTATTTTATTAAACGACGGTTAATTTAAAATCTTTTCTGAACTATGTTTTATCCTTGGAGTGACAGCTTTCAGTTTTCCGACAAAATAATGTTCGAGGGATAACAATTTTTCTAAGATTTTCTATTGTAGTCAACTACAGCCTGGCTACCTCATAATACTGTAATCATATCGTGGCTCATAGTAAGTTATTATCTGAGCCTTTTCTTATTTATTTTTTCAAGGTAACAAAGAGTGTAAAAGCAAAATTATTTTACCCATTTAAATACTTTATCAGCCACTTTGGTCAAACCTCGTCCAAACGGTCGTTGACAAACTCGTTGGTCTAGTGGTCGCAAGCGCTACTGCTGAGCATGAGGTCCTGGATTCGATTCCCGGGTCGGGCAAAGTGTTATTGGGTTTTTCCACCTGGAATTTCTCAGTAGCAGCGCGGAGTCTTGGGTTTGTACCCGGTTGCTGGCAACCGGGTACAATCGCCCTCTTTTTTTTTGGGTTGGAAATCATCATATGACTTCTCGGGGGCGTGGCGGGGGCTTCGAGGGCGTGTCAGACTTTTACTGACTAAATCCCACCCGCGTTCCTTCAGTTGCCTGTGCCAGGGGCCACGGTATCTCTTTAGAACAACCCGCGGCCCTGGCAGGCAATGGACTGCGAGAGTAAGTTGATTGATTGATTGTACAATTTAGGTCATTTTCCCCACATTTTTTATCTCTGTCGATCAAGTCCTCCATTCTTGTAGATCATATTATGGTCTCATTTTTTTTTTTAACCTCTCCCGCTCTGTGCTGACCGGAAGGGCGTGCAGACTTTTACTGACTAAAACCCACCCGTGTTCCTTCAATTGCCTGTGGTGCCAGGGGCCACGGCATCTCTTTCGAACAACCCACGGCCCTGGCAGGCATCGGTCCTCGCGGACCCCGTCAGTTCATGCTGACATCTCTTTGAGGCGCGCCCCCTTACATGGGGCTTAAGATTACTGGCGAAATGTGGGTGGACTCCATGGTCCACCCACATTTCGCCAGTAATCTTAAGGGATCTTAAAGAAATAATCTAAATCTCTTCCTTTGGGAAGTACAGGCGTAATGTTAGTAAATGTTATACTAAGGGTTAATTTTTCAATAGTCAAAGATATCAGAAGAATAATTATGACTTTTTAACATATTTTAAGTATGGGGAACCCCCAAAATTTATTGGTTTTTTTTCTATTTTTGTACTTATGTAAATCTTAATGCGGTTCACAGAATACATTTACTTACCAGGTTTCAACAGTATAGTTCTTAGTTTCGGAAAAAAGTGGCTGTGACATAAGGACAGACGGACAGACAGACAGACAGACATGACGAATCCATAAGGGTTCCGTTTTAGGCATTTGGCTACGGAACCCTAAAAATCAGCCCTTATTCAGCTTGGAATTATTCCTTCATCCTCGTCCATCATAGATTACATAACCCGACGTCATTTAAAACAAAAAACCTATTAATAAACACGTGCTTTTATAAATCGAGACGAATCGTTCTGATTGGCTGCCTAACGACATTGACCTTGTTGTGTTACCTCACAATTTACACCTCGGCAATGCCTGTCATTATTACGTAAAGGAAATATTTTATAATCTTGAACATGGTGTTATGATATAATACACCAGAAGGCCAATTCTCGTAATTTAAAACGTTCAAAATCTAGTCGCAGACTCGCAGTGTCATCTCGGCGACAAACAAATGTCAAAAACTTGTCAAAATGTAGGGAAATTTGAGGTATTTTTGACACATTGAGATCAGATTGTGAACGTTCTTAAAATTACCAGAATTGCCCTTCAGTTAGCCTATAACGTTCCCACTGCTGGGACAGGCCGTTCCCCGTTTTTGAGAGCAGTGGTGATGAAATAAATTACCCAGAGTAAAGCGTCTGCCTGGGTTTAAACCCACGACCTACAACTCGTAAGTCGGGGCTACTGGGGTTACCAATGGGCCACCACTGTTCCCCGTTTTGTTAAATTCATATAGAACCTTCATCTCACCATATTGGATGTAATCACATCTACACGTGGGACATCTTAGTACAGCTAACAAAATAATTGGAGATGACTTTATTACTCGTAGTTGGAGATCCTTTAAATCATTGCAGACTGATAAGATAAATTGTACGTATGGACAAGAGGTTAATGGTACGTATATCATAACCATGTTTAATCTATTCGTAGGTAAATAAAATTGAAATTTGTAATGTCAAAAGAACAGCTTTTTACTAAATGCATGTAAAACTATATACGGTACCTACCTATAACAAAAATAAAAAACAAACTCTTAAACTTTTGTCTGTCCGTTTGTTCCGGCTAATCTCCGAAACGGCTGGACCGATTTTGACAAGACCGTCACTGGCAGATGGCACATGTTATAAGGAGTACGCTACTTTTATTTTAGAAAAAATTAGGGGACCGCGCAAAAATAATTAAACCCTATTTATTTTTCGACATGCACGCGAACGCAGTCGCGGGCGCAACTAAAGGATAATAAAAGTATGCCAATTATACAAGTATCATTATCTTTTAATGCGCCGCGCAAACATCTGTTATTCCAATTTGTTGTTTATTTTCCTCAACGACACATTTAAGTCTTTTTTTCAGGTGGTTTTAAAAAACTTCCACCAATCCTAAATAATTTCATTCCTCCATCTGCTTCCTCAATTTATCTTCTACAAAATTAATGTTTTATATAAGTAAGTAATAAAGGTCTGTCTGTTCTTGCAGAGAATTGAAGTTCAACATCTCTTGAAACTGCGAATGCTTTACAATGAATTTTTTGCTAATATTTTGCAAGGTATTCGAAACTGGAAGGTATATTCTAGACTTTATTTTGCTTGAGAACATCATCTTTTTTGTTCAAGAAAAGATCTCGGCTATTTGTTTTTGTGGACCTTCCTTTTCTTATGGCTGTAGAAATAGAATGCAAGCTTTTGCCATGGTGGTGTGACTAACAAATGAGAACAATTGATTTCCCTAATTTTTTGACACTACAGGAAATGGTGGTCGCCAACCAACAAATGTTATTCATAAATACCCATTTAATTACCTTTTTAACAAAATTAGATAGGTGAAAGTTCAAATTAAACATACATAAACTCTGCCTACTCCTCTGCCTTCGTCGCAGAGGAGTAGGCAGGAGCTAGTGGTATAATTTGAAATTTTAAATATCTGACGTTATGTCTATAATATCCTGAAGTTTCTAGACTAACTGACACTAAAAATGTTAGGTGGTCTTACACAAAAGCCAGTTCCGAAATTGGCGTTCACGACAAACTAACATGTTCGATTGGAAAATTGCCCTCGCCACCAAAAATTCTTGAGCATCACATCAAAACTTCGAAAGGGTGGAGCAATCTGGCAGTTTCACTCATCCCTTTTTTTGCTTGAATCATTGAAGTGCTGGGCTATTGAGAAAGTATGACAAAACCTCGGGATTTTGGGTCGGCCCCCACAATCTCGGCGTACAATCAACAATAACAGTCTATGGTGTATTTCTCCGCCACAGGTTTTTTGCTTTATACTGCGTCGTAAAACCGTCGAAGAGTGAAATGCTTGTTCAGGATCTGATTGAAGATTGTTGATCAAATGTTTTTGGTTTGTATTGGGCTTTAGAATAATGTGGAAATGCCTACGTGACGAAACGGAAAGATTAACTGGTGTAACCCAAATCTTTGGGTTACCCCAGTAACGAAAACGAGGAATACGAGGTCGCTAAATTAATACAATTGGCGCAATTTGTGCCTAAATTTAAAATAAATGATTTAGGTATTTTGATAATTTAGTAATAAGTGAAAATGTCGCCCAATATAGGCTGCATTTTTTTTAAAATTATAACTAGCCTCAACTGTCTGACTAACTCTCGATAGCTCAAACGTGTCTTAAAATTATTTCATTTTTGAGTTAGAATGGCAAAAAAAAATTATTTAGTGTTCCGTACCTCAAAAGGAAAAAAAGCGGACTCCTTGTAGGATAATTTCGTTGTCCGTATGTCTGTGGGTCAGTCTCAAGACCCTATTTCTAGGTTTTTTTAATGTAGATTTAAATGGATAATTAGTAGCTGGGTCGAAACTTTAATTAAAGTGCATTGATCCGCAGGTGTTTACCATGATTACCTATAAATATGCACTCGCTTCATTAGTGTACAATGTACTGTTACTAATGAGCAACACTAATCAAGCTGTAAATGGTGTTTGAGATAGACCTGGGCTATCAATCGTAGGTCTGATAAGCAGGCTAGTACATAATATAGGGTGTATTCTACTTCCTATTTCCTACTATATTAATATTATAAACGTGAAAGTTTGTATGGATTGATGGATGAATGGATGGTTGGATGGATGGATGGATGTTTGTTACTCTTTCACGCAAAAACTACCTACTGAACGGATTTGGATGAAATTTGCCACACAGATGGTTTATAACCAGGATTAACATATCGACTTTTTATCCCGATATTCCCACGGGATCGAAACTTATGCAGGTGAAACCGCGGGGCGCAGCTAGTCTATTCATACACGAAATATATGAAGAGTGAAACACGTGTTTTTTTTTATATCCCATAACTCTAGGGTTATATTCTAAAAGTAATACAAAAAGTCCTGGAATATGTGGTCCAAATAATGCATAGTTTCGATATCATCAATCATAATTAATTTAGGTCAAAAATAAGGTATCTAAGTTTCATTGATAAATACGAATAATTCATTTTCATCCTATATTGAAAGCTAAGAAAATGCGTTTTTGTCATATTTCACGTAATGGTGTTTTACATTAATAATCGTGACTTTGTCGAACTATTTTGTATGAAAAATAAAAACAAAAAAAAAATACGATTGAAAAATAATTTATATGCCGCCAGTTGATTAATGTTGATTTGATAAAAAAAACACCTTGTTTAAGTACCTATGCAGTGGGGAACTTTGGAATTCGTACTATGTTGAAGTCATCAGCAATGGTTGACATTTACCTAAACAGATAAAATCAATGTATTCATTGGTATACATACATTTTTGAATCATCGTTACAACGAAGAAAAGAATGAACTCACTTGCGGAAGGATTTGTGCAAGGGTATGGATGACCTTTGCACAGCAGTGGATTCAACATTGGTCGTGAAAAAAAAGTGGCTACATAACCTACCTAGTTTTATTTTTCATACAAACTTAGGAGATAATTCGAGGATAAAAGTGGTAGGAAAACCCACATAGCTACATAGCTATTCTGCAGCGCGATTCTGTAACCATCTCACCGTGAAAACTTAAGTGAAGTGAGCGTGGAATGAGCTGTCATTCCAACTAATGCTAGGGATTGACACTATTGACAGCTCAGCACTATAAGCTCACTTCACCTAACTTTTCGTGGTGAGATTTTTACAGGATCGATCGGCAGGTATGAAATAAAAAAATATAGATAATGAAGATATAAATAAAAATATGGTAGGAATGAAAAGACGTTCACGAAACCAAACTTGAAATTTTTGAACTGAAATGGTATAGGTACAGCAAATACTGCCCCTTCTTTTTCATTCAATATGGGAATACCAAAACTGTTGTGTAATAGTGTTTAATAACGTAATTAAGAAAAAAAATCTTAGTAAGTAACTTCTCATAAGTTGGTAAGATTTTTTTTTCTAATAAGTAGGTATATTTTTTTTCTAAACAATAATTCGAGGATGCCAGTGGTAGGAAACACACAACGAGTAGCAACTTAACTATTCAGATATGAAACAAGAAACCAAAAAAAATAAAATTAGTGTAAAAAAGGTAGAAATAAAAACATGGAGGAATAAAAAGACGTAGGTAGGGTTCACCCAACTGGATTAAACCTCGATTTTTTTAAACGGAAATGGCAATGCAATAATAACAACTTAGAATTTTTAATATACTTAAGAAATTTTCATAAACTGTTTTGTAGTGTTTAATTAAATAATTACGAGTCTGACTGTTTACGTATTAAATCCGAGGTCAATGATTGACATTGTTTTTAAAATTAGTCAGACGTGTCTATTTCGTTTGTAAATTCCCCACTTAATATATTATTTTAATTATCGGAAGCTATAAATTACAATTTAAGTACCGTACTTATTAAATATCTAGGTAGTGAAGTCATTAATGTAGGTAACGTCAAAGTACGAAGTTATCTACCCACATATGTACTTTATTGAATCACAAGAAAATGCAATAATGACCTATAAACTGTTACCAGTACGCAATCTTAACGCGTAATGATAACACATGATTCCTTAATAACACTTCCTTATCGTGAGCACAAAAACTGCACGATTGTGTACTTTAGTCTTCGATTTCCGACACCTACTAGAGTCTAGAATCCGTGATAAAAACGAGGCATTAGTCAACCGAAAATACTGCGATAACTTCGTACTTCCAATATTCAGATAACGCGACTAACAAAGAAATCAACGAACCAACGCGATTAACAAATTCTTAAGCTACTGAAACAAATTCAAAACTTCGTTAGAATACGAATAAGTTGGTAGGTACTCATTACTTACACAAAACGCCGGTCAACTTGGTAAATCCGTGACGTAAAATAACTTCACAACTTCCCAAACACTTTTATTGACACTTCTATTGCAGTCACGAATATCACAAAAAGTTGACACTGAACGTCGTCATTGTTGCACAAAACATCACTGTTTTTAAGAAGTTTTCTCAACACTACGAAAACGGAATGGCGGTAAGTCGCGGGAAAGTGACGTACACAACACGTCTACACCACGCGGCGATCGCTCGCAAACTGAATGAATGAATCGAATCGAATGTCGAGATCGAGACGAGACCGACTCGCGTGTAAACTCGATACAGAAAGCGCGTAAAATGCTTGACGAACCGGATCACAGTACCGGACCACCTCAAAGGTTCATGATTCGCACTTTTTTCTGGGATTATGAGAAAATTCTATTTTATTATTATCTTCTGCAATTTTGTATCGAGTTAAACCGGTCACGTAGGTAGTCTATTTACGAACTGGTTCTAATATAGTTTTACTAACCTTTTCCGACGATAAATAGTTACTGCCCACATAGATTCTGATTCTGCACTACACATATTTTTATTTTATGTGAATATTGCAAAAGCTTTTTTTGTATTGTACAAACATCCATGTGTTCCTAGAAATGCGATTGGAAATATGTGCGAGTATTACCTACGTGCTATGCAAGAATATGTCATGTCAGTTCAATGAGACTTTCAGATTTTTCTGCATTGTAGTTTTGGCAACTTTTTTTATTGCAGTCTCTCATACAGCGACAGTATGAGAACTACTCTACCTATTCAAACAATTGCTCCTTACCAAAGAAAATTATGTGATTATTTAAGGCTCCCGCAGACAGGCGCGACGCAACGATGCGACAAGATTCTGATCGGTAGAGTCGCGTCGTGCTGTCGCATCGCGCCTGTGTGCGGAAGCCTTTAGTCATGACTTGTCTGTTCGCTCTAGCTACATAACATTATTATATATAGGTGTATGTAACATGTCAGACCGTTGTAAAAGTCTAGCTTTCACCAACCTAGTTTAATATCATATCAGTTCATTGCTGCGCTGCGTGTCGCGGGTTCGATTCCCGCACGGAACAAATATTTGTATGACCTACATGTATTTGTTCCGAGTCTGGGTGTTTTTCTATCTATAATATGTATGTATTTACAAAAAAAAAAAAAATTGTATATAAGTAGTTTATCAGCCATCTTGTTACCATAACACAAGCATTAGGTTGCTTAGCTTGGGACAAATGGTGCTGTGTGAAATGTCCAGGGATATTATTATTATTATTGCACTGACACCAGCTTCCGTTCACTCGTTATTGTTCACTCTATCCTGTGATTATGTGATAACCAATCACAAACGTTGTGGTTGGTTGGGTTGTTGCAATGTTTCAAAAGCAAAGTTTTAAGTGTAAAATATGGCCGGCCTTTTATCCTCCTTATCTCTTAAAGAGGGCTTGGCAGTTCAAAGGGTAATTGTGTAAACAATGTTAAAAATTTATTATGTTTCCACAAACTGATGTCGTAAACTCGTAAACGTCTGTCGCTGAAATGGTTCTCGATCAAAAGGGAAACTAATCGTAATTACCCAATATATTATCTGGGTGTCTGCTAGATTCTACTTTGACAGGTGTGTGAAATCAGCATTCTAATTGCGTAATACACCAACATTTTGAAGGATATTCCTAATCCATTGCTTCGTATGTTCGAAAAATTTGTCTGCTCAACAATGTAGGTAACGCAATGAATGTTGTTGGACTGTCAAAATGAAAGCCATTTCTACTGTTAGTTTGATACGCAAATAAAAACCAATTGATTCAAGAGTGATCCTCTGGAAACATTTTATAACCTTCATTTGTTATTTTTCTATGTATGGCTATGTCTGCCCACCATACACTAAAGTGCAGTAACAGCAAAATCACGATTTCGAGTAAAACGCATTTAAAGTTAAGAATTGATTTTAAAAAATCAACAGAATGTATAAGCAAAAAAATTTGAATGCAGAAAGGTTGTAAAGGCATAGGTTCACACGTTAAAGCAATAAAAAAAATATATCTTAATAACTGAATTTATTATGGCCATTTATTCTTTTTGGTGCCCATTACTGCATAGCCTTTTTTGTAAAAAATACCATTTTAAACTTAGTAAAATGCAGCAAAAAGCCCTATTACTGCGTTTGGATCAGTTATTTTGTCAAGAAACCCAACTAACATGCAGTAAGGTCAAAAAAATACTGCATTTTAGTTAGTTTTTTAAGAAAAAAGTGTTCAATTTACTAGTGCAGTAAGAAAAATAGCTAGTTCACATTTTAAAGACCGTTTATTTCTTATTATTTAATCACAATAATTCAACTCACTTATGTAAAATTTACATATCAAAAATAAAAAAAAACATCTAATTAATAAAGGACCCTGCGCAGAATGCACAACCTCCTTTGACAGTTTTCTCTTAATATTAACATATATAACATAATGTATCTATTTATTTAAAACATTAACTGCACTTTAGCTAGGAATAATCATATCTGTGTCATTATGCTATCCAAACTAATCTGCAGTAATGCTGTATTTTACTGCGTGTTAGTCAGTTTATAATGATAAAAGAATGTTAAGTATTCACAACTAAAATGCGACAAGCTTTGATTTTACTGCATTTTAGTTGGGAGTTCGTGACAATAAATTGTATTTTCTTAATTTGCAGTAAAAATAGCTTGTATGGCGGTAAATTTTACTGCGTATTAATTTTTTTTTTAATTTTTTTCCAGAAATATAAAACTATCTAAAGAACTGTAAAATTATATTGCTTACTGCATTTTAGTTATGAAACCTTAAAATTTAATCTGCAGTATAATTTATACTGTATTTTAGTTGGGAAATCACGCCAAATTGTTAATTTTTTTCGTTTGCAGTAAGTGAAAACTGTTAAATAAAAACCATTCTAATAGTCTTAGAAATAAGTAAGTTAATTCAATAGAAAGCTTAAGAAACCCGCTTTCAGAATCACTAATAAAACGAAAAATCACAAAAGGGCTGTTACTGCTCTTTAGTCTCTGGTGGGCAGATGTAAGGCTGAATGTCCAAGACCTTGTGCCCGAGTGTGTGACCTCATTCCATAAAACTTAAAATTACAATTGATTAAGTAATAACGGACTAGCTCGCTTATGATCAAATATGACCCATTTTCATAAAGGTTTCAACTTCATCTGGTTTTATTAAATTATTTCTTAATATCTTATCGTTCTCACTTGCTGTCTCTTTGTGAATGTGTGCATTTTCTTAGATTTTATAGTAAACCGCTGAAAACAACACTCAAAAAAAAATCCGT
The DNA here is from genome assembly GCA_949629185.1 of Apamea crenata. NCBI lineage: Eukaryota > Metazoa > Arthropoda > Insecta > Lepidoptera > Noctuidae > Apamea > Apamea crenata. The sequence continues at coordinate 5,700,152 of OX451363.1, read as the reverse complement.
TATTAATTCTTGATAATTATTAAGTACCTGCCTTTCTCAGAAAAATAATTTATACAAATTGTTATGTTAAAGAAAGAAAGAAAGAAAAAGCATTTATTGTGACTCATACAGGAAGTTCATAAACTAAACTTAACACAGACTTAATTAAAAATAAAAAACAAAATTATACAGATTGGCGATTAGGTTATCACATTAAATAATACAGCGGTCATTACAAGTTGTTAAGTCTGTTAAAATAATAAAATTAAAATTTTACTAAAAATAGAAAAAAAAAACAAATAAAATAATTAGGCTAAAAATTGTCACGAAATAAACCATTCTTGATAATAAGTCACTAGACACGCGTGAGGCAATGGTATCAAGAATTCAACACAAACTTTATGTTATTGTTACTAAGTAAACACAAATTAAGTTTAATGTTGTTAGGTAAACACTATAATAATAATAATAAATAATAATAATAAACACTGAAACGAAAAAAGGTCCCACGACTAGAATGTAAATTGTTATTAATTATTTTAATTGTGTACGTTTAATATAATATGTTATGTAGAATACGAGGTTTCAATTCATGTGATAACCTAATCGACAAACTGTATTTAAAATGTCCTTTTTGATTTCACAGTGATGTACCCAAAAAAATTTCTATTAAACTTTTTTTTCTGATTAAATAATGTTTTACTTCAAATGCCAAAAAATGTAATCCCGCCCTCCTTTCACTGCCGCTTGTCTAGAATTCGTTAGAAATCGCATTCAATCAACTACGAGAATACTCGTAGTTGGCAGTGGGGCCCAGATCTAGTACTATGAGTATACTCGTAGGTTGGCAGTCAACGTGTTAAAAAAAAAACTAACAAAAAGAAAAAAACAGAAAGTCCTATACGAGGCCAAAAGGCTGATAGCTGGAGCATGTTCTGCCAAGCATGTCGTGGCTTTCGTTAACCCTAAGTAAATGACGTCACGGATCAAATTTTTCAGCATTGATCCGAAAATTGGTATTTTTCCACACAATGTCAGCATAAATGTCAAAGTTTTAGGCTTACGACGTGAAGGTCAAAGTTCAAAGAGTTATTTATTTTTCACACGGGCGTTTAGCTCGTTAAATCCTATGTTTACGCGGCTCAATTTATGCTGTAAGTCAGCGAGGTGACTTCCAAATAAACCATTAGTTCTGGTCATTTCCCTTGATGGTATTTTTTCATGTGAAGGCTTGGTCTCGATATGTACCTAGATACCATACATAATCAGCCAATAATGTCCCCACTGCTGGGACCCAGGCCTCCTCTCTGTGAGAGGGAGTGGGCTGTTATCCACCACGCAAACCCGGTGCGGGTTGGTAGATGTCACATGTCTTCGAATTTTTGATTCTAGGACATGTCGGTTTCCTCACGATGTTTTCCTTCACCGTTTTGAGAGCATTGGTGATGAAATAATTTACACAAAGTAATGCGCCTGTTCGAACCTATGACCTGCAACACGTAAGTCGCGGCCGTCACCACTGCGCCAGCACTGCTCTCACTGATGATATGTACCTGATTGATGGCACTAGATTTGCCCCCTATATTGCATGGGAGTAAATAAAAAAGTACATAACTGGTGTAGTGTGGGTGTATTACATGCCACAGCCAACTAGCCTAGTTAGCAGGCGCGGTCGCAGCCCAAGATTGGGGGGGGGGGGGGGGGCACCAAGTAGTAAGTTAGTAACATAAGTTAATAAGGCAAGGAAATCATGCAGACTCTCCACAGCTTGAATGATTTTGGGTCATGATCGCCACAACCCCCCCTTCCACTCGGACCGCGCCTGCTAGTTAGCCTTTCAGTTAACAGCCTAGCCTTTTTACTAAACGGCGCCGTTCGACTAGCGGCCTGAATGACATTCAGCTGTTCAATCAAACAGCTAGGCGAATGGCTTGGATCGATAACGTTTAACTACTTACCCAGACATTTTTTAGTTCCGGAAGGACTGCCATCACATGGACTCTAGAATTTTCAGAAACTCCAATTTCTTTGACTGATGCAAGTCAGTGGCCTTCCAGTGGGATTCCAAAAATGTAGTTGTAGGTCTGCTGTAAGTCAGTGTTGCAATAACACACGGGCGTATTTTAAAAACCATTAGGTAGAAACATTTTCATGTTTGCGTCTACCATTGTTTGTCTCCGCATCACCCATAGGTTGATTGGTAGAAAATGCCTATGGCATTAAATCCGCCTCTGTACATTTATGTGCTGAAGTATTAAATTACTAAATAAATAGTTCGGCAGTTCAAAGGTAAAGTTGGAACTGTAACCAACCACGCACGAGCCGAATTGGTGGCAGTATCTAAGCCAGGGCACCCTGCGATATACTATACACAGAGGCCCTATACCTACAGTACTGCTCCGAAACTTTGCTTTGATGAGATAGATCTTATCAACATTTTCTTCACTTTGAAGAATGGACTGACGACCTTCATTACACGCGATTTACAAGTAAAATTAATATTCCAACAACTTTTTAAATTAGTTCTCTTAACTTTTCTAAGATTGATTAGTTCATGTTTTCCTAGTTAATATTTTCGTGCCTTCTGTCTGTTTTTGAGAAGTTTGTCCAGACTTGGGGAACTTCATTTTTGTTCTTTGATGAATCCCTAAACGTTGTTTTTTTTTTTTTATCTGTGTTTAGAAATGAATTTTCTCTCATCCTTACTATGTTTTGCTGTGTTTCCCAGCGCTGGGACACTGACCTATTAACTGTGAGATGCGTGGGCCATAATCCACCACTCGGATAGTGCGGGTTGGTTGGTGGATGTCACATATTTTAGATTTTTTTTGGTTCTAAGAGATGACTTCACGATGTTTTCCTTCGCCGCTTTGAGAGCAGCAGTGATGAATTGCTGTGTTGAATGCAATAAAACTCCGTTATTAGAATACGTCACTATAAAGTCTAAAGCAGCCGATCGATCCTGTAAAAATCTCACCGTGAAAAGTTAGGTGAAGTGAGCTTAGAGCTAGCTGTCAATAGTGTCAATCCCTAGCATTAGTTGGACAGCTCACTCCACGCTTACTTCACCTAACTTTTCACGGTGAGATTTTTATAGAATCGCACTGCAGATTGGGGCGGGCCAAGCCGCAACGTAACGCATTGCAAAAATCCTCCTTCATCACTTTCATACATTTTCTATGAACCACACGCATACTACAGGCGGGTCGCACCGCAATTTTTCTGTATAAAAATGCACTGCTCTTCGGCCCGTTTCGGCTGTACCTGATAGTGTGTGTGCTTGGCTTAACAAAGCCCCATGTACCGACAATGGCAACACTGGCAACCGACAAAAGCCGGGCTTACCACAACTTAAACTCAGCTTATTAATTGCTTCCACTAATTCCAGTTATGAGGCCGTAGATTAAGTAAATTAAGTAAACAGTTTTACACGTGGATAATACATTGTTCCTAAAGTAATAGTTTTAACAAAAAAATAAGGTTTTTCTATGGAATTATAGGTACCTACTATTCTTATTTATTTTATTATTTACTTACCAGCTTTTGCCAGCGGCTTCGCCCGCGTGGAGGTCAGAAATTATTGAAAGAATAAAAAGTATCCTATGTGTTAATCCAGGTTATAAACTATCTGTGTGCCAAATTTCATCCAAATCCGTTCAGTAGTTTTGGCGTAAAAGAGTAACAAACATCCATCCATCCATCTATCCATACAAACTTTCGCGTTTATAATATTAGTAAGATGTACAGACAGTAAAACAGATACAGATACAACATATTTGTATAGTAATTATTATTGTTCTTCTTATTTAAGTAATTATCTAATTGCTGGTAAAATCCCAAAAGCAGCTAGTTCTCACCATTATCATCCACCATCATTGGCATCCTCTGCTGCAAGTATAGGCTTTTGGTGCTTTTGTCATCCTTCTTGGGATTTCGACTTTATTTGTTTTATTCATTGAAACATTATTTCAATGAATAAAACAAATAAAGTCGTATTTTTTCTCAAATCGGTGCATCGTCCACTTTTAGGGAAGGCGCCGCCGCCGCCCACGAGCAACTTTTGTCTCAGCAGCTAATTTGTCTCTCACATCAAAAGTATGAAAGTGCTGTCTTTGTCACGTTGCTACATGCGTGCACTTACTTAAAAAACCCGTAGCCTTGATGCCCCCCTGGTCCCTTAATCTTCTTCTGTTAGATATATATTTTTCTAATGTCGTGTATATCTGAACTAATATTATAAGGAAAATATATTAGATTTTTTCACGTTGGTTAGTTGCGCTTTCACGATAAAATAGTATTAGAAGGTACTTTTTATCCCGATATTCCCACGGGATCGAGACTTACGCGGGTGAAACCACGAGGCGCAACAAGTTTTTGATAACATCATACCATAGTGTATTTGGTTTTTTACTTAGCCTATGATATTTTTATTGATGGATAGTCTTTATCATGTAAAATATATAAAATTACAGACATAAAAATAGAAATTTCACAAAGGGTGACATGGGTCTTATCTAGTCTAAGAGCCATATTTTAAAGACAACCTTTGGATGGATTAAAAAGGGGAAGGAGAGACAAATAGTGTAGGTAGTCTGACCTGTGGGTGTCTGTCAGAAAATATGGACGATTCCCAAGCAATTAATGATATCAGCAATCGACTACCTTAATCTATTAATAAAAGCCGTGTTTATTACGCAACGCAACAACATATAATTTAGAATCAATGGACATAGGCGTCCCACAAGGACCGGTCCCCATTTGGACCGGTTCTGTGCTTCTCGCATTCAGCGGATTAAGTTAATTTTATCCTTTGAAATCAAAGTAAACTATTATGTACTCGTAACGTAACAGACCCGGGAACTTAGTGAACACTTAATTAATTAAGTTTATTCATGTATTAAATTGTACCTTTGTACGGAATATATTTATGTGGGTACCTGGTTTACTTCGGTTGTTATAAAGTTTGTACTTCTTCAGCTCTTTAGGTATACCTACCTAAAAAGTTGCAAAAGTACTAAGTTGAGTGGTAAAATAAACATCCTTATTAGTACAGAAGTCTAAAGCAATCTTGTGCGTGTTCTTATACTTACTCGATCGCTTTAATATTTTATTATGGCAGTCCCACTGCACGTAAGCCTTTCCCAGGTTGCGCCACAACAGCCTGCCCTCCGCCTACCGTATCCAGTCTGTCTCAGCCACTTTCGGGGACGTCCCACACTATGCTTGCCGATACGCGGTCTCTCCATGACTCTTCTACCGTTCACTTGTACGGAATAATTGTGTTTCCCATCATTGTCATCAGACAGTGCTTATTCTAATTTGCACTAAGGCCATCAGAAGTCCATAGAAACTTGACATTACTTATGAGTAAAATCCTTAAGGAAGTCTTTTTTGATACTCACCGTGGAGTAGGGTTTTTTCTATCTCACGGCACGAAGTTTGTGAAAATATAAGCTCATGCCTGCTTATACAGACGCCAGCACATTCAGTTACCCGAAACTGATAAATTTTCCCAATCAACTTGGAAACTTATGCTTTAGCGAAAACGTTGAAAATCTATTAAAGAAATTTGACAGATTGTAGTAGCTTGATGTGCTGGCGTGTGTACACACAGCACGGAGACGCTTCGGCGGCCGCTGCTAAAGGCGGCATTGTCAACACCTTCCATGCAAACCAAGCGTCACGTGTCACCATTTCCTCGCACCACGACATAATAATGACGTACAGAAATTTGTCAGTTTCTCATCATCTGCCTAACCTTTTCCCAACTATGTTGGAGTTGGCTTCCAGTCTAACCGGATGCAACTAAATACCATTATTTAACATGGAGCGACTGCCGATCTGACCTCCACAACCCAGTACTACGATACCCCTTGGTGAGACTGGCTGTCAGACTTTCGGGCTTCTGACGACCGGTAATGACTGTCAAAGATCCACGAATGACAGCCGGGACCAACGACTTAACGTGCTTTCAGAGGCATGGAGAGGTCTTGGTATGTAAAGATGGTCAACCATCCACGGACCAACGGCGGCAAGCGTAGCTTAACCTGATCAGTCGACCCGTGCAGCTGTTATTACTATCAGTTTCTATCATATATGTCATTATTTGTGTCGTGGTGCAACAACTTATGTCATATTTGCCATTCAAAGTCATTTTGGGCTCTGTGGGTAAAAACATTAATCAGTCAATAGGGTGATCTCGGAGTTGACTGGCCAGGGTACACTGGATGTTATGGTGAAACTTGGAATAGTGTAAAGTGTTATCCATCTCCTTACCCAACCTACTCATATAACCCTTGTGTTTGTAAAGTGGGTAAGTTCTTTTTTATATTTTTAATCCCTGTTAAATGTTTCCGAAAACATGACGACATGAAAAGAGTAAATTTTTCTTGAATTTAAACATGAAAAGATGATTCATTCTCATGCAAAATTTTCATTACGCATACCTTTATGGTTGCAAGCGTTCACTAAAAGTTGAATGATGGAGTTTTAGTTGAAAAGAACTTTGTGACTCGGTTCAAGTTATGTAGAAAGTTAAAGAGGCATTTATGCAAAACCAGTGCAGTAAGAACTGTGCAATGCTGTGCATAATTAATCTTGTTTATTGTGAAATTGTAATTTATAATGTTTTAATTGATTACTTGTAATGTTTATCTATGTAATTTTTATTTTTATTCTTTAATTAATTTCATAAATTTCATAATGTGTCTAATTCAATTTAATTTCACATGTAATAATAAAAATAGTAGCGCCTCCCCTCGAATCATCGAATATTTACTTGTGTTATGTGTTTTAATTTATTAGTTCTGGATGACATGTTTATTTATTTTAATTTTATTTATTTGAATGACATTTGTATGTATAATAATAATAAACTGAACGATACCCATTCAATCTTGTACTGTGCAGCTGTTGCGGCATGTCGTGTAGCTCATGTCAAATTCCCGACCAGTGACAGAGCCACACGACCAAAACCAGCTGTACCAGCTTGGCAGTGCAGGATTGAACGTCGTATCGGGGAGGCTAGAGCACTCATCGGCAAGCTAATCTGCTTCAGAGAGGGCAATACTCGCCCCAGAGTGATGCGCTTTGTGAGGCGGGCGTTCTCGGGGACTGATATTAATTCTCGAGATTATTTGTCCCGCGTCACAGAGCGTATCGACTTCCTGAAGCAGAAGATCTGTGCATGGGCAAACCGTATTCGTCGGTACAGGCGGAGAGTGGAGCGGTACACTCAGAATCGCACATTCCAGAGCGATGAAAGGTGGGTTTACAGGGATTGGGAGCGACCGGATCAAGATGTGACTGACACACACCTACCAGATGATGACGCCATGTGTTCTTTCTGGCGAAACATCTGGTCGGTGCCTGTCAGTCACACTGAGGGTGATTGGACTGGGAAGATCGAGCGAGCGTGCGAACTAATACCAGAAATGGGGGCACTTATCATCAGCCCCCAAGATATTGCTCGTGCAGTTCGTCCGTTGCCTAACTGGAAATCTCCAGGGCCGGACGGACTACACAACTTTTGGATAAAGTGGTTCCAAAGGTCGCACGCCCCCTTGGCATCCCAGTTCCAGTCAGCCTTAGAGTCTGGGTCGCTGCCCCAATTCCTAACGACAGGAATAACCCACCTGCTCCATAAATCAGGTAGTACCGCGGATCCCAAAAATTATAGACCGATCACTTGTCTACCGACGGTCTATAAAGTTCTTACATCCATCTTGAGAGCTAAAATTAATAAACATATAGACACCTACTCCATCATGTCCGTCTCTCAAAATGGATGTAAGAACGGGTCCCGCGGTACTAAGGAGCTACTTCTCATTGATATGGCCATTAGCCAACAGGTTCGTCGTTCCCGAAAGGATCTGTCGACATGTTGGATAGATTATAAGAAGGCCTATGACTCGGTGCCACATACATGGCTCATGAGGGTGCTGGAGTTGTATAAAGTAGATACAACTCTGCGCACCTTCCTGATGACGTGTATGGGGCAATGGAGGACGGTCCTTCGCTATCCAGGATGTCGAAATATCCAGAGGAATAGCGAGCCGATAAGGATCGAGCGAGGCATATTCCAGGGCGACAGTTTGAGTCCGCTTTGGTTCTGCTTAGCCTTGAATCCTCTAAGCACGCTGCTGGAAGATTCAGGTCTAGGCTATCGGCTGAGGAGAGGTGGTCAGGTTATATCTCACCTCCTCTACATGGATGACCTAAAACTCTTTGCCCCCAACAATTTGCAACTGATGGAGCTACTGAAAATTACTGTAACTTTCAGTAGCGCCATCATGATGGAATTTGGTGTGGACAAATGTGCGGTCATGCATGTAAAGCGAGGGGAGATTGTGGAATCCGTGGGAACCCAACTCTCGGATTCCACAAACCTTAGAGCCCTCTCCGCAACCGAAACCTATAAGTATTTGGGTATGTCGGAAGCGTTGGGCATCAATGCTACTGACATGAAGCAATCGTTGAAGGAGCGCTTCTTTGGCCGCCTGAAAAAAGTATTTAATAGTCTGTTATCAGGCGGCAACAAGGTGCGCGCCTTCAATGGTTGGGTCATGCCGGTTTTGATGTACTCTTTCGGCATACTCAAATGGACTCAGACCGAACTCGACGCCCTGGATAGGAGGGTCCGTACGCTGCTAACTGCAAATCGAATGCATCACCCACGGTCATCGGTAATGAGGCTGTATATCCCGCGAAAGTGTGGAGGTCGAGGCTTTCTAAACGCTAAGAACCTCCACAATCGCGAGATATGCAGTCTCAGGGAATATTTCCTAGAAACCGACGTGGGGATGCATCGAGATGTAGTTGCGGTGGATAAGGGCCTCACACCGCTCTCCTTGGGTAAAGAGAACTGGCGCAAGCCAGTTGTGCTTGACACTAATGAACGCATGGAGGTATGGCAGAGTAAGGAGCTTCACGGACGCTTCTTCCGGGCCCTACATGGGCCCGATGTAGATCTACTAGCGTCCGTAGCCTGGCTGCGTTACGGTGACCTCTTTGGAGAAACCGAAGGTTTTATCTGTGCAATTATGGACGAAGTTATGATGACGAACAATTACCGGAGATTTATTGTTAAAGACGGCACGGTTGACATCTGTCGGGCATGCCACCGGCCGGGGGAATCAATCAGGCATATTATCTCCGGGTGTTCTCGTCTAGCTAACGGAGAGTACTTGCATAGACACAACCTTGTAGCTAGGATAATCCATCAGCAACTTGCTCTGAAATACAATCTTGTGGAATCGGAGGTGCCGTACTACAGGTATGTGCCCGACCCAGTTCTCGAAAATGGTAATATCACATTGTACTGGGATCGATCCATCATCACTGACAGGACTATTGTTGCCAATAAGCCTGATATAGTGGTGATGGATCGATCAGAGCGGCGCGCAATGATTGTTGACATAACTATCCCGCATGATGACAACCTCGTGAAAGCCGAGAAAGATAAACAAATCAAGTATCTTGACTTGGCTCGCGAGGTTGTCGACATGTGGGATGTGGACTCAGCGATCATTGTGCCGATAGTCGTGACAGCCAATGGCTTAATAGCCAAGAGCCTCGACCAACACCTGAGGAGGCTCTCGTTGGGCAGCTGGATCAAGGGCTTGATTCAGAAAGCGGTACTTCTGGACACGGCTCGCATCGTCAGGAGGTTCCTCTCTCTGGAGCCCTGACCACCGGTAGCTTGGACCCTGTTCCCGATACCGGTGGGCTACTATTTTTTATATTTTTAAATGTTTTTATACTTTTTATATTCTAATATTTAAAAATATAACTTATATGTGTTTAAATTCAAATAAAGGAGATAATAATATCCCTGGACATTTCACACAGCACCATTTGTCCCAAGCTAAGCAACCTAATGCTTGTGTATATTGCCTATTGCTTGTGTTTATTGTGTGTATTTGTATGTATTTTATAATTGTTTTGTTTTGAATGACATATTGACTTGTGTATGTAGGTATTTTACATTTTATTTGATTTAAATGTCCAGTATTTTTAGTAGGTATTTATATGTGATTATTATATAACTTTTATGTTTTAATTTAATGTAATGTAATGGACTTTGTCTGAAAAATAAATGAATTATTATCATTAATTTTGGTAAACATTCAGTGGTTTTCATGAATTCTTATTTACCAACGCCAACGAGTGCTCAAACAAACAATGATGCACACTATAGGAAACTTGACGTACCTACTTTATGATCCGAAGACTCTCCTTCTCCCTTTAATCCATCCAAAGTTTGTCTTTAAAAGATCGCGCTTAGGGATAAGACCACCCATTTTTTAATCTTATATAAAATTTCTACATTTACCTACTTACAGGGTAAAATTAAATTAGCGAGCGAAACTCTGCAGACGTGATGGGTGTATACATCTTAACATGATAAAACAAAAATAATTTAATGTTTTTTTTTTGTGGACTTTTTTTCGTCGACCTCTTTTAGTGTATTTACTTAAAATATCAGTTTAAATCTCAGTATTTTTTGTGTAAACTTCACAGACGTGATTGGTATCGATATCTTAAAACGATAAAACACATTTTTTCAACTCATACTTCAAGTTACAACACTACCAGCGGTCGTTGACTTTGAAAAAAAAACATCAAAAGCTTTTTAAATATTTTATCTTTTTTATATATCGATGCCCATCACGTCTGCAGAGTTTCGCTAGCTAATTTAATTAAAACTAGAGGTATTAATACGTTCTTGAAATTACGAGAATTGCCCCTCTTATGTCAAACCTGTCGAAAGTCGAGTACAAATACGAAACGCTTTAGAAGCGCTTGTCTAAGCCCCTGTGGTAATTCTCGCAGTCTCAGCTCGATCAAAGGTTGCATAAATGAAAAAAATGAAATGGTTGCATAAATGAAATGGTTGTTGAAAAATTGTTACTAACCTTATGGACTCCTGTCTGAAATAAAAGTTTTCTATTCTATTCTATTCTATAATTATGGAACAGGTGTTTGAAACGCTATAATTAAATTATGAACAAAGATATTTACAAATCATCACATGTACTCATCAATATGTGTACCTACATTTATTAAATTTATTCAACTGGTAACGTTAGTTTATATCTTTGTTGTAATCACAGTTGCAACATGGAAACTTTAAAGAATAGTTATCTGTATAAGAGTCAGACAGTCTTTTATTTGATCATTTTAAATATCGCGTAGCCGAATGTAAATATGTACATCGAAGGGTTAATATTTTACATAAATAAATATAGCTTATAATGTTCCCACTGCCGGGACACAAGCCTTCTCTATTCGAGAGGGAATGGGCTCTAATCTACCACGCGGGCCCTGTGCGGGTTGCTAGATGTCACATGTCTTCGAATTTTTTGTTCTAGGACATGCCGGTTTTCTCACGATGTTTTCCTTCACCGATCTGAGAGCAGTGGTGATGGAATAATTTACAGAAAGTAAAGCGCCTGTCTGGGTTTGAACCTATGACCTACAACTCGTATGTCGCGGCCGTTACCACTGGACCACCACCGCTCCCAAGTTACGAAGAAAGATAACCGAAATACATTACCTATTTAAAGTTCATAAATAAATTGTGAGGAAAGAAAACAGTTTATTAGGACACAGTTCGTAAAATACAAAATTAATAAAATAAAAAACAAATGATGGATGCTTTTGATCAGATTTCTAAGATGGCGTATACTGTCTACAGCTCTACTTCATCGTCAGATGATTATTGAATTACAACTTAGTTCAAAATTCATGAACTATCAATAGTTTGATTTAAACCTTCGCAACTTTAGACTTGGAAATTGGTTGTACAGTCACGAGCATGAGTACCTTACACTTAGTACACAAACATACATAACCTCATGCTTTCTACCCATGGGGGTTGGCAGAAACTAAAGAACGCCACGAATCTACGATCCTTATACATAATCTTTTTGGTTCGTTTACGTAACATCAAAAGGACAATTCCCGTAATTAAAAACGTTCAAGATCTAGTCGCAATCTCATCTCAGCGACAATCAATGTCAAAAACTTGTCAAAAATGTAGGGAAATTAGAGGTATTTTTGACAGGTTGAGACTGAGATCAGCAGTGCGATTCTGTAGCCAGCTCACCGTGAAAACTTAGGTGAAGTGAGCGTGGAGTGAGCTGTCATTCCAACTAATGCTAGGGATTGATACTATTGACAGCTCACTCTAAGCTCACTTCACCTAACATTTCACGGAAATATTTTTACAGAATCGATCGGCTGTCAATAGTTTCAATCCCTAGCATTAGTTGGAATGACAGCTCACTCCACGCTCACTTCACCTACGTTTTCACGGTGAGATGGTTACAGAATCGCACCGCAGACTGTGAACGTTCTTAAAATTACGAGAATTGCTCCTCTGGTCATACACACACGCACACCGATTGCGAGTACTACACACTTGAGCTTTCTGAAGAACGTCACCAATAAGGTCACAACATAATCACACACACACAGGTCACCAATAAGGTCACAGTATTAACGTATACCGGGCTTGTGTCCGTAACTCCGCGCGTATTGTTCGTACGTACCTTACACTTACGCAAGATTCAAAATAAATTTTCACCTTAATGAGTCTCGTTCTTCTCCGTGTCGCTGGCAAAATTTGTAACGCTAATTAAATGGAGATGTCTTTCCCATAATTTGTACGTCTAATGTCATTGATACGAGTATAACTGCTGTCAAAGTTCGTATACGTAGATGATATTTCAAAATACACTCGAGAGCAATGAATCCGGGTCACTTAAAGAATGTTAAAAATCTCGGAAACTAAAAATGATAGGTTAATGCAATAAATTGTATTTAATAGACAATGTAATACTCCTTAAATGAAAGTAAAAAAAATATGAGTCACCATACATTTTATTAACACAAAATTACATAAAGAAAAAAACTGCTGATCTCTCTTTAAAACAAAAATAGGAAACATGAAATTTTTGAACTTTATTACGATTTTCTTGAATTTTAATACTTCGTATTGCCTCCTCGTGCTTCCATTACTGCGTTTACGCGGTATGGCATGCTGTACACCAAGTTCCTTATACGATTTTGGGGAATATTCTCCCATTCCTCTGTGAGAGCAATTTTGAGCTCACGAAGCGTGATTGGGGGAGGGTTTCGTTGTTTTACGCATCTGCCTAGCTCGTCCCAAGCATGCTCGATCGGGTTGATATCCGGGCTGCGCGCTGGCCACTCCATACGAGTAATGTTCATCTCTTGAAGGTAGTCATTCACAATCCTACCTGTATGAGGTCGGGCATTGTCATGCATAAATATAGCATCCTCACCTAAATTGACCATAAATGGACCAACGTGATCATTGAGGATTTCTTCCACATATCTTACGCTAGTTAAAGAGCCGTTTTCTATGATCACCAGCTCTGTGCGACTTTCAGAAGAAATTCCGGCCCACACAAGTACAGACCCACCACCGTAGGCTACTTTTTCTTCGATGCATGCTTGCTTGAATCTTTCCCCTGGTCTTCGATACACTCTGTGTCTTCCATCGTGCTTGTAGAGCATAAATTTTGATTCGTCGGAGAACATAACTTTTGACCAATCTTCAATACTCCAATTTACGTGGCTCTGGGCATATCTTAGTCTTGAAATACGATGCCCACGCTCCAGTTTAGGGCCGTTTGCAGGTCTAAGGGGTTTTAAGTTAGATTCAGCAAGCCGACGTCTTACTGTCCATGCACTTGGGTTACTTCCTCCGAGGCGTCGAAACTGATTTGTGAGTTCAGTTCCTGTGAGAAAGCGATTTCGAAGCATGGTGTTGACCAAGTATCGGTCTTCTCGTGCTGTGGTACACCTGGTTCTGCCCGTTCCTGGTCTGCGTAGGTTAGAACCAGTTTCTTCGTAACGTCGGAGAACTCTTTGTACTGTTGACAGCGACACACCGACAGTCCTGGCTGTATCGCGCTGACTCCGGCCGGTTTCCAGCATTGTAAGTATTCTGGTGCATTCTTCAGGCGTAAGCGACATAATTTCAGCTTGAATAATGAATATAGAGCACTATCAACATGGTTTATGTACCCACATAAATGACAGATTACAAACAAAAGCAAAACCAAATGCTGTAATTTCGTAGTTCCATCTTCGAAAGTGGCCCTTTTTCAAATTTGATTTTTTTATGATATAACTTTACAATAACTAAGAAGTTTTAATAACTTCATTTAAGGAGTATTACATTGTCTATTAAATACAATTTATTGCATTAACCTAGCATTTTTAGTTTCCGAGATTTTTAGGATTCTTCAAGTGACCCGGATTCATTGCTCTCGAGTGTAGTTAATAAATTTCTTCGTTTAACTATTTTAGAAAATTTGGTTAGAGCAAAAGGTGTGTGAACGTATTAGGTACCTAACGGAATAGCAATAAAAGCTATGCAATCAGAGCATTTAGAGTAAAGTGATATTTAGTGACGAATTCTGGGAAATATCCAAAAAAAAATTTAATCCCATGAATTTTCGCCTAGGCTTTAAGGGGTGCTTAATTGTTGTAAATAAGTCCCACTTTCACGTCCTGGAAGGAATACGTCAAATTGCCAGTCACCCTGTATACCCTGTTATTGGAAGAACAAGACATGTTGCGCCGACCCCAAATAAATTGGGATAAGGGCAGGAGAATGATGAATGTTACGAACATGGCATTCTAGAAAACATACTAGGTAACCGCGACATTACTTATTTATTATGAGAAAATCGCTTTGGAATTTTTCGTAAGCTTAAGGTATTTATGCTCTTGACTGTACCTAACTTCGGCATTATGCATTCCTAAGTACCCGTATTCAATGGATAGGTACAACGTGGGTGGAATAATATTACTAGACTTAGGGCCAGTCTATTAAATTAAACGTCTTTATGATTTAAATGGAATAATAATTTATATTATTTAGTACTGACCTCTAAATGGTCTGTGAATTTAGATACAAAGCAAGCAAATCGACGTAATGGGAACTTCAACCTTTGTTGCTTAAAGGGTTTTGGTAATAACATTATTCCAAAAGCATTTTTTATTCTATTTTTGCGACAATCACCATCATCATCTGCCTAGCCTTTTCACAACTATGTATGTTGGGGTCGGCTTCCAGTCTAACCGGATGCAGGTGAATATCAGTATTTTACATGGAACGATTGCCTATCAGACCTCCACAACCCAGTTACTGGGTAATACGATACTGATAGTATCGTAGGTAAGACTGGTTGTCAGACTTTCGGGCTTCTGACGACCCGTAACGCTCTGTAGACAATTTCAAATCAATAATTCCAACGTATTAATGTTAAAATGTCAGTGAACATGGTTTTCAGGGTTCCGTATTTTTGCCTTTCATTCGGCATCTTTCACCCGAAGTAAAACGTCTGAACACAAAATGAATCAAAACTGAAAAACGTATTCATTAGTGAACCGATCCAACGATGTTGAATTTCGGCACTCGGCATCATAATCAGCCTAAAATGTTCCCACTGCTGGGAACATTTTAGGCTGCACAGGCATCCTCTCTTCGAGGGAGTGGGCTATAATCTACCACGCGGGCCCAGTGCGTGTTGGTAAATGTCACAATATGTCTTCGATTATTAGTTTTAGAACATTCATTCATTCAAACATCGGTTTCCTCGCGATGTTTTCCTTCACCCTTTTGAGCAGTGGTGATGAAATTATTCACCGACCGACCGTAAGTCGGCCACCGGGTTACCACTTCACTCGACACCGAATGATCGAAAACTGAAAGGAGCAGATAAAAGTTCATTCATAATTTTATCAGTGTCGTGTGAACGTGGAATGAAACAAAAACGAACCGTGACTAGAGTGAAGTGTTTGATATCGGTTTTACCACTTAAATATCTGGTACTAAACATGTGCTTTACTTATTATAAACTTTCAGACTCCCACGGAAGATTGAAGATTTTTATATGTAGCCTGGCTGGCATATCTACTTGCGCGCCATTTTGTTTTTCTTTTCAAAATGACTGAAATGATTTTGTTTGAAATAATCACTGAATGTTTAAAGTAAGCAAACTTCTATATGACAAGATGTGCTTACGCAAGTTCAAAAAAAATATAATTGTCACTTGTTAATATCTCAGAAACGTGAGGCTTTACGAGGTTTGGTCGCATTATGTTTTCTGTTTGCATTAATGTCAGCTATCGATGTATATAGGTATAATTAGTGGCCGCCATTTTGAAAAAAAAAAACAAAATGGCGCGACGGTAGGTATGCCAAAGCTCTTTCTTTCAAACTCCAAGGGTCCTTTGACACCCCTGAAATTGGATCATATTATCACGCCTAATGACTACGAAGCCCATTACCACCGATATCCCGATAACATATCGCCCACACCTCATATTCAAAGAGCCACAAATAGCTATCTATTAACAGATTTAATCACGGCCATGGCTTAATTTATGCTTGCTTTAGTTAATAAGCGCGTACTAGAGGGATCTTCTGCCTGAGTAGAGGTAATTCAACATTCAACAGGTAGAGTTCGTTAACCCCAGTGTTTACGACCTGTGTGCCTTAAGGGCCTAAAAGGCTTTGGAGATAGCAATGAGCTAAATTAGGTTAGATCTGAGGCTTGACGCGACTGTTTTTAGTGATTTTTGTTAGTTTTTTGAGGTATGCCTAGCATTTTTCCAACTATGTTGGGGTCGGCTTCCAGTCTAATTGGAACACCAGTATGTTACATAGAGTGACTGCCTATCAGACCTTCATAACCAAGTACTGGGTAACACCATACCCCTCGATAGACTGGTTGTCAGAATTTCGAGCTTTTAACTACCCGTAGCGACTGTCAAAGATCTACGAATGACAGCCAGGATCAACAGCTTAGCGTTTTCGAGGCACGAAGGGTTCTCGGTTTGTAATCGATGGTCACCCATCCGCAGACGGACCACGGCAATCGTAGCTTAACCTACGATCGGCGCGTGCGGCTATTATTATTATTATTGTGCAACAAAACCCTCCTCAATCATGTTAACATGCAAATCCAAGAAGTGTTGAGTCCTAAAACCGCTGAAACGATGATGAGCCGTGCTTTCCCGTTAAATTTTTAATCTCCTAATGTTTTCGGCAATGAACAGCACTCTACCTATTTACTACTCTTTATTAAGAAAATGTATCAATTGCTGCCTGTGAGCTAGAATAAACTGCGACCTTCTTACCGTGACGATGGCACTCTAAATAAAGTCGGCACAGGTTTCGGCAACAAGTTTTAAGTTTTCAGTGGCGTCCATCAGTTCCCGTAGCGTGTAAAAGTAGGTAAATAGGCCGCTGCAGACACAGTTGGTCAAAGTGATGGATTAGTGACCCATCCAACACCCAGTCCGAGTGTGGTGCTTTTGATCAGACCATGTCCCACTTGCTGGAGTGTCCCTAAGAGTTCACCAAATAGCATCTCCCCCTTCACCTGCACCTTGTATGTCCTAAAGACTGCCACTGATGCCGCAATGAACGTGGCCACCGCCACTGGTCTCAAACTATATTAAAAAAAAAATGAGGAAGGGTACGACACGAAAAGAGGAAGAAACAATGTACATGATACCTATAATAATTATTGTAATCCAAATTTTCTTAAAAATTGTAATAATTAAAATAATTGTAATTTAATTAAAAAAAATGATTGTTGTAAACTAACTATAATTTTGCATGCCCGTAATGAGGGTGAAATATGTCCTGTGCTATAATTTAATTTAACATCTTGTGTACCCACTATATTTCAGGCAAATAAATGATTTATTATTATTATATCTGAGCTAGCCAACTTACTTCTTACTTGAAAACAAAAGCTTTCAACAACAACACCAATTAAAAACACATCTGCATAGTAATCAGCATGTTGAAAGTATTAATTGCATTCTCTGGTCCGCCGGCACGTTTCAACAGGAACCCATTTAATCATTTATCGACGCCTGACCGCGTTAACGTGTGATGGTCGACATAAAGACACATTATGTCCTTCGTTACAACTCATTACACTTATCGGATTTCGATGCGTTTTGGTAGTTTCGGTGCCGTTTTGGGTCAATTGGGTGGAACTTTGGAAGTGTATGGATTGAAACTGTTGGTTTGTGGGAAGTTATTTTTTTGGATCCTACCTATAAAGGCACTGGAATATTTTTATCGTTTTGATATCGAAAACCAGAAGACATTTCGATGGTCATCTGAAGGCCAATTCCCGTAATTAAAAACGTTCAAATTCTAGTCTTAATCTCATCTCAGCGACAATCAATGTCAAAAACTTGTCAAAAACTGGGGAAATTAGAGGTATTTTTGACAAATTGAGACTGAGAGCGTTCTTAAAATTAAGAGAATTGACCCTCTGTTTTAAACCTTTTCTTTTTGTCGTTGAACCACACCTCCATATCCCCTTTGGGTTCATACCCGACTGTGCTACAACAAAAACAGAGTGATGTTTCCCACACGTATCGATGTTTGTTTGTATGTGGGATTCTTTATATCCTCGATGCATCCTAAAGGCTGGATGGATTTTAATGCAAGAAGTGTCTATCGACTCGTCTAAATCGTGTGGTGGCTAGTTAGTGAACTACTCAAATAATTACCATAATAATAAACTTGAGAAAAGTGAGCTTGTTTTGAACTTGTTAGTTGCATTCGTGTTTTTTTTCGTCTTGTTTGCTGTTATATTTCAATGTAGAGTTTCGACTCGTGTGATGCAAGTTATTACCGCCTACGGAAAGCCTTTTTAATCTTCATTCAATAACTCATTGCTATTGAATGTTTAGATAATAATTTGTCTATTTAAAGATGCTCACAGCTTAACTTCCAAATCGTTTTTGACGATGATTTGATGGGAGGTGTCGCTTTAAGCAATAAATATTCCAAAGGTTTATAAAAACCGTTACGAGCGAAACGAAAAATTACAGCCAGTATTAAAAGCGCGAACACAGAAAAAAATCTCAACCGAGAGGGTTGAGAATTTTTTCGCTGGTGTACAGACGCCAGCACATCAAGCTACTACAATCTGTCAAATGTATTTAATAGATTTTCAACTTTATTGCTAAAGTATTAAGGTTCAAGGTTGATTGGGAAAATTTGACAGTTTCGGGTAGCTTGACCTGCTGGCGTCTGTACTATAAATATGCTTAGCTCCCACTACATGCCACGGAAGATGATTTTTACCTCGGAATAAGAATGTTGTTACTGCTTATTGCTTAAAGCATAATCTGCCTATAATGATCTCACTGCTGGGACACAGGCCTCGTCTCGGTGAGAGGGAGTGGGCTGTAATCCACCACGCGGGCCCAGTGCGGGATGGTAGATGTCATATATCTTCGAATTTTTGGATATAGGACATGCTCACGATGTTTCCCTTGACCATTATAAGACCAGTGTAGTGGTGATGATTTAATTTTAAAAAAGTAGAGCGTCTTTCTGGGTTCGAACCTAGGACCTACAACTCGTAAGTCGCGGCCGTTACCACTCACTGGGCCGCCATTGCTCCTCCACTGTTTTATCATAATCAATCCAAAAATAGGAAAATTCGGAATTTAATAAAATGCCTACACAAACACCGTCTTGTCTTAATACAATAAATTAACAAATTATCCTATGTATTAGTTACTAGCAATTACAAATTGAAGTAGGTACTTAATCTACATTCGCGATTTATTTGCCAAACATGTAAACATATATGAGTTTATGGAAAAATAACTTTAATAAAACTAAATAAGGATTTTTATGATCCTATCCTATCCTACTTCCTACTAATATTATAATCGCGAAAGTTTGTGTGGATGGATGGATTTATTTTCATTATTTAGGGAACCAACAGCGATACAAATAGTATCTTACAGAGTATGTGTATTATAGCATTGTAAGGCTAATAATAGGTTTCCCTGTATAACTACAATATCTATAAAACAGGCGAACGGACTAAGAAATATTTAAATACTAAAGGATGGATGGATGGATGTTTGTTACTCTTTCACTCAAAAACGACTGAATGGATTTGGATGAAATTTGGCACACAGATAGTTTATAACCAGGATTAACACAAAGTTTTTAACCGTAGATAGTTTATAACCAGGATTAACTTTAACTTTTTATCCCGATATTCCCACGGGACCGAAACTTATGCGGGTGCAACCACGGGGATTGCTAGCCGTTTATAAGCCGATCAAGAACGTAGAGACCTAAATTAAAGAAATCACAAAGCATGTGAATATTCACTTGCATGGTTCTAGGGAAATAGGTAGGTACCTACCTACATGTAGTAAATATCTGCCTAGTGTTTTCCCAACTATGTTGGGGTCGGCTTCCCGTCTAACCGGATGCAGTGGAATACCAGTATTTTTCATGGAGTGACTGCCTATCTGACCTCCACAACCCAGTTAATGTAATACGATACCCCATGATAACACTGGTACAGACAGCGGAGGCTTAGTAATAGGGTCTCGTTGGCACCATTTGGGTACGGAACCCTAAAAAGACAAGGAAAATAACTATAAAATTAACCAGAAATCAGAAGGAAAACTCTCGTAATTTTAAACATTCACAATCTAGTCGCAATGTCATTTCGGCGACAAATAAATTTCAAAAACTTGTCAAATAGTTGGAAAATCAGAGGTATTTTTGAAAGATTAAGACTGAGATCAGACTGTGAACGTTCTTAAAATTACGAGAATTGCCCCTCAGCTAACGTCATAACCAATCAACCAAAGCTACGCACATGATGCCGCTTTGTATCAACCAGTAGGTACCAACAAACATACAGGAACATTTAGAAGGTCACACTGCATAAAGAACTACAGTTGCGAGCACCGAGGCATTTGATCAGCATTTAATGTTTAGCAGACATCGGTGATTTGAAAGACCCGCTTTGTATCCAACACAATGCGACCTTGCTTGCCAATCATTATACGAACACTCAAATGAATCAACACGAAATGACCAGCGTATCATGGTCTTGGGCTAAATGGGGAACCATTGTAGAAAATGTATTGAATTTGGCATTTGTTTTTGCACGTAGCGGTGTTGTTGGGTTTCAAGATAAATTGGGTGTGTTGCAGGTACATAGGTCATTAAATTCTTATAGTTCTATCAAGTGGTTTCGTTTAGTTTTCATTGATCTATTGATAACTGGTTGTTTTCTGTTGGTGTTCGACTTGCTTCTGCTCGCGACTTCGTTCGCGTGTTTCTTGTTTCAATATAAAATATATGCTATGGCATTTGGCAATACTGTAATTTTACCATTAGTGAAAGAATTTTCGGAATCGGGTCAGCAGTTCCGAAGATTACTTCCCCAAATACAACCTTCTCGTTGAAATAATTAGCATTGATTTACTTGTTACCCGTACCTACCGTTGCTTCCAGTAAAGAAAAGGCGAATTCACTGTGAGAGCTTAGTGAATTTATGAAAGACAGCTAAATGACTATTTCATTTCCGCTTATACTTTAACAAAATTGCTGTCGTTTGCCATTTTTAACCGATTTCAAAAAGGAGGAGGTTCTCATTTCTAATTTAGGTTTTATTTCCTGTGGTCATTTGCAAGTCATTGTATGACCTATATTGAGCAATGGTTAGCTAGCTCACAAAACCATTATAGTACCCAAGGTATCATAACAAGCTCTAAAAGATTCTAGAATATTGGATTATTTTCTTTCCTAAAAATATTTTGCCTAATGGATAAGAAAAAAAACACTGGGTTACAAAACTGTACTGAAGTATAGCCAGGGAGATTCATTGTTAAGCAAATTGACACCCTACTTCAATTTGCCGTGTTATTACGAAAGTTGTGATTTGACTAAAGGAACAATTTAAGTTGGTAGTAATTTTTTTAACAATTTATTTCCCCTGACTTTATACAGCATGTATGGTCATATTTAAGGATGTAGCACAGACCATCAAACTGAACAACTTTCTCCATGGGATCCAACATAGTAATCGCGTAAATAATTCTAAAGTGACCCATACAAAACTTCACCCAACTCGACCAAAATATTACTATAACAATATGCACCGTTGAATAACAATGCTGACAAAGAATCAATATTCATCGGCGACCTTTGTTCCTTCAAAGCGTAGCTCGTTTTATTAGAGATAACCAGTGTAGTATTGACGGTAAAATTATTATCTAATCAACGAATACAGGTCTGACTGGTTTCGTAAATGAATTGCTCTGACCTTTGCGGCTTGTAAACGTCAATATTATAGTATTCAATATCATAGAGTCAATATTATGGTATTGAGATATTTTGGTGTACGTTAATATCACAGAGCGGGAATCGTCTAGAGACGGCAATAAATCTACGTACATGTTGGGGCCAGCTTCAAAACTAACCGGATGCAGCTGAATATCAGTATTTTACATGGAGCGACTGCCTATCTGACCTCCACAACCCAGTTACTGGGTAACACGATACCCCTTGGTAAGACTGGCTGTCAGACTTTTCGGCTTCTGACTACCCGACTGTCAAAGATGTACGAATGAAAGCTGGTCACAAAGGCTTAACGTGCTTTCCGAGGCACGGAGGGGTCTCGATATCTATTGGATGGCAACCCATCCACGAACCGACCGCGGCAAGTTTGGCTAAATTTTCGACCGACCCGTGCGGTTGTCATCATTTCGTCACGAGCCCCTCGGCTAGAGACGGCAGTACCTAATGATAAATTTCACGGCTCCGAAAGTGCATTGTCACAGTGGTCAGTTTCTATACGTCACTTCTGTCGTAGTGCTTTAGAGTAAACGGTGACACACTTGGTTTGTATGGAAAGTGTTGACTATCCCGCCTCTAACAGCGGCCATCGAGGCGTCTCCGTTTTTTTTATATGGGTCATCTCACAAGTATACCTAAGAGGTAGTTGGCTAGGCGGCGGGATCTTCCGAAAGGGTTACCGCTGCCCTGGAACAGAAAGGGCTAAGGAAGGAACACGAGTGGGTTTTAGTCAGTAAGAGTCTGACACTCCCTTACGCTCCACCCAGAGCGGGAGGGGTCACTTGATGATTTCCCATCTTCAAAAAAAAAAAAAAAAGAGGCAGTTGGCTGCTTAACAGGCAGGGTAATTACGTAAAACACTGTTAGTAGATGACTCTCATTTTGACAGTTCAACAACATTCATTTCGTTACAAACGTTGTTGAGCAAACCGATTTTTCGAACATATAACTCTACTAGCTGCGCCCCGCGGTTTCACCCGCATAAGTTTCGATCCCGTGGGAATATCGGGATAAAAAATATCCTATATGTTAATCCTGGTTGTAAACCATCTGTGGGCCAAATTTCATCCAAATCCGTTCAGTAGTTTTTGCGTGAAAGAGTAACAAAAGAAGAAAAGAAAGAAAGAAAATACATTTATTTAGCACAGACTAAAAGACACACAATACATCAGATACATAGGTACATCAGATAGCAAATAATAAAGAAAACAAATAGAAAGTAATAATAATATTAATAGCATTATTGAAACTAAACTACCTAGTATAAAACATATGCAAGAAATTAGCAGGAATGTGTGCCTCACGGCTGCACCAAAAAGGCCCAGTTCAGCAAAAATGCCAGACAACTAGTGCCTGACGCTGGTTTTCAACTGAACCTGATGTGTGAGGTGACGGATGTAAATCAGTTTTACACTGCAACGTGGCGTGTGTATACATACATAAATATGATAAATATGTGACAAATAAAAAATAGTAACAAATATGTACATACATAAATAGTGTGAGTTGAGTAATATTGCAAAAAATAAACCAAAAAAAGCACTGACTGACTGTTATTTATATTTTCGTGCAACACTCACCGAAACACTGACACATACTCGAGTGGGGATAGTAGCATACATCATATAATTGAAACATCTATTGTGACCATATCTACCTTCCTTTGCGCTTCCGTGAGATACTGCCGTAAGCGTCGTCTAAAAACAGCTATGGTGTTAATTTCTCTGATTGGTGGTGGCAGGTTATTCCATATTTTGGAAGCCGCGTAACGGAAGCTACCTCTAAAAGCGGCTGTGCTATGCGACTGGGTCGAGAGTTGTTGCGAGCATTGCCTTCTCCCACATTCTCGTCTACTGGCTATCCAACTCAACTTGTCGTACAGGTAGTCCGGCTTCTGGTATTTAACTACACCAAACAGAAGGCACGCTAAGTGTAATTTGCGTCTCGATCATCCATCCAACAACAAACATTCATCCATCCATACAAACTTTCACGTTTATAATATTAGTAGAATGGATTAGCAATATCCTTCAAAACGATTCAGATTGAGATTGATAGTGTGTTTCGCAATTAGGGTGTAAAAACCCTAACCCACCCACCCTCTTGTGGTTGTGTATCTGTGGTTGCCTTAGTAAATTAAGGTCTCCAGCCAGGGCTTAAAAACTTAAAAACTATGCGACAGGGCAACCCCTGAGGGGTACGGACGTCGGCTTAGGGCAGCAAGGGACAGACTGGATCGGACTCCGTGCTCTATGGTCAATATAAATAGTACCTATTGAGTTTACAGTCACGGCAGTGATGGTAGGTTATGTGTTATGTCAATTTACTACCACTAAATTCTGTTTGTAAAACTAATAGAGTAATTAGTAGATGGTTTGGAGGATAACGGGCTTGCTGTTTTAGAACAAGGTTTAAAATTAATCATTTGGCATAAAGATAAAGAACACTGGGGGTCTACTCCGAAGTAGTATCGGCCGAATGTTCGGCCGTTTCCTGCTACGAAGTTACTATTTCGTTCGGTCGGGATCCTACACTCTTTCGAATATTTACTATGGTCCCGACCAACTGAGCGGATCCGAACTTTTTTCGCATTTTTCAATAATATTCGGTTCGGCCATGTGTCGGTCCGATCCGAACATTCGCACTTTGCACTTCGGAGTAGACTCCCAGGACTAAGTATATGTAGTAGAAGCATAATCTACCCATAATGTGACGACAGCCCCATTTTATGTCCAGGAAAATTACCGCCCATTCCAAGGTTGCCTGGAAGAGATCGCAGGAAGCGATAAGGCTGCCCATTGTATATTTTGTAGTGTTTGATGTGTTTTTTATGTTATGTATTTTGTGGTATACAATAAACTATATAGAAATAAATAAATGTGCCAACTTCTGGGACACAGCGACACCTCTTGATAGGTAGTGGGCTGTACCGTGTGAAACCGCGCGAAATGAACGAGGAATTGACGTGGTTTCGAAGTAAATAATCGTTAAGTGGTCAGGGCCCTGGGGGTCTACTCCGAAGTGCAAAGTGCGAATGTTCGGATCGGACCGACACATGGCCGAACCGAATATTATTGAAAAATGCGAAAAAAGTTCGGACCGGCTCAGTTGGGTCGGGACCATAGTCAATATTCGAAAGACTGGAGGAGTATAGGATCGGAACCGACCGAACCAAATATGTAGTAACTTAGTAGCAGGAAAGTATGGCAGGAAGTATGTATACATATATAATCGTCTCAGACTCAGACGTAAGGGAGCAAGACGGGTTATCAATGTTTATTCATTATCTAAATTATGAGGGGCATTAACCCTGGTTAATGCCCCTCATAATTTAGTTAGTGTCCCATAGCAGGCTATGGGACACTAATTACTAATTACAACTGGCCATTATAAATCATAAGATTGATTGTAGCATCGATTGTGAAATATTACCACAGAAAAGTGACCTACAAACATTTCAAAGACAAATGGACATGGTACGGTTAGCGACGAAAGTCGATTAAAATTGCTACTTTACACATCATATAAAGAGACAAAATATATTCTTTTAATTATTACACATACATTGGTCATTTCATTTTTTTTTCTTTTTTTATAAATAAAAAAAATTGTATTCTCGCAAATTTAAAAAAATTAAATAAAACTCGAACAGTAGTACAATTAAAAAAAAATCTTTCTTAGGCTCTATTGTATGAAATGCGAAAGAACAATGATTTTTATTTATAAAAAAAAAATGCTGAATGGGCTTGACCTCGAAAACGCCTGATGGAAAGCAATGATATCCATGATATAAATACTAGGAACAAACACAAATTTGTTGTACCTATAACAAGGCTCAAGAAAATAGGTGGCTCGTTCAGATGCCAATGTATACGCTTTTACAATAAAGTTCCAAGCCCCGTTCAAGATCTAAGCCTTAATAAATTCAAATCATTCATTAAACGTAAGTTGTGCCAGAAAGCCTTTTATACCGTTAAGGATTATATCGAGGACAAAAAGGCTTGGGATTGAGATGCTTCCAATTTTTTACCTATGTAGTGTTCTTATTTTTCTGTTTTGTTGTTGTTTTTCTTTTTTATATACACTTTGACATCAATGAATTCTATATATAAGTACTGTGACATTTGCTTACTTTGTAAAGTATTCTATTATTTTAATTATTGTGAATGTGAAGACTATGTGGGTCACTTTATTTTTATTATATTTTATTTTTCTCTCTGTTCTCTTAGTTTTGTCATGGTCTGGCAGTTTGAGTAATTAATGCGGCCTACCCAAATGTCCTTTCTTTGGTATTGTTCGTCGAATCGTCGAGCTCCTTAAGTTTTGAGTTGAGCTGCACTGATTTCTGACAAATGCGTGCACTGACTGGACAGGTCCTCTCAATCTGTGTGGTTCTTTCCTCAAAAGACCATCTCAGACATCGACCTGCATGGTCTTCATATGATCTGACCAAGATTATGTCTGGACTTTAAAAGAGACTGTGACCTCTGAGTTTGTTTCGGCCTTTCTTCTCAGAGTAGTCAGATAGGAAACGCCGACCTCATCTAGTTTTAAAATATGATTGACGTGTAAAAGTGTTTGTACAAACCTACTTACAAAATAAAATCATTTATCATTTATCAATGGATGAGGTCTATAATTCAGACAATGACCCTTCCGTCATGCGCCGCATGCTCTGTAACCTGTGCACTTTTATTTTATTTTTATTATATTTAATAGGTCTACCAACAATTGTTCACACTAATCTACAAACAAAAATAAAACATGCGTTTAAACTCTACACAGTGCAACAAGTACTTATAGGTAAACACCACATGAACAAAATAAAAAACAATAATAAGACTCGATGACTGCTTCAGCGTGTGCAGTTCGCATAGCTGACTGCAAAAGAGGTCACATCAATAGAATTATCTGAAAATAGTATAGCGCACCACGATTCGCAACAAACGTGAATGGTGATGCTTGCGAAGGAAGATTTCATTAAACTTTCAATTCCAGTACATTTCATGTTAGTTTTTAATTCGCTATGTTCATTGTGATCCGTGTCGCACTCTAGTTACTATGACTTAAACTAAAGAACTGTCACTTTGACATATAAACTGTCACTTTGACAGTTAATCTTCTTCTCCATAGCTTCGTCTTCCTTCTTCTTCTTGTTTTTCTTCTTTTGGGCCAACCATATTATATGGTTATTCGTGTTAAGTATTTGTTTTATCTATCAGTTATTTCTCAATAGCAGCCTAGAATCTGGATTTGTGTGCGGTTGATGCCAATAGGCCTCCATGGAACTTAAACATAACTGGCGAATTTTGGGTGTACACCTCTGCCCAACCTGTCGGGGAAACATGGCGTGATGTAATGCATATTATATGAACTTTTTGTCATCGATACGCTAATAAGAACACAGACCTATTAAAGTCCGTTCACAGTTATTTTACCTTTGACCAACCCAAAAGCCACTTTAAACTAACGAAAATAAAGATCACTTTGATTTTAACACACTTGTCCATGGCAGCCACCCAAAGGAACCTTATTGCAGTGATGGTAAAGATCACATTGATTTGACAGTGATGCTAAATCAGAGGTAAATAACGCTGAAAGAACTGTAAAGCTACATCTATGCTTTTTTTTTACGAGCCTTTATTTACTAGCTGATAACACTAGGTTGATGAAGATCCCGCAAGGAACACAGCACAGTGGTCACGTGCTGCCTTGCATACTTGCATAGAAAGGTTTCGGGGGGGAGATATAAAAGCGTTGCACAAAGGCGGATTGGGATCGGTCTTTTGAGAGGTAGCGAAGCTCCTTCCATGTGCAGCCGATCGATTATGCAAAAAGCTCACCGTGAAAAGTTAGGTGAAGTGAGCTTAGAGTGAGCTGCCAATAATGTCAATCCCTAGCTAAGTTTTCACGGTGAGATGGTTACAGAATTGCACTGTAGATAGTGACAACCGGGGTGGTTCTAGTGAGGTAAAAATCCCACACTCCCCGGCAGTCCCTGGTCTTATCTCAAAGCCCGGACGGCTTTTAAAGGTTTCACCCCGAAAACAAAAACAAGAAAAAAACAAAGGTTTAATGAAGACGACAAAATCTCATGCAATCCATTACTTACTTTAAAAAATGTGTATCTAAAGTACTTACTAAAGTTTTAATTACTCAGCTAGTTTACAATGTGGTTCACAATTAGTTGCTACTACCTGTCCCCCTGGGGTACAATGGAGCTGAATATAGGATTATACGGGGAAATTGTCCAGTTACAAACAGCTGTGCTTTAATAACTGTTTCTGCAATTACCCACTCGCTTAGATATGATGATATTAGTATGTGAAACTTTGTTAATACCTGAGGGGTATTCTCGTAATTTTAAAAACGTTCACAGTCTGATCTCAGTCTCAATCTGTCAAAAATACCTCTAATTTCCCGTTTTTGACATTTGTTTGTCGCCGAGATGAGACTGCGACTAGATTTTGAACGTTTTAAATTACGAGATTTTTTATTTTTTTTTATAAAAAACGTTGCCCCACACTAGGAATTTCTCCTGTGTCGTGGGTGCGTTTACGTACATATAAACTCACATACACAAACAGCCAGACCCGGAACAACTAATTGTAGGTCATACAAATATTTGCTCCGTGCGGGAATCGGACCCGCGACACGCAGCGCAGCAGTCAATCGCTTAACCACTGCGCCAACCGTGCCGTCAGAATTGGCCTTCTGTTTCCTCTTTGGCATTATTTTGTTTATTATGGCTTTAGTTTTTTAACAGCTAGCTTTTGCCCGCGACTTCGTCTGCGTGAAGCAACTTTCTTATATTTTTATTTCCGTAAGAACCATCCTCGTACTTCAAGAAATATTCTAAAAAAATAGCAAATTCAGTTCAGCTGTTCTCGAGATTTGCGCTTAGCAACACATTCAGCGATTCATTTTTATATTATAGATAACCGCTTTGGATCTTGATGGTATTGAAAGGTAAACGGTATTTTCGTGATAATACATACAGATTTCCTAGAATAAGGATGTGCTTCGAAAGTCATCGTCTATCTTCGCAATACGAATGCCTGTTGATGAGATCTATTATAGAGCTGCTACAATCATTGAGTTACTTACGAATTTAGTACCACAAAAATTAGACATTAACAACTTTATGCAATTTCAAAAACAGTGACAACAGACGAGCGAGGTATTCCTCTTAAAGCACTGATTTGAACAGCACTTCCGCGAACCGCACTTGACGAGAAAGCTTCATACAAATGTGCAATTAGAGCGCTCTTTGGAGGGTTACTCCGTCGCGTGACTTTCGTACTTATTCGGAAACACGAAGATTATCGAAGCGCATACCTTCTGTGGTTGAACTGTACATACTTATCTACTGGTCATGCTCACATTAGAAAGTCGTATTAGCGGCTCTCGAGACAATAGACTCATCTTCAAATGAAAAGACGCTATGAATTAAATATTAGTTTTTACCGTACCTACTCGTAGGTAGTGTAGGTAAAGAAAGAAAATACATTTATTCAGGTACTTGTTAATTTTTTCCTTCCCCATTGAGATTTACTTAGTTTTATTCGTTTAGTCTATATGGTTTTGATGCTCGTTGGCAGGAGAATGATGAGAATGAAAACCTGTTTGCACTTGATCGATTTGCAGCTTTAAACTTAGTTTATCCTACATTTCAAGTTCCACTAGGTTTCGTTTTACACATAAATAGAAGTCCAATACGCATTTATAAACACGTCACATACCCAATTTATTTTTCTATTTCATAAAAACATTCCAAGCTTGACCGATGTGTTGTTTGGGGCTCAGTTCACTTCAACAGTGATTGAAAACTAAACAATACATTTTTGTTGAAATTAATTTTTGGTTAGTTTACTCAATGATTGCACACTATTTTTGAAACCATCGATCATGTTTTTTGGTTTAAAGAGAAGGCGCCGATTCCCTTATTCACAAACTAAACTAAATTTAAGTTCAGTGCATCTTTTTCTTTCATTATGAAAAGGACAGGAGATAAAATATTAGTTTAGTCCTGTTCTTAGCGTGTCTTCTCGGCTACTTCTTTGGCACCATCACCAACGTCCATCAGTTCATGTAACGTGCAGCAATGCATGGTCACCAATGGATACCCATCCTTGTACCGACGGCATGCGTAACATAAGCTTACCTGTTATTACTTAGGCCTAAAAATATACTGCCATCCTAGAGACAGGTGTTTGTAGTAAACATATGGGATATTTATTTAGTGTTATATTGCCTTAGTTCCCACGTCAGCTGGGACCAAGATAGTTTACTGCCTAAATTGAGTAAGTTATTACAGGGTAGCATGGGGTAACATTGATAAGGCGGCATCAATAGATGGATTAATCGAAATCAATTGATAACAAGAATATAATATTGACGGCACGGGTGGCGCAGTGGTTAAGCGATTGACTGCTGCACTGCGTGTCGCGAGTTCGATTCCCGCACGGAACAAATATTTGTATGACCTACAATTAGTTGTTCCGGGTCTGGCTGTTTGTGTATGTGAGTTTATATGTCTGTAAACGCACCCACGACACAGGAGAAATTCCTCGTGTGGGGCAACGTTTTATAAAAAAAAAGAAAAAGAAAGAAAGAAAGGTAACAGTAGCGTAGACGAGATCTAGAATAAAACCTAACAATGCGAATATTTTTGACTTGGGGCCTAATAACAGGCGAGTTACAATAAAACCGACGGGTCACAGGTACGACTATATTACAAGTTTCTTTGAAAGATTTATTCTGATCTAGTCTGATGCAATATTGTGAAATTTTATTTTATTTAATATTGATTTTGACTGCATTTTTTTTTTGTTTAACTGCACTTTTCGTGAAGAATTTGTCATTTTTCTACAAATAAGTATTATCTCAGTTATGTAAAATGTGGCCCAGAAAAGCATACCACCAAAACAAGGAGACGTATTCTACTCAGTGAGTCAGCAGTGATTGAAACGAAGCTGTTCATCGTTTAATGACCAAACTTCTGTGAACTTATCCACAAGTTCCTTCCTTAGCCCTTTCTGTTCCAGGGCAGCGGTAACCCTTTCGGACGATCCCGCTACCCAAATGTATGGTACTGACATAAGCTTTCGATAAGCTTATCTGAATCGTGTTGAAAAGCGCTGTAGAAATTCGAAACGGTTTGAAAGCGATTGCCACTTGTCTCGGCGCTCTGGAAGGACGACCAAAATCGACATCATCATCTGCCTAGCCCTTTCCCAACTATGTTGGGGTCGGCTTCCAGTCTAACCGGATGCAGCTGAATACCAGTATTTTACATGGAGCGACTGCCTATCTGACCTCCACAACCCCAGTTACTGGGTAATACGATACCCCTTGGTAAGACTGGTTGTCAGATTTTCGGGCTTCTGACGACCCGTAACGACTGTCAAAGATCAACGAGTGACAGCCGGGACCAACAGCTTAACGTGCTTTCCGAGGCACGGGGGGTCTTGGTATGTAAAGATGGTCACCCATCCACGGACCAACCGCGGCAAGCGTTGCTTAACCTGATCGATCGGTCCGTGCGGTTGTTATTACTTAGCCACAAGCCCCCCAAAATCGATATGATGACAAAAAAATACTGCCGGCTTCTTAGCGTGTCGAGAGCAATCTAATTGGAGTCGACCCAGAATTCGGCTACGTGCGGCGCCATCACTAGCGTCCATCAGTTCCAAATCTCAAATCGTTTATTGCAATCCATAATGTACAATTACAGGTGGTAAATAAAATTAAAATAATAGAAACAATTATGGACCCTGTCGGGCACAGCAAATTTTTAAAAATAAGTAGAGAGAGGAAGAGCTCTTTATTAATTTTCTTTTTTATTAAGTTAGAATTATTTAATATCCTATTACCTATGTACAATCTATTATTACTATTCCTGTAACGTCTAACAGAACACGTAAAACATGATAATAAATGTCGTAGTTAGAGGTCTGAAAATGCTTGATCGTCTTATAGACCTGAATCTCCTCTGGTACATACACCGAAGTACTAAATAATGTACTTTCATAGAAAGTTGGAGACCTAACTTATGGGTCTCCCAGTTTAATGATAGTTAGTCAAAAGTACTTACACAAGGTTTAGGATTAGGTAAACAAGATTTATGTGTCGTTTCTCAGCTACGTGTAAATAATACTTAGAAATTATCTTCTATCTAACTTTAGTAGCAGTTAATGTTTAGTAATTTGCAGAAAACTCTCTTTAATTTATAATCAAAAACTTTTTAGATGGACTTGTAAAGAAACGGGACAGAATAGCTGAAGGTTAATTGCTTCAAAACAATCAAGGACGCCGTTCATGAACAGGCTTATTTCTTATTCATAATTTGTATCAAACAAGTTTGTATGAAGATATGAAAAATGACGCAGGAACTTCCTGACTGATGAAGTCTTTTGTGGGCTGGACCGGAGCCCAGGGGCTTAGGGGCCCAGGCCAAGGCCACAACGTTTGATCGTTGATTGAAGCATAATCTGCCTATAATGTTTCCACTGCTGGGAACACAGGCCCAGTGAGGGTTGGTAGATGCCTTCTCTACGTCTTCTCTATGTCTTCGATTTTTTTGTTCTAGGACATGCCGGTTTCCTTACGATGTTTTCCTTCACCGTTTTGAGGATAAATTAGACAGAGCAAAATTCACACAAGAAAAATAATAATTTCGCGGGCTAACTTGGCGCTTTCGTCTTAAGGTGCCAGGTAACACTAATTGCGACGTTTCGTTTTTCTCTTAAACGTAGCAGTTTAAGAATACGGAAAAAATTGTTCAGGACACACTCTATGCTGTATGTTGTTGTGATGGCGCTCCTAACGTTCACTGTGTAAATAAGAGAGTCATGCATCATGCAATCCGATTTATAGAGTTTTATCTAAGTAAAAGCACACATTCCTGTATTGCCCGCAGAATTTATTCACATCTAACTTACTTAGTCCAGCGTTTTTTTAGTCATGTTAATGAACCTTGGGCAGATCACATACTATAACGCGGCAAGTGACGGGGCGGAAAAAACACGCACCCGCGCCCGATTTTTTCACATTCTAAGAAAAACGCGTTTCCGTGCGGGGAATTTGGCTCCTTTTCTCGCGTGTGTGATCCGCGTTACCGTCTAAGTAGTACCTACTCTTATGAAATGATGCAGCATCCATCAATGATGTGTTTAAATAAAAAATATGCATGATGCAAACACAGCAAGGCAGCCACAAACGTGAAATCCTCATAATTTTGAAAACTTTACTGTTGTGTTTGTATTTTTTATTATATTGTTTATATAGGCCTTGATACCTGAAATAAATGGATAAATAAAAAATAAAATATTTCATGAACATTGAACGCCAAAAAAACAGGTTGGCGTTTAGTGCAGCTCCTGAATATTTAAATAAATAGAATCATCAATTACAAAACCGCTGCTACTCGTTAATTACGCATTCATAAATAGCAATGTACCACAACCGAAAATGTTAAAATAAAATAGCCATAAAGATTTAAAAAATAAATTGCAAAAGGTAACTGGATTATTTGTTGAGTCTCTCATTTCGTAAGACTTAATGCCCTGAATGAACACGTAATTACGAAAAACGACTCGATGAAGCAACGAAATTCGAATGAATAATCTATCGTATCTACGTATCGTATTACCCAGTAACTGGGTTGTGGAGGTCAGAGGCAGTCGCTTCATGTAAAATACTGGTATTCAGCTGCATCCGGTTAGACTGGAAGCCGACCCCAACATAGTTGGGAAAAGGCTAGGCAGATGATGAATCTGTCTTGGTGTGGTGGCCCAGTAACACTGACCGCGACTTGCGAGTTGTAGGTCGTGGGTTCAAACATCAGCAGGCACTTCCATCACCATCATCATCAGCCTATAGCAGTCCACTGCTGGACATAGGCCTCTCCTATAGCACGCCATTCAACTCGATTTTCGGCAACTCTCATCCAGCTGCTACCAGCCATCCTGCGAAGACCGTCGCTCCACCTAGCCTGAGGGCGTGCCACCTTACGTTTACCGTTTACCAAGCAGGCACTTTACTTTGTCTAAATTAATTCATCACTACTGCTCTCAAAACGGTGAAGGAAAACGTCGCGAGGAAACCCGCATGTCATAGAACCAAAAATTCTAAGACATGTGACATTCACCAACCGGCACTGGGCCCGCGTGATGTATTGTGGCTCACGCCCTCTCACAGAATGTGGAGACCTGTGTCGCAGCAGTGGGAACGTTATAG
Organism: Apamea crenata; assembly: GCA_949629185.1. Lineage (NCBI taxonomy): Eukaryota > Metazoa > Arthropoda > Insecta > Lepidoptera > Noctuidae > Apamea > Apamea crenata. The sequence goes on along the minus strand of OX451363.1, from coordinate 5,665,735 downwards.
GCTGATTATGTTTGTATATGTAATCTAACTTGTTACAGTGTCAGTTAAAACAGTGTTCACTCACCTACTGAAATAAAAAATATAGAGTAAAATTGTCAGTTCGGGTGGCAAACAATACAGTCTGCCCACCGGAAGATTTCCACCGCTGCGAATGGACAGCTGAAATCGCCAATGCGTTGGAATATATGTCAATGGGAACCATCATAACTGTGGCTCTCGATAAGAAGGTTAACATAGCTACGACGACGAACGACGTTTATTGAAGTGAAAACTTCTTTAGCGGCGTTGTGCACTTTTTTTGTGATGGGTAAAAAATGTTAAACTCGCGTCAGGACACGTGACCAGATCGAAAATTCGTAAGACGGAGCTCGCGTCAGGACACGAGACCTGACCGAAAACTCTTAAGACGGAGGGAGAGTAGACCGCATTCCAAAATATAAAAAATGGACAACGTTAATATTCAAGTTTTCACTCCCGGAGTGCAACCCGTTTTTTTAAAGCTTTTCTTTGTTCCCACTATCAAAAGACCTCTCCCTGATAGTCCCAGATTTTCCCAAACTTAATCGTCATCCGGACTCCTCCTCCGGGTGATGGCAATAGGCTCAACTCCTATTACATGGGACCAGTGGCGTGCATTGGTTTTCAGAATAGGTAGGCAGGAATTTAATTTCGTCGTATTAACTTGAACGAGTAAAGACCAATGACAATGTGCGAATAGTACCTACGGGGCCGTCTGGCGACTGCCTACTGCCGCGCGTGTTTGTATTAAGATTTTGTTTTTTGTTAGGTATGATAATTTAGTGAGTTTCTTTATTGTGGGGCATACACACTAAAATGTAATTGACAGGCTTATGGTGATTTATCGAGATAGGCACTGCTTATATGCCTTTATGCAATGCACGCCACTGCATGGGACTTAAACACAACTGGCGAAATGTAATAATAATTTATTTCATAAAAAAGTGGTACAGTTACAAAAATAGGATGACAATTTAGGAATAGTTTACAACTGAGATGAGTAGGTAACAACACATTTAACGATTTGATGTCCTAGCTAGGTTACTTAGTAGCCTGTATTAAGGACAATCAGCACTCATTTCCCGAAAAATAGAAATAAATGTGGGTGTAATTATAGGTACACCGCCGTCTAACCCTTCGGGAAGTACGGGCGTAATTTTATGTTATATTTGTTATCCTCATATTCCGAATCCATAACTCCATACTAATATTATAAACTAGCTTTTGCCCGCGACTTCTTCCGCGTGAAGCAACTTTCTTACATTTTTTTTTTTCGTAAGAACCATCCTCGTACTTCAAGGAATATTCTAAAAAAAGAATTAGCGAAATCGCTTGGGCTGTTCTCGAGATTTGCGCTTAGCAACACATTCAGCGATTCATTTTTATACTCGTATTATAGATGCGAAAGTATTCCAAGGTTGCCTGGTTGAGATCGCAGAAAGCCATAAAGTATAATTTTAGTCTTCGATCAAATTTTTTGTTATGTGTTTTTGTGGTGTACAGTCACGAACACCAATATGTCAACACTTGGCGACTTACAACTGCAATTTTTTCGTAAAACAACGAATGGAACTTTGAAATACAACACATTACATAAACCTATGGGTTCGAAAATGCTAGGTTCGTAAAAACATAAAATTTCAATTAAAAATAAAGGAGTAAAACCAAAAAAAACGCCGAGAAAAAAAAAAAGCCGAGTGTATACATACTTTTGCTCGTGACTGTACAATAAAGTATATATAAATATAGTAACTCTGTCTGTCTGTTACCTTTCCAATTCACGTTGGATTCCGATGTTTAGCACACAGGTAGACCATCACCTGGGTCAGAATATAGGATACGTTTTACTTTTAACCCGGTGGTACGTCCCCGTGGGATAAACTCAAACTCAAAGTATTTATTCGAATTAAACCAATTACAGGTACTTTTGAATTGTCAAGGGGTCGGTCAGTCAGAAAAATGAAACTAGTTGCCCATTCCAAAGCGTAGTAGGTACCTATGGAGACGAACGGGCAAGAAACTCCATGAACATAATATATGGCTACAAAGTATTGGTTACATCATTCATGTTAGAAATTATGCATGTGAGAACGATGCAGAACATTAAAAGCGTCCGTAATGAACAGATTCAAAAAAAAAACAATTCAAATATAAAATTAAATCAAAAATAAGCCATGGCAGCAAAGATAATTTTTGACGTACGCAAAAGCTACCAAACAAAATACCAAATTACGTTTTGGAACGTAAATCTAAATCTCCAATTTCGGTTGCAAAGCCGTCATAATGTAGCAACACTAATAAATACGTATTAATACGAGCAGCTCCCGAGTTCTCCGGAATACGTACGCTAATTGCTGATTAGATCTGGGAATTGGGGAAAAGTTGCCAGTTGAAGTATGTAAAATCTGGCATGTGTCGCTTAGGCACGAATCCTCTAGCGGGCGATTGCACACAAACTGTAGTAAGTATGTATGCTTATTTGTATGTATGTAAGCCATCATCTGCCTTTTCCCAATTATGTTGGGGTCGGCTTCCAATCAGATTCATGGCGTGCTCCCCGAACCACCAACACTCCCACTGCCAGAGCAATTAACTTATTAAATGACTGTCTAAAATATATTCCTGAGGCAGATTTATTTTTTGACTCTCAATGGACAGTCGCTAAACATGTGTATATTTATTTAAATATGAAGAAATAATAATTGTTTAGTTTCTAATTTTAAGTTTAAGGTTGTTTTTGTTTACAAATTTTATGTTACTCCGTTTTTTTTTTTTTTTGCCTCTATTTTTTATTTATTTTGTTTAGTCTAAGAAGTTTTAATTATAATTTTAATGTAATTTTGTAAAATTAGGATAGATATAAGCGATTTGGTGTAAGCTGTTAGCTTATATTTCATAAATAAATGAATACTAAATCTGCCTAGCCTTTTCCCAACTATGTTGGGGTCGGCTTCCAATCTAACCGGATGCAGCTGAATACCAGTATTTTACATGGAGCGACTGCCTACCTGACCTCCACAACCCAGTTACTGAGTAATACGATACCCCTTGAAAAGACTGTTTGTCAGACTTTCGGGCTTCTGACTACCCGTAACGACTGTCGAAGATCCGCCAATTACAGCCGGGACCAACGGCTTAACATGCTTTTCGAGGCACGTAGGGGTCCCGGTATATGAAGATGGTCACCCATCCACAGACTAACCGCGACAAGCCTAGTTTAACTTGATCGATTGACTTGTGCGGCTGTTATCATTTAGCCAGGCCCCTATTATCTAAACCATAAATATTGCATATATGAATGTAGAAATTTTGCCCAGCCTTTGCCCTGCAGTGGGACAGTAAAAAGCTGGTGTAATAAAATTTTAAGTCAGTTCGGAAAATGGCTGTACCGTTAATCTTACCTATTTGTTGAAACTGGATTTGTAAAATGAAATTTGTACTTGGAAAAATCTACATGTAAATTCAATCACTGTCATATTTTATTTGCATAAAATGTGGAAAAATAAAATTATTCATGTTTCGTTTTTCAAAACTGTTAGGTGTTACTACAAATATTTATAGAAAACTAGCTGTAGCCCGCGACTTCGTCTGCGATCCAGGATGAAAAGTAGCCTATGTCCTTCTCCAGATCATGGTCTACCCATGTGTCAAATTTCATCTAAATCCGTTCAGCAGTTCTGGCATAAAAGCGTAAATCTTAAATTTTCTAATTTTCTGCGCAAATTTCTTTTTTTTTCGTAAGAACCTTCTACAAAGTATTAGAAAACTTAAATAAAAAGATGGATGAAATCGGTAAAGTCGTTCTCAAGCTATGGCGTGACCAAGGGAAATAGGGATTCATTTTTATATGTATATATAAGATAGATTGCAGCAGTGATAGAGATGTATAATTTTCAGAAAATTCAAGAGAATATCTAGGTAGTTACGTCAGCGCAAACCTTTTCACACAGACGTAAAATCTTTCTCTGAGTGTAGGATTTCCTCACGAGATTTTACTTCTAAAGCGCATAATAAATGGTCCTCTGTCCGAAAATTGCATCGGTATATCTCACTCATCTTTTGGCCCCTAGGTTAAAATAAACCATATTACTACATCCTGTGGGTATCGTTAGGAAAAATATTTCAGATGGGCACCGAGGGCAAAAGCGTCTTCCTGTTGAAAATATGTATCGTACTAAACCTTGTAGAAATCATAAGAACCCAACCAAATCTTGTAGAAATCATAGACCAAAATATGTGGAACCATTATACGAGTATAACCCAAACCCATATTGACCCATATTTGACCTTTTAAGTGCAGACGCCAGCACATCAAGCTACTACAATCTGTAAATTTTTTTGAATAGATTTTTCAACTTTATCGCTAAAGCAATAAGGTTCAAGGTTGATTGGGAAAATTTGACAGTTTCGGGTAGCTTGACCTGCTGGCGTCTGTACCACATTTTATGGAAAAATTAAAATATTTGTATTCATATCAATTTCAGTCAATAATTTCCTCACGATGTTTTCCTTCCCCATAAGTCCCCCAAAGGCTGACAAGACGATGTAGCTAGACGAACTTATGAACGCTCCGAAAAAGTTAAGCCAAATCATGTAATTACATCCCATTCAATTAACTGTAAAAGCTCCACAAAGAGCCGAAAACAAAAGAAAAACGAAAATGAAACATATCCGCGAAAGGAAACAGTAGTATGCACCCCGCGTACTAATTTATTCGGGCAATTAGCAGTAGAATGTATTTTTCTCCCTAGAGTGAGCCGGAACCTACAAAATATTGCATAGTAGAAGATTTTACGTTATGCTCCTACATTATAAATTGGATCTCCCGTTCCCTCCTTTGGGGACGACAGAAGCGAAAGCTATTTTCCGACCATTATTCTAAAGATATGCGAATCTTGGTAACAGAAATGTTTTGATAAGGATGTGAGTTACGAGTGTGCGTAGGTAACTGCTTCGAAGACAAAGAAGGAAATCGTTCGGTATTTGTTTATGTTGTTCGTGTTTTAATTTATGGGCCTGCATTGCGTCTGCATTTTGAGTCGGGAGTCGCATTGCCAAAAAATCTTTGTTTTGTACTACGAAGATGGCGCGGGGTAATAGACTGAAAAAAAGATCAGACAGGAAGAGATTAAAAAGTTTCCAATTAATGATCCTTATCTAACTTGGGTCCTTCTTTTGTACCGGTACCTGAGTGGGAGCCACATTTTTTTTTTAAACATGCTCTCATAGACAGAAAACCACCAGAGGAATAAATAATACAGGCATATCTGTTTTTTGTAAGAACGTTAGCATTCTAATCTCAGTCTCAATCTGTCAAAAATACTTCTATACGCCGCCGCCGACCGCTTATCTGAGACGTTGCCTGAGGTAGCAGCGCGGTGCGGGAGGGGTGATAGTTGTCACAAGTTGACGAATCACTGAGCTCTCGCTTCACGTCACCACACTCCTTTCCGCGCTGCACTGTTACCTCAGGCAACGTCTCTGTTAAGCGGTTGGCCTATAACTTACCTACATTTATGACCAGTTTTTTAAATTTGTCTGTCGCTGAGATGGGACTGCGACTTGATTTTGAAAGTTTTTAATTACGAGAATTGGCCTTCTGGTCCTTACATAGTCTTTTTGATTTACATTTTTTAAATTTCAATACAGCGATACGGACAAGTACTTCGACATCTAAGTGCTCTCTTGTTTTAGTATGTACTAGCTGACCCGGCAAACGTTGTTTTGCCATACATATAAATTATTTCTAGCTGCCCGGCGCTACTTCGTTCGCGTAGTGTCCTACCCCCTACCCTACTCCTACCCTACTCCTACCCTACTCCTACACTACTCCTACCCTACTCCTACACTACTCCTACCCAACTCCTACACTACTCCTACACTACTCCTACCCTATTCCTACCCTACTCCTACACTACTCCTACCCTACTCCTTTTTCCATATTTTCTGACCGTTTAAACCTTCCCTGGACTACGACAAACATTTCAAAACCAAAATCAGCTAAATCGGCCCAGCCGTTCTTGAGTTATAAAATTACAACGAAATGTGGCATTGATTTTTAAACGAGTATACATAGATTAGAATATGTATTTCATTAGTCATTTAAATTAGTACCTAGGTGTTTTATGTTTTGTGAATTTCAAAATACTCGTATAATTCTTACTTTGCTTACAGTCGGCAATCCTACAATTCGTCTTCCCCGCATCAAAACAAACAACAGTGAACACCGTTATTTATGCTCTGCCTTCCCGAGAATTTCATGCCCGGGCAACTTAAGCCTTGTCTTGTACCGATTTCGTGGTACGTAGCGTATCAAGCTTCCTGTCTGTCTTGTGGCTGAGGAAGGCGTTTTGTGAGACAGACTGTGTACTGATTCTTGTGAACGGATGCATACGGATTTGTCGTGTATGAGATGGGGTTTGTTTAATTTACTTATATACATAGATATATAAGTAAATTAAATAATTGCTCCGAATGCTCATGGTCTTTTTAAGGAATTTTCAAAACGACTGGATTACACTCCCTATGCCCCAATGGCTGGTTTTTACCTTGGCACAGGTTAAGCATTGCCATACAACGTGGCAATGCCGCCAGTGTCTTGGGTACATTACAAGTCGACAGCGATGCGGAGGAATTTTTCGACGCCATATTTTAGTTTGTAAATAGTTCTAGTTAAGTTAGGATATAATTTTGTTATTTTAGACTAGATTTGAAATCAATGACTTATATTTAACTTCTTATGAATAAATAATAAGCATCATAGATTTATAAATAAATATGTCAGTCTAACAAAAGAAAGTTGGGAGTCGCATTTCCTACGAGAAAAGTTTTGCCTTGTTTTTGTTTTGTTGTTGTGTTTTTTGCTATTTCTGACTTTTCTAGTAGACATCTAGTTGGGCCGATACAGTTTTTTTGATGCTTATAAAAACAGGATCGCGTGGCATTAAAAATTGCACATATTCTTGCTGACAAATTTTTCTTTCAAAATCTGTGAATGCCGATCCTATTTTCTCAAAAAGTTGAAGACAATCTCCTGAAACCGTTTTCCTGTAGCTACAGCCGTAAAGGTACCTTTACTGCCCCGGCTCAAAAATCGTTTCGTCGTTTATGATCGAAATTGGTTTTGGTGGAAAGATTGCCAGATCAGCAAGGATAACGTAACGGGACTGGCTTTTCAACTGCCATTCGTTTACTTATATTGATTTATTTAATGGCCCCAAATATAGACATGTGTGGATCAATAACGTCTAACTTATAATTTTACTGAAGCAAAAGATTCAGAAATACATACATAAACTCACGCCTGTTTCTCGTGGGGTTAAGCAGAAACTACAGTACACTACCTGCTACGTTCATTACATCCTTTTACCTCGTTTACGTTCATACAACTTTAGACAAAATAAAAAATAAAAATGTAGTCGCAATCTCATGTCAGCGAAAATCAACGTCAAAAACTTGTACAAAAATGTAGGGAAATTAGAGGTATTTTTGACAGATTGAGAATGAGATCAGACTGTGAAAGGATTCAATTGGGCTCAATTCAAGCTTTTAAAGAAAATATATATCTGATGATCTCGCGATCTCGCCTCGTCAACAGATTTTGGTTAATGAAGCCATCAATCATATTTAAAAACTAGTTAAATCAGTTTTAGTTTTAGCATTGTAATCAAAATTCAACTTTATGCAACAAAATCAATCATCTTTACACTGATATTGAAAACAAAGCCTAAAATACTTGATAATTCAAGCACGAGCTATCATCAACTGAATTTAATATCAGTTGTTGGCACGGGTCATTGCAATTTAAACCGTGTGTCCATGATTTTAAAGTCAAATGACCTCCGTTCGTGATTTGCAGCAACTGTAACTAACTTATACGTACAATCTCGAGCATAAATACTTTGTTTACGCAAAATTAAAAAAAGATTTTCTCGTAAAGTATTGATAGAAATTTTATGGTGTTACAAGCATAAAGGAAGGTTAAGCAACGCTTGCCGAGGTCGGTCCGTGGATGGGTGGCCATTCATAACATAACGAGACCCCTCCGTGACTCGGATAGCATGGTGCCGGCGGTCATTCGTAGATCTTTGCCAGTCGTTACAGGCCCGAAAGTCTGACAACCACCAGTCTTACCAAGGGGTATCGTTACCCAATAAGTGGGTTGTGGAGGTCAGATAGGCGGTCGCTTCATGTAAAATAACTGGTATATAGCTGCATCCGGTTAGACTGGAAGCCGACCCAAACATAGTTGGAAAAAGGATTGGCAAATCGATCGACTATTATAAAAGAGGTTTTTTTCTCAAAATTTATTTCACGAGATAATCTATATTTAATTTAGCGTCAATCAATCCACTCAGCCTATTGCAGTCCACTGCTGGACATAGGCCTCTCCCAGGCTGCGTCACAACACCCTGTCCTCCGCCTTCCGCATTTAGTCTGGCTCAACCACCTTCTTAAGGTCGTAGGTCCATCTAGCTGGGGGGAGTCCAACGCAATGATTGCCGCCATTTAGCGTATGTGTAAGACATTTGTGCTCGCGACTGTACCTACCTCGTAACTCAACTTAGCCGAACTATATTCAGGCGGCCATGCGCAGATATTAACTAACTTTACTCATTACGTCCACTAATCACTGCACTGTCAGTCTAGATCGGTATCTATGCTTCTATACTAAAGCTTATCTGCTGTTCAAGCTTATCTGATTTGTAATCAATACTATTAATACTCGTAAAAGGTTTAACTTAGCAAGGACAGATATCGCTGTAGAAAATTGAACGAAGAAAAGTGACTTTAAAAAAAAAAAAAAAAATGATAGAACCATATAAGGGACACTTCTTAAAAATAAAGAATAAGAGAGATGTAGTGTGAGAGACAGAGAGAGATTATGTCTTTCTTCTCTCTCATGTAACAAAAAAGTGCATAAACGTGACGCTTAAAAATTGATAGAACCATATAAGGGACACTTCTTAAAAATAAAGAATAAGAGAGATGTAGTGTGAGAGACAGAGAGAGAGTTATATCTTTCTTCTCTCTCATGTAACATAAAAGTGCATAAACGTGACGCGTCCTTAAAATTTCACTCTCAATTCCGGTTCAATTATCGAATCGCTGTCTAAGAAGTTTCACTTCAAAAAATCTCTTGCTCTGGAGTCTGTTTTTGGTTGGTTTTGACTAGTTGTCCACAGATTCTCTTTTCGTTTAACTTTGTAGCAACTGTCTTTATGGTTTGTAATTTAAAACCACTAACTCTAGAGTACCTAGTTTTGCTTGACGAGTTTTTCAAGTACCTTTAGTGCTGCTGGGGTTAATTTTAGAAAATTATAATTTTTTTGCCGGCGTCAGTAGGATGGATTTTATTTACTATCATCATGACTGTTGGTTTATCTAATGCACGCATTTGAAGCAAAAAATATGCACTTTGTCTTACAACCAACCAACCTTACATCTTAATATAAGTAGAAACTAGGTCATATTTACATTTATTATGCTAAGATTTAAAATAATAATATGTACATGTGGAAAAATAAGAACTAGAACAACTAGGTACATTCATCTACAAAAAAGGAAAAAAAAGAAAACTTGTTTATTCAGCACAAACAAAACGCACATTCCAAAAAAAATACACAAAGTAATACAAAAGAGCCGAAAAGCGTCGTATTCAAAACCTTAAAGTTTGAGAATGCAAGAAAGGTACTTTATCCAAGACCGACCTAACCGTGATGAAACTCGTGGACGTGATTAAATATTCAACTTACGAATTTAAGATACAAAGTAGGTACAAGGCTTAAATTATATCACCGGAGGAGGGTTATGAAATTATCACCCCTTTCCGTCAGTTTTCTCTGAATTCTCGATGCTTTTAGCCGAGTCCAGATGGCGCTTTTCAAATTTAGATAGTGCCTTTTGGCCTCGTGCAGGACTTTATTTTTATTTATTTATTGTACCATTTATGTTACTTTTGCTTTATTTTTATGTTTAAAAAGTGTGTTTAGTTTAGTTTGTGACATTCCGGTGCGATTACTAATAAATACTTTTTCTTTCTTTCTTCTTCTGATGTTATGCATGTATGCAGGTAGAGTGTGGTGAATTAGAGGTTATAAAAGAAAAATCTAACACCACAGACGCTCTTATGAGTTGACCAATGAGGCTTAAACAAGAAAAGGTAGTGTGAAAATATTATATCTGTCTAAGTACCTAAGGAATCCTGTACTCCCGAACCTGAACCACTGAGCCGAATCAAATATATCATCTAGAAAATGTTATACCAATCCCGAAAGGATAAATTACCTAAAGATAGTCTATCTTGAATCCTAGAACAAAAGAAAAACGATTTACCGAATCAACGAGCCCATAACTATGTACCCGGTCAAGATAAAGATTCCCATAAAATCATTACAATATTATTAGTAGAAAAGTTTCGTTGGCTTGTTTGCTATATAACACATAAACACGGCTTACTGGTGATAAGGAAGCTTCCATGTTGGGTCATTGTGTGTTATAGGATATATACCCCTGATTTATGTTTAGTTTCATTGTTCTTGGCAGCAAACAAGGCCGTTAGTGGTCAAGGTAGAAAAAAGAACATTACAGAATGTACGGACCTCATTAGAAGGCTAAAAGTCACCCAAAGGGCAATGGAGAGGGCTATGCTTGGAGTTTCTCTAGGCGATCGAATTAGAAATGATGAAATCTGTAAGAGAACCAAGGTAACCGGCATAGGCTGAAGAATTGCCAAACTTAAGTGGCAGTGAGCAGGGCACATTGCTCGCAGAACAGATGGCCGATGAGGCCGAAAGTAGCGTTGGAAGCAATCCGACAAGATGGTCCGATAACCTGGTGGAGGCCGCAAAATTCTGCTGGATGCGGAAACACAAAACCGATCGAAGTGGCAATCCTTGATTTTACGACCATCCATGCACAAACCAAAACAATGATGATGATGCATTAATCGTCATCATTCTCTTGCCCTTATCGAAATTCTTTGGGGTCCACAATTATCTTTAGTCGTTATCTCTGAATTTCATTCATTTCATTTCATCATTGAATTCCATTCTAGCCATATCATCTTTCACACAGAATAACGCTCAAAATTATTGGTTCTTAAAGGAAGGAGTCTTCAAACAAGAAGGTTGAAATATGTGCCATAAAATCACAGAGCTGAACAATATGATAAGCCACGAATTTAGTTACTTCGTCCGTGACCTTAAAGACATGCGAAAAATCATTCAAGGTTATCCAACCCCACCTGAACCAATGCCACAGCCTACACACGAAACACGTGCCCAGAATCCAGTAGATAAATTTAATGAAACATCTCTCCACTGTGTCATACAAGCAAGTCCCCCTAACGTGAACATACTCGTGCAATATCAACAAAATAATATTGCGCTACGTCAGAACAACAAAAGAATATGAGATTTCTCCATTTGTCATTTCAATTGTAATATAAATAAACATCTGAATCTGCAAAAAGGGGACTACATATATTTGCTGTCTTCAGAATATTTTAGAAGCTTTTAGCTCTAGTGCAGACGGTTTATTTTAATCGGTCCGACAAATGATTGCTGGCATTAGTCTTTAGAGAGTTAAGACTCGATGGCTCTTGCGAGCAGTGGTGGCCCAGTGCTTACGGCCACGGCTTTGTATATTGACATGTTTTTACTCTTGTATTGCATTCATTTGCAGCATCTTATTTCTAGGTCCTAACAATATATCATCTTTCCTTTTTCCAACTATGTTGGGGTCAGCTTGCAGTATAACCAGAACCTGAACCTGCTGCAGCTGAAGCTAAAGTATTTTACATGGAGCGAGGGTCTGACTGACCTTCATAATTTAGTTACTGGGTAAACGAACGATACCCCTTGGTAAGACTGTTTGTCAGACTTTCAGGCTTCTGACGACTCGTAACTCAGTAGTTACGAATCGTCAGAAGCTTGAAAGTGGCCCAGGCTGCCATGATCTATGAATGACAGCCGGGACCAACGACTTAACGTGCTTTTCTGACAATAGTCACTGCGAATTGTTCAGATAAGTACTAGAACGCGTGCACTGAAGTAGCGTGAATCCAAATTGACGTTCCCTTTCACAGATTTGTCGATCCGTTATTTTACTTGGTCGTGTATGCGCTCACTTAGTGCTTTCTAAGCTTCTGCATGAGTAAATTTTAACCCCCCAAGGAATGCGACGTCGCCTCGCTTGCTCTTTGTTTCGGAGATAGAAACAAATGAATGGCTGAACGTAATTAATAAGTAAAGCCAAGTGCTTAAAAGCGGAGTACGAAAGGTTTTCGAGCTTTTCAATCACGAAACGGGAGGATCTACTCTGAGCTAACTTGAATTTAATGCTTGAACAAGACATTCGCTGAATACAGTTTGTTTAACAAAGCGCTTTTTATCGCTTTTAGCGAAAAGACCGCCCATTGTGTCGCTCCTTGTAAAATTTCTACATTCATATCTTTTATTACTAAACCTAAAAACGTTCTTTACCCAATGCTAAACGTAAGTAAGATGCAATAGAACCGTTTTACAAAAATGCATATTTACCAAAGCCTCAAAATGTTTGCGGAACTCAAACACTACTGGCATATTCATAATATCATCATAAATTTGTGCCTCTGTTAACAGCGGTCTAAATAGGCAATTTTGAGCTGCTCAAAAAGTGCTTATAAAAATAATGTATTATCAAAAAGGAAAACATAGGGACATACAAGTAACTAACATTTATTATTCTGTAAAAAATCATAGCCATATGGTCATTAACCAGAAAGAAAACAGGCGAGAGCGTCTCTATAGAAAAAACACCACCCGCATTTCCTCTTAAACAGCACTGTTGTAAAGTCTTTCCAACCACTTGGTAATTATAATTGGGGCCATACAGTAATCACTTCTGCGCACCAAAGTAGTTTGAAACGTTAATTGAAATAATTATTTATTAATTTATATTTATACTTTATTGTACACCAGTAAATATATAACAAAAAATACGATTATTACTACAAAACATACAATGGGTGGCCGTATCTTTTTCTGCGATCTCTTCCAGACAACCTTGGAATGGACAGTGATTGCGTGGATATAAAAAATGTGATTGTCATTGGTGCAAAATATTACACAAAAATAGATAAATGACAATACACAAATACAGATTAGTCACACCTATATCTTGGAAATAAATCACCTAGACGTTTAAAACGACTTCGATTTTGCTTTACAAACATAGCTACTTCGAAAATATAAATACAAGGAAGTGTCAAGATATTGTACTGCTTAAAACGAAGATTGCAACTGTCTGTAGTTTAAAATACTGAGTTGTAATTCTTTTTTAGCATTTATCGTGTCCCGCAGCTAGGCAAAGGCGTTCGTATTGTTTCTGCATATAAATTAAGTAAATGGTTTATGAATAAATAAATGAATGAATGAATGACTTCCCTTTTTCCTTCCAAACCGCCCTGTCTTGTGCGATCTCTGGCCATGTTGGATCTGCAAACCTCGTTAGATCATCACACCACCTTCGCCGTGGTCTACCTCGACGGCGATGTACTCCTTCAGGCGTCCAGTGAGTGACGATCTTTGCTCATCGCTCCGGGCATTCGCGTGACGTGTCCGGCCCACTCTCAATTCAGCATCCCTGTTTTTTCTCCAACATCGGCTACTTGAGTTAATACTTACTTTAAAAAATCCAATAAAATAATCTCATTCATGTAAATCTCTTGATTTAGACGTCTCTGTTTTTTAGAATCAACGACATCTAAAATTTAGTATATATATATGTATGAAACGTCAAGTCATAAATTGAATATAAAATATACCGTTTTTAAATAAACGTTTTAATCTTATTTTATCCATACTGCTGAGAATATTTTCTCTTAAACATTTATTCGAGATATAGATAAAACCTTTATGCTTCTGATCGCGAATTCTTCAAATAAAATTCTGTGAACTTCACTGCATCTTTGATCGTTTTTCTCTCTTTGGCATTTAGTTATCAATCGAAGAGATTCGAATTTAATTTGATAGCACTTAAATACTGACTTGAAAGATAAATCAAAGTAATTACCTTTTTGTAAACGATTAAATTAATGTGAAAAGCTTTACAAATGATTAGGTTTTTCATTGATGACATCTTGTAGACGTTTACAGTTAGCTGAATTAAAAGTTATTGATCCTTAGACATTGCGAACCAATTATTTCGGTTGTAGTCAAGTTCAGTTATACAAATTATAAATTAAAGTCGCTTTTCGTGGCTGTCTCTGTGTGACCACGTTGTTCTTCAAAACTACGCAACGGATTTTTATGCGGATTTCACCATCATCATCTGCCTAGCCTTTTCCCAACTATGTTGGGGTCGGCTTCCAGTCTCACCGGATGCAGCTGAATACTTGTATTTTAGATGAAGCGACTGCCTATCTGACCTCCACAACCCAGTTACTGGGTAATACGATACCCCTTGGTAAGACTGGTTGTCAGACTTTCGGGCTTCTGACTACCCGTAACGACTGTCTACGAATGACAGCTATATACTAAACATAAAATGATGAAACTTAAAATAGTGCTAAGTAAGTATGTCTTACTGTTTTTCTCTCTCATAAAACTACTATGTTGTGTAACACACTAGTTAATTACTTTGGGAACTCCGTCCTGGGTTTCCAACTAGATCCCAAAGTGCTAAGTCCTCTTTACCGTACAATACAAAGTGAATAAAAACTAGCAAGTAAAGGATTAGGAATTTGTGGGCGAAAGAAGACCTTATCAGTATGGATTGGCAATACTCAAGTATGACTAGGTTTACCATTTCCAAATTTGAGAGAAAAAGAAAGAAAGAAAATACACTTATTTGCGGCAAACATGACGCATAAAAAGAACAGAAACACAAAAAAAATAAGATGTTGGGGGAAAATATGCGTCACATCCACGCAAAACGGCCAACGCTCAGAATAATGCTAAGACCCTATTCGAGACTGAGCCCCAGGGCTGAAACAATCAAAATAAGAAATAAAAAACATTAAAAAAAAGATGGTACAAACATAAAAGAAATCAACAAGAAGTGTAAAACCTCTTTTTATCGTTTTATTTTTATTCTTCTTTCATCATCAGCATCGTCATTACACCCGAAAGACGTCCACTTCTGGACATAGGCCAAGCACCGCCACTTTGACCGGTTCTGTGCTTCCCGCATCCAGCGGATTCCTGCGGCCTCCGGAAGTCTGGACATTTATGATCTTTGTATTTTCTTAAAAAGTCCCCCCCCCCCCCCTCCCCCTTATGTCTAAAAGTCTGGACAAATGACAAGGCCGTGTAAAGTCCGAACGGGAGGCCAAAAAGCTGGACATGTCCGGACAAAACCGGACGGATGGTAACCCTACGTAAGACGGATTTGTCCTGAAAGTTATAGGCAGACGTTGTTGTAGGTAGAAAAACATTTTTCAGCATTGTTATAAACTTATGACTTTATAGAACACTAGCTTCTGCCCGCGGCTTCGCCCGCGTGGATGTCGGTTTAAAAGATTATTTATACCAGTTTTATAATTAATCAAGCCACTTATTATAATCCTCCCCTGTAAAATTAACTACCCCTTTTCACCCCGTTAGGGGTAGATTTTCGAAAAACCCTCATACGTCTTATTATTTATTTTTAGTCTTAAGTACACACACAGTACACTGAGTTTCGAGTTAATCGGACCGTTCAAATTCTTCCACACAAACTTTAACACCCCCTTTGAGGGGTAGTTTTGAAAAACTAATAATAATAATATAATAATATCCCTGGACATTTCACACAGCACCATTTGTCCCAAGCTAAGCAACCTAATACTTGTGTTATGGTAACAAGATGGCTGATAAACTACTGATGAACGAAAATAAACAATAATAATAATATTTATTAATGATAAACTTTATTGCTTACTTAGGCGAGTATTCATGCCAATTTTCAAGATTATTAACCTAACGAATAAGATTTTTCATATAAACTGTATCCCCGCTTTTCACCCCCACAGGGGTGGAATTCTGAAAAAATCATTTGGGACGTGTTCATAACTTGACTCAAGGATTATTTATACCAATTTTCGAGTTAATCAAGCCACGTTGTAAAATCCTCCCCTGTAAAATTGACTACCCCTTTTCAGGCCGTCCGGGGTAGATTTTAGAAAAACCCTGATACGCATTATCCTTTCCTTTCAATTTTAGGTATAAATACTGAGTTTCGATTAAATCGGACCTCGCGCTAAAATTCTTCCATACAAACTTTGAAACCCCCTAATCCCCTTTTAGGAGGTAGTTTATAAAAACAAAAAATGCCCAACTTCATAATTTACTTAGATAAGTATTCGTGCCAAGTTTCAAGTTTATTAACTAAAGCAATAAGATTTTTCATACAAACAAAATCTCCCCATTTCACCCTCTTAGGGGTGGAATTTCGAAAAACCCTTTCTTAGTGGATACCTACTCTTCACGAAGAATACACCCTCCAAATTTCATGTCTCTAGGACCAGCGGTTTAGGCTGTGCGTTGATGTCTCAGTCAGTCAGTCAGTCAGTCAGTCAGTCAGGACTTTGAATTTTATATGTATAGATTGGAGGGGTTTATTACCCCTATTATAGTGTGATCGCCATCATTGTTCTAATGTGAGAGAAAGATGGATATATACCTACAAGACAAAGGATTATCCCTTTTCCATAACGCAACTTTTCCAAAAATGGCCCCATCATAGTTGCAAGATTTTTAAGAAAAGCCAGTAAGGTTATTTTACGTTAAAATGCCTACAAGTTATGAAAAGTAACCAGATACTCAGGTAATTATAACAGACATCAAAGGAGGTGGTTTGCCTATTATTTTTGGCTTTATTTTTAAAATACACCGTTACATAAATAGCTATTTATCGAAGCGAAAAAAAAACACATTCAATTTTCTAAGTTTCAATTATATTGAAACCACATACATCACATAGCTTAGAGACGAACATTGAAAGGGTATAGAAAAAAAAAACATTCACATTACACATACAAAATGAAACTCGCTGGGTGTAATAATGAAATGCCATTTTCACTAGATGTTTATTCTTTGAAGAGAAATGAAAGGTGAAATAGAAGCATATGATAAACTTTTATGTATGTAGACTTTTGTATTCAAATGTAGATATCGAATATTGATTTTATGATAATACTTGCCTTTGGTACGGTCTTTATTGCAGTGTGAAGTTTAAAGTTTTATTGTGGAAGCTTTGAATGTATCATGTGTCATCTTTTCATACAAAAATTTGCAACATACTTAATATTATAAATTATGGGTGATAAAGGTTTATTGTAGTGACTAACACTTTTTTCCATGTTCAAATCCTTGTTTTCAATTGCTATTACTTACACTTAAACAAATATCAACTTTGAGCTTTTGTAAATTAAGTTGATTTCAGAATGACTAGTAGGTACTTACCAAAAAAAAAGTCTTAAAAATGATTGAAGTTGTAGCAAACTGAACTTTGAAACACAGGTTTTAAAGTTATTTTCGAAAAACACATTTTTGTTTACATTTTTGGACGCTGAATTGCAGACGTCGGATAGGTAGATGCGTGTTAAAATTAGCCAGTCATTAACATTGGTAAGGAAGCTTACACCCCGAAGAACGCGAGTCGTTCTTAAAGTATCGAAAAATAAATGAAAACAATAAAAAATTGGTAAATAGCAAGGAGATTAAAATGAAATAGCTTCAGTATTATACTAAGACGCTCCTATTACACGTCCTATAAAACAGAGAACCTACTAAGTACCTGAATTGTTTATGATAAAAATATTCACTTCTAATTGGGCGATAAATAGGGCTGGACCAAACCTGGTTTGAATAAACCTAGATCGGGCCGGCCGCTACTTAGCATTCTAATTCCGAACCATCATTACTTGCACCTGTAATAAAAATAAAACTAAATAGTTTATTTTTAGTCACTATAATTGTATGGGAAATCTAACTATTGTTGTGTTATTAAAAATTATTATTATTAAATGATAAATGATTTTATTTTGTAAGTAGGTTTGTACAAACACTTTTACACGTCAATCATATTTTAAAACTAGATGAGGTCGGCGTTTCCTATCTGACTAGTCTGAGAAGAAAGGCCGAAACAAACTCAAAGGTCACAGTCTCTTTTAAAGTCCAGACATAATCTTGGTCAGATCATATGAAGACCATGCAGGTCGATGTCTGAGATGGTCTTTTTAGGAAAGAACCACACAGATTGAGAGGACCTGTCCAGTCAGTGCACGCATTTGTCAGAAATCGTGCAGCTCAACTCAAACCTTAAGGAGCTCGACGATTCGACGAACGAATTTTTTTTTTGATCGGAGATGTGGGTATACGGTGAAATAAGTCAACTTTAGATCCGTATTACTTTATTGTTTAAAAATAGATATTGTTTGTTGTTAAAACACCACTACTTGCAAAAACGTGCCAGTGCCTCTAAAGTTTAAGTGACATTATTATCTAACATAAACTAAAACAAACTTTAACACAATACTAATTTGGAACATTATGTTAATGAACTAAGTTAAAACGTCTTAAACAGGATAAAAATAAGTGCGAACAGCAAAATGATTAGGTAAACAGTAATAAAAGTGACCTAAGTGACTAAGATAAACATTAAAAGGACTAAAAACTTCCAAAAGTGACTTGTGATTCCGTGCATAATATTTTCTGCATGAGTCACTTTAACGAACATCTATCTCTGTTTACAAATACAAGTCGCAGCTGATGGACTTTTTCGTCCACTCTCAACAGTGTACGAGTGGCATAACGGCTAACGCGCCTGGTATATGTGAGTTCAAGCACTGAGTCGCGGGTTCTCGTCCCAGTGGGAGCGAATATTTGGAATTGCCTTTTGATTTTTCTTTTCACATTTTTATTCACATTCGACATAACTCGACAAATTTTTAATTTTTTTTTTATATTTTGACAAATTATTATTAAAGAAAAAATATAGATTGGGACAATATATCGATAATGGACCCAACACCTAACAAAGCAAACATGAATGTAACGATACGACCTAAGCGATTACATAAAGCAAAATCAATAGAATCTATATGTTCATCACTTAATTCATCAGCAACGGAACCACTCACAAGAAGCCTAGATTTATCTACTGGCCATGACATAGATCTACTGGAAAAAATGAAGACAGAAAATCAATTATTATCTGAGCAGTTACAGGTTGCAAATAACGAAATAGAAAACCTTCACTTAGAATTGAATCAACTAAAAAACCTAGTCAATCATCAAACACGACAAATAAACTCTCTAAAAAACATATGTACTACCCCCCCGACACAAAATATCAAAAACCAAATTCACTCAAAAAGGCGAAAATCAAGACGAATGCTAATTGACAATTCTAGATTTGTGGAACTTGAAACTGACGAAGTCCAAGTTTTAAACCAAGAAACCGAAGATCGTATACCGGATTGTAGTCAGATTTCAGTTGACCAAATAAAAACACCCGAGGAAGATGACTATAGTAATGATCGGAAGGGTGCTGATAATTCAAATAAAATTCACATATTTGGAGGGGAACAATGCCGAGGACTATCAAGTCAGCTTATAATTTCGCGACTTAATGGAAAATACCTACCATATTCTATTAGTGGATTAATAAAACCTGGGGCTAGAACCAAAGACATACTAAAACAAATTCAGGAGCGCCATTCTCAAATTAAAGAAGAAGACCGTGTTTTATTATCTGTAGGAGAACACGATGTAAATCCCACACGGGTGATGACAGAAACTTCAGCTGTTTTAAAACTTCTCGAAGATCGACAGGTTTTTGTAACAAGTATCATAAGAAGTAAATATTTAAACGAAAAAATGTTGAATAACATGTTAAAAATGGTATGTAACGAATTCAAAAACTGTCATTTTATAGACTTAAGCATAGGAAATGGGTATGATAGGGACAATATTATCACATACTATGATTATTTTGGCAAGGTGGACCTCAATGAACTATGTAAAAAAATTAATTTAGCAATTGACTACAGTGACTACAAGCAAAAATATTTGACATATTATATTAATAACAATCCTAAAAGTGTACATACTACGTGGCCGGTATCTTTTCCCAACTACAAAAATAATTATAAGATAAACATTCCAAAGAAGGGTACGATACCCTATTATTTTCAACTGCAAACTCAACATGATAGACGAACCACTATACAAGTAAACTCTAGTACATCATTCGATAACAAACGAAAAAAGGGCACAATCCCCTACTATTTTGCAAAAAGTACTAAAACAGTGCCAGTAAGCGAACCAAGTATTGATAATTTTTTTCGTTCCCAATAAAAACAATACTTCGTTTTTCCATATTTTTCATCAGAATATAGCAGGGTTATTGTGTAAAAAAGATTTTCTTGAGATTACTCTCACTAACTTACAGATAACAAAAATCATCCCACATGTACTGTGTTTCAGTGAAAAATTCTTAGGAAAAAGTGACATAAAAAATACCAAAATTAATGGGTATGACCTAGCATCAGCATACTGTAGAGAAAAAAAGCGAGGTGGTACTTGTATATACATTCTCAAAGGGATAAAGTACAATGAAATAATGATTATACAAAATTTTGCTCGTGAAATGATCTTCGAATGCTGTGGGATTGAGGTGCCAACTTTAAAGATTGTAATAATATGTATTTATCGCACACCTCAATCAAATGTTGAGTTATTCTTAAAGTATTTTGACACGCTATTATATAAGCTATTATTTAACAGTAAATACAGCAGACACAAAATTGTACTCTCTGGTGATATTAATATTAATACACTCAAGGAATGCAAAACTGTAAAAAATTTAAATGACATTATACAAAATTATAATCTGACATTACATATTAACGAGCCAACAAGACTAAATACCTGCATAGATCATATAATTAGTAACGTAAAAAAAGCATCTGGTAAGATATTGAAACTGGGACTATCCGATCACGACACTGCACAGATGTTAGACTTGACAATAAAAACGAAAATCTTTCAGTCGTCAAAATATTATATAACAAAGAGAGATTTTTGTCAGGACAATACCCGGAAATTTCAGGAAAGTTTACAAAGCTTAACATTTGATACTGTATACAAAGAATGTAACCTGAATTTGGCCTTTAATATTTTTTATGATGACTTGTGTTTGTTTTTTGAATTATGTTTCCCACGAATTAGAAAAATGATTATTACAAAGTATCGTGATATAAAGTGGATTACTAAGGGATTACGACTTAGCTGTAAAACCAAACGACATCTAAGATTTAAATTTTATAAGAAAAGAACAAAAGAGAATAAAGCTTTATATCACAATTATTCGAATTTGTTACGGCGCTGTATAGCAAAGTCACAAAAAATCACTAATGACAATTTTATACACAAATCGGAAAATGTCTGTAAATCGGCTTGGAAGGTCATAAACGATGATACGGGATGTAGTGCTCGTCAAGAATACATAAATGAAATAAAAATTGACAATGGTACAGTAACCAGTCCATATGAGATAGCAAACAAATTCAACAACTACTTAATACAACAATCGAACAGCGATAATGGCAACATACAAAACACAAATAAAAACCGTACAAACAATAGTATATTTCTTACACCAGTAGATGACATTGAAATTCGAAATATCATTGTGTCCTTAAATAACACAAGTTCTGTTGGTTATGATGGTATCACCACAGACGTTTTAAAAAAATGCGTCGTGAGTATTGTGCCCGTACTAGGATACTTAATAAATTTATCCTTCGAACAAGGAAGTTTTCCTAGCCGATTAAAGAAGTCAGTAGTAAAACCATTGCATAAAAAAGGAGATAAAACAGAAATGAGCAACTATAGACCCATAACTTTAATCCCTATCATCTCTAAAATATTTGAAAAGGCTATGCATAAAAGATTGTCCTCGTATTTGGATAAGTTTAAAATAATTAAAAAGGAACAATATGGTTTTCAAAGGGGAAAATCAACTACACTTGCCGCATTTGATTTAGTTCAAAATATTTTACTAAATGTTGACAAAAAAAAGCAGGCAATGGTGATATTTTTTGACATGTCCAAAGCTTTTGACTTCGTTTCTCATAACCTGCTTCTAAAAAAATTAGATAACTATGGTATCAGAGGCCCAGCAATAGAATGGATAGAAAAATATTTAAATAATCGTGAACAATGTGTCGAAATATCTTGTGAGCAAAATGCAGTGGTAAAACAAGAGAGGTCTTCGTATCTTATTAATAGTTACGGCGTTCCGCAAGGAAGTATACTCGGACCCCTTCTTTTTCTTATCTATATTAATGATTTACCTGACATTATTACCAATAAATGTATATTATTTGCAGATGACATATCTATCATATTGACATACGACAACGTAATTAATAACAATTTTGACATTGAAATAAATAATACTATTGATTTAGTTATAGGGTGGTTGGTGAGGAACAATTTACAGGTAAATATCGGTAAGACGACTTTTATGCAATTTCAAACCCGTGGATCAAAGATCGTCCCAAGGCATGTTTCATATGACGGTACAAAAATCAACGAATCCAGCAATGTCAAATTTTTAGGATTCACCATGGACAAGTACCTAGATTGGAAAGTACATGTTGATGGAGTCTGCAAGAAAGTTAACTCTTTCGTGTATGTTTTAAATAGGCTAAGAACTACATCGACCCAACATACGGTATTGTTAGCCTATCATGGGTATGTAGCTTCCGTGTTACGATATGGGTTGATACTATGGGGAAACTCAACGGACAACCAGCGGGCCTTTGTATCTCAAAAACGTTGCATAAGAGCTATTGTTCGAATTCCTCCATATGAGTCTTGTAAACCTCACTTTAAAAAACTCAAAATATTACCACTACCAAGTATGTACATTTTTGAAATTTGTGTGTTTGTAAAATCTAATCCTAACCTGTTTGTGAAGGCTCGTGACATTTATAAACGAGATAATATATACCCTCGTAGTTCAAGACATGGTCAACGACTGGTGTTAGAATTTGTACCAAAGACTGCGGTGTTTAATAAGAATTGTTTAGCTATGTGTGTTAAAATTTATAATAGGTTACAAACAACCATCCAAGATCTTCCTCTACCAAAGTTTAAGAAAGTGCTTAAAGAGCTACTTCTAAAAAAAATGATTTACTCCGTAAACGAATAGTTACAGGAATAATATATATTTTATATTTTGTGTGTAAAAGTGTGACATTTCCTGACGTTAAAAAATAATAATAATTTATCTGACTTTGTATTTGTATTGGACTGTATTTAACCAGGTACTATATTATTGACATGCACGCAGAATTCCAGAGACATTGTGACTAAATTATAATTACTACTAAATTCCCATTCCTGTTCTATCTGTTTACATACATAATAGACAAAATAAACTTCACATGCCATACCACAGGCTAAATAGAATATAAGACCGAATAATGTAACATGAGAAACCATCAATTGTAATTACTCTATTTAAATGTGAATAAATGAATTTGAATTTGAACAATACCAAAGAAAGTACGTTTGGGTAGGCCACATTAATTACTCAAACTGCCAGACCATGACAAAAACTAAGAGAACAGAGAGAAAAATAAAATATAATAAAATTAAAGTGACCCCACAAAAATAGTGTTTCGAAAAATAGTGTTACATGTATATTCGACCGATTTTAAATTTTCCATAGAAACAGAGATTTCCAATTATCTTTTTTTGAATAAGACATTTCGAAAATGTTCTTAACTAACTTTTTAGACCTATGTATCCTGCTTATGCGTATGAAGTTTCATTAAAATCGGTTCATGCCTTTCGAAGAACAAGGACTTGAAAATTTGTATGAAATGCCGTACGTTGTAAACGCTCTTAATATTTTCAAAACTAAATTAAAAAATCACATTCTAAATGATCAAACATTATTACCATGAATATACTTGCCCTACTGTTGCGTTGCTTTGTTGTGACACCGGCACCCCAATTGCGTAACACACAATCAATCGGAATCAGAATAATTTTAAAGCAAATTGCTAATCCATTGCTTCATAAGTTCGAAAAATTTGTCTGCTCAACACGTAAATAACGCAATGAATGTTGTGGAACTGTCAAAATGAAACCGATTCCGATTGATCGTGTGTTACGCAATTAGGGTACGGGTTCGCATTCCTTATCTACTATGGATATTTGCGACCACGGTAGTATAATTTCTTTTGCGGGTAGATTGAAAATTTTAATTTTTGTATTCGTTAATGTTATTTGTGTGGAAGGTGAAATGTTGTTGCGTAAATGATTTTGTTGTAAAGAATATAATAATAGCTGCTTGGTTTGTGTGTCAATGTTTTTGCAATATATTTAAGTTTTAAAAATGTTCTCAAGTAAATGAAATCTTTGTAATTTCTTATTGAGAAATAAATTTCTTTAACCAAACATAACTTACCGTCATGGATTTCCGCAAAGTAACGACTGATTCCACAACTTATCCTAAACTACATTCATAGAGCCAATAGTTTCAGCACAAACCAACCCAAGTTATGCTTCACAGCCATGCCCTTAATAAGAGGCCCCTTGACTTTGAACACTTGAGCACTGAACGTGTTTAGAATTTGAAACGGCCGGGTGCGGTTACGGAACTGTCATGATTTTGTTACAAGCTGTCACCACCGCTGAACAAATCTAATTTACCTTTGAAACAGTCTTTTGTAACGTTTTGGAATTAATAATAGAGTAATTTTATATCAAACTAGCTTTTGCCCGCGACTTCGTCCGCTTGAAGCACCTTTCTAACATTTTTTTTTTCGTAAGAACCATCCTATCGTCCTTCAAGGAATATTATAAAAAAAGAATTTGCGGATTCGGTTCAGCTGTTCTCGAGGTTTGCGCTTAGCAACACATTTAGCGATTCATTTTTATATTATAGAAGATTACAACCAATCGACGATCGCTTTTATACAGGTTTATTGGTAAAACACTACCAACCTTCTAAGACTGGATTACTAAGATCATAAACCACTACTTTTGTTCTATGACTTTTTACAAAACATATATACCTACCTATACATTTAAGTACCAAAAACAAACCTTCAACATTTCGTTGTTCTATCTAACCCCCGCTCCCCTCTGCTGCATCCATCGCGCAAACTGTAACCATGGATTCAACACATGAGTTTAGACCCCATAGCGTCGAATTTTTTCGTCGGTTCTTAAAAAAAATATTGCTGTTTTATACATTTTGACCACGTAGGTATTGCACTTGTCTATAAAACAGAAGATTTTTTTTTTGATAACCGAAGAAAAATTTCGACGCTATGGGGTCTAAACTCATGTGCTGAATTCATAGTTACAGTTTGCGCGTCGACGTCCCTGCCACCCTGTATACTCCTTGGTTCTGGATTGCTATTTTGGATGTTCATCAAATCCACTGCTGGACATAGGCCTCTCCAAGGCAAAGCCATTACAACAACTGTACTCCGCCATCGGCATCCAGTCTGTCCCAGCCACCTTCTTAGGTCGTCAGTCCATCTATTTGGGATATTATTGCTCCGTAATATTTTTAGACTGTACCTAATTATTTGTATTTCTTGTTTTCCTTGTTTTGCATGCCTGTTAAGATTTATCTATCAAACTGTAAGCGCACATTGCATTACTGTTATAACTTGTTTTATAATATGTTGAAAATTTCGTTGGTTATACTTTTACTCACTCTGTAGCTCAAATTTTGTGTAATACTGTAACGTGTAACATAAAATAGAGCAATTTTCCCCTTAACCAAATCTTTATCCTCTCAGACACTCAAACCAAATAAACTAAAGGCAAAAGCCACAAAGGCCAATCCAGCCCGAAACAAAGCCCAAGGCCCGATCAATATTAATAGTAAAGTTTCGTCTACATGTAATATAACTGTTGGCATGATGCCAGAACGCGTCAGCGAGGAACTAGCTAGGAAATTTATAGTTACGCACGATGCCGTAGGCGTTTCAGCTATGAGTAGCCGGCCGCAAAGTTTCCTCAAAGGGGAAGCCGGTCGGGTGTTGGAGTATCAATGTTACAAGGCCTCCAGTTGTCGTGTAGTTTCCGGTATTGAATGCCGCGTGGTCCTGGGCTCGATTTCCGGTTGGGCAAAGTGGTATTTGGTCTTCCAAAATAACAAGAAGTATTGCGTTTTCCAGTGGCAATTTCTTAGTCATAGCCGGGAGTTTGGAAGTTGGCGGTGTGATACCCCCGTGCCTTGGAAAGCACGTTAAGCCGTTGATCCTGCGCCTGATCCCTCTCCGGTCGTGTCAGATTGCCGTCACATTGGTCAATGAGAGTGAGGGGAGAGAGAGTGCACCTGTATCTGCGCATATACTTGTGCATTATAATATCTGCCGAACCGAAGGCTGTCCTCCGCTGAGATTGGTCGCCATAACCGAAATTCGGCCTGTTTAAGAGTGTGAATGTTACGAGTTGTAGTTCCCAGCAAGAACTAGTCTGGATCTATTCTCCTCATAGTACACTAGAATAACAATAACAACAACAGCTACAGAATGCTTTTGGGATTATTGGGCTTTTGTAGTACCTCTGGCATGTTCGCTCAGGCGCGTGTTCATGACTTCCACGCTATGTAGAGGAGAAAAAGCGTCGCTATTGGAGAGGACCCGGTCAAGTCCCAATAGCATTCTGAAAATGTTAGTGGGCAAATTCGTATGAGAGCTATTCATTTCATCCGGTGAATGTATATAAATATTGTTTTTCTATGAGCTGGTGAATGGTGGTGAATGTGAGCTTAGTATTACTTAGTTATAATTGTAACATACTAACATAGCTTTTAAGTTTTTTGTACCTAACTAACATAATATGGATCATTGTTGTCTAAGGAAATAAATTAATTTAAAAGATTATAGGCATTAGCAGCACGGTGATGATTCCCCCCCCCCCCACCCCCAGTACTTCTGCGGGCTACTACGAAAGCCATTCCAATCGGAATACTCATATAATATGGAATCATTGGATTCTATCAAGCGCTCTACAGCTCCTCTTGCCAATTCATACCCCAACGTCGGGGTGATAACACTTGTGACCGTATCGCTTGTAAACACGGTTAACTGTTAGTGGCGTCCGAACTATTGCCGAGAGTTTATCTTTGTTTTTTGTAGATAAGGCGAAAAGTTAACACGAATGCAGTTAACGTTTGTTTTTCAGGTAAATTGGAAAGTTTTAGCGTTTATACACCTCTGATGGTGCGTATTGAAAAGTTGTGCCCGTGTTTTTGTTAAATTATTGAAAATATTTGAATAAACATTTTCCACATTTTCTCCGGTTATCTATTATATACTTCTATACTAATATTATAAAGAGGTATTTCTTTGTTTGTTTGTATCTTCAGAACTACCAGTCGGATTTGATACCCCCCAGTTCTTGAGGAAGGCTATAGTATATAACATCACGCTAAGATCTTAAGGAGCCGAGTAAAAACAAAACAGTCAGAGAAAGAACGCTAAGCCAAAACGAATTACTAGCGCCAGCAGGTGATGCGATACGATGAGGTGGATGGGGCAACCAACCATTCACGCAGACGAAGTTGCAGAAGCTAGTAACTGATAAAAAGTGTGTGGTAAAGTAAGCCCAGAGGATTTTTCAGCCGACCTCATCTAGTTTAAAAAAAATATGATGACGTGTAAAAGTGTTAAGTGTTTGTACAAACCTACTTCAGCTTTTACTGGAGCCTTTTGGCCTCGTACAGGACTTATCGCGCTTTGAGGAAGGTCTTGATACGTATAGGTGGTTACCCATCCACGGACCAACCGCGGCAAGTATAGCTTAATCTGATCGATCGACCCGCAGGGCTGTTATTACTTAGCCGAAAGCCTCTCTCTCTCTCTATGTTGTGACTATACACCGTTATATTTTGATCGTTTTAATCCTTAAAAGGGGTCATTGCACTCATCATTATGAATAACTTTTACTACGGGACCAACCCTGAAATCGTGAAAGAAAATCAGTTGATCCATACATTTATGTTCGCATAACTCGACATAATGTATGGATCAACTGATTTTTTTTTCTACGATTACGATATAATGACCCCTTTTAAGGATTAAAACTATCAAAATATAACGGTGTATATAGTCACAACAGAGAGAGGCTTTCGGCTAAGTAATAACAGCCGCGGGGGTCGATCGATCAGATTAAGCTACACTTGCCGCGGTTGGTCCGTGGATGGGTAACCACCTATACGTATCAAGACCTTCCTCAAAGCGCGATAAGTCGTTGGTCCCGGCTGTCGATCGTGGATCTTTAGCAGTCGTCAGAATCGATCTATCGTGGGTCGTCAGAAGCCCGAAAGTCTGACTACCAGAATCACCAAGGGGTATCGTAATACTCAGTAACTGCGTTGTGTAGGTCAGATAGGCAGTCGCTTCATATAAAATACAAGTATTCAGCTGCATCCGGTGAGACTGGAAGCCGACCCAACATAGTTTGGAAAAAGCTAGGCAGATGATGATGGTGAAATCCGCATAAAAATCCGTTGCGTAGTTTTGAAGAACAACGTGGTCACAGAGACAGCCACGAAAAGCGACTTTAATTTATAATTTGTACAACCGAACTTGACTACAAACAAAATAATTGGTTCGCAATGTCACAGAAACAAGAAATTGTTCTACAAATAGGTATGTAGGTATAGGTTACGTAGGATAGGATTCGCATTTCGTTTAAAAACGCCTAAACGAAAATTGCTTCTCTTCGGAAACAAGCGTAACATTGAGTTCAGAAAACATTCTAACACAATCCACCTTGATTAGCAGCTCAGCGTCCCGAGTTACTTCTTTATCATATTATAAAGTTAGTATACAAAGTCCATTTTTTTTGTAAACCAATTTCCTCTCCCTTTTTAAGGCTTCATTGCAAAAGTTCAAAAGCAGCCATTGATTAACTTGGAACGTGCAAATAGCTGTTTGAAATCGGTTTTGTTGAACCCCGATTGGTCAATTTGTATCGAATGAGTTTTCATTGGTTCGATACAGTTATTTATAATTAGAATGGATTATTTTGAAGTTCGGTATACCCCTTTCTCTTGAAATCATAGATTAGGTCCTTTAAAGGGTAGCTATTGTCTAGGTTTCTTAATTAGTAATTTTACACTGCGTATTTATTTATTTACTAGCTGTGCCTGCGACTTTATTCGTGTAGATGTTGGAAAACCAAAATGTGTCTGTTTATATATATATTTTTTTACATGAAAGTGGCTTTTATTACTTAAGTACTCCTTATAACATCAGTTACCTGCCAGTGAGAGTCCCGTCAAAATCGGTCCAGCCGTTTCGGTGATTAACAGGAACAAACAGACAGACAAAAATTTAAAAAAATGGTTTGTTAAATGCTGTTATTTTGACGATACAAACAAACAGACACTTTGATTTTATTTATTTGTATAGCTGTACAAATGATCTTTGTGTAATTTCAGCCCATATAGAGCCGTATTAATTAATTTCAACGTATTTTATGTAAAATACGATGAAATGAAAGTAGGCTGGTTTCGTCTTTATATTTGAACTAACTTAAAAATATATTTTGGAAGACTTTTAAAGGCTTGAACGTTTGTTTAAGCAATATGCAATTAGTAAGGGACTTCAGAATTTTAACTAAAGTGAAGTTCCGATAAAGCGAATTGAACAATTTTTTGTTTCGTTGTTAAACTTTTAGCGTAACATGAAAGTTGTTTGGTTTTTTGTTTCATTTGATAACTTTTTTATGTTTTTTTTATGAGATTTCAACGATTTTTTTCGGTTTGTAAATGTCCAGCGTCTAACAGAAGCGGGAACATTACTTGTGTCAGGAGGGGGATTTGTTACATCAGCTTGATGGGCCTATTATTCAAGGAAATGGCTAAACAAAAGGGAAATGAGAGATTAACATTGCAAAGAGGAATCATTAAACAAACAAAAATGTCTTTCTGAGTTTACCGAATTAATACTGCATAGGTAAATGCTAACCTATCAAATAAAGTTCTAGTTTGTAAACCATACATAACTACTAGAAATTCACCTATTCAGAATTCATGCCACAGTAAAAATTTTGTTTCAGTGCCGTAAGTGGAATAGCTCAGGTGCCGTTCAGTCAAATCCCTTTCAAATCGGTGCTGTGAGTGGAATATCTCAATTTTATACTTTTCAACTTTTTCAACACGTTTTAAACTAAAATATAGCTCCCAAAATTATTTACAGCAGCAATTAGTTGCATGAATGCAGCCAAATTACTTTAAAAACATAAAGCAGTATCTGACGTTCAAATAATGCCTTGTAATATACCTTCATAACTACTACTAACGCACTACCTTCATAAAGTCTCACTCATCGTAATAGGTGTGAAAAGTACAGTATATTAAAGCCTTCAGTGTTGTAAGAGAACTTTACAGCGGGTCTTGTTTCATGAGTATAAAGTTTCAAAGTTTAAATATTAACAAATCTTTGAAGAGCGGAGCTAAACCTATAGGGTAGGGAAAACAGAAGTTCAACAATAAAGTGGTTGAGCATTTAAATATATAGGAATAATGCGGATAAAGGTTATGAGACGGAACCAAAACACAACAAATGCCAGAGCGTGTTAGTAGATTCGCTGTACAGAGATAAGTATCCACCTAACCAAGTAAAGTGCTAGGCAGAATTATCAAATTTCGAAAGGGTTACCCTCAAAATTTGAAGTTCTGACTAAAAGTCGGACATTTCCAAGAAGTCCGGACATTTTACTATTAATTGTTTTTTTATGAGTCGATTCTTCTTTAATGCTCTTTGTCAAAAATTCAGGATAATAATAATACCATCCCGACCGATCGGTCACGGTGGCCAATCTCAACGGAGATCAGCCAGGTACGCAGGAGATATTATAGTTCACAAGTGCGTGCGCAAACACAGGTGCACTCTCTGTTCCTTTACTCTCATAGTCCTATGGGACGGCAATCCGACACGACCGGGGACAGATTAGGCGCAGGACCTGATAATGGTTGTCGCGGAAATTACGTTGCTGTGGGTTTCAATTATGATATTTTAAATATGTACCAATTAAAAAACATTTATTGTAAGTACGCTGCTCATAGTGGTCATTTGCTGAACAATTTGGGGTTTATTCATAAACGATGACTAAAGTTAAGTAACGCTTAAACGTCAAAAATGTATGGTTAAACAGTCGCTAATCACTGCTTAACTTAAAGCAACGTTTATGAATAAAGCGGATTGTTTACCAACCAAGTTCAGTTTACACTAGCTTTTGCTCGGGGCTTCGCGCGCGTTGACGTCGGAAGATATCAAAGCCATGTCATTTACCGGAATAAAAAGTATCTTATGTGTTAAAACAGGTAATAAACTATCTGTGTGTCAAATTTCATCCAAATCCATTTCGCCGTTTTTATGTGATTCAGAACAAACGTTCAAACTTTCACATAATGAAATGAATGAGAAAGTTTGTATCTTTGGATTACAAGGATTTCTATACAGACCAAAATAAATTGCATATTGGCACACTAATGAACAGCAAACACGAGCAAAACAACCACAAACATAAACTTAACGTAAGTTAAGAATATTCTGCAACAACAGTAAAATTATCCGCAAGAACAAACAACGTGATTCTAACCGCCACTTAATTAACTAAAGTCATAGAGAAAGTAGATCCAGGCTATTATTAATCAAATAGGACGTGATCTCTGCCTGTATTGTGGAAGCTAGCTCTACAAACGCAGGCGACGCACTGGGCAGTGAAACTGCTCAGTAAAAAAACGTTTGAAACTTGACGACCTGCAGTTGAATCCTCTTTCAAAACATTGTGAGGAAAGCGGCATTTCCTAGAACCAAAAATTCGATGACATGTGACATCCACCAACCCGCACTGGGCCCGCATGGTGCAATCCCTTTCATAGAAAGAGGAGGCCAGTGTCCTGTGTGTGTGGGGGTCAGTGTGTCTGTGTGTGTGTGTGTGTGGTGTGTCCTGTGTGTGCAATGGGAACATTATAGGCTGATTATGTTTATCCTGCTCTTCCTCTCTCCTTCTTATTTAAAATTTTGCGGTGCCCGACAGGGTCCATAATTATTTCTATCTAATCATACTTACCACCTGTGTGTGAACAATATGGATTGCAAAAAAGATTTATTGAATTGAATCAGCTTATAAATCGCAGTGCTAAAAAAGGATACTGATAACTTCACTTAGAAGGCGATGGTTCAGTTATGTCTTCGTAACATGGGTATAATAAAGTGGTGCTCTATATCCTTACCGACCAATGAGATATACTCATCCAATTGCTTAAGTAAGTACCTAGTAGGTATATCTTGTTTCTCGGTTCGTAACGTAGCAAAAAAGTGCTTCCTGATTCAAAGGCAAGATGTCAATCGTTCATCTGAATCAGATCAAGACTATATAATATACAGTGGCCTCCAAAATTTAGTTGAATTTTCTCCACTTCAGCTTTGACACACCACATTATGATTTAAAATTCTAGTGATCCAAATGTTTGAACTGCTATAACGTTTAACACCTTATATAAAGCCTGGCCTTAAACATATTGTGTTAGTTAAACTTCAATAAAACTACCAGAGCGTTTCGTTAAATTACAACAGCCAGCTAACCGCGACAGCTTAACTTCCCAGTGCGTTGTAAACCGCACATCTCAGTATAAATTAATTAAACAAACGTTGAACGAACTGAATTGACACACATAACTAAATAACGAGTTCATAAGTCATACGGTCATAAGTCTTGCTTACAAACAAGCTCGTATATATTAATGAGTTATTTAACTGTCTATTGGTACGGTAAGACGAATTTACTGTATGTAGGTACTATTGTTGAATTTCTAATTCTTAGCGTGGCGATGGCAAAAATAGCACGAAAGAATAAAACCTTATTTAAAGGGGTTCGAATATTTTTCTATGGCAGCTGGGATATCCTCCCGCCGCCATTTTGCTTTTTTTTCAAAGTTTTCGCGCACGATGAAAATAGTATTTATGGGTACACATGTAATTACTGCATTTTTAATGATTTTCATAGTTCTCATATAGCGATCTTTACTTCCGAACATATGTATAGGGAACGTGACACTTTAGGGTATCATATTACTTGTCAGTTTTTGTTTGTATAAGTGTCCACTATGCCCTCCACTCATCGACCCCCCCCCCCCCCCCCGATAACCCGTAGTGTCCCTAAAACCTACACTCATCGTGCGCGGAAGCTATAAAAAAAAACAAAATGGCGGCAGGCCAGATATGCCACATCGGTCGAAGTCCTTTGTTTGGCGCAAAATTCAGCAACGCGGATACCAACTTTTTACAACTTTGAAATGCTGTAATATTGCAGCATTATACTGAGATAGGAGCCTTTTAGCTTCGCACATGTCTTTATTTATTTGTTTTTGTTTTTAATGTTAGATTTGTTAGTTTTAAACACTCCATTTTTGCAACTTGCAGGTTTTTTATGGACAGAGACAAAACTTGCGTCTTTTTTTAATGGGGGGCAAAACGAAGAAACTTCGAAACGCACCTGCAACGGTCCTTACATACATAATAATATAAAATAACAACCTATAACGTTCCCACTGCTGGGACACAGGCCTCATCTCTGTGAGAGGGAGCGGGCCGTACGTACGTATCCACCACGCGGGCCCTGTGCGGGTTGGTTGATGTCACATGTCTTCGAATTTTTAAATCTGGGACATGTCGGTTTCCTCACGATGTTGTCCTTCAACGTTATGAGAGCAGTGATGATGAAATAATTTACACAAAGTTAAGCGCCTGTCCGGGTTCAAACCTACGACCTGCGGTCCTTACATATATTCATTTCATTGGAGAAGCTTTTCAGTTGACTGTACACCTGTACACACATTATAACATAACATCACGCGTTTTTGCCCTGGAGGTTTAGACGGAGGAGTAACTACATAGCACACACAATACATGACGCACACGATATCTTGTTTCAAATTAGCATGCTCTTAGAACAATGCTGTTACCAACCTTGTCTTCCGTTTTATCAATTTTCATGTATTTATTTCGAAAAGTTAATTAAGTCTCAAAATTCGCAAAGAATATGCGCAATATGGAAGGAGTTATGGAGCTATGGGGAAATGTCTTGACGCTGCGTGCACGCAGCGTCAAGACATTTCCCGTGAATCATCGCCGCCCGTTCGATGTCCACCGCGCACAGATGGATGGAAAGCAGCACATAAAGTATATTTTTTCTCCGTTGTTGTAATTGCTGTATGGCGTTCCAGTAAGAGGATAAATACATTAAAAAAATACTTCTTCTTCTAAGAATGTCGATAGCAATCTAAATGGACTCGACCCAGAATTCGGCTAGTTGTTTGACGCCATTACCAGCGTCCATCACTTCCTGTAACGTGCAGCTGACAGGACACGCAGGACATGATATTAAGTGTCCCATCGTTTGTGGAACAGCACCACATTTACACTCCAATGCAGAGTCGTCTATAAATCTCTACCTGAACAGGTTTTCCTTGCTTCGGCCAACCTGGGTCCGGAGTCTGTTTAAAGATGGCAATCCAAAAAAATACTACACTAGGTTCTTTGATTCAGTAGATATCATCAAAACTTTTTCCAACATACTTTTAAAAAGTGCTTCAAAGTCACGATACGATACAAAAATTGTAACGTAATCAGTATTACGCCTTGTACTCTTTTTTCACCCTTTACCGCTCAAACAAGTCTTTGTAAGGTTCTTAAAGGATTTTCATTGGGCATTAGACCTTGTGAATAGGGGATTCGGGTTGTTCAAATTGTTATTACGGAACGGTTTACCTTTGAAATTACAATGTTGTTAACTCGATAATGTGATTGCGTAGTCTGTATACGTGGATTTAGCAAGGGATCTGTGGCTTTTAGTATAATTGTTTGTTAAAAACATCTCTTGTGATTATTTGAGGAAATTCGCTTTATAACCGTGGAGTTTCTTGCCGGCTCTTCTCCATAGGACGTTTCCTATCCTATAGGACCAATTGGAACCGTGCACCTAGCTTCTGACGTTTCGTAAGTGCCCATGTAGGTTTATGTGAGATAAAATATTTTGATTTTGTTTTTTTTTATAGAGGGTACTTAGCAATGATTACTCCATGTCAGTTTCCATCGTTACCATATTTGTTTGTTTTTATATTGGCGTGGCTAGTTGGCATATATGGCCAGTGCATATGGCAAATAATTTAATTTAATGTTCTGTGTCTCGTAATGTTACTTACTTTGCCCAGCTACTATTGTATAAAAGCAAGTTTTTCTAACTGAACTGTTGCTAGGGAGTTTGTTGTGACACTTCATCCCGGCGAAAGCACTAGGAAGTGGTGAAGGTGGGCGTTTTGATTGTCTGTTTTATGTAATTTAGACGTTCGAAAAGTGCTGATTCTCAGCCTAATTTGTATACATTACTTTTGCTTTGATTTTGATTGATTTACAAAAAGTACACAAAAAGTTACAGAAAAATAAAAAGATTTTGTTTTCAAAATTGGATGTAGTTCAATACTATTTGAACTATATCCAATTTTGCAAAAAAAAAGTTTGAACAGCTCGAACTAGGTATCCAAATAAAAATGCAATGAATTTTCACGATTTTATTGGAAAAGAGTTTTAAATGCTTTATTTGTACATATTTTCTTGTGTACTGGCCGCAAATAAATATCAAATTATTTTAAAATTCGAACAGTGCTGTGGGTTCGCCACAGGCTTACTTTTGACGTACACGCCATAGCACTGATGCTTTTTTTCAAATTTTATAAATTATTTTCAACCTTTTACCTACTGAATGATAAATAAGTAAGTAATAAAATGCAGTCTGTTGTGACGTTTGAGAAACCCTTGCCGCATCTTAGTTTAGCCGATTGGGATGCGAGACTCTACGGCTTACAGGTACCTACGAATTTACTTTTTCTATTGTGCGCTGCATTATATAAAGCTGGATTTACATTACGAAACTATTTGCGCAAACTTAGTTATTCACTGATGGTTTCACGTCATCATCATTTCACCCGAAAGATGTTCACTGCTGGACACAGGCCTCTCCCAATCACCTCCACTTTGACCGGTTCCGTGATTCTCGCATCCAACGGGTTCCTGCGGCTTTAAAAAGGCTGCCACCTTGTGGGAGGCCTTCCACCGCTACGTCTTCCGGTACGCGATCGCCGCTCCAGAACCTTTCGGCCTCATCGGTCATCTGTTCTGGGAGCAATGTGCCCTGCCTACTGCCACTTACATTTGGCAATTCTTCGAACTATGTCGGTTACCTTGGTTCTCCTGCTGATTCGATCACAATGGTTTCACGTGTAAATAGATAATTAATTACACATGAAAACTATCAATGAATAACTAAGTTTTGTGCATCTCACTTTCGTAATGTAAATCTGACTTTACGTGACGATATTATCGGGACGTCCACGTCCACGTCTACGTCACGGCATCACGATACCACAGGGACGTAAAATGTATGGAAATATATGAAGATGCTTTTAAATTTCCGTCCACGATAATGTCATAACGTGCACATATTTCTATACATTTTATGGACGTGTACGTGGACGTCCACGATAGTATCGATACGTTAGAAATTATCAAAGCACACATTCTAAGTATCTTCCTGCCCAGCATAGATTTCCTAGCGTGATGTCCTGTCAATTGTTTCATTTAATATTTGCAATGAGTAGCTAAACCGTCTTCAGTTCTATCTACTTTATTTGGTTCTCCAGACATTGTATCAATTAAGTCATATTTCTTCATTTGGTCAGTGCCTTGAAATTGATACTTTTGACACCAATTGACTGGTTCATAATTATTAATTTCAGACAAGCTAATGAAGTGTACATAGTACACACTGTAATTAATGTATTATTTATGTTCTGTAATTTGGTGTACATAATAGAGAGCACTCTATTCTATTGTACATAGTACTTAGGTATTTACAATATTCTATCACTTTAATTGTGTCTAAACTCTTAAATCCTACTAATATTATAAACGCGAAAGTTTGTATGGAGGGATGGATGGATGTTTGGTACTCTTTCACGAAAAAGTACTACACCGATTTGGATGACATTTGGCACACAGATGGTTTATAACCAGGAATAACATATAGGATACTTTTTATTCCGATATTCCCACGGGATCGACTTGTGCGGGTGAAACCGCGGGGCGCTGCTTGTAGTAAATCATAACCTTATTATACAAAGCGAAACACGTTAGTCATACGCTAAACATGATTGTACAAGTGATAGTCAAAAGCGGCTTGAACAGCTGGCTCTGAACTAAGTAACAAGAGACTTGTATCTAGGGAGCCAAAGTTCCTCGTAAATATTGATAATGACGCGTCTTAAAACTAAAAGTATAATTCTGTTACAACTAGACTGTATATTACATAATAAGGTAAACAATGTAGGTAGGTATTGGTGGCTTGTATCGATTATCGATACATTGAAATGGACGGTGAACACGAGTTGTAATAACACCTTTGGGTTAGAGCATAGACATAAGAAAGGTTAGAGGCTAGGCTGAACATCAAATACCCTTGCGTGCGAAAAATGTTTCTTTTTTTATTCGCGTTTTTGTTGTTTCTTTTGGTATTTTATGAGAAATTTTTGACTCGTTTTGAAGATCAGAATTATCTTTGCGTCTAAAGAAAATTCTGATAAGATAAGGCAATTCTTCGAACTATGTCGGTTACCTTGGTTCTCCTGCTGATTCGATCACAATGGTTTCACGTGTAAATAGATAATTAATTACACGTGAGAACTATCAATGAATAACTAAGTTTTGTGCATCTCACTTTCGTAATGTAAATCTGACTTTACGTGACGATATTATCGGGACGTCCACGTCCACGTCTACGTCACGGCATCACGATACCACAGGGACGTAAAATGTATGGAAATATATGAAGATGCTTTTAAATTTCCGTCCATGATAATGTCATAACGTGCACGTATTTCTATACATTTTATGGACGTGTACGTGGACGTCCACGATAGTATCGATACGTTAGAGATTATCAAAGCACACATTCTAAGTATCTTCCTGCCCAGCATAGATTTCCTAGCGTGATGTCCCGTCAATTGTTTCATTTAATATTTGCAATGAGTAGCTAAACCGTCTTCAGTTCTATCTACTTTATTTGGTTCTCCAGACATTGTATCAATTAAGTCATATTTCTTCATTTTGTCAGTGCCTTGAATTTGATACTTTTGACACCAATTGACTGGTTCATAATTATTAATTTCAGACAAGCTAATGAAGTGTACATAGTACACAGTGTAATTAATATATTTATGTTCTGTAATTTGGTGTGCATAATAGAGCGCACTCTATTCTATTGTACATAGTACTTATTTACAATATTCTATCACTTTAATTATATTTTTAATTTAGTAGGATTTAAGAGTCTAAACTCATAAATCCTACTAATATTATAAACGCGAAAGTTTGTATGGAGGGAGGGATGGATGTTTGGTACTCTTTCACGAAAAACTACTACACGGATTTGGATGAAATTTGGCACACAGATGGTTTATAACCAGGAATAACATATAGGATACTTTTTATTCCGATATTCCCATGGGATCGAGACTTATGCGGGTGAAACCGCGGGGCGCTGCTTATAATAAATCATAATCTTATTATACAAAGAGAAACACGTTAGTCATACGCTAAACATGATTGTCAAAAGCGGCTTGAACTGCTGGCTCCTGAACTAAGTAACAAGAGACTTGGTATCTAGGGAGCCAAAGTTCCTCGTAAACATTGATAATGACGCGTCTTAAAACTAAAAGTATAATTCTGTTACAACTAGACTGTATATTACATAATAAGGTAAACAATGTAGTTAGGTATTGGTGACTTGTATCGATTATCGATACATTGAAATGGACGGTGAACACGAGTTGTAATAACACCTTTGGGTTAGAGCATAGACATAAGAAAGGTTAGAGGCTAGGCTGAACATCAAATACCCTTGCGTGCGAAAAATGTTTCTCTTTTTATTCGCGTTTTTGTTGTTTCTTTTGGTATTTTATGAGACATTTTTGACTCGTTTTGAAGATCAGAATTATCTTTGCGTCTAAAGAAAATTCTTGTAATCTACTATTTCTAAGTTTGCCAAAGTAGAGACATGTTAAAGGAGATGTAAAGCTCTGTTAATAATTTCGGCGTTTCGATAAACGTAGGTAAACTCAAGCTGTTTACACGTGGCAGTAAAAATAACGTATAAAATGTCATTTAGTCATTCATTTCACCAATTATTTATTATTACCCTGACAGCTTAAATTACTACATTACTTAATGTTTACTTGCGTGTAAAATAGCAATAACACAATAGATACGTTCACCGATATACCCATAGAGAGAAGAAAGAAGGATATAGGTACTCAAATAATTCCTAGAAGCACCTTCTACTTATAAAACAGTCGGGTATACCTATCGCTAACCGAACTGAATTAATTTGATTCGAGAAACATCTCTATTCCCGAAACTCAGACGTAACATCGGTAAATCAAATCAGAAGCTCCCAATGGCCGATCAGGATTCACGAAAATTTTATAAACACAATCTCATCGAGCCTGTAATATTTCATGGCAGTTGGTTACCTAAATTAGAAAAGTTTTAGTATTTCTCTGTGGTACTGAAACTGTCTGGGAAGCCTACCGATATTCATGAACAATCAAATATCTATCGACAGTCTGAGTAGGTACCTGAGTAGGAGGGGCTTGTGGCTAAGTAATAACAGCCGCACGGGTCGATCGATCAGGTTAAGCTACGCTTGCCGCGGTTGGTCCGTGGATGGGTGACCATTTTCACATACCAAGACCCCTCCGTGCCTCGGAAAGCACGTTAAGCCGTTGGTCCCGGCTGTCATTCGTGGATCTTTGACAGTCGTTACGGGTCGTCAGTAGCCCGAAAGTCTGACAACCAGTCTTACCAAGGGGTATCGTATTACCCAGTAACTGGGTTGTCAGATAGGCAGTCGCTTCATGTAAAATAGAAGAAGAATGGACTGAATATGAAAGGAAGAATGAACTGAAAGTTGGACGTATGAGAAGGACAGAGTAAGAGAAGATTGTTAGAAGAACGCAGATTCAGCGTGTGAAGAACATAGATATTTGAAGTGAGATACGAGATAAGTAGGAGGAGTGGGAGAGTTGAGAAGGGAGAAAAGCGTGATCAAAGCGCGCTAACTTCTTTGGCGAATGGACATCCATTTGAGCTCAGACCTATAGCTCGACAAATTGTCATATTTTCTGAGGTTGAATATGAACCGGATATCATTGTTGAGCAATCTCTCGAGCTTATCCAGCAAAACCGCGTTCAAGTCAAAGTAGCATACGTCACCATAGTCGATTATAGGGAAAATCAAAGTCTGCACAAGCATGGTATTCGTCTTAAGTATCTCCTTTGGAATGGCTAATGAGAGGAGTATGGCTCTCCTACTATTAACTTCTGTTCATTAGTTAGTTATATTAATAGATAGTAAATACCTATAGATAGTAGATATATCTAAATAAAACGTTCCAAACAACACACAGACACATCCATCACACATCACACACACCCTCTCACACACATCACACACGTTCACATTGTAAACCTACATTCTGGCAAATAAATTGATTTGATTTGAATAATACCCTATCCATAGAACCTATGTATTATATGGCAAGTGATTACTAGCGAGTGTTCAGTATAGTTTTTTTTTTTTTAAAAAAAAACAACAAATAGGTCATACAAATATTTGTTCTATGCGGGAATCGAACCCGCGACACACAGCGCATCAGTCAATCGCTTAACTACTGCGCAAACCGTGCCGACAATTGAAAAGCAATCATTGCTCATTTGTTCCTAAGTATTTAATAATTTTCTAATTTTTAATACTTAAATATCGAAGTCTGATCCTTTACATCATTAATCCTACAAAAATATTCTCTCCTATTCAAAACAAGAATCATCATGACGCACGGACGCAAAACATTGCTATAAAAACTTTTACAGGCGTCACATCTATGTTTGACTCTTGTTACGTTACTAGCGTCCAACGGTGCTTTTTCTAGGAAATGAGGGGTAGAGCGAACACTTATGACCGATTGCTTTTCCATGTCATCCTTAGTTCCACAATTTCCCTGTGTCAAACGTTTTGGGGTGAAGGACAACGTGTGACAGTTTTAGGTACATGATGAGGCACAGACGCTACACATTTATTAGGGGCCATTATAAGTTTGCCCTTGGCTCTCGAAGGGACAGTTAGAGAACTTGTGTACCTATGATGCATTGTTTCGGGCTGGATAATTTATAAAAAGTTTGACTAGGGCCTGATTTTACAACGGCCATTATTTTTATCTGAGGAATAAATATTGCGGTTTGACAGCTTTTGTATAGAAATTATGTCAAAATGTCATTTGTTTTTCAGATATAAGTTATCTAATTATTGATTATTTAAAATCAGCCCTAATAAACAAATACATAAATAAATAATAATAATACCTACTATCAAGACAACCAAAACCAGCTTACGGTTCTCAAGTTAGTTAGGTGTAAATAGGTGGAATCATATTTTGGGGTAACTGTACGGAAAAAGAGCGAATATTTATAGCACAAAAAAAGTGCATAAGGGCAATATGCAAGCTCGATCATTTGGATAGCTGTAGACCATTCTTCAGGAAACTAAATATATTAACAGTACCGTGTTTATACATGTATGAGTTGGTGTTATTTGTCCGGTCGAACTTAACTTTGTATGAACAATACAAAAGTAAACGCCACAATTTGAAAGTTTGCTGCCCTCAACGCAAAAGTGCACTGATGGCAAACAATGTACTCTGTATGGCGCCACGAGTTTATAATCACCTGCCAAAGTTGTTATTAGAAAGTGTGAGCATTAATGTATTTAAATGTAAAGTTAAACAGTTTCTTGTGCAAAAAGCGTACTACAGTGTTTACGAGTTTATGAATGACATGCAATCTAATAATGAGAGATGACATACTGTAATTCTTTACTTATTGACGTCATTTATTTTAATTTAATTTTTGATAATTGTTTGACATACATAAATTCTTAATTGACATAATACTTATATAATTATTTAACATTTCCTGACATTTTATATATTATTATTTATGACGGAGTTTTGTTTTATATACCTAATTGATTAATGTCATTTGATAAATCAGTAATAATTTGTAAAATTGCATGCCTTCAGGCGGATTATGGAGAGACTTATATGTATTTTGTATGTTACCTACCTATATTACCCATTTTCGCAATAAATGAATATGAATATGAATATGAATATAAATATTTCTTCAAAACCAAAATCTGGCTCACAATATGCTTCGAGAGTAATCGAGGGATAACTTTTCGTTAGCTTTTGACTTCTGCTGGTTCCGGAACCACTTATAAAAGTCGAAAGTTCGAAACGATGTAAACAATCGGCGTAATTTATGAAAACTTTACGTATCTATAGGTATTTATTCACAGTACAGTTTATTTAGCATACACTGATTAATTACTATTTTTACAAGCTAACACTATAATATATATACAATTATATATAAGTATATACAAAGTAAGTATCATTCTCCTGCCCTTATCCCAAATTATTTGGGGTCGGCGCAACATGTCTTTTTCTTCCATACTCCTCTATTAGCCGCCATCTCGACAGTCACCCCTTTTCTAATACAAATAAATATAGAAAAAGGCAAGAGCTCATTGGGCATTAAAAGA
This sequence comes from Apamea crenata, assembly GCA_949629185.1. NCBI lineage: Eukaryota > Metazoa > Arthropoda > Insecta > Lepidoptera > Noctuidae > Apamea > Apamea crenata. The sequence goes on along the minus strand of OX451363.1, from coordinate 5,622,980 downwards.
TTCGTCCGCATCACTGTCAATGGGATAAGTGCCCAAAAGGCTGGCAGCATTACCACGTTGGATAGCAATGCTGATTCTTTGGGCTAAAAGGCCAGGCGATGTCCCGAAAAATTTTAATAACTGTATTTGTTTAAGGGGTAGGTACCTATGTACATTAACTCGTACCATGGTTTACCTTTAGGTACATCTAAATTATTTTTGTTCCCATAAAACGTAGATAGGCTCGAATTTAAATCGGCTATATGCGAATAAATGAAAGTAAAATACCGTTTCGGTTTTTTATTTTCAATTTCCACGATGAAAACTAATTTCTCGTTCTGAAATAGAAAAACAACGTTTTTATTGAAATTCGTTTCGATTCAATAAACAGTTATGCAAATAAGGGCCGATTTTTTGATCCGTGGTTAAAGTCAACCAATTGTTAAAAATAGTAACCAATCGTTAAATTTTAGCAAAATGTGTTTTTTGATAAATTTTTAGTTTTGTATAATGACATAATATTACTGCTAATGATGATCAAATAATTAACTATTAGTTACAAAAATAACCATTAGATAAACTAACAATTGATCAAAAAACATATTTTGCTAAAATTTAACCCTTAATTAGTTACTATTTTTAACAATTGGTTGACTTTAACCACGGATCAAAAAATCGGCCCTAAGACTATTGGAAATTTACATTTACTATAAATGAACTTGTACAAGTCTTAAAATTGAATTTTAGTTCATATCTAATACCATAGAAACAAATCCTTTGAATTGATTCTTATTCAGATGTCACGATGATTGTCTTTATAAAGGATTTTCTATTGCGGTCCCCTCCGATTCAGGATCGTCACCGTGACAGAAGTTTCTAATTGAATTTATTTTATGTTATTTTAACGGTGAAGAAAAACATCGTGAGGAAATCGGCATGTCCTACAATATATAAATTCAAAGACATGTGACAACCAACCCGCACTGGCCCCGCGTGGTGGATTACGGCCCACTCCCTCTCACCGAGAGGCCTGAGTCCCAGCAGTGGGAACGTTATAGGCTGATTATATATTCTACATAATTATAAGTAGGTACACCTCTTTCCAACCCTTATAAGATTTAGGGCTGATTTCTCCATCGCCAGATAAATTTTATTCGCGGAATAAAATTATCGTCTGACAGATTTTATAAGGAAGAACTGTCAAAAATTCAAAATTAAGTATTCCTCGGATAAAATTATCTGGCTTTGGAAAAATCAGCTTACACGTTTAAAATTCCGGGTTGGATTTAGAAACGTGCTTATCCAAAATTCCCGGTATTGCCGAGAATTTGAGCGAAAATTTAGGAAATTATTTTTAACACTGCCATCAAGCGATAACATAACACGTAACATCACGTCTGGGAAACAAGGCGTTATGGTACGGAATTTTAAACGTGTACTTAATTTCTGAGAAAACGACCGAAATTCTCGCACTGAAATTCAACCCTAAACCTAACCTACTCTTTTAACGTACCAATTTTAAATAAAATTTCTAATAACAGGTTTCGTCTGACACCAGACGAGCTGATGCGTTCGATCTACGCCACAGCGCGCACCAGCTCCGCAACGAGACCCACATCAAGACAGACTGGGACAGCTATCACAACAACAACCGCCTTAGCGCCAGGTGAGGGTAATTTAATGTCCGATGGCTTTGAGGTCAGCTCTTGCAAGGATAATCTATTTATAAGGCGGCGGGATCGTCCGAAGGGGTTACCGCTGCCCTGGAACAGAAAGGGCTAAGGATGGAACACGGGTGGGTTTTAGTCAGTAAGAGTCTGACACTCCCTTCCGCTCCACCCAGAGCGGGAGGGGCCATTTGATGATTTCCAATCCAGAAAAAAAAAAAGGCTACATTTAGAGCGAATATGGTTTGCTAGATGAGCAGTGAATCGCTACAGAGCAGAAGACCAATTCCCGTAATTAAAAACGTTCAAAAACTAGTCGCAACCTCATCTCAGCGACAATCAATGTCAAGAATGTAGAGAAATTAGGTGTTTTTGACAGATTGAGACTGAGATCAGACTGTGAACGTTCTTAAAATGTCGAGAATTGCCCCTCAGATCTGTTCTGTGGTAGTCACAACCTACTTCAATCCTTGGAGAGTTGTGACATAACGACTCAGTTTGTCGTTTTTATATGATTAAGATAACCTGTAATTTTTTTAATCAAAATCCTGTAGAGGATAGAACTATGTAGCTATTTTTATTTAAAACGTGCTTAGAGCTAAGGCTGTACTCGGCTGAGATATGTCCATTGGCGTGATAATTTCAGATATTGTGCTTAAAAGTTAGTTTACATTAATGATTTACCATTCCATTTGACGGGCATCTGTGATGTTGTACTGTTTGCAGATGATACCTCTCTTATTTTTAAAGTAGACAGGAATAGACAAGATTTTGACGACGTAAACAGTGCACTCTCAATAGTTACAGATTGGTTTACGTCAAATAACTTAGTTCTCAATGCCAAGAAAACCAAATGTGTAAAGTTCGCCCTACCGAATGTTAGAAACCTAGGACCCAACATCGTCTTAGATAAAGAGGTGCTTGAAACTGTAGGCTCGGCAATTTTTCTAGGACTAACAGTAGATGCCAAACTTCAGTGGGGACCTCATATATCAAGTCTAGCAGGAAGGCTCAGTTCGGCTGCCTACGCCGTCAGGAAAGTAAGACAATACACTGACGTTGATACAGCTCGTTTAGTCTATTTTAGTTATTTTCACAGCGTTATGTCCTATGGTATTCTGCTGTGGGGCAAAGCCGCTGATATACAAAATATATTTGTCCTTCAAAAGCGAGCTGTTCGAGCAATTTACCAGTTAGGTGCCAGAGTTTCTCTAAGAGATTTCTTTAAAGATATTGGTATTCTCACGGTTGCATCACAATTCATCCTTGCCAACATTTTATATATTAGGCAAAATTTACACTTGTACACTAAAAATAGTGATATTCACAGTGTTAACACTAGAAATAAGGACAAACTACGTGCCCCCTTTCACCGGCTTCATAAGGTTCATAACTCATTTGTTGGGCTTGGTATAACCTTTTATAACAAGATACCCTCTTCTATTCTAGACTTGCCTTTTTATGCGTTTAGAGCTCAACTAAAATCCAACCTTTGTTCAAAGGCATACTATTCCATCAACGACTACTTAGACGATAAGAATAGTTGGTCACCCTAGTTTAACGCAAGACAATGTTTATGTTCCTTCTCCAGAATTGGCTTACTGCCAGGTCTTAGAACCCAGCAATGCATAAATGTGTAAGCTGTCACGCCCTTTATGCCTGGAGGCTTTTATTTGGCTAGTAAGTTTTTTTATTTACATTTTAATTAATTATTTTTTAGCTGGAGTACGTATAGTTTTTATTATATTTGTTGGTATATTGGCGTGGCTAGCTGACATATTATGGCAAATAATTAAATTTTATGTTCTGGCTTTGTAATGTTAATTACCGAACATAAGCACCTAGTATTGTATACAATCAAGTATTTTTTTAAATTGAACAGACAGCTGTGCTGCTGGGGAGTTTGTTGCGCCACTTCTTCTTCCCAGCGATAGCACTAGGAAGTGGTGAAGGGCGGGCGTTTTTGGTGGACTGTCTTTTGTAATTTTGACGTTCAAAAAGTGCTGATTCTCAGCCTAATTTGAATAAATGACTTTTGATTTTGATTTTGAAAACAATGAATTGTGGTTTTAGTAAATAAGTGTGGAAGACACTGACGACTGTGACACAGTCTATACTAGTATAGTCGTCAACATAATCTCTTATATGTTTCATTGCCATGATTTTGTACATAGACTAAGAGAAATTTGTAAAGAGAGTGAGTTCAGTGAGTTTTTGTGAGTGATAAATAGACTATTATTATTATAATTAGAACCCTCGTCGGTTTTCCCGAGTGAAACCGGAAGTTTGGTTGGTACAAAAAGGGATGAATTAAGCGGTGTAAAAGCGGGCATTAACATAAATATTGACAATCCAATCACCAGTATAAAGTTGACGGTTCATTTAAGCTTACGTGTTTTCAGGCAACTGCAGCTGCTAACACGCGTCAACAGCTGCAGTCGTGTCTGTCGTTGACGCGTGCCGCTTGTTTATATATAACTACTACTTACGAACATCAACACGGCAAGATAATGCTAATATTTTTTTTTTTCATATCCAGAGTCTATGAGATCGAACAATGGAGGTCTACACTCCAGGACCTACTTGATCTTCTGGACCGTGAGATGGCAAGTCTTAAAGAAGAGAAGGCTTCAACGGAGAGAGAGTTGGAACAGCTGAATCTCCCTCTACTTGTCTGCTCCGAATGTCTGTCTAACAGAGATGGGAGAAGAAGCACAGAGTTGACCTACGATCTGGCTGATACTGAGCTGAAAAAGGTAAAAGAGATAATCCTCATCAATAATATAATATAGCAAGGTACTGAAAGCACGCTAAGCCGTTGGTCCCGGCTGTCATTCGTGGATCTTTGACAGTCGTTTTGGGTCGTAGGAAGCCCGAAAGTGTCTGACAACCAGTCTTACCAAGGGGTATCGTATTACCCTGTGACTGGGTTTTGGAGGTCAGATAGGCAGTTGCTCCATGTAAAATACCGGTATTCAGCTGCATCCGGTTAGACTGGAAGCCGGCCTTAACATAGTTGGGAAAAGGCTAGGCAGATGACTGAACGCTAGCTTACGAGACTGCCTCGTTGGTCTGGCGGTTGCAAGCGCTACAGCCAAACATGAGCTCCTGGGCTCGATTCCCGGTTCGGGCAGTATTGTTGAGGTTTCCATCTGGAATTACTCAGTAGCAGACCGGAATCTGGATGTGTGCCAGGTTGACGGCAATAGGCTCGCCACGTATTACACGGGACTTAAGCTTAACTGGCGAATTGTGGGTACTATAGGTACACCTCTGCCCAATACCCTTCGGGGAATACAGGCGTCGTTATATTATGTTCTTTTCAGAGTCTCTTTGAGAACATTTCCTTCTAAAATTTAGGCATCCACTGTGATTGCTCAATGACACGGAATACCATAAGTTAGGACTAAATAAAAGAAAATACTTTATCAACACCATTGGAAAGACATGTTACATTGGGCTATTTTCCCAGGGAGTCAAAAGAATCAAAACCGTACCAAAAAAAAAAACAAAATCGTTCAAATATTTTAATGAGCTTTTCTAAAGGATTCACTTGTAAACTATACGAGTAAGTACAAACTTTGAGACACAAAACTTAGAAAAACATGAGATTTTCCTCTAGCATTGTGTGCTAATTGCTAAGGGTAAAATACAATAGTACCCTACCTTATTTGCTGATTGTTAAGTCCACTTGTCAGCCCAATTAGCTGGCAGGTGTGTGCTTGGCTTAACTAGTTAGAATACATGCTGTAGTTGGACAAACAGGATTTCTGTTGTCATTTGTATTTGATATTTTGAAGGGCCTTATACTATCTTTGCATGTACTATAAGTACGTACAGAATCTTTATTTATAAAAGTTGCTTAACGTTTTAAGAGGCGTTTTAACGTAAGGCAAACCTTTTTATGTCCCAAAATAGTTGCAGAAATCCCCTTTTATTTATAAACGGTGCTTAAAGTATTAAGAGTTGTTTAAACATCAAAAAAGTATGGTTAAACAGTCGTTAATCATTACTTCACTTTAAGCAAAGTCTATAAATAAACCCCTAAGGGTTTTCATGGACTGCTTTGAATTGCCGATTGGTATTTTAATGAGTTTTAAATTGACATAATAACAATTTACAAGTTCGCTTCTTTAAAAAAAAAACCGGCCAAATGCGAGTCGGACTCGCGCACCGAGGGTTCCGTACAATTTAATATTATTAAAAATATTTTTATTACATGATGTAACTAAAAATTTACGGTTTTCGCAATTTTTTCTTTATCTGTGCTATAAGCTTCGTACCAAATTTCAAATTTCTGAGTTCACGGGAAGTACCCTGTAGGTTTTGATTCCCTTGCGAGTGTCGAAAATTTGCGGCATAAACGGCTGTATCTTTTGATTGCGTTGGCTTAGAAGTTTGATTTTTTCTTAGCTCCAAGGGTCAGTAGACTTGACTATTTGATATAATTTCCAGCTTGACACCTCCACGCGTTCTTGAGAATAAGGGTCTTGACAGACTGACAGACGGACGGACAACAAAGTGATCCTAGGGTTCCGTTTTTTCCTTTCGAGGTACGGAACCCTAAAAAAAACTTGCTGGATGGGCCTGCTCTTAACCTGATGGAAAGCGATGGATGAGGTATATGATGGAACGAATGTGCCCAGAAGATGCCTGTTCACTCTTACTTTGAAGGCAGATGGGTTTAATGTGCAAGGGAACACAGACGCGTGCAGAGTTCTGACTGATTTACATTAGTTAAGTAGCGAGTTTAGTTCAAGAAGCAAATTAAGTTTACAAACGCCAGCACATCAAGCTACTACAATCTGTCAAATTTCTTAAATAGATTTTCAATTTTATCGCTAAAGCAGTAAGTTTCAAGGTTGATTGACAAAATTTGACAGTTTCGGGTAGCTTGATGTGCAGTGCTGACCGTCTGTACACATAATATTCCACAGTAATAAAAAATAATTTTTCTACTGATCCAAAAATGATTTTTTAATATTGTAGTGTCATAGCCGTCAAGGGAATTAACTCTCTACTTAGCTAATGCAAAATGGATGGATCTTTGACAGTCGTTACGGGTCGTCAGTAGCACGAAAGTCTGACATAACCAGTATTACCAACGTGTATCGTATTACCCATTAACTGGGTTGTGGAGGTCAGATAGGCAGTCGCTTCATGTAAAATATTGGTATTCAGCTGTATCCGGTTAGACTGGAAGCCGACCCAACATAGTTGGGAAAAGGCTCGGCAGATGATGATAGCTAATGCAAAAGCAAATGCGCCTTTACACTATTGTCGTTCTTAAAACATTATACTATAGCAATAGCAAGCATATTTTAAAGAATTATTTCAGGAAGAACTACCATTATGCTAACTTGCCGTAAACCTTTGCTGGGTTTGAGGAGTTCCGCTGAAATAACAAGCAAAGTTGACATCTTATCGCCATACCTGTTGCGTCTTCCACACCGCAATTTTCTCTAAGCTCCATTTACACGATGCAAGGGTTTTTTCCACGGACGTAAATGACTTGCTTCGTCAAAACACTGTTAAGACGGTGCAACTTTTATTGTTAATTCAACTTATATGTTACTAGCTGACCCGGCAAACGTTGTTTTGCCATATAAATTATTTCTAGCTGCCCGGCGCTACTTCGTTCGCGTGGTGTCCTACCCCCTACCCTACCCAACTCCTACACTACTCCTACCCTACTCCTACCCTACTCCTTCCCTAATCCTACCCTACTCCTACCCTACTCCTACCCTACTCCTACCCTACTCCTACCCTACTCCTACCCTACTACTACCCTACTCCTACCCTACTCCTACCCTACTCCTACCCTACTCCATACCCTACTCCTACCCTCTAATTAAATGACGATTGATCAGTTTTCGACCGGAGAGGAAAAATGATTAAATTACTAAAATGGCTATTAAAAAATAAGGGTTGATTGTAGAAGGGTGAAAATTGAGGATTGTATGTATTTTTGTATGTTGTATCATAAAAAAATAGAAATTAAAAATTTTGTCTAAAAAATAAAAAATAAAATTTAGGGGTGGACTACCCCTAACATTTAGGGGGATGAAAAATAGATGTTGGTCGATTCTCATAGATAAGCACAAAAAATTTCATCAAAATCGGTCAAGCCGTTTCGGAGGAGTATGGCAACGAAAACTGTGACACGAGAATTTTATATATTAGATTCCACAGGCAATTTAATAGCACCGTAAAAATCAGCGGGGTAAGTGCGCAATACAATATCAGTGGGAATGACTTTCATTTTGTCAGCTCAATCAAACTCAAACTCAAAGTATTAATTTCAATTAAACCAATTAGAGGTACTTTTGAATTGTCAAGGGGTCGAGTCAGTCAGAAAAATGAAGCTAGTTGCCCATTCCAAAGCGTAGTAGGTACAGTCAACAGCAAAAGTAGATGATCAAAATCAGAAATTCAATACTAAAGTACGGAGTTCGCGTCAGAACTGTGTGGCATCGAAGTGATTCAAAAATATGTGATTGTAAATTATACCAAACATTTACTACTAGTACAGCTGCCATATATTCGTGATTAGTTTTCAATTCAATTTCAATTTCTGATTTTGATCATCTACTTTTGCTGTTGACTGTACCTATGGAGAAGAACGGGCAAGAAACTCCATGGACACTCTTTTAAATCAGAATAATATGGTTACAAAGTATTGGTTACATCATTCACGTTAGAAATTATGCATGTGAGAACGATGCAGATAAAAAAAAAACAATTAAAATATAAAATTAAATCAAAAATTAGCCATGGCAACAAAGAGTTGACCAGTCCCTACTGACGGCGCTCGTTCACGAACATGAAGCATAGATTAGCACCATTCAGCTCAACCCAACATTCATTGCGGTATTTAAGTGGTTGAACAGACAATTTCTTCGAACATACGAAGCAATGAAATCCTTCAAAATGATTGAGATTGTTAGTTTGTTACGCAGTTACGGTGCAAGCTTTAGGGTGGCAGTTACTAATTTCAATGGTACTGGTTTTCAAACTAACTATCAATAACAATTAAATAATTACAGGAACTCTGCGTAACAGAAAGCAACAAGAAGATGCTGATAGACAGATGCCAGTCCGCTTGGGAAAAGATCAACAAATTGGAAGTGGTGAAGTTCAAACTCCAGTTAGACTTGAACGATAAGAACGAAGCACTTCAGATTGATAAGGACATGTTGAGCTTGGACAAAGACTGTGCCAATATCACTTATAAAACTGACTCCTTGAAAACTCCCAAGAGGTAGGATAGATAGATATATTTTATGTACTTAAAATAATTGAACGATATGATGAGTCTAGGGACCTATAAGTTAGCATTGTGGATCAAAGTGAACCTTGGTTAAAGTTAAAGAAAATATAAAATACGTAATATTTTTTTATTTAACCAGTAATATCGCAATGCAGTTCTGAGTATTCTTCCTTTGTAGATATTAGATTTTATATAAAAACCATACGACATCAACCCCCTGTTTTTTTTTTTCACTCCCAAATATTAGAAAAACCGTCCAAGTGCGAGTCGGACTCGCACGAAGGGTTCCGTACCATTATCTATAAAAATCACGTCTGTTGTATGGGAGCCCCCCTTAGATATTTTTTTAATTTTTAGTATTTTTTGTTATAGCGGCAACAGAAATACATAATTTGTGAAAATTTCAACTGTCTAGCTATCGCTGTTCTTGAGATACAGCCTGGTGACAGACAGACGGACGGACAGACAGCGAAGTCTTAGTAATAGGGTCCCGTTTTACCCTTTGGGTGCGGAACCCTAAAAATGATCCTAAAAAAGTTGCCAAATGTGTAGATTGTTTTAAAGATATCTGCGAGGTAATTACGTAACACACTATCAGTAGCATTTTGACAGTTCAACAATATTCATTGCGTTATTTACATTGTTGAGCAGATTTTTTTTCGAACATACCAAGCAATGGATTAGCAATATCCATCAAAATGATTCAGATTCTGATTGATAGTATGCTACGCAATTAGGGTGCTGATCAAAGAATAAGTGTTTATTTGCACCAATAAAAATTGAGTCTGAAGGTATCATTAGCTTAGCATCTACCTATAATAATTACTATACCACACTAACAAAGTCTAAACCTAGACACAGCCAGGATACCTTACAACACGACATTCTCCTTGAAAACAACCTGAGCACTGAGCAAGCAGCAGGAACTTTAAACTTGGTACTTCTAAACAATTAAATTTGTTAGAAGTTACGATACTCCCCCGCGTCTTGTTGCACCTGGGCCTGAGTTAAAAGGCTCAACATTGTAGTCTCATTAATAACACAAGATATGAGCAGTCTCTAAGCGACGCTACTTTGCCTCTCATTATGGTTTTTTCTTGTGTAGGCGTAGGTACCTAAATAACGGCACTTAGTTCGTGAAGGTCTAGATGGTTTTCTGCACTCTTACGGGGTAAATTTTTCAACTACGTTATTTCTTGTGTACATACATACTTCACGCCTTCTGAAACTACAGAACCCCACCTGCTACGTTTACGTTCATACTTTGTTTCATTTAGGGGCTAATTTTTCCAACGCCAGATAATTTTATCTGAGGAATAATTTTAAATTTTTGTCAGTTCTTCCATACAAAATCTGTCAGACGTCAATTTTATTCCACGAATAAAAATTATCTGTCGATTGAAAAATCGTCCCTTACACTAAAATTCATGAAGAAAAAGAAAACAAAACAAAGGACTTTACTGATTGAAAATGTTGTGAACAAAAAACACTTTATTGTAAACGGCGACAGGCAAAATTGCTATGAAAGAAACTTTAGCGAAGTTCTAACAAGCATAATTTAAGAAGTTAATATCGAGACAAATAGGTACAATTTGATAATTTACCCGAGATCAATGAAACCATTTAAATACTGCTGAAAGGGTAAAGGATAATTGGAACCAACTTTTTAATTACTTTAATGGACCGTAATCAAAACCTTTTACCTTAATCAATAACTTTTCTCTTCTAGAATGATAACCAACCAGCAATGGCTGGACAAATGCGAAGCAACAAAACAGATGGCGGTAAAGGAACTTCAAGATACTTTACGTCTTCGTGAGTCTCTTTTCGTGGCTCGAGGTCGCGCCAGAAATGCCTTAAGAGCTCAAACTGACGTCACTAATTATATGCTGCGAAGACGCATTTATGATACACAGAGGGCTAGAAACGAACTGGATTGGCAGAAGATGAAGGTATCTATGTACTAATAATAAAGCTAAAGAGGTTGTTTGTTTGAACGCGCCAGTCTCTGGAACTCTACCTGGACCTGATTGCTAAGGCTCCGCTGTCCGTCCCTCCGTCTGTCACAGGGCTGTATCTTTTGAACCGCAATAGCTACACTACACTTGAAATTTTTTCACTGAGCGTGTATTTACATATAACTTATAAATGTAGCCGATTTTAAACGCACATTACAATATTAGGAATGCATGTATTGAACAGACAGCTGTGTGTGTGTTCTTCTTCCCAGCGATAGCACTAGGAAGTGGTGAAGGGCGGACGTTTTTGGGGACTGTCTTTTGTAATTTTGATGTTCAAAAAGTGCTGATTCTCAGCCTAATTTGAATAAATGACTTGATTTTTTATTTTGATTTTGTATATCCATAATATTCATTTATTGCTTTCCATATTCTCTAAGAGATTTTACAGGAGGCTTAAAGCTTATAATACGTTAGTTTAATATAGTGCAGTCAGTGCATTAATTATAGGACTTCATTGGGACAAAATGCTATTGCTGATTAATTCACAAATGCCGCTCACCTGTAAACCTCGTCAGTTAAATTTCCACTAAACGGGACTAAATTGAAATTGTAACGGCAAGCCATTGCAGTAAACGTTCAAACTATTTTAGTATTCCAATTCTGGTGTGAATACCACCTTGTAATAGGGAAATTATTGCTACCGAAATGCTAGCTATGGAATATGACTTCCATACTTGGAAACATCCTACTTTTTCATTGTACAGATATAAACTGTAGTTTGTTGAAATTTATTTATTCAGGGTTATTTTAAATTGGCTAGCTAAACTCGCAGACGCGATGGTATCAATATCTAAACACGATAAAGTAAATAAATTATAGGAAAGCGCGGCACTATTCATTCGCGTTCTTGTACATTAAGTTTACAAAAGTAAATATAACCTTTGTTGCCTCTACTACCATTAACAGTTCCATGATAGAACTACTGATGTTTATTTTAATCACTAGTTCCATTTTAAAAGAGTCTGAAAATAATGGAACTAATGTTGATTTGGTTCTCACTAGTTCCACATTAAAAAAAAAATAATAATAATAAAATTATTATAAAAACGTAAGTGTTTTATTAAAAAAATAATAATAATAATATAATTATTATAAAAACGAGAGTTTTTACCTCTAGTGTTTTTACATCCTTAAACAATTTCACAAGTGCCTAAAATAATAATGTGGAACTAGTGATAACCAAATCAACATGAGTTCCATTATTTTCAGATTCTTTTAAAATGGAACTGCCGATCGATTCTGTAAAAATCTCACCGTGAAAAGTTAGGTTAAGTGAGCCTAGAGTGAGCTGTCAATCTCTAGCATTAGTTGGAATGACAGCTAGCTCACTCCACGCTCACTTCACCCAAGTTTTCACAGTGAGATGGTTACAGTATCGCACTGCTGGTAATGGTAAGTAGTGGCAACGAAGCATCGACACGATATACCATCACGCCAGTGATCCGCGAAGCCTTGAGGCAGAGGTGTAATGTGTAATGTATATCCACGTTTCACCAGTTAGGTTTAAGTCTCATGAAATAGTTGGTGAACATATTGCAATTTGTTGAGAAAACTAAAAAGCATGGGTTTATTTGAATGATTTGATTTTGTCAGCCAGCATCTTACCTAACTCTAACAAACTTTTTGACATCTACTCTGCGGCAAACATTTGGATAACTTAGGAACCTGATATTGCCGTCTGACTATATTAGCTCCCAAAAACTTTATTCATATAGTTAGATCCAGAATAAGAGAAATAAAAGTAGGAAGTTTCTCAATCCTGTTACATGATATTACGTAGGTTAGTCTGCAAACAGAAAGATACTCTTTCTTTTTCACCAACCCCAGATGTCCAAAGGATCTTGTGTTTTATCGAAATTCGAATGCGTCATGTTTGTTGTTTATTTTCTTCATTGATCAATCGCAACATGAGATTTGACAGTATATGAGCACAGTAAGCCTCAAAAAGATGTACCCAATGTATGTAAAGATGTAATCTGTTTTGTGGCCAATGTGATTGAAGATAATAAAATTAATTCTTGTCGATGTATGTATAAGTACATCTTTTTAAGGCAGACTGTACCTTTACCTGTTGATATAGCCTCTTCATAAACCTAGGCTTGCACAGCATTTTTCTGAAATCTTTGAACGCTTTTCCTCAGATGGAAGAAAACATGGACAAACTAGCAACGGAACTAAAAACTATGGGCGAACAGTTTGCCGATAAAGTGAACGCGTTGAAAGTGGCTGAAACCCGCTTGGAGACGCGAGGTTACCGTCCAGGGTATGAACTAGCTGCTGACGAGGCCGATATAGGGCTGAAGGATGAGGTCCGAAGCCTGAGGGAGACTATTCGTCAGTTGCAGGAGAAATTGGACTGTGCCAAGTAAGTATGAGTAGTTCTGGTGGTAAAACCAGTGTGATTTTCGGATAGAAATAATCTGACAGTATGATGAAGTAAGTTAACAGCAGAATTTGACTGAATACGAAAAGCGGCGCATGCACACCTTGTTTATACTTGTTAGAGTACGAACGACGACATATCAAGCTATTCATTTCCAGTCTGAAACTCTAAAACTAAACTATTTATTTCAATTAAACCAATTACAGGCACTTTTGAATTGTCAAGGCTCGGTCAGTCAAAAAGATGAAGCTAGTTGCCCATTCCAAAACGTAGTAGGTACCTATGGAGAAGAACGGGCAACAAACTCCATGGACACTCTTTTAAATCACAATAATATGGTTACAAAGTATTGGTTACATCATTCATGTTAAAAATTATGCATGTGAGAACAATGCAGAACGTTAAAAGCGTCCGTAATGAAAAAATAAAAAAAACAATTCAAATATTAAAATAAATCAAAATAAGCCATGGCAGCAAAGAGTTGACCAGTCCCTACTGACGGCGCCCGTTCACGAACATGACGCACAGATTAGCACCATTCAGCTCAACCATTTTGAAGGAAGTTAAATGATCCAACACATGCGCCACCATCAGTGAGCATGACATACTTTCTGCCGCCAAGGCACATTCGAGTCAATGAAAGACGTATCCAGTAAATGGTAGCTTTATAGTATGTACATAGTACTCACATAATATATGTGCTATGCAATCATACAATACTAGGAGATTGAATTTTTATAATGCAAAAATAGTACCTATTTTCAAAATCTTCAGCAGCTCCAACAGTATGTAGGTAGGGTAGGCGTGTGTGAAGTATTTTCAAATGCTAATCAATTTATTTATTTTATTTATGCGTCATGTGGATCAGGACCAGCGTTTAGCCAAGCATTTTTGTCCGCGATGTAATCCCCCAACTTATAATATGCTTCGCTGCATAGTGTACTAGTGTAGTTGCAGTATAAGCTGACTTCTCATTGTATGAAAAGCCTATACAATGTGAGGTCAGATAAAACTAGAAATGTATAGCTTGATATATCGTCTACGCATATTTCAACAGAGATTTGAATGCTTAGATACATATTTCCCCCGGGGAACCAAACATAAAAATGGTATTTAGAAACTATTTCCAAAACTATTATTCATTATGATAAATGTTTGGTACTTGACATATTTAAATGTGATACGTTGTGGCACTTAGGAATTGTCTAGTCAATTTGATTCCGTCCACAAACATAATAACATTCATTTGTTAGACTTTTTCGTCTGCAACATCCATTTTCAAAAGAAATATTCTCAGCTTCTATTCGTAATATAATAATAAATCTGATATCTGAAATAACTAGTGTATTGTATATTTGGAGAAAACACCATGACAAAACTTAATCATCATCAACATACTGCTGGACATCATCATCATTCAGCCGAAAGACGTCCGCTGCTGTTCATAAGCCTCCCCCAACCACCTCCACTTCGGCCGGTTCTGTGCTTCTCACTTCCAGCGGGCTCCTACGGCCTCAACAAAGTTGTCGGTCTACCTTGTGGGACATCATCATCATTCAGCCGAAAGACGTCCACTGCTGTTCATAAGCCTCCCCCAACCACCTCCACTTCGGCCGGTTCTGTGCTTCTCACTTCCAGCGGGCTCCTACGGCCTTCACAAAGTCGTCGGTCTACCTTGTGGGATGCCTTCCAACGCTACTTCCTCCGGTACGCTACGTCTTCGTTCCGGTACTGCTGGAAATAGGCCTTTCCAATTGCACACCATTCAGCTCCATTCTCGGCAACTCTCATCCAGCTGCTACCAGCCTACGTCCTACCTTACGTTTGCCGATTCGCTATCTCCACCCAAGAACACGTGGTAGACGCGTGTTCTCGATCGGTCATCCAAAAAAACTTACATCATCTAATACTATTTACAGGGCAACATACAACGCATTAGAAGCAGCTTCCATCAAAATTGCCATAGATTTGAACGACAAGAACCAGTCCTTGGAGACGGACACCCGAGCCTTAGAAATGAGGGCTGCTCTAGAACCAAAGAAACCCACGGGCACTGACAAGAACTTAATTCTTGCTAGCATGGCTGATGAAGTGCCAAAAGTGGAGGGATGTTAAATTAAAAAGAATGTTTATGGCATAATTATTAATTCACTGGAGGGAATAGACAGTTGCTACCTGTCAAGTAAGTGTCCGGCCGAAACACGTTTATCAGCCGTTAAATACAAACACTTGTTTTTTTTTTTAAGTTTTGTACAAAAAGGGTGAAAACCGGACTCATCACTAAGTCTATGCCGTCTGTCTATCTGTCATCTATTTTCCATCAAAACTTCACGAACGCCAGTTTTGGTCGGGCCGAAGATTCGGCTACATTTCGGCCAAAACCGAAGCTGCGGCTGAAACTATGATTATGGCCGAAACCGAACCTTTGGTTGGACACTAAAAATATGGTCATAACTCGAATTATATTTATTATTATTTTTTAACACAATACACTAAAAAATGATGACTATTCGAATAAAAATATGACCATATTATTTTACTAGGTCTAGTCCAATGACTATAATTCTCTTTGGTCTAGTCCCTGTCTGTGTCTGTATGTTAGCACCTGTCATTTTACTACAGTGAATTAATGATTCGACTTTATTATCATTTTTTTTTAACAAAAATGGCAAAATTACACGTGTTTTTTGGTATGTCGAAATAATTGTTTTCTCCATAAAAATAAAAGCCGTTTAACCGGATGTTTTAACGTTAATTTTGCATTTTGTTTGTTTCGTATGTGATTCGGTAATTACGTCCATGTTTGATTAATGTCCGATGTTTAATGTTTATCAACATTGTGAAGTAGGCAGGTAGTTATCCTTTTTTTTTTTGATCATTTATTTTCCAAATTAATATTTGTTTAACAAAAATGCTGCAACGGGAAATTATATTTAAAAATTGAAATGAGTGTTAAATTGTTTTGGTTAAAAGTACCCGTCTAGGTAGGTACTTTTAACCTTCATATATTGACTATTATTCATAGTCAATTTACGAGTTTATGGGAAACTTTAATTTACGACATAACTTTACTATTACGATTTAACTTTAGATAACTTTTCTGTGGTTAGTGAAAATAAAGATTGAAAAGCTATTTTTGATTTTAAATCGGAAACCTCCTACCTTTTGCGACAGCATTCATTCAGCTGAAAGACGTCCACTCCTGGCCTCCCCCATGCACCGCCATTTCGACCGGTTCTGTGCTACCCGCATCCAGCGGAACATAGGTATTACACGTACACTATACACAGTTTAGAAGGGTATACACTATTGGAGTCCAAATCTTTTACCTCTCCTCTATATATCTTCTCCTCTGTCCATTTGGTTACCCGTTTTTTGACAGCTGTCTTAGAACGTACATATTCCAGATTACGTAAAAGTAAAAGTAATAAAATAAATATATGAACTGCCATATCTTATTAAATTATCTTATTTATGGCTTCTTACAGATATTATAATAGCGTGTGTCAATGTACTGTGTGTTGCTGCAATCACTAGTTCCATCTGTCAAAAAACTGTTTACCTAATGGACAGGGTATAAGTATTATTTAATCTTTCGTCATATCTTCACTCGTGTTTATTTTTATACAATCATGACTCTTTATGAGTCAACCGTCACTAATGAGACACAATTACTTTTTATATTGTTACCGAACTTAATAAGCTTGCCCTAGAGACGAAACTGAAGACTAGGAGTAGTCCCAGCTCTACAAAGCTATATTTACAAAGCATATCTATGAATTTTCACCGGTCAACAAACTCTAATTAGCTCCTCCAAAACATCTGAAATCGGAAACTTATGTAATCTATCAGCTAACTACCGGATACCAGATCCTTTGTCAACAGCGTGCCCTTATTTTTTTACACTGAAAAGCTTTTCTGTTTACTCCTCGTCGTATTTTTAGACTCGACATTTACTTCCGATGAGGTTCATGATAGGGCATTATGTTGCGGTTCGGAAGTGACTGGCCTCAAAATTGTAGGTAAACGATGATCGATCGTCCGAGTCCGTCTAGAGAATACGAATATCTTGGCTTATTGCCAAAATGTTCAACTTTGATGTCAAGTTTAGTTTGGAGTGATGAAGCAATTTGTTGGTGAAGAGGCTTTCTTTCAAGGAAGTTTTAGAAACATTAACAATGTGCTCAAGCAGTGTTCATAACCTCAAATAATTACATTCCATCGCCACTTAATCTTCTTTGAAATGTATTCTAAGTTGATTTGTAACAAAAAGGATCCTAATAAGTTTTTGGTTGCAATGGAATTTGAGCTTTGGTCAGTATGACATTTAGTTTGTTGTTCCATAATTATTTTTTATCTCATTCTAGTTCGAATATAGGTACACGAATCATTTGAAGTTGCTTTTCCGAATAGATCCACACAGACGGTCTTCTGCACAAGGAACTATCTCATCTCACTAACTTCGGTTTCCGGAATGCGTCCCATCCGCCAACCCTATCATAGTTCCATACTCGCAACGCATACATTGTTCGTTTGACGTACCTACATCTTAAAGGATTTTAAGATGTAATTGATCGTTTTCTAAAATGGTGGCTCTGCGGCAGAGCATAACACCAATCTACATGTTGGCCTATACCCCACAGGTAACACTGTCAAGCTTGAATGAATTCAGGCATACGTTTCCCAACCGTGACGTGAAGACTACTTACGAACATCGCCTTATGTTCTAATAATTGCATCAGTCCTGGATCCATTCAAGAACCAGGAAGATACAAGGACTAGGAGGATTGAAAGGAGGGAGAGAGAGAGAGAGAGAGAGATTGCCCTTAAATTGAAGATCAGCGAACGGGAGAAATGGTTTATTTTTCCATTAATAACCCCTTTCTAACCCCACTGTAATATAAAGCAACCATGTAACAAAAGAAAACGGCAACCATTTCTAATACTAAAATAAATGTAGACTAAAAACATTGAAAATAATAGCGTAACGTTAGCAGCTTCAATAAAATATTCTGTTACCTACAGTTCAAATTCACTATTTTTTGTTAGTGGGTAACTCGTGGAATGCGCTGAAAAATACTTCAGGGCTTTCCGCGTATATCCAACACGTTAGATGGTTATATTTTTTCTTTAGTTTCCAAACTATGTTTAGAATACTTGTAACTGTCAATATTGCGAAGTATTCATAAAGTTAAGCCCGATTTACATAGTGCAATTTAATTATCTGTGGCATACCATACGTTGAAGCTACAATCAGTTTTAGTGGTTAGCAAAAAGAATGGGATCTCTACTATGCTCCGTTTAAGAGAACTGCGTGGCCGCGCAGTTCTCCATGTTTCGGCTGCGCGGCCATAGTTAAACCTTTACAACTTTCTGAATATTGGATCTACGAATTTGCGACTTTCAGTGTTAGTGTATTACAAATTCCTTCCTAATGTTGACGTAGTCGTTTTTCTTCTACGACACGTGTATCCGAGCAGTCGAAACGGACACTAAAAGTTGCACCATCTACAGAGTGTTTAAACTCTGCAAGTTTTTTTTATAGCCTTCGCTGTCACACTCCTGGACAATGTGGAGAACATTGCCCAGGAGTGTGACAGCGAAGGTCCACTCCTTCCGTCTTCAGCGAGCCCGCGTGATCTCCTACCAGACTGAACTTATCTAGTTCATCCCGCCACCACGTGGTCAAGTTATTTTCTGTTTCAATTTTATTGTATGCCACATGTAAGAAACTCGCATCGTGTAAATCAGGGTCTAGGTAATTAAAGGTGTATTGTACTTCTATCGTTTACTGAACTTGTCGGCCATACTAGGTATTTGCGTTCTAGGACTGATGCTTAAAACTGCTTATTTATTCCAAAGGTGTATTCACTTAGAACGCTGGTAACTGGTGCCGAGATGCCAGAGCTTCTCGCCGATCGCCGACAAGCACCGAAAAATTCCACTGGTTCACACTGGTTCGCCCTGATTTAACATAAAGTATGAAGACTGCCTGCACCGACCAGCGTTGACAACCAGCGCTTGATAGCGCTGCCATATCGACGCCGGTTACCAGCTTTCTACATGAATACACCCCTAAATATGCATTCAAGAAAATCGGAATTGGTTTTGCCCGTAATCTCTTGTATTTTCAAGTTCTTGTCGGGGAAAATGACACAAACGAAGAAAAATACGTCAACTTTGCGACAATTTAACTCAACTGTCCAAACTTCTTCCTAACAACATCGAACTCTAATAGCCAATCTAATTATGAGCCTAAATAACTAACTAAATAACAATCTAATTATGAGATCCATATAAATAATGGAAGTGTCCCGTTGTCTCCCGCCTTGGTTGGTTAGGCTGCCTACTTCAGTTTTAGTATAAAAGCTCGGGGAATAGGATCAGTCTTCACATTCAACTGCCCACTTCTTCTTCATCAACTACCCTTCCAGAAAATCTACCAAGTAAGTATTTGTACTGTGATTATTATATTATCTTCACTGGTTGCATGTTTCCTTTATTCATTTTCCAAATTTGTGTCTATTTTCTTTACTTCTTACCTCTCTATTACATCTTTATTATTTTTTTGTCTATCTTCTGGCTCTCTTGCTACTGAAGTTGCAGTAGTTGCATTTCTTTTAGCTTCTGGCCAAATTTCTTTTCGAAAGCCTACCTACTTATATTTCAAACAAGATCTGAACACCAATTCTATATTCTGATTCTCTTTCTGCTGAAGTTGCAACAATTTCAAATTCTTGCTCATGAACAAATATATTTTTTGAAAGCTTCTGAAATGTTCACATCGTGCTCACGAATGTATCTTTTGTTTTCTTTCTGGATATCAAAAATATTTACTTCAATTACAACCTTAAAGCCTGTGATATAAGGACTTATCCAACTACCTTCCCACTTGAAGTAGGTACCTATCCCAAAAACATCATCAGGTTGTTTTCCTACAACACCTTTCGCGACCTACGAATGAATTTTGTCGAGAATCTGACTCATATAAAAAGTTTTCCGTCTCCAAACAATTATAATTATTGATGGCATAGCATCATCGACAAATCTGCACTGCGGATATTTTCTTACATCCTTATGTTAAACACATATGTACAGACCACTAGGTGTGTAGGTAGAAGCAACCTCAAAATAGACTCAAAATTATCATACCCTAATCCCGTTTTAGACGTCATCCATTTTACATACAGAACTTGTTGTCAGCATGATTTCATATGCGGAAACATATTTTTTTAGAAGTTTCGAACATTAGAGCATCAATCACGACATCTATGTATCCGGCAGGATTGAGAATTCATAATTTTAAGTTTAGGAAGTTGTATTAACAATAATTGAGATTTAAACCGATCGTGTGATAACGAGATCCGCTTCCTAAAAGGCGCAGCGTAAATCCGAAGTTAATTTTCATCTAGACAATTTCCATTGCTTCGTAATTGAGCAGGTGTTTAATTCTCGCCACATTTAAGGAGCTATGTAAATCTGGTAACGATATAATCGGTGCCTATCAGCTACTTAGTACACGAACCGTGTCTAGAGGTTATTTACATTTGACTTTTGTTCGTCGGCGCGGAAGTAAAATGCTTTTGTCCTAAATGTTGGTTTATTCTGCAACGTCAGAACACGTGCCGAAAAAAGTCGACACATCTACGTCATACACGTTAGTTCTCATGTGAGGTGCTTGTTCTTTAAGGTCATTTAATAAACATAAATCTTTTTTAGAAGATTAGTTTAATGCCATTTCTGTAAAAATTTTCAGAGCTTCACTCTTTCGGGTCTCTCAATCTATAAAATCTTATCAAAAACATTAATTTTAAATCTCACTAAAACAAGCTTAACCAACTCTCCCACAGAGGACCGCAAACAATCAGTCTTCTAACCGCAAATAATTTCACAACCCGAATTAATTTCACGAATAAGTCACTGTACGGTTATTGAATAGCCCCAAAAGTATCATCCACGTAGTACAAACATTCTGGCGCCCCGGGCTACCGCTGAAGGCAAGCAGCTTTGTTCAGACGCGGCAGCATAGCGTGGACATGCTCCGAAAATATATTGCATAGTTTGGACCGGTAAATGACGCCCGTTAAAGACCTGTTTGAAGAAGTTATTTTAATAATACTATCTTGAATTAATTATTATTTAATTTGGACTTAAGGAAAAAACTGCTAAATGATCCGACATATATTATAAATGTGAAAGTTTATATGTTTGGATGTTTGTTACTCAATCACGCAAAAATGGCTGAACGGATTTGGATGAAATTTGGCACACATGTAGTTTATTACCGGGATTAACACATAGAATACTTTTAATCCAGCTAGTACGATCCCGTGGGATATTTTCCGACACCCACGCAGGCGAGCTTGGCCGCAAGCCGCTGGTAAAAATTAATATTAAATGAGGTAAAACGTGTGGTAAAAAATGCCTTATAAGACATTACACATATAGGAACACTTCTGCTACATAAGGAAAAAAGATTCATCAGCATACGCCTGTCTAGACAGCCGTACAAATAGGAAAACGAAACCATTCAGTTTACGCAACAGTGATTCATACTTTCCTTGAAAGAAATCTGGCAATAGTTTCGCTATCAATCGAATATCGCACCTTG
This sequence comes from Apamea crenata, assembly GCA_949629185.1. Taxonomy (NCBI): domain Eukaryota; kingdom Metazoa; phylum Arthropoda; class Insecta; order Lepidoptera; family Noctuidae; genus Apamea; species Apamea crenata. Next base: position 5,601,049 of record OX451363.1, on the reverse strand, counting down.
GGCCACTTTACGTGTTACATAAAACCCATATGCGGATTTGCAATGACCTTGCCCGTCGTTTTTTCTAATAGAATTTCAACAATAGTTTGTATTTGTGCGGAAGAAATTCTCAGATACATTTATTATGCAACCAGTTTGGATTGGATAAATATTTATGAAAATAGTTGACAAACTTGTTTAAAAGTCATGTCTACGTCATTGTCCTCCCTTTCCGAAATACTTTTGTAAACCAATGTTGAATGTTTATGCTGTCGGTGTTTATATATGAAAAAAAAAAGAAAATACATTTATTTAGCACCGACTAAAAGACACACAATACACCAGGTACATACATCAGATAAAAACTAAAAATAAAGATCAAATAAAAAAGTGTAAAGTCCGATGTAAGTAGTTAGCAGGAAAGTGTGCATCACGGCTGCGGCAAAAAGGCCCAGTTCAGCAAAAATGCCAGACAACTAATGCCTGACGCTGGTTTTTATGTATATAATACATACTCGTATCTAAGTAAAAGTCCAACCAGTTAACTTGATGTTAAGTATTTGCGACTAAAACTTTAAAAGTTCAGCATTTTCTAGAAGTTTTGATTGTAATTTTAAATAATTAAGTAAATATAGATGGTTCGACTGGCGACGAATACAAAAACTACAAGGCAATCAACAAATGACTGAGATAGAGAACTCACATATTGGCAAATGAGATTTTGCTAGCGATAAAGCAACATAATATGGGAGGGGGAGATGCTACCTTAGATAATACTGCTACACATGGTAAAAGCTCTATTTTGATGCAAAGAATATAAGTTTAACTTTGAGTTTATGAATGTACCTATACCTATGTGATATGTACCTAATATTTTAAAGCATCGATGATTGACGAAATCTTTCCCAACTTTCTGACTGTCGTCCAAAAATTTGGCGCAACAATTAAAATATAATTTCTTTCACAAATCAGATTATCTCAAATTCTCAATCCATGTTAGCATCATCGTAGAGTCATCGACTTCCTACTTAGAACTTTCGTCTTTCGCAAAGGTACAGCACAGATCCGTTTCCTGGGATATCCCTTAAGCACACGCGCTTCGCCCCACCCGACTTACAGCCATAGTTAAGTGGTTACATATTTAAACAAGTTCCATTTACAAGCGGTCGTTGGCCAGAATTTTCCGTTAATATAATACATTAATACGTACGGTGATCGTTCCAAGTTTGTTTACATATTGTTGTGGTATTGTCGTTGCGGCGAAATGAGCATTGTTAGTGTTGTGCCCTGTGTAATATTTTTCCCGAATATCGAACTTTTTCCGTGATTGGTGAACGAGGTGAGTTCGCGATGTGCAGTTGTTTATTTATGTGAATATAGTAAGGTTGATATTTCCAAGTAAGTTAATGGCAATTAATTTATTAGTTATGACGAGAAATGGGAAAAGCTAATTGGAGAAAACAGGTCTGTTCGAGATTTTCCTGAAAATGTTTTGAAATTATACAGCTTCCATGACCACGTTAATTAACTTCCATACCATTTGAAGATAACGTTGCGTAATGTTAATTAGCTTTCATAAATCTTTTGTAATTATTTTGTCAATTATAATTTATATAACTGAAAAAATAATTAAATTATTCATAAAAATAACTGTATTAACAAAAGTTCATTGCGATGACAGCTTTCCATCAAACCTTGGTGATTTTTTTTTTCTATTTATTTAAGGAATTTTTATACAAACCTTGGTGATGTTACTAACATTTCATTACTCCGTCAATAGTGGAAAATAAGCATCATTTAGTTTCATCGCTCCATTGGGGAAGAATATTTTTAAATGTGTGGCTAGTTGTGGTATCATTAAACGCCAAGCTAAATTTATAGTGTGGTCTGGTCCTGGAAGAATATACTCAATATTTGTTAAAGGTTCTCATTATTTCTAAGGCTGACCATCATGGTCATCCTGCTCTAAACCGAATTTATTTGGGATTCACGCATTTCTTTGCAGCCAGTAATTAGTCTCAGTATTTAGGAACCCACCCCCTTTTATCAACTTAATCTTTCATTCAATCGATCCATCGTTTCCCTGTTAATCCAATTGGTGTCAACACCTATTACGATGTCACTACTTGCTTTGTTAGTAGAGGTATTTTGTGGTGGTGGACGGGCACAAAGAACACTAGAGAATATGAGGCATTGTCTCATGGGGAATACCACACTCACATGATTTGATTGGTGAAACGTCGTGACGAAACCTGGACTGAAATCACCACTATGCCTTGAGCAAGCGTGGTGATCAGTGTTCATGCCTTCTCTGTATGAGGATATGAGGAGAGGTCTTTGCCCTGCAGTCAGTGGCGTGCATTGATTTCAAAACAGGTAGGCAGGCATAAAAGTAATTTATTTGCTGGGTATAAAAAAAAACGTGTGTGGTCGTGGGACCCCCGGCAGGAACAAAGATCAAAATGAAAATCCAAGATACGGGAGCAGAGTAGGCCGTCTGGCGACTGCCTGCTGCCGCGAGTGTTTGTATGAAGATTTTGTTTTTTGTTGCGGTATGATAACTTAGTGAGTTTCTTAATTGTGGGGCACACACACTAAAATGTAATTGACAGGCGTATGGTGATTTATCGACGTAGGCACTGCTTATATGCAATGCACCCCACTGCCTGCAGTGAGTGGGACAATATGGGCTGGTATTTGTTTGACATGCACTGATTATAATTTATGATGGTTGTACACTTCCAGATCACAAAATGGCCGGCAAGATCACCGCTGCTTTCGTCGTCTTCGTCACCATCGCGTTCCTCGCCAGCTTCGGCCATGTCACCTGCAACCCCGCTATTGGTAAGTAGTAAAAAAGTACCTACTAGATTTTTTTTGTTTTCTGTTGTTGGTTCCATAATTTAGATTAGTGTTATTCCAGCTGGTCTATTCTGTAAAAATGTCATCGAGAAAACTGAAGTGAAGTGAGTTGTCAACTCAATAGTCAATCCCTAGCATTAGGTGGAACGATAGCTTACTTCAAGCTCACTTCACCTAAGTTTTCACAATGAGATTTTTACAGACTAGACTGGCAAAGTAGAACGTTTTAAAAGCACTTCACAGGTCAGGTTATTACACAGGTCTTATAAAGTGCACTTTTAAGTGCAGTTGTAAACCCAAGTTTATGATACTGCTTCTGCATAAAGTTTAGTCAAAATTATTTGGTACCATAACAGCTGATTCTTCACTAGACAGCTAATGATATTATTGAAGATTTTACTCAAGATTCGCAAAGTTATTACACGATTTGTAAGCGAAGCTGCTTGAAAAAGATTTCCTAACCATGTTAGTACTTAGCCAAGTTATATAAAATTACCTCCTCAAGTCAAATAATGTTATTCGAAATGAACTTCTAAAGTGACAGCCTGAGTCCTGACCTTTAGGGAGAATGCCTACTTAACCGGGTTGCGTGGGATTAAATTTTCTAGATTTATGAAATTCAACTCGTATAAGTATTTTGAGTCCTACGCATTCATAAAATAAAAATACCCATCCTCTTTCACTCTTTTTATGTTAACGAAAAAACGTCAATTTTCCTACTTTGTCTCGTCTAGTATATTATTTTTTCTCATACTTTGTATGCGGGGTTTATTATCACGAATCTAAATACGGCCACTCGTAACATTTCACAAGCCGTAAGACTCACATTTTTTGACTCACGAAAACGTTTGCCCGAGTCGTTTTTGTGTTCACGTTTAAAAAAGCAAACAGATTTGGTAATGTTCCTTTTGTCGTGGTACTTAATTGCTGTTTACTTCACAAAAGTTTGCTGAAAACAGAGCATTGTTTCTATCCCATAAAGGTGCCCAGATTTTCCCAAGTTCTTTTTGACTGACTTTAATGCATAATTTGTCGATTAATCCTACAGTGGCCTCAAATATAAAAGGTATGTCTGTATAATCTGGCACCAAAAGTAAGCGCACTGGTATAGAGCGCATAAAGAGCAGTGGTGGCCCAGTGGTAACAACCGCGACTTACGAGTTGTAAGGTCGTAGGTTCGAACCCAGACAGGCGCTTTATTTTGTGTAAATTATTTCATCACTACTGGTCTTTAAACGGTGAAGGAAAACATCGTGAGGAATCCTAACCTAGAACCAAAATTTCAAAGACATGTGACATATACCAACCCGCACTGGGCCCGCGTGGTGGATTAAGGCCCACTCCCTTTCACAGAGAGGAGGCCTGTGTCCCAGCAGTGGGAACATTATTGGCTGATTATGTTAAAGTAACCATAATAATTTTTTTTAGTTTTTCGAGTAATCTCTCCAAAAACAAAAAAAAATGGAACAATGCATTGCAGCCCAAACAAAATTAATTAGGCAAAATCTAGATACCTTCTGTAATTGAAACGTTATTATAACATCATGAAACACACTGTGAATAGTAATACCTCGATTAACACTTAAAATCACATTCAACTTTTTGGGGTTTATTCATAAACGATGACAAAAGTTAAGTAACGTTTAAACGTCAAAAATGTATGGTTAAACAGTCGCTAATCACTGCTTAACTTTAAGCAACGTTTATGAATAAAGGGGTTTATGTTAATGAATTACTGACATTCTACCATCACTGCTATACTGTGTGGCGATTAGGTTATCGCATGAATTGAAACCACGTATTCTAAATAACGTATATTAAACATACACAATTAAAAGAATTAATAACAATTAACATTTTGGTCGTGGGACCTTTTTTTCGTTTCAGTATTTACCTAACAACATTAAACTTAATTTGTGTTTACTTAGTAACAATAACATAAAGTTTGTGTTGAATTCATGATACCATTGCCTCACGCGTGTCTAGTGACTTATTGTCAAGGATGGTTTATTTCATGACAATTTTTACGCTAATTATTTTTTTTTTTTCTATTTTTAGTAAATTTTAAATTTTATTATTTTAACAGACTTTTAACAACTTGTAATGACCGCTGTATTATTTAATGTGATAACCTAATCGCCACTCTGTATAATGGGCACGTCGAACGCGTAGCAACTACCTACCATGATCACTGACACCGACTGCTTAACTTTACCCTTTCCTGCTAGTCTACCTTTGGATTCTGTATAACTCCATTTGTCCTATCTGAGTAAAAGTCTCTGTACTTCGTAATGGTTAAAAATTTGATTAAGAGGGATTTTCTTTGTCAATAAAGATTTTTAAATGATGTGTAGCGGTATCTACAACGCCACATGCGAACGACGCATTATACTGACGTCAGGCAAATCCTGCATCTCGCAAGCAGAGTTTACCGCGCAATTAGCATACATACAAACTTCCCGACAGCATTTGTTGGGCAATTGCCCGCCAGACACAACACCCGTCTGGTCGGAGGATCCTCCCTTTTCTATAGAGGATGAGTGGATTTTACACCCTGTTCCTCATACTTCTATATATGGTAGGTATTTGCATGGCCACCACTTTTGAAAGAAACAAGTTTTAAAGTTATTACTAACTCCCTAACTTGTATGTCCGTCGTAAACAAAGACATGAATGAGGGACAAGTGCACGTCTCGACGACCCAGTAAAGATACGTTTGGCGAAGAATAACGAGGAGAGCCAGCCCCAAATAAGATGGGAAAAGGCTTGTCTGATGGAGCGATAGTTGACTAGGGACCGAGACGTTTTTTTCTCGTATATATGTGCTGTGATACGACCTAATCAAATCCAATACTGATCGAGACCAATCCAGGGTTTCATATCGAGACGGGATCTTGCGAAATCTGACCACTTCAATTATTTTAACACCACACATGTGCTAACTTTAAATTCATAAGGACTTCGAAGATAAAGACTGAACGTGACTGTCGAAGAATATGTTTTAAACATTGTCTTTGTGTTTGGATAATCTTAATTGAATCTAAGATTACTATAACGTTCTAGAATTTAAACTAACGTTAGCGCACCGAATTTAGTCGTACGTTAGACAATAGGAGGTGTATCTGTTAGAAGGCAATCCGACGGTCTCATCAATAGTATAGTCCAGGGATTGTAGTATTACAAGAGGCTTACAGGAGTACTATGAATTCATCTTTGTTCTCAATACCACAAAGCAATGACATTCAGTGTATATAGAAGGACTTGTGGCGGCAAAATGAGGGCATAGAATCAATGTCCCTTCAACAGGGGACCCAAAAGTTGTAGCAATGCCAGGCTTATGGCAGTATTCAGCGATCCATCCTAGCTCTATAAATGATTCTACGGATAAGCTCTGTGTATATACATATGTATGTGAATATAGATTGGTAGGCCTATCTGTAGAAGTAGCACAGCTTATTCCAGGTGGAAACCCTACCAGTAGTGTACAGACGGCAGCACATCAAGTATACTACCACAATCTGTCAAATTTCTTTAATAGATTTTCAACTTTATCGCTAAATAATTAGGTTGAAAGTGGATTGGGAAAATTTGACAGTTTCGGGTAGCTTGATGTGCTGGCGTCTGTACACAAAAGATTTTTGTCAAAGGACAGACAACGCACAGTCTAAATCACTAGGTCTAGAAGCTTGAAATTTTATAAAAGAGTTTCTTACATAACGAAGGTGAGCACTAAGTGAAAATTTCACCTCGTTTTGTTAGTCGTAAAAGTTTGTATTTGTTCGTCAATTTCTCTTCTCTTTGGGAATCCCATCGGACACATGGCTTGTATTTAATACTGCTGCACTCATTGTTCAAAGCCATTTAGAAGAAGAAAAGAAAGAGAAATACGGTTATTTTGCGCAGAGAAGGAACACAAACACAAAAAAGAACAAGTTGGGGAAAATATGCGTCACATTCACGCAAAACGGCCATAGCTCAGCATAATGCTGCTACTGCTGTAGGAGTTTTTTCTGCATTGCTCACGATACAAAAACCTACTGATTGCTAATCATCATAAACCGTATTCCACATTCTATATATTTTATCTCTCCTTCGTCTCGTGTCCAACAACCGTCTAATTAGCAAAAACTTGGCCTTTAATTAAACGTACCTAGAGCTTTCGATCATGGAAATTATTTAATTAGAGATTCGTTATGAAAGAAATATTTCTGTTCATAGGTACTTTTCGCAAAAGCTTACATACAAAGTTAATTAATAAGTACCTAGCTGGCTAGCAGTTTGGAAAAAAAATATTATGAATACTTAATGATCAAAACTAATTTGAAAGTCCAGAAAAAATACTTAATGGTTGATTTTTACTTAGCATTACAGTTTTCATAGGTAGCTAGCGTACTTAGATTGCAAGTTTAGTTTACCAAGTAGCTAAGCTAAACTAACGAAACAATTTTGCTGAAACCTGAAACTAGAAGAAGGAAAAGGGATACTTTCATCTCGAAAAATTAAAAAGTTTTCCCGCCCTACTTTCCTCGGCATGGGTAAGTAGGTACTCTATCCTTCAAGTAACAACATTAAAAAAAAAATCAATAACGACACTTCAAAAGAATTTCTAAGACAGTTTTTGTAAAGTTGGAAAAACTACTCGAGACACGCTTTCCAGAAAATCTTCACAACTCGTCAAAACAAGGTCTGCTATTTTTTTAAAACATGTAGTTTATATTCTCATCTCAAAAGCCAAAAGATGTATTCTGATGTATTCAGCGTCCGATCGCACTGAGACAATGACCTCAATCCACAATTTGGACACCTTACTTTCGCCGAAGTTACGCAATTTCACCTTAGCCGCTTACACTTGACCTCGTAAAAAACAATCGTGCATTTAGACCGTGTGATATGGGCGTTATTTTGTTAGAGTTAATAAAAATGGCGAGAAAATTGCGAAAGGAAACCCACACCGATATTTTAGGCAAAAGGCTGGTTTGGAGCGTGTTCACGGCTAAACTGCCAAATAGATCATAACATTTAATAGAGAATTAGCTTGTCTTGGACATAAACTTTGCATCTCCAAATTAAAACAAAACATGGGAGTGAACCAAATATTGTTTTACATTTTACAACAATCAGACTCCACATTGACGACCAACGATGTTGCAGGTCGTGAGTTTGAACCCAGGCAGGCGCTTTACTTTGTGTAAATAATTTCATCACCACTGCTCTCAAAACGGTGAAGGGAAACATCGTGAGGAAAGCGGCATGTCCTAGAACCAAATATTCGAACACATGTGACATATACCAAACCGCACTGGGCCCGCTTGGCAGACTATTAATAGCCCACTCCCTCTCGACGAGAGGAGGCCTGTGTCCCAGCAGTGGGAACAATATAGGATGATTTTGCATACTCAACAATAACCTCCAAGAAACGGTAACTAGAACTTTTTATGTAGGCGGTACCTACATATAACCCCATGTACCTACCATTCAAACAAAATTTCAAATTCAACCCATCTTGAAAGTTCCCATCGTTCCTCAGGGACATTTCAGCGTTTCATTTCCCCATATCTGCAGACAACTACTAAGTTTAAAATGCGTTAACGAGTCTCTAGTGCCTAGTTTGGATTAATTTAAAATGCTTAAGCACTTTAGCTCTTATTCTTTTAGAAATTAAACTGCAATAACGAAGCTTTACACTAACCGAATGGATTTCCGGCTGCTTTGAGTTTGACGTAGCTGATACCTACGTAGGTACGTAAAGTGCGTCACTGAACTGCAAATTACTTAAAGAAACCGATTCAGCAGGTACCTATTTACTTGCTGTAGGTACCTAAATGTAAATTATTAATATCGCGAATGACGTCGTTAAAGCAGGAAATTCTGGTTATTTTGAATTGGCAAAGTCCCCACAGTCACTGTCCATTTAAGCAGAAAGGCAAGCTGTCGACTATGTAGGTATGCTATGGTTTGCCTGTCGCCGATCTGGTGTAGGTAGTCCCATTATACTCTCAAATCGTAGATCCTTCCACAAACTTTACGTCGTCTCGTCGGTCAAGGATAGGATAGAAGGAATAGGTAACCAACGAGCAGGTATTTAAGGTTGATTACTGAGGTAGGTAGCTTAATGTTACAATTCCTCTATAGGTATTGTAACATGGACGTAGTGGTTCATACAAAATCATAGGTACCTACCGACCTGTTGTTCTATCTTTTTCATTATTATGTGAAGCATGTGCGCATAAGGAATAGGTAGAAATATATAGTACCTAAGGATGATTAGGTACCTACTATGTATATTCAATAAATATTGTACTTGTATAAACTGACCTGGCATATCGTAATTAGCCCATAATTTTTCCTCTGCTGGGGCACAGGCCTCCTCTCTGTGAGATGGAGGGGCCATAATCGACCACGCGTGCCCAGCGCGGCTTGGTGGATGTCATATGTCTTCGAATTCTTATTTCTAGGACATCTTTTTTTTTTCGTACATCACGACGTTTTCCTTCACCGTTTTGAGAGCTGTGGTGATGAAATTAAATACACAAAGTAATGTGCCTGTCTGAATTGGAACTCACGACCTACAACTCGTAAGTCCCAGCCGATAGCACTGGGCCACTTACCTATTATTATTATTAAGTAGAATCCATGTAATGTAGTATATAGATAAACACCTACGTACCTACCCAAAGGGTGTAATTAGCGTTCACAAACACTAACTAGGCCAGATCCATCACAATCATTCATCCACTTGATGTAACATAGTTAATTAATTTGCTAAAGCAACTTTATAGCTGCCAGTTATGTGTGAAAAGTGATAGAGTGGACATTTTCAAACCTTACTAAGCATTATAATTATCCTTTACTAGCTGACCCGGCAAACGTTGTTTTGCCATTTAAATTATTTCTAGCTGCCCGGCGCTACTTCGTTCGCGTGGTGTCCTACCCCCTGGGTAGGGCTACCCTACTCCTACCCTACTTCTACCCTATTCCTACCCTACTTCTACCCTACTCCTACCCTACTCCTACACTACTCCTGCCCTACTCCAGCGCCACCTACCGGGTCCAATTGTATACAAACCTTGTCCTAACTATAACGAATACATAAAACCAAGAATCATCCAATTTGGTGCAGTCGTTCGAAAGTTATGGGCGTACATACATTTCGAAGATCCATTTTTATTTAAAAGAAGATTATATATTTTTTTGTTAGCCTACATTGTGTCGCAATGCTGGGCAAAGGCATCCTCTTGTTTCTTCCAAACCTCCCTGTCTTGTGCGATCTCTGACCATGTTGGCCCTGCAAATGTTACCACATCGTTGCCCCACCTTCGCTGTGATCTACCTCGACGGCGATGTCTTCCCTCAAGCGTCCAGAGATCTTTGCCCATAGCTCCGGGTGCATTCGTGAAACGTGTCCGTCCCACTCCCACTTCAGCCTGGCTGATATTTTATTTCATTAATACATATAAATTATATCTTTGAATATTAGAATATAAAAAATATTGGTCCATCGGCATAATTAACAGGGTCCAAGCTGCCAGTGGTGGCTCTAGAGATAGGAACTCCTCACTATGCGTGCCGTGTCCAGAAGTACCGCTTTCTGAATCAAGACCTTGACCCAACCGCGTAATGAGAGCTTCCCGAGGTGTTGGTCGAGGCTCTCCGCTAATAGGCCATTTACTGTAACGATTACCGGTACAATGATTGCAGAGTCCACATCCCTCATGTCGACAACCTCGTGTGCTAAGTCAATATACCTACCTACTTGTTTTTTTTTTATCTTTATTTCATTTGTATACATATTGGTTACATTTTTAAATATTTTTCTTAAAAAAACATTTAAAAATATAAAATATAGTGGCTCATCGGCATCATGAACAGGGTCCAAGCTGCCGGTGGTCAGGAGAGAGGAACATCCTCACTAAGGGACCGTCGCCACGAGCGAGAGAATGGCTGGAATATTATTGTCATGCCATCCAATTCTCGCCGCAATGATATCGCCGTGTGGAGACACGTTCTAAGAGAGTGTATAGAAATACGTGCCACGACGATATCGCCGCGATTCTCTCGCTCGTGGAAACGGGCCCTAAGCATTATTATTATTACGAAAATATTTGTTTGGCGAAGGAACCATCGTTCTGATACGATTCTTTGATCGTCTAGAACTACTCAACTGTCTAGAGAGAGAAGAGATATACTTAACTTTCCACTATCTTGCTTCCTCTTCTTGCAACTTACCTTGCCACTACCCCACTGGATAGTATTAGGCTGTTATGATATTGCAAATTCATTCATTAGTTATGAACCAGCCATTAATACTAAAAATTCTGCTACTAATACTTTTATATATCTTCTAACCTTTCTATATTTCAAAATACTAACAGAAATCTTTTATCATTTTCCCCTTAGCAACTGGCTACGATCCAATGCAGGTTTGCATCGAGAACTGCGCACAGTGCAAGAAGATGCTGGGCGCCTGGTTCGAAGGCCCTCTCTGCGCTCAATCCTGCATCACATTCAAGGGAAAGCTGATCCCAGACTGCGAAAACTTAGCGTCAATCTCGCCTTTCCTTAACAAATTGTACGACAGCGACAAACGTATGGATTAATATGGGCCAAGTTTCATTATGTATTAAATTGTATGCATTTATATTGTATGATGTAATATTTCTTATAATCGTAGCATGCAAGGGACTTGCCTGTGATGAGCCAAAGTATTACCAACCCATGTTGCCGTTTGTGTCAAATGAAGTTTTAAGATACACATGTTATAGCTATTTCGTTGCGATTCATGCCCCAAATATTAAATCATACATTTGAAATGTTTAACATTCCAACCGACGATATGCCAAAGTATTTGATACTCTATATTAATTAGCTTTAAGTCGATTTTTGTTTCTAGTTTTATACTCGTTTTATATTACAGGGATTAATATAAGATTATTATTGAAAAATAAATGAATGCTTTTTGAAAATTAATTTTATTTTTTATTTCATAATTTGTCCTGTAATATTGTTCAGATATTTGGATGAAGCGATATAAAGCAGTATCGTAAGCCAATGCTTGTATTAATAAAATATATTTGTGAGGAGTAGAACATTACCTCTGTAGAAATAACTCACATAAAGATTTTTTGTCTATTTACATAAAATATCGTACAGTATGGTACAGCTCCATTATAAATTATAATGGAGAAGCAGACATAGTTATTATAATTTATAATAACTAGCAGTATCATGCAGCAAGGGAAAGCAATACCTCTCGTTATTAAAGTGTAAAGCTACATATACATACACATACATACAATAATATATAATAGTATACTCTTTACTCTGTGTATCAAATACAAATACATATTTGATTGTATAATCCAAGAAACAATATTGTTTTTATTTTACTAGCTGACCAGACACCCAACTGAATTCGTTTGTTTATTTCATTTAAGGCTGATTTTTCCAACGCCAGATATTTTTTTCCAAGGAATAGTTTTGAATTTTTGACATTTCTTCCAAACAAAAACTGTCGGACGTCAATTTTATTATTACATAATATTTCCTAAATCTACAATTTTATTATGTGGTTTCAATCAAGAAGTCAATTAAAACAAAGCAAAAAGAAAATTGGAAAAAATACATATTTTCATAAGGAGAAAATAAAATTCTAAAACTCTCTTTACAAACATCTAAAATAGATTCTAGTAATTTTAAGAACGTTCACAGAACTATCTCAGTCTCAATCTGTCAAAAATACCTCTCTAATTTCCCTACATTTTTGACATTGATTGTCACTGGGATGAGATACTTGGGTTAGATTTTGAACGTTTTTAATTACGGGAATTGGCCTTCTGGTTGATGGAAACATTTAAAAAACTCATTTGCTGCGATGCGCGACGTCATTAAAAACATAATATAAATCTATTTAAATCTTACAATACTATTTTAATATATTATCTGTATCGCAGATAATACTTTATTGTTCTCTTAACCAATAACACAATTTATTGCTAAACCATTCCCATTCATATACAGGGTGGTGACAGGTTGCGCGTCGATGTCCCTGCCATCCTGTATATTTTATTGTCGCTGTACTAACACAGTATAGTAAAAATTAATTACTTCAGTTACAAAATACGTAATAATTTTCGTAAGTAAATAATTTTGGTAGAATAGGACAACAATTAAATATACAAATAGTACAGACGCCAGCACATCAAGCTCCTACAATCTGTCAAATTTATCTAATAGATTTTCAACTTTATCAATAAAGCATTCAGGTTCAAGGTTGATTGGAAAAATTTGACAGTTTCGGGTAGCTTGACCTGCTGGCGTCTGCACATAAACTCACGCTTTTTTCCCATGTTTGTAGGCAGAACTGCAGATCTTAGGATAGGATAACAGTTCCCAAGTAGACACAAGTAACAAATTGCATATTTTAAGCTTTGCCCAAACTGAGGAGAATCCCTCGCGGGACATTTCTGTTGAATTCGTTTGTAACAACAAACTGCGCCCTAATTGCGTAACACACTATCAATCTCAATCTGAATCATGTTGAAAGATATTGCTAATCCATTGCTTCAGACGTTCGAAAAAATTGTCCGCTCAATAACGTAAATAACGCAATGAATGTTGTTGAACTGTCAATATAAAACCCATTGCTACTGAGTGTGTTACGCAATTACCCCGTTGAATGAACAAAGTTAAAATTCCATTGCAACCCAAACCTTATTAGCCCGTTTTTGTTACAAATGGTCTCTCAAAAATCAATCATTGTACTAAAGTAGATACTTAATGCAAATTAACTGAGATTGTGAACAATGGTATTGTCGCTCCCTCGGCTGTGGGACAGGTGCATCTGAACTGGGGCGAATAGTCGCGTGACTTCCTAATTATTAAAAGGTTTGCCTCAGTTACATAGCGCCATCTATCGGTAGTAATGAAAAAACTTTATGATAATTGATAAAAAATTTCGAGGCGAGATGGAGGAGTCAAGCATTTAAAACATTCTATTGGTCTTATGGACTATATTCCCGGCTATTCTGTATTAAAACGTAAGCGACTCACAATACAAAATACCCCCCTCTCGTTCACTAAATAGTCTCTTGCACTTGTTGAAGTTTCTCACTCAATAGTCAGTACTACTAGCGTTGTAAAACGTGGGTCAGTTGACAGCCACCTCTGTTGGCTGTGACTCGGCTGTAGGTGGTGTCTCTTCAGCTGTTAAAGAGAAAATAGTATGATTAAAATATATAATCATTTTTTTCTATTTATGGTGTATATCATAAAGAGTATTCTATCTATCAAAAACTAGCTGCGCCCCGCGATTTCACCCGCATAAGTGTCGATCCCGTGGGAATATCGGGATAAAAAGTATTCAATGTTCAAGCTGTTGCCCGCGACTTTGTCTACAATCTAGGATGAAAAGTAGCTTATGTCCTTCTCCAGTCCAGTCTACCCATGTATCAAATTTCATCTAAATCCGTTCAGCTGTTTTAGCGTAAAAGCGTAATTCTTAGATTTTCTCATTTTCAGCACAACTTTCTTAATTTTTTTTCCGTAAGAACCTTCTACAAAGTATTAGAAAACTTAAAAAAAAAGATGGATGAAATCGGTAAAGTCATTCTCAAGTTATGGCGTGACTAATGGTTCCGTGAGCCCCTCATCCAGGTGCTTCCCGCGACTTGGACGATATCATCACCCCAACGCATCGAACGCGCTTCGAATTACAATCCTTAATTAATGAAATGTAGGTACTAACGATCAGTGGGGATGTTTGGCAAGTCTCCAGAAACGTCCATTGGCTCAGCTACTGGCGTTGCGGCTGACGGTAGCTGGTAAAAACATAATAGAATTAGAATATCTTATATATAAAATTCTCGTGTCACAATGTTAGTCTGCATACTCCTCCGAAACGGCTTGACCGATTTTGATGAAATTTTTTGTGCATATTCAGTAAGTCTGAGAATCGGCTACTATCTATTTTTTTTTTTTTTTTTCAAACCCTTAAGTGATAAGGGATGTCCACCCTAGGGTAGGAGTAGTGTAGGAGTAGGGTAGGAGTAGGGTAGGAGTAGTGTAGGAGTAGTGTAGGAGTAGGGTAGGAGTAGTGTAGGAGTAGGGTAGGAGTAGGGTAGGAGTAGGGTAGGAGTAGGGTAGGAGTAGGGTAGGAGTAGGGTAGGAGTAGGGTAGGAGTAGGGTAGGAGTAGTGTAGGAGTAGGGTAGGAGTAGGGTAGGAGTAGGGTAGGGGGTAGGACACCACGCGAACGAAGTAGCGCCGGGCAGCTAGAAATAATTTATATATTATGGCAAAACAACGTTTGCCGGGTCAGCTAGTAATATATATTAATCCCATTAAAGAATCATGTCTATCATATCATGTATATCATGTGTGTCATATATTTATGCCTCGTTGTATGGCAATGCTTAACGTCTGCCCAAGGTAAAAGCCAGCCCTAAAAAAATAATTTAAAAAAAAATTCATTAAATTAGAAATATTCCCTAAAAGAAATTTAGAAAAAATAAGACTTAAAAAATCAGAAGAATATTAGAAGTCAGAACAAGCAAGTCTAGATTTATACGCATTTTTTTTTAGCCGGCCAGCTGCCAGATTCTATACAAATACCATACTAAACTAATGTTTTATTTACAAGCAGTTATTCATTATTGAACTTACCTCTGGAGCAATTCTCATAATCTTCCCAATTTTGTGTCTGACGCTAAAAGGCGCGCATGACTCGTAGTAGTTGATAACAAAATCAGGGTAGGCTTCACCCAACTCGTGGCCTGGTACCACGTCGAAGTCTGTGCAACCATGCCTGTAAGAAATTGGAGTTTAATTAAAGCCACTTTACTATAAAGCATACGAAAACACACCATCTATCTTCAATATAATTATACGGAACCATTCACGCAAACATAACATTTACCAAAAAATCTCAAGTATGTAAACGCAGTCTTCGTCGACTCAGCTTACTTGTCCTGCCAAAGACACGTACTTACAAATTATGCTAAAAAGAATATCACCTATGAAGGAGAACAAATTTATAATAATTAACCATCCTACATAAAAAAATGTAAGCTCTTTCAGCGGTTTTAAATCAAAACTATCACATTATAATGGAAACCACTCACTAATAATGTTACTAGCCCTAACTAGTTAAGAATAAAACCCAACAAGACAAAATAATTTATTCCGCAAAGTTTATGTGCACAAAACATTTGTCATTATTATATCAAAACAAATCTCACACATATTAAAGAAATCTTGATGTTTTGTCAAGTCAAAAATCAAAAGCAGTTGCAAATTTTTATTAAAAAAAGTATGTCTTACCATTTGACCAAAAAGAACAATGAGCCATGGAACAGCTGACCAGCCAGAATCTTCTCTGGTGATAAGCCTCGCAATAGACCACGTGGTTTTTCAACCTCTTGTAAGACCTGAAGAAAAGTTAGACTGGTTATGATAATCTACTAAGACAAATGAATATAAAACAAGAACTGAATTAATGTAACATTATTGGACTACAAAATGTGGTTATATTAGGTTCATACCTATGAAATTACCGTTTTGCATGGAAAAAATCGAATACCTATATTTTTTTTAAGAAAATTATGTATTCATTAATTGAAGAAAATTATGTATTCATCATCATTCCACTGATGTGAAAAAACCTCTTCATTTCAGATCATTTCTTCATCTCAGAAAAAAAATCCATGTCACTTAGACAAGTGAGAATAGACATTTTTTGAAAAAGGTGAAAATTTGATACCCTTGGTCGTATTTTTAAGTACTGTGATCACAATTTTTTATAATTTTAAAGTGATTTATTTTAATAATGTGGTCTCAAATAACAGTGCTATTAATCGCAACCACAAAACAAAGTAATAAACGTTGTTAACTAAGTAAAATAAATTAAGTTTTGACGAGTTATGGTTTACAAAATTATTGTCAGTTAACTTTGACACTCCATGTTGGAAAAAAATTGAATTTTTTTTTTCTTAACTGGTATACCTTGGCCTCTCGCCCGGTACCAGGTTATCGTTGAGTTTTGGGACATCCTGTATAAATAGACAATAAAAAACAGAACAGAAAAAATAGGTACAGAGGTGATGCTGGTGGGGGTGGTGGTGCTGGTTGTTTGTTTTGGAAAAGTCATATAAGTCCACACATCATGCTTACTTCAACAAAACTTACTTCATTTTTTTTCTTCTTATCTCCTCTCCTGCTCCTCTTACGGCTAGCCAAAGTCTCCTCTATAGGATCCGGGGTTGCGGCGGCGGCGGCAGCAGTAACTGCAGCAGCCGCAGCAGCTGCAGCAGCAGCAGCAGCTGCGGCTGCAGCAGCAACTGCTGCCTCCTTCTCTCGCTTCATACGAGCTTCCTCATATGCAGATATAAGCTCTGGACAATCAAGATTATCTTCAGGCTCCCATGTATTGTCATCACTGAAATTAGATGAATATAATTAATTGATAGGGCTTTGAAGATCTGTGGCCTATCTATCCGCCATTTTGTTTTTTTTTTTCAAAATGGTGGCCATGCATGAAACCTATTTATATCAATAGCTGACTTTAATGCAAACAGAAAACATAATGAGACCAAACCCCGTAGTATCACGTTTCGAGATATTAACATTCAATGTTGATCTTGTGACATCCATATATTTTGAACTTGCTTTTTAAATGAGAGTCAAGCCATTGCATCATTCTAATATTCAAGATGTATAGTTTTCATATTTGCAGAAAAGTTGTAGATGAGGTTATTGTTTAGATGAAGTGTGTAGAAAAAAAGATAATTTTTGCTCATATTAGTTTAAGAGTATTAAGACATTACATTATGGTACATGGATAACTATTGATAATTGCTTTCTCTAATGTAAATAACAAATGTATGGTGCAGGGCGCAGCATCAGTAAGACATTTATACAGTTTAAGACTGTACACAAGATTCCTTTATTTAAAAAAGAAAAACTATGTGTATTAGCGGTAAAGATGATGCAGAGAAAGAACACAGACACAAAAAAAAGAACAAGTTGTGAGAAAATCCATGTCTGGTCCGGTCACATCCACGTATAACTGACATCACTTAGCATAATGCAATGAAAACATTATTTTTTTACACAAGTATAAAACAATCAACAACCACTCACTGAGAATAGCCTTTCCATTTCAACAAGAATTCGACCTTGCCATTCTTGATTCTTCGATCCAGAACCTTCTCCACAGAGAACTCCTCATGTCTTCCGCTTTGGGGACCTGACGATGGCGCTATTGTCGTCAATGCTGGTGCAGTTTCCATTGGCTGGCTTGGTGGTATCGATGGAACGTAACCGAGATCAGGTTGAGTCAATGACTCCATAGATTCATCCATTGTAAACTCTGGAAACACAATGTTTGTTGCCAAATTTTATTTGTTAGTGACAAGCAGTCTTTTTTAGCAAAATGTGAAATATGTGACGAAGATTAAAGTGTTGTGTAATAGAATAAGTGCATGTAAATTAAAACGGTAATGTTTTTGTTATTTTTTACTCAGCGTTGTTGTGTTTATTGTTATTGCGACACCGGCTTGCTGTAGTTGATGGGAAAGTGGCGTATTTTATTGACCTTTACTCCTAGAAACACTGCAAGTTTAGAACTAAATTACAATTTAAGCTGTAGTTACTTAATGTAAATGAAATTCGATTATGATTGTAAGATTTCGGTAAGAACTTGAGATTGATTGACCTTTTGTATTTGTCAGAATTTATTTTGTTGTCAGTTGTCTGCTTGTGCTTGTCTTTGTCAAGAAAGAAAATAATTTGACGCCATAGAGTAATAGAGATTGACGCTCACGCACGACTGCACGAGCGACCACAGAGTACATTTTTACGAGCGACTATGCTACGGACGGGCGGCGGCGGCGACGCTCAATTACCACAGACACAGACTAAGAAGAACTCTCTTTTTAGATAACTCATATTTTACAGACAAGACACGATTAGATTACCACACAATACAAGACAACAATAAAGACCACACAACAACAGCAAACAATTGGTATGCGTACCTACCAATTACTATTAAAATGAACTGCAATATTATAAAATCTACGAGGCACAAAGTTGGTCCCTTGCTGAACAACAGTCCAAACTCAAGATTTGCCTACGTTTGCAGGGCTAACATATTCAGAGATCGCCCAAGACGGAGGTTTAGAAGGAAAAAGAGGAGGACTTTGCACAGCCATGAGACACAATAACGACAGGCAAAAAATAAGAATGCTCTACACTTTACACATCTTTATTCTGAATATTCTGATACAAGGGCTAAATACAGAGCCCCATAAAATTGGTTATGAACAAAATAAATTATTGCTAGTTTTCAAACTATTCTGGATTGATGCTGAAAACACTTTCGACAAAGCTTAGCGAAACTATGACTAATTCGTGACAAGACGAGCGACAAGGTATTGTATTTAGGAGTAATAATTTAGGTCGCAAGTGGTTGTAGTACGATCCCGTCCTTTCCAAAAAACGTAAAGCGATTCTTATTTATAATCGCCCGTTCAAATGGAGGTGAGTTCCGCGCGGGATTCTGGAGGCGACTGTGTGCGTCGATTGTTTTTTTAGGAAATTACGCGACAGTTTGCGCCTATTACATTACAACATCTCCATTCAAGTTAGTTTGACACAATAGGTGCAAACGGGATTTGACTCAGTTTGTCTACCTCAGTTTTATTAGGTAGCCAACTTACCGTCTGTGTTTTATGGTGGTTTAATGTAGTCTAGCATCTTTGATGAGTCTGTGATTGCTCTTGACTTGACTCTTACTAAATACTCAAAAGATGTTGTTCTCTTCACAAAATAAATAGATTAAAAAAAACTCAGTAAACTGTCATTTTGAGTTTGACATTGACAGATATGACGGATATGACAGAAGAATGAAATGAGAGAACCTGTCGAAACAAAAAATCAAAACATAACCTTACTTTTAATTCTCTTTGTTTTTAGCACTCTGCACTGCACATTTCGTTAAAATATTTTGGTTTCAAGTTGGTATACAGCGCGTTCAAACTTCGTAAGTTACTGGATTATTGTTTTTTTTCTTCAGCAGAATGCTCATTTGTGATAACTTACACAATTCACGCGAATCTGATCTTTAAATTAGTCTGCATTTGGCCACATTATTATTGTAACTGGGTGACGGTCTCTTCTCTCGGCCAATCTCAATTGGAAAAATTGATTTTTGTAATAATTTACAATCAACATCATCATTATTTCAACCGAACCGTCCACTGTTGCCCAACAGTATATAATAGGCGTTGTTTCCGGTCGTTGCATCTACATATATACATTGTTAACCCAAGGAAAGATTACCTAAAAAATTCTTACCTTTTTCAGGTGATGGCAGACACAGGTCCGTTTTCTAGCAGCACGGCGTTTTGCGCGCGATGTGGCTCCATTCTGCCTTTGCTACAAGAGTTTGGATCTGTGAGGTGCTACGCCTGTAAAGCCTCTTTTGATGCTGAGAGTAAGTTTACAAATTATCCTAATTTTATGCTACCTACTGAATACCACTATTTAGCTTATATCTATGAGAATTATAGAAATGGTAGGTGTTCCGAAACAGATTATTAGTGTTTAGGCATTTTAAGAAGTTTTGAGGTCTTTTTGTTTTGCTTTAGATATACCTAATTGTGCTTTTTCCTTACAGGTGGTGCCATTTGCATTATACATATCATTATACTGCTTGTCTCAATATGCTTTTTTAAATATTTTGTATCATGAAAACATTCTGTTCCAGACTTCAGCGACCTAAAATTCAACTACACAATCCACTTCAACACGGTTTCCGTGGTTACACATGACAATATACTAAGTAATGATGGTCCGGAGGGTCCCGTTGTTGAGAGAAGATGTCCGAAGTGTGGCAATGATAGAATGTCTTACGCTACACTGCAGCTCCGGTCCGCTGATGAAGGACAGACTGTTTTCTATACTTGTATAGCTTGCAAGTAAGTAAACATAATGGAGTGAATTTAAAATTCAAAACATTTTTTTCAGAAAAACTCTGAGCAGTCCAAAGAATAACCTTCATTATAGTATTTTATCTGACAGCATTATGGAAATCTTTTATAAAAAAACTTGCTTCTGCCTATGAATTTGTCAGCGTGAAATTTCTTGTTCCCCGATCCACCCCATTGCATTGCATTGCCTGCCTGCTCTATTACTTTGTTGTCGCTTGGAGTTCTTTTTGACTTTTTTCTATTTGCTTGGCTCCAAGAGTCCTAGTGTGATATTAAATAACCTATTGCCTTCCTCAAGAATTAGGTTATCAAATGCAAAAATATTTTTTCAAATCCAACTGGTAGTTCCAGATGTTACAAACAGTACAAACTCTCTATTTATTATTGGTATAGATATACCTATAAGTTTGAGAGTGTGGTTTTGTATAGAGGTTGGATTCAATCAGTTCATACATGTTAGTTATTAGTTAGAAGCAGATATTAGTTATAAGCAAATACCTGAAGCTCAAAACAAAAATGTTCTACAAATGTTCAGTCAACAATTTACTTGATAATACTTATGATCTCCTCCCAGGTGATACCATAGTCAATATCTCGGTAAAGGTGTAAGCTAGCCAGGCGGGAGATCATCCTCTAAGGGTGTACCTATACGCATAGAAAGCTGGTATCCAGTCCGAACCGGCGCCGTCTGAGGGAATAACCACACTTATTCAGCTCTATACAGCTTTTGTCCACAGAAAACGAACGATTTTGGCAAAAGCTGAACGGAGCTGAATGAGTGTAGTTAGTCCCTAATTCAGATAGGAACTTGTCGGCACTTATCGGCGACAGTTTGTGCTGATTTGGCAAAAAAGTATGAAACTGCCTGCGCCGACCAGCATTGACAACTAGGTGGATAATTACGTAACACACTAACATTAGAAATCGCTTTGATTTTGACAGTTCAACAACATTCATTGCATTGTCTGCCTTGTTGAGCAGACAAAATTTTCGAACATATGAACCAATAGATTAGCGATATCCTTCAAATGATTCAAATTGTGATTGATACTGTGTTACGCAATTAGGTTGCAGTGCTTTTCAGTGCCGACAAACGCTGGCATATTGGCGCCGGTTACCAGCGTTCTACATGTATACAACCTAACACGTTGCGGGTTACAGCCCGATTAAAACTTTATGGCGGCTGTGAAGTGCGCTACTCGTTGCGCAGTAGCTCACCCCTCACCCCCGCTGACACGTGAATTTGTTACTGCGCAGCGACTCGCCTCATGTTCCGGAACTCGGAACTTCCGAGCCGCTATAAAGTTTGAATCGCGTTGTCCGTTAGTGTACCCTGAGTTGGCACTAACGGACAACGCGATGCGTCCCCGTAATTTCAAATTAACTAAAAAAAAAACCCGACAGCGGGCGGTTCGTCACGCGACGATTACTAATCTAGGGTTTACAATAAATACGATTGAACATTATAATTAATTAGACAGATTTTCTCACGTATTTCTTTTATTTTTATTTACAGATACAAGGAGACAGAAAATTCCTGAAGAAAGTTTATTTTGTATGTTACATGTAAGGACTCTATATTTTAAGTAAACTTTTATTTTAATATTTTCATCTTCTTTTTTTTTAATCATCAATCATCCAAAATGTCCCTGTAGTTTCTAAAATAGTGTAGTAACTGTACTATTTTTCATGTCATAGACAAATATTCCGATTGTTTGGTATGTTCCCCGTCTTACAGTTTTAAATCCTAATCTCTCGGATATAGCTAGGTAATCCCACCACTTAGCAAGTCGACCTACATATTTTCTTAAACACTAGTCATTACCCGCATCTACCGATTCATTCAAGCCACAGGTGAAACTTACAGTTTCACATTCAGCACGCGCTGCCGCCGAAGAATCTAAGCATTTTTTTTTATAAAGAAAGAGACGGGTATATGATTCAGAGTGAGTGTAAAAGAGAAAGGTGATAGTTTTTGATCAAAAGCGTTGCGGAGTCGAGATGAGACGGTAATTAATTTGATCAGTACGTTGCTTACGTATGGATAGTGATGGGCTGTGTCGATGTTTTGTTTCGATATTTTACTTTGATTGCCCATAGTATGTAAATAATATGTGTAACTTTCATGCAATTCTAGTTTGAATAGATGCTATTCCGAAAGTAGAAGCTTCATACGGCGCTTGTCGAGAATGTCAGCCAACTCACTTGTCATTTCATTTAAATGAATGTGTCCTACAATGAATTTTACGATTCAGTTCGATTTATCAGAATCCTTCTTCATGTTTTCCTAATCTGATTCAACATGTTAACCTCTATGATGCATTGGTGACTACGAAGTGGAAATCTTGAACAGCCACTCTAGATAAGTCTAGATTTATTGAAAGACTTGTAACAATAACGGTGTTATTAATCTGTCCGCCCGTTGTGACCCCTACTGAACTGACGACTATCTCGACACCCACGCTTTTATTTACGGTTGTTGATTGTGTAGTCCCGACTTATCACGAAGGGTTAAGCAGATGTGTACCTATAGTATACCTACACCCACATTTCGCCAGTTATGTTTAATTCCCATGTAATAAGGGGCGATCCTAATGCCATCAACAGGACACAAATCCAGGCTCTGTGCTGTTACTGACAAATTCCAGATAGAAAAACCTATCAACAGTTTACCCGACCTGGGAATCAAACCCAGGGCCATGAGGTCCTGGGTTTCATTCTCAGGTCGCGCTCAGAGTTACTGCAGAGGGGCAATTTAAGAACGTTTACAGTGTGATCTTAGTCTCAATCTGTCAAAAATACGTCAAATTTCCCTACATTTGGACAAGTTTTAGACATTTGTTTGTCGCCGAGATGAGACTGCGATTAGATTTTCATCGTTTTAAATTACGAGAATTGGCCTGCTGAGCTCATGCACTCTCCGATCAACACAACTCTTGCGACCACTGGACCAACGAGGCAGGCCTTATTCTACCATGTAATAATGAGGGGAAGTCACCGTACTTACAACTTTTCTTTAAAAGAGAAAAATAAAAGTATGTTAAAAGAGATTATTACAATGTAATACTCTTTCGTGAAGAACGTTTGCCTGTTCAATTTGGCTTCTACATGAAATGGAAGAGGTTTTAAGATGCGATTGATCAATCTTATTTTGTTGTATCGTATATCGTTCTAACAACTTTCTAAGGGCTGATTGTTCCAACGCCAGATAATTTTATCCGAAGAATAGTTTTGAATTTTTGGCATTTGTTCCATACAAAAACTGTCAGACATCAATTTTATTCCACTGTTAAAAGTTATCTGCCGCATGCGCTAATAAGCATACATCATTTCCGGTAAAACAAGGCTTGACGAGTTTCCGACGAGTTCTGATGGTGGGATCTGGCCCTGCCCATAGTAAAATACTGCGGGGTAATTGCTACATAATCAGCCTATAATGTTCCCACTGCTGGGACACAGGCCTCCTCTCTGTGAGGGGGAGTGGGCCATAATCCACCACGCGGGCCCAGTGCGGGTTGGCGGATGTCACATGTCTTCGATTTTTTCCTTTCCTCACGATGTTTTCCTTCACCGTTTTGAGAGGTTCGAACTCACGACCTACAACTCGTAAGTTGGGTCCATTACCACTGGGCCATCGGTGCTCAATTGCAAAAGGGTAATTGTATAACACACATAAAATTACGATTTATCTTTTAAAAGCAACCATGTTCATTGCGTTATTTACGTTGTTGAGCAGACGAATTTATTAAACCTATGAATCAATCTATTAGAAATGTCCTTCAGAATTCTCGGATTGTTATTGAAACTGTTACACGATTAGTGCTACTCTCCAAAAGAAGAAAAACAGTTGCTTTCATCGGTGACTCTGTGTTAAGAATGACCACTGAGTATTAAGTTGAATGGTTATGCGTAGAGGATTCCGTGTCTGTCTTCTCGTCTCTCACAGTTGCACCGTAGAATCTGAAACAAACTTAGCGATAAGTTCAGAACAGTTTGCATTTTTCCCCAAGGCTTTTCGGGCAGTTGCTATACGACTTTACTTAGCCACGATTTTCTCCACGGTTCCGTCGTATCGATATCGATGTGCCGTTCCACCTGTCACTAGTGCGGGGGCCGGGCGGCAGGTGCGCGCAGACGCGGCGGCGCGCCAGTCTCCCGCGGCCCTCGCTCCGACCACACGTCGCGATCACACCGCTTACTATCGACATCCCATAGACACGTGCGTGGCGCAACCCTAATCTGTTGTTCTATATAAAAAAACTGTGTTGTGTTAACCCCTTATCGCCCGGAATTAAACGAACATTCTTATAGGTAAGTTTTTTATACAACTTTTTTACAATCTCGAGTTTCGGGGATCAGTATTTGGGTTATGTTTTGGTTTCAGTGTCATAATTCAGCAATGCGTTACCAATTGGCACAATAACGTGTTTTGAACGTTCGCAACGGTGAAAATCCGCTTTTCGCTTCGCTTTTAAGTGTGTCAGTGTGTTAGCATTTTCTTCGGTGCAGAAAAAAAAATCGGACTGTTTCACCGATTCGGCTAAACTTTCATCGAATCCGAAGTGCCTAAAATCCGCGATGCATTTGTTATTACAATCAATTAAGCTGTCCTACATTCTATTCTCAGCTCTCAAAACACGCAAAGCGTTGTTAAAATTTATGAGTCGGAGAAGAATACGAAATTGTTCAGACGTTCGTATTTCGCGGCGGAAAGCTGCATTTTGTAAACGATAAAAGATAAGGCCGGCTTGGAAAACATGGTTGTTTAAAGGCGCATACAAAAGACATCAACGCGCCACGCATGCGCAGTGGGTCCGTGTCAGCGGTAGCTGTATTTTGTACACAAGTTTAGAACATGGGAAATACAATGCGGGCTGGTTGTTATGTACTGATCGTAATTATGATCATGTTAATCGTGATAATTTGTTGATCTGGGAATGGGAGAAACGTTTTAATTGTTTCACTGTCTTGTGGAACAGACGATCGCGAGAATATTTTTTTTTTCATCATGTATAGATAGATATTATGCTTAGATAACATTCACTCATGTAAAAGGCTATAAATGCTCTATTTATGAAGTTAATTATGCATGGGAACTGCACCGATCATCCCTTTGCAGAAAAACCCCTTGAAAGTACAAAACACTTCATTCTTCCGATTTGTTGCTTATGTTTAAAGTGCTTTTAATAGTGTATACAATTGTTGGTGAACCAAAAATAAATAAATAAATAATTCTGGCTGCTTCCGTTAATTACCTACTAATATAATCTCTATAAAAGTCGACTCAGCTCAATAATATACTTGTTAAAGCTCCACTAACACTAGGCTTCATAAAATGTCGCTATAAAGTTGATTTAAAGTCCAATTAACACTATTCTATTCAATCCTTCACACTATTATCTTGAAGAATATTATTACAACCAGTCTGTACCTAACTGTTACAATGTATAGTAAAAACTTCTCAAACAGAGAAGATCAGAGCGCTATCTTGCTCACTGCGTGTTGGCGGTTTCAGCCGACCGAAAAATCTCACTAAGAAAGCTTAGGTGAAGTGAGCTGCCTGATGATGGCCTGCCTGGTGATGAGCCTGATGCAAAGAATTAACACTGACAGGTCACTTCACCTAAGTGTTCACGGTGAGATTTTTACAGAATAACACTGCTGACATTATTCCCAAGATGTTCTGCTATTCTCAAGATGTGTCTTCACCTTAACTCAGTGGTGTTCTCGATTTACTCATAATGACATGACAGTCTTCTTCATCAATGTCAGAACCAGTGAGGACTTGAGGAAACCTCGTGGCACGCCTGTGCCTCGTGGCGCGCGTGGTGGCCTGGTCCTGATCGGACGGTGAGCTACCCATTACACTCCGCCCGTAGGCCCGCGCCTACGGTGGCCGGGAGTCGTCACGCGGCTCTCGACGCTCGGACCCTGTATAACTTGATAATACCTTCGATCCGTAACTTGTTCCTGAATATCTTGGGGGCAATCAAAAGTAGGATCACTACATACTTTCTATTTTCCAAAGTACTTGACCATCCACAAAACAATCGCCAAAGTTCAAAGGTGCAAAATTCACTCGAAAGGCGGAAAACGGCTCAATCGATTCACCTAATCGATTGAAATAATCGATCGAACTGTTAATTGAATTAATCAACCGATTGAAAAGCGAAGATTGTGGTATAAGATATCTGTTTAACTTGTTTAGCCTAGACCAGTCAGGTATTATGTTTACTCTTGACTGGTTCTAGTTCTAGTACTTAAATAAAGTCTCGCTTTTAATTACTTGTTGGTTAAAGAGACTTATTATAATGCTATTTGATTCTACATTTAGATGATGTAGAGATAGTGTGCCAAAGTAGTAAGTGTGCCTAAGTTTTGTGAAGAGCTCGATGACCACTCAAAAGATTAGCTGAGCTAGACTTTTTAACTAAGTTCCTGTGTCCGAAAAGGGACCTTATCTAACGATGAATTAAGGATAGGAATAGAATGTGTAGGTACGACATTACTTCCCTGCCAGAGAAGTTAATCGGGACTTAAACGGAGGTGGTAAAACATACCATTAGCACCCTTAGTCATCATCTAGCTAGCCTTTCTCAACTATGTTGGGGTCGGATTCCAGTCTAACTGCAACTGAATACCAGTGTTTTACATGGAGCGACTGCCTATCTGACGTCCACGGTCCAGTTACTGAGTAACATGACACCCCTTGCTAAGACTGGCTGCCAGCCTCTCGGTCTTTTGATAACCCGTAACAACTGTCAAGGGTCTACGTATGACAGCCGTGACCAACGGCTTTACGTGCTTTCTGAAACACGGAGGGGTCTCGTTATGAATGGATGGTTACCGATCCACGGACCGACCTTGGCAGCGTTGCTTATCCTTGATCGACCTGTGGGGCTGTTATAACATAGCCACAAGCCCTTTGTCACCTTTATTGAAGTGAATACAAGTCTCAACAGGCAGTGCAGGCTGCAACTGGCCTGTTGTGAATGTTTACACAGTGCAAGTTGTCTGAACGTCTATGGTTATGGACATCTTGCACCTAACATGAACATACCGATACATACCGGAAGAACATACCGGGTATTGCGGTTTTGGAAGATTCCTTGGGAACGTGGCGTGTACCTATAGAAGCAGCTCAAAACGGAATTACATATGTTATGTAAGTCAACAAACTGGCTTTAAAGGATGACTGTCTGTCGAATATCAGCAGCTGTTACTGCTAAAAAATCTGCCTTTCCCCCTTATAAGTAAGTTAAATTGGTGTTAATTTATTACTTACCCAGTGCCAGTGGCTTCGCCCGCGTGTATATCGGAAATTATCCCACCGGAACGAAAAAAGGAAAAAGTATGTGTTAACACAGGTTAAAAACTATCTGCGTGCCAAATTTCACCCAAATCCGTTCAGCCATTTTTGCGTGATTGATTAACAAACATACAAAACTTTTGCATTTTTAATAATAGTAGGGATATTCAAGTTTGGCGTATCAAGAAAACTTGGTATCAGTACAAAGTAACTTTAACATAAGTAAGTAATGTTTAAAATAATCAAGTGCAAAAAAACTCTACGCAGGTGCCCCAAATAACGGCTCTGGAATTAGATTAGATACGAATCTAATGAGTTAACCTGTAATTATTTAAACTCATAATTAAATTAGTTCGGTTACATAGATGCCGCTATTTCGTAGTAACATTAACTCTTCTGTGTAAAAAGTGAAGTGCGTGAAATGGACTTGTTTTTTTTACGCTTAAAGTAGATAAACTTAATGATATTTTGAATACAGTTATTGTTGTTTGTACAAGTTTAGTCTAACAGAAAGGATAGAAGGTAGAGTTTGTACTTATTCAAATGGTATAGCATAATCAGCCTATAATGTTCCCACTGCTGGGACACAGGCCTCCTCTCTGTGAGAGGGAGTAGGCCTGTAATCTACCCGCGTGGTAGATTACAGGCCGTGGTAGAGCAGTGGTGATGAATAAATTACACAACGTAAAACGCCTGCTTGGGTTCAAACCCGCGACTTTACTCGAAAGCCGGGGACGATGCCCTTGGCCACCACTGCTGACACTCGACTACCGCATATCCTAGTGTGAAGAAAAATTAACCATACAATGCAAAAAGTACCTGGAAGTTTCCCTTGATATGAGAGTTTGAGGAGGTCAGACAAAACCTTACGACGTATTGCTAACCTTGCGAGTAAGGCAAAACAAGCAGGGTGTAATAAAATCTTAAGCATTGACATTCTAGCTGTGTTTGCGATAACAACGCACCTACGGTCTTCTAAGCGTGCCGATGGCAATCTCAATGGATTCGGCCTAGAATTCAGGTATAAGTTTGGCGCCATCACTAGCGTCCATCAGTTCCTGTAATGTGCAGACAGGACACGTACCGACGATGCCTCCAACATTTTCGATATCCATACGTGTTTTAAACAGAATATTCTGTCAGCTATGTCACGCATATACTTTTCCAAATTCATACTTTTTCCAAATTCCACGCAGTGAAAACTATTACGTGTGTGTGAAAATGAATTTGAATAAGCAAATAGGTACTTTTCTATATTCGGCTTTCTATCAAATATTACATTTAAGTTTTCACGTCGAGGAATGTTGGGATTATTCAAATTCTGTAATATGTCTAATTTATGCTACTGTTAGAGATTTGGAACCGGCCCTTCTTTTATTAATTAATTAATTTATGACTGATGTTTATGGCTTTATGATTGTATAGCAAAGTAATTAATTGTCATAGCTTTTGAATCTTTAATGTATGAATCTAAAATACTCTTGGCAAGTAACATGGCGAGATGGATAGACGACATTGTTACCACCGTGCATCGAAGTAAAAACTAGATGGGGCTGGCACAGGAGCGTGGGGATTGGCACAAGCAAAGATAGGGTTACCCAACAACAAAATCAGCCTATAACGTTCCCACTGCTGGGACAAAGGCCTCATCTCTGTGAGAGGGAATGGGCCGTAATCCAGAATGCGGCTGAAATCGGGCTATAGATGAAGTTATAATTATATACCTTGAAAACCTACCCTTGATTGTGCTTAAGAACTTAGTTAAAGGTTTTCTTGATCCTAAACATGAATGAAAAGTTAGTTCACAATAAATTTATTCAGCATACAAACCATACTACTAGCATACGGTATAGGGTATCCAATTAAAGTGTTGGATGCCCTTTTTGGATAAAAAACAGACAAACGGTAGAAGAATAGACATGTAGGTAACTTTGACAATAACCCGGAAATTACGGTACTTATAGGTATAACTACAACGGAGCATGAGAAATGTATGCAAAATAAATGTTTCGTAGCCTTTCCTCAGTACGTCACTGTTAGGTACTGTTCTATCGTAAGAATAAATACGTTACGCGACCCGACCCGTTAACAGAATAATTAATTTCATTAATAAGTTCAATCATTTCATCGCCTTATGCAAATAATTGCCATCATTCATAATTTATGGCAAACTTGCTTTTGCTCCTTGTAGTGTCGTTAAACCTTCATGATTTTTATCTTGGTGTAAGGTTTCATTTATGACATCACCATAAGGATTTTTTTATGCACCTACCTGATTTCTTCATTGATACTAATTAATTTAAGTATAGGGATACAATGCGGTCGATGAATATGGCTGGTCAGAACACACAGTGGTTACCGAACTTTCGCGCATGTCATCTTACTCGCCATTTTGTTCCTAAATAACGTTATTGCGCAGTCTTCTGCTCTAAGTTCGGACCGGTCATGATTCATTGGCCGTATTGTAGGACTGGAGAAAAAAATGGCCAAAGAACACAGTTTGGGGAAAACTGAAAGACCTTTTCAGAATTTTTAAAGAATTTTCCTGCACCCTAATCAACACACTATCAATCTCAATTTGTATCATTTTGAAGGATATTGTTAATCCATTGCTTCATTATGTTCGAAAAATGTTTGCTCAACAAAGTAAAAAACGCAGTGAATGTTGTTGTACTGTTGATTCGTCCACACATACACGTTTTTTTAATAAGATTATATGCGTTACAGGCTAGTAATTTATTACCTAATTTTATTGCACCAATCGGTAGATGCTTATTGCTTCTGCTTGCAGTAATAAATGCTTGTACCTGAAAGTGAATTCTCGGTTCCATTAAAAGCTATATTTTACTAGGCTGTAAAATATTTTTAGACATATAGATAAAAACATCCTGTGGTATGTTTTTTTACGGTTACGATTACGGCCCCTCCCACTCACGGAGAGGAGGCCTGTGTCGCAGGAGTGGGAACATTACAGACTGGTCATGATGATTATTCTATTGGAACTCTGTGCTAAGCTAGGCCAGCTCAAGGTCAGTGTTAGCACTGACATGCCTTCGACTACACATCAAGCAATTTCCAGTTTTAGCTGACCTCGCATTGTATAGGTTTTTCGTACAATCAGAAGTCAGCTTATACTGGTTCTGTACAGCCGTGCGTACATAATTAGATAATCTGTAGATAGGTGACTGTTTTAAAATATTCTTTTCAAGGCCGCTGCAGACACAACTTGCCAAAATGGGGGATTACTGACCCATCCAATACCCAGTGCGAGTGCGGTGAGTCTAATCATACCATACCCCTGCTGGGGTGCCCTAAGTGTCCGTTCACCTGCACCTTGGATGACTTAATGAATGCCACTAATGCCGCAATCAACGTGGCCACCTACTGGGCTCAAACAATATAAAATATCGAAGAAGAGTACCATCGACAGGAAAACGACGACACGGTCGGCGCAGTGGCTGAGCGATCAACTGCTGCGCTGCGTGTCGCGGGTTCGATTCCCGCACGGAACAAATATTTGTATTGCCTACAGGTACTCGTAGTTGTTCCGGGTCTGGCTGTTTGTGTGTGTGAGTTTAAATATTTGTGAACGCACCCACGATACTTAGTAATATAAATAATATAATATATTATTTATATAATTTATATTACTTACTATTATTTATATTAGATTGTGTGTTACGCAATTAGGGTGCTGGTCCAGCTAGTTTACGACCTACGTAGAGCCAGTTTCTCGAACGAAAAGTATCGCAAAATTAATGTGAAAAATTGTCAAGCGCACGTAAACTTCTGTGATTGGTTGAATGATTTATCTCATCACCGATCAGCCTGCACTCGCGATGACAACTGAAAACTGTTTCACACTCAACAAAAGACCGTCAAATATTTCTGTCTGCGGTATTTATTTATTTACTTATACTTTATTGAAAAAAACCATCCGAACGTCGGTCAGTCGTCGGTCGTCGTGGTCGTCGGTTCGTCTTATCTTCATTAAAAAACAATTATCACTCCAAAACATACAGTGGGCGGCCTTTTCGCTTTTTGCGTTCTCTTCCAGGCAACCTTGCGGTATTTGTAAATTAAACTTTATTGTAAAAAGTTCTAAGTTTAGAATACAAAAACATATTAGCTTTATGTTCCACAAATACAATGTTAACGATAAGAACGTAGGTAAACTATAGACGTTGCTGTTAACACCTAATAACTAGTCTTCGAACTCTCACTCACTTGCGAAGTCAGTCAGTGGGAATAATGGGTGGGTTCCGTATGTTTTAATAGTGTGTTTAGTTTCAACTTAAGTTGGTATTGTGTTACCTCGTAAAGCCATAACCAAATTGGTAAATATGAATGTTGTAACGTGTTTATAGTATTCATATTTCTCCGTATTTATGAACGGTGCTTCAAGTTAAGTAACGATTAGCGTCTTTTGACGTTTAAACTTCTCTTAAGGTTAAGCAACCATTATAAAAAAGATTGTTTAAGTCTAACTTTTTAAGCACAGCATTTTTTTTATCAGCAAACAGTGCCGAACGACCTGTACTGTATGCTAATTAGACCAACATGTTGTAAATCTCCAAAATTGACATTGACATTCAGAACCACACATTAAAAAAAACATGCATTTATTTACATTTTCCAACGAAATTCATAACTCTTAATTAAATATTGCCAAACCCAATTTACATATTGTCATCAACATATTATCTATTCACTTTCTATAAAAGCATGTCACATAAAATATAAAAATATAAAACCATGACTAACCACGGGCCCCTAAATATTGCGGTGCGGCTTCGAGCTAGCGGAATTCCATAAAATCATGATTAATTTATTAATGTTATACTGCTCATCGCCGCGCTCTCTCCTCTAAATGGGGCTTACGCTTCGGTGGCCCGGCCGTATCCTCATCAGAAAAAGTTACTGTGTTAAAAGTCTTCGAATTATTACTGTTTGACACCTCAGATTTGGGACCTGGGGGTCTACTCCGAAGTGCAAAGTGCGAATGTTCGGATCGGACCGACACATGGCCGAACCGAATATTATTGAAAAATGCGAAAAAAGTTCGGATCGGCTCAGTTGGGTCGGGACCATAGTCAATATTCGAAAGAGTGTAGGAGTGTAGGATCGGAACCGACCGAACCAAATAGTAACTTCGTAGCAGCAAACGGCCGAACATTCGGCCGTTTCGGCGGCTTCGCCCGCGTGGATGTCGGTAATTTTTTCATTAAAAATTCCACGGGAACGTGCTACCAGGATAAAAAGTATGTCCTTCCCCAGGATGCTATCTATCTCTTTACCAAATTTTATCGAAATCCGTTCAGTTGTTTAGGTGTGAAAATGCAACATACAGACAGAATTTATAATAATATATAGTATAGCACTTTGCCCGCGACTTCGTCCACGTGTACTTTACTCTAAAAATATCGAAGTATGTTTACGATCTTTATCATTTATTTATTTAATTCGGGTTAATTTTAAAGTTTATTGATCAAATGAATAAGATTTTTTAAATACACCTTGTCGTCCCGTTTTACCACGACAGGCTTTGTTTTTAAAAAAGCGTTTGGTACGTTCCCATTGTATGACTTAAATATTATATTTATACCCATTTTCGAGTTAATGGAAGCAAGCAGTAAAATCCACACATTAAACTTTATTACCCTTTCCTACTCCGGTAAGAGACGATTTTTGAAAAACCCTTAAAATAATTAATACCTACTTTTCATTTTT
Source organism: Apamea crenata (assembly GCA_949629185.1). Lineage (NCBI taxonomy): Eukaryota > Metazoa > Arthropoda > Insecta > Lepidoptera > Noctuidae > Apamea > Apamea crenata. The sequence goes on along the minus strand of OX451363.1, from coordinate 5,567,184 downwards.
TGTTTTAAGTATTAGTACCGAGTTTCAAGTTAATCCGTCCGAGGGTTTTAAATTTTTTTCTAACCTATTAACTTTTTCACCCCCTAAATCCTCTGTGAGGAGTTTTTTAAACTAAAAGTGACCATATTCTGTATTAATTACTAAGTGGTCATATCTAACCCTAAAATGTTTGTGCTTAACACAGGTAGATACTCGTATAATAATGTGACTGAACTGCGGAATGGTAACAGTGAAACAGGTCACTTTTACCATTTCGCTATCATTCTCGTACAATAAAACGTTCTTGTAGTTCATGTTTTATCAAACATGCTCTAAATAAACGCGACAAAAAGCTATTTAAAACACCGCCAAACAAGTGACACAGTCGAGTAAAGCACGTTCAAGCAAGTAAACATTTCACAACATCGTTTCTCGTACAGTAACCGCTACCGTTCGGTATGAGACGTGCGGCTTGGTCCGAAACTAGCGGTACACGAGAATAATTAGTAGGCATTAAAGTTAAACACGACACGTGGTGTATGTGTTACGGGTGTTTCTTTGATTAATAGGTTAGTGGGATTCTCTTTCTAATTTCCTTAATGAAGTTCGGTAATTAAAGTGCCTGATTCTTATGTGAAGCTGACCGTTCTTAGCATAATTAGCCTATAATGTTCCCACTGCTGGGATACAGGCATCCTCTCGGTGAGAGTGGGCTTTAATCTACCACGCGGGCCCAGTGCGGGTTGGTAGATGTCACCTGTTTTCTTTTTGGTTCTAACACGTACCGTTTTGACCGTTCTTGGTTTGGGTTAAATCACTCGTCATCTGTGCTGAATAACGATAATTATGTAGTTAATTTTGTGTTCAGTAACTTACAGCTGCAGCTTCATCGTCATGAAATTCAGATAATTGCTCTTGATCGACATTTTATGCGATTTCACTGTTCAAAGTAACTACGGACAAGATGGTGGGTAATTACATTTGCATAGTTTCACCCGTTTCAATGCCCACTCATGCATGATAAAATCGTGTAAATCTTTATTGAAGTTTCACACTGCTTTTGACTTTAAAACACTCTTGAATAATTAAAAAACGTCTAGGTGACTACTTCTTTTGTTAGTAGGTAACTATGTAGCTAGTAAAAGTTACCTTTATCATTCTGCAGTTTAATCAACTTTGAATCTTGCAGGTGTATTTTTTATATGATTCTATGTACCATTTATTGCAAGAGGTTTTCCTGTTCCGTCTACGAGTCTGATTTGGGCATTCTTAAATAAATTAAAAAATGCTGATTTAACAGGCCTCCCGTCTTATCTTGATTCTAGATACAGCAAAAAATCGCTAACTTTCAACAAAAAACTTTAGTGAATGAACAGAATTTCAATAGGTTTTGAACGAGGCTGTTACTCATTCAAAACCTTCTTCCAAGTTACAAAAGACAGAAAAAAATAACAGTTCATTCAATTTAACGACTAGCACTGACAAGACGAATTGTAAGAAAATGTCGCAAAACAAATCGTCAAATCCGTAGAATTTGTCGCGTAAAACGTGTCGTACGACTAATCGCGATATGATACACGCAAGTCGCAAGGTGTACGACAAATGTACCGTAAGGCTGTAACTAGAGAACGCGTAGAAGCGACACGGGTCAAATATGCTTTATTGCGTCAAATTCATCTGATAAGGGAATTTACAACAAATCTACGCATAACCACGTCTTTTATCTGTGTATGGATATATTTGCATACACCCATCTTGTTTTGTTTATCTGTAAAGCAGGCAGACCGATCAAGCGCAGGAGCATACTTATGGAAATCCTACCAGTCAAGGAAACATTGATTGTTATTTATTTAGAAAACATTCTAATACAGACACCAGTAATGTTGCCAGCATTTTAAATTTACGTTCGGCGTCAGACTTCATAACGATTATTTCATAAAAACATTGCCATTTAACGCATTTTATGTCGCTGAAGAGAAAATCGAATGGCATAACAATCACGGTGTTGGTAATTCATACACGTCACTTGTTAATACAATGGTAATGAATTGAACGCGTAAACACGAAATCTAGAAAAACTCGCCGACGATTTCAAAGGTTTTTCTGTGTGAACGAGTTAATAAAGCTACCTTTATCGCTAATGACGATAAATTGCAAGACTCGGTCTAGGTGAAGAAGAATTGGCTTTTTGTTAAACTTTTTTGTCTGTGGTGATGTCATTATAGGATTTTGTCACGCGACTTTCGAAATGAAAAAGGGTGAACTTCTTCATATGAATTACAGTACCTAATTAAGTATGAAAGCAACAAATTATCTACTTAAAGGTTTAATAACTTTAATGATAAGGTACAGTTGGCTGACGATACTTAATGATGATTGCCTTATTTTCCTCCTGTTTGTAATTGGTAGACTAACTTGGCTGTCGCTGAAAACCAGCGCTGGGGCTCTGTCTCGTATAGCGTCTTTGTATTATAATAGATCAATAAAATTTCGAATCACTGACACCACTGACATTTATTTTTACAACATTTAAAAAGAGTAACAAAGCATAAATATAGATAAAAAGATCGCAACAGTCTTAGCATTATGCTGAGCGATGGCCGTTTTGCGTGGATGTGACGCATGTTTTCCCCCAACTTGTTATTTTTTGTGTTTGGGTTCTTTTTATGTCATCGTTTACCGCAAATAAACTTTTTCTTTCTCTTTAACTACTTCCCTTTTAAATTTATCATGCAATTAAATCTTGACATACTTACACTAAATAAACGCATATCAAACTGACTGTAAAGTTACTCAAACATCACACAGTCTTCTACGTGCCGGGTCTATTCCACTCATAAGCCATATTTATCCAGCGGACCAAGACATTTGAAATTAAAAATATAACGGCAGTGTGATCTTATAAACAATTGTTCTGATTCTCTTCGGACGTTAATGCAACATCGCTCTCATTATTCAATGGCGTACTCTTTATGATTACTACACGATTATCATGCTGTCTGCCCGGTAAATGATTTGTTTTAAACAGTTGTGTTCAACATGTTTTGTTGTACGAGTACCTATTGTATTTTTTTTTGTTGTAAGATAAAAGATCTGTGTATGACTAAATGTTGTGACTAATTGTTTTACTGGTGACCTACATTTTCAACACTTGAGTGTATAGTACTTACGAACAAGAATTATTATTGTCCATGTTAAATAACAGAACAAAACAGAACGGGTCAAAGTGGCGGTGCTTGGGGGAGGATTAAGTCCAGTCCTGGCTCGCTTTAATGGGTATTTTCATCACCATCATCGGTCTTCAGACAATCAACTGTAACTGCTGCTTTCTATAAAATTTCCTACTTTCAAAGTGCAATTAATCCCTACCAGTCAACCACAAAATTACAAATTGGAACTTGACAAAAAAATGGGACCACCTCAGGAGTGTACTTTTTCAAACAAAAAATGATGTCTAAAATCGGTTAACAAATGACGGAGTTCTGAGGTAACAAACATAAAACAGAAAATAAAAAGAAAATCCTTATTTTGAAGTCGGTTAATAAAATGGGAATTGTCATGTCAAACATTCACAAGAAAGACGCCGATATTTTGGGCACACATGCATTATGTATTCGTTTTATAACTGTAAAACAATGCTTTGAGTTCGAATGTCCCCGCATGATCGATTGGGGCATGTTGTGAAATAAATACGACGTTATGTCGCGTACTTTCAACGCTACTGTGTTCTGTCGTAACTTCGCTTGTCTCGCTGCGGTGGAATCTTGCGCTGTGATCGATATGTGACATGCAAGGGAAGGAAATGACCTTTTAAAGTGTGAGAACGTGTGCTAAAAGTCCTAACAGTATATCTATTCTGTTTTAATTAGGTTCCTTCTGCGAAGGTTACCTGTTAATTAAAATGAAATAAATTATGGAAACATTGTCTGTATTACAATCTGCCTGCTTGCAGTGTGCTGTCATTCCACCTGATGCGAAGAATCTACTTCTGATAGCTTTACCTAAGTTTTCACGGTGAGATTTTTCCACACTAGATCGGCTGGAGAGGACTTTACTTACTTTACTTTACTTTACTAGGCTTTCCCAAAGTATTTGGGTTGTCATACAAAATCGCAAATACCTTTCCCAATATTCATTCACCTTCCTATTTATCAAGTTGAATGTTTCAATTCACTTTTCATTCAATATTAAGTTGGATTCTTTATTGTTTTAATGTCTTCATCGCTGTTCAATTTGTTATCGAACCTATAGTAATTAGTGCTGTCATTATTCTTCTTGGGACTGATTTTTCAATCATCTGATAACTTTATTTGAGGAATAATTTTGAAATGTTGACAGTTATTTCATAAAAAAACTGTCAAACGTCAATTTTATTCCTCGAATAAAAGTTGTCTGCCGATGGAAAAATCAGTCATAAGGTGTTTTGTTTTGATGGGTAAGGGAAATTAAATGCCGAAGATGCCTCTAGCTATATAGCTAGTTTAGCTCGCTACCTCGATGCCACGTCCATGTAAAACAAATGCATGCTAAGAGACACGCACGCACATGCCACACTTCGAGGTAAACCTCCAAGCAGCCCCCGATGTATCAGAGTGAGGTATGCTTCGGCATGTAATTACCCTAAGGGTGAAGCTGTAAGCAGCACTGAAGAGACAGCGGATGTACCAAAACTTAGATTTGAAGAAGGTTGCCGCAATTTTGCAGGTTTATGGAAGGAAGGGCTTGTGCTTAGGTAAAAACATTGCTGAACAATAAACGAACAATGGTTTAGAAATGTTTAATTTACATAGGCAGGTAGGTAGACATGGTGACAAATCAAACTATACATTTCCAGTTTTAGCTGACCTCGCATTGTATAGGTTTTTCGTACAATCAGAAGTCAGTTTGTACTGGCTATTTATAGCTTGTTGTGTAGCCGTGCGTACAAATGCTGTGTACAGGGACCGTGCCTAAAATAAATCAAAAATGTTTGATAGTTGTAAACACTTTGGTAAGTATATATTTTTTACATTAAATTGGTATTTAATATTCAAAAATATATACTTAACGTTGACTTTTTCTTATAAGGTATGGTTAATTTATAAGAAAAAGGCAACGTTTTTCCGCCACCTCTATTTATGGCATCAATGCCTCATTCATTAGCCTCCAGCATATCTTAATTAAGAAATTAATCAAAATTAACAAAGCTTAGAATAATAAATTGAAAATCATTAATTTTTTAATTGAAACGTTGTCTGCCTAATGATGTGGAAATCAATCATCGGAAACATAGTGCGGTGGGAAAAGTAATCATTGTTCTTAATTAAAAATAAGTTAAACTCATATATTATCTTCGTAATGTATTAGAATGAAAGGAGCTGCGTGTTTGAAATAATAATAAAACGTTTGTTTATATTGATGACTTTTTAAGTTGGACGCAGGAAAAACTTAGTCCATTTATTTGAAAATTAGGTTCTGCCAGCGGGTTCGCCCGTGTGGGAGTCGGAAATTATCCTTCGGGAACGTACTACCGGGATAAAAAGTATTCTATGTGTTAAAACACGTTATAAACTATATGTGTGCCAAAGGACAGTGACCAAAAGTCGCACCAAAAAGTCTCATACTTAATGAATCAGACTTTTTAGTACGACTTTTGGTCAAAATATTATTGGGATCAAAATATTATAGTAATTATTTTCATATTTTTAAACGAAATTACGCGTCGAGGATTTGATTTTTGATATTGTTGTATTCCCTTTACATGACGATCCGTTCCAAATTATATGATTAAACGTCTTCACGTCTTTCAAAAAACATGTAAAAAAATTATACTTTGCCGATTCTACATTAATTAAAAATAACTAGAATAAAATTTTTATTTAAACGATTATCATTTTTTTAGAGCAATAATGGCCGTTCGTGTATGACATGAAGATTATTTTGAAAATCTCAGAAACCCGGGTTTTGTTTTAAAAAGAACTTTTGTAGGAGTTAATATGATAAGAGTAGTGTATAAAAAACAAAGTTTGACTTTGATGCAGCATGGTACGGGATTCCATACATCCATGAGCATTTTCCTTTCATCCTAATCCGTTCAGTAGTTTTTGCAAGAAATAGTAACAAACATCCATTTATCCATCCATCCTCACAACCTTTCGCGTTTATAATATTAGTAGAATATCTAACAGGTAAAATGGCGATAATGTGGCGATGTTAAATCTAAGATCAATAATACTTTTAATTAAAAATAAAATGCTCTACCTACTTATTTAATTTTCTGCAATAGGCTCTACATGGTGGAAGGTGAGTCAGAGTTGGGAGGGTTTGCATAAGAATGAGACAATAATGCCTAGTTAAACAAATAGGTATCCATTTTAGTTTTGTGAAAACAGTCTGGCGTAAGTTGATTTCTTTGCTCTTCATGAGTGTTGTCAAAGCGTGAATAAATGAGAATCATTTAACAGCTGTGATACCTTTAATAGTTAACAATTATTAATATTACTTATTATCAATCAATCTGCCTACACTTTTCCAACTATGTGAGGATCAGCTTCCAGTCTAACCGGATGACGCTGAATGCCAGTATTTTAAATGTAGCGACTGCGTATCTGAAGGGCTATTCTCGTAATTTAAAACGTTCAAAATCTAGTCGCAGTCTTATCTTGGCGACAAACAAATGTCGAAAACTTGACAAAATGTAGGGAAATTAGGGGTATTTTTGACCGATTGAGACTGAGATCAGACTGTGAACGTTCTTAAAATTACGAGAATTGCCCCTCTGACCTCCACAATCCAGTACTGGGTAACACGTGAGATTCTTGGTAAGACTGGTTGTTACTGTCAGACTTTTAGAGTTCTAACTACCCGTAACGACTGTCGAAGCGAACGACTGTTAAAATTAACCAACTCTATACACTTAAAACATGCATGTGTGTCTTGTGTTATGATTTTATGTATCAGGATACATAAAATCATAACACAAGACACACATTCACAAATTAACTTTTAAAAGAAAACATACACATGTAACGCAAGACGACGAGACAAAATAGAATTAAGAAACCCTAGAACTATCTATGGTAGGAAAAATATACTATATGAGGAAGCAAAAGTTTGTAATGAAATACCTCAGTAACAGATGGTATACACATAGAAAAGCTTGTCACCTATTGAATATTTGAATTTGTTGTTTTGTATAACTGTATGTGATCACAGAGACTGTATCTACTTTTATTATATATTTTCTATACATTTCTCAAAATGTAAGTGAACCGTAATGTTCTTTTTTTGAGAAATAAAATGTCTTTAAACCGAAAGATCTATGAATGATAGCCGGGACCAACGGCTTAACGTGCTTTCCGAAGCACGGAGGGGTTACGATATCTAATGGATGAACACCCATCCACGAACCGACCGCGGCAAGCGTGACTTAGCCATCGATCGACCCGCACGGGTGGTATCTATTGTCACAGCAAATTAAAGCGTAAATAACCAACCATCATTTAACAATGGTGACATTTTTAATAGTTAACAACGATTATCTTTTCAAATAATAAATGCGACGAATTCTAGCTGTCGTCCGACTGCGTTTCACGGTCCATCGGTTTGCAATGGCTTGTTAGACATTATTCATTCGATATTATTTAAAGTTTGTTGTTGGTGACAGGTTTAATCTAAAATGTCTTAGATTTTAGATAAACTTATTTATAAGTATTGCGTTTAGGATCTTGATGATCATCTTATGCCATGACATTAAAACATAATTTTGTGTGGTTAGCAAAGTTATTTTTTTTTTAAAGATAATTAATTGTAATGTAATATTTGACAAGTAATAGATTAGAGATTATATGTAGAGAAGAGAATAGTAGAATAAGATATAATATAGTAGATTATTCACTAAGGGAATAAAGCATTGTCTTTAACCTCGCCCAAGACAAAGACCCCTTTATCCCCTTGGAGAATACTCTCCCTTTACCTATATACCTTCTGCGAGGTAATACAGGGTGGGCAAATAAGAGGTATACACTTCTTTTTTTAAATTTTATTCTATGAAATATAAAAATTGTTAAGTATTTTTATTTAAATAAAGCATTTAGGGCCGGCAATTTGGTATGGAAAATAATATCAGACTACCTCTAGCAGCAAGGCAGATGTTAACCCTTTTCACTGCGTTTTTCATAACATTTTCACACATGTCCTGTGTTATTTCAGTGACTTGTCTCAGATATTTTGTTGTAATTCTTGAAGGTTCATTGACCTGTTAGCATAGACACATACCTTTAGATAGCCCCACAAAAAAAAGTCATGAGCTGTTGAATCTGGGGATCTTGGGGGCCAATCAATGTCACCGTTTCCGTTGCCCAGCCTGTACAAAGCAAATCGATTTTCTTTTTCGTAAAAATTTTCATATGAATTTTCAGTTCAGGTTCCAAATTCAAATCAGACATTTGACCAGCGGGTTATAATTGAATTCAGGATAATATTAAAAACCGACTTTAATGACTTGCTTTAGATTAGATGCGCAACGCATGACCTTTTTTTTATTTGCCTATATCCTGTCCCACTCCTGGGCAAAGGTATCCCTCCACTACTTTCATCTTCCGCGAGCCCGCGCGTCCTCCTTCCAGCTTTTACGGAACCTATCCAGCTGGTCCCGCCATCTCCTACGGGGTCTGCCGCGACCCCGCGTCACTGTCTCAAGGCACCAATTTTGCATGATATATAATTGGACATTATCGAGCAGGTGGTGGGAAAAAATCCTTTCGCCACTTTGTGATGATTTTGCTTTCAAACTTTCGCTGAAAAATAAAAAGAATGTGCTGACTCACCATCCCATTATAAAACGGTTTTGCTCAAGGCCAGTCTCATTCTTAGGTCGCTAATTAGTCTCTTTCGAGTTCCGAGATCCCAACAGAACTTTCAAAGCTTTATTCAAATTAAAAAAGCACTTGTTTAACAGCTCAGCCAACCTATTACAAATCATTATGTCCTAAATAGACAGGTTCAATGTCATACAAGTTACAAATTGTACTACCATTAAAACTCCAAGGTGGTTAAAATTACCAGTATAAGTAGATCTCATGATCTCCTTAAAGAAAGTTGGAAGAACTTTAATTCGAGCAGATACAGAGGTCATTAAAACCGGTTATGGCTGATGATTGTGCCTCAAAGCTCTAGTAACAAAACTTTGTATTTGCTCTTGTTATTCAACATTGATCTCTATGTTTAAATTTTTAAGGTTTATCAAAGATAGGCAACACCTACGCCCAGGTGTTTAATGAGAAAAAAAAACCACAAAGAGATATGATGATTAAATATTTTTTTCTACAGTTTTATGAATTTAATTTTACTATTATGTGTAAGTAAATTACGTTTTTGAACGTGTGGGTAGTGGGAATCTGTTTGAAATACGAGTGTTCGTTTGGAATACGTTTTATTATAAGTCAACCAACACTTATTTGATTACAAAGAGCCATAAATATTAATGAAAGTAATTGCGTTTTTTTATGCGGTTTTACAACTACTGTTTTGTTGACGGTACTAGGCTAGTGATGTCATATTTATTTTTGGTCAATCAAAACCTGAATATTGGTTATCACATTGTACGAAGCGCTAGATCGTTGGTCCAGAGAAAAATACAGAGCGAACTTGAAATAAGCAAAGCGCGTTTTCAGTTTTTCTATAATAATGGTTGTGATACGTGGGTTCGTCCGTACGCAAAATACGCACATAGACGTAGACTTTCGGACACCAGCTGCTCAGCCATACTACCTACTATTTGGGTTCGTGCTACAAACAATAATTTTCCTTCCAATTAGTAGGTAGGCCTCTGTAACAAGTGTACTACGTGAGCACGACAAATGGATGTGCGAATAACATTTGTGCGACAAAACTGTACTGCGACTCACCATAGTTCGAATGCACGCGTGTGCGACAAGCAATAATATTAAGTCTTCGACATTAGAGGCACCCGGAGGTTAGGTTTGGTTAGGTTCCTTTTAACCCTGCAGACAGAAATAGGGCTCCGTCGATTAAGTCTTAATATTATTGCTTGTCGCACAAGCGTGCATTCGAACTATGGTGAGTAGTATACGATTCTGAACCGTTTAAAATTTTCATCGGTTATTTAAAAACACTTGTATGAAAGAGCAGATTTTTTTTTGATAACCTACGTAAAATTTCTGTCTAGAATGATGTGCTGAATTCATGGTTTCAGTTTGCGCGTCGATGTCCCACCCCGTATATCCTTAGTAGGATGCTAAACATTCAACTGTGTTCATGTTCTAATTTGTATCTGCACAAACTAAATAATTGATAACATTTTATTAATTAATAATAATTTCAGCTAAAAACGTTTCTTATAATTATGCAGATTTCCCTGTTTCTATGTTAATCCAAGAACTTTGATGGCTATGAAATATGTTATCAATTATATAGTACTGTTAGAATATTCGGTATACACCTCTCAGCGAGAGTAGGCTTGAGTCCCAGCAGTGGGAACATTATAGGATAATTATGCTATGCTTATGCTGTTAGAATATTCACAACCCAAACACGAGATTTAATCGCAGATACTGCCAGTGTGGTCTCCCATAAACACATAAAAGAACATTAACATACAGATTCGAATCTATTTACCGAGTTCTTATGCCATTACAGTCGTAATTAACGGATCATCCATTATCTACTGACTAATAAATACCTCATCTTCCGTTCCCTTGGGGTAGTTACTCACAATCAAAGTTCTATCTATTTCATATACTGACCCTAAGGCGGTCCGCAAACTATTGTTGTACATGTTAAGCTTGGCCTCAATAGATTCGTAAATATCGGCACTCCATAATTATCGTGTGTAGTAATCATAATCAATGAGCGGTGTGTACTTCAAAGATTAAGTGTATAGACGGTGCAAATGGCAAAAACTAAGTGGGCTAGGTATCATTTTTTGCATCTTTACTTTATAGTTTTCGGTTACCGGGTGAATAGAACTTTGAGTATGTGGCATTGACACTTGAAACGGATTTTGGATATTTGGTTACCGAAGTTTTTCCATTGGTTACTATGTAGCGAAAGAGTAGCTGTATCGAACAGTGATATCATTTATTTAAAGACTAGCTTCCCGAAACAAAATTTGTAAGTATTCGTTTGTATGGGAGTATAGAAAAGTGTTAGACATTTTTAGGCATTTTTTGGCATTTTTTTTAAATTTTTCTCTGCGTAAGAACCATCTTTGTACTTCAAGGAATATTCTAAAAAAGGAATTAGCGAAATCGGTTCAGCTGTTCTCGAGATTTATGCTTAGCAACACATTCAGTGATTCATTTTTATTTTATTGTTTACGTACCATAATTATACATAATATAAATCTTCTTCTACTTCTTCATAGCACTCTTATCAGAGCGGTCGTGCTCCTCGTGTAGTTTCTTGTCTAGGGGCTGATGTAATTCGCCTCACCCTTTCTCGCCACCTACTCCGATTTCTGGTATTTTTTGTGCACTCGTAGAAGGGATCGCCCACTGATTTAATTTGATCATCTCATCTCATATGTCTTAGTAGAATTTCAACATAATTTTTTCTTTGCTTTGTAACCTCTTCGATATTTTGATGTTATTTCCAAGAGCGCAATATGGTGGCTTCTTCGCATCAAGACCACACGGCACGACCTAGCCTATCGCCTAAAGATATTCCAGTAATTAACATATCACTAATACATATCATTTATTCGATATTAACGACTGGCTCCACGCCAGAGGCCTAAACCTAATTAAATCTTAGACCTTTACTTACTTTATCACTACTATAAATTTGAGTTGTCATCTCTGCAGTAGGTACTCTGTACTTATACTCCTTGCGCATACGCCCGCAGAAACGATCACAATCAAATAAAATGGAACAAGAATATAATGAACTTACTGCTCTAAATTCAACACAATACTGTTTGTTTAACGATTAACCTGTACTTTACTGCTTTAGTTAATACAATAGACAATGTAATCGTGTAAAACAGGTAATGGATATCTTACAAAGATATCGATACGCAGATCGTGATACAAAACGTTTATTGATATAGTTCGTAATGGAATTTTATTATTATAATTTATATCTTTGAAAGCGATTCGTGATTTACGAATTAGGTATAATTGTATAGATGATGGATATTTTAGATTGATCTTTGTGGTTTTTGTTATTAAGAAGGTTTAAGAAAGTGATTATTAGAATGATGGTGAAGTGAGTCAGAATGTATGGTACTAGTTTTAAATAAAAGGCATATTATGAGGTAGTAATTTGCGGTGGAATTTGAAAAGTTTCATGACAGGCCGAAGTATGAGCATTCTTCATGACCAACACGTTATTGTAGGTCTTTGCCAAAGACTATAAAACCACTATATACTCTATGGTCTTTACGAACAGTTGCATAGTCATATTAATTATACAGTTGTCCTGAAAGTGTATTGTACAATATTAAATGAACTTTTCAGCTAATTATGACCGACTACTTTTAGCGTGCCTATAGTAAGTAAGGTTGAATTAATTACCAACACAGTTCTAACGAGCGATATAAGAGTGAGACCAAAGAAACGATGGATGAACTGTGTGAAAGATGATATGGCTAGAAAAGGGGTGACTACCAAAATGACGACTAATGGAGAAATATGGAAGAAAAAAACATGTTGCGCCGACCCCAAATAAATTGGTACAAAGGTATAAATCCGTAGCCGAATGTAGGCAGCAGCCATCTGCCACGTATTTTATGGAAATACTTAGAAACCATTAATGTCGCGGCGACATGTCGCCAGCTGCTGTCGTCTGCAGTTGGCTACGGACGGGTACCTTTAGAGCAATTAAGAGAATGATGATGTTGACTGTTCTAATGAGCCTGCGCCTTTTGATCAAAACAGGGCTATTGTTTTCCAAATCTCTTTGGTTTACGTATTTTATACTACGTTAACATGTTTATTGTGCGAGTTTTTTTGACAAGATTTATTATAATTTTGATTAGTTTATTACCATGTTTCCTGTTATTCTTAATTTTGAAACCCATGTCACCTATTCTTCGTGTGCCGTTAAGTTTAACATAAATTTGCGTGAGAAATGCATAAGTTACAACGTCTAATGTTAGTTCATTCGAAGTTTCTATGTTTTGTCCATCAAAGAGATATATCGTTTCCGATCGTCATTTACTTTATGTGCTCGTGGTATGTTGGCTTGTCGTTCTCACACTGGTGGCTCGTGCTGAGATATTGAAGTAAAAGTTCGTCAATTATTGAGAGTTGTAAATCGTCTATTTCCTAGACTTTTCCTAATATTCCTAATATTTCTATGGTTACATCAGGGTGATTTAGAGATACTGTCAGTGGATAAATGCCAAGATAAATTCGTTCTAAAGAACCATGACATCACTCAATAATTTTTATCATCAAATCATTAACTAACTCATCAAAATGAAAAGTATCATCATCAGGCATCACTAATTGTTTTATCTCACGCTGATGGCAATGTATAATTTAAGTGTTTTATTTTAATTGCTTTTAGTTTAGTTCATGTTTTCTCGTATTACAATAACCTCACTCTGAAAATGCAGGACTTTCGACCCCAAGGTACAGGCAAATGCCTAGCTTGACGGTCACCGTACAATCTATGATTAATCATCATCTGCCTAACCTTTTCCCAACTATGTTGGGGTCGGCTTCCAGTCTAACCGGATGCAGCTGAATACCAGTATTTTACATGGAGTGATTAACACTGACTGATTCGTACAATATGATTATTAATAAATTAATTTGAAATGATTAAATTTGTGTTGTGATGGTAGAATTTCATGAGGATGAGGAGGTTCGTGATGATGAGCAATGCTTAGGGATCTTCCATACTGTTCCTGTAATCTAATAACAATAATAACGGACTGTATTCATTTAAAATTGCATATTCAAGAATACAGCAATTATTTGGATAGTTTAGATCCAAATTAAGTTTATAAGGCTAAAACGAACCGACTAACCAACGGCCATAACATCATACTGGATCTATGATAGAATTTTAATACAAGGTTTTACGAGTCTTCACAATATTATTACATAAAATATTTTACATATAAATCGTGGTTAATTTATAATATTAGCTTCATAAGATATGCGTATAAAGTTTAATACTGTATACAGTTACTTAAAGCTCGTAATATAAGATCATATTCACAGTTGGGTGTCAAAGGCACTCCTTGGAAGAGGGTTTTATTGGAATATTAGTCAAGACTGCGGTGCCTCCTGCGTCCGGCCAGATCTCTAGATCAACATTATCATCCTCGTCGTGTGCTTGTTCCAATTTATTTGGGGTGGATGCATCATGTCATGATATATGGTTGCCAAGTGGTAATAGCCGTGACTTACGAGTTGTAGGTCGTAGGTTCGAACCCAGACCGGCGCTTTACTTTGTGTAAATTATTTCACCAGCACTGCTCTCAAAAGCGGTTAAGGAAAACATCGTGAGGAAACCGGCATATTCTAGAACCAAAAAATCGAAAATATGTGACATATACCAACCTTCACTAGGCCCGCTTGGTGGATTACGGCCCACTCCTGGGCGGTGGACAAACGCTGTAATAAGTTGATTTATGTATACTCTCTTGTCAGATTTTTTAGTTTATAAAAAAAATAAAATTGTTTAGTTTTCGACACTGATTGAAAGTAGATAGATTTTGGTCTAAACGACAATTTTATGAATGTTGTTTCTTTAAACTTCAAGACTATACCACAGCTTTCTTCATCCTTGGTTGGTGTAACCACATCATTTTAAACAATGACTGGCTCACATCTAATGGTCTAGAGGTGAAAGCAGACTGTTTGATGTGGGAGCTCCATACAAGAAACAAGAGGCTTGTGGTATCGTTTATTTATATACAAGAGAGCTTTTTATTATATACATAAATGGAAATCTTTGACATGTAAAATTCAATGGGTGTTTTGGGGGTAAAATAATAATTTATTGTTACAAAAACAGTGTTACAGTTACTTACCAAGGCGTATCGTATTACCCAGTAACTGGGTTGTGGAAGTCAGATAGGCAGCCGCTTCATGTGAAAGCTTGCAGCTTCAGGTTTCAGCAGCTTCAGGTTTTCAGCTGCATCCAGTTAGACTGGAAGCCGACCCCAACATAGTTGGAAAAAGGCTAGGCAGACGAAGAGGAAAAACAGTATTACAGTTATTTTTCACCAGTTATGGATAAGCAAAAACTGTGCAATACAATAATATACAGTGCATAGCTTTAGTGAAAAAAATTACCTGTATCCTGCAGTGCGATTCTGTAACCAACTCACCGTGATAACTTAGGTGAAGTGAGCGTGGAGTGAGCTGTCACTATTGACAGCTCACGTGATTGATACTATTGACAGATCACTCTAAGCTCACTTCACCTAACTTTTCACGGTGAGAGTTTTACAGAATCGATCGGCAGTACTAGTTAAAAAACTGTATCACAGGAGACAGGGAATTTCGTTTACAGTGAGAAAGGGGTGGCAAATATCCATAACATATATTTGTCAAACCACTACATTGATCGTAAAACCCATACAGATACAATCAGTAATTAAATTTCTGGAATTTGTACCATCTTCTGTTACTTACCAGTACTTCCGGAAGTCGACTTGCGTTTGAACTTGAAAGCGCTGAACTGGATTCAGCGCGGTAGCGCTTTAAAACCCAAAGGAAATTCGGGTTCCCAAAGAAAATGACGGCACGGTTGGCGCAGTGGTTAAGCGATTGACTGCTGCGCTGCGTGTCGCGGGTTCGATTCCCGCACGGAACAAATATTTGTATGACCTACATGTATTTGTTCCGAGTCTGGGTGTTTTTCTATCTATAATATGTATGTATACACAAAAAAAAAATTGTATATAAGTAGTTTATCAGCCATCTTGTTACCATAACACAAGCATTAGGTTGCTTAGCTTGGGACAAATGGTGCTGTATGAAATGTCCAGGGATATTATATTATAATTCGATACGAGTGGCATCTTATCCCCATGAATTCGTTATTATGACAACCACGGAAATCAATGTATAAGCCATACATAGATTTCCTGCATTTATCGCATTAAATGAAACAAAAAATTAAATATTTGAAGCTTATTAAATGTGCAATTTATTGGATTTTGAAATAAGTTAATTATACGGGAAATCAAGCGTAGATCTGTTCATAAATTAACCGCCAGTCCGTCTAGTAACCGTAGTTGAACGGAGAAATTCTAGTAACATAATAAAGATTTAAAATGTACGTGGTATTATAGTCTCTAATTTAATGTAGTTAGAGTGTGTTATGGCGTGTTTATTATTGACCGATTGTAAGAATCTGTGTGGAACGTATGAATATATTTCACGCTAAGATATTGGGGACTGGGGCGATGTATACCGCTTATTACTGTATGCTCAGTAACCATTATTTCTGTTAATATAATAAAAATATTTTGTAGATTAACATCATTTTCTCTTGTGGACTCACTCGCCGGAAAATGTTCATGTAAGTATCCACTTCTTGCTGCTGAGATTTCTAATTGAAATTAGAAAGATTAAAAAAAAAACGAAAGAATAAGAATCGTATGTGATCGCATTGCACTATAATTTGGAATATAGACGACCGTTAAATATGTAGCTTTCGTACATAAAGAGATCTGAGAGTGGATAGTTAAAATCGTTTTTACGTCTTGCATAAAAAAGATTTTAGGCTTGTCAATTTCTTGTTCCAAGTGATTCCCGACAAACAAGAAAATTCGCAAGGAAATGGGCGGTCTTAAAACCGTAAATGGCTAAATACTATTTCCGCAGCAGCTTCTACTGTCTGGTATACCAACTACCCGGGTTCACCAATCCATCTACCAAAAGTGGTCATCATGGCTGTTTATCCTCTGATTTGTAGTTGATGAGAATCCTAGATAGGAACTTACTGACAACAGTAACCGAAAACGGTACTATTCTTAAAGTTGGTTTAACGACACCCGTCAATGCCTGTGAGAAAATAAATACATTTAAATTGGCCTGAAATTACGAAAGCCTACACTTGTGTAGATAAGGTTGCTCTAGTATTTAATAACTTGAGTAGGTACATGTGGTTAAAAAAAAAATTTGTCATTAAGATTTTACAAAGATTTCACTTACTTGATAACATTTTTAAAACTTAAATATATTATAAGAACTTTGACACACAAACTAAGCAACTATTGTTTTTCTTTACAACAACATCATTTACGCAATAACATTTCACTTCGCACGCAAATAACATTAACAAATACAAAACTTAAAACTTTTCAATCAGTACCTACATGCCCCTAGGTACGAAGAATCTATGACGCTCTTATCATTAACCTATATCACCGTTCCTTTTGGCTCCCCTAAACTTCCCTTCATAAACTTTGCAATAAATCAATAAAGTATTCAGAAAACCGTTTAAGTATCTTCCGGTTACAACTTTGGATAGATTTGTCTTTTGAAAATTCTCGAAAATCCTACTAATATTATAAACGCGAAAGTTTGTATGGATGGATGGAGGTTGGTTACTCTTTCACGCAAAAACTACTCCATGGATTTGGATGAAAATTGGAACACAGATAGTTTATTACCAGGATTAACACATAGGATACTTTTTATCCCGATATTCCCACGGGATCGAAACTTGTGCGGGTAAAACTGCGGGGTGCTGCGAGTCAACAGTAAGTGTGTATTTTCTTTTTACCGACTTCTAAAAAAGGAGGAGGTTCTCAATTCGGATGTTTGTATTTTTTTTTTTTTTTTTTTTTATGTTTGTTCGCGCATAACTCCGTCGCTTGCCAACCGATTTGAAAAATTCTTTTTTTGTTGGATAGGGTATACTTCCCAAATGGTCCCATGAAAATTTTATCGAAATCGGACAAGCGGGTTTTGAAAAATCAACAAAAATAAAAAAAATGATCACAACAAAAAAGAGAAAAATAAAAACTTTGTAGTGTTTTTATGGAAGTCGGTTGTTTTTTTTAAGTTCGTAGCGTCCTTTTGCAAATCTTCACCCTTCATTTCTACCCGCTATATCAGTCTCTCATCTCTGCTCACACTACAAAAGTCGTGTTATCCCGTATGTAAGTCACAGCGTACCGTAGTGTTGTCGTCACACGTGTCCCGTTATCGTCCACATGGCACGCTCGCGTTCTTTAGCACTGTACGAGACGACTGCGAGATGACAACAACGTTTTTCGAATGTTCGATGTTTTGAGTGTCGATATGAAGATATCGATAGACTAATCCTACTAATATTATAATCGTGAAAGTTTGTATGGATGGATGGATGTTTGTTACTCTTTCACGCAAAAAGTAATGAACGAATTCTGATGAAATTTGGCACACAGATAGTTTATAATCAGGATTAACACATAGGATACTTTTTATCTCGATATTCCCACGGGATCGAAACTTATGCAAGTTAAACCGTGGGACACAGCTAGTATTACATTAAGGTCGAACTTCACCAAACTTTTATATATAAAGCCTGAGAATAGATCTCGAATTTTTGACAGTTTTTCTGCACTAGAACTATGAGGTGTCAATTTTATGCCACGGATGAAAGAGAGGTATCGGACTTAGGTAAAATCAACCCTTAGTGGTAACGCTCCAACTGTATTGGAGCGCTATGTCGTGCAAAAGGTCGACAGATTGAACCCCTATCATAGCACTCAATATATTGACGTGAACCCCTTGCACACCTAAGTTATTGAGCTTATTTCCTTCAAATAAGAGAAATATCTTTTGCTAAGTTAGCCGGAAATAGGAATACGAGTAATGTGCAACTTCATTGCTGTCTGATATGATTATATTGATTAGGTAATCAGCAAAATTGGTAGCACGCAGACTGCTCAGATTGGATTGGAAGCCTTTTTGATTCGTCATTCGTGGAGTTCGTCTGTTAAAGGCACCCCAGTCGATATGTTTATCGATAAACATATTGACAGCGCACTGAGCAAAAGTATGTCCATACATAACCATGTACGCTGTGGCTTTTAGTTTTTGGTTACAGGTTAAAAACTTCTTCCAACCACATATGTACATTATATGCAGCCGGAGCTCTGTACTTATGCACTTTTCACACTGTTCCTAAGGCCCACCTTGTTACTAACCGTTTTCCTCCTACATTGTACAAAAATGTCTGAATGGTCCATTGTTATCCACTTACAACATATTAACGTGTTTTTGAGCTAATGTTCGTACAGACGCCAGCACATCAAGCTACTACAATCTGTCAAATTTCTTTAATAAATTTTCAACTTTATCGCTAAAGCATTAGGTTCAAGGTTGATTAGGAAAATTTGACAGTTTCGGGTAGCTTGATGTGCTGGAGTCTGTACATTCTCTGGTAATGAGTACGTTACCCTCACAGCATTCCTTCTGTACCCGGTCAATGTGATTGTTCTGGAAGCGTTTCTGAGATTCTGGGTGTAAGGAGACGCTCGTTTTGGCCACGGTTTGTTTGAAATTCGGGATATACGAGTACATGTAAAATATCTTAACCTAAGGAAAAAACTGCGGTATCTGTGTCCCACCTAATATTCTAAACTACAGCTTCTATTCTTTCATTTTAATTCCCTAAGTCTTTTATAACCATTATAGAACCTAGAATACCTATATATTTTCTGTTCTAAAATAATTTAAAGTATTCATCCTAAATGACTTTGATCGCGTGCATTAGTTTTAATTAAGCACCGCACCAGCATGTCACTATACCCAACAAACAAACCGATATTTTTATCTCGAGTTCCATAATCAACAAACTTTAAACTAAACGAGATTCTCTCACGAATTCGGTCAATCGATAATCGATATCAATATATCTTTGTTTACCTTATATCGATTTCCTGAGAATTAGAAAGTTGTATCGAAAACTATTGTATTACAAACAGTTGTAGCTGGTACCGCTATTAAAAAGTTGATGATTCTCATCTTAAAAGTTATTTTGGCATTGTAGGATGAATTGCCGATTCTTTATGAGCAAAGGAAAACATTTTATGACCAAGAAGGCGGTATATATTCACGATATGATTAGCACGATATTAACTGAAATATAACTGTGATTCAAAAGTAATTCTTGAGGTGAGGCTCGCAATACCACTATTACCTTGCACCTTGTCTTACATACATATTGTTTTCCACATAAGTCTAGGATTTGATTTGCACCAAGTGTTCAGCTGAGGAAATAAAATTTAAACAATAGATCGTTCAGTTTCTTCAAGAATGACAAAGTTACTTACTTTTAATTTGCGCCATGTTTTTCATTATCATTCAGTAACTTATCACCGTAATATTTCAGCATGAGATGACACAATGTCTGGCTGAGAAATCCCCTGTTCATCTATCCTTTATGTAATAATTGGCTTTTTGCCGTTTGGTAGTTCCAGTAGGTAATACAAAAAATTTGCATGTATACTGAGAATCATTCGCTTTATTCTGATTAGGATAAGCTAACTTAATGATTTTACTTCGAGTGTGTTTTGAAGAAGACTGATTAGTCAGACAGTCGCAGTGGATTGTAGAAAGTGGTTGATGAGTAAGCAAGGAATGGATTTCTTAATTTACTGTGATTTTCGTCTGAAGAATTTTGCTTAGAAGAACAACGCGGTCACACAGATAGATATGAAAAACTACTTTATTTTATGATGTGTATACAAGGAAGAAGGAAGATAAGACAGATCAGTAAAGATATAAGATTATAAAATTATCTGACAAAATATTAATTATTGTTACAGGTAAACCATTCGGACCGTGTGCAGTGAATACATAGATATTATGTGCAGTGACGCTATATACTTCGACTCGAGGGACAGACGGTGACAATTGTGTTGTGAATACATGTCAGTGAGTTGTGGATGATGATCGTTTGGCGAACGAAGAACACTAGTCGTCGGAAATACGGGGGCTGGTAAGTGTCAAGTTTTAGTTAATTAATCACTCTGTTCACTAACAGCTTAAGATTTTGTGACGGCAAAGCATTCATGCACATCCATCGTAAACCGTGGCCATGCCACGCTGATACATCAAAGAATTGGGCAACCTCTTTTTGACAAAGCCAAACTTAATAATAATAAGCATATACCGATAAGCTCAGTTTAATAATTTTTCCCTTCAATTAATGTACTTACCTTATGTAGCGTAGTTAATGTAACGCATTAATATATTTTACATAATATATAGTGCTTCTGCAACACCGTCGAACACAAAAAATCTCTTATGTAATCTATCCAGTTGAACATTAAATATTTATTTCTTTAATTAAATCAACGAGAACAAATTTTATATTAGTGACAATTTCAACGAAAAAAAAACTTACGTTTATCATATCTTTTGAAATTGTGTGGTGTGGAAACTTCAATCTTATTCGTAGATAGAAAGTACTAAACCAACAACGCGAAATAACACGCTGACCGTGGATTATTGACAGTCAAGCACACGACGGATACAGCCACACAGGTTATCCGTAATTACAACAGTCAACAATAATTACTGCCGTTAAAGTATGCCGGTGAGTTCCCAGTAAAAGCAGTAGAATAGGAACTCTCCATCCTTTCCCACGAATGTCTCGCCAAAGGGATATTAGCAGTAGGATGGGTGAAAGCATACACCTGTGGGTTAGTAACACCTGCAGAGATAGTTGCTACCTAGCCCCTCCCTACCTAGGGAGGGGTTGGGCGATACTTCTAGAAACAATGATTTAAGGCGAAAGCGTCAGCGTACCCCGCGAAATTCAAATTTTCTTACGTTTTTTGCAGGTACAGTATCAGGTTATATGTTGGCCTAAATATGATTCGCGGGGGTTCATGGAAGGCTTTGACCTCTGGTGTGTATGCGGTGTCTCTCCATAGACAATGGCACACCTCCCATCTTGCACCGCATGCCCTGTCACCTGCACTCGTGTGGACCTTAATGGCTGCGTCGGCGAATGCTTTCAGAGTTGCTGAATGAAAAATATAGTATTTTCCTTAAATTTGTTTGACCCAAATCAAACAAATTTAAGGAAAATACTATATTTTACTATCGACACGCTAACAAGAAGAATATGATTCGCGGCCATAACAGCGATACTAAATCGAGTAATATCTAATCCAACTAGTAAAATAAACGTAATGGTACTAACTACAGGATGTTGTAATTGACTGGAAATAATCCGACATGGTTCTGAGTATAAACATAAAACTAATTAACCAATTGAAAATAATCTTTCAATGAGATTTAATTAGATAAATTGTAAATGTGTTCTCTAATTTTATTGCACTGCCTTATTAGTAGATACAGTGTGTTTAAAACGGATACTAAGTGGAATTAGATCAGCTTTAATAGATACTTTTGGTATGGTTTTGTTATTTAGTGCCGTTTTATTATCACCACTTGCTCGTAAACGTTTGTTTGTGTCGATAAGGTACAATATTCATTTGGCGACTTCGTTCCAACTGTATTGGAACCCACTGGCTTGGCATACGACAAGATACCGGACGGCATGTCTTTATTTCCATGGAAGGTGGGTAGGCATTTAGTGTGGGACGCAACGTGTCTTGCGCCGTCCCATCTTCCTGACTCGGCGTGCTGTGCTGGCGCTTCTGCGGTTGCGGAAAACCTCAAGCGGCGAAAGTATTATAACCTTATCGGTAATTTTATTTTCGAGCCGTTTGGGCATGAAACCTCCGCCCGAACCGTGGGGCCCGAGTACCTACTCATAATGCTTATAATGTTCCCACAACTGGGACACAGGCCTCCTTTCTATGAAAGGGGATGGGCTATAATCCACCACGCGGGCCCGGTGCGGGTTGGTAGATGTCACATGTCTTCGAATTTTTGGTTCTAGGACATGTCGGTTTGCTCACGATGTTTTCCTTAACTGTTTGAGAGCAGTGGTGATGAAATAATTTACACAAAGTAAAGCGCCTGTACGGGTTCGAACCTACGACCAAGTCGCGGCCGTTACCACTAGGTCACCACTGCTCTAAATGCACTGCACTGTTCTGTCGAGTACTCTTGGTTTGTTCAATTAAATCTCCATACGGCTGGTTGACACTTCCCGTGACCCAAGGGCGGGCTTTTACCTTGGTCAGAGGCTAAACATTGCCATACAATGCGCCAGTATCTTAGGTACATTACCAGTCGACAGCGATGCGGAGTAATTATAATTTTAATAGTTTGTTAGTTAAAAACGAAGTGGTTTTTTTTGAGATCACCATATTGGTAAATCATCACTGAGTCCAGATAGAGATAACTAACCCATAAAAATGCTTCTTCTTCTTGGTCGTCTTTTTTAGAGCTCGGCGGAACCTTTCTTCTCCCTCCTCCCTTTTCTACTTGTCGAGCATCAAATAAATATCGTCAGGTCTTTTCAAATCTTTCTGTTCGGTCTGTCTGTAAGATTTGTTTGTACAAACATAATTTGATCTCTATCATCTATCTTATGAAGAGAAAAGATTAGAGTTTTCGTGTGTTTGTTTGTTACGCTTTTACCGCCAAAACGGCTGAACGAATTTGGATGAAATTTGGCACATAAGTTATGCGGGTGAAACTGCGGGAGGCAGCTAGTAAATGATAGTTTCACATTGCCTGAGGGTACATTTTATAATCTCCTTTTGAAACTACTCCCGGAATTCCAATCTATATAATATCAAACATTTTGAGTAATTTATTTCCCGTATAAATGTAGTTTTCAATTGCAAAATGATTGGTAATAGTATAACTCAATTAAAACTAGAGCCCCTGGCTAGTATAGATCGATTTATCAACTTAGTGAAAATAAAGTCCTGTTCACACAGCATGGGTCTCTCTCAGGCGATTTGCGAAGTATCTCTTAGATGGTACCTACCTATGCCATTTGTACAAAGTAGAACATCTTGTAATAAGAGTTTATTATGGCCTACTGGCTGCGTTTACTATAGATTATGCGTTTTATATGTTCATCGTTTCTTTAATTTTTTATTCGAGGAATAGAAATTGCACAAATTCTATCATCAAATCGTCTGTGTTGCTTATTAGTCATTTTATAAGAGTGCCTAATATCTACTCAAGTAGGTCACAAATCAATATTGAAAAATTCCGTAATAGCTGATCGATTGTCAAATCACGTTACTACAATCCAAGTTTTTTCATCTATCAAACACTCAACTAAGTTCAAACCTCCAACACGATAACTATTTAGTCACAGTACTACTTATATTATACCTCCATCCTAACAATACCGCCGCAGGGCGTCCTAAGCTAGCAATCTCGTATGATACGACATCACGCGCCGTATCCGACTGCGGGAGGCCCGTCGGCACGAATCGCCACGATCCCGTGCGTATAACGAGAATTCCTAATCTCCGACGTCTCCTCCTAATGTCTCTGGTGCTTTTACGATGTCATGTTCCCCGCTTTACAATTGCGCTGTGGGGCGTTTCTTGGCTTGAGACTTTGAAATGTTTCACGCTGGTTTCAGAGTAGGAATCATGTTTAACTATTTAATGTTAGACAGACAATGTATATTGTACAGACAATAAAAGATTATGGGGTGCTAGCAAGCAAAAATTTATTTTACTCTATGAGGGAGATAGGAACTTTTTTGGCCCCGCTGAGGTCTAACTTTTTTATTGTTTTTCACTATTTTATTAGTTTTAATCTTATATAAGTAAACTTAAAAGTTTTAATATTCTTTTTAATTTCATTTGAATTCATGATTTTGTTAGATTTAATGTTCATTTTATTGTTTGTATTTCGTGTACGTGTCCCAAATAAAATATTTTTCTTTCTTTCATTCAATATTCAATCATTTTGCATGTTTCACAAGTTTTTAAACAACCGGCAAAGGAAGAGAAAAAATGTCATAGTTTTGATTAGGTACTTATCGTACGCACAGTATTGGTTGAAAATAATGTCTCAAGTCATATTTAAATGTGTTATCTACTTATTTAGCACGTAAATCTTCCAAATAAAACGACATGCTGAACAATTTATTGAACATAGTAAGGTTCTATTTATTTGTCTACATACTCATCTCTTTTGTCGACTGTACTCGACAAACGATGTGACGTTTCATTATTACGTCCACCATTTTATTAAGTATGTCCAGCCAGTAGTCAGCTTAGCTAATGCTGGCTCGTGGCTTATGCTTTTGCTTTACAGACTAAGTAAAATGACGCACTCTTATGTTCCTCGGACTAGCAAGATGTCACCGCAAATATTGAGAAACAATACAAAAGATTTAATTGACAATTTAGGACACGCACAATGCAGGTTGAAAGGGTGACTGCTGTCATAGTAAAATGATTGTTTTATCTACATATTTTTCAGCAAGTAAATCGTGCAGTTTTTCAAATAAAATGACATGCTGAACAATTTATTGAACATAGCAAGGTTCTATTTATCTGCCTGCTTACTCATATCTTTTGTCGACTGTACTCGACAAACAATGTGACGTTTCATTATTACGTCCACCATTTTATTAAGTCTGTCCAGCCAGTAGTCAGCTTAGCTAATGCTGACTCGTGGCTTATGCCTTCTTGCTTAACACTTGCGTTAAGATGTTGTTCGAAGCAGTCTACCCTGACTATGTTGTAGAATGGAACGTTTATTTTGCAGATTGACGTTGACAAGCTGTTGGCAATATCGTCAACAGTAAATATTCTGTTTTTAATTTGTTTTCGACGGGTTTGTTATGTCTTCTGACGTTTGAATCAAGTTATTTCATGATTGTAAGCGATGTTGTGTCAGAGGTCATGTGGTATATTGTTCAACAAGTTACAACTTTGGGATGACTGTAGTTACTGTAATTTTGATCGCGTCTATGATCCTGTAGGAACGGTACATTTTCTACCTTACGGTTTACGGTTTAAGATAATTTATTTAACCCAAAAATAATACAATTATTCACTCCTATGAGGAAAAACATAAGAATTAAGATAGGTGGCGGTTTCGCTGGGTTATGAACTAAAATTAAGTTATATAAAAATAAAATAAAGAAGAGTACAGACTTACAATTCAAACTAATTTTTTTTACCTTATATTTGTTTATCAATCAATGTCCACGATAATATCGTCACGCTAGAGACTATGAAAGCGCACCTTAAACTCGAACTTAAAACATTTATTTCAATTAAACCATATCTTTGAAGCTAGTTGCCCATTCCAAAACTTAGATCTCTATGGAGAAGAACGGAAACTCCACTCCAATTACCTTCCTAACCGCATGTTGCATCTACATAGGGGGCTCATATAAACTGGAACAACTTGCGATTCCACATTATTCATAATATGATATATCATTAACATGGTCGGAGCACGTGTTGCGGTCAACCCTATCGAGGTGGTGCGGTTAGGCCGTTCACACACTCGGATGCATATCCTCGTCGCATGCAACGATGCATGCTGCTTGTTTTGCAATTAAATCGGTTATAATTTAGTTCAACCGCCAATCATGGAGCTTGGTTTCAGACTTTAGAATTATGTGGGATTGTAAAGGAAATTATAATATTAGTTTGTTAGGTAAAATGGCTGATTTTTACATGGTAGACTTCCCCGTTAGGTATGGCTGTTGTGATATTATCTTAATTTAAATCAGGCTATAATTAGACAGGGTTTAATATGTAGATGCTCTATCTAACTAGCACGGGTCAAAAAGACAAGCCCGTTACCGAACGTCGTGGTTGACATTTAAGTGTACCACATACAAATACCACTCGGGCATACAACGCTATCTATCTCATCTACAAAACCAAGTAGACGCAGTGCCTACCGGCGCAGGAAACGGCCCAAAAGGTTTTTTTTTTGTTCTTTTTCATTTATTTAAAGCACGTAGGTCATTGTTTTTAATTAATAGAACCGAACATACTTTGCTTCATTAAATCTTATCATGTTAAATAGTTCTACTGATAGACATCAAGGCATCTTTTATACAAGGTGGCGCAAAAGTCATCACCCTACCGGAAGATGCAAATGGCGTCAAATGTAAACTCAAACCATTTATTTCAATTAAGCCATTTACAGGCACTTTTGAATTGTCAAAATTAAATAGTCGGTCAGTTAGTCAGAAAGTTGAAGCTAGTCGCCCATTCCAAAAACGTAGATCTCATGGAGAAGAACGGGCAAGAAACTCCACGGACACTCTTTTAAATCAAGATTTAATACAAAATCCTGGGTAAATTCTACTTTGACATTTGTGAAGCAAACAGATACAAAATACACGTCAACAAGACATGAATCGCTATACTCCTAAAGAACGTGGAATAATTTGTGTTTTTGGTCGCGTAATCTGTCGTTTTCGCGATTTGAACTCGGCAAGATCGCCTGATCCGTTCCAGACTTCTTTTTGTGGGGTTTTTTGAAGTTCTGATTCGATTTCAACAAGCCTAAGACTCTTAAGCTCTCAAAGAGAATATCCGTCAAGAATGCGAGGACCTACCGCCAGAAGTACTGTTGTTGAAGAGTGATGGAAAATGCCATAAATCGAGCCTGAAAGGCTACACGATATCATTGTCTCGACTTATTAAAAAAACAATTAAGACATCAAATAAACATAATAAAAAAGCAGAACGAAAGTCTTCATAAAAAAATTGAAGTCAAAGAACATCGGGAGACAACTTTTGCGCCACCTTATATTTGTTCTGATCATTGCGGTGCTTTTGACCATAATCAAGCTAGAACAATAAAGAAAAGTTTATTGAATATAATATACTGCCTGCCACATAAGTTGCATCAAATAGTCCCGTGAGAAGACCGCCTTATATCGTTTCGGCGTTCACGTAAATTTGATTGATGAAAACGTCCCACATTCCATTGACCGAACTTAATAATTCAAGGAAGAGGTTGAAAAAACGGACTCGCCTGTTACCACGGCAATTTGACTGGGTTCCGTACGTAATTGAAAATTTTACTATACATACTTATTATGTAGTTTTGTACTGATGATGTATTTTTTCGAGTAATCGTAATTGAAAATAACAAGTCTCAAGTATCACTTTGGGCTTTTTACAACTTTTTATTCTGAAGAATTTCCGTGGTCTTAAAAATTATGTAACAAGTCGAAATATTGTGGGATTCTATTTTCCTTAAATAAAGTGAACTTGTAAGTTTAGCAATTCAATTTACACAATTTATTAGTGAAACTTCTATCAAATTCCTACTGTTATTTCTTGGGATTTAAATATGAAACGTCGATCATCATCTGACTAGCCTTTTCCCAACTATATTGGGGTCGGCTTCCAGTCTAACCGGATGCAACTGAATACCAGTATTTTACATGGAGCGACTGCCTATCTAACCTCCACAACGCATCTACTGGATAATACGATACCCCTTGGTCAGACTGGTTGTCAGACTTTCGAGTTTCTGACGACCCGTAACGAATGTCAAAGTTCCACGAATGACAGCCGGGACCAACGCAACGGTTTAACCGTATAGACTACTAGCTGTGCTCCGCGGTTTTACCCGCATAAGTTTCGATCCCGTAAGAATATACGGATAAAAAGTATCCTATGTGTTAACGTGTGTGTGTCCTATGTGTTATCCTGGTTATAGACTATCTGTGTGCCAAATTTCATCCAAATTCGTTCAGTAGTTTTTGCATGAAAGAGTAACAAACATCCATCCATCCATCCATACTTTTCACGTTTATAATATTATAGTAGGATTAAATAAAAGTCGCACCCTAGGCAACTATGCGTAATTTAATTGTCATGCATAAAGTTTTAATGACACTTCACATATACAAGTGACTTATCGAGAAATGTTCCCTTTAAAATGCCAATTAACTATAATTTTACCGTGATACGGCTGGTAGATGGTATCTCAATGTTTACCATTGGAATTGCATACAAGGTCTAAGGTCATAAGGCACTGGTTGTCGGTTAGTAGGTCAGTTATGTTCGTCGGTGCAACGCTTCGTCCAGTAATGTGAATTTAAATATTATTTTTAGTTAGGTAATTTTATAATTCTCCTTAAAAAATATCTATGTATTACCTGTGTTTATGTAGGTTGTAAAGAAAATATAGGGTTATACATATTGAATTCAGATTTGGAATCTATAAAACACTAGCTGACCGGACAGACGTTGTCCTGTTTCCTAGAACTCGATCGCAGCGCCAGCTACTGGGTCTAATTGTGAATCTAAACCATCCAGGGATACATACACACACAAAATTTCATCAAAATCTGTCCAGCCGTTTTTCAGGACTTCAGTGACATACACACGTACAGATGTATTATATACAGGGTGGCAGGGACATAAACACATGATTCTGAGACTGAAAAAAAATGCTGTACCTATCATACATTTTCATCGCGTAGAAATATAACGCAAGAATCATGTACTGAATTCATAGATACAGTTTTCCACTCTGTATATAATAAAGACATGCTCATTCATTTTTATTTTCGGATGTTTTAAATCCTTGCAATTTAAACGTTTTCAATGCTCAATGAACCCTAAATCACCGCGGCTCTCAAAAGCGCGATAAGGTTGGCTCTCTGCCCCCAAAACTGTATAAATAATAATTTATACAAAAACCCGGTACGGTCTTTACTTTTATACATTGTGGAACAACCCAGTTATTAAGGTGCTGGATATTACATATTACCAGTGGATAAATTATCGCCCTATACATTTATTACATTAAAAATTATTTTGGGGAGTGTGTTGCCAGTGTCCAAGTTCTTTGAAAAAGTTTTTAGCCTTTTTGGTCAATAAATTACGATGTTTGTTCGTTGTCAATATTAAACTGGCTTGTTAAGTGAATGTAGGACATTCTTTGTGTAGAAATAACCAGCTAAAAACATTTTTATGAAGCTTAGTGAACATTAATTTAATATTTTTACAGCTTTGTATTTTGTGCGAACAATTGTTTTGAGAAACTTGATATGGCAGGCTAAAGATTATTTTACAATTTATTGTCGATTCTCGAGTGCAGATAATGCGAAGAATATTCTTTTCTCATTTCTAGTCCACAAACATCATCTACCTTACAAACACTGAATATTTAGCACTCACGTCGCAAAGACAACAAAAACAAGACAATTTATGTGCCACGATTTATGTAAAGCGCCATTTTAAATTCCACGATTTTAAAATCGATGTCACGCGCAATCACATACTGGTACATTTCAGTGCTCGTATTATTATTAGGGGAAATCGGATCGATGTATTCGATATTGAGATCTAATCGAGTCGGCGCGTGCGACTCGATCTCGACCACAGCACGCATGCGTACGGTGGCATGATGACGCACTTTCGTTTCGAGAAAAAATGGATTGGATGTGCTTTTTGAAAATTGGTTTCGAGAAAATTGTCCACAACTATGTGCATCATTAGGTTGTCTGATGATTTACTCATTTTGTGAAATGCCACTCTGTCTTCTACCATAATCAGCCTGTAACGTTCCCACTGCTGGGACACAGGCTTCCTTTCGATAAGAGGGAGTGGGCCGTAATCCACCACGCAGGCCCAGTGCGGGTTGGTAGATGTCACATGTCTTTTGTTTCTAGGATATGCCGGTTTCCACACGATGTTTTTCATCACCGTTTTTAGAGCTGCAGCGGTGATGAAATAATTTACACTAAGTAAAGTGCCAGCTAGGGTTCGAACTCGTCACCTACAACTGTATTCTACAGGTCGGAAACTCACTGATAAATTCCATTGTATCGCAAGAGTTAGTAGAAGAAAGCGGTTTTGCCACTTTCCTTCGCTTTTATCTACCAAAAAAGAATAAATCTCATAATCGGCTCATTAGTTCATAAAAAAAGCGAACAGGATAAACCCAATATGCAGACAAACAAACACTACAAATATTTGAACATCTCATAGACGAAACGCACTCTAACCGTTAGCCTCGCATGTTGGCTAAACCTATTTGCCATGTATACCAACTATTTGCCGAGCCCACCATCTATTTGCCAAGAACACTGATATTTGATATAACCATCACTCACAGTAACGGGCTTTACATATTATAATGTCACGGAAACGACTAGGACACATAGTATTTGCGTGATCGCCTGTTACACCGGATTGTAATTACTTGTCAGGAATTTACTGTATTTCAGTCTAGTTATATGTGTAAACAGTAGTTATTAGCGTAGACGCATATGAATCTAATATATAAAATTCTCGTGTCACAGTTTTCGTTGCCATACTCCTCCGAAACGGCTTGACCGATTCTTATGAAATTTTTTATGCATATTCAGTAAGTCTGAGAATCGGCTACTATCTATTTTTTTTTTTTTTTTTTTTCGAACCCTTAAGTGATAAGGGATGTCCACCCTAGGGTAGGAGTAGTGTAGGAGTAGGGTAGGAGTAGGGTAGGACTAGGGTAGGAGTAGTGTAGGAGTAGGGCAGGAGTAGGGTAGGAGTAGTGTAGGAGTAGGGTAGGAGTAGGGTAGGAGTAGTGTAGGAGTAGGGTAGGAGTAGGGTAGGAGTAGTGTAGGAGTAGGGTAGGAGTAGGGTAGGAGTAGTGTAGGAGTAGGGTAGGAGTAGGGTAGGAGTAGGGTAGGGGGTAGGACACCACGCGAACGAAGTAGCGCCGGGCAGCTAGAAATAATTTATATATGGCAAAACAACGTTTGCCGGGTCAGCTAGTATTTTATATAATTTAAATATCCAGGTAACTACGAGTAGGACCAAAGGTAGGACGTTGAGATTTTACATGGTCGTGAATTTGAAAATTTGTGTGACGTTTCCGTCTTTTCATAGCTGCTGTTAATTGAATTTACTTCTGTTAATGCGCTTGGATCAATAATTTGCAATTTGTTAGTGACAGCTATATAGGTTGAGGTTGTCATAAATTATTCCTTCCTAGATTTTTACAAGCCTATCAGAAGGCCAATTTCCGTAATTAAAAACGTTCCCCATCTAGTCGTAATCTCATCTCGGCGACAATCATTGTCAATTTTTTTTTTAAATATAGGAAAATTAGAGGTATTTTTGACAGATTGAGACTGAGATCAGACTGTATATATACACTTAAAAAATACAGGAATTGCCCCTCTGGTTTCTGCATTTGATTGCTCTTTGTCTTTCAGGCCTTGTGTGCAGTGCAGCCACATCGTAAACAATATACGTTATATTGGGCACCTATCATCACAATTTGATTTAGCTGTTGTTAATTACCCTACCTTAGCTGATGGTTTGTGCTCTACTCCACCTGTTCTATAAAATTCTAAGGCAACTGTCTCATTACCTAACATGTATCTTTCAATTGACTATGTTCAATGCTGTTCACCGTTGCGCTACATTGTGACAGGTGGAAAATTCGTTCTATAGCGAACTTCACGGTCGGCTGCGGAAATTCTGCCATAACGAGTGCCGGCCAATGAAGACATTATTCTATGGACACCCGTTTATTATGCTAACTCCTACTTTGTGCTGTCAGTCTCAAGTTTAGCTCGAGTTTGTTTGGCCATAAACAGAGTAACTATGATTTGCTTTCGTTTGATTGGAGATTATTTCTATCTATTGCAGTCGGTTTGTTTACCTAAAATGGGATATTGAGTAAATCTTCGCTGTTCAGAGGACTTCTTCAATCATTGATTTGTAGGTCTCGTGTAAGAAATATCTCAATCTTTCCAGTGTCCAATAACAGTTTGAATGAATTCATAAATCTTACTTGTTTTGACACTAACATTTCGTGTGACACTATGACCATATACGAATCGAATTTCACGTATAAAACAATACATTATTGTTGCCCATTAATTATAGGGACATCCAATTATTGAAGCATTATCTCCTTTTAATAAATCTATGTAATTGACAGCCAAGGTTCCGCAGGGCGGGAAATAATTAATAGTTTTAATTTCCCAATTTATCTTGATGTAATGGAATTTACAATTAATGGTGACAGATGTGTTTCTAATTGAATGTAAAGTGTATATACACTCTATCTTTTGGAGAAAAACAGTTTTTTAATTGCCGTTTCGAAGCGTAGTTGTTGATTTATGGGAGGTACACTATCTACACGTTATCGAGTTAATCAAACGTGGCTGGCCAATGTGTTGCCTACTATTTTTAGCTTTCGCTTCAGTTAGAAATATGAGAGTACCTATACCTTGTGAAGACCGCAGGAATCCACTGAATGCGAGAAGCACAGAACAGGTAAAATTGGCGATGCTTGGGGGGGGGGAGGCCTATGTCCAGCAGTGCACGTCTTTCGGGTGAAATAATGATGGCGACGATACCTAAGTTAATAAAGAGAATAAAAGAAATAAAGAAGAAATAAAGAGTTAGTACGTAGTAGGTATCATTTTATTATCAAGAGGATAACCACATAAATGTCTCCCATCATGTCCGAAGTAGGTAGTCAGTTATTTTTTCTACGAAATAGTTATGCAAATCGAGATTCTTCCCAATTTCACCATAAGCTTTAATTAAGTCTTCACAGAAAAAAAAACATGAAATTGTAAATCTTCTTCAGATAATCATCGACAGTTCACACTTGGGCCGTTGCATCGCATCCGATATTTAAATACACCAATAAGTTATATGAATATTTTGTATAACGAACGACCTCGGAACACGATGTTATACAACACTGACATTGGCCGTGAATGAAGAAAAGAAAGTTAATACAAGTTACATTAATTTATAATGTGGTTATTAAGATCCGCTTGGAGAGACTGGGTTTTTATTTAAAAACAAATAATGAGTTCGAAATTATAAGAGGCTTCACATGTTTTTTTAAAGACGTAGTAACAAAACACAATATACTATTGAGTAAATGATATGAATTTATAACTTTAAAAGCTATATTTATACCCTACCATACCTGAACACACCTCTCTGGTCTCCACTCTGGAATTCGTACTCCGAGCCCCAAGATACAGACTAACTGTCTAGTTTGGGGCTCACTAGCAAATACTATATTTTAACCTAGCTGTAGGTAATATTTTAAGCTACTCATGTCGTCTTAACTTGCTGTTAACCTGTGAACCTGCTTACTATATAACCTGGACAATAAATATTTTCTATTTGCATTGGATTTTGCTTTTGCTTAGCTGAGCTAAAGAAAGTTGTTTTTGTATAACTCGGCTAAAGCAATTCAGTGGTTACAAATAACAAAAGTGAAATAAAGTAAAATTTGTAAATTAGACAAGGTTAAGGAAAACGTCTAGTCATAATAAAACTTTCGTGCTTTAAAACCAAAAAGTTGGCATTTACCGAACGTGATTCTTTACATAAAAAGAAAGCTTATCTTATATTTTATGTTATTACAACAGATCCGCTTCCAACATCTCGATACTTATCTACAGGCATACAAAGTTATTAATTACATTTTTCTGCCCGAACTATCAGAAAAGATCCAATAAATTTAAATATCCATTATGTTTTATCGCGTTGATTGATTCTAGCAATATTCTATCTAAAACCCAGCCAGTATTTACATACAACAGTATGGCGTTTCCTTTTGAAAGAGAAACAATAATCTTATCATCTTTTACATTAAATACCGACATCGCGTGAAGTCTAAACCTGTCACTATCGGATCTAATAACAATATTCTTCTTAGATGTAAAGCACAAATGCAACAGATTATCCGTCGTCGGCGACTGACCGCGATCGTTTCCTACGAGAAAGCAAATTGTGCCGTCGTCTTCAATACGCCGCTTCGTCTAAAAACTAGTTTAGACACTTAGCTTATTCATATATTTTCACTTATGTAAATTATATAAATTCTCTTGCTGCTCCTGTGAACTATTGGTCCGGTTGGAGACGCATTAGCACTCTAATGTGTATGATTTGTAAAAAATGACAAAAGAAAGTAGCGGTTTTGTTGTTTTAGTTTTGGGCATATCAACACTTATTTATTTATTTTGATAGGTACACCAACGACCTATTCACTAGAAACATTAACATAATAAAAAATAACATAAGCATTATGTTATGGTGAATTAGTCATTTACAGGCGTACACAGCACTTACATAAAAAATAGCTTCTTAAATATTACGTTTTAACAAGATTTTTAGTCGTAGTGAAGATAGAAAAATTAATTAGAAACAAAAAACAAAACATTAAGTAAGATACAAAATCATAATCGAAATTAGAATCAAATATTAAAATCAAAATTATCGTTAGAATCAAAATTATAACAATAAGATTATATAAACAGTACAATTGATATTTAAAATTCAAAACGGTAGAACGAGATAACGAGTGCAATAAAAGAACATTCCAAAATTTTATTTTTATAGTGGCAGGTACATGTGGCAAAAAACCAAAAAAAATTGATAAGCAACAAAAAGTAGATTATGAAATTATGATTCGTCGCTAATAGTAATAAGTTTTCTCCGAAATTGGGAAAATGAGTCTGTAAATATATCAATATTGTTGCAGATATCTATTTTATTATAATTAGCCATTAAACGATTCAAGGGGGCATTGACTTATCACAGCCATGACGTGAAGCCTTGGACTATTTCTGCTTTGCACGCGTATTTAAATATATATTTGTTTATGTTTTTTCTTATTATTAGAATTAATTATCTCTTTGTATGCCCGTGTTTCTCTGACAAATAAAACTATTATTCTTTTTCTTTCTTTCATATATCTGACGCATCTAATTTGAATCTGTTTTTATGGCTATATTAACATATTGATCTTAAAGGCTAAACAGTGTCATGAAATATAGCAATCCAAAATCTTCCTTAATGTGGCGTTAGAAGCCATGATATAGCTACTCTACTCAATGGTTTTTGCGACAAACAAAGATATTTTTTATAAACTTTTGTCATAAATATAACTTTAGTAAAGGCATCAACGGAGCTTTTAGGAAGGTTTAACAACAACGAACTGTTAAACCTTTAATTTGGATACCAATCAGCTGTGATTTTATTTCGGGCATGCCTAAAAGACAACGACACTATTCGTCTACAAAAGATGACATTTCTAATTCAGCTATTAGCAAATAATTAGCTTAATCTTTGAACCTAGTATATAGTTGTAGTTACCCAACTACGGAAGCGACAAGGAAAGTAATGGCAAAGACCAAAAGTTCAAAGAAAGTATTCCGCCAAGATCGTGAGTTCTACTCCCGATTGCTCGTACAATTATTGGTGCGATGTTAGTGAGATTAAATGGCGAAATAAATTCGATTTAAATATGGCTTTCGTGTGCTTACTGTGACTGGTTTAGTTGATCGTTTATACCACGATTATGTTAGCCATTTCTTTCAGTTCACCGTTACTCTTCTAAGTTATGATCGTCTGCTCATCGTAATTTTCATAGAATGTCAGATTTAGCTTTTCCGCTAAATCTTCATTTGATGTTATCTTTTACGGTTAGTTCCAATATCTCTTTATCATTGCGGCAGTTGAGTGTTTGGAGTTCATTGACAGATTCAGGTCCTACTTTATTTGGTTCTTAAGTGTGAATGTTTAACTGTATAAGTTTATTAACACTTCTCTCTTTCTTTTCAGGTCCAAAATGGCATCAGATGTTGCGTCACATATAAGAAAGTCAACAGTTTTATGGCTAATTTTAGCCTTAACGAATGTGAGTAATTTTAATTGTTATAGAAAATAATCAATCTGATGCGATTCCTTTGTGCTTAGGCGAGTGAAATTAGTTTCAACCTTAACTCCTTAACTGACACCAAATGTTTCTATCTAGAATTAAAAACCTTTCCCAAAGTCCATTAGAAAAAGACAAGGGCTTAAGAGTTTCCCTGACTGAGTTTGACCCTAGGTACTAGTGTGGGAGCAGCTCTTTGTACCCCTCTCACATAAACTGTAATGGAGTGAGACAGTCTCTGAGGCACCGAAGTGACTTGCAATTGTGTTTTACGACATATGTCAAGAGCTATTCTTTGGAGTCACATTGGAAACAACTACAACATAATGGAAGTTACGGAGAATTTGAAAAACAACTTTGTATTGTTAGATAGCGCTTTGCATTTAGACGAAGTTAGGCCGAAGACAAGATAAGTAACTTAATATTTATGCAAGGGAGTTCTGTATATACCGACGTTAAATACATGGATGATAAAGTAAATGAAAATACAGGTTTTGTGGCAAATAGAGAAGGTTTGTGTGATTTTTAATCTACATATTAAAAATGATGCAGCAAATAATAGACGGTTTCAAAATCTTTCTAATAGTGTTCAAAATAGCACCTACTTAACAGCTGTTTTATAAAATTTACATTAGAGAGACCAATCACTTAGTTTCACAATGACATAGGTATTATTTTACGCTTGCCTGTCTAGACTGTAATTTAGAAATCTCCTTTTGTTCAGTACAACATAGAAGATAGCAAAAGTATCAAAATGACTCGTATGATTCGAGTTAAACATATCGATAAAAATGAATACGTATATGGAATATGGTTGATATAACGCTTTCATTTTCTGTTTGGCGTGAGAAAGAATTATTGCATTTAAAATGCCGCAATAAAGAGTAAGATTGGAACAAATTGTGGACGATATTAAAACTAAATGATATATTTTTTATAGTGTTTGATTCTGATTAAAGATTGTTCTTGATTGATGTTCAATTGAATATAACACTCGTTATTGTGTGTATCTAAATTGGTTTACGACTGTTTAATTGACGCATTAAGTATTTGTATTTCGTCCAAAATATGATGTATTGGGAACAGTTAATCTTACGAAATATTGTTAAATTTTTCTCGGTACCAATTTGAACTACATATTTGCCGTTTAGAACCTCAAAATTGTTTGTGTAAATGTACAATTCTTGCCCTAGTTTGATGTGATCAACCTTTTTGTAACAAGTTGGTAAAGTTCCGTTTTATTCGTCTACAAAATTGATTTTATCATCACCATCACGCTGTTTGATAACATTTTTTGGGCTTAGCTCAGTTGATTTTATTTCAATAAAAAACTTAAAAATTAATCCAAATTCAAATCTTAATCTTAGAAGCTTCGTCAAAGCTCCGTTTACAACAAAAACCCGACCTAGTAGAGCATTGAGTAAGCAGAATCGAAACGCCGTCCTTGGCGAGGTCGACGGTCTTAGCCGACCAAATGCCGTTGTCGCACAATTCATACAACCGAACGTAAGATCGTGACTTTCTCATTTAGCCGGGTAGCTGTGTTCAGTGTCCGCTCCATTTGACGCGGTGTCGTCGCATGCGCGTCCGCCGACACACATAGCGGACATATCGCACGCCAACTGGACCAAGTTTGTAAAAACATACGGATAGAGTTAGTACTGTTCGCAGAAGTAGAAGTGCGGCTCAATTAATTTTCAATTGGTATGTTTGTCCTTTTGCTTGTTTGTGGTTTATATTGTCGCTTAGAGACAATTGATTCAGAAGTCGTACTAATCATACTTATACTGGGTGGCGCAAAAGTAAAGACCCTATTTGGTTCAGCTATAACATTTTTTCTGAATTAGAAAACTAGATTTAGATTTTTTTAAATGTATATTTGTGCCATTAAATTTCGTACCATTAGGATTTAAAGATGATGTCTTTTAAATGGTGACCTCCAGAGTTGATACACATTTGAGCCCTATTTATGACATTTTGCATAACTTGCCGTAACACTTCCTGCGATATGTTCGTTATTTCTTGACGAATGTTTTCTTTTAGAGCTGCGAGAGTCTGTGGCTTGTTCACATACACCCGAGATTTCAAAAAACCCCAAAGAAAGAAGTCTGGACTGGTCAGATCGGGTGATCTTGCAGGCCAAGGCAAATCGCCAAAACGAGAGATAACTCGGCCTGGAAAAGCGTCCCTCACTAAGTCCATAGTGTCGCGCGCTGTGTGTGCCGTAGCGCCGTCTTGTTGAAACCAGATGTGCTCCAGCCCCAATTCGTCCAAACTGGGTATCAAAAACTCACGTAACATGGTTCTGTAGCGTTCTCGTTTGCGTGGCACGTCGCCTCGTTGATGTTTCTGGACACTCTTCCACATCTTCGCGCACAGCATCGATATTTTCAGCTGAACGGCCTGTTCTTGGTCTCCCAGACTTAGGTCTATCCAATGTTGAGCCAGTTGGTTCAAGGCGTGTGGCAAAGCGTCGAATTGTGCGACCAATCGGTGCCGGACGGTGGGGAAATCGTCGACGAAATTCACGTTGTGTTCTTATCACTGATGAATTATTCCGTAAGAACATTGACACAATTATTCCACGTTCTTGGGGAGTAAAACGGTCCATGTTTATTTTCAGTGTATTTTACATTTGTTCACTACACAATTTTCAACAACAGAATGACAGAAAATGTCATATAAAAAAAAAAAAGGTATTTTCTTTAGTGCCACTACTTTTGCGCCACCCAGTATTATGTTGTTAATATAAGACGAATTGCTTAAGTAAAACAGTTCTTGTTTTTCGGTTATTTGTAAGAATATAACAAACATATTTGCCAAAAAAGAAAAACAAAATTGAAACATTATCTT
Source organism: Apamea crenata (assembly GCA_949629185.1). Taxonomy (NCBI): domain Eukaryota; kingdom Metazoa; phylum Arthropoda; class Insecta; order Lepidoptera; family Noctuidae; genus Apamea; species Apamea crenata. Next base: position 5,527,864 of record OX451363.1, on the reverse strand, counting down.
TAGTTTAAAATAGATTCATAATTATTTGAATTAAGCTATAGTTTTTAGTCATGCTTTTCATTATCCAATAATATTGCTTACATTGGTTTACAGAACTGAAATATTATTCAAATTATTTTTCTATCAGTACCAAGCGGTCCGGATTCTGAGCAATAACGCTAAATGGATAATTGCTACTTACTTAAGATTAAAGAACTCCAACCATTTACAGGACTTTTGCGGGCTATACCTAGAACTTAAAGTATTTTAATGATATTTATTATGCAGGTAACATCATATTATCCCCTTGGACATAAAGTTTTATGAGTTATAAATCATGGTTATTTTTCAGTCTTTTATAGGGGTTTTCTTTAATATATTTTATTACTTTTTTATCGATTGATGTCATCGTGAATGTACATTATAATGGCATTGCATTAGACCTTTGACAAGCATTGATTCATAGGTGTCTAGAGAATTTGATTAATGCCCTATTAGGAACTAAGTATCTTTCCAAAAATCTTCAAAGTCCATTTTACTCTTATCATTATCTCCGTTATCATTGTTAAGTTAATTTGCTTGAAACAAGCTGCTGTGTCGGTAGATACCATATCACCGACAAGACACGCACCTTTCAGCCGTCTTTCATTTTCAGCCCACAAAACAGCTTCCGTGGTCTAAAATTAAACCAAACAATAGAATTAGAGTCCGGATTCCGGATAGCCGTCAACGATAAGGCATAATGGTGTGTAATGAGCTCGTATCAGCTACAACCACAGAATTGCAACCATAACACGGAAGGTCCTTAACTCAATACAGTCTGGTTGGTAGGGCTACTTCTTTTGTATGTGTCGGGTTAAAAATACTGACCAAAAAAGGTTTGCAACTATGGTGAACTAGCTGCGCCCCGCGGTTTCACCCGCATAAGTTTCGATCCCGTGGGAATATCGGGATAAAAAGTATCCTATATGTTAATCCTGGTTATAAACCATATGTGTGCCAAATTTCATCCAAATCCGTTCAGTATTTTTTGCGTGAAAGAGTAACAAACATCCATACATCCATACAAACTTTCACGTTTATAATATTAGTAGGATTTGAGTTGTTTAGTTAGAAAGCAAGCTGAAGTGGCAATGGGCTGGCCATGTTTGTTCAAGGACCGATGACAGATGGAGCAGACGAATCTTGGAGTTGAGACCGCGTATCGGCAAGCGTAGTGTGGGACGCCTCTCTGGACTGAGGTCCTTAAAAAGGTGACTGGGATAGACTGGATGCGGAAGGCGGAGGTTAGGGTGCCTGGGAGAGGCCTATGTCCAGCAGTGGACTGCGATGGTTGAGTTGGTTGATTAATAGTTAGAAGAAAAGAAAATAATGTGTTTTATGGTCACAGAAACACGAGCATATAAAAAAGGCAAGTTAGCTCGAATACTTATAAAAACCAAACAAATTATAAAATATAATTAGAAGCACGGGAACAAAGTAGTCGGCAGCCTGCTGCACGTTGTGAGTGTGACAAGAAGGCTTGACTCAGCATGAAACTGTGCCATGGGGGACCTACAGCACAGTTTATATAATTATGTTGTTTTAGTTTATATATATATATGTTGGTACCATTCATTTGTTTTTTTTTTAAACTTTGCCCCACACTAGTAATTTCTCCTGTATCGTGGGTGCGTTTACAAACATTTAAACTCGCATACACAAACAGCCTAGACCCGGAGCAACTACTTGCAGGTCATAAAAATATTTGTTCCGTGCGGGAATCGAACACGCGACACGCAGCGCAGCAGTCAATCGCTTAACCACTGCGCCAACCGTGCCGTCTGATCAGGCTGAGGTAGAATAGAATAGAATTCTCTTTATTATGTACACCATATAAATTACAGACATAAATATAGAAATTTTACAAAGGATGATCCAATGGGCGGTCTTATCGCTAAGAGCGATCTATAGGTATTTGAGACTTTAGACATTTTAATTGGTTTAATTAGAATACCCTTTATTGTGTACAGTCACGAGCACCAATTTGTCAACACTTGACAAATTTCAATTGCGATTTTTTCGTGAAATAACGAATGCAACGTTGAAATACGACACATTATATAAACCTATGGGTTCGAAAATGCTATCTTCGTAACTACATAAAAATTAATTCAACAATAAAGGAGTAAATCGCTTTTGAATAAAGCCGAGTGTATACGTACTTTTGCTCGTGACTGTACACCATATAAATTACAGAACATAAATTTGTAAATTTTACAAAGGGTGACACAATGGGCGGTCTTATCGCTAAGAGCGATATTTTAAAGACAACCTTTGGATCGATTAAAATTAAGGAGAGACAAATACTGTAGGTGGTGTAATTAGAGATATACATACTCGTAATTGATTACTTCAGTCATTAAGGGTTTTCTTCGGCAATACCATAAAATAAGAAGTAATTTACTAGATGTTATGCTTGCAAGTGGTGCAAAGCTTTTGATTATGTGACTAAAGTAATTTAAGTACAGTTACATTCATTGCTTTAACTAACTAGGTAATACTTACGATACTAAATATTATAGATTTGTACGTTTAGAAGAAACACTTAACATTACATTGCGTTTAATACTATTGCAACATTATTACATGGTAATAAATCTTTAATGCCTACTAATAATGTGCTTATTTATCTCTGGTAAATTCCTAACAGAAAACAATTTAGTTTCAGGGCTACCTACTAGGACAGAATATATAATTACTTATAATTATTTGTAGCCTGCACCGCTAATGCAATTTAGCCACCTTTAAACCCATGGAATTTATGCTAAACGTTTTCCCTATCAATTAGTGGTTTCACGCCTAATTATAGCCATATTTCCGTGTCGTTAGCCGCTAGGGATGACAGCCGAGAAATAATGTAACCAGAAGAAAAAATACGACATTCCACGAAAGAGTTTTCACACCTGTTTGTAAAAACTTACCTATTATAATGTATTTAAATGAGTAGGTGTGACTTATTACAGCTATTTAAATGAGTGAATAACTTAAAATCATTGTTGGTTTTTTGTGTAGGCTAGAAGTTTATTGTTGCAGACTTTCTCATGAAGTACAGATAGAATGACATTCTTTTTAACGGTAAAAATTAAGGGCTTATTAAGAGCGTTGACAACGTACGGCATTTCATACAAACTTTCAAGTCTTTTTTCTTCGAAAGGCATGAACCGATTTTAATGAAACTTCATAGGCATAAGCAGGATACATAGGTCTAAAAAGTTAGTTAAGAACATTTTCGAATTGTTTTATTTAAAAAAAGATAATTCGAAATCTCTGTTTCTATGGAAAATTTAAAATCGGTTGAATTTACATGTAACACTATTTTTCGAAAGCTCGGTAGTAAAATTAGCCAAACACCAATTTAAAATAAAATAACCACCTCGTGGAGTCCTGATACAGCTAGAAGGCATCGTGGCAGACCCCTTAGAAGATGGCGGGACGAGCTGGAAAAAACAAACGACTTGTGGTTTGCTTTAGCCCTGGATCGAAAGAGATGGAAGTCATGGGGAGAGGCATTTGCCCAGCAGTGGGATTATGCAGGCTAACAGGAACAGTAACCGGTTTAAAGTAAAGAAAAAAGCCTAAAGACCAATTTTTTAAATAATAATAATAAGTTTATTCATCCAAATATATATATATACATAGACACAGGTTGTATAGAAGGTACATGCTAAGACTTAATGACAAAATGACCTAACAAAGTGGTACAAAAAAAAGTTGAACGTCAGAAACATATAATTAAATCAGCGGATAAAGTGTTTGAAGTAATTAATAAGAAATTCGTTGATGGATCAGATAAGCTGTTGAATTAATATCAATGCACAGATGAAGTGACTTAGGTCAAGATCGGTCGAGAATCTCAAGATCGCGGTACGGAGATAGGAGGAAAAGTCGACACGTTGACTGATGATAAAAGTTATGACTGCAGACTTTCTGAAGTAAGCTGTTGATGGTTGGTTAAGAAATTAACATAATTGCTTAGTGAATACATAAGGATTAATGTTAAAAATGTTTGCATATCAAAGTGATTATGAAAAGGAAAGTTAAGTCAGATGGTTCAGATTTTGAAGGATATGAGAAAGATATCAGTTTGTAAATTTTTAAGTTGTAATATGTGGAAAAGGTAGTGGGTAGTATATTTGTTAAGTTAAATGCTAAGTTATTTCCGTTTATTTGGCTAAATAATAAAAATCCTCTTCTCCCAGTTTAAAACTTCTCGTTCAAATAATTTTGTAACTCGAGCATTTAATGCGTCCGAAGTCGCCCAGTTTAGCTTCTTCGTGCCACAGAAAATCCTTGTGAATTTTAGGTGAATCTTTGCATCTAAGTTTTATTAAAATCAGTTTTACTAACAAGCTCTTCATGTTCCCCAAAAAGAACTTAAACAATTTCGCATACATTATCTAAAATCTCGATGCACGCACTTAGATATTCACCAAAATTGCATCCTTAGCCAGCCCTGTGCCCACGTCACGTCGCCGTCAAACGTCCGTTACTACACGTCCTGCCTAACACGTAATGGTTTGTGAAAGCCGTGTGAACCCCACATGTGACCCATTGTGCCTCACCTACGATCAACTCAATTATCTACAAGTCTTCAACTAATTACTCAACGACATAGTTACAATACCAGTAGTTTCCTTCCCGCAAAATTGAAGCAACCATCGACGAGATGGATTCATTTCTTTTATATCAAATGAGATAAGATGTAGGCAAGTTAATAGCTGATTTTTATTGGAGTGTTAATTGAGTTCTACTAAACGCTAGTTAATTAGACCGGTTGCTTGAACTTTTTGCGAATTTCTGTGTTCGACAAGAGCATGTGAACTTTGAGACTGGTAGTGTAATCTCAGTAGCATTAATGGAGAAAAAAAGTAATTTTGAGCAGCCCACGACGTTTTTTATAATCATGTTTAGAAAAACGAGGATGTTTTACGAGATGATGCCATGTAAAAAAGAAGAACTAACGTTGAGTTTATTATTAATCAATCAATTGCCGAGGTTTCTCCTTAATAAACTGTATTCAAAATTAACTTGGCAGTGCCTTCAACTTTCTTCACGTGCATCCTAGAACTGATTTCCTTACGAGGTTACTAGTTTACAGGTTTGTAATGAAGCAGGACCTGCAATTGCACGCACTGCATCTCCCATGAATAAAAGATTAGACAGACTAGCGAACAATAAGAGGGAGACGCGTGATCGGAATGACGGAATAGTAACGGTCACGAAATTTGCCTATCCGTGGATTCTGTTGAATATGCAGATCTTATGGGGCGTATGACGCCTCGTCGTGGAATGCTAACGGTTGGTATACTTCGACAATGAATCTTGTCACATAGGTTTTACTATCGAAAGTAATTTGGAGCCGGTTTTTGAAGATGTGCGCACGCGCGGTTCGACGCGAGCGCATTGACGTGGACACGTGAGGTGGCATTGATGTGACTTCACATTCTTGAAGAGTGGTTGGGGGTTGAGTCTGGAGCGTAGAGGTTAGGTGTAAGATTTCAATCCAACCTACAGTGGGATTCTTTTCATATGCAAACGCTTGATAGGTATTTGTGTCGACGGTAACCGCTGTTCGATTATTTATTTTACTAGGAGTGAGGTCCCCATAACTCACGGAGTATTACTTGAACTCTCGACCTTTCGACAGCGAACCCCGACGCCTCAGGGCCCATTGTCTGCATATCTGTGTAATATTACGACTCATAAACACGTCACCTTTCATAATTATTAATTAAGTTTTATTTATCGCCATTTGTATGAGCTTATCAGTTAATGGGAAAGCGGTTGAGGAAGATAAATTAGTAATAAGACAATAGATGAACTTTAAGACGCGAACTTGGTATTTCACACTCTTTAAGTACCTATAATATATATGTATGTTGTTCCTTTATCGAAGTATTGTAATAAAATTGTTATGACCCGGGTAGACGGGTAACTAAATTTTATTAACTGTACAGCACGACATATGTTTTGCAGGAACAACTATCATGTTTTTAGTGGTTGTAAACCCATCAGTGTTAAACTTAGACCTTATTATGGTCCATTGCAATAAACATTCGATATTATTGCTATTTTCACCACATTTGGCGGCTTAAGGATCTCGGGTGTTATGTGCGATTAATAAAAACTGGGCCCGTATTACCGTAATATAAAACGTTCAAAATCTAGTCGCAGTCTCATCTCGGCGACAAACAAATGTCAAAAACTTTTCAAAATGTAGGGAAATTAGACGCATTTTTGACAGATTGAGACTGAGATCAGACTGTGGACGTTTTTAAAATTACGAGAATTTCTGACATCATTTCTTGATTGCGTTTCATGATACAGCTTACGCTGCCAGTAACCGAATCATAGTTTAGTTGATTTAAAAAAGGTATTTCTTCTCCCTACATTTTATTTACACCTTCATAAACATCATAAAACATTGATTGATATGTTTGTTTAACTAAGTAGTAAAGTAAAGTACAGCACGATAAAAAATACGATATGCGGTGCTATACACTTAAGTAATGACTAAGCATTTGATAGTCATCTATGCTCTTGGAGTAAGCTCTTCTTTCACATAAGGCTCGTTTTACACTACAATGCGTCACGCGTTTGCTATAGAAAAGTCCACCATTGTAGCCTAAAAGTATTTTTGGCTTAATGTGTAATCAAGGCTCAAGAATAATCGACAGATTGGCAAAGAGCCTTTAAAAAACAAACTGGGCCAATAAAGAACTACGTTAAATGAATTTGATCTTTTGATCCGGGTTAAATACGGACACGGGTCAAATGTTATGATCTTATAAAGAAGCCTGAAACCAGCGATGCTAAACAGCTGAACTTAAACGTTTTGTTTTGATCGTTACCACAAAAAAAAAACAAACAAAAATTAATTCAGTAGCCACCGCACAAACATCAAAACATTTCAAATTGAGTTCTAAAAAACCATCGACAACGCACCGAGAGTGGTACCGTCAAGTGTGAATTGACACTAATTGTTCGTGAGTCTAAGCTTTCCTTTCTGTCACGATGTTATCTCGGTTCTCGCACTAGCCGTACATGCGGCTTCACTCGCCGTTTATAGCTATCCGTTTTGTTATCTTAACGGCTAATGGCGTAAGCTTAATTAGGATGATAGACCGGATTTCTATTATAATTTCCATCATATTTAAATGTTCCGCTATGATGTGTCACTGTTTTAATTTATTGGTGTAGTTACGGAACTATATAAAATATATGACGTTTTATTTACGATATCATTTCATTTATTTATTGATATAGTGTCAAACGTGCAAAATTTTTAATGACGAAATCTTACTCAGGTTTGAACCACATTTAACTAGCAGATAGTGTTAAATATGATTAACAACGAAACCAATTTCAATTTAAAAAAAAATTAACAGTACACAGTAAAAGTTTCTTCCAAACTGCTACTACATATATCATAATACTTGTATAATAAATGCCCCGACAGACGGTAAAACAGGTATACATACTCGGTGAAAAATGTACAAGCTTCCATACAGCATCCATTTAACGATCAAATGACAGTTACACCATTGATACTTCATACGAGCACTTTGATGAATCGTCGACTCGGGTCTTAATAATTTTATTTATTTAGTACCTTCCTTCCTATGTATGTTGTATATGTAAATATTTCATATTTACCACCTGCAGTGTAATTTGTAATTATGGGTTTTAACATGGAACGTCTAACAAATTGATATTGCTGTTGTGTGGGAAAAGACAGGAAGTAATTTTTTTTTTAATGATTTTTATGTTGTTGTATTTTCAAAATCCAATATTTCATATAGTAATGAATGATGACCTGGTGAAGGCCGCAGGAGTCCGCAGATGCGAGAAGCACAGAACCGGTCAGTTTTGTGCTTCTGTGGCTGTGGTTTTGGTCTATGTCCAACAGTGGACGTGTTTCGGCTCACGGCTGAAATGATGATGATGATACAACAATTGAAGAAATTTTGCAAGAGTTAGCAAACTTTAAAAGACACTGTCTTTCAAGATACAGGATTTTCCTAGTTTGAAGGGCAGGGGCCTTCTCATCTGTAATATCCATACCCATCTCTTATTAAAACAACACTGATGTTACCTAGGCTAAGTCTTTTTGTAAATAAATGATTACTTACTTACATTAAATAAAAAAAAAACGCTACAAATTTAAATGGCGTCTCAGATTTTAGAGTGCTTACTGTCATCCATTGGGGAATGTAGAGTGAAGTTGCTATAGTAGGTAGATTTTAGAGTGCTTACTGTCATCCATTGGGGAATGCAGAATGAAGTTGCTATAGTAGGTAGATTTTAGAGTGCTTACTGTCATCCATTGGGGAATGCAGAATAAAGTTGCTATAGTAGGTAGATTTTAGAGTGCTTACTGTCATCCATTGGGGAATGCAGAATGAAGTTGCTATAGTAGGTAGATAACTCGTGGTTAAATGATAACAGCTGCATAGGTCTTTCAAAGGTTAAGCTACGCTTGCCGTGGTCGCTTCGTGGATGGATGACCATCCAATTTAATCGAGCCTCTTTGCCTCGGAAAGTAATTTATGCCGTTAATCCCGGGTGTCAGTCGTAGATGTTCGGCAGTCGTAACGGGTACTCAGAGGCCCAAGACAAACCAGTCTCACTAAGGGTTATTGTGCCATCCAGTTTTTCTAGTCGAAACCTTTTTCCCCCATCCAACTTTAAATTAAAGCAAAGTGCGACTACAAAATCGCTAGAGAATCATGTGAGCATCTTTGACTATCGTTACGGGTCGTCAGAAGCCCGAAAGTCTGATAATGATAACCAGTCTTAGCAAGGGTATCGACCCAGTTCTCTCAGTTCAGTCTCGGTTACCAACCCAGTAACTGAGTTGTGGAGGTCAGTTATGCAGTCGTTCCATGTAAAATGCTGGTATTAAACTGCATCCAGTTAGACTGGAAACCAATCCCAACATAATTGGAAAAAGGCTAGGCATATTTGAATACTGTACTAGGTAGGTAGTTATTATCTACTAATTAACACTGCAATATAATCCAGTCAGTCATCAGTCTTCAGTCTTAATGAAGATGGAAGGCAAATTAAAGTAGAATCCCATATTTAGAAATGTTTTACGATCCTTATGAATGGTAGACCGACTGCTACAGACTAATACAAGTTTTTAATTACATTTCAACAGCAGATTTATTTCTCACTAGCTTCAGTCCGCGTGGAATTTCTTGTTCCCCGATCCCGTCGCATCGCATCGCCCGCCCGCGCAATATTTTTATTTTCACCTAGCGTTCTTTTTTAGTTCTTTTGTTTTTGCTCGGTTCCTAAGAGTCCTTGCGTGATGTTAATTCGCCTGTTATTACAGTCGGCCTCAAGAATTGGCTTATCAAATGTAAAAAGATATATTCAAATCCGACTGTTACTCGTAGTTCCAGAGATTAGCGCGTTCAAACAAACAAACTTCAGTTTTATTATTAGTATATGTATCTAGATTCAAATACTCTATTAACATTAATAACCCTTATCTATACAAGATCTCAATTAGTTAATTCTTAGCAAAATACATAAGTTGTTGATTTATTATAAGTATTCAAGTTTTACTGAATCTGCCATCATCTTACATTGTAAGCTAGTGGTGAATGACGATCAATTCTAACGTATTTATTGATTCATTCAACTAGATAGTTTCTACTTTATGGGAATTAGATAAACGTGGCGTTTTACTAGAACATTTATATTTAGATCCAGCAATTTCAGACAGACTTCAATAGATTTGTTTGACATCGTAAAAACTGTCGTAAATTGCACAAATAATTGTTAATGGAATATACCACCAGTAATGGAAGTTTGTAAGGCATTACTGAGTTTTTTAATTAAGAATTTCTCAGTAGCGGCATGGAGTCTGGGTTTATGCTCGGTTAATAGCGTCTTTCATAGGTCTTGAACTTAATAGGCGAAATGTGGGTGTACTAACATCTCTATCTAACGCCTTAGGGAATACAGGTGTGGGCGGCGGGATCTTCCGAAAGGGTTACCGCTGCCCTGGAACAGAAAGGGCTAAGGAAGGAACACGGGTGGGTTTTAGTCAGTAAGAGTCTGACACTCCCTTCCGCTCCACCCAGAGCGGGAGGGGTTATTTGATGATTTCGCATCCTCAAAAAAAAAGAAAAAAAAAACAATGGAATACAGGTGTAATGTTATCGTCATAACTTTCACAGATTGCAGAATGGTAGATGGCATAAATCCTACTTGTACATGCAGGTTGAATACATTACAAGACCAGACTTGAGGTTCCATAATATATATAAAATCGTCGAACCAATGAAGCAGGACATTGGTGATATCTTGTCAGGGTGCAGATAATACTTTTGCCATCCTTCCTTGTTTATTGTGCAGCCACGCATGTAAGCCAATCTGACAGTCCAAGCCATGTTAGATGATACCAGTTACAGGGTGCTTACGGTATGTCACCCCAACTCAATGACTTGCTTGCGGTCTCAACAAGCTGACTCTACGCATTAGCTACAAACCTTATAGCCGTTATACACGAGATCACGGTCGGAAGGACCAATATCTACTCGAGAAGAGATCGAGGGGCAATTCTCGTAATTTTAAGAACGTTCACAGTCTGATCTCAGTCTCAATTTGTCAAAAATACCTCTAATTTCCTATACATTTTGATATTTTGTTTGTGCTGCGACTAGATTTTGAACGTTTTAAACTACGAGAATTGGTCATCTGGTCGAATTTGATCTCAAGATGTTTTAGGGATTTAGGGAGCTGTTGTTGTGTTTATAGGGTTCTATACCCAGAGGGTGCCAGTGGAACTATGGCTCCGTGGTCCGTCCGTCCGACCGTCCGTCTGTCACAGGGCTGTATCGTTTGAACCGTAATAAGTAGACATTTGAAATATTCACAGAGTGTGTGTGTAACTATAGCCGTTATAAACAAAAATAAAATAAATAAACTTGTCTTTTTGGCATTTTTTTTTTACTTTTGATTTTTTTTTTTATATTTTCGCCTTTTATTCATAAACGTTGCTTAAATTTAAATAGTGGTAAGCGACAGTTTAACCACACTTTTGTATGTTTAAACGTCACTTACGTTTAAACGTACAAAAATTTGGTTACTTCAATCATGGTTTATGAATAAACCCAATTGTGTCAAATATTGTACGGTGGTAGATAATCCTTCGTGTGCGAGTCCTACTCGCACTTGGCCCCTACCTTATTCCACTCAGGTCCAAATCTTATAAGGCCATTGCAGGCTCAAAGTAAACTTTAACTTATCAGCTGTAAGCATCTCCTTAATAAGATCTGTTTTCCTTTTAAATAAAGTACTAACCTCAGTTAATTTAAGATACTTGTCAACACTTGACCGCGTAGATACCTCCCACGTTCCCCCTAGCAGCAACACTTGAAACTACGATTAACTTTGTTTGCAATGCAATCAAATGTAGCTCTTTGGTAATTTGTTCTAATTTTATTGGAGTAGGTTCTGGGTGTAGGTGTAATTTATGGTAGCATGATGACAAAATACTAATCAAGTATTCTTTTGGTTCTCTCAGCCTACTCCGAGACTTGTGGCTTTGATTTGCTACCTATAGTCCGCACGTTAAATACGCGCATTGACGTGGAGTGGCGGATACCAGCCTGTATTACCTACCTACAGTCCTCCAGACCGAATTTCGGCCAAAGACGGTGAACCTCAGCGCAGACTACCCATCGACGCCGGAGAAATTATGGTGCATAGGCGTGTGCGCAGACACAGGTGCACTCACTCTTCTCCCACTCTCATAGTCCGATGGGTCGGCAATCCAGCAAAACCTTTGCTGCACAAAAATGATAAGTTCCTTTTACGCATTACATTCATCATCTGCCTTTTTCCAACTAGGATCAGCTTCCAGTCTAACCAGATGCAGCTGAGTACCGAGTTGTTTCTTGAGAGTGAGTGCTGAGTTGATTCTATATTAATGAATAAAACATTTTGGAAATATAAAAAGTAAAAGAAGCTAACTATTATGTACTTTTCATCTCCATAAAACCTTATTTCCAAAAACAGAAATCACAATCATGTTCTCACGTATAATATTGTAGAATTATTCGAAAATTTCTCAAGAATGATTTAACTGCAACAACCATTTCTCCCCTGCAATTTACCACATCAAGTGTTGATGTCGCAATTTAGGTCATAGAGAACAAAGTAAGTTCACCCGACACCGCCTATAATAGTCCCAGAGAATACAATAACAATATTCTCTCGACAGCACGTAGTTAGCGGCAAATCTCAACCGAAGCAACCATCAATGGACTGATAAAAAGATGAAACCCATAATAAAAATCATCGGTCAGAGAATTTGAATGAAGAGACATTCTTGAGACCACAATTAGTTCGTCATTACAAGCCAATACATCAAAAAGAGCATAACACAGATGTTCGAACACGAAGGTATAATTTATAACTTATAACATAGGCGCGCGGTAGAAATTGAAGAAATATAATGGTAATCATCAAATTATACGTTTGAAACGTGCGTTTAGCTTGTGATATTGGATGAAATTGGTCAAGTGCTTGCTCGTGTTGGAAATGTGTTGTAAAAGAAAGGAAAGAAGAAAAGTAATTTGTTTATTCTGCACAAATATGAAGCACATTATAAAGTTGCACCTAAATTGCGTAACACATTTTATCAATCTCAATTATTTTGTAGGACATTGCTATTCCATTGTTTCATATGTTCGAAAAAATACGTCGGCTCAACAACGTAAATAACGCAATGAATGTTGTTGAACTGTCAAAATGAAAGTTATTGCTACTGAGAGTGTTACGTAATTACCAGCTGGTTGGTAGCTTTTCTTTATCTAGTTTGTTAAGGAAACGAGGTAATTTAGACTTCCTCGTTGGTCTCGTGGTAGCAGTGGCTTAGCGTAGTGGGGGCGGGGGGGAAATCATCATTAAATTGAAATACCTAATTAAGAGGGCGGGAAAATTATCTTCCGCCCCGGGCAGCCGATACCCACGCTACGCCACTGCGTGGTAGCAAGCGCGACTGCTGAACGTGGGGTCCTGGGTTCGATTCCCAGATCGGGTAAAGTGTTATTGAATTTTTCCATTTGGAATTTCTAAGTAACAGCCTGGAGTCGCCCCCCGTGTCTCAGAAAGCACGTTAAGCCGTTGGTCCTGCGCCTGATCTCTCTCCGGTCATGTGAGATTACGTGCCGTCCCACCGGACTTTGAGAGTGAGGGAAGAGAGTGCACTTGTGTTCTGAGCACACAATTGTATATTATAATATCTAGCGCGCCCAAACGCTAGTCTCCGTTGAGATTGGCCGCCATGGCGGAAATTTATTTATTTCATTAACAATTTTTACATTGTGTCGAAATGTATTACATTTAAATTTAAAATAACAGGAAACACAATTTAAAGATAAGAAATAACAAATATATATTATGAATACATCCTACATGAGTGACAAATTTTAAAACAATCTTCGTAGTTAAACAATTCAAAATCCATAAGCCACTGATAAGTAGGTCTGATAAGTAGGTAAATAAGGTCTGGAGGACTCTACTATAGAGCTACTATTGATTGCTTACGTCTTCTTGTAGATGTACATATGAAAGTTGATTGAATATCATTCCAATGACTTTAGTATCATCAAGTAAAGTAAAAGAAGTGATTGAAGCCGATGTTCTCATTTTGTACCAAGTGCAATCAATTACTTCAATAAAATATTGAACCGTATGCATATAACTAGAGGTGTAGGTATGTTTACGATTTATGAATTGAATTTGATTGAATTGTGAAAACAGATTTCGACGAGAAATGCAATTTAATTGATTGCAATTCTCAAGTCCACTTCAAAACATAAATACTGTTAACACAACTTTTTGCGCTTCACATCCAACTTTTGTATTTTGATGTAAGTACCTAGTATAAATACAGAATTCACTTTAAACAAATAAGGCTCGTTAAGACCATCCAAATATTTTAAGCAAACAATATATTCGGTGAATTCCGGACCATCTTGAAATTCTTTCACGTCGTTAAACGCACTTAATTGATTGTGGCTCTTTCTGATGAATGTAAAGCACTTTATCTTTATGTTCTCCTGGTATCTGAGACTGGATGTTTAAATGTTATGGCCCTAGATTCTGCCATCCAAATATTTTATACAAACTGCAAGTTCGTCGAATTCTGGAACATCTTGAAATGTTTTCACGTCGTTAGCGCACTTAATTGATTGTGGCTCTTTCTGATGAATGTAAAGCACTTTATCTTTATGCTCTCCTGGTATCTCAAACTGGATGTTAAAATGTTATGGTCCGTAGATATCAGGCTTCCAAATATTTTGTACAAACAGCATGTTTATTGAATTCTGGACCATAGCGCACTTAATTGATTGAGGCTCCTACTGATGAATGGTATGCGTTTTATCTTTATGTTATCCTGGTATCTCGTATTGGATTAATGTAGGTATGGTAAAATAGGCTCTTTTGGGTGCTACTCATGGCCATTAGTCAAACCCTCTATATCCTCCACAACCCAGGTACTGGGTAACCCGGTACTCTTGGTAAGACTGGTTGTCAGACTTTTGGGCCCCTACCCGTAACGACTGTCAAAGATCGACGAATGACATTCGGGACTAACGGCTTAACTTACTTTCCGAGGCACGGAGGGGTCTCGATATGTAATGGATGGAATCAATCAGAGCTTAATTAATATCCCAGTTCTCTACCTCTCCGGTCTATTGTTATACAGGCCCTTCATCATCATCATTTCAGCCGAAAGATGTCCACAGCTGGACATAGGCCTCCCTCAAGCACCTCCACTTCGAGCGGTTCTGTGCTTCCCGCATCCAGCGGATTCCTGCGGCCTTTACAAAGTCATCGGCCCACCTTGTGGGGGGAGGCCTTCCAACCTACGTCCTCCAATACGCGGTCGCTATTCTAGAATCTTTCGGCCCCATAAGCCATCTGTGCTGCGAGCAACGTGCCCTACCGTTTGGCGTTAGAGTTGCCTTTTCCTCTTCTCCAGAAGGCAAAAGGGTGAAAATTTGAACATAAAACCATTTTGTGGAACAGGTAGACAGAATATTCCAGTTACCCACGAACCGCACCTGTCATGTTCTTCACCAATTGTTTCCAAGGAGGTCAATAGTTGAAAAGTAAAACTCTTTTGTATAATAAATCCATATTGTTTACTTCTTTGAAATACTTTCACTGCATTAAGAATTCTTAATAAGTGCTGTTTCATTGCTGTATTCGGGCTAAGTGATGGTTACGAGGAAAGTATTCGCTAAAATTATGATTGTGTTTAATTAAAATAATGCTAAGATTAGAGATTTTTCAAAGACATTTTAATTTATCTGTTCGGATAAAATACCGAGTGCTGAGATTTTATGACGTTGATAACTACTTAATTTAGCTGAACTTGTTTTTATTTTTCTTTTAATCAAAAACTTAGAAAAAATTAAAAACGTAAAGAATAATAAAAACTTTAATTCTCCACTATCATAACGTCGAATCTTTTCCATAATATTATCAAAATTAACAAAAACAACCAATTCGCCGACAAATTAACAGAAAATGTCGGCTTTAAATGGTCTTGAAAATGTTCTCTTTTCAATAACTATTATCATTATTGACTCATCAATGCTAATAAATACCATTTTACGCATAACCCTTTTTTTTGTGGATGGAAAATCATCAAATGACCCCTCCCGCTCTGGGTGGAGCGGAAGGGAGTGTCAGACTCTTACTGACTAAAACCCACCCGTGTTCCTTCCTTAGCCCTTTCTGTTCCAGGGCAGCGGTAAACCTTTCGGATGATCCCGCCGCCCCGGCAGGCTTCGGCCCTATCGGACCCCGTCCTCTGCTGACATCTCTTTGAGGCGCGCGTGGAACACAACGCGCCGTCCGGCACGGGCCTGGTCCTGATCGGACGGCGAGCTACCCATTACTCACCGCCCGCAGGCCCGCGCCTACGGTGGCCGGGAGTCGTCACGCGGCTCCCGACGCCCGGAGCGTCTCCCGCGGCGGCTGAGGCGTGAGGTGTTCTCCCTCAGCCTCTCAGCCACCTCCTTCACTAGCATGACTGCTTCGCAGAAGGAGGTGACTGCCTCCCACTCCCTCTCGCCCCGGACCATGGCTTGAACCAGGGCCGGACGCGAGAGGTCGCCGCCGTTGCCGATCGCCTCTACGAGGACACGGCGGGGCTCCGCCCAAGCAGGGCAGACCGCCACCGTATGCTCCACCGTGTCCTCTGGGCGATCCTGGCAGTGGTGACACCCGGGCGTCTCCTCCCGCCTGATTATGTGCAGGTTACGCATAACCCTGACTTCATCCAGAATTTTCTGACCAGGAATTTTATCACAGTTCCGTCGAACATGATTAGTATCTATCCGGACGTCGATAGTGAGTCTTTCTCCGTCACACAGTTTCGTGCGAATGCAAGTCGGACTTGCATACGAAGGGTTGCGTACCACAAGGCATAGAACGCCGAAAAACACGTTTCTTGTATGGAGACCTCCTTAAATATTTGGTTTTATTATATGATCATTATTTGTTGATATATTGGCAATAGAAATACATACTCTGTGAAAATTTAAACTGTCTACCTATTACGGTTCATGAAATATGACAGACAGTTGGACGGACGGACGGACAGACGGAGGCTTAGTAATGAATCGGAATGCCGCACCAAAATTCCGCAAGCCAAATTCCGTACGTTCACATTTACACAGCGATTCATTACTCCCATCAATTACTCAGTTTCATAATTAACAAACGTCAAACAATAAGCGGTCCCATTCACACACGTCATCAAAACAGTTCGGACACGCGATTTTTTGTCGTTTAACAGTAAAATAATTATCTCTTGTATTCAATTAGTGCGGTGAGAAAATGACATGTCTATCGGTGGATGGACCAACCTATTATTATCATTATGATACGGCGACGGATGTAGAGTGTGACTAGATGTGGCATGGAGATCAAGCGAGTGAATGTTCGAGAGTGAAGAAAATGTGGGCTTTATTTTAATCGGATGTTTGTTGAATGAATTTAATGAATGAACAATGTGTTATTATAAAAAAAAAATACGATCTAAAAAAAGACGCATATGGGAAGTCCCATATACCTACATCTTTTTTTAGATCGTAATTTTTAACACAACTGGTGATATATTATGTAGGTGTACTATAGGTACTCTTCTGCCCTAACCCTTCGTAGAAAACATTTTCTGGTAAGTTGGCTCCAAAATTCATAGACACAGATCGATCTTGAAAAAGGTGAAGGAAAACATCGTGAGGAAACCGGCATGTCCTAGAACCAAAAAAATCGAAGACATGTGACATAATACCAACCCGCACTAGACCCGCGTGGTTGATTATGGCCCACTCCTGGCCTGGATCCCAGCAGTGGGAAAATTATAGGCTGATTATGTACTTCGAGCTTATACGAGTATGTATGTATTTTATATAGCAAATACTGACTATGCTGTTTCTACCTCTGTTACTTTAATTCTATACATAGCTTCGCCCGATGCATGTGACCTACTCGTGTCAATAGTGCTTTAGGCATATAGACAGGCTTATTATCCAATTTAACAGCTGTTGTCTGGTTGTGTCAAACGGTATTTCACGGTGCTTCAAAATGATTGTATGCCAAAGGCGTCATCTTCTTGGAATGGACAGCTACTATTCTAGGATTCTGATCACACAGTATTGTTTTTTCTTTAATGTATATTTAAAACTGGATTACATACCGAATAACGATTCCCGAGGCCCCTACGTACGGTAGACTTAAGCTTTCTAAAGTTGACATTCGGTCAATTCTCCCAAAACCTAAGAGAAGTATTTGAAACTAGGCCGCAAGCCCGCAAATAATCGGCAATAATTTATTCCTTATCACTAGTGTTATATAAAAAAACAGTCAACAGTTAACTGCGCTTCAAAACTCAAAAAAAATGAAATATTGTTTATACTGCTCAAACAAAAAATAAATGGCATAAAATATACACATACAAAGTAACCAAAATCCCAAATCTCGGTGTCTACACCTTCCACAACTTTAGTTCCTCGTGAATACTCACCTGGTACGATGCCATTGAACTTGCCAGTCGCCGTAGTACCGACGACACCCGTGCCAAAAAACTTGATATACACGCGAGTACGTACGACCCGGTATTAATTGTGGCAACATTCTTCATTTAGAGTATTATGCGTGGTGAAGCTATGTGAGATTTGATGATTGTAGTGAATTTGGAGATTAATTGCAGCTTTTGCATTTTGGTGTAGTTTAGAAGTAGATTAATGGTCGCGACTCAAAATAAATTGGCATAAATAAACGCAAGAGAACGATGATGATGATGAAGATTAGAAGTTGGGTAATGATTGTAATGTGAAGTACATGGTTGCTGTTTTACTAATTGAAACATTTGATATACGAGTAAATAATGCTTTTGAACTTCAACCGAGTCTCGCCAAGTATGTTTAGCTTTGAAGATTTATAATGTTAGAAATTAGACAAAGTTTAGACAATCGGTACTAACAACCCACATGACGTGTCTAGTGTATCAGGCAACAATACTTCATTCATTCTTCTAGAAGATAATTTTAGGTGTGTCAAAATATATAGAATTCAATGACATCACCGAACACGTAGATTTAACAGCTGCTCGCAGGTGGCCGAGGTGATAACTTGATTTTGCGCGGCTTGCGCATACACAGAGTAAACCCATAGGACATTAACAGAAGTACCACTACACCTATGAGTGATCTATTACCTATGAGTGGCACGGTTGGCGCAGTGGTTAAGCGATTGACTGCTGCGCTGCGTGTCGCGGGTTCGATTCCCGCACGGAACAAATATTTGTATGACCTACATGTATTTGTTCCGAGTCTGGGTGTTTTTCTATCTATAATATGTATGTATTTACAAAAAAAAATTGTATATAAGTAGTTTATCAGCCATCTTGTTACCATAACACAAGCATTAGGTTGCTTAGCTTGGGACAAATGGTGCTGTGTGAAATGTCCAGGGATATTATTATTATTATTATTAAACTTTCGGCTATACAGGGTGGATTTTTGAGTAAAGGCAAGATCCTTAACCGTTGTAGTTACAGGAAAACGGTCTTAGGAGTGTCCTTAACTTTGTGAGACATTTTTATTAGCATTCTCAGATTATGAAAAAAAAAACATACTCGTAGTAAGAAAATGGCCAGTTTTCACAAAAACTTTTTTTTATACCAATCGATCTTGTTTCTTATAAGGGTTGGAAAACTTCATGGAACGAACAGACTGAGTACTAGAAAAGTCGGAAATCGCAAAAACTTTCCCATACATTTCACAAAAAAATGAAACTCCGACTTACTAAGTATATGACAAAGAAACCAAAAGACGAAGCGAATGTAATTGCCGAACGAGACTTGAATGAAATAACCTGACAACGAGCAGTGTCCATTCATGCGTAAATCGGGAAGTTTGACTGCATCAAATCAATTGACTAGGCTTGTCGTACTCTCTTGTTAGCTAAGTCTCTCCCAAGTTAAGCGTTTACACCTTCCGCATCAATTTCCTTCAGCACTTTAAGTACTTTCCTCTGTTTGTCGTTACATCCAGTTAAGGCGTCATTGCACGCTACGTTTGCAAACCGCGATTTCTACTTATGGAGGGTCTGTTCTAAGTGAAGAGCGCAGTTGGCAAATGTCAATGTTGACAGTTTTGTCCATTTTGAGTCTTTACGACTTAAAACATTACTTGCTTTTCTTTTATTTTTTTTTATATATGGCATGTTATTCATTTGGTATTCTACCAATGAATGACAGCCATATATAAAAAAAATAAAAGACTTTTAGGCGTCTGCCTAACGGTAACGACATTCAAAGATCTCTTTGAATGTCGTTACCGGTAGGCAGACGCCTAAAAGTCTGATAAGCAGCGTTACCAAGGGATATCGTGTTACCCAGTAATTTTTGCATAAGCCTATGGGTTCGAAAATACTATATTCGCAGCAAAATAAAAATTAATTCAAAAATAAAGGAGGAAATCGCTTTTGAATAAAGTCAAATGTATACAGCTTAGGGTGGTAAATAAATTTCAAGACCGACTATACCTACTTATATCTTGCCTAACCGTCGAAAAATAATGGAACTTCTGAAGTTATCTACTTGCGTCCACATCATCTCTCCGTTGTTGCTATGCCGCCGAATGGGCGTTTATTTCCGTTTATTATAAATCATTAATGTTAGATGTGCCGCATTAGAGGCTCAGCTTCTCAAAACTGGTTTTAATTTATAATATTACCATAAAAAGTAGGGAAGCACTATGACCCGTTGTGTTTGCATGAAATTGAAGGATCGAATGGTGCGAGTGAATCTAGACTGGTCTAGTAGAAGGTGTAGTCTATAGTATAGGTATGCGTGTGTGGGTTTAAAGCAAAATGAAAATGTTTCGAGTGTAATTAGCAGGGCTAAAAAGGCCACTTTAAGCAATACCTCTAAAAGCTATTCATTTCCTGAATTCCCAGCAGGTCGTTAGCAATTCCTTTAATTTTCGTTAAATGGTTACACATAATAGTTTAATCACCTACAATTCATTTCATATCAATCATATTTGGTGTAAACATTGGTGGGTCCACCAATGTTTATTTTACGAATTTCCATACAAAACTGTCAAACATGTAAATTGCGTGATATGAATTGCACACAGATCATGTTATGAATTGTCAGTTTGTGACCAGTTTCAGTCAGAACCGTAAAAATTAGACAGTTGAAATTTTCACAGAATGTGTATTTCTATTGCCGCTGTAATAATAGGTAAAATAAAAATAAAATAATGTTAAAATTAAAAGGGACCCCCATACAAGAAAAGCGTTAAAAAATGTAATGTTAAATGTTGTACGGTGGTACAGAACCCTTCATGTGCGAGTCTCACTCGCACTTGGACGGTTTTTTCATCTAAGTACAAACGAATCGTGTGAACCGAGATTTTCTTCTAACCGACCGCAGCCAGAAAACCTCATAAGAAAGCGAAAAGTACTTTTAGTACTTTTATTTTCATTTATTTTCGTGATGAATGAAACTTACTATGGATATAAAAGTTCTACTGTGTACGCCGTATAATTTATTTACCATATCTATAAAACAATCTTTGTCAGAGAGAAAATAAACTATTATGATATGATGTTTTCTTAACAATCTCTTGTTCCGGAAGAAATTCGCATGCCTCACATTCCGAGGGCCAGGCAGTAGACAGGTCGTATTAAAAACCTTATTTAATCGTGACTCATGTGCATAAATCGCTTTCTTTTCGCATCTGCCGACTTCTTAACGTGTTTTTCACAACTTCATTCGGTTTTTGTATTTTGATTGTTTTTTTTAATTATCTTTACTTTTGGGGCGTTATCAGCATTCATATGCATATTTACATCCAGGATCGTCGGATATAGTTGATGTTTAGTAAGAAACAGATGGATGTATAGATGAACTGTTTGTTTCCTATTCAGTAAGGGCTGATTTTTCAATCGACAGATATTTTTTTATTCCTGGAAGTAAATTGACGTCTTTCGTCGACAGTTTTTGTATGGAAGAACTGTCAAAAATTCAAAATTATTACTCGGATAAAAAAAAGATAAAAAATGGTGAAATTAGCCCTGAATAGATTTCTTACTAAGCTTCAACTAAGTATATCCGACGACCCTGGTTACTTATCTCCTTTGGTGACCGTACTTAGTTGGTTGACTACCGCATCACAAGCTGTACATGTAACTATAATAGTAATGACTCATACATTTTAAACTGTTAAAATGTGGGCGTAATAAATGCGATTCTTACTAAGAAGTCTACGCACTACCATTGGTCATCGTTCCTATCTAATTTGCAAAGTGACCAATGCCCGTTGAACAGCTATTCCAATGGAGTTCATTTGTTTTTTCTAGCCGAAACTTTTTTTGCCAATCCAACTCTAAATTAAAGCAAAGCGCTACTACAAAATCGCTAAAGAATCATGACAGCATCTTCGGCAGTCGTTACGGGTTGTCAGAAGACCGAAAGTCTGACAATAAGTCTTACAAAGGGTATCGTATAACGGAGTAACTGGGTTGTAGAGGTCAAATAGGAAGTCGCTTTATGTAAAATACTGGTATTCAGCTGCACCTAGTTATAATGGAAGCTGACCACAACATAGTTGGGAAAAGGCTAGGCAATTGATGACAGCATCGTCACTTATAAGTACATACATACTTAAAAGCTCTTCATTTAACCACCTAACATAAACTCTTAAACAGTCATGACACCGCAAAGAATGCGTAGTAACAACCAAATACTTGGGATTTTCGACCCAACCCAAGGCACAGTGAATGACACAAGTCTTTCTCATATATGCTAATAGACATGAGCAATGTTGACGGTGAAAGTGGCCCCAATGTTGATTAGGAACTTTTTTTAGAAACGTTTTTATAGAGAGGACAATTATCGCTTGTGTGAACGGGGAGTAGAATGTCGGACCTTCGGAGTTAGTGAATGGTGAAGTTAGTAGATTGGGTTTTGACGTGTTGTGTTGGACGGCTGAGCTGTTTTGTTATTAAACGTTTTTGAAGCACAATACTCTTGCTCATGATATCTACGTTAAGTAAACTCTATAGCTATACAATTCGGATGTAGTCATTTGGATGGTTAGATGCTAAAACAAAGGGATGGGAATCAGATCCTATTGCGATAATAGATACCATTCCGTTTTCTTGTTATGAAGGCAGCTGAAATTTTCTTGAAGTTGTGCTTGTGGCCTGAATGAAATATCTCGACTTTCGACTGATTATAAATTAATTACTTTATGTACCACTACTATAGAATAGAATAGAATACTCTGTATTATGTACACCATATAAATTACAGACATAAATATAGAAATTTTACAAAGGGTGACACATTGGGCGGTCTTATCGATAGGAGCGATCTTTTAAAGACAACCTTTGGCCAACCTACTATATTGATTGTATTGGATTGTATAGGTATAAAACATTTGTTTGTAAAGATTCTTTCATGTATAGTTGTTTGGACGCTTAAATAATTAGTCACAGTCATTTTGACACATCGACACGCACTTCTACTAATTGAGATTTCTGTGAAACTGTGGGTTCCATAATTATTCTACGGCATCAGAATCCTAATACAGTTTTCAGCACAGTCACCAGAAGTGCTTGAACTCACGACCTTTCTAAGCCAGTTAACGATGCTCGCTAAGCCATGCCCTATCACAAATAAGGCTTAATGTAAAAGCATTCATTTTATAAAATGAACGTTCAAAACGTACCTTCAAGTAAACGTTAAGTACCTTAATTCATTTGATTAGTTTCATAAAGAATAGTCCAAGATTCTCTTCAAGCCATTTTCCCCATTAAACTCCTCCCGGAGTAATGCAAAACAGTAAAAAATGAAAATCAACTTATCGTTACTTGTCTTCGTATAATCTTTTGACCTCACATACAATATACACACAATATAAACTCACGCCTGATTCTCATGTGGAAGAAGCTACAGAACGCTACCTGTTACCTGTGTCCTCCCTTCCTGCCAATCGGTAGCCGGGAAGTGGATTAAATTTAACTTGCAAGATTTGATTACAGACAAACATCGGGACAGGTGAAACTAAATAAAAGCTTGTAAAAAAGCATTAATTCATATAAAATAATCGCTTAAAACGTACCTTCAAGTTAAAAAAAAAATAGTAAAGTCAAAGTTTTTGTTTGTAAAAATAGGTGTTATAAATAAATTAGGTACAGAGATCTATGTTTTGCAGTTAACTGCGTACAAATATCTAATAGATAGGCATACGAAATTACAATAGATTTTTTGTTAAAAATTAAATGACAGCTTCAAAGCTAAACTTAATAATCGTTATTAGTAAATTTAAAGAGTTATACGATATAGCAAGAGACTCCTCAAGCCATTTCCCCCCATTAAACTCTTCCCTGACTAATGTAAAACGATAAAAATGAAAAATCAACTAATCATTACCTGTCTTGGCATAACCTTTTGAACCTTCTATTAAGTGAACGAAGCAACGTACACCGCATTTGCGTATACCATCGCTAAGCTGTCAACTGCTATTTCGCAAACTTACAATTTGCGTCGGAATTACAGTAAAATAAAGGGAATTAAACGGTAAAATGGTTTTTGTAATAACTTTGATGATGGGACAGGAAATGGTTAGAGGGATGAGAGATTTGATTAGCGGTACTTTTGAGTGGGTATAAATTGCTTTGCAATTAATGTGCTTAATCATGTTTTCATTCAGAAATACGTTTAGCGTATTTACCATAATGTCTTTCGTATTTAGTAGTTGTGTGTATGCTTTCGCAAACATCTCTAAAATTTTAATGATACTCGTATTTACGACTGTGTGACTTGTCACACATCACCCGTAACTGAGCACGCGGGCCCAGTGCAGGTGGGTGGATGTCACATGTCTTCGAACTTTTGGTTCTAGGACATGCTGGTTTCCTCAAGTTGTTTTCTTTCACCGTTTTGAGAGCAGTGGTGACGAAATTAAACACACAATAAAGTGTCTACCTGGGTTCGAACTCACGCCCTAAAACTCGGTAAGTCGGGGCCGATGCCACTGGGCCACCACTGCCAACTGTCTTTTAGTGAAGCTAGTCAATTATGAATTGACCAGTATCGATGATTGTGTAGCGGTATCTACAACGCCACATGCGAACAACGTGTCACACTGACGTCACGCAAATCCTGCATCTCGCAAGCAGAGTTTACCGCGCAACTAGCATACATACAAACTTCCCAACAACAAACATTGGGCAGTTGCCCGCCAGACACAACATCCGACTGGTCGGAGGATCCTCCCTTTTCTATAGAGTATGAGTGAACTTTACACCCTGTTCCTCACACCTCTATAAATGGTTGGATGTTTGGCCCTGGCTATTCAGTTATCAAAAGTAACCTACCTATGTTTAAGTGATGTTATCGCAATTACGTAAAAATATCGAACTACAAACATTTTTTTTTTTGAAAAGTCAGAATATCGGACACCATCACAAAGCACAGCTTTTCACCGACAGCAAAAATCGCCTACCGGCCAGTGAAACTAAAAGAAACGCGTATCTAATGCTACACTTCTGCCATAATGACAGTCGATACAACAGCTGTGCACTGATTGCTGTATATTTTCTATACGATACGAGTACGACGCATCATTAATGTAATAGTGTGCACGCGTCCGCTTGTGAACTAGTGATGTGACGTTACGATTTAATTACCTAGTCGATTCTTTTGTGATTTATTAGGACATGGTTTTTTTTTAACTAAAGCATTTGACAACTCAGCTACTTTTATTTTTTATGATGACAGCAATATTCTAGGTATTATAAAATAATTGCTCGATAAAACTTTGCATTCTTGTAACTGTTCTTCTCAGTCAGATAAAAAAAGAATGGAAGCACTAAAATTCGAGATTTTTTTTTTTTATAATCTTTCTGTTTTTACTACCCAATTGTAACGGAAATGTAACATTCTGTGTAAAATCTCTACAACACCACACAAAGCACTGCTACATATTCTACCGCAAGCAACTGAGTGAGACAATCAGGTTACTCAAACAGGTATCTTCTATACAAGCACGTCATTACAGTAATGGTCTGCACGCGACGATGCTGCGTCTAATCACGCTCTAACATTAATAGTGACAATTTAATTTGTCAATAACGAATAGACTTCGATATAGATTTACTTATAAGATTAATGATGCAATTTTGTTTTAATAAAGGTTTGTTTTTGTATGGCCTGGGTATGTCTAGCGATGATTTTCTAGGTAAAACTATTTTCAGTCTGATTGTTTATAAGTAAATACAAGGTCACGATTTAATTTTTAAATTTAATTATCCACCATCTTGTTACCATTTATCACCTTGTTAAAAACATGCTATCTGATATTTTTATAGTTAGTTTTTCTAACACTAAAACAACAGATAATTTACACTAAATATCAGAATATTAAAAAAGATCGATATCATGAAAAACAACAAAAAAAAATTATATATTTTTTCTCTGTGTCACCAAGCCCATCACTAGTGATTTGTGCGTGCCACCGTCGCGTGTGCAACGACGAACCAACTACTGAACATTAGAGAATAATAGAAAAACAAATTGAATTAACGAGATTTTCTCATACCACATAGAAATGATGTCGACCGCAACGTGTATTGTTATTATGGTAATGTTATACGTCACGTCAAGGTGTTCGTTGTTTCATGTTCAAAAGGGTGACTGTTTCACTTGTCTGCTGTGACATCATTCGAAGATCTTTGATAGTCGTTATGTGTAGTGAGACGCCCGCAAGTCTGACAACCAGTCATGTCAATTACCATTAAAATGTCCGTGTCTACACAGTAAGACAGTGGTCAGGGCTGTCCTGTACCGCCCCTACATAATTTGTGTTCTAAAACCTATTGTGTGTACTAGGTGTATTAAAACTATTAGAAGCAAAAGACCCAACGGTGGCAAACGGTGGTATTCATGCCATTAGATTGTGTGTTTGATAATCTGCTGTAGATTGATATTAACGTGTAGCAGTCTTACCAGGACATAGGTATCGTGCTTTTAGCAATAAGACTGCCCATTGTGTCATCATATGTAAAACTGCTACATTTATGTATATCTGTAATTTTTATGGTGTACCTACGTAATAAAGAGCATTTTATCTATCTATCTACCAGTAACGGGGTTGTGGATTCGGACAGGCAGACGCTGCTTGTAAAATACTGGTATTCAGCTGTATCCGGTTAGTCTAATAGCCAAGCCCAACATAGTTGGAAAAAGGCTAGGCAGATGACGATGACTGTTGTGACATCATGTGATTATGATTCCTTATTCTCATATCAGCACGAGTTTATAATATTAACAGACAGCTAAAGTAGCAAGTTTGCTGACGGGGCAGCTCAGGGTGCGCCAGACGTATTTACATGAAATGAGCACAGTCATTCTTCGATTCATGATCGAAAGGGAACCCACTGATGGATAGACCTCAAGCTCATTCCAAAAAAATATAAAAGCAGACAGAGCCGCAGGCGCAACTAGTTTATAATTACGATTATCCATCTACAAAATAAATTCTAATATTGAAAAACTCTCGTTAAATCTAAGCAACATTAGAACTGACCCTTTTAACATTAATCATACTTTATCCTTTCTAAAAAATAATAGGGATTCCTCTATGATATCTCATCCCACTATCCTAAAGCCACGTGCACATAATATTATGATATTGTTCATGACGTATCAAGTTACGATTCGATTAGAAATGAAATTGAAATAGCAATAAAATGTTATTGGATACTTATTGAATTTGTTTTATGTTCACATTGATCAACTATTTTATGGGATGAATATAGTCAATTATTTTGCAACTAGGTACAGACAGGTGTGCTTCCTACACAGAAAATTATAGGTACGTTATAAGGCTTTAACAGCGTTTTACTATCACCACCATTAAATTAAAATTAGGATTGCCCTTATATCCGGTAATGCTGCAGCAGACATATTGCTACCTTGTTAGTGTTTGTTTTTGTCTGTGTTTGTTATCCTGTCTGTATCCTTGTACGTATCTGTTTGTATATGAGTCTTCTTACTTGAATGAAACTTATGTTATTTTATTTATTAACTTGGTCATGTAACCTGTTTTTCATAAAAAAATAAACTCTTCTTGTTCCGACAGAGCTTTACGAGGAAAGTTCATGCCACGATTCTTTTTCTTTGTCTTGTATAAGTATCCATTTATACCTTTATTATAAACTAGCTTCTGCCCGCAACTTCGCCTGCACGAAATATCGGCCCCTGAACCACCGCGTCGCATCCCATTTTAACTTAGTTTTCGCCTAGCATTTTTTTTGCCTTTTTCACCTTTTTGCTCGCCTCTAAGAGTCGCAGAGTGATGTTAAATGGTCGACAACTTGCCTCAAGAATTAGGCTATAAAATCCAAAAATAATTTTTCGAATACGATTTTTACCAGTCAGTTCCAGAGATTAGCGCGTTCAAACAAACAAGAAAAAAATAGTATATAGTATAGATAGATAGAGAAGCTTCGCCCTGATTTCGGTCACTTTCGGTCAACAGCGTTAGCGTTAGCTTCGTAAAGATCTTCCATAGTGCAGGTGTGTTGTCTGTGATATGGCTCATCTGTGTTGCACTGTGGCTTATCGGTATGCCACGATGAATACTCAGATCAGCTAATTAGTAAGTTTGGAAGAGACTCCCAAGACTTTCTTTACAATCGTAATCGTAGATGTTACTAAACGTAAAAATATACAGTACAGATACAACATACAACGTACAATATTTTACCCAATCCTCCTGCCCATTAAAGACCTCCTCATTTCGCTCCATAATTTAACTTCATCCTTTAGCTCACCCGCTCTTTTTAAATCCAGAAACCCATGCTCACTCTCTAGCATGTCTGCCCGCACCTTTACAATACACGCATTAGTACGCACTTCAAAGGATGCAGCGATTATAACACGGAGGTATTATTACCGGTGCGTATCGGCGGAGATCATATTATTTTCTCTAACGCGCTTAGTGTGTTCCGACGATGGACGATTTCGACTAACGAGTGCGTTGGTTATTAGAATGAATTGAGCTTATTATTTAGATCTTGTTATGTTTGAAACGGCTTTACGTTTTGCTGTTTATGAACGAGGATCTTTGAATGTGTACTCGATATGGCTTTGTTTTTTAGCTGTTTCAATGAAAGCTTGCTCACAATGTTCTCTTAACTAAGTTTCTAAACGTATTTTTTGTTTTATGTTCCTTATATTGGACACTAGCTTCTCCCCGCATGCACTCATCCGCATGAAATTTCTTGTTCAATCATAAAACATATCAATATAATTCAGTCACTCTCGGAAATATTGTAGCTTCCCATTAGTGAAAGAATTTTCGGAATCGGATCAGAAGTTCGGAAGATTACCCCTTACAACATACAAACATTATCTCAACAACACAAATATTATCTCTTTATAATATTAATATATATTTTCCAAATTCTATGATTATAAATACTGTTTTATACAATATCCAAACAGGTTAGTGTAGTGTACCTAAACTTATTCATAAAGTCAAAGACATGTGCGTTTGTGCATATTAAGACACGTGCTGTCACTACGAGTATAACTAATAAC
Organism: Apamea crenata; assembly: GCA_949629185.1. Taxonomy (NCBI): domain Eukaryota; kingdom Metazoa; phylum Arthropoda; class Insecta; order Lepidoptera; family Noctuidae; genus Apamea; species Apamea crenata. The sequence goes on along the minus strand of OX451363.1, from coordinate 5,498,676 downwards.
GATGCAAATAATTTCGACGCCATTTTATTTATAGAGTAGGCCTTGCACTCCCATATAATTATTGTATGTAGGTTTGCAAGTCTTAGTTTAATTAAATTTTATTTTAGTCTTTAATTCTTGTCTCTGTCTTAAATTTAGTCCTCGGATAAAATTATCTGGCGTTGGAAAAATCAGCCCTTAGGACCGAGTTTTTGATCCGTAACTACAATTTTTTTTAATTTTATTTTTTTAATAGTAGTTACGGATCAAAAAATCGGCCCTAAAGGCTGATTTTTCCAACGCCAGATAATTTTATCCGAGGACTAAATTTTGAACAATTTCTTATTGAGAAATAAATTTCTTTAACCATAACTTTTGACAGTTCTTCCATACAAAATCTGTCCGACCGACGTCAATGATATTCCACGAATAAAATTTATCTGACTATTGAAAAATCAGCCCTCATAGTATTAAATTAAAGTACTTAGGTTTTACTTTTGTATGAAAAGATAAGAAGGATATTATGTATTTTGATATTGATGAGACGGAAATTGAAATAATTGGACGTAACGTGTTTTAACTGTCAAACGTGGTGTACTCGTAGTATAGCTCAAGAAGTATTATACATCGACAGACGATAACCGCGTCATAGATTACGGCCCACTCTCACTCACAGAGAGGTGGCCCGTGTCCCAGCAGTGGGAACATTATAGACAGATAATGATTGAGACGATAATTAATTAATAATAGATAATAGAAAAATAATAGTCACAATATCTAATAAGGAAATTGAACATTTTCAAAGTGTCCAAGTTACTGTATTTTAACACCGGAAAATGAAGATAAATAGGCTAATCTTTATAGTACTATATATAGGCTATAAGGTAAACCTTATTACCGTGAGATCACACAATCATTATAAATACAGCTAATGATAGCAAAACTAAATTCGCACTCAAGATTTACGATAATATTTACGATGCTACTATAGACATGATGCGCGTTGCTCCACTTTCTTACAAGCATCTCGTATTAACGCAATTAAAGACTACCCAGTAACTGTCAGTAATTTCATTATTATCTGGGTACCGACTCTTTGGTTGCTGTTTATCGAGTGCGCGTGTAATTATTGGGGTGTTAAGCTTGATGATTCGAGATTGAAGCTGTTGTTCATTTGAATCGGACGTGTGTGGAATTGGAATGGTTGGAATTCCGAAGTTTGGCTCTGAGCATGAATTAGAAGAGAATGATGACGATAATAAAATATTTTATAACATAACATAACTTCACGCTTGGAATACGAAATGTGGGTGCACCTGGTAGTACACACCCACATTTCGCCAGTTAAGTCCCATGTAATATGGTGGTGGCGAGCCTACTGCTATCAACCCAGCACAAATCCAGACTTCGCGTTGCTACTGTGAAATTCCTGATGAAAAAACCCAATAACATATTTCCCGAACTGGGAAACCGAACCCAGGGGGTTTACTCCGAAGTGCAAAGTGCGAATGTTTGGATCGGACCGACACATGGCCGAATCGAATATTATTAAAAAAACCGGTCAAGTGCGAGTCGGACTCGCACACCGGGGGTTCCGTACAATTACAATTTACGATTTATGACGTATTAAAAAAAACACTACCTACTAGATCTCGTTCAAACCAATTTTCGGTGGAAGTTTACATGGTAATGTACATTATAATTTTTTTTAGTTTTATCATTCCCTTATTTTGGAAGTTACAGGGGGGGGGGGATACACATTTTACCACTTTGGAAGTGTCTCTTGCGCAAACTATTCAGTTTAGAAAAAAATGATATTAAAAACCTCAATATCATTTTTGAAGACTTATCCATAGATACCCCACACGTACGGGTTTAATGAAAAAAAAAATTTTTGAGTTTCAGTTCTAAGTATGGGGAACCCCCAAAATTTATTGTTTTCTTTCTATTTATGTGTGAAAATCTTAATGCGGTTCACAGAATACATCTACTTACCAAGGTTCTTATAGTTTCGGAAAAATGTGGCTGTGACATACGGACGGCCAGACAGACAGACAGACATGACGAATCCACAACGGTTCCGTTTTAGCCATTTGGCTACGGAACCCTAAAAATGCGAAAAAAGTTCGGATTGGCTCAGTTGGGCCGGGACCATAGTCAATATTCGAAAGAGTGTAGGAGTGTAGGATCGGAACCGACAGAACCAAATAGTAACTTCGTAGCAGGAAACGGCCGAACATTCGGCCGATACTACTTCGGAGTACGTCCACCCCCAGGCCGTCATGCTCAGCAGTAGCGCTTGCGAACACTAAACCAACGAGACAGACTAACATATTTATCTGATTCATATATTCATACAACTGATAATGCGGCTGTATAAAATACGGAAACGCATTATTATATCTATCTGTACTATGCTGTGAAGTAAAACCCTCTATCTTTGTTTATCGTTGTTTGTCTATGTCATTCGTTAATGGAAATTAAATTTCACTTTATGGGCTTATTGACATCCAAAGAAAATTTAGAAAAAAATATTTTGAAGTTAATATTAATAAGAACTCTATCGTGACTTTCACTAATATGGAAATATTATCTACTCGTATATCTGCAAAAGCATAAATTATAAACCATCGAGACAGCGTTCAATTAATAATATCATTGACGTTTACTGCTGGAGAAATTCATAGAAATATAAATCAGAGACTGATTTAAATGATGCTCTTGAGGCATTGACGTTGGCTTGGCACATCATGAAAGGTTATATAATTTATTGATTGAAATACATAAATAAATACTTGTCTTGGTAAACCTTTTCACACGTGGCATAGCATACTAAAGTAACACCGTCTGCATCGCCACAAAAAATCAAATTAAAAACACTTGACGAATTTTGAAACGGCTTTAGTACGCAAAAATGTAAATTACAACGTACTCCAAAATGTACATCGTGTTGTCTCTTTCGTTCTTATGTATTTCTGTATTTGTCTGTCTCGTTTCGCGAATTCCTTGTTGACGCGTGGGAACGTAATGCGCCCGCGCCGTTCCAGGAACGTGCGCTCGCGATTCATCAAATCGTTTTTGTACATAGATTAGTCAATGAAAGCGTATGTACAGATGAGATTTATTAATTAATTTTCATTGAGATGTACGATATTACAGCACGAATAAATAATACGAGCAAAAACGTTATTAACTTAACGTACGATAATAATATATAGGAGAAAATTGTAATCATTAAAATATAAAACTATTAAAAACTGCAAAACATAATAATTTAACATGCAATAAACGAAAGTGAATTCTTGGGTTCAACAAAAAATATTTACATAAATACAGATCCGTTTCTTCTGATTAGCTTTGTGATTGTTAACTGCTTCTGAGTTATATTCAAGAATTCTTTTAAAAGTCGCTTTTATTCATTCTCACATGTCCTGTCTTCTTCCAACTCTTTGGCATCCGTCAGCGTGCGCCAAGTCGCCAATCATCCAATTTTGGCGTAAACCCACCGTACAAAAATTATTCTTTGCCCATTTATTATGTTTACACTGCTCTCTTTCGCGGAAACTTCTCGTTACAAGTCCGCGGCTCGTTGGGAACTGTACAGGAAATACAAACTTACATTTACTTCTCCAAAATTATTTGTTGAACAAAAATTACTCTTGCATCTACGTCTTAAGGTGAATGAGGAGGGCGGTTGATGGCAATGGGAGCTGGTATCTATGAAAGGAATAATTATTCTCTTTTTCCATAAAGATTTTAATTGATGTTGACGGAAAACTCAATGTTATTGTTTTGTTTTGTCATGAGATGATCATTGATTGTGTTGCTGAGAAATACTATCTCGATTGGGAATATTGTTTGAATTGAATCGATAGAGTAATTATTATTTGTACAATTGTGCAGTGAAGTTGCTACGTGACTTGTTTCTGCAATCGATTATTAGCTTTGATTACCTACTGTTTTTTTTATATACACGGAACACAAACCTTAGCACTTTGTTCATTCACAACAAGCTCATTGATTTGTTTGCATTTAATGCTTTTATGATTTATTTACAGTTATTCATTAAGTTTTATGAAACATTTTACAGCTACTTCGATATTGAGGCATTTGTCTCTCGTTTATAGAATAATTCGTCTTAAACAATTCTGTTTCTGCTATTGATTTGAGGGTTCCATCTCAGTATTGTTAAAAACGTCCCACATTTTACTCAAAATGCCATTCGTTCACAGACGCGGGCGCGAGCGGGCGAGTTATGGCCGATGGAGCGGCCCGATGGCATGCCAGTCATACAGTCACTAGAGGTCATGTGCGGGAAGGATCACATGGACGTCCATCTCACGTTCTCTCACCCCTTCGAAGGCATTGTCTCGTCAAAAGGTATGTATTGTTTCTCAGTTTTAGTCACGAAGCTGTATTTCTTCTTCATAGCAAAAATAAGTAATTTTGAACTGGAATTGCTTTAACCGATGAAAGGATAAATCAGGTTTTGCAGCCTCAGTGTTATAGCTAATGAAGTAGAAATAGCATCTCACACTACTTATTAATTAAAGTAAATCCAAACACTGAAGACTTAACAAACATCAAAATCACCCAAAATAAGTACATCGTATCGTCACATCAAAGAACATCAAAATAATGAAGATATACCTGCTCTATAAACCACCAATAAAATCAAACACCACAAAATAGCCACAGACTACATACACGAGGAAAATGTTAGAAACCGGTGTATTCAGACCGCCACTAATTGTTGCGGTAATTGCTAAGGTTTCACTCACAATTATGACGGATACATACTTAGTGCATTATTAATAACGCACGCTCCAGTTGCTGAGCTTTTAGTACGTTATACTGTTACATACTGTACTTGGATTTTGTTCAATTCAATTTATTGTAAAGTAGTAATTGGTGATATGAGTAGTTTTTTGATAAAATCGTTTGGGAGGCTAATTTGTTCGATTTACGCGATAGTGAGGAGCGGTAAATTATTGTTGTTGGTACTGTATTTAAGGTTAAAGAAAACAATACTAATAATGTTGAAAATGAAAAAGAACTTGATTTTGAAAATAAAATGGAAGAAATGGTTGCCAGTATTGGAGTAACTGAACCTGAGAATATCACTTCTGATTTTCTTTTATTTTAAGATTAAAACGAGTAAGAATGTTGTAAAACACGATATGGAAAGCTTCCGTTACGCAAAGTTCGTCTTACTCTACGATAAAAATAACAGTGAAATTACAACTGACAACATGTCTTAGATCTCTACATAGATGTCTGCACACATACTTTAGTCTATTTATTTGTTTTTACATGTTTTCTTTTGATTGTACTGTCCATAGTCTTTACTGTCATAGTCACGTCTTACGCATGTCGGATTCTTTAGAAACGATAACTACATTTGGAATTTGATATCCTCTGGGCCCAATATTGATCCCATTATTTTTTTAACTCGTGTAGATACACAGTTCCCACTCAATTCTCCTAAGCCAAAAAAACGTCACGAATACCTTTAATATAGATAAAAGGTACCGGTTATGATTAAAATATAACCCTCAGTATCTTCCATCTGTTACAACAAACGACTGCGTTTCGCACTTATGACACATTTAAACAACAATAGCGTTAGCATTCCTCGGCAATGGTGTCAAAACGTGGGCGTTTGCTATCTACTTTTAGTTATTGAAAGAAATGATTTCACCTTTTATGAGTATTAACTTTGCGTCCGTAGGTAAGTACTTCTGTTAGTGGAGCATAATTTAGTGAAACTTCATCATCATCACCGTCTTGAACTTTAACATTATATTTATTATTATTAGTCATATCATTCGATTGTTATTCAACAACTTTATTGATAGTTTTACACGTTGATCTATAATTCAATTCTGTTTCAATATAAATCGATTCAATTGAATTACCACTCGCCTCTACACGATACTTGAATAGATTGTCCGCGTGTCCATTCTAGTCCTATAAGCTGACTATAAACCGTATCACAGCACTTTATTTCGAGCCCATTAGTACTGTTTATCTTGCTAACGATATTGCAATTAATGTAGCTAAGGTGTGCGCAAGCACATAATTAGCAATTAACATAAACTGAGCCTTAAATTGCAGTAGGTACTCCGCTTTCTATTTGCTTGTGAAAATAGACGTAAGGTACACGTTGTTTTTAATTAAAAAAATGGAAACAATCCTACTATTAAAGGTTCTATTATGGAATCTTCGGTGCATCATCTCAACATTTTTGTGTTTTTCTATCTATAATATGTATGTATTTACAAAAAAAAATTGTATATAAGTAGTTTATCAGCCATCTTGTTACCATAACACAAGCATTAGGTTGCTTAGCTTGGGACAAATGGTGCTGTGTGAAATGTCCAGGGATATTATTATTATTATTTACAATTATTGGAATTGTGAGATTATATAAACAAGAAAATTGGCTGCTGTATTTGTAAACTAATCGCGGACTTGGTTATTTATGTCAAAACATATTGTTTCCAGTTTCAGTAAAATATTTCAGTTCTATTGGATAGCTTCATGTGGAGTAATTTTAGATATCACGCTATCACCTATTTAGTATTATACAAACGTAAGGTATGGCATCTCTTTCTCGTTTTTCTTATTTTCTGCAGGCACACTTTGCAAATCATCATATTCAAGCCTTTCCGACTCTACAGATATTTGAAACTGTTTCTTAAATACATGTTTTTATCACACATAATTATTTTTGAAATTAATTTTGACATGTTCCCAGGTCAACACGGTGACCCGCGATGTGTCTACGTGCCGCCATCAACGGGACAGACGTACTTCTCATTTCGGATCGCATACGCCAAGTGTGGCACTAAACCAGGTAATTATACAATTAACTATTAATTATAATAAGAGGTACTCTTGTTCTATTGAAGTCTAAACTGATTAATCATTTGTGTTAGTAAAGAAAAATATCCACTATCCGACTTCGTTAAACCCCAGGAACATTTGCCTCCCGGGCGTGATCTGCAGTGGCCTATATGGAAAGCTCTCAATTGATTGCGTACCTAAGTAGCGGCCTTCTTGGGTATGCAATATAGTCGATATAATTTGTCGCAGTGCGGGATTACTGACCCATTCAACACCCAGTGCAAGTGCGGTGCCTCCAATCAGACCATGTCCCCCGTTCAACACCCAGCGCAAGTGCGGTGCCTCCAGTCAGACCATGCCCCATTTCCTGGCGTGTCCTAAGTGTCCGTTCACCTGCACCTCGGTTGACCTAAAGAATGTCACTGATGCCGCAATCAACTTGGCCTCCTACTGGGCTCAATATATATAAAAAAAACAACGGGGAACCATTGACACGAAAAAATCGTAGTAAAACATCGAATATTTTAATTAGGAATTGGCAAATATGTATTTTGTCTTGGGAAATTAATTTTGAGCAATTGCAATAATTGCTTTTTAATTCAGTTATTTTATCGTCTTTTTTACCAAGAAACATGCCAAAGTAAATAAAAATATCAAGTTAAGGCAAAATCCACACTGTAAATGTAATTAAGTCTCGTCTCGGTTGGTTTACTATAAATGGACCGTGAGTAGTCGCGTGAAATCAATAAATATATCCGATGCCTAATGATGCGAACTCGAACAATTAGTCGATATAATAAATCGTTTAAACAAATCGATTTATCGTACATCGTTCTGGGATTCTTCATGCTCGTCCTTTGCGTTTTGTTGTTTGTACGTAACGATTTAAGTAGCGCAAACTTGGTATGGAATCTTCAAACGGAGTGCAAAATAAATGTACGTGATTATTAAAAACTACATTGATACGTTCCCTGAACAAGACCATAAAAATACATACTAAATAAAATCTGTGTACAATTAAAGACAGTCGCTGAACTGTGTGAAAAATTTGTAAATGTGTACCAGAAAAAGAATTTGGCAACAAAATAAAAATACTTTCTGCGTATAACGTTAGACTAAAAATAGACAAGCCATCACCAGGCGAAAGTGAAGAATATTTTGAAGGTTAGGTACATGTTAGTTTTCATGCTGGGTAAATAAGGCTAGTAAATATTGTAGGTAAACGTTACACACTTTTTGGTTTATTCGGAACTGTGTCTCAAATTAAAAGTATAATACCTAATAGCCTTTTAAACTAGTCTAGAAGTAGGTAATTAAAAGCTTTTAGAGACTATTTCATTAGTTGTACGTATTGAAAACTTTTACGATCAATTTAAACTACCTGTTCTATGTATTATTTATTTGCATTCTAGATTTATGATCCTATAAATTTTATATGTTACAAAAATGACGCACTCATTTTGCTTTCATATGAGCAATGATCTTTTACGTTCAATGCATTAACAGGACTCTGTTTACTTTCTTTTTCAATTTATCTTTTGAATGTTGAAAACTTGAAAGCGACTGCTTAAATTGTTTTGATAACTTTTAAATGTTTACACACATCTTTATTTTTGTTGAATGATTTATTTCGAATGGTAGAATTTGTTGAATCATTGACTAAATCACGTCCTACTAATCACTTAATTGTATTGTCATTAGCAAAGCTGGCAGTGTTAAGAAGAATTTTAATATACACATAGGTATTACTAACAGAATTGTTGATAGAAACTAGGCAGGTTGACTTACGTATGTAAACACACATGACAAACTTCTGCGGATAACGTTGATACTTTTAATGTTACTGAAGCAAATAGTATTATCTCATTTATTCATTTTAAGATAATATTTACAAACTTCTAATACTAAATAAAATACAAAAAATTACAATAAAAATATAATATACTTAACTAACTAGAACTATTAAAAAACTAAAATATTGCGTCGAAATATTCTTCCGCATCGCTGTCGACTGGTAATGTACCCGAGAGACTGGCGGCATTGCCACGTCGTATGGCAATGCTTAGCCTCTGGCCAAGGTAAAAGCCAGCCCTTGGGTCACGGGAATTGTCAACCAGCCGTTTAGAGATTTCATTGCACAAGCAATGAGCACTCGGACCCCATGGTTTTAACCCCATACGGCCCTCGAAAATATAATTTACAAATAGTTGTTGACAGAAGCTAGGCAGGTTGACTTACGAATGCTCAAACTTCTGCAGATAATGTTGACACTTTAAATGTTACTGAAGCAAATAGTTGTTGACAAAAACTAGGCAGATTGACTTACGTATGCTCAAACTTCTGCGGATAACGTTGACACTTTAAATGTTACTGAAGCAAATAGTTGTTGACAGAAACTAGGCAAGTTGACTTACGTATGCTCAAACTTGTGCAGATAATGTTGATACTTTTAATGTTACTGAAGCAAATAGGACCAGATACCACGAAGATGAGGAAGATAAGAAAAAGACAAACAATGTAAGGCTCGTAAATCCCACTACTTTAATAACTAATTGCTTGTTTACACTTGACTGCAAAATCGCGATCCGTCACGCCAATGAAGAGAAACGATTGGTAACTCATTCCTTTAGTAAATCATCTAAAATTGTGATGCGTGGACATTTATGAGCGCAAACAACCGTTATAATTATCGTTCAGTCATTTGTGGGGCTTTGCAGAATTGCTGTTATAGGCTTTTTAAGTATGATTGATTCTATATATGACTTTGCGTGAGGTGGAGATATTTTCCACACAAATCAAAAGTTTTAGGAACGTAAAAATGTATTTGAATGATCATCAAATACTGATGAACCTTGTTTTCTAAATATGGAAGACGAGAAGAAAATTAAAAACATCTACACGTTGCAAGAAGACACTTCATTTCAAGTAAAAAAAACCTTTTGATCTCAAGCTAAAAGAAAATATTCTGACCATTCCATTACATCATTTGTTACTCTTTAATTTTTGTATTTATTTTTTTAGTTAGTGAGTCATTTTATTTAGTACCTAGTGTAAATATTGGTTGTTAGTTACATACAATAAAGCTACAATAATAATACTTGAAAATAAATGTCATTTTCAAAGGCTTCTAGTAAATGGAACTTTAAAATGGGGAAAAAGGGTCAAGGGCAAGTTCAGCCTAGAATTACTGTAATTCCATCAGCGTTAAACCTGAGTTCTTTGCGGCATCTAATGTCATGTTGGACTGGTTAGTTGCCTATTAAAGCCTGGCATTTACTAGGCGTCAAATGCCAAACGACATCCAGCGTAGTTCAAAAAGCCACGGCTAAGAGGATATTATCGCTGTCTAGTTCAAGGCTCAAGAATACCTTTGAATTAAGACCCTGCGAGTTTTTAATGCAGTTTCTCTGCACAAAATTTTTCTGACCTGTGCTATATAATTTAGAGTTTCCAGATTTACTTTCTTGGCAATTTGTATCAAGCAGTTTTTAAGCACATTTTTGCTTGTCACTGTCTTATTTAGATAAAAAGTTATAAACTTGTTAGCCATAACAACACGGGCCAGTTCTATATCAATTCCTATTGCATTGAATACGAAGTCTATTGGCAGTGACATTATCGGATCAAAGGACTCTAACTGAGACAGGCAACTATTCAAACTGTCAAACGATACTGTCTCGGTAAGAACGAAGTTATCACCGGAAAGCGCGAGGTTTACACCCACTTGTGAACGTGGGCATCTAACAGATTGCAATATCTTTATAGACGTATGTTAACCTTCGGGTCATTTAAAGGGACGTTAACCTGTTATATGGGGAATGGATGAAGTGATATAGTATAATCCTGTGATACTAATCTGTAAAAATCTCACCAATAAAACTTAGGTGAGCTGAGCTATCATTGCACCTGATGATTGACACTATTCACAGCTTACTTTAAGCTCACTTTACCCAAGTTTTCTCAGTTAAGTTATAACAGAATAGGTCGGGTGACTGATAAGAACTTCGTTTGTAGAATTAAAAGGTATGATTCTGGACGAAAGAAAGTTTAATAATTGCATAGTTTAAATGATCTTCTCTTATGTGTGGTTCAGTAGGATTGCTTTTGACTTCAATAACATTAAAAACATTTCCTGGATCGATGAATTTGTCCCTAAAGTTTATAGATATTTTCATGTTATAAAGTATTTACTTGATCAAGCAATTACTTCGTATTTCGTGCAGTTTACATTTCTAAGTTCAGGTTGACTTGAAGTGATACACGAATTTTTCTTAGCTTTTTTTTCTTAACCTTTACGAGTATCAATCTTATTAGATTTTTCACGGCTTTTGTCATTATTTCTTTGTAAGAGACCGCAGCAATTTAATTAATCAGGCAATCTTAAGATGCATGTAATTTGAAATTAACCAGTCATTGAACTTTCTATAATTCGTATTTAACGGTACTTAAATGGTATATTCTTCATAATGATTCTACGATTTTGAGTTGTTATGAAATATTTAGTGCCCTGCGTTTTACGACCTCCTACATTATCCAATCATATACTGTTGAACATAAATTATTTGCTTTGTTATGGTTCCTATTGATTTCAAAATGAGATACTATTTATCGCCATATAACATTGAACACTGTTGTTTAAGTCAGACCAAAGTTTATTTCTTTACGGGATGTTATTGGGCTGTAAAACTTTATAAACAATAGACAAGAGTGTCAACATTTTTATCCTTGAGTACGAGTCTTTTTGACTATGTGTATCTTAAGTCTTTTTTCTTATTTTTTTTTATATTATTATTTTTTAGTTGTAATTGTGCGTTTTGTTTGTGCAGAATAAAATATTTTTCTTTCTTTTCTTTCTGTAAAGTCTAGTGAGTCTCTTTGTCATTTTTGTTAATTTAACACAAACAACAAGACATTGGAAGGAAGTTCCTCGGTAATAGATCAGCATATATCGTCAAACCCAATCTCATGTATCGCATTTAGATTCTCAGTAACTATCGGTAATTCGTAACAATTTCGCAATAAATCGCCAGCATTCAAGTTTTACGGCACATCGGTCCCATTTCAACAAAGTCAGTGAGTTTTTCTCATGCCGATTCCTAGTCGCGTCCACTATGGCTAGTGTGGAGTAACGGACGACGCATGCGTCCCGCTCCTTCTGCGAACATTGCGCGCGCATTGTTTCTCGGAATCGCCACCCGCCGGACCACATAACACCGCACGCAAGGTCCATTTTCCTTCACAAACCCGACTCAAAGACGCCATCCCTCAATCCACTACTTTTATGTGTATTTCCTTCCAGCTATGACGTAGTAATTTCGACTTTAAGTGCTTCTAGTGAAAAGTATTGCGGGTGACAATGTGAAAACGATTTTAAACCGTATGACATAGAGTCTGAATATGTCAGATGCGTGTAAACTTGGAAGATTAATGTCCTAATGGATCGCTGTTCTGAAAGGGAGTTAGCTAGAAGTCTTTAGGGGTCAGTTTTGCTTGCGTGATGTCGACCCGAGACCACTGGCACGATCCGCGTTCTTCGGGCGACTTCCACTTTTTGCGTGAGTACATCCGCGTAGGTATAGCTCTAGCAATAATAAGGATTTAAAATTAAATGTATTTTGTATAGATTCGCTGACTTGTTTGTTAGATTTTTCAAACAATGTTCTTATATTACAATAACATTCGTTTGCGCATTGGTCACTCATAAAAAATGACCAGAATATTCAGCACTTACACACTCTTGCAAACAGTCCTTTGCCGAAATCTAGTCTTAACTCACACCAATTCCAACCAGAACTGCTTCTTTCTAATTCTTTATTATCGTGTACCATCATGGTCTCCACTTATAAACTTTACTCCCGTAACAAGATTTTATATTTATTTCCATTCATACGTCTTTAAAATAGTACCCATATTTAAGTTCCTTGTATCTAAAGATCAAAAACCTTTTATTCCAGACCTCCACGGGCAGTTCTATGAGAACACAGTGGTGGTGCAATACGACAAGGACCTGCTTGAAGTGTGGGACGAAGCGAAGAGACTGCGCTGCGAGTGGTTCAACGATTACGAGAAAACTGCCTCTAAGCCGCCCATGGTCATCGCAGATTTGGATGTGGTGCAGTTGGATTTCAGAGGTGAGGAAACATTTAAGATTTGGTATCACCAATAGCAGCTGCATGTTATATGCCCTATACGTCTCCTTATAAATCTACTCATTTTCTTAAAATGTATGGTTTTCTTTTCAACTTTATATAATTTCCAGTTTATTATCTTCCTGTTGTACGAGTCGCAATAAATACTTTTTCTTTATCTCTTTACTCGGTTTGGTAAGATTTGCTTGTTAAGTTGTAAACTTGTGACACGGTTATTGGTTGATTGATCTGCTGCCATTAGTTATATATTATTGTTCCCAAGATTTTCCTTTGTAACAGCGTCTATATTCTGGTTTTCTGTTTATTTAAATTTCTAAGTACTCTCAACTCTCTAACTATCTACAATATTTGAATAAGTCTTATCTTCTACAATCATTGCCTTCGTGATAGATTACCTACTTTTTTTTTTTTGGGAAATCATCAAATGACCCCTCCCGCTCTAGGTGGAGCGGAAGGGAGTGTCAGACTCTTACTGACTAAAACCCACCCGTGTTCCTTCCTTAGCCCTTTCTGTTCCAGGGCAGCGGTAACCCTTTCGGACGATCCCGCTACATAGATTGCCTACTTTAATTTTAAATCATGTAGGAGCTGTTTTTGTGATCTATTTTAGACAGAGCCCATTATGTATACTTATAAGTTTATCTTTATTTATAGGAGACAACGTGGACTGTTGGATGGAGATCCAAGCAGGGAAGGGACCATGGGCGGCGCCAGTCTCTGGCATCGTCCCTTTAGGGTCCACCCTAACCCTAGTGGTTGCCATCAACGACTATCGAGGTAAGTCTTTTTTATTTATCTTATATTTGTTGATTGCTTCTTTTAGTAAACTAGACTTTTATTCTCCTCTCCTACTATAATTATCGCTTAATTTTAAGTAATTATTAACTTCAGTTGATACTTATATGGTGACTATAGTGAGTCCATATGTTTTTTGAAGTTCAAGCTTCTCTTAACTGTAAGCATCGTTTATAATTAAGAAGGAATATATTTAATTAATCGTAATATACACTTTCATTATCATCAAAAGAGTGTAGCCTTTCAAAAGTGTAGTCTCTCTAAAACTACGTGATGTAGAAAGCTGCGTCCATCTAAAACCACTCCCTCAAAGAATGCGTGTACGCCAACTCTTCGCAAAACCGTGTCAAAACTACTAAAGTAACAATCAAAAATGTATAAGTACTGTTACTTGCTAATAACCACCGATCTCTCTTGTTTATAATTACTCCCAAGTTTATAAAGGAACCGTGTTTAGAATTACCTATTGTTTCTTTTATAATCGCAAAAATTATTTCCTCTAATATTTTTCATCAATTTTTATTACTGTCATTTCCGCGGTGCGTGTAACTTTGCCTCGTTAGAGTTTTTGGTGCGTGGGAGTGTAAATCCATAGACATATAAGGCATTTGTCCACATATGGTTTTACGATGAGGAATTAAGATGTTAAGCGCAGTTTACAACTGTGTTTTAGTACGTATATGTCAAAATGATTGCCGGATGTGATTTAAACATAATTTGTTCTACGACTGATTGACTGTAATTTTGATGAATACGTATAAAATCTACTAAAGTGGGTACCGAAACGCGGTTGACGCAGTCGTAAAAAATACATAAGATTTGTTTGTTCCCAAATATGATAATTTTACATAATGATAACAAGGGCATAAATAAACTAAGACATAAAACCTATATAGTTCTTACAAATTAAAATCGATGACGCTATAAACTTCTTGGACATGTTTTATGTGACTTTAAATAAACTAATCCATAAAATGGATCTACTTAGTTCCCAGACATTTGTTATTTACAAAGTTAATGAACGCGGTCTTAACCCTAACGTACAGTCACGAGCACCAATATGTCAACACTTGGCAACTTTCAATTGCGATTTTTTCGTGAAATAACGAATGCAGCCTTGAAATACGACACACTACATAAGCCTATGGGTTTAAAAATACTATGTTCGTAATAATATAAAATTTCATTAAAAAATAAAGGATTAAATCGCTTTTGAATAAAGCCGAGTGTATACATACTTTTGCTCGTGACTGTACTCATAGAAGTCGGTGCAAAGTACCGGTCCCTTTGTCATTCTTTGAGTAACGCATAGGTCCGGCAGCGGGTTTCGGCTGAAATTATAATTGACTAGCTACGCCCAGCGGCTTCACCCGCATAAGTTTCGATACCGTGGGATTTTACGTAGGTGCTGTTCGGGAACTGAAAACAATATTGATAAACTGTTTCTCCGAACCGCACGCTACGAAATTTTGTTTCAGTGCGGTTAGTGGAAGTGCTCAAGTGCTGTTCAAATCAGTGCTCTAAGTGAACGGATGTTGATGAAACTTCACAGTAATATAGCTTATACATCAGAATAGCACATATAATACTTTCCATCCCGATATTCATACAGGATCGACACTTATGCGGGTGAAACCGTGGGGCGCAGCTAGTACTACAATATACCTAAGTGAGCCACGTACAAAGTAAATAATGATGTTAGTGTAGCAGACTGAACGGTCTGCAAGCACAGCTTGGTATCGTTTTTAATTACCAATATACAGCTTGAAATATTGTACGAAGTCATTACTGTTAGACTTTACTGCTGCATAGCGCACGGTGAAAATAGCTGCGCGCAAAGACTGGGTTTCATTTACACGAGCATTTTATGTGGCACTTTGAGTAGGTCTGTCTAGTTGGTGTAGTGGTCGCAAGCGTTGCTGCTGAGCATGAGGTCCTGCACCCTAATTGCGTAACATACGATCAATCGGAATCGGACAGTTCAACAACATTCTTTGCGTTATTTACGTTATTGAGCAGACACGTGACACATTTTTGGAACATTTATGAAGCAATGGATTAGCAATATCCTTCAAAATTATTGAGATTGATTGTGTGTTACGCAATTAGGGAGCCGGGTTAGATTTCCAGGTCGGGCCAAAGTGTTATTGGGTATTTCCATCTGGAATGTCTCGATAGCAGCCCAGAATGGCACTATGGCTATTGCTATTGAGCCTATGCTCGGCCCCTATATATTTTTATTTTTGTTAGCCGTTACTATTCCACTGCTGAGCAAAGGTCTCTCTACTCTCCTTCCACCTCTCTCTGTCCAGAGCTGCCAAGGACCAATCTTTATTAAAGGAGTCCAGCTCATCCCGCCATCTCCGTCTGGGCCTGCCGCGATGTCGTTTGCCATTAAGCGGGACCCACTGGGTCGTAAGTTTGGCCATTGATTCGGCCCCTGTTACATAGGACTTAACTGGCAAAATGTACTTAGAAAAAACATAAACATCACCTAACAAAACATCACGCTTGTAATCCCCGAGGGGTCAGGCAGAGGCAGAGAGGTTTTCGGTACACGATACTTCTACAATTGCTGAGCATTAAGTCTAGGGAAAATCGCCTGTTAACTTTTTCTTTTCCCATCGTGTCTTATTCATTCTATGAAAAACCTTGTGTGATGAAATGAGCTAGTCTTGCATAGTATAGCATAAATAAATGAATGATAAAAAAAATTAAGAATATTAAAAAAAAAATTGTGTATTTTAACTTACGTCATTTTGTAAAATGAGTTTCGTATCTAGAACGCGTAAAAGGAACGCTAGCTTAAAACCAATGAAAATTAGTAAGAATTGTTAACGAGGAAATAACCATAGCTACTTTGTAGTCGAACTTAATGAAAACTATATTTAGCATTTGGTTTTTAAGAGGGTGCTCACAGGTCCACTAGCGCCTACTACTACTTTAAAAAATATTATCTCGTGACTGAGAAGGAATTATGAAAATCTGTTCAATCAGCGACCTCGGTAAATGTGTCTAGAATTTTCTAATACCTTTTATAAAATTTCATATTGAGACACGAAGCAACAAAATTCGATCTAAAGAAAAGCGGCCACATTCCTATATGTCGTATTTAGTTGCTTCGTGTCTCAATATGAAACTTAATAAAAGGTATTATAAAATTCTAGACACACTTACCGAGGTCGCTGATTGAGCAGATTTTCATAATTCCTTCTCAGTCACGAGATGATATTTTTTAAAAGGAGTGGCGCTAGTGGACCGTTGTACGGGCTCTTAAAGCACAAAAACGGTGCATAAGAGCTATGTTTGGGCTTCAAATAATTGAAACATGTAAACCGTTTTTCCAGGAGCACGAAATTCTAACTCTCCCAAGCCTATAATGTATGTGGTCTCAATGTTTGTTAAGGTCAATCAAAACTTATTTGCATTGGCCTCAGAAGTCAATACTAAGCAACAACGTGACGCTTTGCGCCTCTATGTGCGCCGAACCTATACCACTTTAATGCGCAAAAGTGTTTCACAGGGCTCCTGTAATCCAAATAAAAAACTCAGCTCATCCATACATTATGTCGAGTTATGCGAACATAAATCTATGGATCAACTGATTTTTTTTTCACGATTTTATCGGAAATCTCCCAACATAAGTTGACACATAAAAAATTAAAACCTTTTCTGTTTTCCGATCCGAATATTTCCCAAACTTCCTTAAAACATAACTAAACAAACTTCCGCCACCACACAAACATACACAAGTCGAGATAACACGAAAACTCGTAAAATCACTAGCAGGGTAATGACAGTGTTTACACGACTTAACGGTACCCGGTAATTGTAAAAAGTGAACTGGACAAATATGTACGAATGAGTTTGCTTAACGGGCCTGCAACTATGGGGCTCGAGACTGGATCCACCTCATGGATCACTTTTAAACGACGCGCGAGTGTGGTATATATAAATTCTATAGAGCTTGTGGGAGGCGTTTTAGCAAATATAGCCGGGTTTAAAAGAATATTTTGATTGTAATAGAATTTTTGAAGATTCGGAGAGAGAGTAAAATTATAATTGTAAATATTCTTTCCAAAAATTTGAATTTTCTTGCAAGGATTCAATTTTGGAAGAATGTAATGTGAAATCAGGAGTACTTTATGAACTCATGCGATGTATATGCACATTTCTTTAGATAAGCTATGCTGTAAGAGCACAGTAAATAAAAGTGATGCGGTAGGTCCCTTTTCATAGGTTATCAAAAAACGATTAAACACTTTACAGCTACTAACTTCCGTGTTCTTCTACCGATAAACATTAAATCCACTGTACGAAACGCATAAAGTTAAGTGAATCGGATTCCTTTCTACCTATATTTACGTTGATTTGAAATTTTATGTGGGTATGTATATTTTATCTCGTATCTCTTTGCGAGATGGCTTGCAGGGTCAAGGGTTAACTGGACAGACACCACTTGGCATGTGTAAGTGTCCACCTATGTAAGCATTGATAACTTAGGGACGGCTTTTGATGTTTATAGCCGTAATACGAAAGATATTCGTCTCGGTGTCTTAGTGTAGTGTACCTATACATTGTTTTATATGTTACCAGTAGACTTTTTAGAACATCAAAACATTTATTTCCATTAGCCTCACCATCTAGTTCGTCTAATTCTATTTTGTCGTCTTCGTTAATCGAATTCGTTTCTAAATCCTTTTAAATAGCTGCAGCTATTTTGTTTGTATATGTTTCTTTCATCGAGAATTTTTACTACGTCATACTTATTAAAAAGTTCCATATTATTTATAACTTCGCTGTTTTTATTCTTAACATTTACGGTTGTTTCAACCTCTGTTTCATCAATTTTCCCGCAAGCCTCCTAATGAACAATGCTCATTACACAATGGAACTCCATTAATTTCGTCTCAATTGAATCAATAGCAGTTCTTATTCGTGCGTTATGAGTTCTTTTATCTAATTGACAATGATTAATGGTCTTAATGTGAGCGATCTTGTACTTTATAAGTAGTTGGATCTTCGTGTGTGTCTTACATCTTCTTTGTTGAAAGGAAATTGATTTTAGCAATCGTGATTCAATTTATAGGTTCCCGTTCATATACACTTTGCAAGACCTTAGAACTACTAAGTATATTCATAATTTCTATACGGTATCGTAAAATGTTTGGTGGCTCAATACTAAATTCTTCATTGCAATCAATTAAAGACCATTTTGGCTTAAATGCAGTTAAATCTTAAAGCTTGTTGTTAGTAGGTTTCGAATAATGAAATACCGTATTACGTCTGCACGACTTATTTGGCTTATTTATATATATTCTTTGTTAGAACGGCTAGGGTTCTAATCGTAAAAGTTTAATAGCTGTTGGAACTCTTCCATTGTATCTTTAAAATTGTTATTGTGTTGACACACATTAGGTATATCATACTAGCTGCGCCCCGTGGTTTCACCCGCATACGTTTCGATCCCGTGGGAATATCGGGATAAAAAGTATCCTATATGTTAATTCTGGTTATAAGCCATCTGTGTGCCTTTCATCCAAATCCGTTCAGTAGTTTTTGCGTGAAAGAGTAACAAACATCCATCCATCCATCCATACTATAATATTAAATAGTAGGATTGATCAATAGATTTTTCTTTTCTATGAGCATTAGATCCATCGAGTTATTTTCTGTCATTAAGTTTTGATGATCATGTCTTGCACTCATTTCTTCGATAAAGTTTATGAACGTTTCAACAAGTAATTTTGTGTCGGTAAGTGCGTATGAATGGATATTGCTCGTGTAGTAAGACCATAAACTTGTTGATTACATCTATTTTTAACAGGTTAAACTAAAATTTACAAAGATTCAATTTTATCATGAATGTTATCAATTCCTGACACGCATATTTCATTTTGTTATTTATTTATATATACTTTATTGTACACCAGAAAATACATAACAAAAATACAACTATCAATACAAATATCCCGGATGTAGACACCTTTCTTCATGTGACGTTGTTTACTTAGACGCTAGTCTGTCAATACTTTCTTAGAAACCAAACTTACACATTCCAACCACTCAACCAAAATTAATATATTCTTTTGTCATATCTCTTGGCGTGTGGATATATTTAACATGTTAAATAAGTACTAAAAGTAAAATGAACGATACCGGAAATATACTAGTGTCCAACATGACAAACATTACATGGTGCGGTTTGAACATGTGTAAAGCTTTCTTCGCTTAATGGAATATCTGTTGACTTACCAAGTGTTTGCCCATCCTTTAGGCTAAACGATCTTTGTTTATGTTCGCTGTTTAGTCTTCACTTAAGTGTAATAATATTGGGAACTTGTATGTTTGTCGTCCGCTATGAGTGTTGGGTTAAGGTATTGTTAGGTACCCTAAGCACGAGACGAGTGGTAAAGTACCTACTCATCTGGTATAGTCTTGCATTTTGATATTCTGAAAGTACTTGAAGGTACTTTCATACTTTATTGGTACTTGAGCTTTGTGTTATCATGAACCTGATTCCTGAGAACTTCAAATACTTTATAATCTTCAGGGAGTTTACTATTACTTTATTTTTTTACTAGCGTGGGCTTTCCCACTCCTGTTCAGAGGCTTCCTTCCACTCCTTCTATCTTTGGCGAGTCCGCGCGGCCTCCAGCCAGCACTGTATCAGTATTATCATCTATAATTGTTTGCGGCACATAATTTCCCACAGAGAATATCATATAAACCTCGGTCGGTAGCGTGAGGTCAAATGCATCGCCCCGTCCAGTATTAATAGTCAAATACCATGCTAGTTAGTAGTAGGTCAACAAGGTTTAGAAAATGTCCTATTATACAGTGGTTTCATGGATAGTTAAAATAACTCTGGTAAATTAATCGTTAATTACCACCACGCCTCCTTATCTACCGAAGTCAACTAGTTATTTACCTATGCAAGCTGCATTTTTAGAGTAAATCTTTCTTACAAATCCCGTAATCCGCCGTAACCGTAATCTTAGCAATAACATCAATACCTATGCAAAGTCTAAGTCAACACAATCTAATTCTCCAGTGACCACCACGCTACTTAAACCACCGAAATTCAACACACATTTAGTTGTATGCCTTTGCTAGCTGCCTGTTTAGAATAAATCCCATTATTCCTTCCATCAAAATCGTAACGAGCTAAATAACTTAGTCCCTCAGACTATTTGAGTGTTACCTTTATGACACTCATATAAAGTCTGGGAGGTATACTGTCGCCTCGCATCAGGAAACCCATCGTCATATAATCCAAAGTGAGAATCGTCGTCGCAGAATACCCAATAAAACACCAAGCAATACCATTAATAGCACCAATAAGCAATACCGTCAATAGCACCAATAAGTAACTAAACAGTTTCTAAGGACATATCTTCTTATCTTCCAGGTGAATTTGACATGAGAGTGAAGTCGTGTGCGGCGTCAGACGGCTCCGGCCATGTGATTCAACTGTCAGATGAATATGGATGCGTGCTACGACCTAAGATGATATCAAGGTACGATGCTAATGTATGAAGCTCTTATCTAGGTTTGAACATCTGTGGGCTGTTGGAAAGCTTGTTGGAGGGATTAGCTTTGCCAGAAGTTCAACATACGGTAGTTGTAACACTTGATTTAGCAAAAAGACATCTTTTTACTTTTGAGTGATAAATAATATTTATCTTTTGTAATCTGGCTAAAAAATACTTTTACACGTCAAAAATAAATTTTGTTTTAAACTAGATGAGTTCAGTGTTTCTTTAACACGAAAATTACCGAAGCGCATAATTATTCTGGTGTACCTGTAAGTAAATGTAACAAATTGAAAATCATCATTTGTCACAGATGTGTCCGAAGGTAATTTTGTTTTGATTGGGGAGCATCATCCAGCAAAAAACAGTCACAACAGATTTATGATGAAACCATTTTTTCCTTGACAGTGGATTAATAATTCGAGCATAATTTGCGAGAAGGTAAAACGATATTTTTAATATGATGTTGCAACTAAATTCTATACCTTCAATTTATTTGTTTCCAGATTCCTCAAAGCCAAAGCAGTAGACGAGCGAGCCACCGTCATAACCTACGCGTTCTTCCACGCCTTCAAGTTCCCTGATGCCCTCAGCGTCCACATCAGATGTAAGGTCGAAATCTGCAGACATGGCTGTCTGGACCACTGCCAGTTAGCTGGAGTGACCCCGCAAAGACACGGAGCCCTGGACAGGAAAGATGACAGGACTCATCAAGACCACAATGAGATAAAGTAAGTGTGAAATTGAACCTTAGATCGAAAGAATGAAGATTGGAAATTTGTTGCTTTAGAGCCATGATTGTTTTATAGCGAAAAACATACTTTGAAAGACATCGTGGTTCTTATTAAACACTTGCGGCCCGCTCTTGCTTCGCACGGTTTTTGAGACTTGACGAAACATCCAGATTTCTTTATTATACAGTATGTAACAAAAACCCTGTTGTTCCAAGTAGGGACGTTTTCAGAATCGATATCCGATGGTAATTACGTAAGTCAATAAAAAAAATATTTAAGAAAAAAAAATCAAAATAAATATTTTATAATAAATATTTGAAAAGTAACACTGATTGCTCACCCCTGCAAAGAGAAATGGGTAGCAACCGGTCGCTTTGTCGCCGCCCGCCGCCGCGCCGCACACTACCATACTACACTAAGGTCATGAACTCGTCACGTGTCGTTCACATCACTCAGCTGTTTGACTGATAGATAACACTTTGGGAACGTTAGTTTGAATTTTTCAAAAAGTTGGCTTATCAAGTTTGACGATTGATAATTACAATAAACACATAACCAGGCCTCCGTCACTCCATGTACTTGCACGTTATAATTACCTACCGCCCGGCCGAGCGGTCCGGGCCGTTTGCGGCCCAAATTCAGTGCTGTGGGATCGCGCCAAAGAGTATAAAAATAATACGGGAATCGCGCGGTGTGAAGCAATCACAACTGTACGTTTGAGTATTTAGGCACATTTTAGCATGCAGCGGTTGCTGACGAGACGGAGTAGGCTATTATAGCAGTAGGTAACACTTTAAAATTTATTTATTTACCCACAGAGCACGTACTTCCGTAGGGTCTTCTTCAAACATCACGAGGATTTCTTCCTCAATGTCATGGTCTCGAGTCCTCGGTTATCCTTCGTCAATACGATGTTGGTCTCGACCGTGCACAGACCCAATGTTGAACGTCCGTATGTGGAGACGTTGGGAAGCCATCGTCGACGCAAAGTTATGTTCCTTAGAGTTGCGAAACGTTCTTGGTAGGTACACTACAATATTCCTCATTTGAATAAGACATTTTGGAAAAAAACGCACACACAGAATTCACTCACAAAACCACAATAATTTGGTTCTTTTTCTAATGCTGTCAACGTACGATACATCCGTCCGGAAGTAAGTTGCGCGGGCGACTGAGGGGCAATGAGGGGGACAATTGGCTAGTGGCGGTCGTACAAAAGGGAGTTTGTGCGTGCCGCCTGCTTTGTGTTTTGGCGCCAACCTGTCTAGCTATCACGAATCAAAGGGGCCGCCGCCGGCGGCGGCGGCGGCAATCTTTATCGACCGTAGGCTAGATCCATTAGTACTTGTAAGTTCAGATGTTAAAAACATTTTGTAACAATGTATCGAATTTAAAAACTATCTGATTATGGACAATGTTCGGCCACCATTGTTTTTTTTAAAATGATAACTTCAATAATGGTAAGCCTATAGGTATATATATACGCTCCTACAAGGAACAACAGGGTTTTTGTTACATACTGTATATTATGTAAGTTTAATATTAATGTTTGGTACATATAAACCTTCCGAAATAATTTCTCTAAATTATGGCGAAAACCGGATCAAAATCTGTAGCGTATTTTAGAAGAACAACGCGGTCATACAGCTAGACACGAAAATAGACTTTAATTTATAATATTTATAGAAATAGCGGTCTTTTTAACTCCAAAATACAGTGAAAAATCTAGACACTAAAGACGCAAGTCACTGAAGTCCTTTAATTAAACAATTTCTAAAAGCTAATGTCACTTGGAAAGCGATATCCATTTACGTAAAATTGATGTTCATGTTCAAAGCGTTTAAAGCAATCAGGAAGGCAGCAAATAATGATATTTTAAACATCATAATAAATTGTACAACTTGCTAATCCATCTCCATATAGATTTGAAACAAAGAAGTGTACATCATATTTGTTAATTTGTGCGATAATTGAAGTTTAGTTAATTACGTACTAGGAATATCATAAAATATTAAGTATTAACCCGTTGAATGCCGAAATTACAGACACAATTAAAAGCCACTGTGTCTCGCGTGGATAATAATAATAATAATATTTTTATTTTCTCTCAAAAAGGTACAGATATTGGTTCACGTCATATTATGTCAAGTCAAATTAAATTTGTAACCTTTGTGAGAGCTGGAGTCTATAGTGGGTTCGGGACCTGTATGACAGATCTCCAGGCTCTCACCCTCTTGAGCAATACTATAAAGTAGGTACTAATTTGAATACATAAAGGCAAAATCTGCGAGTGTGTACTGAATGGTGTGTCTATGAGTGTGTAGATTATGGTGTGTGTTGTGTGTGTGTTGTGTATGTGTGAAAGTATATTTGTAAGAGTGAGAATAGGTGTGTGTCTTAAAATGTGGTTTACAAATTTACTATCTAATTTATTTTAAAACAGCTAAAATATTTTCCGTCTCAGAATAATCCAAATCAAGAAGCCAATTTATTATTTTTGCTTTACATTTGGATCTACGTTATATGAAGGGTTAAGCCATACTATAGTATCTTTCAAGTCATTAGGGAGTGAAGCTTGATATCATCTCGGTAATAAACAATAAATGACAATGGAAAGTTGCCAATGAATAATTAGCCCATAATGTTCCCACTGCTGGGACACAGGCCTCTTCTCTGTGAGAGGGAGTGGGCCGTAATCCGCGGGCCCAGTGCGGGTTTGTAGATATGATTAATAGTGGTTAATGAAGTAACAATAACTAAATATTTTTACAGTGATTCATCAGCTGAAGATGGAGGCCTTGACCTATCAGATGAAGCCCGACTTCCTCTCGAAGAAGCCTTCGGTGATGAAGTATCAGGAGACGTGGTTCTCGCACCTGCTCCATTACCGCAAAGGGCTCCAGCACCTGTTATTGAACCTGAGAGCGATCATATGTCTGCTGTTGAAGAGCTGGTTGAAGCACTTGCTAGACCTTTCACTGTAAGTAGTAATTTGTAAAGGTCTCTATGAATCTTTCGGCACCTAAATGACAAGAAGGTGTTGTTGGTTAACAATTTATTGTGAAATTGACACAGATATAGCATATAAAAACAACATGGTGGTTGAAGTTCCGATTTAGATTCGCGCCAAAAGAGCCTTGTGCTGTTGTATAATAGAACTAACTCCGTCAAAACATCAAACGTTAAAAATGAAAAATATCGTTGCTGGATAGTTGGAAAAAAAAATGCTCAAGTCGTATGATTATTGCAAAGGACAGATTATTAGAAACTACGAAAGATTTTCGTAATTTGATTTTTCGCGATAACCTGCGATATAATTATGTATATTATACAATCTAAGTGAAATTGACCAAATTGAGAATACAAAAATTCTTATTTTCATTGAAGATCATGTTCAAAATGCATATTTTTATTCATTAATTTTCAGGAACGCCCCACAAACATCGACCGCGAACGCTTCCCCCACGGACCTCGTAACCTTGGCACGAACATTAGCCCTGAACCTTCTGGCGATACAGTAGTTCCAGCCAAGGCACCAGGTCCTGCTGTAGCAGGACCCAGGTCTTTGCGCAAACGACGAACAGTTCGCGATGCAAGATCTGCTGATGTTGGTGTTTCGGGGATATATGAAGTGGTGTCTGAAGCAGATTTAGCTTTCGGACCTTCCAGGACGGAACCTGTCACTGTGTTCAGTGGACGGATTCGTGAAGAGGTAATGTTTGGTTTCGCTACTTCAGTATTCTGGTTTAATTTTTAACAATACCAATTATCAAAAAACAGTACCAAAAATATGTAGCTAGATATTTTAATTTCCTTTTTCATTCGATACTACAATCTTAACTACTAATACCTGAATACATACATACACATATAGGCATACCTGAATGGTGATGTTGTTCAGAAAAGTCAGGTGCGTAGCATTCGTAACCGGCGTGCGTGTATGACCAGTGGGGTAATTCTCGTAATTTTAAGAACGTTCACAGTCTGATCTCAGTCTCAATCTGTCAAAAATACCTATATTTCCCCTACATTTTGACAAGTTTTTGACATTTGTTTGTCGCCGAGATGAGACTGCGACTAGATTTTAAACGTTTTAAATTACGAGAATTGGCCTTCTGATGTATGAACGTAAACGAAGCAAAAGGAGTTTGTAAGGATTGTACCACGTGGCGTTCTTTAGTTTCTGAATA